>OY998170.1:4927500-6310625 GCA_963921995.1 Oxystoma pomonae
TATATTCCTGTATTGTCATCACTATATAAGCATGCCTATATAAGCATGCCAAATTTGAACCAAAGTTGCAAGATTCCACCCGAACAAATATAATTACATACATACAATGCAAGTTAAATAAAAGCTTGTAAAAAATATTTTTAAAAGTTTAGTTTTAATCAGAATCCTTGAAAAAATACCAGAGTATGTTCGTTTATGTACTGGTGCCTCTGGACCTCTGATATACTAATAAAACAAGATTTTTCTTTAAAATTTTAACATGTCTTTATCCCGCATTTTTAAAAAAGTTTCAAAAAAAAAAGTTTAAAAAAGAGTCGCGTGTGAACCAAAGACTTTTGATCCTGAAGTCCCTGTTTATTTGTCACAACTTGTTTAAAGACACAAGAACAAAATCAAACTTGTTAGAGGCCTACTTCCTAATTTCTACATACAAGTTTGTATCAAAAAGTTTTTCTTTATTTAAAAAAAGTTCCCAGATATACCTACAAACATAAAAACTATCCTTGAAATGTGAAGGTTTTTTCATAAAACCAAGTTGATAAAAAAATTTCTACTAATTGCAAAATTGTTTTGAGTCTCCTTGACCTCTCCGTTTTAAAAAAAATTGAATGGGAAATTTTTGGATTATAATAAATGAAATTTAAAACCATTTATCTTGGAACAATAGAGTTTAGACGCGATTATACATTATGGGTGTCCCAAGGTGTGTAACCTTTTAGAATATTTTGGAAACTATACAATTTAAACTATCTTTTTGAAATACTCTCATATTTGCAGTGTTGCCATTTGCAGGAAAACTTGAGAAAAACTTTCTTATTTTAAATTGAACAACCTGTATATTTTCGCATTCTTGGATTCTTCAAACTAATTTATGTATATTTTATGTATAATGTCCTATACCTATGTTCAACTGTTTTTAAAATATTGACAGGTGAAAATTGACATTTTTTAATTTTGACAGCCCGTAACATCGGGTTAAGGATAGAGCATAACGGTTTTTACATTCCTATCTTGGTTTTTCACAAGCTATCGTTTTATACTATTTTTATCCCAGGGTTAAACTAACCTTGGGATATTTTCACCCTGGGTTTAGACAACTATACAATATAAACTATCTTTATAAATACTCTCATATTTGTAGTGTATCCATTTGCAGGAAAACTTGGAAAAAACTTTCTTATTTTAAATTGAACAACCTGTATATTTTCGTATTCTTGGATTCTGCAAACTAATTTATGTATATTTTATGTATAATGTCCTATACCTATGTCCAACTGTTTTTAAAATATTGACAGGTGAAAATTGACATTTTTTAATTTTGACAGCCCGTAACATCGGGTTAAGGATAGAGCATAACGGTTTTTACATTCCTATCTTGGTTTTTAACAAGCTATCGTTTTATACTATTTTTATCCCAGGGTTAAACTAACCTTGGGATATTTTCACCCTGGGTTTAGACAACTATACTCTCATACTCTCATATTTGTAGTGTGGCCATTTGCAGGAAAACTTGGGAAAAACTTTCTTATTTTAAATTGAACAACCTGTATATTTTCGCATTCTTGGATTCTGCAAACTAATTTATGTATATTTTATGTATAATGTCCTATACCTATGTTCAACTGTTTTTAAAATATTGACAGGTGAAAATTGACATTTTTTAATTTTGACAGCCCGTAACATCGGGTTAAGGATAGAGCATAACGGTTTTTACATTCCTATCTTGGTTTTTCACAAGCTATTGTTTTATACTATTTTTATCCCAGGGTTAAACTAACCTTGGGATATTTTCACCCTGGGCTTAGATATAAAACGATAGCTTGTGAAAAACCAAGATAGGAATGTAAAAACTGTTTTGCTCTATCTTTAACCGTTTCGATGTTACGGGCTGTTAAAGTTAAAAAATGTCAATTTTCACCTGTCATTATTTTAAAAAAAGTTGAACATAGGTACAGGACATTATACATAAAATGTACCTAGAATATTTTGTAGAATCCAAAAATGCCGAAATATACAGGATGTTCAATTTAAAATAAGAAAGTTGTTGCCAAGTTTTCCTGCAAATGGCAACACTGCAAATATGATAGTATTTCATAACAATAGTTGACGTGGACTTATGTTAGAAGAAAAAGTTTGTATAGTTCCATTGTATAGTTTCCAAAATATTCCAATAGGTTAGTCACCTTGGGACACCCGGTATACCTACGCTGTGTATGATAATACATCCTGTATAAAATAAATATATCTTTTGCATATTTTATTAAAATATTAGCGGTAGGTCGTAATGAAGTAAATGAGGCACTTATAGGTGCAATTAGATTTCGTATGCAATATATTTTGTATTTACCAGTTTTCTGAGATGCCCGATAAAATTATTATTATTTGCATATAATGGTGGTGTAGTTTGTTTAAAGAAAAGCTAATCCTTTAATTATTTTTATCTCGAAATTAACGAGGTATAGGCTAGTTGATGCATTTAAAATACATACAGTGCGCTCAAAAAGTCTTGAATAATGGATTTTTTCGGAAAACTATGGTTCTTTTAAAATAAACTTATATAGGATCATTTGAGATAAAAAAGCGGTTAAAAAAATGTATCCGATTTTATACAGGGTGGTCCAAAAATAAAAATTGGACACCCTGTATATTATCTCATTTTATGAATCCTTATAAAAATAGGCTTTTCAAAAATACCAAACACTTTCGGTCTATCTTTTATCTTCTCCAAGATATTCAAATTCAAATTTGGGTAGTATTGGGTAGTTAATTTCAATTTCCCTATCTAACTTGAATATCTTAGAAAAAATGAAAGATAGACCAAAAGTGTTTTTCAAAAGCTTTTTTTTAGGGATTCAAAGATAAGGTTGTGCCACATTTTATTTTTGGAACACCCTGTAACTATTTTACGGAATCGATAACTTACAAAACAATTTTTCATTTTTTTTACAAGACGAATTTTATTTTAAGTTTATTAAGGTAAATAAGTAAAGGAGGAATTTTTTATTTATTATTATTACTATTCTCTTGTGTACTATTTCAAGAATAGATTAGTTTTGGTGAGAAAGAAATTACAATTCTTAAATTAGTCTTTAAGGAACGATACACTGTTGTTTTTTCTTTACTTTCTGCTTATTTTTTAATTTTTTTGTTTGGTAGACTAGTACAATCATTTTGTTTTTTTTTCCTTTTTGCTACAGAACTTCTTGTTATGGAATGTATTTCTAGACAACAATAAAGAACTGTAACTGTAACTGGGACTCTTTTACCTAAAATGATAAATGATAAGATAAACATAAGTTTTTTTCGAAAAAAAACCCATCGTTTTCCCAAAATATCCATTATTCCGGACTTTTCCGACACACTGCATATACCAGCTGAACTTTCAAAACGAAATAGCTTCCAAACAAAGAAGTTTTGACTCCTATATTATGGACACTTTTTTTTTAATTTTCTATCATCTGTTGCAAGGTGTGATCGATTATTTACACTCTTTATAACATGGTTGAGTGAAGAAAAATGGACATCTGAATTTCGTTAACGATTTTAACCTGCCAAATTTTGTTCTAGTTACAATTTGATTGATTGATTGATTAATTTACTATATACAGCAAGGTAAGGTTTGGGGATTCCCTGACACTGCAGCTGGTTGCTTATTGCTGCGAGTAAAAACTAAGGTCTCGACGACTTCGGTAATCGAACTGCAATACGCCGATGACAACGTCGTTATGGCCGATACAGAGGAAGGTCTACAGCTGGTAATCAACGCATTTAACCAAGCCTACAAAAGCATTGGCCTAGAGGTCAATCTTGTCAAAACGGAAATTCTTCACCAACCAGAACCAGGTACGAATCTCTAAGCTCCAAACATTTCCATAAATGGCCATCCTCTGCAAAACGTGGAACATTACCCATACCTTGGGAGCCATCTATCATCAAATGCAACTATTGACGCAGAAATACAGCATCACCTAAAATGTGGTAGCGCAGCGTTCGGACGGCTTTCGGAGAGAGTCTTTAACAATCACGACATCAATGCGGAGACCAATCTTCGTGTCTACAACACAGTTATAATACCAACTCTGGGTATTTTCTATCTACGCTCTAACATATGGATGCGAAACGTGGACCACCTACAGAAGGCATATCAAACGACTAGAAAAATATCACCAAAGTTTTTTAAGACGAATCCTGAGAATCAAATGGCAAGACCGACGAACAAACATAAGTGTTTTAGAAGAAGCCAGAACAACTAGTATAGAAGCCCTTATCTTCAAGTACCAGCTTCGTTGGACTGGTCACGTTATCCGCATGGCCGAAACACGTCTCCCAAAGCAGATATTTTATGGACAACTGAACGAGGGAAAGAGAAATCAAGGAGGTCAACAAAAAAGGTATAAGGACGTTCTCAAAGGCAATATGATGAAGGGTCAAATCGATATCAACAACTTCGAGACCACGGCAAACGATAGGGCTTTATGGCGCCGAACACTCCATGAGGAAGCACAAACTTTTAAAGAGCAACGACGTAGACTAGAGACGGAAAAGAGAGAACGTAGAAAGGAGCAACAAAATGGAAGAATGGACGACCAACAACACCCGGCTGCTGCCGGAGACTGGGTGTGCCAGGACTGTGGAAGGGTGTTCGGCTCGAAAATTGGCTTACATAGCCATCAAAAAACGCACAACAAATAGCGACGATACAGAATAGAGGAAAATCATACTCGGTATCGAGTGATTGCCTATGATGATTCTTTCACCTAAAAGAGGTTCATGCCTTCGCTAAGTTTAGCACCTACTTTACAAGTGTCCTGGAAAATTCCCATTGTGTATAGGTTCTTTCGCAGTGCGCAGTGACCGGTTAAGAGTCCTGTCACTATTCTAATCTGGCCTCTGGAGAGATTAAGTATCTCCTCAACGGGTGATGCAGATGAACATTTCACCATTTTTTTGGTAGTTGTTGTCCTGGTGTCTGGTTCCAATGGTATTTGTGTTCATTTCTGGTCAACCGTTCTAGAAAATCTTGCTTATATCGCTAATTATCATATATTGGGAAACAAACCTCCTTTCTCGGCAATAAACTAAATTTGAATATCGTTATTAGCAACTGTTAACTGACACATCTCAAATCTAATGCACAAAGGGTGAGCACAGTTCAGCGACAGCCCAGCTACATTTGCTTAAACTTGAAAATTGATCGGATTGGGGTACTAAATATGTTTTATTAACACTATTAACAATTTTCCATGAGTGCGCAATTAGCAAACACCATAAGTGCCGCCATTTTGAGGGTAGCTTTCCCTGTAATTCCTCTGGTTCTGTTGCTGGCTTCACTCGCGTTCATTTTGGCTTGTTTTAGTTTTCGCTACAAAAGCCACTTATATGTTTTTTTTTGTTTGACGTTTTTTTGCCTTCTATCTGTTTTTTTTACTTTATTTTTAGTGAAACACATGTTGCGATTTTTTTAAATTAATTATTTTTTTTAACAAATAAAATAAAAACTTATCAATAAAAAATATATATAAAATAAAAAACAATATTAAACAAACAAAAATTATATAGGTACATAAAAAATATATAAGTAGTAAATCTATCAAATTCACTACTGATTAGGTAACCTGCATTATAATATTTATAGGAGGTATTATACATTTGGAGACGCACCCGAATTTTCGTAGTATTATTGAGTGGTCGTGGAGAAAACAAACTAAGGACCTCGGTTAATTTGAATAGTCTGATACGAGCAAGAAAGTTGAGGGTGCAGATCGGCGACCGCAATCTTGCCGGCACTTGGCGCTCAAACACCTTCATTTCGCCAACTTTCGACTTAATAAATACAAGAGTCGAACTTCAGCCAAAGTTGGCAAACTTTGGGCGAATCTAATCGGTGTTCGAGCTACGGTCGCGGCATCTGGGCGTGTTTTCCAAAATGGTAATGTCGATTTTAATAATATCTCGGATAGGAGAATGTTTTGTCCTAACTCGGGTTCTACATAGATGCAATACGTTTTTATATGAGGTTTTTTTTATAGCCACGGGAAATCTTCATGGACACCGGCCACTGGTGGTCTGCCGAATGTTCCCGATTCATCCTCTCTTAGTCTCTTAGGTGCGTTCGTCTACGTGTTTGACTTTTAGAATTGTTCTTATCATATCATGTCCCTGGTTCCATTTATCTACGTTTTGTATAATTTCCTTGAAGAGGTTCTCTATGTTCATATTTTCTATCTATAGATCGTGTCTTGTTGTTTCGCGGTAGTTCTCAAATCTTGGACAGTAAATTAACGTATGTTCTGCGCCATCTATTCTTTGACAGTACCGACATATGTGTTCCGTTTTCCCTATTCGCTTTGTGTACATCCTAAAAGATCCATGTCCCGTTAGAGCTAGTGTCACATAGTAATCTATTTTTTTTTGTTTGCAGTTTCGCCCATTGTCCTTTTTCGGTATTTTGGCCTCCTCTTGCTTGCCAGGATTCCAGTGTTTTCTCTTTTGCAGTTTCTTTGTTTTCTTCACTGTGTAAGGCTTTCCGTTGCATTCTTATCAGCATGTGTTTGTACTTCTTTGTGCGCAGTACTAGACTCTATACTACTATAGTAACTTCCTCTTTATGTGGGTCTGATTAGGTTTTCAAGACTATTCGCTGCTAAAGTGAATTCTTATACTCCTTCCCGTTAGATCCATACATTTTCAGAATTTGTTTTTCATTTTATTTTTTTTTTAACTAAAAAATACTTCTCCTTGAATTTTTTATCGTCGTCAAACAAATCCGTTAGATGCTTTTGTTTGGGGTTGCGTGTACGTGGTATAAAATGAAATGAGAAATTAGAAACAGACCGGTTTCGGCTCCATTAACGGGCTATTATCAGTGTCTTAATTTTAACGTGTCAAACGTTCTTGTGGTTCTCTGATTAAACACATAAAGGTAAAACGACGAGGATACTTATATTTATAGACAAACAAATAAATTATAAAATGTGATATTGCAAAAATTAACTACCAAAATGATCAGCGAAATTATAGGAATAAATTCAATTAAAATCAAAAGTGTTGTTATTATCATAAATGTGGAAACTTTGTAGCTAACAGTATTGTTAATTTTCATCAATATATGAATATTTCCAATCTACAATTTCGGTATCGATAATATTAAACAGCTCTCAGACTGGAAAACAAAATAATTTAATAGATTTATAATTATTTGTTTCCGCATTTATACCCGCAAGAATTGATGAAAAATTTATAGTTGGGGTTGAAAACAATTTCCGAATGTGAACAATAATATTAAATTGGTAATATTATTTAAAATTGCAACATCGACAGTTCCAGCCAAAATATAATGTGAAAATGAATTTAGTTTCGGAGTCAGGCTAGTTATTCATGGAAAATCACGATAAGATCTCTGTATCAAGTTCCTAATTTGATCGGTTGCTTGATGTATTTTCTACAGGTAAGGCAAGGTGGTTAGTTTGTGATACCACTTGCTATGTTTCTTTTGCTTAAATAGGTTTGACGCCTTTAATAGGAGCAGCAGCGCTTTCACTAGTATTTGCAGGGAACCTCCGTCCTGGAGTGTATCCTTTTTTTTAATTAGGACGGCGGTATAGGTGAGGGCAAGAACCCATGCATAGTCTTCAGATAGGTTCCTCTTTGTTTATTCTTATCCTGCGAAAGAGCTTTCTTACTCTGTTCAGGAGCCACATGCCTAAGATTATACCATAGTTTTGCTGTGGTGCGATGTTTAATTCAAGGATTTCCTCTCTGGTCCATCATTTTGAGCAGTCATGAGGTTTTTGAGATTCCAAATACAGATTCAGTGCGAAAAAGTGATCTTTTTTGATACTGGGTCTGCATTACCCGTACCCACGCAGAAGTTAACTTGGTTTGCAGGTAGTCCCGCACTAATTTTAAGTTTATCTGACATTCTTACAAAATTTGGATTTATTGAGAGGGTTTCTTTTTCTTGAGTAACAAATTTTTAAATATTTTTCAGTTAGAAAAATGCACGCATAAAAATTAAATTGTTCTAAATATTTATGGGACAGATATGCCTCAAGATGACTCCTGATCTAAAAGGGTGCAGGAATATTGAAATTTCCGCCCGGCAAAACCCAATAAGTTAATGAATCAATTATTCGTCGTTAATAAAAGATAACCGTGAAGGCTGATGGTGCGGTATTTTTACTAAAAGCAATTTTGATTGACGTGTAATTTGAAAACAGATAAACAAACTTAAACGATTTCAAAATAATTTAAAACATTACGATTTATAATGCATCCAGCCACGCAAGCCGATTGGTCGGTGACATATTAGTCTATTTTTCGAGGGTTGGCCAAAGTTAATGGTGATATAATTGCTTATATTTCATTGTTTTTAATCCCCCTATCGATTTCCATGCAGGTTGAAACGTTTTTGATCTGGATAATGCGATTCAAATCCTCAAATTTTAAGTTTATTTAGTTAATTAAAAAATCTAAATAGTTAAATAATTAATATATAAGAATCGAAAAAAGGATTTGAAGCAGCAATAAAGTTTAAGGAATAGGTACCGAAGAGAGCATAAATTTTGCAAGGGTGCTTTTTTGAAATTCCTGATAACTTTAACAAGAGGATTTTTAAAAATGTGCTAGGTAACAAAATAAAAAGTAAAGCACGTTTAACTAAAAACAAAAAAGCGGTAGGTCACGATACTACAAACATGTACTATGCAGAACATACAACTTTTAATGTTAGCACACTTAAAAAGGCTTACAAACATGTGTCAAGATCACACGTAATATTAAAACAGAAACACTTAAAACCATTAGTAATGGATTCGAAACATCCCCCTAATATACAGCCGTAATTCAAACAAAAGAAAATAGTAGCCTAGAGCCCAACACAATAGAAATATCGACAATAAATAATAATAAGCGACATTCGTATGGATCTATTTACCATTCTCACGTTCGCCATTGTATCAGAGTAACCGCACGCGTCACTATTAAATATCTTCCAAATCGGATTCATATGGAAATATTATAGATATACAGGGTAAGTCAAATAAAGCCAGAAGCAGATGGCTACTGGGAACAAGCCACAAGACTTCTCATAGGCATACTAACTTAACAAAACCGGTCCTCATGGGTGTGAAACTTTTTCTACAGCCATTTTATATTTTTAATATTGAACCTTTGTAGATCTTTCATTGTATCTGCAATTATGATAGGGTCAAAAGCCTATCTTACGTTGATGATTTTTATGCCGTTTTTAGTTAGATCACAGCATCGGAGCCAATAGGAAAATCCTGTCGAAAATCTCTTCAACTTTTACTGAAGTTTTCTGGTTGCAGAGTCCAGACCGACTTCTTTCAGAGACTCTATGAACATTGAACTAAAACTTGAATACCAAATAATTGCATAAGCATAACCAATGAATAAAATATTTTACTTTTGTTAGAGGTATTTTTCAGAGCTATTTTAAGAGACCCTATATGTCATATAATGTATTTTATAAAGTTAATCCCCGTCATATATACGTTGATGCGTGTCGCCGGTAGCCCCCGGATCAGTGTAAAAACCGCATTTATTACTTTTCTGTATAAACAAAGCTTATAACACTTCCCCTACCATAAATATCTGCTTATGAGTGTTTTTAACGTATTAGGGCGCACCAAGTAACGTATATGATTGATTTTGGATTTTGTACACCATTTTAAGATATTAGTCAAAAGCCACATGACACTATTTTTTTCCAATATGATTTAAAGAAAATAAATGGATTGAGCAATCTAAGTTCTTGTTCTAGTAATATACCAAAAATATCAAGGACTGCTGAAAGATGGATAAAAAGGAGAACTTTTGATCAATTTTTTTAAACTCGAATGTTTTTATTTGAATTCGTAATGAGTAACTAGAGTTTCGAACTTCCATTGTCTTCCATTTTCATTTTTCCACAACGCTTCGAATGCTTATGTATCTGCTATCGGCATCAGGTGAATACTAACAGAAAACCAAGACTACCTAATCTTATATGCTAGCATGTGTTTAGTGAACCATAAAACTACTGGTTGGCTCTGCCCTTTCACAGTTGAAATCTGTTACCTCTGAGAAGTGTGGGTTTCCAAATATCCTTGATGGTGACGTTTGAGAAAATACTTTCTGGTTCCTCGGGATGAATGCTATTTCTTTGAATTTTCGCTTGAATAGGCTTTCCTCCTTGGCGACGATCTTTGCCTCTTTCCATCACATATGATGTTGATTTTGCCAGCAATGTTGAGCTATTTTCGATCCCGTTGTGTCCTCTTCGCACGGTACCTGGTAGATGCAGTTCTTGGTATCATAGCGTTGTGGTTTAGTTTTTGTCAATTGACTTCTTATTGTTGTGGTCGTTTTGAAGACCGTCCGAAGATGGTATTGGTTGCCTATTCTTCTTATCTTTTCTGAGATTCCTTTGACGTATGGAATTATAAGTGTCGCCTTTCTTTCAGTATTTACGTCTCTGAGCTTTGGTTTTGCTGTGGTCTGAAGAATTTTATTGATCGTGTAGTTGGAGAAACCATTCCTTCGTAGATCGGATCGAATTTTGGACTTTTCTTTATTTAACCTCTATGAGAGATCTATGAGAGATTTTGCAATTCCCAGTTTGGTTGATGTGGAGTGGTTTGATTTGAAATCAAGATATTCTACAGTATGAGTTGGTTTGCGATGTAATGTAATTTACGAACCGCGAACAAATTTTAACTTTTTTTTTGGTTCCTGAATAAAAACTATTTTTGGGTGTAATATACCCAAGCAACGAAAATATACCAATTAAAGATTTAAGTTAAGATTATTCCGCGCTTCTTAGCCTGCCTTTTAGAAAGTAGCCTCTTTGGCATCTCTCATAATAGTCCAGCAGTAGTCGATTAACATCTCACAGTTCCATTTTCTCTGATACCTTCTTTCCATGTTTAAAATAATTTGGTGGAACCTCTCATCGTGTTCGCCACTTACAGCACCACAATTTTTAAAAGGTAATCGAGAAAATCGGAATTCATTTTTAACGACATGTTGTATCCTTGGTTTTGGTAATACAAAAGAGGTTGGGCAACCAGGTCTTTACAGTTTTCTGCCCTAGTGTTTCCCAAAAAATTTGTTGCACCCATTTCAAAGGCATTCGAAGTATGGAATCGAATTGAGCATCTTCGAAGAGTTTCCTAATCTGAGGGCCCACAAATTTTCCCTCTTTAATTTTAGGATCACCGATTCTAGGCAACTTTTCTTTTAAATAACTAAGAGCATGACCTTCTTTCTCCATGGCCTTCACAAAATTTTTCGTAAGTCCTAATTTAATATGAAGTGGCGGTAGTAAAATCTTTTCTGGTGGAACTAATGAAGCGCTGTGTACATTGTTTTCTCTGGCTCAAAAGATTCTCTTAGCTGAATTCTAAGCAAAATTGCCACAAATTTTAAATGCCCACAAATTTTCCATTTATCTCTTTCATATTGTATGGTCTTCAGTAACAATTTCAAATAATTTTTCTTTCATATGCACTGCATGACTATGTACTGAAGACAAGTTGTTTCCATTATGAATTAACACAGCTTTAAGACCTACTTTTGAAGAATCAATGAAAAATCTCCAGTCTTTTGAATCATAGTCCAGATTTAAAGCTATTAATTATGCCTCAATGTTAATACAGGCTATCAAATTGTTTTCCACGTTAAAAAAATGGTGTTAAATGTTATTTAAAATTTAAGATTTCTGTTATAAGTATTAAAACACCTTATAATGGTCAATTGGTGTAATAAATCCAGGTATTTCTCATTTAATGGTCAAATTTTTCCATACATTAAGGGTAATTATCATAATTAGCATTGATCTATAAAAACTGAGAATTTTGCAAGACAGTAACCCAGAGTAATTTGTAATATAATGTAGCTACACTATTGTTATTATCGTGCAACTTACTAACAAATGCCATTCCACGCCAATTGTCCATAATCCTTTGAAAGCCGTAGATACATATATATTTTTTAAAATAGAGAAAACATCCATATACATGGTTATGATAATTCTAGACTCGCGTGACGAGCACTTGAATAAGGTCACTGTTCAAGGAATCTTTCTTTCTTCTTTTAGTCTTTAAAAATTATATTAAAACTTATATTAGTTCCTGCGGGATAAAAAGTGCGATTTGAAACTCTAAAATAAATATAATTTTAATCCTTAAAGTAAACTGTCTTTCTTTTAGGGGCCTTTGGGTGGCAGCATTGTTCGTCGCCCGCCACGCGGTCGTGTTCTCTGATGAGCAGCCAGAAAAAAAAGTGCCCTCCTAGGCATCATAGTGCGGGTCGAGTCGGGATGCAGTGGATATTGCTATCTCCTTATAGAAAGGGTTTTTCGTGTGGCCCTACTGGAAGATGGGAATACAATGACTGTGGGGTCTGCCTCCACGTGGCACACCTGGATGAGGCGTGGCGTGGCACTAAAGACGTTTCACAAGTGTTATTGATGGTTTCGCAGTGCCTTCACGTTAGTTTGGGGGTTATTGTGAGACCTCCAGTGGTACTCGGAGTAATAATAACTTGATGCCGTATTTTGAAGCCTATATCATATTTTTATGATCTGCAGGAGTCTTGGCCTCTCGGTTGGTATGTGCTCCAATTACCATCCTAAATAACTTAGTAGATAACGTGGGCACAATTTTTCTATAGCTTACAGGAAGCAGTGCCTTTTTTTAAGTATTTTTTTTTAATAAAAATTATTCTCAAATGGTGCCCTCAGCCGCTGAACAGTGGAGAAATGCAAATCGTCAGCCCTAATCTGATGCCATAACTTACTAAACAACGAAATTTCAAAAGCCGAACGCCTTATCAAGATCGAACAGGCAGCATGCAATATAATTATAACTAATAGCTTGTTTTACTTTTATAAATTTTTATAACATCGGTTTTACCTGTTTAGAGGTCTTTTTTATAGGGTATATACAGGTATTACGTATTCGACTTGTGACCTTTTCGTTATTTTATTGGTCGGATTAGAATTTTGTGATAGAAAATGTTCGCGTTTTAAGTGACTATTTGCCCTCCACTCTATTGGGTAATAAGGTTACCAGGTCTGTTAACGTATTGAGAAATCAATTTAAAGTAACACATAACCTGATTGATTCTAAAATTTTGATAACGTTTTAATGACTTGCTATGTAAAAAAAAGAGATGCGACACGCATTGAGTGTGACGGGGGTCTAAGCTTTATAGAAAAAGCAGCACGGAAGAGACCGAATATTAGCGATCTTTAAACCATAGTTTAATAACTGGTGGGAACCGGTGTCGTAAAGCTCCAAAAATTAGGTAGGGGCAGTTGCGGGGAACAGGCGGAAGTAACTGTGGCACATGTTTTCACATGTTTATGACCGAGATCAAAATAATGTTTTTTCTTATTATTTGTCGTAAATTTTGTTTATAAAATAGTTAAAAAAGGTTATTGGTGCAATGCAGATTACGAAAATGTAAGAAAGTCTTTATTTTTTATTTAATATACTTTAATTTCTATGTTCAAACAGGGCGTGACTGCCCTAGCTCGAACGCAACTCAGAAAGTCTTTACGTAGAAATCTTTTAACTTTTTTTATAATACGATTTTAGCAACTACCCGAAAACCACCAAATCATGGCTCTTTTTTTGGTTGAAACCTTAGATGAACTACTTGAAGATACCCGATGCTTTCCCCTAAGTATTACTTGGATTTGCTTTAAATAACTTATGCTTGCCCAAAGTCTAAATATCCCAACAACATTTATAAGTTTGGAATACTCTCTAGTATTGCGTAAAAGTGCCTTACATAATAATTAACCCCAGAAACGATTTCTTAATCGTATTCTTTTATAGTGTCGTTTGAAAATATTCCTTACCACCATGGGACAATACCAAGTTCCCGTCCCTCCAATGTTTCTTCTCATTCGTGAATTTGTAGTAACCCCGACTTTTATTCGTTACCCTTTTGCCTCAGTAAAGTCAGATATTTAAGAAATTTCATTACAAAAATAACTTTTTATGGCCACTGTAATTTTTCTAATGTTTTTGTACAATTTTGTACAAGTTAAAAGTAGAAAAATCATTTCTAACCACAAAAGTTTACTTGTTATTCTTTAGTTTTGATCTTAAGTAGTACTGGCCTTAGCGGCAATGGCTATCTAGCCAACAAGAAGCAGAAAGCTAAAATTTTCTTATTACTCATTACTTACTACTTACTAACTTATTTTAATCGATTACTAATATGAACCCACCAACACTGCCTAACCTGATAACAGCCCCAAAAATGCTACAGTAAAAAAGTAGGGTTAGGGTGTCAATTTTTTTTCTTAAATTCGGACGGTTTGAGCTAGAGCAATGAAATTTGGCACATATGTTTACATTCCAGCAACGTATCCTCGTGTGTCATAAAAAATTAGATATGTGGCCCCTAGGGAGCAATAGGGGCCAGAATGTTTTTTTAAACTATCCCTCATACTTTGATACTAATGCACCTGTACATCAGAATCTTAGTCAGGTAGTTCACACTATTACTTACTTACTTATTAAGTCTAGTGTACCGAAAAAAAAATTCGTAGCTGTTGACAAGGCCCCTAGGTAAGGGGCTAAAAGTTTTGTCGATTTCAATTAAAATATTATATTTCATTTATTTTTCACCCTATGTCAACAAAAATGCACCACAAGGGGTGCAGTAATCCATTTCTTAATTTTGGATACCCCCAACTTTTTCCCAGCCTCTAGGGGCTATAAGGGGGCTGTATCTAATTTTCACCATTTTCATATTCCAGAAAACACTCCGTATGCATATATGCACATTTTTTGAGCTTTCTTGAGCCCGTACAGCCCCTAGAGGCTGGGCAAAGTTGGATGTAAAAAATATAGGCTCTTAAAATTTAACGGTGGGATTTACTAAAAGGGTTTAGTCTATCTTAGAACGGTCCTAAGTTTAAGTGAAATTTCTGGTTTTAAGCACTTTAAACCAACCATCCTTGCGTTTTGGACATAATTTAATTTATAAAATGAATTTTAATAAATTTGTTTGTTGTTTATTGAATAATCATCTTAACACAATCTTTTGTTGGATTTAAGAAGAAAGTTTCAATTTAGAAAAAAAGAAAATTAAAAATTTTAAACCCACGCGGGGTTTAAATAGTAAACACTTTGTAGAACAAACTAAAATTGGGGTTATATGTCACTCTAATTAAAACTTACCCTTGTTAATTAATTTTTCCAATTAATACCTGATGTTACACAAAAATTTAGATGGGTAATAATAAAATAAGGAGTAGATTAATTTTGTATTTATTTAAAACCTTTCTGTCATTGTCGAAATGTCAGTTTAAAAATATTAGCGCTGCGTTCAATCATAAACAGCGAGTTCGGATCTTTTACCTCTGCTTGCACCAACTTTTACTGATGAAAGCTACAGCTTTAAAATGAGTGGGCTTTGAGTAAGGAAAGTTTTCTTGACTGAGCTTTTAGATAACCTCAATGTTTTAATTTCAGTTTGTAAATAACTTAATATAGTTGTTTTGGGTTTCTCTATTTGGTATATTTTTCGTGCATAATCAGTGACCTTCACTTATGTTTGTTTTGCCTCGTAGTGCCCTCATAAATATATTTTTTGTGCTGAAAACGGGTTCAAAATATGGCGTTTTTCTGGACAAAATGGGAGGTGTTTTATTGATCAATGAACAACTTGGGATAGTAAATAATTTAAATTAATCGTTGTGAAAACGGTTACTTAGGGAAATTATGAACGAACTTACTATCAATTGCCACAAAACAATCCTCTCTGGGGGTTATAAATTTAAACCATCCCCCAGAGGTGGTCTAAAAAATTACCAATTTTATAACCTCAAACACAGATTATGAAGCTATTATGTGCCAAATTTTGGCGTATTCACCATTTTCCATTTTAAAACCTGTCAAAACCAATTAGTTTTAGGGCATTTTCTTCTAAAATATGGTATTTATTTTGACAAACCAGCAGTTTTTCAGTGGTATATAGCAATAAAAATACAAAATAATCAATAACTTTGTGTCTTTTCTGTGTGGGTAAGTGTTTTTTGAAAATTGGTTTTAAAATTTAGTGCCCCCCACAGGTGTAAATATTTAGACCTGTGGGGGGTACTATTTTAGATCTTAGTAAAACCCACTGTAAGTGTTTTGGTTTAGTAAATTTTGAATAAATTGTTCGAGATTAAAAATTTTTAGACCCTATTTCGGCGTTTGAGATTTTTTTGTTTCATAACATTTGCTACACCCAATTCATGAGTTTTAAATATGCATACGGAGTGTTTTCTGGAATTTGAAAATGGTGAAAATTAGATCTTGCCCCCTTACAGCCCCTAGGGGCTGGTGGTATTTAAAATTGAGAAATGGTCCACTGCAACTGCAAAAAAATCGGAAAAATTTTTAGCCGCTCACCTAGGAGCCTTGTTAACAGCTACGACATTTTTTTCGGTATAATAAATTTGTAGGCAATAGTATAAACTACCAACTGAATGAGATTTAGATATGCAGGAGCATTAGTATGGAAGGTATGAGGGATAGTTTAAAAACACATTTTGGCCTGTGTTGCCCCATAGGGGCTACATATGTAATTTTTTATGGCACAAGAGGGTACGATGCCAGAAGGTCAACATACATGCCAAATTTCATTACTCTAGCTTAAACCGTCTGAATTTAATACGCTATGCCCCCTAAGTATGTAGGAAAGAAAGGAAAAAGAAAGTGCAGGTAGGTACTAAAATGTTTTTTCTCATTGTTTTGACAGGTCTCCGCAGGTTTACAGGTTTCCTGTGTCGACCTGTAAAGACCAATTTTTCGGTCTAGTGACGTAAATACCTATTACGTAGTTTCCCAATATGCGGCAATTGAAAAATGTGCAAGAGCCCCATTATTGTCGGTATAGAGGCTCGTTTCCTTAATTCAATTAAAATTTATGTCGTGTATAACCACCCATACTGATTTTCCACTTTGATCGATAATTTTAATAATTTGCGCAATCTTTCCCGCAATACACTCCTGTTATCAGACGCTTATTATTTGCTCAACGTCCGAGAGAACATGGTATAATTTTCAAAAATCAATTTTCATCGAAAAATCATCATTATATAGTTAAAACTGGTAAAAAAGCGGCCGCTTACACGGCTTAAAATTAATCTGCAAAAATGTAAGCATGAGACGCAGATTATTATAATATAATACGGGGTTATTTTAATGTATACGATACGGTAAATAATTTGTTTACCAAAAAATAAATAAACTGCGTAAAATGAAGCTATAAAATTAAATTAGATCAAGAAGCTGTGCTTATAGTTAGGGTGATTATTCAATTTTATAGTTTTGCATTTATTTGCATTTTTCAACATATTACTATTAGTGCCAGTAGCGTAAACAGAAAAAATCTTGGGGAATCGAGTAACCGTAGAAGAGGGGCTTAAATTATTATGTTTTTCTTTTAAAAGTTAAATTGGCATATAATCGGAGGACCACAAGGATACAGTGTTTTGCTGTATGGGTCATTCCATATCAAATCAACCAAAAAATCACAAAAATTTTACGCGACCAATTCCAATTTTGATGATTTTTGGTATATATTTTCTTCTTACCATAAAAGTTGAAAATGCAAATTTTTAGATTTTTTTGATTCGTAGTTTTTTTTTTTTTAATTTTTCAAAATAAAAAAGTCAGCATTTTGACCTTAACAAGAATGTACAAAACTAGCAATATCTCGAGAACCACTTACACTAGGAAAGTAATAAATGGCTCATTTTAAAGTCATTTTGAAGCTCTTTTTTATGAAATATCACAACATAATTTTAACAAAAAAAAAATTGGAAATAAAAAATTGAAAAAAAAAAATTGAAAAATTCAAAAAGGCCATTTTTAATTTTTTTGAAAAAAATATATAATTTTGGTCAAAGTGTTACTTAATTATCCACAAAATTTTATGATGGAGAAATGATGGGTTCAATGTCAAAAAAAATATCAAAAATATTAAGTACATTTTATAGGCGATTTTTCATGCATGTGACATTTTTAATAAATTTTTTCACATTGAACCCATGATTTGTCCATCTCAAAATTTTGTGAATAGTTTAATAACACTTTAAAGAAAATCATATAATTTTTTGAAAAAAATTAAAAATGGCCTTTTTGAAATTTTTCAAAAAAAAAATCAAAAATTTTTTTTTTTTTTTTTTTTTCAATATATGTTTTGCAATATTCTCATATGAAAGGTCTTTATAAGAGCTTTAAAATGAACTTTCACCTACTTTTCTATTATAAGTGGTTCTTTGGATATTCCTAATTTTGTGCGCACATGTTAAGGACAAATAAGTGACTTTTTCGATTTTCAAAAATTAATTCAAAATAAACAACTGGTCAAAAAAGTCTGAAATTTTGGATTTTCCAGTTTTTTGGTAGGAAAAACATGTATACTAAAAATCATCAACATCGGAGATGGTGTGGTAAAATACCCTGGTTGACTTGATATGGACTGACCCTAGGGTCATTCCATATCAAATCAACCAAAAAATCACAAAAATTTTACGCGACCAATTCCAATTTTGATGATTTTTGGTATATATTTTCTTCT
This sequence comes from Oxystoma pomonae, assembly GCA_963921995.1. Taxonomy (NCBI): domain Eukaryota; kingdom Metazoa; phylum Arthropoda; class Insecta; order Coleoptera; family Brentidae; genus Oxystoma; species Oxystoma pomonae. Next base: position 4,946,098 of record OY998170.1, read on the forward strand.
TACCATAAAAGTTGAAAATGCAAATTTTTAGATTTTTTTGATTCGTAGTTTTTTTTTTTAATTTTTCAAAATAAAAAAGTCAGCATTTTGACCTTAACAAGAATGTACAAAACTAGCAATATCTCGAGAACCACTTACACTAGGAAAGTAATAAATGGCTCATTTTAAAGTCATTTTGAAGCTCTTTTTTATGAAATATCACAACATAATTTTACCAAAAAAAAAAATTGAAAAAAAAAAATTGAAAAATTCAAAAAGGCCATTTTTAATTTTTTTGAAAAAAATATATAATTTTGGTCAAAGTGTTACTTAATTATCCACAAAATTTTATGATGGAGAAATGATGGGTTCAATGTCAAAAAAAATATCAAAAATATTAAGTACATTTTATAGGCGATTTTTCATGCATGTGACATTTTTAATAAATTTTTTCACATTGAACCCATGATTTGTCCATCTCAAAATTTTGTGAATAGTTTAATAACACTTTAAAGAAAATAATATAATTTTTTGAAAAAAATTAAAAATGGCCTTTTTGAAATTTTTCAAAAAAAAAATCAAAAATTTTTTTTTTATTTTTTTTTTCAATATATGTTATGCAATATTCTCATATGAAAGGTCTTTATAAGAGCTTTAAAATGAACCTTCACCTACTTTTCTATTATAAGTGGTTCTTTGGATATTCCTAATTTTGTGCGCACATGTTAAGGACAAATAAGTGACTTTTTCGATTTTCAAAAATTAATTCAAAATAAACAACTGATCAAAAAAGTCTGAAATTTTGGATTTTCCAGTTTTTTGGTAGGAAAAACATGTATACTAAAAATCATCAACATCGGAGATGGTGTGGTAAAATACCCTGGTTGACTTGATATGGACTGACCCGTATCTCATATCACGGACAACCAAAGTTCAAGACAACCAAGTACTAGAGTTTATATGGTTTAACCTGAGATGATCACATTAAATACAATAAACAAAATGAGGATTTGTTTCCCATTTGAGTTCAAGAAAAACAAGAAAGATAAAATTTGTCCTATTCCAGTAGTAAGTAATACTCCGGTCCAAAGCTTATTTTTTAATTTCTACGCCGGTACCCAGGATGATAATGTATTTTTCATAGTGAAGAGCTCGACTGGTTGATGGACTAGTCACAAAAACAGTTAGGCTTTGCAGCGTAGTTTGCACCTGAAGACGATCAGAGATTGTACTGATCGAAACGTCGTGTATAAATAAAATATAGATAACGGAAGTCCGAAACACAGAGTTAATTTAGGTTAGGTTTGTTATGAGTGTGCCAATACTGCACCCTCCACTGCGACCTAAGAGCTCTATTGTGGCTCACACCTGTCAAATTACTCATCCCGACTTCCCTGATAAAGGAAATCAGTCTATTTGGTGAGACTTTCTCAAAATCTTGGGGCACGTTCCACCCAGGGTCAAATATTTTCGCCCTTGTTCTCATTAATCCTACGCAGTGGCATAGCATATGTACCGGCGTTTCCCCCTGTCCTCCACAGAATCCACAAATCGGTATATATATTGCTCAGTCCAATTCTATTCATGTGTTGGTTGAGTCGGTACTGGCCTGTATACAAACCTCTTATTATTCTCAGGCTGCTCCTTGGTAATTGCAGGAGCTGCTTTGCTCTACATTGGTCTGGCTTATTAAGAAAGGCTTTGCAGCGCTGTTGTTCAGGAGTTGAGCGCCAGTTCTGCACCCCTTTTCTTTTAACCCACTCGGATAACTCTCTATTGACCGTGGTTTTAGTTAGTCCAAAGCAGGGCTCCGGCCCTAAGAATGCAGAGTCCGCTCCTAACTTTTTTGGCAATACCTGTGTGGCCCGAGACCCATTTTGTTGGTTCCACAGATCTTTAGCAGAGTTTGAAGGCAGTTCCAAACTAAAACGATTGGATGTTATTTGAGCTTATTGCTTTCACAGCGGCTTGACTATTTGATGTGATTTTGATGCATCTCTACCTTTGCCTGCTATTTCTCTTGTACAGAGCTCTATGGCGTAAACCTCGGCCTGGAAGATGGTGGCAAGGTTACCGAGACCAACTGAAATTGCAGTACTTGAACCCGATACACCCGCTCCCACGCCGTCCTTGATTTTTGATCCGTCTGTGTACCAAACGTGGTCAGCTTTGGTAAGTTGATTTATACACCCTTCCTATTCTTCCCTCATTGGAAAAAGAACCTGAAACGGTTTTTTAAAGTTGTATTTTGGTAGCCTGTGGGCTGTTGGCATACTAAGGATTCGGTTATTGCAAAATACCGTGGTTAGCCCTGCAATGCCTGACCAGGATGCTCCTGATTTAAGTTATTAGATCTTGCTAAAGTTGCTCTTGCCTCCTTCTTCGCACAGATGTGCAGCGGGGAGAGGTTAAGCATTACTTCCATTGCTTCCAATGGTGCACAAAAACAGTTAGTGGAATAACTAGTGAAGTAGGTCAAAGTTTGCTTTTCTTTTTCTTGAAAGCCACCATGGATATGAGGATCTTTTTCTTGTTATCTTGCAAACAGGTAATAACAAAGGAACTACTACGAATAACTTAAGTTCTTGATTTGAGTCTCAAAAATAATCACAACAAAAAACAGCTAAAAAAACAAAAAAAGGAGTTAAAAAACCTCCAAATCAGTTACTTCAACCGAAAAGAAACTAAAACCCAAAAGATCTTGAGTGAAAATAACGAAAATTAAAACTTGGACGAGCATCCCACAAGGAACACACAAAGGACTAAAGAGAACAGAGAAATGATAAACGATGTTTCGCCCTGGGCAACCAGCGTGGGCTCATCAGTGGTTTCACTGGTCACCCTGATACACTTTAATTTCCAACTTTGAATCACTCACAAATCGTCCTGGCGTGTTAATATTTCCAACAAAAGATTAGTTTTTTAGTTTCTTTTCGGTTAAAGTAATTCATTTAGAGGTTTTTTTTAACTCCTTTTTTTGTTTTAATTGCCTTAGGCGCATAATCCTATCCTATAAGTAATCCGTATCAGGTAACTTGGATAAGTACCAGTGCGGAAAGATGCCTATTTGTGAGTGATTCAGAGTTGAAAATCAAAGTGTATGATGGTGTTTAATGATGTATGGGGAGGGTGACCAATGAAAGCACTGATGAGACCACACTAGTTACCCAGGGCGAAACATCGTTTAATCATTTCTCTTTTCGCACGGAACAGAGTTGAAACGCTTATGAAGCCTGTAGACACCGAAATGGACAACAATTAAAACAATGTCTGACTAAATCAGCAGTAGAGGGCAGGCTTTCGCGTCAGTAAATTTACAAACCCGACTGTTTTCACCGCTGAGCTTATGGGTGAATTCACAAACCCACCCCATTTAAAATGGGAGGTCATCCTAAATATTACGATATTTTTACCGAGGAATGATCCAAAATATGCCGCCTCTATTCTGTTTTTATTTCCGAAAAACATCCTAACATAAATGATATGCAAAAAAATCTTGAGAAGAATTAACTACCTCAGCAATGTATATATCAAGATTCAATGTTTACATAATAAGCTACGTCGATTTATTAGAGGACCTAATTATGGGATTACAGTATGTTGACGATATAAGGACTAGATTGATTGTGAGATAAGGCCTTTGATGTTAACCTTACAATAATTACGTTCGTACGCATTGAGTAAATTTTCGGATTACCTGGTCTAGCTAATAAGCAAGCCAAGCAAAGCAGCTTTAGTAAATTAGGATCATAAAATATTTTTATAAATTGCTTATTTTGTATTATTCTTTTAACAATTTCCTCTAGTGTTTTTGACGAAGTTATAAAAAAAATGTTTTAATTGTCTAGCTTGTTATTAATTAAGTCACACGCTAGACAATTTTACTTTCCTAATAAAAGTAATGACCACTATTATTTTCTTTACCAATACCAAGTAATTAACAAATATTTTTTTTACCTAATTACAATTAACTTTTTCAATTCCGTGCGCAAGTTGTTCAAGCTTCTTTATCTTCACCTTCAAACCGCAACCCTAAAGCTTATTTACATTAAATTTGAAGTCAAATGCTTTACTTTTCTAATTGGTAACGTAGATACTAATTAATAATATTATTAGTTTTAGAGTGTTCCTTGAAAAAAGCACCCTGTTATCCAATTGTTAATTGCACTTGTATGTAAACATTGAGCAAGTGTAACCCAGTCTAATTAGGAAAAAAACACCACTTATGTTCATGTCTCACCTGTATTCGCACAGCTTTTTTCGCGGAAATTTAGCGAAACACAAGCGATTTCGTGTTACTTTGGTGGAAACCGAGCAAACATAACACGCAGCTATGTATCGGAACACCTAATTACTATGGTAACTGGTAAGTTTTATTCTAGAGTGGGACATAGAGTTCTTAACACTGTTTAATTTAACCTTGAATTCAAATAAGATGTAATTTCGGATAAATGAAGAGAAAAGTTCATATATACCGGAATAAACAAGGTGGGGAGGACTCAAAGTCAACATCATAAAAGGCTGGAGAAACATGAATGCAAAATAAACGACATTGACAGCAACTTGACCAAATTACAAGAGAAACTTTTGAAAAGCCTAGAATAACAACGCCAGGAAAATCAACCTTTGTTACTCTGACTAAAAAACATTCAGTAAAGAAGTGAAGTGATTACCGCCTAATCAGCCTAATGAGTCATACGTCAAAAATATTTCTAAAGATTATCCATAAAAAAGAATTTATGCAAAATGCAAATCCTTTATGGGCGACACGCAGTTGGGATTCCGTGGTGGGTTTGGGACAAGAGAAGCCTTAAAAAACCTCCAAATCAGTTACTTCAACCGAAAAGAAACTAAAAAACAAAAGATCAAAATATCTTGGGTGGAAATAACGAAAATTTAAACTTGGATGAGCATCCCACAAGGAACACACAAAAGATCAAAGCGAAAAGAGAAATGATTAAACGATGTTTCGCCCTGGGTAACCAGCGTGGGCTCATCAGTAGTTTCACTGGTCACCCTCATACATCATTAAACACCATCATACACTTTGATTTCCAACCTTGAACCACTCACAAATAGGCATCGTTTCGCACTGGTACTTACTTATCCAAGTTACCTGATACGAATTCGTCCTGGCGTGTTAATATTTCCAGTAGGATTATGCTCCTAAAGCAATTAAAACAAAGAAGAAGTTAAAAAACCTCCAAATCAGTTACTTCAACCGAAAAGAAACTAAAAAACAAAAGATCAAAAGATCTTGGGTGGAAATAACGAAAATTCAAACTTGGATGAGCAGTTCAATTCAAACTTGGATGAGCAGTTGAAGTAACTGATTTGGAGGTTTTTTAACTTCTTCTTTGTTTTAATTGCCTTAGGAGCATAATCCTACTGGAAATATTAACACGCCAGGACGAATTCGTATCAGGTAACTTGGATAAGTAAGTACCAGTGCGAAACGATGCCTATTTGTGAGTGGTTCAAGATTGGAAATCAAAGTGTATGATGGTGTTTAATGATGTATAGTGGAGGGTGACCAGTGAAACTACTGATGAGCCCACGCTGGTTACCCAGGGCGAAACATCGTTTAATCATTTTTCTTTTCGCTTTGATCTTTTGTGTGTTCCTTGTGGGATGCTCATCCAAGTTTGAATTTTCGTTATTTCCACCCAAGATCTTTTGATCTTTTGTTTAAGAGAGGCCTTGTTTGGCATTCAAGTCTTAGTTCAGCGGTCTAGGGATACGTCGGTGCCAGTATATGCCTGTTTCATAGATTATGAGAAAGCGTTTGATCGAGTCCAATACGAAAAGCTTATAGAATCGCTAAAAGAAGTTGGTGCGGAGATCTCAAATAAAGGTTGATGGCCAACTGTTCGAAGAGGTCCAAATAAGGTTGTATATTGTCTCCGCTGTTGTTTAATATCTATAGTAACAAAATAATAGAGAATGCACTTCATAACTGCGAAGAGGGTCTGACCATAAAGGGCATAAAAATCAACAACATACGATATGCCGACGACACTGTCATAGTAGCAGACATGCTGGAAGGGCTGCAAGAGTTGTTGAATCAAATTGCTGCCCAAAGTTCGCAATTCGAACTTAACTTAAATTTTGGGAAAAAAATGGATGGTCATATCCAAGGAAAAGAACATCAGAAGCATGTTAGAAGTAAATGGGTAGCAAGTCGAACGCGTGGAGTCATACAAATACTTGGTTGACTCCTCAATGAGAACTGGGACAACATGCAAGAAGTTCGTGCAAGAATTGAAAATTAGGAGATAGAAGATAGCAAAGAGAGGCAGTTTAACATGAAGGAAGAACAACTAAGCAAGGTTAATTGATTACTACAGTAATAGTTGTGGCCAGAGTCACATAAGCAGAAATCAGTCCAAGTCAATCGAGCTTAGAGGAACGGAAAGGGGAGTTTAAAGGAAAAGAACCAGAAAAAAATAAGTTTTTCAGTTCTGCTGTTTCATTTTTCTCATGTCCAGAATGTCCCGGAACCCATACTGACACAGTGTTTATTCGCCCAAAGGTATTTAGAGTGTCCTGACAGCTCCTAAAAAATCTTAATGAGGACCTATCCATCTTGGGCTTATTTCAATCGCAAAAAGTTCTGGCTGGATTTTTTTTGCTGTACTTACTAGATTTTGAAAAAAAAATAATTTTGCTGTTCACGTGTTTATAAAATATCTACGGAATATTCTAATTGCATGTTCTCAGACTAATTACTACCTTTACTATTGTCTCGGGCAAAACACGGGTATATATTCGTCGGGAATAAACGAGGTGCGCGGGTTCGAACAACACCTTACACTTTATAAATTCCCTAATCAATCAATCAACGCCATAGTTTACAATCGGTTCGATAGTAATTGAGATATCAACAGCTAAAGCAGCTTATTTTAGAACGAGCGCTTGCTATATAGCTGTTTGTTGTTTTGCACATGTTGTATATCGGGTTTGCCGGTTAAGGGCTAGCGCACGCGATTACTGTAATTTGAGTTGTCGTACGTAAGCTGAAGTAAATATGTTGTTTGAAAGTGGTGGATAATGTTGATCTTGAGAGTAAACTAAATTTTCGAACTTTCATTGTCTTTATTTTTATTTTTTTTATAACGTTGCGAATGCTTATGTATCTGCAACCGTCAACAGTTGAAGACTAACAAACACTAACGACCACAACAATAAGAAGCCAATTAAAAAAAAAACTAAACGATATCGCTACAACATCAAAAACTGCTTCTACCAGGTACCATGCGAGTGTGAGGAATCCCATCGTCTCTAGGTGCTTGTTAAGGCGATAGTGTCCCCTTAGGAGCCCTGTTGCCAGTCTTACATCCTTCCTACCTAGAAGGAGTAGGAACTTTCTTTTTTTGGCGCTCACTTCACCAATCAGGAGCCTGTCTCATGACTGAGAGCTCCTCATGTCCCGGGACCCAGAGGATATTGACCTTGTTGTGCCTTGCCATAGCTGTGAAGACACGTTTGTACTCCAATACAAGGGCAGAGTTAACCCTGTCCGACCTGGCTGGCGATTCTTGAAGTCATAGGAGGTGAACCTTCTATCGAGAGAAACCTGTTCTTGTGAGAGCATTCCCGATGAAAAGGTTTTCACTCGGTGAAAGAAGGTGGTATTCTTGAACCCACTCGCTTCTCTTGAAATGTTGCCAAGTTTCCGTGGTACATTTGAACTAAATTTTCAGTGTGTCAGAACTAAATTAGATTCTGTAATTGTTTTTCTATGGATTTTTGACAATTGACAAATTTTCATGGGTGAGGTAAAGAATTTTCTTTGCTGGTTGTCGAATAAAAATGCCCATATCCACCAATAAACACCCTAACCATCTGTTAAGAAACGAATGATTAACGCTAACTGCTAGTTTAAATGTAGCCTGCTGAAGACTGCACTGAAATGTGGAACTTACGGACCAAAAATGCACACAGAGACAGGCAAGGCAATTCGCACTTGATATGGCCCAGCTGTAAGAGATTGGGCAAGGCTCTTTGAGGAATTCAAGCATAATCAACATCAAAATAAAATCAGCATGTGAGTGTTTTGTCAAATGACGTCAAAACGAGTGATTTTGTAATATTTATATCAAATGGTTGGTGACAAACTCAGTTCTGTTATTTTTAGGACATATTAGGGGCCCTCAAGCCTAATATGTGCAAATCTGAAACCAATCATTCGCAGAAACTGCCAAACTTGAACACATTACTGATGACAAGATTCTACAACTCAACAAATGGATCGAAACTAGTTTCTAGTAAGTACAAGACATCTAAGTCTCTCTTTTTTTGACACAGATTATAAAACTATTATATTATAATATTGATTATACTTTTATTATCTACTTTATTTTTTGGGTTTGAAGTAATTGACGGGGTGAGAATTTGATATAATCAGTCCAAAAAAACAAAGGCTTTACTATACTAACCTAGTAAGTTGGCGGTTTAAACTATGTGCTAGAAAGACTGTTTGGGTGTAAAGTTATGTTGTTTTTTTCTTGTTTCAGGTCACTGCAGACGGGTTACATTATACAAGAAATATTCCACGTTTCCCTAAACTGTCGAGTGTACATATAACTATTTAATGTAAGAAAAAGTTTGATGATGTTTTGTTATTTTTGGAATACACATGATTTGATATAGTAATTAAATTCAGTTGTTTATTATGAAGGGTTCAATGCTGTTCTATTTGACATATTGAAGTTTGTTTTTGTTTTTAAAAAAAATCGTTAACCAGGATAAAATTCTTTCATTTAAAATAATTTCACTGGACTCTTAGAAGGGCTATTACAAAGGTGTCTTATTTTTTAATTCTAAGGGATACTGTTAGGGCAATGCTAAACCCTTACACTAGATAGAAAGCTATTAGACTTATATTATTAAACATTTTAAAACTATATTATTATAAAACATTTTAATTCCAAAACTAAAATAAAACTTTTCCTAAAAAAGAGACACTTTTCTTAAATGGTCCCTTTAAATCGCCCTGAAAAAGCTTAAAAAAACATTCAATTTAAAATAATGAATATATTCAACAAGTAAGTTAAAAAATTGGTTAATCAACTGTTGTCTTTGATTGACAAAAACTGGAAATCGTGCTAATCAATAAAATTTTTCTTGAGTCTGCAATTTTGGAACTTTATTAATTATGTGTTTTGAGCACAACCCTATGCTTACGGAAGTTTGGTCCTAAGGTCAATAGTAGCTGATCCATTAGTGATAGCGGGTTGTTTCTAAAAAAATATATGCTTTTAAAATTTTTAAACTCTATCTATAGGTATACCACTACTGGAATTTTGTGTGTGTTAACATTAATTAAACCTTTAAGGGAATAACCATATTTGAGAATATTTGTACATTTTGGCTCCCAGTGCTTTTTGTCCTGGCACATTGCTTGACTGTTAATAAATAAATAATTGGTTTATTGCAAAGGACAATCATTACATGTTAATAGGTAACAGCATATTGTTAACGGTTACAAAAGGTGTCAAAAAGCTTGTACTGATCAAAGTTTAATTTCTAAAAAGTACAGGAGTTTACAAATTTTTCTGAGGTGGTTACCCTCCGGTACTCTCTCAAGTCATACAAGTGAATCTGTTTCCTTGTTGTTAACATAAGGCAGGCGGGTTGGTTGGTAGCCAATAAAGTTGGCAACCAAACACACCAAATTAATTAATATTTAACACACGCATTTGTATCCTACTTACACTCTATTATTGTATGCCAAATGTTCCTCCACTTCTTCTAATAACCCTTCCGCAGTTGGTTTCGTTATTCGAAATCTTCTAAAGAACGCCAAATTAGGTATTGTCTCAAAATGATCAGGCCTTTCCATGAGCTCCGGGAAATCTATCGCGTACTATATCCAGGTCATCAATCAAATACAAACAAATTCTTCAATTTTTTAAAACAACAAAATATGCAAAAAAGAGAAGCGATTCTCTCAAGTTTAGTAGAAGTGCACGTGATGTGATTCTCTCAGGAATATGGCATTTTGAATCTTGCGAGAGCTTTCTCATGAAAGTCAGACGATGTGACCTTTCTAAGGACTCAAGATTCGGCACCCTGATAGTAGACAATGCAGATCTACTATCTGAAGCGGACATTTCCCTCATGGAAGTTAGCCTTACAGAACACAAACGCAAAAATGTCCTATACCTATGTTCAACTGTTTTTAAAATATTGACAGGTGAAAATAACAACGAAATGGTTAAGGATAGAGCAAAACGGTTTTTACATTCCTATCTTGGTTTTTCAAAAGCTATAGTTTTATCTCTAAACCCAGTTTAACCCGGGGTTAAAAATAGTATAAAACGATAGCTTGTGAAAAACCAAGATAGGAATGAAAAACCGTTTTGCTCTATCCTTAACCGTTTCGATGATACGGGCTGTCAAAGTTAAAAAATGTCAATTTTCACCTGTTAATATTTTAAAAACAGTTGAAAATAGGTACAGGATAATATATATAAGATGTACCTAAAATATTTTGTAGAATCCAAAAATTCAAAAATAAGAAAATAAGAAATTTGTTGCCAAGTTTTTCTGCAAATCGCAACACTGTAAATATGAGAGTATTTCATAAAAGTAGTTTTCATGGAATTATGTAAGAACAGAAAGTTCGAACAAATTCCATTGCATAGTTTCCAAAATATTCTAATAGGTTACTTAACTTCGGACACCCGGTATACTTTAGTATATTTTTAACAAAGCAAATATGACAAAATAATGAAAAATGATGAACAGTAGGAACTTACGATAACTTTGCAAATCAAATTCAGTAATTCATATTTTTATGTAGAAAGAAAACAGGAGATATAAAATTAGGCACTATAAATTTATTCATTAGCCATTAAATTATTGTATAAACCTGCCCTAAAGTGTCCCATATAATACAGTACCTACCTCAAAATAATACGTTAGCAGTTGAACATGGATGGATAAACACTTGTTACAACTTTGACCCAGGATTATCCCTAACTCATGGGTTAACCCTCTATTAATAAACCGGCCCTAAACGCGCTTCTCTCCCCTTATAGTTACTTTTTTCAAAAATAAAAAAATTGTTGTTAAATATTTTTCTACGGAGTTTCTAAATATGCGGTAACTGAAAAATGTGCAAGAACCCCATTGCAAGAGAATGGAGGTTTGATTTTAACACTTTTTTTGCTATGAATGTGAAATATGCAAGTCAACGCGTGTAGACATAAGCAGGGAAAATTACAACATAAATCACAGTGAAAGAGAGCTAACTTTACACTTTTTTATATGCCTTAATCCGACGTATTTTCAGACACGGGTAAGACAGCTAAATTCATAAGAAACCGGGGTTTGATAAATCGAGAGGCCGATAGGTCCTTTGCATAAAATATCGATTTTACGTCATCTCGGCGATGTAAACTATTAGTTATACGCCCTGCAGTCGGCTCCCGGATCTTCCCGAACACCGTGTCGACACCGACATCAATCATCTTCAGCGCTGTGCACGTGTCAAACACCTCGACCTGAGTATTATAATACGAGTTATATCGAAATATGCATATACAATACTCCCCATACATTTCTCCATAAGATATTCCATATTTATTTTCAAAAGGTCTGTGTTGTTCTTTTTTAGTTATAATCATAATAATGAGCCTAATAGTCATCTGCTAAAAATATTTCTAAAGATTAGCTATAAAATCGACAAGAAAAGTATTATTTTATCATTCAAGTCTTAGCCGAGGCCTCCCCCCGACTTTTTTCGAGAATTTAGTTAAAAAATTGGCGGTTTTTAATAAACAGAGTAAAATTTTAGATAGTCTTTCAAAAGCTTTTTGCATAAAACTTTTTCTTTGCTTTTACAAAATTTTGACCTCACGCTCCCCTCTTTTGGAGAAGCTACGACTGCCACTGATTATGTATAGCTAGTAAATTTTTTTCTAAAGAGCAAGACGACGACGAGTCTTAAACCATTTTGGCCACATAAATCTCTACCCTTTTCTTTTTATTTAGCAGCCACCAACGCTAGAGGAAGTTTTGGTCGGGAAATGCTTCTTTCCTTTATCACTAGCATGACAAAAAGGCGACCCAATGAAAACAATGACGGTCTTTTGAAATTCTCGGACATACCTCTTTTTGACATCGACACCCTTAATAATAAAGGCTGATCTACATTTTAATGAATTCTGATAAATTTCAGCAACTTTAAATTTACAAATTGTTTTGAGAATAATGTCAGTTACCATTTTTGTGTTTGGGTATAAGAGATTTTTAATATGACAAATTCATTAAAATGTGATATTTTTCCTAAAACTCAACGCAAAAAAAAACACATTTTGTGTTTAATTTCGATCAAAGTAAATTTTTCCAAACCAAAAATACCTTAGTTTAAATCCCTGAACCATCTATTAAATCCGAAACACAAATATTATTTTTTCGCACTTTTCAATAAGTCCTCGAAAATCTCTTAAAGAAATGGACCGTCACATCGATGTTTCCTTAATTTTTAGCATCAAAGGCAGCCGCCTTTGTTTACAGAACCGGGCTTACTTGAAGCATTGGCAAGGATAAAATAAACACACCTGGTCCGGACCTATATCACTCATTGACAAGCTTGTTATTAAGTGCAGGGTCGGCTTTAGCATTATTAGAGGATCATCGCAGTGCTTAACGTCATAATTACGATCTAGAAAAATAGTTTTCAGCAGCACTGCTCTCATGTCGTTAATTAACATGAAACGCCAGTAAATCCGCCAAATGACCTTGACCGAACACTGAAACAGTACTGCAATCTCAATTACAACCCATGAACCATGTATTTTTTTCTCAAATTCAATAAAATATAAACGCTTAAGCAGCAAAAGTTACACTAGGCAACACATTTTTATTTTTGTTTATGATTGAAATAGAGCCAAAAATGTTTTCTAAAAGTTTTTTTTAGTCTAATATTAAATCTAATTGATTTATAGCTAATTAAAATAATAACAAATTAAACTAATCACTTTTCTTATATCTTTTTAAGTTTCTCTTATACACAGCTTCTGATTCCTTTCGACAAAGTGTCCAACAGTAATCTCTAACATTGAAATATTCCACTTTCCATGGTATCTTTTTTCCATATTTGCAATTTCTTGATAGAATCGTTCTCCATATCCTCCTCCATTGTCTAAGTGAGAGTGTACAAAGTGTATTTTTAAGGACATATTACATCCCACATTGTCATATGAATGTAGAAGTTTTTTTACAATCTCTGGATAATCTTCGGCTCATTTATTTCCTAAGAATTTGAACACCACCGTTCTAAAGGCTTCCCATGCCTCTTTTTCTTTTCCCTCAACCACAGCGTCAAATCCCGAATTCAAGAGAAACTTTCTTATTTGGGGTCCCACAAAAATTCCCTCTTTAATCTGGGCTTCACTTATTTTGGGAAATTTTTGTTTTATGTGATTGAAGGCAGGAAGATCTCTATTCATAGCTCTCACGAACATTTAAAATAAGTCACGTTTGATATGTAACGGCGGAAGTAATATTTTATTTAAAGGAACTAAAAGATTGTTCATAATATTTTTCACTCCTTGTACAATTGTCTTTGTGGCCAATTTCTTCTTTTACAGTGACCCCTTTTAGCTCAGCTATCCCATTCGCAAAGAAAACAACAGATTTGATGATTTGAACTGCACAAATTTGCCAACCATATTTGTTATATTGCACAGTTTCCAACAAAGGCTTCATATTGGGATATGTTTCTTTCATATAAGCAACATAACCAATTGGAACTGATCTATCTATGTAGTAATACCGCAAAAATCACTCTTTTTTTCCAGAGTGCTCAGGATTTTAGAGAAAAGTATACTTTTTTTTCGGCAAAGGGGGAAAATATAAAAAGGAATAATATAATCCAAAGAAAATTGTTATTAATTCTCCAACTTTTTTAAAAATCAGGTTAATTCCAAACCGTACTTAGTTTAAAACCTTCTAGAAAAATGTCAGCACCAAAGCTTTTTCTTTTGTCGAAAATATTATAAATTTTGGAAAATCCTTCGGATATTTGAAAATACAACCTTGTAAAATTTTAGATTTGTTCTGATGTTTATTTTTTCCTGGCCACCCATCGCATGATTTCATTAAAAAAAAATAGTACCTTGCTGTACTACTAAAAGTTTTCTTTTAAAAAATATTGTTACTAAACTTATAGGAGATACCTGACCCCCCAAACATGGAGTTCAGGTCCCTCCTCCAGTTAACTTAAATATAGGTTTTTTCCCTTAATAAGTTTGCGTTTTCTTAATGGTTTTACAATTTTTTTAATGTTATAATTTTACATAATTCTTTAAAAAATTTCTTACTCTCAATTTTTACTTCTAATATACTCTTTGTTTTCAGTTCTCCATCTGACAGTAAGCTGCTAAAAACTTTTCTACTTTTCCATTTCATAGAGGTAAGATGTCGCCATACTTGTAGCACCACCCTAGGGTAAGTTTTTTGTCATAGATTAGATTTTAAGGTTTTTACGGTTTTCAGTTTTAGAGTATGCTTTGTCTGTTTATCGGTTGGTTGCTAGCTCGGTGCCCTTCCATCTGTCTGTCAGATTCGTAGACCAAGCACTGCTCTATATTCAGATACATTATTATAATAAGTTTTCTTGGGTTCTTTTCGTAAACCCCTGAAGGTGACAGTCTATATTATCGAAACATGTTGGGTGAATCTTGAATAAACAGTGTGGAATGACCTAAGTTTTTTCATTCATAATTTTTTTTTTATTGAAGATTTGAAAGACGACCCTGTTTCAAACATAGTGTTAACTATCTCTTAAAGTTTGTAGTTTCTAAGTATTAGCAAACAAAGGTTTGATATCTGGCGGCAAATGAGCAAACAAAAGGTTCCTAACGCTCCTAAATACCCTTGTATATACAATGTTTCCCCTTTTATAAAGCGGCCTGTACTTGACAAGGTGTGATTTTAGTTTTTACAAAGCATTTATTTAGATACCGATTTATTTCACAGTTGCGTAGCAGAATTCTGTGCACACAGACCAGAAAGCCACAGTTTTACCGTGCGTGGTTCAATACCTTTTGAGCTATTAGCAAGAGGAGAAATATGGATTTAATCTATGTTTATTTAATCCACTTTTTCTTACTTTTAACGGAGGCCATTATGGATTCTGTAAACGAAAAACTTTCTATAGACTTAATAGGCAAAAACTCACGGAAAAAATGCTTTACTAAATGTATACAGGGTTCAACAGAGATAATAAATATCCCCTCAAATTTAACGATAAATGTTGCGTTTAAAGAATCCGCTAAATTAATTAAAATGCCCATTTATCCACAAACTTTTACTACCGATTGACGTTGTTATTTAAATAGAGCTGCGAAAAGTCTAAGCCCAATAACCAGTAACGCTAAAGTTCCAAGTATACGAGACAATTTATCGTAGCAGTGTCGCGTTCTCACGAAATATCTTGTTGAAATAAATTTAAAACAAAATATACCTTTTGAAAAGAGTAAAATCATACCGGATACCAAAGAAAAAATAAAAGAATGATGTAGCTACATAGAACATCTCTTTACCGTTAACCGATCCGAACAGCCAGAAGAATTCTGAAACCAAGGCATAGATATAACACCAGAGGAAGTAAAACTCTTCTTCAGCTAAAAACAGAAAAGCGGTAGGGCAAGACGAAGTATACCCTGAGGTTTTAAAGCTAATAAAAATACGCTGGTCAAACTTTTTAACTTCATTTAAAATCCCCACTGACTGTTACTGTTGTTACGCTGCCTAAGAAACATTCAGCAAAGAAGTGTAGTGATTACTACCTAATCAGCCTAATGAGCCATACGTTAAAAATACTTCTAAAGATTTTTTACAAAAGAATTTATGGGAAAATCCTTTATGGGCGACATGCAGTTTGGATTTCGTGGTGGGTTCGGGACAAGAGAGGCCTTGTTTGGCATTCAAGTCTTAGTTCAGCGGTCTAGGGATGTTTCGGTGCCAGAATATGCCTTTTTTATGAGAAAGCATTTGATCGAGTCCAACACGAAAAACTCATAGAATTGCTAAAAGAAGTTGGTCTAGATGACCGAGATCTAAAGATAATTGCTATCTATACTGGAATCAGACTGCTCAATTAAAGGTTGATGGCCAACTGTCCGAAGAGGAATATGCCAAGGTTGAATATTGTCTCCTCTGTTGTTTAATATCTATAGTAACAAAAAAATAGAGAATGCACTTTATAACTACGAAGAAGGTCTGACCATAAACGGCATAAAAATCAACAACATACGACGACACTGTCATAGTAGCAGACACGCTGGAAGGTCTGCAAGAGTTGTTGAGTCAAATTGCTGCCAAAAGTTCGCAATTCGGGCTTAACTGAAATATTGGAAAAGCAAAATGGATGGTCATATCCAAGGAAAAGATCATCCGAGGCATGTTAGAAGTAAATACTTGGATTGCCTCCTCAATGAAAAGTATAGTTCGTGCATGAATTAAACAGGCCAGATCATCTTATTGAATTCGTGTGCTTCGGTGTTATGTTTTTAGCATCTTATATTATGGCATGGAAGCATGGACTCTGATTGAGGCCATGTGCAAAAAGTTGGAGGTATTTGAGATGTGGTGTTATCGTAGAACACTAAGGATATCTTGGATGGGCCGAGTTACTAATGTGGATGTTCTGCTTAGAATAAATAAAGATGTTGAAGGACCTCTTCTGCCTTCAATTTTGCCTTCTATTATCAATTGTAAAAGTTTATATTTGTGATTTCTCAAAATATGGGCAAAATATTCAAGTTTTCGTTTTTTGATGGTAAATAAAACAACAAGAATAAAGGAACTGAGTTATAGAGGTCATGGTAATGCTTCTATATATGATTTACCAGTAAGCAAGCATAAAAAGAAGTCACATTTGTTATGCTTGCTGACAATATAAAGTTTTTCATAAAAAAGTTTTTGTAAAATTGTCCTGCGAACATATTGCTTTTATTGCAGGACATTTTTTAAAACGTAATTTAAAATTTCTGGACACCCTTCCGTTAAAAATAAACTAGAAAGGGCTTCAGCGAATCGCATAGAAATAGAACCTTTTCTTTATCTCTAAAAAAATAAGCTTTAAAATATTTGGGATGAATTTTGTTATCTTAGTAGAGAGTGAATAAACAAGCAGGAAAAATTAAATACTTAAGGTGGGTTTGGTATTTTCTTTTTTATTTCAAATCAGAGTAGTGTCAGTTTTTAACTACTCAAAATTTTTATTGTTTTAAAATGACACATTATACACACATTATTAGCTACCGTTTAATATTATTAATGAAATGTTTTATATACGACAATTGTGCTTGCGTATACAAGACCATTTTGTTTATGTTTTTTTTCAGGTTTTTGACGTTGTCTATGCTATTTTTTTAAGACAATAAAGATTTTCTTGTAAGGTAAGGTGGGGTAAAGTTTAAGATAGGGTTGAAGAAGATTGAAGAAAACAATAACGGTGGGATTTATTAAAAGGGTTTAGTCTATTTTAGAACGGTCTTAACTTTAAGTGAAATTTTTGGTTTAAAGCATTTTAAACCAGCCCTCCTTGAGTTTTAGACATAGGTTGATTTATAAGAAGAATTTTATTAAATTTGTTTATTGAATAATCATCTTAATACAATCTTTTGTTAGATTTAAGAAGAGAGTTTCAATTTAGAAGAAAAGAAAATGAAAAAATTTAAATAGTAAAAACTCTGTAGAAGAAATGAAAATTGGGGTCACATGTCACTCTAATTAAAACCTACTGTTGTTAATTAATTTTTCCAATCAATACTTGATGTCACACCACGATTTAGATGGGTAATAATAAAATAAGGAGTAGATAAATTTTTTATTTATTTAAGAGGTATTCTTAATTATGAAATGTATTAAAAAACTTGAATGCAAGTTTGTTCGTATCTTTGACCTCTGCTTGCACCTTGCACCAACCTCTACTGATGAAAGCTAGAGCTTTGAAATGAGTGAGTAAAGAAAGTTTTCTTGATTGAGCTTTACAATGTTTTAATTTCAGTTTGTAAATAAATTATTATAGTTGTTTTGGGTTTTTTTGTTTGGTATATTTTTCGTGCATAATTAGTGACGTTCACTTAAATGTTTGTTTCGCCCCGTAGTGCCCTCATAAATATATTTTTTGTGCTGAAAACGGGGTCAAAATATGGCGTTTTTCTGGACAAAATTGAAGGTGTTTTATTGCTTAATAAACAACTTGGGATATTAAATAAGGTAAATTAATCCTTGTAAAAACGGTTACTTAGGGAAATTATAAACGAACTTATTACCAATTGCCACAAAACAATCCTCTCTGTGGGCTATAAATTTAAACCACCCGCACCCCCCAAAGGTGGTCTAAAACATCACCAACTTTATAACCTCAAACACAGATAATGAAGCTACTATATCCCAAATTTTTCTTGGTTTTAGGCCATTTTCTCCTAAAATATGGTATATTGTGAGAAAAAAAACATTTTTTCAGTGGTACTTTGCAACAACAATACAAAATAATCAATAACTTTGTGTCTTTTCTGTATGGGAAAGTGTTTTTTGAAAATTGGTTTTAAAATTTATTACCCCTACAAGTGTAAATATTTAGACCTGTGGGGTACTATTTTAGGACTTATTAAATCTCAAAGTATGTGTCTATTTATTATTGTAAACTCAGCACTTGAGCAGTACCTTCTTCATACAGGCCGATCAACTCCTATCTCCTTTAATCCACCTTCGCCGCCATTTTCACTCAAAAGTGACAGAAAATCCATTAGTTTTCTGTCAATATGGCGGCGAAGGTCGAGAAAATGAAACTAAAACGGTAGGAGTTGATTGACCTATGTGGAGAAGGTATTGACTTGAGCAAAAGATTCTGTTGGGAGCACCTGATCCCAACAGCCATCAAGTCACATCGAGTTTTGATCGGCTGTTTATGTTAGCTTAATTTTTCAAAAACAGCTATTCAGTTGAGTGCTGAAAACGCACTCAATAATTGCTGAAGTTCAACTGATTAATTTTTTGTTTGGTTGTAAAAGTAACTTTTTCTGAAAGATAAGACTTCTGATAAAAGTTGTCCAGGAATATCTTTTTTCTTTAATTATTAGATATAAGGCCTCAAATATTGGCAAAATCAGTATTTTTTTGCATAACATAAACCAAAAAAAATTACCTACTCCTAGAAAATCCTTTTTAAAATACTCTTTTGATTGCTGTTAATAAATTATAGTTTAGTAAGAAAAACTAAATAAAATTCCACTGTAATCTAAAACTGCATCTCAATCTAGTAAAGTGGTATTTAATTTATCTCTAATGAAACTGTGGTAAATTAAGATACAATTTAGGTGCAAAATCTCATCTAAAATAAAACCATCAAGATACCATCAGACTCAAAAATTATCTGCCACTAACCGTAAAATTTTCTTTTATGATCGCGACATTTGTCACACAGACATTGGGGTAAATATCACACTCAGAATCTTATCTTAGCATCTCGAAAAGTAATCTATAATTCTGCTATTTGGTATACGCATGCAGTGGCGTGTACAGAAAGGAGAAATCTTGCAAGAGATTAAAAAACATATAAGACTTCCAAATCAAGCTGGCCTGGTATAAAAATATAAGCAGTAAAAACTAGAGTTTGGAACTTACATTGTATTTATTTTTTACTTCTTCACAATGTTTCGAATGCTTATGTATGTGCCCACGGTTGGTCTAACATACAAAATTAGTAAAGTAAACCTTATGATATGGGGAACTATTGGAATATGTGGAACTATTCAAATATGTCTAAATAGGAAGTTGCTCTTTAAGATTTTCAGAATATTTACCAAAAATAGCCCCCCATAAAAAATTTATGTTTTAATGATTACTATATATTTGTTTTCTTAAAACCCCTCACTAGACCCACTCGGTGTCATCGTCATCAAGTGTTCAGTGAACCATAAAGCTAACCTGTGTTCAGTGAACCATGAAGTTCACACTTACACATACACACACAGCGATATTTTCATACTTTTTCATAAACTTAACTTGATGGAATTGTTGCGTCTCCCTTTCTTTGAAATATCTCATACATACCGGGGCTCTAACTATATATATACTTACTTCAGCCAAACTCGTGTTTCCTTATTTAACAAAGGTGAACTCTAGGAAATAATTTATCCTTTACTGATTGTACCTTTTGGTTTTTACAGTCAAACAAAGGTTGGGAAAATGTTTTCCCAACTGAGATTTACATAAAAATGTCCTTCTTAGAATTTGATTTTCAAACATATTGAAAACCCGGTTTCAAAACCAATTAGCTAAAATAGCTACCAATAAAGCTTAATAACAACCACCATCTATCCACAGTAGCTTTGGTTTTAAAGGGATTACTGGATACTACTACTACTAAGTTTGTCTGGAATTTCGTAAACACGGATAGTTACCTAACAACATTATTAAACTTCTTACAAGAATAATTAGAAATTAGTAACGCCACTGTACGTATCATTGGCATTTCACCTAATCGCGTTAAGAACGGCCAATGGTCGTCAATAATAGCCAACAGATGGCAGATGCGGTCGCCGATAATGGAACCAACTTATCCGGTGCAAAAGGGTCATTATATGCCACTTTTCGATAAACAAAATGTGTTTAGATGTCCCGCTGACTTTTGACTTCCATATGCCAATACATTTCATGCCAACAACAATTGTAGGTAGCATTTTACTGTGGGGAAGGAAAATTCGTGGATAAAACACTAATTTCTGAAGTTCGTTAAAAAAGTGTCGTGGTACTAACACCAAACCATTATCTAACTCAGTGTCTATACGCCATAATCTATCATACTAAACATAATCATAATAATGAAGCACACGAATTCGAAGAGTGATATTAGTATCACGCCGACGCAAAACTGATTATATTTTGATAAAAGATAACCCTTCAGGTTAATCCCGGCACTGCCGACAGGAAGGACAGCATTTCTAGTTGAGAAAAACCTAAAAAAGTTGCATATTGTGTTCCTAGCTTACCTAAAATCAAAATCTGTTTCCATGCCCATCACTATTTGACGCTAAAAATAGAACCGAAAGCAAAAGGAAATAGCAATGCAAATTTTATGTGGCCAACATCGCGAGCGAAAATAACGAAAAACAAAGCAAAAGTCAATATTCTTTTAACTTTAAAGGAACTTGACCAGTTTTTATCAGCAAGGAGAATCCGAAAGACACGGCAGCCGAATTTCTAACAATACCGCCGCGAATTCCGTGAAAGGGACCTTATTTTCAGACGAAGAGGACGATCCCAAAAAGAGAAAAAATACAGCTGGAAAGTATACACTAAAAGAAGAATGACTAAAGCTGGTTTAACACGAGCAACTTAATAATAGTATACCATATAACCATGTAACTTCTTTTTCTTTAGGTTCCATAATAAAAATATAACAATGAATACACGAATTCGAAGAGTGTTATTATTTACTTACTTGTAGCCGAAATGTCTGTAGGTAGTAATTTTTCTCCAGTAAATTTTGTAATATTGGTACAGGAACACATACGCTACACATATACACAATTAAACACAAATTAAAACCCAGCTAACGCACCCCCGAACAATATGTATGCAAATCAGTGCCATTTTAAAGCAATAGCGAAGATTGTCAGTGTCAATACGCGACTAATATCAATTATAAACCCTTTTGGAGCGGTGCAAAGGGCCAAAAGTGTCAGTCACAGATGGGTCCAGAAAAGACATCTAGAAATTTATACTTTTTATTACAGTGTGAACGAGTGTCTGACGCTACGGACTGTATACGGTGTAAAATTTTAAAATTGAGAAATAAAAGGGGGAGGATTTTTTTAATATTAAATCTCGCGGGGTGTATGTGTGTGGACATGTGTAAAATATTAGGATGATAAAATACAGAGCGGTAAGGGGAGTCAAAATAAGATTAGAGTTTTTGTTTAAAACTCTTTTATTACCTACGAAGTTAAAGTATGGCACTTAAAGAAGAGAAAAATGGACGACATATTTATCATCTGGAAAAAGGACAACAGTACACCAGAATAATTCTTCAATAATGTCAACAGCATAAGAAACTGCATAACATTAACTCTGGAAAAAAAAGAAAATTGTCAGCTCCCTTTTCTCGACGTAATCACCAAGAAGAATTCAACTATAATCACTTCCCTATATCGCAAACTAACTCATGCTGGACAATATCTAAACTTCAAATCAAACCACTCCACGTCAACCAAACTGGGCAATGCAAAATCTCTTTTAGATAAAGCCACCTACATCTGCAATACAGAAGAAGCTTTAAATAAAGAAAAATCAAAAATTCGATCCGATCTGCGAAGGAACGGCTTCTCCAACTATATACACGATCAATAAAACTCTTCAGACCACACCAACACAAAGGACGAAAGATGTAAATACTGAAAGTAATGCGACACTTGTAATTCAATACATCAAAGGAATCTCAGAAAATATAAGAAAAATTAATAGGCATCAGTTTCGGACTGTCTTCAAAACGACCACAATCATAAGAAGCCAATTAACAAAAACTAATCCATATCGCTACAACACCAAGAACGGTATCTACCAGGTACTATGCGAGTGTATGGACTGGATCAAAATAGCTCAACATTGCTGGGAAAATCAACATCATATGGAATAAAAAGAGGCAAAGATCGTCTTGAAGGAGGAAAATCTATTCAAGCGGAAGTTAAAGAAACAGCATTCATACAGATCAACCAGAATGTATTTTCCTAATAAAGCATTACCATCAAGGATATTTGAAAACCCATACTTTTGGGAAGTAACAGATTTCAACTGAGAAAAGGCGGAACCAACCGGTGTAAAACTTCATGGTTCACACAGGTTAGTTTTTATGGTTGATTGAACACAAGCTAGTATATAAGATGAGGTAGCCTTAGTTCTTGTTAGTATTCACCTGATGACGATTGCAGATACATAAAACAATAGAAGTTTGGAACTCTAATTTACTCTCAAGTTCAACATTGTTTACCATCTTCAAACAACAGTTAAAGAAGAAGATATCCAGTTTTTGAAACCTTTAATACTACTTCAGTGGAAAGAAACACTTTCGCCTTATTTGAAATAAGCTCCCTAGATTCCATTATCCGTCCATTTTTTAGCCTCTCTAACTTTCCCACAGATACAGATGTCAAATTCTCCCGACCGTAAATAAAACCTCCAGTAGCCGAACTAATAAAAAACAGTCAAATATTGACGAAACAAACACAGATAAAAGTGCATTACTTTTACATTGAAGAGCTGCGTGTGTGTGTGGGGAGTGTGCAATGACATACATCCATGTGGAGTCGTACATAACAGAGAGAAAAAAGCCGTAGAGAATAAAGCTGATCGCTGCATTGATAGCAATGTAGCTGTTGTTAGATTGCTAGTTTTTAAAAAAAGTTAGGAAATCTGGTGACGCAGTCTTATTTTTCAGAAAAGATGATACTGGAACTCAAAAGTTTATAGTTATATTCTTTTCTTTCTTGTTGATGAAAGTTACTTTATATCTTTTTCTTCTTCTTCTTCTTCTTCTTCTTCTATTATATTGTATTTTCCCTGTAGCATATCCTCTTCTTCCTTATTTATGGAGGTTTCTTCATGTATTACATACCCTTTAAGTAGTAAAGATATGTGGGTTTGCCCAAGGTTTAAAACATTATTTAGTTTTTTCTTTGTTTGCGTAACTAAATTAAGCACATAGTATTGGTAGTTTAAATTAATAAGGACAGATAGGCTGGTCTTTTTCGACAACAAAAATGTTATCGCTTTTTTTAAAGGGTATAATTTCGTAGCTAGGGCAGAAAGTTTTTTTAGTTATCAATGGCGCAGATTTAAATCCTCCTACACAGAGGGTGTTTGTCAGTGGCAAACACACGAAAGGGGGGATGCGATTTCAAGGGCTGATAACTGCACCATAATGAAATATAGAGTTGCAAGTGTCGCTGATGTTTTTATAGTGACAAATGAAATTTATAAAACGAATAATTCGTGTCATAAATAGTGTCGACGCGGCGCAACATTGCTGTGTATAGTTTTTATTCCCCCTGAAAAAAGACAAAAGAGAGCAACGCGCATGCAATTGATATGCACACAATTATACGAGTAATGAAGTTTTAAACTGATCATTTGGAAGGCATGCACCGGAAAAATATACACCAGAGTACCAAAAGGATTTTGATCCAATCATAATTTGTTTTGATAATACTCTAGTATTAGTAAGTCGTTGGAACAAGTATATATACTCTTCTTAAGGAAAGAACATGGAAAGAAATGTTGTCCTATAATTTAATAAACCATGATATCAACTTTAAAATTTCTCACTTTACTAAAATTTATTACACTATATTTGGTCAGATATTCTATATACTTGAATTTAGTAGTACCTGACTGAAATCTATCGTTGGACAGTATTTATCGCAAATATATAAGCTTAGCATACCCTAATTTTTGATTTAAACTTTTAGGCATTAGATTTTAGTACAGTTGGTACTAAATACAATTATAAAATATCTTGATTTTAGTATTTACCATTAAACTAATAAAGTAATGAATACTAGTACTTAAATATATCTACCAATTATATTACTAAGATTTATTATGCAGGGATAAATACTAGTACAGGTGAATTCGAGATAATCAATGAAATTATCAATGTAAGTGTATTAATATTCAATGTACTCGTAGTAAAGATAAATTTATTTCTGCTAATTTTTAACGGTTTTCTTTATTGAAACGGGTGCATAGTTTGTCTTGCTCGGCATATTGGACAGGATTAAACTTATTATTTTAAGGGTAAGTTAAAAAACTTATTTAATATATTTTTTAGTATTTTTTAAAAATTATTACCAGTGCATTTTTTTATTTTAGATTTGATCTCAGTTGTCGAAGCCAAAAAAAACATAGCTCTACCAATGACCATCAATCTTAGAGGACTTTAGAGGAATGATCCAATCAGATATGCGTTAATATTGGAGATAGACGAAATGTTTTAATATAAGATTTTAATAGTTTTATCCAAATTTTTTGACAACTTTGACAAAAGCTGTCAGATGTCATTCGATATATCAAATTTTAACATTATTAACTTTCTTATTTTTAATTGAACGCCCTGTATTTTTTTATTTTGTCAAGTTTCATTTTCCTTTCATATTTTAAAAATATATCAATTGTCTAGGTGCGGTAAATAGTGTTCGAGATATTGCATGTTTTTGGTGGATTTTTGCATTCCCGTTAATGCTCTTAATATTAAAGATAGAAAAAAAGTTTGAAGGAAAAGTCGTTCAGTTTTTTATGATATTTTGCCAGAAAATGTCAAATGTCATTTTTATGTCAAATGTATAAATAACTATAGTAAATTATGACTACTCTATTTTCAAATACGACCGACAACAACAACATAACGCCTTCTTAGGCCAGAAATCGTGGATGGAGGATAACAAAACTTAACAAAATAAAAAAAATTCAGGGTGTTCAATTTCAAATAAGAAAGTTGATGTCAAAATTGGACATATGGAATGACATTTGACAGCATTTGTCAAAGTTTTCAAAAAATTTGGTCAAAATTATGAAAATCTTACCTTAAAACATTTTTTCTATCATTAATATTAACCGCGATAACCGCGGTGTCCAAATATAATGATTCACCCTGTACCATAAGCATACATTTTGATCCGTAAGTACTACGGTTTTAGTTTAAAAAGAAAAAATATAAGTACAATTTTATCAATATTTACTCCAAGATGCTTGAGATTTAGTTCAACAAATACACTATTAATATTAATGTTCCAAAGCCTCCTGATCAGTGGCGGTCGCAGCCATTTGAAAATAAAAGCATAGCTTTTATGAGGAACATATCAATATATGCAAACTAAACTTAGTAACTACAAGCGCGGATTTGACCTCAAATCTAGTGGGAGGGGGATTTTAAGTTGTTTATTTCATACATTTTTTATTTTAAAAGATTTGCAATTTTTGAGTTAAGTTAAACTAAAATCGTGAGTATCAACGGTATTATAGCACCGCAGGCGAAATTTTTTAAGAAAGTTGCACTAAAAATGCATTTTTTGATTTAAAATTAAACTAAAATTGTAAATATATCAATGGTTTCAAAGCGCAGCAAAATTAAACTCTAATACCATAAATATCAAAGGTGTTATAGCGCAATTTATGCCCTACTTTGGAAAAATATCGCCACACTTGTTCATTGCCTTGAAAATGTTATCAAGTATGTTTTGATTTAAGCTTTTGCCTACTTCTAAACAATATTGTTTCCAAATACTGACTTCTCCCAATAAAATTTCATGATTTTGTGTTTTGAATTAATCAAACAGTTTATCGTAGTTAGAAACGACTTTAGTTAATTTTGCCTTAATTTTGGCTTCACGTTGTACAAAACTTGGTATGAATATGTTCAGGTCAAAAGTACTTTTTTATGTCCGAAATGATTTTGTCTAAAACTTGTTTGTAAATTAAATAGAAACTCTATAATACTGTTCTGTATTTCCAATATCGTGGTTTTCGCGGTAAGTACTTTATTCTTGGTGTGACGAATTAAAGGTCAAACTGTCCCAAAATACTGTGGAGGAATTATAGAATATTTTTAAAGCAGAGTTGGCTGCCCAGTGAATAACTGAAAAAATCCACAGGGTTTTTTTTTAGGTAAAACCCACTTAAAAAAAAAACACGTAGGGCTTTTTTAAAAGTGAATTTTTTCATTTTTAATAAAATAAATAAACGTAAAAAAAGGTATATTATTACCAGTCATTTGAATCTGATCGTAACATTCGATAAACTTGACCAGTTGCAAATCTTTTTCTAATCCCAAATAATTTCTTGTTTTATTATTTCAAATAAGACCATGTCTTTCAATGGATGCTGCACTAGCTGGACAAAAATGCAAATTATAAAAAAAAAAACGATTCTGGTTCAGTATTTGCAGACTCTACTTTTATTACTAGATTCTAAAACCTCAGTCCATTTTGAAGCACCCTTTCTAGCGGTGCTCTTAGGCATTTTCCTTTTAAAAAATGGTTTAGAGTTAATAACCTCGAAAAAAACGAAAACTTGAATCGTATACTATCATGTCATACTAAGTAACCAGGTACTTGCAGTGTAGTAAATACATAAACTCCAACACTAATTTTCTTAAGGTTTGTTTATATTAAGTATATAAAAAAAGCGCTGGTCAAACTAAACCAAAACTGCTTTGATTTATTAACAAACAAACAAACTGTCGATTTCTGTATTCCACCTGTTTTTATGTCGTATTTTATAGTTGATAAACGATGGCGAGAATAAGTCCTAATTTTTAAAGAAGAACTACAATTGTATATAATTCGAAAATAAAACCATAAAAAACCCAATAAAACCTATTTGTAAAACCCAAAAAAGCCCAGCGGGTTGGGTTTTATATAAA
The DNA here is from genome assembly GCA_963921995.1 of Oxystoma pomonae. Classification (NCBI taxonomy): domain Eukaryota; kingdom Metazoa; phylum Arthropoda; class Insecta; order Coleoptera; family Brentidae; genus Oxystoma; species Oxystoma pomonae. The sequence continues at coordinate 4,973,519 of OY998170.1, forward strand.
AAAACTCGGGTTTTTTCCAACCCTGCTTTAAAGGAACGTTCAACAATTTCTCGTTTTTTTCTCCAAAGACTTCAAGGTTACCAGCAGCATGTTTGTTGTCTACTTCTTTCTGGAGCAAAAAGGGGGGCGAACGCCCCCCCTCTGGGACCGGCACTGTCCTGATGCAACTGCTTTAATTACCAGTACAAGTCAAAGTTTTTTGAAAAAGTAGATACTTATGCAAGAATTAATTTTCGTAATAAAAATATATAAATATCTCATGCGGTAATGTAAACATCCGCAATTTGTGCAAAATTGGCAAAATAAAGCAAGTGTTTATTGGCGGCAACATCTGGACTCGGTCAAAGTTTATAGGTCTGGTGGTCAAGCTCACCCTAAGGGTCATTTGGCAGAATTAACCGCTTTATGACCAATTTGCCACGGCTTTTGGGCAATAGATTTGATGTGTTTAGAAAATATATTATAGTTGCTATTATATTGTCTTCTTAAATAGTTTTAAATTCATTTATTACATTTAATGCGGCACATTTTTCAATTACACCATAAACATAATTAGAGAACATAACGCATCGATAAATAAAAAAACTTGAAATACAAATTTCTTTGTCGGCCAGATTTTACTTCCTACTTTGATTTGATAAAATAGATGAAATCTAAGATTTAATAAGCATTTTAAGTTTTGATAATGGCTTATTTGTTTCCAAAGACAAAGAAATCTAAAAGCACGCCGTCGTTAGTTAAAATAAACCTGGAACAATGGATTCAAAAAACAACGAGGAAAACCAAAAACTCTTTTAATGATAATCTCGACGTCTTATCTCAGAAGAACTTTGACTCCCCTCCTGTGCTCCACCACTTTCCCCTCTATACTTCTCCCACTAACACTAAGTCTTCAGCAAAACTCTGTCTTTCAGCCAATTTGTGCGCAATTCACAGCCTGCTTTGATTTAACAAACGAGTTTCAAGAAACTGCAAGTTTGGTTGGATGAATTTTATTAAAAACCAATTAGTAACCAGATCTTCAAAAAGATCTGAGGCCAAGACGGACTGAAGTAGTAAGGGTAACATTTATTTTTTAGCGATTGTTAAAAAAAAATAGATCTTCCAATAGAAAAACTTTGGGTTCCTACAGATCTTTAATACTTAATACCATATAATGAGATGCTATAATGGCCCAAGCCTAAGCTTTTTTTTGAGGCCAACTTGACTTTTTTTTTGGAAAATGCAACGGCAAAGACGTTATATAGTGACTCCTAGAGTTATGTTTAATGCCAAGTTTTATTAGACACTTAAAGTTACACAAATAGAGAGTGCTTAATCGCAATCGTATCTCAGTGCGGATGCTCAGAACGGATACATCAAACAACTGCTTCTACGTCTCATCTATCTCTACGAACACCCTTGCAGTATTCGTACACAGCTAGTGTATCCTAACCATTTTGTTATCTGTGGGTTTTCATAAATGCCTGATCCACAGTTTCATTTTATTTTCCATTCTATTGCCCTCTCACTTTTTTTGACAAAGAAGGAAATAGAAATGAGCGGCATGAAGTAAAACTGTGCATCAAGCACTGAACAAGAATTGGTTTGGTTACGTCGTAAGCATAACTTTAACTCTTTTTTTAGGACGCTTTGCCAACTTTAAGTCTATTAATTATATTAAATTAAGTAATGACTTAAAACATTTTCTTGTAATATAAGTGTTTATTAAGTGATAAAAGAGACTTCAATTTTCAATTTTTCAATTAATTTCTAAGAATAATGTAAATAAGTATCATGTATTATATCAGCTATGGTTCCAGAGAACACGGCAATGTCAAGAAATAGAAGATCTAGATGCTAAACATGACACTTTCAATTTACACAAACTCATAAAGAAAGCAGCCGGATTATTTAATAAAACACAAACAAAATCATACCGGAATCCGAAGAATAACTAAAATAATGGTGTAGCTACATAGAACATCTTTTTACCGATAGCCGATCCGAACAGCCAGAAAAATTCTCAAACCAAAGCATAGATATAACACTAGACGAAGTACAACATGCAATATCTTCAGCGGAAAACAGAAAAGCGATAGGGCAAGACGAAGTATACACTGAGGATTTAAAGCTAACAAAAAACGAAAATTCGGTAAATACGCTGGTTAAACTTTTTAACTTGATCTATCGCAGCGGTAAAATCCCTGATGACTGCCTAAAAAATCATTCAGCAAAGAATTGTAGTGATTACCGCCTAATCAGCCTAATGAGCCATCAAAATATTTCTAAAGATTATCCATAAAAGAATCTATTGAAAATGCGAATCCTTTTTGGGCGACACGCAGTTTGGATTTCGTAGTGGGTTCGGGAGAAGAGAGGCCCTGTTCAGCATTCAAGTCTTAGTTCAGCGGTCTAGGGATGTGTCGGTGCCAATATATGCCTGTTTCATAGATTATGAGAAAGCGTTTGATCGAGTCCAACAAGAAAAGCTCATAGAATCGCTAAAAGAAGTTGGTCTAGATGACCAAGATCTAAAGATAATCGCTAATCTTTACTGGAATCGGACTGTTCAAATAAAGGTTGATGGCCAACTGTACGAAAAGGTTCAAATAAGAAGCGATGTGCGCCAAGGTTGTATATTATCTCCGCTGTTGTTTAATATGTATAGTAACAAAATAATAGAGAATGCACTTCATAACTGCGAAGAGGGTCTGACCATAAACGACATAAAAATCAACAACCTACGATATGCCGTCTTAACTTAAATGTTGGAAAACAAAATGGATGGTCATATCCAAGGAAAAGAACATCAGAGGTATGTTAGAAGTAAATGGGCATACAATACACCACACTGCCAACAAAATACATGTTATTAATTTCTTAAAATACGGGATAAACTGTTTTCACCGTTCAAGCAACAAATTATACTTCGCCATAAGTATGGTTAGATGAAATTTTACTCTACTTTACTACCTATAGATTTAAATATTTTCCAAGCCTTCTTGGATGGCGAATTATTAAATTGTAGCACAGAAAAGAATAAGTTTTGACTTTACTGGATATTTTTTAAGAGGGTCCTTCATACTAACCATTATAACAAATTATTTTGAATCATTTACATTGACATATATTGACAGTTTGATCAATGAAATTAAAAGTTGAATCGACATTTAATCGAGCAATTAATTTTAATTTGTTAACTTTTGGCGAATCTAAAATAATTGAAATTTCCAGATTAATAATTTAAACAGCAACATTAACATTTAAATTAACTCGGTGTTTCGGACTTCCATTGTCTATATTTTATTTATGCACGACGTTTGGATCAGTACAATCTCTTATCGTCTTCGGGTGCAAACTACCTGAAACACAGAGTTAATTTCAAACATATCATTGTCTCAAACTTTCAAAGAAACATTATTAATAGATATTGAACTTATATATCATAAATTCTTTAACTTCCACACAAAATGACCGTTAGCCCATCACTTTCAATTTTGAAGCATTAACATTTAATTTATAATTAATCAACTTTTGCCGAATTTGAACTAATTTAGTTATATCATTAATTTTCTAACTATGACTTTCACACAAAATGACCGTTGCCTCTATCAAAGCTGTAGCAAACGAGCCTAAGAAAAATAACGAAACAGCTTATTGCACGGACGGGGCAATAAAACAAAGAGGAAACAAAACGAAACATCCCCAAGATCGCTGTCGTACAGATACGTCGACAGATGGCGCTAACATGTCTCAAACCTGAGGCAACTCGATATTTTCGGAACAAGAGCAACGTCTACCAATGGGCGGAGAGCGAGACGAGGAGGTGGAGCTTAGGCGCCGCCCACTGTAGAGGTCGCTGCCGATGCCACCATGTTAGATTGTGTGTTCTTTCGGAAAGGAACAATTTTTAGTCTTTTGTGCGAACGTGCCTTTTCTACCCTGTATTTCTTGTTGTTTTTTGTTTTGTTTGTTGTTCCTCCCTCCCTCTCTCTCTCTTTCTCTCTTTTCGGTTTTGCTTCTGAAGGAAATGTTTTGGTTAACTCTTCGCCGTTTATATTTTGTAAAGTAGTAGGTATATCAATCTCTTACAGATCCTTTTAATATAATAATGTAATAAGTAAGGTCTGATTTCTTATTTTATTCCAATTATTTTTAAACATAATTTAAGCGAATATGATACTGACCATCATGCATGTAGATATCATTCGTGATTAAGGCAGACTATAAGTATACTGTTTTTTAGTCTCTTTTGTGAACGTGCTTTTCTAGCCTGTATTTCTTGTTGTTTTTTGTTTTGTTTGTTATTTGCTTTCTCTTTTCGGTTTTGCTTCTGGAAAAAATTATTTGGTTAACTCTATACGCCATGAATATTTTGTAAAGCAGTTGGGATATGAACTTCTTACAGACCTTTTTATTGGGTTTCGCAATTAATGAAATAAGTGGGACCTAATTTTATATTCTGTTTTAATTAGATATTTTTAAGCCTTATTTAGCATGACGGTGTCCATGGCATTTTTTTAGAAAACCACCCTTCGTCTGCAACTCGTGCAAATTTTCAAAAGATGCTTTCTTTGGGTCTAATTAGTAATTCAAGCAGTAAGGATATACATTTCATTACTGATTCAATCGGACCAACTTTTTGACACAGACAGTGAAATTGATCGGGAAAATATGGAATACACATTACCTGGGATTTTTAGGATCTTTTAAGCTAATCAGAAAGAATGAATATAAGCAGCATTGAAATAGGTGGAAAGTGGAGCCACAAATTTGACATTTGAGAAACTTTTGAAGTTGAAGACAATGACTCGATTTGGGCTGCCAATCGGCCCCCCTACCCCCCCCCCCACCGATATTGTCTGGGATATGATGGAAAAATGTCTGAAACTACCTCAGTATTTAAACAATAAATTAACAATATAAAAAATCCAGAAGATTTGCTTGCAGCATTAATAATAATAATAATAACATATATTTATTCTATAATAATAATAAGTACTTACATATCAACTACAAAATAAAGAATAAATATACAAAAAAAAACCAGCTAAAGTCAAAGACTTGTGTGGTTAAATTTTATCCAAGCTATGTTTAAAATAGCACAAAAAATTTTCCAATTTATTCTGCTCAAATTTAATAAGAAATTATGTGACACAACAAAAAAAAACAGATATGTAGACTTATAAGTTATTTGCTTTCAATCCATAATTTTACTTTTTTTTAGATATAAATTTATTTCTTATTATTTTTATGTCATTTGGGAAAATATTATAGATCTTCGGCCCGAGATATCAGAAACTTCTTTGTAATATAGTTTTGGTGGGTTTAGGAACTTGAATCTGATTTCTGTTAAACCGATTATTTTTAATTACTGGGTTTATAGACTTCTCTGAGAAATGTTGTTTTTTATTAAGGCTAGGCAGAAAAGCTGCCGGACATCAAAAATCTTACTTTCCGCAAAGAGTTGCTCGGTTGGATATCTGTAATCTTTTTTAAATATTATTTTTAGTACCTATTTTTTAACTAAAGTAATTTCAATTGCCATATTAGCACGAGGGTATTACATTAGATACTAAATATTTTCAATAAATAATGCAGTCTCGTAAAAGCTTTTCAACCCCCCAGACATATCGTCACTAACCCTAAGTTACGTATTTCTCGTCACCCCTTGTTACACCCTCAACTGATACATTTAGATTGATTAGTTTAGCTGTACTTTGAAACCACTTTAAATAGAAAATTGGAGTTTAATAGTACTTAAAAGAATGCGGATTAGTTACTTAATAAACTTTAATTTTTCACTACTACAGCATTTGAAACGAGCTTTAAAGCTTCTTCTTCGTAATCATCCAAAGTTCAGTTTGTTTTACTAGAAGAAAACTGTATTGCTGAACTATTTAAAGCCGCGTCCTAGATTTTTGAATACTAAAATATGCTGCTTATAATAAATTTTACCCCTTTAATTGCTGAATTAAGTTTGAAAATATTTATTGGCATTATTAAGGTGATGATTTCTTTTAGCCTAACACATATTTTCTTGCTTAATTTTTGTCTTCTTTTTCAGATTTCCATCTGGAAAATTGGTCCAAAATCATTTTTTCCTAAAACACAAAACATGAGACAATATAAATATCGAGCTGTCTTTTCTTGTTGAAAAAATCAATTTTCGACAGTGTTATGCTGTCGTTATTAATTAAAAACAAAGCCTAACCTTGCCTTTTCCACAAAAAAATACGAAGGGCAAGAGTCTTTAACTTTAATTTATATTTAATTTTCATCAGAAACTGATTGAACATGACTTTGTACCAAAATATTCATTTACATGATCTTGTGTTCTAATTTCTTTTTATTTAATTTTTTTATAAGGGTAGACCACTTATAAAAAGAAGTTAAAAAAAACTCCGATTCAGTTACTTCAACCGAAAAGAATCCAAAAACAAAAGATAAAAATGGAAACACTGATGAGCCCACGCTGGTTGCCCGGGCCGAAACATCATTTGATCATTTCTCTTTTCGCTTTGGTCCTTTGTGTGTTTCTTTTGGGATGCGCATCCAAGTTTGAATTTTCGTTTTTTTCACCCAAGATCTTTTGATCTTTTGTTTTTGAGGTACAGGTTATGTTCGAAACTTTTTTTTTAGCTTTTACACAAAAAAATTAGGTATTTCATACGCACTGCCACTGTCCCCAAAAAAAGAACAGTAATGCTAATCCCGAATAAGAGCAACATACTCCCCCTCGTCAAGTACACACCCAATTTTTGTACCCCGCGAGGGAGCTAAAACGAACTAAAATGCTTTCGCTCCCTCGGGAGAGATGCGGCTCTATTATCGCGCCCCGAAGAACGAGTCTAAATCCTGTGAAGTCTTTATACGCCACGCTGAGTTTGAGAAACCCGCTGTTTTTGGGAGGCATCGAAATACAGTAATAATTGACAACTTAAGTTAATATGTTCGTATCCGAATACGTTAAAAAGAAAAGAAAAGCCTTACTTATTCAAGGTATTCAGATCTTAGTATAACGATCTAGGGATGTACCAGTATATGCATGTTTCTAAGATTATGACAAGGTTTTTGATCGAATTACTATCCTGTGCTAAAACCAGACGGATCAAATAAAAGTTATAACCAACTGTCCATCTCCGGACAGAGATGTTTGAATAAGGAGAGTTGTTCGCCAAGCTGGCATATTGTCTCCGTTGTTGTTTTATACAGTAACCAAATAATAGAGAACGCTCTTCAGAACTACTAAGAGGGTCTTGCTATAAACGGCAAAAAAATTAACAACTTAAGATATTATGCTGACGCCACGGTTATAATTGCAGACGCGCTGGAAGGTCTGCGAGAGTTTGGAAACAAATTTGATTTAAAATTTCTCAATTTGGGCTTAAATTGAACGTTGGAAAAACCAAATTGAAGGCAGACAAGGTCAGGGTCGTAGAGGAATATTAGGGTTTAAAAATTTTACATGATGCACATCCCAATGTTCGAAGAAATCATGAGACTTTAGAACAATTCGATCTCTTGAGAAATTTGAACAGGCTATTGATTATCTATTAGGCAATAATGCTTAAGTAAAATTCTAATTTAAAAATTTGCCAGAATGATGACGATAGGCCCACCCCTTAAGAGGGAGTCCTGGATTTACCGTTGCATATTACCAATTTAATCTTTTGCATTATAAAACCCACCCGAACAGACATTTCAGCAATTTCACAACAAGTCAAACGAAATGTCGCCTCTATTACTCACGTTTTAAATTAAAAACATATAAAACACGGGTCTTTTTAAAAAACCAAACTGCAGTGGCTTCAAGCCCATTTAGTGTCACTAAATTATTTGGTTAAAGTCTGTTTCTTGCCTTAAGGATTCACACGTAATTTATATTTGTTTGGGTAAATGGCTATTTTCCAATCGAATCAAAAATATGCCTGAAATCTCCGTGGGTATATTCGACGTCAATAAAGCCATGACTCTGGGGAATTACCGATGGTGAGAATATCCACCGATAGACGTTTTAACGTATCCCCGTTGTCTCCGATTACGTTCAATATTGACTTGCAAAATCACCGCGGCAAAGGAGCCAGCACGTATCCGGGCGTGCCTCTTATACTCTGTGCCGGACTTATACCGAGCCCTATTTTATTTAGATACGTGCAATACTTCTACTCCTTTAGGTAGATGTTTCCTTTGAACCTCGACTATCAACAGCACCATTTATATCTGGTCTAATGCTTTTCTGAAAAATGTAGATGTAACCTTATCGTTGCCTGTGATAGAAATTTTCTGCAACCTCTATTTTTTTTGCCTTCATTTTTTTTCTTTTTTCTTTTTCATTTCTTCATCAATTATTATGGTTTCCAACTGTCCATCCAAGAAATCCTGCTTGCGAACCGTTCGTCTTCTTGGTCATTTGCTTCCACTACGCCTCTTATGGTTTTTTCTTTGGCTGTAACTATCCATTTTGTTGTTTCAACATTGAAGAGAGGTCCATGTTCTGAGATTTTGGCTGCAACTTGATCCAACAATTCTTGCACACCTTCCAGCGTATCAGCAATTACGCCAAAATATCTTGAGTTGTCGTATTCTATGCCGTTTATAGTAAGATCTTTTTCGCAGTTGTAAATGGTTTAACTACTGTAGATATTAATCAGAGAATCTCTTTCTCTTTCTCTCTGGTTCCAGTATGGTTTGATAATTATCTGGTCCGGATCAATCAGAACAACTTCTTCAAGAGATTCTAATAGCTTTTTGTGCTGGATAGGATTGAGAGCTTTCTTATAATCTATAAAACAGGCATGTACTGGCACTAACACATCCCTAGATCGTTGAACTAAGACTTGAATATCAATAGTTTGTAAAAATTGCAAAAATATTACGCCCACTTTACACGAACTAAAGCTAGGTAGGCGTTAGCAGAAAAAGCAAAGTTTCCGGGTTTAACTAAGAAAATACTGTAATAAATTTATAGAGAAAAGCCTTAAGTATTTCGTCAAGGTCATGCTGAAGAGAGTGTTGACTTTGTTACATAGACTATTCGCGTCGTGATTGATTGGGCCATTGATACCTCTTGCTTTAATTGCCAGCCACCCGACGTGAATATGTTTACATACACTTCAACAGACTGAGACTTGGTTTAGACTTACATTCAGGGTGCGACCGATCGATCACTTGTGAAAAAGAAACGTTTTTTTTTCTCGTTTGGTTTACGTGATTCTTGCAAAGATTTATTTACGTTGCAATATAGTCAAAATGGACGTTCTAGGTAATATTTCTCGCCGACAATGTTATTTTTGGCATTTGTAATTTACTTGAATAATATTATTTATTTTTACCAAAATATCAATTGCGTGAAATACATTTTTTTTTAAATTTGCAATTCGTTGCGCTATGTAATTCATTTAATACGGACTATCGGTATATTATAGGCTGACTTTAATAAAGTCAGCAATTTTAGCATTACTCTTAACAATCCCGTAATACTTCTACATATCTTAGACACTTTAGCCATCTGTTATGAGACGCGTTTTTCTTGGGGTAGAGCTTTCTTCTGGAAGGTCCTATACAAATAATGTCGATTTTCTTAGTGTTTGTGCCGACCTTTAATAAAGGACGGCATTAACTATAATTATTACAACTTTATGGGTGGCATAATATGAGCATGTTTAGATGTCAACAATGGCAGAATTCTGCAACAAAAGATTTGCTGCTTCAAAAAATAAAAATGTTTGATACTGACTTGTCAAAATTACGGTACCTTTTCGTTTTGATAGTTGGCACAATTGCAAAGGCTAGAAATTATTTTTGCGGACGTCTTTTGGACGAGAAGTAGTGTTACCAGACTTTATCAGCCGTTTGACGTCTTTCATAGTTGTCATCTGCATGAAATAAATCTTCGAAAGCACAGTTAGGTAAATTTAGTCGGATGTTTCACGGAACAACAAAATAACGGTTATCGTGTCGTACATGCGTCCCAACTAATTTATACCAAATTGTTCGGGATAATTTAGTCATGCGTTTTCATAATAAATGTCACCAATTAGTGTCCCGATCTGCGAATTTATCGCCTCGTTGCAAATAGCCCGGCGATTAGAACGCTTGCCAGCATAGTCGGCCATTGACAACGCTGATGCAGTCATAAGCGGTCTCATGTTAGTTAAGTTAATCCATGCTCCCTCTCTGTTCTTTTGTATTGGAGCAATAGTGGTAGAGAATGGACAAGATAGCTAATATCGATTAAGTAGATACACGCTGTATTTACCCTTAACTCTAATTTATCCAACTATGTTGGGAATTTGGAACCTTTGGTTGCACTAAACAAAGTTATGATTGTTTTCCACAAACCAAAACTGCACTTTTTTGCACTCGACGCGCGTTTCGCTAACAACGTTATCATCATCAGGAGACGATAAATAATTGTTCCAAATTCCCAACATAGTTGGATAAACTAGACTTAGGGGTAAATAGAGCGTGTATCTACTTAATCGATATTAGCTATCTAGTCCATTCTCTACCACTGTTGCTCCAATACAAAAGAACAAAAAGGTAGCATGGATTAACTTAACTAACATGAGAGATAAACAATTATTTATCGTCCCCTGATGATGCTAACGTTGTTAGCGAAACGCGCGTCGAGTGCAAAAAAGTGTAGTTTTGGTTTGTGGAAAACAATCATAACTTTGTTCTAATTTATCCAGAATAGTTTTTTTTTAACCCGGCAAATATTAATTACGTTAGGGGAAACAGATGCAGGAGTATGTTGTCTAACATCAACTAGAAAACCCACCACAATCTAAGTATTTATTAACAACGAAATCGCGATTTTTTTCAAACTTCCAAGCAGCAACAAACAAACTATCTTAAAATCAGTGATAACTGCTTCCAACCTGTTCCAATTCTGTCCAACTTAACCAAATGCATCCTTAGCTAGACGAGGACTGGAAAGCGAGAATTTATAACTTGACCCTGTATTTGAACTATCAGAAGCTGATATTGATGATTTAAAAGTGGATGCTAAGAAAGGTGGACCAGAAAACAAAAAATCCACCGGCCTTTGAGATAATAATATACAGGATCAAATAAGCTTTTTCCTATCTTGTTTAAGCCCTGTTATAAAATATATACTCAGAGGACAACTATTGTTTCAAAACGCTCTGTCTTGTTTTAGGAAAATAATCTTTATTCAAATTGTCGGACAGTTAAAGTACCCGTGTAAAAAATTAAAATTCATTTTATTCCTGTTACTTAGTTACATAAAGTAAAACAAAGCTCGTGAGTAAATCACTAAAAATTTGTTACTGCCCACTAGCGACATACCATATTGATCTTACACAACCTTGTATCCAAATTTAACATGACTTGTAACACGAATAATTTATCGTTGTTGAAAATGTCGTTACAAAACCGAGAAATTTCGCACACAAAAAGGAATTCCATCTGCGTATAAGAAAATTGTTGGCCAGCTTATAGTGATTTTTGCAATGTATGTGTTGGACAGGTTGGCTGGGATTTGCACAGAAGTTCAGTAAGCTTACATTAAATAAAATTTCAACACCTTCAAATTAAACTTTTGTTATGGAAACACAAAATGTGTTTTGCCAACAGATTGCAGTGTAGGTGTGTTTGACATTTGTTCTGAGCAAAGTGTACATGATTTAAAGTTTTAATAAAGGTAGTAAAAGTTACTGCTGTATTTCACATTTCATGCTATTGTGCCAAAACTTTTATTGCGATTTTACATAATTTTAAGTATTTAACATTATTTTAGCCATAGCCATAGCTAATAGATCAAACACAAATCGATTTGAATGTTAAAAAAATATGGATATTTATGGCCAAACAAAAAATATAAAAGTCATATTAGAAGTAAATGATAAACAAGTGGAACACGTCGATTTGTACAAATGAGGTACAAAGAACTGGGACAACATGAAAGAAGTTCATGCAAGAATTGAACATGACAGAGCATCGTTCATCAAAATTAAATTTTTGTTTTGTAGTCGTGATCTTATTAAGAGGTGAAATTGGGCTGTTGGTATTTCTAAAATTAAAGTATTATACCATGGTTCCTCTTAATGGGCTGACTACCTAAAATGTTGACATCGTCCAAATTAAATGAAATTTTAAACTCTTGCGTATCAAAAACAGGTGACCATTTAAAAAAATAACCAAAAGCAGTGTCCGATGTTCTAGCTTAAGACGATCCTTTCAGTCTTCAAGACCGGTATAAACAAATGCACCTATCTAAAGCACCGATATTAAGAACCCAAAAATAAGATAACCCTTCTGAAAAACATGCTTAGAGTTCGGATTTGGTTAAAAAAGGATTTACCTGTTATAAAATAACATTGCCGCAAGAAAAGGTAGGCTTTGAAAAAGTATGTAGAACAAGATAACTACCAGAAGTTCTTTTAACCGTAAACCTGATTTTTTTTTCAAAAGAATGTTTCCGTGGTTATTCTAAATCTAACATTACTTTTAAAAGTTACTTTTTTTGCTTAGGCTTAACCCAACCAAGAAAAAATGTAAAGTTATTTGAGCAATAATTTCTTTTAATATGATATTTACAGCTTTCCTCAATTTTGTTGGTATTTATAAAATGAAGGAAAAATGTTTTAAAATTTGGATTTTTGTGTATTATTTAGGGACCGATCTCACTCATTCCAAGGGTAGTATACTTTGTTGGTACCCTGCCCAAAAAGTTCGATAAGAATACCCAAGTATACAAGAAGAGGTAGGATAAAGTATATCTCGCAGGTTGTCCTTTTAATTAAATCAGTTGTGTGTTCGAGCGTTCAGACACTATTTTTATTCTTTTTTCTTACATGGAGCGTTATCTTTTTAGATAAGTTCTAAATGGAATCCTCAGTTTTATAGAGCGGCTTCTTTTTAAATGGTTGTTTGTCATGCATTTCATAGAATTGCGATCGGATTGAGTTGGGGTAGGTATAGTGGGAAAATCAGTTAAGACACATTTTTTTCTGAATATTCTGGCTTTTGTGCGAAAAAAAATCCAAGTTTACTAAACAAGAACTAATTGAAACCTCTTCCTATGTACCAGCATCTTCAGGTACGGCGACATGGAGAAGGCATTTGACATTTCAAATTTCAAAACACTAAACTGGGATAAAAGTATGTAGATAGTCATCTGTAGAAGAAATTCTGGGGTTCCCCAGGGTTCCTATTTGGGGCTTGTTTTGTGTAGCTTTGCGTACTATTACCTACTACTTTGTACTAGACATGGCGTCCATTAATTTATTCATAATCTAAGAAGTAAAGTAAAAAACATCTTGAAAGCAACCAAACTAATTGACTGACTAATGCATTTCAAACTTATGATCTTTTTTCATTTCCCGGCTATTACTTTTGCAGCGACTTACGGATCTTTCAGGTCCGGCTTCTCTAAACTTGAAATTCCAAATTTTTTAATAAGAATAAAGCACACCTAATTCCAATTCTTATTCTTATCCTAAACCAACAAAGGTTAGCTTAAAAAAATTCTGACAGTAATAGAAAGTTGAAAGGACTCTACTTCCAGAAAAGCTAAGGAAATTGATATATTCGTTAAGTTTAAACTATTTAAGTTAAAAGAAATAAGTGCCGCTCCCTAGTGAATATAGACTACTGGACCCTGCAGGGCTGCAAGAAGGTCCAAGGCAAGGCGGCTTGCCGATACAATTAGGGCCTAAGTACAAAAGCGTGTAGCGGTCGAACGGACTCTGAGTGATGGGTGACAGCTGACCGCTACGGTTACAGTATCCAAAGCCAGTGGTCGAATAAGGGCACTTGTTACACGTAGGAAAGTATGGTGTGTATAAAATATTATGTAGACCACAAGACTAAAGTGTCATAGTCCTTTCTTCAAGGAACAAGGCATCCTTAAGGTCTCCTTGAGCCAAAACGGTATTCATAATCGCGCAGGGGCACCGTGAGGCCTCCTTTTCCTAAGGAAAAGAAAATCGAAGGTAACCTTAAGGTGCCCTCTAAGGAGGGACGTTGAATACGGCCCTTAGTTATGTATATGCAGCTTACATGACATCTATATCGTAAGTTTTCGCTGAAGCCCTTGTTTTCTACTGCACCCATTCCAGTTATCCAGTGTCCTGCACTAGCACTTTCTTCTTCTTTTTTAAGTACCATGCTTCCAACGTTGGCTCTTAAGCCATAATATATGTCTTCTGTCTGTCCAAGGTATCCTAAGTATTATACGATAACATCACAACTCGAATTCCTCCAACTTTTGGCAAATAGCACCTGTCAGTGTCTCCACGTTGTTGTTCAGGATATTTTCTTTCATTCAAACTATAGCTATTTATAAATGATAAAAATTCACTATGGAAAAACAAAAAAGTTATCACCTTCCTTTTCTCGACGTTCCAGTTACCACTCCACAAACGCTTACCATAAACGCTGTGATTTGCTACACCGACGGGTCCAAACTGTCGGAGAAGCAAACCACAGGATCGGGGGTTTACATAGAAGACCAGGAGGTTCGACAGAGATATCCGCTCGGAGAGCAAGCCACGGTCTTTCAGGCAAAGGTGTATGCCATAATAATGGCTGCAATCATGGAGGAAATAAAGAACGGTACAGAGGAGCATGTTTATATATGCTCCGACAGCCAATCGGCGCTAAAAGCACAAAGGGCGCCCAAGATCAACAACACCCTAGTAGAGGAATGTGCGAATGCACTAGAATCCTTGGGAGAGGGCAAACAAGTGACACTTATGTGGGTACCGGGACATATGGGGGTGCCGGGGAACGAGAAGGCCGACGAGCTCGCCAGGATCGGGGCAAGCACCCAGTATGTAGGTCCGGAACCACTTCTAGGAATAATCAAGAGGCAATTGCAAAGTCGACTCAATAAATGGGCCAGCGATGCCATGGCGACCGCTTGGAGAGGAGGAACAGGATGCAGACAGACCAGGGACTTCGTGAAGGGCCCGGATGTCGCCAGACAAAAATGGCTTCTGGGGAGATCACGAAAGGACGCTGGTCTGCTGACAGGAATCATAACAGGTCACAACCGACTAAGGAAGCACATGACCTGGATCGCGGTGGAAAATGACTCGACCTGCCGGGCCTGCGGGCGGGCAGAAGAGACATCTCGATATGTTATAGCGAACTGCGAAGCATACCAGAGGACGAGATACCAGGTATTCGGTTCTCCGTCCCTGGACGAGGAGGACCTGCACACGCTCAAATGGGATAAAATACTGGACTTTGCAAAAAGAACAGTAAAACCAGCAGACTGCCAGACCAGTGGTGCAGTCGGCGGATTAGGGACAGGCTCGGGATAAGGCAGAAAGGGCCCAGGAAGGCTTATTTGCCAGGCTTCGCATGGCTTCCCTTTTCTACTACTACTACTATTACCACTCATACTGGACAATATATAAACTTCAAATCAAACCACTCCTCATCAACCAAACTGGGAATTGAGAAATCACTCATAGATCGAGCCACCTACGTCTGCAATATAAAAGAAGCTTTAAATAAAGAAAAGTCAAAAATTCGATCCGATCTGCGAAGAAACGGTTTCTCCAACTACACGATTAATAAAAATTCAGACCACACCATCACAAAGGACGATAGGCGTAAATACTAAAAGAAGGACGACACTTATAATTCCATACTTCAAAGGAATCTCAGAAAAGATAAGAAGAGAAATCTACAACACAAATCTCGAGATACAAGGTGATCGAAAATAGCTCAAAAAGGCAAGTTAACATAATTGGGTAGAAATAACGAAAATTCAAACCTGGATGAGCATCCCACTAGGAACATACAAAGGATCAAAAGATCTTGGGTGGAAATAAATTTTCGTTATTTTGATCTTTTGTTTTTAGAGAATAACTTAGTTTATGAGACTAATAAAAACAAATAATAATAAAACAACATGAAATCATTAGTTACAAAAGAAGGAACTGACATAAAGTTCCATACAAAGATACAATTTCTGTACAATTATTTGTACGGAAAGTGTAACTTTACAAAGATGGGTACACAAATGCGACCAGAAAATAAAACATAGACCGAAAAAGGAAGAAAAGACTGGAAAATTAATATTTTCCGGTCCGTTTTATTTTCTGGTGCCATTTTTAGTCACAGTTTTGAAACTTTTTTATTTTTAATTTTATTTATTTTTTTTAAATATTTTTTTTAGTTTTTTTTTTATTTTTTTTTTAATTTTTTTTTCTTAAACTAAAAAGTTTATTAATGAAAAAAAAGTACATACGATACACGACCGGAAAGTGTCTTTACAGGTCTCCACAGGTTTACAGGACTCGCCTGCGGCTTGCCCTGTAAATTTCCTGCGTTAATCTGTAAAGATCAATTTTCCGGTCTACTGAAGTAAATATTTATTACGTTAATGCTGTCCCTTTTTGAACGTCGGCACAAACATTATAAAAATCGACATTTATTTGACCGAAAGAGTTCTGGCCGGTTAGCCCAAACGTTTTGGGTAGCAACTAAGAAGAGCACCGTCTAACCTCAATTTTGTCATAATAATCAGTTCTGATAGGAATAACGGCATTTTTTTATCGTTGGATAGTAGTAGTGTAGGGGCGGCCCGTGGGCCTGGCAATTAGGCCTCTTTATGGGCCCTTTCTGCCACACTCCGTTCCTTAACCCTATGCCCCTACTTCCGCTGCACCTCTCTCTCCGGGCCTCCCTGTCTTCTTTACGAAGTTCAGTATGTCGGCCCATTTGAGCGAGTGCTTGTTCAGCCGATTGTGCCCAGTTAGCATACCTGTCAGCAGTCCATTGTCCTTTCGGGTCTTGCCTAAGAGCCATTTAGTTCTGGCTACATTCGGACCATCCACGAATAGCTTGGACTATCTGCACTTTGACTCTTGCCTCCAGGACGTCTTCAGTTCATTGTTCGCTCATTTGTTGAGCTCACTCTGTACCAGTTTACTTGTTATTCCCAGTATAGGTTCCGGTCTTAGTCTGGCAAGTTCGTCCGCTTTCTCGTTCCCTGGTATTCCCTCATGACCTGGGACCCACATCAGTGTCACCCTTTTGTCTTGAGCCAGTGTTTGCAGTGCTTCAGCGCACTCCTCCACCAGACTACTGACTATTTTGGGTGCACTTAGAGCCTTGAGGGCAGCCTGGCTGTCGGAGCATATGCATATGTCCCTGGGTAGGGTTGCTGCCATGATAATGGCATACACCTCCGCCTGAAACACCGTAGCGTATTCTCCAAGTGGATAACTCTTCTGAACTTCTAGGCTTTCCCCGTACACTCCTGCGCCTGTTGCCTGCCTGGCTGACAGTTTAGAGCAATCTGTGTAGCAGACCGTCGCCTCTCTGCTTAATTCCGTTCGGAATTCTTCCCTTTGCCACTCATTCCGTTCTGGTATTGTGACCTTGTACTTTTTATCGAACCTCCATGGTTTAAGCGGTGCTTTCACTGGCAGTCTTAGGAGGGGCAACTCTTTCGTCGCCAGTCTCTGGACCGCTATATAGCCCTCTCTTTCCTCCCTGCCCTTCCACAGTCCCTGGTCCCTTAATCGCAGGTGCGTTGCCATCGCCTCCTTCTTGATCCAAGTTGGAAGCAAGGGGAGACCCAAGATTGTCATCCCTCTGCAGAAGAGCCCTTGCAGGCTCGTAAGCTTTTTAGATATTGTCAGCTTCTCTACAGCGGGCCACCAGACCATCCGTATTGGATCCTTGGTCTTATGATGGCCGTGTATATCCAGTGCAGAATCCTCGGGTTAATGCCCCAGGTTCGACCGACCACTTGGCGCAACTGCCACAATATTGCCTGGACTTTAACAGTCATTCTGGCAACATTCTCGCTCCACTTTTATCGTTGGATAAGAGCACTTAAACGTGAAAATTTAAGTGAAACTGAACTTTTCCATAAAGGAAATATTTTAAATACAAGAGAAACGAGTCGGTTTAATTTAGTGCCCTTATCTGCAGCAGAAGTGCCGAGGTCTCGTAACGACACAAAGAAGGAGCCGAGACGACAACGTTAGCAAGGTAACGACATGGCCGCGAGATCTCGTTGGGATTCGACAACGTCGATGTGTGTCCCGAACTCCGGATTACGAAGGTATTGCCAGAAGGAGTTGGTACACATTGCGAGCACATACGACTTTTAAATTTAAGGGTTTTAAGAGTATATCGTTTTCTTGTATTATATTTTTAGAAACTTCTACGAAGTTATTGTTCAATATTTTCTTTTCCACTTTTTCATCCTTTTTTATTCCTGATAAAATAAATACATTGTTATAATAGTAGTTTTCACAACTAGTGCTAAAATAGTGCTTTCTTTTACAAGCGTTGGTATAAATAACGAGCGAAGCAAGTTATTAAAAAAACGTGAGTAAAAAAAAGCTCAGTTTAGCCGCGAGCTGCTAACACTATTTTTTTTAATATCTTGATTAAAAAATCCAAGAAAAACAGGAAAATACTATCAAAAATCTCGAACGAAGAGCACTTCTCACAACACACCATCTTTTCACTATAAATCAAGGCGGCTGATAAATGAAATAGCAATGGTTGCCATAGCGATGTGCCTTTTTTACTCGGTGACGTTCATCTTCCGACATGTTAATCTTTGACAGTTTGATATTTTGACGATGTTTTTAAATTACTTTTCCGTTAATACTTGGTGAAGACTGGCGAAAATGGCTTAATTTTTAGGCAAGAATAATAAGATTTTTTCAATACTAGTTTCCGCTATTTTTCTTTAATTTTGGGTAAAAAACCGACAGAAATATTTTTTTGCACCCGTGACCAAAAAAAAAAGTTTTTTTTGCATCGGTAACCAAAAAAGCCATGCTTTTGTTATCTGCAGACAGTTACTAAAATCATATTTTTAATGAAGTTATAAAAAAAAGTTTATAAAATGTCGTTTGTGGTTCAGCCATGATGGTAATTTAATTAACGCTTAATATATTTTAGCATATTTTAAAGGTATCGTTTTTGTTTAACCAATTTTTTCTACGTTTTTACATTTTTATGCCATCATTTTATTCAGATTTTAAAGCTTTCTTTCCTAACTTTCGATTTCTAGAATAAAACACTATTTTTTTCAAGTTTTCACTGTTTTTTTAGCGTTCAAAAAAAGTACTGCAAAAAAAAAATTCCTCTGTTAAAATGAAATATATTTAAGATTGTTGAACAGAAACAGCAGGCTATACAGACCGCTTCAAGCTACTGCGAACATAGGGCGAAAGAAGTCTAATTTGCCAGTGTACGTACATGCAGAGACACCGCACGCCTATCAGTGAAGCAACCAACACTCAGTCTTCCGATCGCCATTCGCTGCCATTCGCCGCCGTTCGCCTTGTATTTAGTACGCCTCTAACCACGGTGCTGTGTGGAGCGTAGTCAATGAAACCGGAATTTGGTCAATAAATACGCAAATTTTTATAACGTAATTTTCTTATATTTTGTCACTGATAAATAAGAGCGTTTTATTGTCAACTGCTCAGATTTATCAGTGACGACGTGTTACAATGAAAATAATAAGGAGAAACAACATAAAAGCAAGTTCTCAAAATAAAATAATACATTCTAAAAACCAAAAAGATTCTCCCAGTCAAAAAAAAATTAAAGCAAATGTTCGAAAAGTCCTCCTTGCTCGGCTAGACAATATCCGAGCCTACTATAAAAAACCCCTTCCAACGTTTCCAAGCATGTTAGGAGTGATAATTTGAAAAGCTTCTTCAAAAACAGATAGAAGCCATTAGGAGCAAGATCGGGAGATCGAGCTGGCCATAAAATAGTTCCCCGTGTACTTATAACCCGATTAGGAAATACATTATCAAGATATTCCCTAACAAGGCCAACATTGTGAGCGGAACAACCATCTTGTTGAAACCATGTTTCACCAAATCTTACACCTAACAACTGCCTAGCAGTTGGAATAATGTGCTGCTGCAGTAGATCCAAGTATCTAGGACCATTCAAATTGCAATTGCCGTTAATAAAAAATGGCCCAATTACGTGTTCCCCTACAATACCCCCCCCCCAAACATTTAGTTTTTGGGGATACTGTGTTCTTACGTCAAAATACAAATGCAAATTTTCCCTCGACCAATATCGAACGTGTGTTGGGTTATGACGATTTGACCATTTGACCATCTGCACTTTTTCGGCAACTTCGTAGACATCAATTTTTAGTTTTAAAAATGTATTATTTCAATTAAGAACTTACCCATCTGTTTCTCGAGCAAGGCAGAAATAAAACAAAATAATAAAAACAAAATGAATTTCCAAAAGATAACACTGCAGCGTGCTTCGAATCCACCTCGGTCGTACGGCACGGAGAGTAAATTGGACTTGATTCCCCCTATGTTCGCAGTAGCTTGAAGCGGTCTGTATGTAAGTATATTAGAGAAAGATGGAAATAATTTAAAGCAATTGTTTAATCAAAATTTCTGTTTTGTCATGCGTCTGTCATCGTGAGTGCTGTCGTGCATATGATTTTTACTTTGCCATTTTTGTACAAAAAACATGCAAAAATTGTAATTACTCAAAGCGTAAAGTGTGTAAGACATAAAGTGGAATTGATTTCATTTAATCAAGTTCTTTGCAGTCTTTAAAATTACTACGTCTAAAAATAATTTAACAGGTATTTCACTAAATTATTTTTAGGTTCCTGGCTGTACCATAAAAAGGCGTTGTGCTGATATACCTATTATCTAGAGCTTAAATGTACGCCTTATCCAGGTCCGCCCTATAAAGGCGCATTTACACAGACAAACTTTCCTTTGATGTTGAAATGCCGACAAACATTTACACGAGCCTCTTGAGCAAAATGTTCAAAAAAAAGTTCGAGCAAAATCTCGTACAAAAAGACTCACGGAAATTTTGGAGAGAATGTTAAGCAAAATTTGTTTGAAGAAATGTTGGTATAGAAATTTCTCACAAATTTAAATTTTATAGTTTTATGGGAATTCATTGAACTTAACTGAAAATAGAAAGACTAAGTTTTAAAACAAGGTATTTTTAATTAAGTGCTTTCCGACGGAAAAACGATTTAATGTCGAAATTGACATTTTTACCTCATAATCAACTTCGGCTGACCTGATTTTTATGGGGGATATCCCAGTATACTTGTAACTTTTTTGGGGTTGTAAAGAAACGAGAATAAAAAAATAATAATTGACACTTATTTATTGCTGTTGCCTGTAAAATGTAATGATAAAATTTACGTTTAAAAGAATATCTCTTATTTTACTTCCTAGTTTAAAACACAATACAATAATAATTAAGTCAAATTAAAAAACCTATATACATTTTATTAAGTCTCAAATATATGAACAAAAGCACGTTCGGTCTAAATAATATCCGTTTATTACCCACTTTTACAACCCTAAAGGCGCAATTACACAGACGAACATGCTCAAACAAAAGCTCGTGCAAAAGATCTAAAATTTTTTGCGTGAACATTTTTGTGAGCTTTTCTTTTTTTGTGCGGGTAAATTTTTGAGCAAATTATTGCTACCTGTTTTGGAAACATATTTTTAAAGATGAGAATAAATAAAATTTCACATCAGTGATCAGTGATCTCAATTCTTTAAAAGAATGGAACACCAACTTTTATTTTAAATTTTTGTGGAAAAAAGCCGACGGCAGGCGAAACATTATTCTTGGCTATCAGTTTTGTCACATGGATTACGGTTACTTATAATATTTTTTTCTTAGGGTTTTTCCCGGATTTTTTTGCCCGGGTTTTTTTTTGGGATTTTCTTGCGATTTTTCTTTATTTCCAAGGGTTTTTTTCCTAAATTCGAAAAACAACCCAGGAAAATTTTTCTTTTCCAAAAAAAATTTGAGTTTTTCAAATATCGGCAAAATACTCAAAAATTGCACTTTTAAGCGGTAATCCGCGCCTCACGACTATGAGGAGTGGTGGGGAGGGGATTTTTTATTAAACATATTTTTGTAACTATACTTTAACCTTAGCTTTGATTGTTTTTTTTTAATACTTCACACCAGATTTACCTAGTTAGTTTAAGGCCCCAAGGGTTGCTTAAAAAAGCAAAAGGTTCATGAAAATGCTAAAAATATAGATATTTACTGTCAATTTAATGTAATAATCAAGGTCGATTACTGACACTGAACAAACAATATGCAAACGGGAAACATTCCGATTCAAAAGTCTAGTCTATTACTGTTAAATTAGATTTTTTAGACAAGGGTCGGGATCGTAGGGTTGTAAAATTGGGTAATAAACGGGTATTATTTAAACCGAACGTGCTTTTGTTCATATATTAACTAAACTAGGAAGTAAAATAAGAGATATTCTTTTAAACGTAAATTTTTATCATTACATTTTAGGCAACAGCAATAAATAAGTGCCAATTATTATTTCTTTTATTCTCGTTTTTTTACAACCCCAAAAAAGTTACAAGCATACTGGCATATTCCCTATAAAAATCAGATCAATCGAAGTTGCTTATGAGGTACAACGTGAATTTCGACATCAAATCGTTTTTCCGTCGGAAAGCACTTAATTGAAAATATCTTGTTTTAAAACTTAGTCTTTCTATTTTCAGTTAAGTTCAATGAATTCCCATAAAACTATAAAATTTAAATTTGTAATAAATTTCTATACCAACATTTCTTCAAACAAATTTTGCTTAACATTCTCTCCAAAATTTCCGTGAGTCTTTTTGTACGAGATTTTGCTCGAACTTTTCTTTGAACATTTTGCTCAAGAGGCTCGTGTAAATGTTTGTCGGCATTTCAACATCAAAGTGTAATCAACATCTGTGTAAATGCGCCTTAAGATCCCGACCCTTGTCTAAAAAAATATAATTTAGCAGTAATAGACTAGACTTCTGAATCGGAATGTTGCTCCTTTGCATATTGTTTGTTCAGTCAGTAATCGACCTTGATTATTACATTAAATTGACAGTAAATATCTATCTACAGCATTTTCATGAACCTTTTGCTTTATTAAGCAACCGTTGGGGCCTTAAACTAACTAGGTAAATCTGGTGTGAGGAATTAAAAAAAACAATCAAAGCTAAGGGTGAAGTAAAGTTACAAAAATATGTTTAAAAAAAATCCCCTCCCCACCACTCCTCATAGTCTTAAGGCGCGGATTACCGCTTAAAAGTGCAATTTTTGAGTTTTTTGCCGATATTTGCTCAAATTTTTTGGAAAAGAAAAATTTTTCTGGGTTGTTTTTTGAATTTAGGAAAAAAACCTTTGGAAATAAAAAAAAACTTACAAGAAAATCCCAAAAAAAACCCCGGGCAAAAAAATCCGGGAAAAACCCTAAGAAAAAAATATTATAAGTAACCCTAATCCATGTGAGAAAACTGATAGCCAAGAATAATGTTTCGCTTGCCGTCGGCTTTTTTTCACAAAAATTTTAAATAAAAGTTGGTGTTCCATTTTTTTCAAGAATTGAGATCACTGATGTGAAATTTTATTTATTCTCATCTTTAAAAATATGTTTCCAAAACAGATAGCAATAATTTGCTCAAAAATTTACCCGAACAAAATGTTCAAAGAAAAGCTCACAAAAATGTTCACGCAAAAAATTTTAGATCTTTTGCACCAGCTTTTGTTTGAGCATGTTCGTCTGTGTAATTGCGCCTTAATACCTTTTCTATTTAAAGTGATATATACTAAAAATTCGATTAATGTTGCAATTTGTAAAACCACTGCCACTTTACCCACGAAGATTATTCGCGGTTGCTAAAATTGATATACGGGTGTTATTTTGTTGTTTAAGTTGAGATATTTATTTTATAACATAAAAATTTCTTTCCGAACGATGCATCCATCTCTCGTCCTTTGTTATCGAGCGATTGAATGTTAAACTTTAAAATTTCGCAAAAAATATCTAACACTTTGAATAATTTTATCTACAACTGCCGCCCCCAAAAATAAATGATTCAACTTAAATAACACGCGGTACACACAGGGATGCCGTTAGGGTTGCAATTGGATAGAATTTGCAACTTTCAATTAAACCATTTAGAGTTGACCGTTCTACCAATGCCGTTTCGGGTACTAGGCAATCTTGGTTGACAAACGACGTTGAATTATCTGCATGCGGCTAAATTTGTTAATTACTAGCCAAAATTGGCTATTGTGCTTTGTTGTTGACACGATTTTGTTGCCAGTTTACGTACTTTCACGCTTATTTCGGGTTGGGCTTACGTATTTGCTAGGGAATAAAATGTCTATATTTTATTTATACACGACGTTTCGATCAGTACAATCTCTGATCGTCTTCAGGTACGAACTACAATCTATTTCTAAGGCTACATACTTAACTCAACCGTGAAGTTTAAGAAGTTGTTGGGGCTTTCAAATATTTGGAATATCAACACTTGGTTTACTGAAAATACCCTGATTCTGCCTAATAAAGGCAGCTTCAAGGAATTTTCGTTTCTTCCAGTGTGACTCCTTGTGCAAAATCTTTGCTTCCGTCCACTTCATTCGGTGTTGTTTTGACCATGCGTGTCCGGCGATTCCTGATTTCATTGTTTCACCTCTTTGAGCATTTCGCTACTCTTCGAATTTTCTCTGATACTCCTTTAATGTATGGAATTGTAAGGAATGTATTTGCCTGGTTTTGATCTTGTTATCTCTGTCCTGTTACTATTATGCTGCAGATCCTTCTTAATCTTTCCTATTTCAATTTCCAAGTCATGAGAATTGTTACAAATTTGAACGGCTCTGTTATACAAAGTTATTATTATTTTATTCTTAAATAAGAACTTTGTATAACAGAGCCGAAGGATCTGCAGCAGAATGGTTACAGCCTTAAACTTATAACAGATACTATTTCTAACCAGGCAAATTACATTTTATGCCTTACAATTCCATACATTAAAGGAGTATCAGAAAAAATTCGAAGAGTAGCGAACAACTTTAATATAAAAACAGCTTTTAAATCTAAGAATACAATTCGAAGCCTTCTTAGTAAAATAAAACCAAAAAACAAACAAAATAAGGAATGCATTTGCCAAGTTCCTTGTGAGTGTGGTGAATCATACATAGGTTAAACAAAAAGACCACTATCTGTTAGGCTTAAGGAACATCAGACGAATACCCAAAGAGGTGAAATAACGAAATCAGGAATCGCCGAACACGCATGGTCAAAACAACACCAAATGAAGTGGAGAGAAGTAAAGGTTTTGCACAAGGATTCACACTGGAAGAAACGAAAATTCCGTGAAGCTGACTTTATTGGGCAGAATCAGGGTATTTTCAGTAAACCACGTGTTGAAATTCCAAATATTTGGACGCTACTCCTTGGGCGGTGCCAACTTCTTAAACTTCACAATTGAGTGATTTCTCATAGTATATAAGTACGTAGCCTTAGAAATAGATTGTATCAGTACCTGAAGACGATCAGAGATTGTACTGATCGAAACGTCGTGTATAAATAAAAAACTTCCTTGTATTTTTAATTTTTTGTTTCTGTGCCAGGTCGCCTAAGCTAAATATTCAAGAAAGAAAATATATAAACTTTGAACTATACAGGGTGTTTCAAGACTTATGTATAAAAATGAGAGACGTGATTCCTAATACTGGTCATTTCGCTTTAATTTGTTTAAAATTTTCGCAAAAAATAACCAAAAATGTGCTAAAACATTTCCTTCCCCTTTGACTGTACATTGAACTTTATCAACATAGCACCTAACAAGAAACCTACATCAAGCAAAAGCAAGTGCATTGCCCGCCCCGCTCTTATCTTCGCATCAGACTACAGAAATAAACAAACTCGGCAATATTAGCTGATTCAGTTTTGAATAGCACGTCGCGTCATGATCGGAGTATTACTTTTTTTAGTGATTTTGTTTTTTCCTTTGTGATAAGGAATGACATGCAGCTATTAATTTATTGGGAAATTGAACGGCGAATTAGTGGATATTGTTGTAATTTATCCGAGCCTACTATAAAAACCCCTTCCAACGTTTCCAAGCATGTTAGGGGTGATAATTTGAAAAGCTTCTTCAAAAACAGATAGAAGTCATTAGGAGCAAGATCGGGAGATCGAGCTGGCCATAAAATAGTTCCCCGTGTACTTATAACCCGATTAGGAAATACATTATCAAGATATTCCCTAACAAGGCCAACATTGTGAGCGGAACAACCATCTTGTTGAAACCATGTTTCACCAAACCTTACACCTAACAACTGCCTAGCAGTTGGAATAATGTGCTGCTGCAGTAGATCCAAGTATCTAGAACCATTCAAATTGCAATTGCCGTTAATAAAAAATGGCCCAATTAGGTGTTCCCCTACAATACCCCCCCCCCCAAACATTTAGTTTTTGGGGATACTGTGTTCTTACGTCAAAATACAAATGCAAATTTTCCCTCGACCAATATCGAACGTGTGTTGGGTTATGACGATTTGACCATTTGACCATCTGCACTTTTTCGGCAACTTCGTAGACATCCATTTTTAGTTTTAAAAATGTATTATTTCAATTAAAAACTTACCCATCTGTTTCTCGAGCAAGGCAGAAATAAAACAAAATAATAAAAACAAAATGAATTTCCAAAAGATAACACTGCAGCGTGCTTCGAATCCACCTCGGTCGTACGGCACGGAGAGTAAATTGGACTTGATTCCCCCTATGTTCGCAGTAGCTTGAAGCGGTCTGTATATACTGTATATCTTTTTGACAAATTGTTGTGTCGTCTGGCTGTATGTCTGTCTGTAACCAACGCTGATATCTCAAAAACTACTTGACTGATTTTTATCAAGTTTGGCTCTAGTTGGTGCCATTTTGGTTAAAATAATCAACTCTACATATGTAAAGAAAACGTAGTCTTTCTTCATGGCCGTGGTTTAACTCCGACTTATAAAATTGAGCAACACAACAACACGCCGCAGAAGCTTGCCGAATTCATTCCTGTGTCCCCTTACATTAATAGAGGTATGTCATTATTTGACCTTTTTATTCAGTTATACTATAAAGATTTTTATCAACTCAAGGAAAACGGTCGATTTGGCTCGAAATCATTTTAATATCTTAACCCTTTCCGACACAAGGCAAATGACGGATTTAATGTTTTTATCCGAATAGTTAATTCAATTTACAATGCACCAGAGATTTTCATTACTGTGTTCCAAATTCGATGCTCACCATGGGAATCTCCTAAGGGCTAATTTTACAACCAAAGGTAAAACTCCAGATTAAACTATAGTTTAAACTTCAGTTTAATCTTTGGATTAATCCATCGGTAAACAAGTTGCTCAATTTTATAAGTCGGAGTTAAACCACGGCCATAAAGAAAGACTACGTTTTCTTTACATATATAGAGTTGATTATTTTAACCAAAATGGCACCAACTAAAGCCTAACTTGATAAAAATCAGTCAAGTAGTTTTTGAGATATCAGTGTTGGTTACAGACAGACATACAGCCAGACGACATAACAATTTGTCAAAAAGATATACAGTATATACAGACCGCTTCAAGCTACTACGAACATAGGGGGAATCAAGTCCAATTTACTCTCCGTGCCGTACGACCGAGGTGGATTCGAAGCACGCTGCAGTGTTATCTTTTGGAAATTCATTTTGTTTTTATTATTTTGTTTTATTTCTGCCTTGCTCGAGAAACAGATGGGTAAGTTTTTAATTGAAATAATACATTTTTAAAACTAAAAATGGATGTCTACGAAGTTGCCGAAAAAGTGCAGATGGTCAAATGGTCAAATCGTCATAACCCAACACACGTTCGATATTGGTCGAGGGAAAATTTGCATTTGTATTTTGACGTAAGAACACAGTATCCCCAAAAACTAAATGTTTGGGGGGGGGGTATTGTAGGGGAACACCTAATTGGGCCATTTTTTATTAACGGCAATTGCAATTTGAATGGTTCTAGATACTTGGATCTACTGCAGCAGCACATTATTCCAACTGCTAGGCAGTTGTTAGGTGTAAGGTTTGGTGAAACATGGTTTCAACAAGATGGTTGTTCCGCTCACAATGTTGGCCTTGTTAGGGAATATCTTGATAATGTATTTCCTAATCGGGTTATAAGTACACGGGGAACTATTTTATGGCCAGCTCGATCTCCCGATCTTGCTCCTAATGACTTCTATCTGTTTTTGAAGAAGCTTTTCAAATTATCACCCCTAACATGCTTGGAAACGTTGGAAGGGGTTTTTATAGTAGGCTCGGATATTGTCTAGCCGAGCAAGGAGGACTTTTCGAACCTTTGCTTTAATTTTTTTTTGACTGGGAGAATCTTTTTGGTTTTTAGAATGTATTATTTTATTTTGAGAACTTCCTTTTATTTTGTTTCTCCTTATTATTTTCATTGTAACACGTCGTCACTGATAAATATGAGCAGTTGACAATAAAACGCTCTTATTTATCAGTGACAAAAAATAAGAAAATTACGTTATAAAAATTTGCGTATTTATTGACCAAATTCCGGTTTCATTGACTACGCTCCACACAGCACCGTGGTTAGAGGCGTACTAAATACAAGGCGAAAGGCGGCGAACGGCAGCGAATGGCGATCGGAAGCCTGAGTGTTGGTTGCTTCACTGATAGGCGTGCGGTGTCTCTGCATGTATGTACACTGGCAAATTAGACTTCTTCCGCCCTATGTTCGCAGTAGCTTGAAGCGGTCTGTATATATATACGTGTGAGCTCGATATGAGAATAAAACTTGCTGGTCTGTGGATGTTCCAACTCTTGTCGAATTTCCTTGTGCACAATTTCGCATATCTCTTATAATCTCTAATATCTCTCTCTAATATCTCTTATAATTCAAACCTCTTTTTAAAATCTACATATCGTGCTTCGACAATGTCAATAATTTCGTAATTCTTCATCCAGTTGATCAAAAATAAATTTTAAGTCATTGATCATAGCGATTTCACTAAATACTTACAGTCTTTTTACCAAAAACAAATTTTTAATAACTTTTTTGAGGTTAGAATCTTTCGGTAACTATTAAACTGAAGTTTAACAAACACCCAGACCGTCGGTAACGGTTAAACCGAAGTTTGTTGGTAAACTGCACCTATAAAACGTAAAAAAATCGACATCTGTGGTTTAAACTGAGGTTTGACGTTTAACTATGAGCTGTAAAATTGCGCATAAACGGTAGGAGATACGAAAAAGTTTAAATTAAGGCAAAGTTGCGCAATGTGATGCTTTGCTCAAAACTAAAAAACAAGTTTACAAATTCCGGATCGTTCCGGAGAGAGGCGGAAAAAACCGAAATTTTTATTTTTAGTTTTTATTTTTCTGCGCCTTTATTCTTAAAGCTGTCAAAAACCACTTAAAACTTTCTACAGGCACTTTTTTCAGATCTACCTAGTGAGAGGTCCATTTTTTCTTACGGACACATCCTTTTTTCTTCATCATTCATTCATCACAGATAATATTTTGCAACCTTATTTTGACAAGTCACCTGACGCTGTGGGTTTATTGACCGTCATCAGCCCAAATTTAATTTTTGGTTTTAACTTACTCAGGATATTTTGGAAACCCGATTGCAGTGCTTTTTAACATTTTTAAAATGAAAGTTTTTTTGACATTTTGTTATAACAAAATAACTTTACGTAATATTTTAAAAATACGTTTCTTTCTTTGCATTTTCAATTAACTCAAAACGTCAGGTACTTGTCAAAATGAGGTTGTAAAATATCTGTCAACCTTTATGAACCAAACGGCACGAGAAAAAAAGCATGTGGCCATAAGAAAAAATGAACTTGACACTGATCCTCTCACACTGAAATGTCAAACCTCGAAAACGGATCTCTTATTAGCTAAATCTTAAAAAAGTGCCTCTAGAAAGTTAAAAGCGTTTTTTGACATCTGTAAGACTAAGGGCGCAAAAAAATAAAAACTAAAAAATAAAGATTCCAGTTTTTCCCCTATCTCCGGAACTATCCGGAATTTGTACACTTTTTTTTTGTTTTCAGCAAAGCGTCAAATTGCGCAACTTTGCCCTAATTTAAATCTTTTCATATCTCCTACCGTTTAGGAGCATCGAGTTTGGAACACCCTGTGTACCTCAAATCAATTTAAGATCAACAGAAGCATTTTTTGTTCAATTTAGAAAAACTGATTGTTCTCAAAACTCCCCATTATGTAGAATAACACAAATTGGAAATTTATTTTTCCTACGACCGTGCGGAAAAACACTTTTCTCGCACTCATTTCCGTGCGGAAAGTGCCACTTTTCTGCACGTGCGTAAAAAAAAATTTTCGCACACGCTGTTGAGCAAAAAATATTTTTCACGCACGCTGTTGAGCGCGCTGTTGCTAAGTGATCAATCAGGAAGACTTGAAGTCGACGATGGCATTAAGCAACATGAGCAGTGTTACTTTCAAAGTTACTGTGATTAATAATTACCATAAGAATTAAGTTTTTAAGCTTGTCAATGTTTAGTTCTGAATAAAACATAAAATCGTAGTTTTGACTAGGTTTAACTAAATAATTATAAACATTTATAAGCCTGACTGATTATAGGATCAGATAAAAATCACACATATGAAACCACATAAATATTTACCAAAATCAGAAACATACCTCATAAATTCTTACAAACTTTTATAATCCTAAAATTTTGCCTCGTAAAAGCTCATAGACCTTATAAAAACGCTAATACGCTCTAAAAGTTTCTGACATTAGTTGTGAAACATCCTGTATCTTTTTGAGATAGAGGTACCCCTAGCTGTGATTAAATAGAAACATTAACAGTGAGATTTACTAAGATCTAAAATAGTAACCCCCACAGGTCTAAATATTTACACCTGTGGGGGTACTAAATTTTAAAACCAATTTTCAAAAAACACTTACCCATACAGAAAAGACACAAAGTTATTGACTATTTTGTATTGTTATTAATATTTTAAAAGAAAATGCCCTAACTAATTTTTTTTGACAGGTTTCAAAATGGCAAATGGCGAATACGCCAAAAATTTGGCACATAATAGTTTCATTATTTGTGTTTGAGGTAATAAAGTTGGTGATTTTTTAGACCACCTCTGGGGTGTGGTTTAAATTTATAGCCCCCAGAAAGGATTGTTTTGTGGCATTTGGTAATAAGCTCGTTGATAATTTCCCTAAGTAACTATTTTTACAAGGATTAATTTACCTTATTTAATATCCCAAGTTGTTCATTACCCAATAAAACACCTCCTATTTTGTCCAGAAAAACGCCATATTTTGAACCTGTTTTCAGAAAAAAAATGTATTTATCAGTGCACTACGAGGCAAAACAAACATAAGTGAAGGTCACTGATTATGCACGAAAAATATACGAAACAAAAAAACCCAAAACAACTATATTAATTTATTTACAAACTGAAAAAAAAACTTTCCTTACTCAAAGCCCACTCATTTTAAAGCTGTAGATTTCATCAGTAGTTGTTGGTGCAAGCCAAGGTGCAAGCAGAGTTAAAAGATCCGAACTCGCTGTTTGTGATTGAATGCAGCGCTAATATTTTTAAACTGACATTTCGACAATGACAGAAATGTAAAAAAACTTGCATTCAAGTTTTTTAATACATTTCATAAATAAAAACACCTTTTAATTAAATACAAAATTAATCTACTACTTATTTTATTATTACTCATCTAAATCGTTGTGTGACACAAGAATTAATTGGAAAAATTAATTAGCAATGGTAAGTTTTAATCAGAGTGACATATAACCCCAATTTTAATTTGTTGTACAGAGTGTTTACTATTTAAACCCCCCGTGGGTTTAAATTTTTTAATTTTCTTTTCTTCTAAATTGAAACTTTGTTAAGATGATTATTCAATAAACTAATTTATTAAAATTCTTCTTATAAATCAAATTATGTTCAAAACTCAAGGATGGGTCGTTTAAAATGATTAAAACAAAAAAGTTCACTTGAACTTTGGACCATTCTATAATAGACTTTGACGTAGCTATTTTTTGAGGGGCCTAATTTTTTTTGTGCAAAATTTGAAATTCTCATCAAATTTATAGTTTTCGAGATAACTATAATCAAATTCTTAAAATTTCAATTTCTAAAAGCGATCATCTCACAATCTAAATAAAGTACCCCAAGACGTTGCGTTGGGTGTCATTTTAAAGGATTTTTGTGGACACTTTTGGTATCGCTTCTCTTTCATTGCCTGATGATCTCCATAAACACAGCATGACTTTTTCACGCAAAATTCTTTTGTTAAGATCTTGAGCCAAAAGTACCGGTGAATTTTTTTTTATTGAAAAATATACCTTTAATATTTTGGCCACTTTGAAAGGTATAGAGGCATCACACATAGATGTTTATATTTTTTTCTAGGAGTATTACTAAAAGGTCTGTCATCACTGACAGAAAAAGTGAAGTTATAATACATATCTTCGCTTTGTTTGACTGCCGGGCCCTATATCGATCAACTCCAACTTTTAAAAATCAGCTGTTTGCTCCCCCTTTGGGTTAGTTTAAAGTTTAAACAGCAGTTTAAACCATACTTTAATCTCAGGTTTTACGACAGTATTCATAGTACTCCCTTAAAGGGATGCCTTGAGGTTTCCTTGCCAAAGGATCTGATTTTGTATTTTTTGGCAGTCGGACGCCTTAAGGCTCCCTCAAGGTGACCTTACTCCCCTACGACCAAAGGACACCTTAAGGACGCCTTGTAAAATTGACCGCTATTCATAGGGCATAGGTAGTTTTTTTTAAATTATTCGACATTTAAAGTTATGGATAGTGGTCATATACGATTTTTACTAAAAGGTCTGTAATGACTGACAAAAAAAGTGAGGTTATAATGCAGCTCTTCGATTTATTTGACTGCCTGGCCCTACATCGACCAACTACAACTACAACTTTTAGAAATCACATGTTTGATCACTTTGGGTGAGTTTCAAGTTTAAATATCAGTTTAAACCTTCATTTAATTTCAGGTTTTAGGACAGTATTCATAGTACTCTCTTAAAAGAACGCCTTGAGGTTTCCTTGTCAAAGGATCTGATTTCGTATGTTTTGGTAAAAGAACGCCTTAAGGATCCCTCAAAATGACCTTGTGCCGCTACGAATTCTGTTTTGGTCCAAGGACACCTTAAGGACGCCTTGTAAAATTTAACCTTATTCATGGGGCGTACCTAGGTACTTTTTCTAATTTTTCGGCATTTAAAGTTATGGATAGTTGTCGTATGCAAGCGATTTCAAGCGCGGGGAGTTCTACTAAAAGGTCTGTCATCACTGACAGAAAAAGTAAGGTTATAATATTCGCTTTGTTTGACTGCCTGGCTCTATGTTGATTAACTCCAACTTTTAAAAATGAGCTGTTTGCTTACCCTTTGGGTTAGAATAAAGTTTAAAAAGCAGTTTAAACCTTCGTTCAATCTCAGGTTTTATGGCAGTATTCATAGTACTCCCTTGAAGGGATGCCTTGAGGTTTCCTTGTCAAAGGATCTGATTTCGTATTTTTTGGCAAAAGGACGCCTTAAGGCTCACTCAAGATGACCTTGCGCCACCACGAATACTATTTTTTTAGTCCAAGGACACCTTAGGGACGCTTTGTAAAATTGATCGTTATTCATAGGGCATAGGTAGTTTTTTTTTAATTATTCGACATTTAGAGTTATGGATAGTTGTCG
The DNA here is from genome assembly GCA_963921995.1 of Oxystoma pomonae. Taxonomy (NCBI): domain Eukaryota; kingdom Metazoa; phylum Arthropoda; class Insecta; order Coleoptera; family Brentidae; genus Oxystoma; species Oxystoma pomonae. The sequence goes on from OY998170.1 coordinate 5,007,054, forward strand.
TATGTAAATGACGAGCGATTTCAAGCGCAGGGAGTTTTATTATATAAAATAAAACCGCTTTTTATGATTCATATACGGCGAGCGATGTCGCTTTTAAATAAATGCGTTACAAGCCGAGCGGTAGTTGGCAAATATACCGACCAGAGATGTGAAAGGGTAGGTAGAAAGACGTTGCTAGGTCATTTCAAGCGGTCGGACGGGACAAAAAAGTAACCCGTTACTAGAAAAATCAGCGGTGACTTCTATATGATTAAAATTATGATTATATTTTCTAATAAATAATTTCATAAAACCAAAGGTTATGCAATAAATTGGTTTAAAATAGTAAATTGTAACCAGTGCTTATAAGGTGAACTTTTAAACTGTGGGTTGGACGGGACAAGAAAAACCAAAACTTAATTTTATGTTTTTAAATTTTTTTAGAAAAATGCTTTTTCGCACTAAACAAAAGGCTTATTTGAAACTTTGAGACAATGATGTGTTTAAAATTAACTCTGTGTTTCGGACTTTCATTGTCTATATTTTATTTATACACCACGTTTCGATCAGAGATTGTACTGATCGAAACGTCGTGTATAAATAAAATATAGACAATGGAAGTCCGAAACACAGAGTTAATTTTAAGCAAAAGATACTGGAATTTAAGAAAAAAATTAAAAATTCTTGTGAACCATGAACCAGTAAAGCTTTTCTTTTGGGTCGGACGGGACAAAAAATACAATAATTGAAAAAATATTATTTGCTTTAGGTCCGAAACTGATTGTTGACGGGACAAAAAATACAATAATTGAAAAAATATTATTTGCTTTAGGTCCGAAACTGATTGTATATTTCGACCTTTTTACATACCAAGAAAAAGTGTTATAGTGGTTTTATGATTTGGAGTTATTTGAAGATTTTCAACAAAAACCAATAGACTGTTACAGCGTTTTTCTTTTTTTTTTTTAATAAAGTTACATTTGCTTGAAATGGCCCTGCTGTTAAATATCTACAGTAAAAAAATTTTAAAGCCCCCGACAACCCCCGCCCCTGAAGTAATTTTTGCATCGGATGAAACCGGAATAAACTAGGGTCTAATTTACGTCCACAAAATTTCATCATAATCGGATTAACGGTTCAACAGTTACACCCGATTTTATCTCAAATTCGTTGATATTTGTGTGTAGAAAGGGTGTTATCTCTGTAACTACTTAGCCTATTTTTATCGGATATAGTTTAGAACATTCCCTGAAGGCTATACTTTAAATAGAAAAAACCGCATGTAAATCGGTTCATTAGTTCGAGATTTACATGTACACAGACATAGGAGTTAAACTTATAATACCTAGCGGCGTAGCGTGACTTAAAGAGTGGGGGGAGGGGGGAAGGCTCAAAAGTTGTTGGTACCTCTGTATATAATAATATATTCACAATTTAATATATAGTGTAAAAATAGTATCGATAGTGTTATGAATAAGATTGTTTTTTAAATTTTATGTTAACTTTAAACTAAAAATTAGGTCTGCGAGTTATTACTGACTTCATACGATTTATATTCATCTATAGAAGTAATTTCTAGATCTGAACTATAAAACAAAATTAGGTCAGCGAGACATTTTAAATTGTTTTCTGATACATTAATTAAATAATCCACTTTTTGGGAAACGTTTAAAAAATCTTGAAATCTTGTTTTAGAGAAAATTTTACATTTACATACGTACATTACATTTAAATAACTAAAAGCATGGACTTAACAAAATTTTTGATAAGTTCTTATTTAATATGAAGTCGCGGTAGTAAAATATTTTCTGGGGGAACTAATAACAATACTTTTATTACTTAAATTCAAACAGACCCACAAAATTCGTTTTCTCAGACTAATTCGTAACAATGTATAAATTTTAAAGAGGTTTTCTATATCTCGGAAACGAAAAACCGCAGAGATCTGGAAATTGGTATGTAGATTCTAATAATAAAATAAGTAAATACCTGTTTTGGCGTTGTAATTCGATTTTGAAGGGGGTAAAGGGATCTTCTGTATCTTAGAGGAAAAAAGTCACAGAGGTTTAGAAATTGGTATTAACTCTACTAATAAAATAGATGGACACGTGTTTCAGCGTTTTTCTACCAACCCCCCATTAATACGGGGGATTATCCCTCATATTTTATAAGAATTTTGATCTGTTAAAATATGGGTTGTTGGGTATCAAACTGAAGAAAATAAAGTCCGGAATCGAGAAAGGCGCTTCTTGTATTATTTTAGCTATCCCTCCTCTCCCCCCCACACCAACATGTTCGACAAAAACAATGAACTGTTAAAAAAAACGGGAAAAACTTCAGCCAAAGCGGATACTCGACTAGATGGAAGAATTTTTGCATACATTAAAGGCACCTAGGTAATTACCATAATTAGCATAAGTAATATTTTGCTATTTATGTCTAGGAAACATTTTTTTTCCCTAAAAAAGCTTAACCAGATTTGTTGCATACAGTCTTATGTTTATGCTTTAAGAAAATGCAGGAACAAATTTGTTTCAGTTGGATAGGTAGGGTTTTCCTAGCTTATAAATGTTCAAGAGAATTTTCATCTAGCGGTTTGAGTCAAAATGGCCGCACTGTGAGTGCGCGCGCATTCTACCTATCCTGTCGTTTCTTTGGTAGCTGGAAAATATACGAGCCGCGATACAATAAATTTTAGAAATTATTTTTAATATCGCTTTTTAAAATTTATGTTTAACATTTCGAGGAGATATCGCCGTTATTTGTTTAAATTAATTACGAAATATATGATAACAATGATCAATAAATTTCTTGATAAAACATATGTGCTGTCGCAGACATCTGCATTTAAATTTTTAATATTTAGGGCGTATTTTATTTAAAAAAAGACATTTTGAATGGAAAAACCGATAAATGCGGCATTTTTTTGCTATGAAATGTCGAAATCTAGAACATTTTGTTTGGTAAACAAACGTTGTTGGCAATTCAAAAGGCAGGGCCGTACCTGTTTGTTTTTATTAAAATATTAATTGTGTAAAATGAATAATCAGCAGATTTAATATAATTTTTTTAACAAAAATTAAAGTCCAGGTTACTGGAATCGGTAGTTTTTCCACTATTTCTAAAAAAAATTTGCCCGAAAAATAATTTTTTTTGCGACAGACCTGTCGAGATTGCCGTATCGTTTAGTTTGAGTGTTGGCTTACATGCAAAGGCTATTAAGCAGGTGCAGGTGCTAAATGGTTTTCAGTGACTTTCACTACTGAAGTATCGACGCGCCTGCCCAGTAGACTCTTCGCCTCTATATTATTTCACGCTAACTTGATTGAGAGTTATTATCGGTACGCATTTTTCTCCGGAAATGCAAGAGCAGGGCCGTTATATTAGAGACATAAAGCTATTTGTAACTCATTGCGGTATACGAACCAAGCACATTAATTGGTCAGAAACTTGTACCACGTTCGAAAAGAGCAGATATATGCTAATCTAAGGTGTTCTTGAACGCGATAGGTGTTGAGATGCGTTAGGTATCACGTATCGTTACGGCACACGTATCGTATCTCAGCACCTATTGCGTTTAGAAAAACCTTAAATTAGCAAATATCTGCTCTTTTCGAACGTGCTACAAGTTTCTGACCAATCAATGTGCTTGGTTCTCGCTAGATGCGGATACGTATACCGCGATGAGTTACAAATAGCTTTATGTTTCTATTATCTCATAGTTATATGAGCACAGCTTTACCTAGTAACGTTAAAACATAGTGACAAAATTCAAACCGATGTTCAATACACTCAAACCCCAATTCACCCTCGTCCCAACCTTTTTCTAATCCCGCACCTGTCGCCAGATTTTATCCAATGTATATCCAACACCTTTCCTCGCCATCAATAATTCGAAACAACTACTCTGACCAAAGGGACCCTTTCCCAAGTCCCTGATGGCCAAACACCCGACTGCTGGATACTGCCCATAACGCTGATCACAAAAAGAAGAAGATATTTTGGCCCCCAAAAAAAAAAAGGATTTCTTTTGCTCAGGACCACCCTTGACTTTTACAATATTTTCTATGTTTTTCAAAGTTATTATTGTTACATATTTTGTGATTCTTGGGATAGTATGTCCAGTCCAGTGGCGGTCTCATGGGGGGGGGGGGGGCGATCGGCCCCCCCTTGCTCCAGAAAAAAAAAGAAAAACAAAAAAGTAGGTAACAAAGATGCTGGTGGTAACCCTGAAGTCTTTGGAGAAAAAACGAGAAATTGCAGAAAGTTCCCTTAAAGACATTCTAGAATCCCTCCACTGTATTTTGAGACAGTATAACCTTCAATTCTTTACACTAAGAATAAACAAACGCATGACGAATTTACCGCCAAAATCATCGGAAATACAGGACATTATTATATAGTTTCTATTTATAAACTAATATAAATATAAATTTCTTAAAAATTTTCGCCTGCGGTGCTATGATACCGTTGGTATTTACGATTTTAGTTTCATTCGACTCAAAAATTGCATTTTTAATGTAATTTTCTCAAAAATTTTCGGCGGACTTAAATAATTTTAATAATAAAAATAATAAAAAATATATGAAATAAACGACTTAAAATCTGAGTACCCCCCCTAGATTTGAGACAAAATCCGCGCTTCTAGTTACTAAGATTTGTTTGCATATATTGATATGTTTGTCATAAAAGCTATGCTTTAATTCTAGTTTTTTTTCCGTATCGAAACCGCCCCCCCCTTTTTAAATGGCTGGGACCGCCACTGGTATGTCATAGTTTTATGAATCGCGTCCAGAAGTGTATTATCATCAGGCTAAAAAGTTAGAAAATCAGTCGCCTTAGATAAATTATATTTTTCGCAAGTTTCATTTTGAGCTTTTTGAAAAATTACTTTTATTTGAGAATCTTGGGATAGTAATAGTAGTTTACATAACAAGCATGTGATGATGTTCATGAAACACGAAGATGAAGTTTGAGACGCAAGCCGCAGGCGAGTGTCTTAATTTATCTGAGTGTGTAATGACCATAACATGCGAGTTAGTGTACTGTAGTTTACCATGCATAACTAATGAAAATGTCATCGTAAATATCATAAATTATTAAAAATATCAAACGGGAACACTCCTAAGTCAACATCAACCATTATAACCTAAAGTTTTAATGACATTTTATCTAAAACGTCAAAACAAATAAAGCTATTAGGGCACTTTTCATATATCTTTTTTTTTATTTTAAGTAAAAAAAAAGTACAACTGGCAACGCCTTGTTCTTTAATTTTTTAATCTTTTGCCAGAGTGCACAGGAAAAACTAAACATTAGAATTAGCTGAAATTTTGCAGGGGTGATCATTTTTAAATCCTTAAGAAAAAGGATTTTTCAAAATTCTTAATTATTTTTTCTTCAAAATAAAAGATTTGGTGCCTGTCATCTATACCAAAAGCCTCAAAATAATTGCGGTTTAGAACAAACCCGATTTACAAAAAAAATAGAGAAATACTCACAATATCCTCTGGATTACATTTTTCCTTTTTATATTTTATATATTTTCTTTTTTCTAAATGCCTGTGCACTCCGGAAAAGAAAACCGATCAATCAATCACACTTCATTGAATTTGGGAGACACACGCAGTTCAAGTGTTGGCCGATAGATCGCAGAATTTATAATATTCCATGGTTACTGCAGGTGTTTTGTCAACAAACTTTAAATCGGGCCATAGTGGGACAGAAGAGTATTTTTACGTTTTCTGACAGAAAACCATTCGAGGTTATGTTTATCTTTCAATAATGTGTTTTCAAAAACATTGTTCTAAAACAAATATGAACCCACTCCGCGTGTGCCGTCGCCCGCCGAAAAATGCATAGCGCTGCGCGAGTGTTACCCCGAGTCTATCAAAGAACCAAGATAACTTTACTGGCTCGCTGGGATTACTAGGAAATTGCATAGCAACATTCGGCGCCCATAACCCCACATAATTTTGTTTTTTATTATCTGCAAGTGTACTAGTGAAATCTTGAAGTGCAAAGGATAGATTTTAGACGCTCAGTTTCAAAAACACACGGATACTTGAGTACTAAAAAAACAGGTCAGTAAAGCCCCATTTAGAGGTTGGAAATACTCTTGCTAGTCTTTGACGCTCCTGTTTAAAATAGAATACGATTATTTCGTCTAGCGACAGTAGCCGATTTTTAAATCTGCATGCTTTTAACTTAACCTGTTTTCGGTATCAGCTAGCGGGAGTGTTTCCAATTGAATTATAAATGGACCTGTAAATACAACCTTAAACATTACACCCAGTTACTTTAATACGTAGTTACGTAGCATTTTTTTATCAGATAATTCTGCAATAATTAAATTGTTTTCGTTGATTTTAGTATTTTACTTGATTTTTTAGAGGCGCAGAACGCGAAAAGTCAAAATAAGTAACCTGACCCCAAATTTTTGACCCGGTGCTAAAAAATCTCTGGTGTCCCACTGTGGATAAACATAAATAAAGTCTCCGCGTTGCCATGGAAAATAAATTCAATGACGTAAAATTTTGTATAAAAATCAGGCCGATATAGTTAAATTGATTTCCCGTACAGTGTTGCTAAAAACAATTCCCCAGATTGTAACTACGACCTTAAATACAAGGTTTTTTTTTCTTAAAAATGCATAATACGTCAATTTAACGGGACTTATTTTTGTTTAGGTAGGTATTTATTATCTTAAAAATATAGAAAAGTAATTCACATTTTTGCGTCAATTAGCGCTCTTACAAAATAAAGTTTCATCGCTTGTGAGCCATTAAAATTGTGTTGAGATGATCGTAAAATTAATATTATTCGTTGTTCGTATATAAATCAAATTAAACCTCCTTCATGTCTTTTCTTACCTGCAAAAGAATATCGTGTATTTTGCTATTTTAAGCATGCCGTTCATCTTTACTGATAACAGAATCAATGCTTATCACATTGAATTGGTAATGAACTAAAGGTGGCCCGTGTCTACCTGTGTCCGAATGGTCGGCGTCCGGGGCTGATCCATTATTTAGCCGCCAAGAAGTTGCCACACGTATGCGCGGTATAGTCTATCTTTAGCTGGACAAAGTGATGAGTTGACCTAATAGAATAGGCAATTTAGATATAAATTTTGGGAATAGAGGAAAAGATTGGAACTCAATTTTTTTTTATTAACAAGCTTAGGAAGATCCACCGTTTAACATACTCAAAGCCCCCATTCCTACCTCCTCAGGAACTGTCATTCCTAACCTCCAAAAAAGAGTTTTTCTTGGATGACTCCTAAACGGTGACAAACTGTTAAAAGTGACAAATGGGAAAAATGTTGCAAATTTAATTCTCTATCAACAAGTAAATAGTAATAGTGTAGCTTAAACCACTTCTTCTACCAGAGAAATTGAAAAAGCCCAAGCCAATTTAAACAACAGTGTTGTAGTCCAGTTTTCTTAACTAGAAAATTTGAAAATGTACCAAAATTCTGTGATACGCCACTGTAACTGACACTACAAAAAAAGGCCCCGCTTTTCACCGGATCTTATATTGGATAAAATTGCATTTCCAACGACACCTTCCGCTTGTATTTGTTGATTCTAGTAATAACATACGAAGAAGAGAAGCTCTTTGGCAAATACTGGCAAAAGCTGGTTGCCCTAAAAAATATATTCAAATCCTTACTACACGACAATATGAATGCAACAGTCCTGAGCAACAATGGACCAGGAGAGTCATTCCAGATTATGGCAGGCGTTAAACAAGGGTGTGTTATTGCGCCCAGCCTATTCTCTATATTTTTAAGTGCCATGCTTTACCTTGTTGAGGAACATCTACCGCCGGGAGTGGAAATTCTATATAGATTTGAAGGTGGCCTACTTAACCTAGGCAGACTGCGAGCAAAAACTAAGGTCTCGACTACCTCCGTAATCGAACTGCAGTACGCCGATGACAACGTCGTTATGGCCGATACAGAGGAAGGTCTACAGCTGGTAATCAACGCATTTAACCAAGCCTACAAAAGCATTGGCCTAGAGGTCAATCTTGCCAAAACGCAAATTCTTCACCAACCAGAACCTGGTACGAATCCCCAAGCTCCAAACACTTCCACTTCTAAACTAGGCAGACTGCGAGCAAAAAATAAGGTCGCGATGACCTCGGTAATCCAACTGCAGTTCGCCGATGACAACGTCGTTATGGCCGATACAGAGGAAGCTCTACAGCTGGTAATCAACACATTTAACCAAGCCTACAAAATCATTGGCATTGGTCAATCTTGCCAAAATGCAAATTCTTCACCAACCAGAACCAGGTACGAATCCCAAGCTCCAAATACTTCCATAAATGGCCATCCTCTGCAGAACATGGAACACATACCTTGGGAGCCACCTATTATCAAATGCAACTATTGACGCAGAAATACAGCATCGCCTAAAATGTGCTAGCGCAGCGTTCGGACGTCTTTCGGAGAGAGTCTTCAACAATCACGACGTCAATTCGGAGACCAAGCTTCGTGTCTACAACACAGTTATAATACCAACTCTAAGATATGGATGCGAAACGTGGATCACCTACAAAAGGTATATCAAACGACTAGAAAAATATCACCAAAATTGTTTAAGAGGAATCCTGAGAATCAAATGGCAAGACCGACAAAAAACATAAGTGTTTTAGAAGAAGCCAGCACAACTAGTATAGAAGCCCTTATCTTCAAGCACCTGCTTCATTGGACTGGTTACGTTATCCCAAAGTAGATATTTTATGGACAACTGAAGGAGGGAAAGAGAAATCAAGGAGGTCAACAAAAAAGGTACAAGAACGTTCTCAAAGGCTATGATGAAGGGTCACATCGATATAAACAACTTCGAGACCACGGCAAACGATAGGGCTTCATGGCGCCGAACAGTCCATGAGGGAGCACAAAATTTTGAAGAGCAACGACGTAGACTAGAGACGGAAAAGAGAGAACGAAGAAAGGAGCGACAAAATGGAAGAATGGATGACCAACAGCACCCGGCTGCTGCCGGAGACTGGGTGTGCCAGGCCTGCGGAAGGGTGTACGGCTCGAGAATTGGCTTACATAGCCATCAAAAAACGCACAACAGATAGCGACGATACCGAATAGAGGAAAATCATACTCGGTATCGAGTGATTGCCTATGAATATCATAAGAATTTTTTTAAGTCATCAAAGAGTTTTGGTACACTTTTGAATTTTCTAGTTAAGAAAATCGGACTACGCCATTGGAAAAATTCAATTTTCTGATATAATTTAGGTCATTATTCTTAGATCAACCCTGCCAAGTTTGGTACTCATAGGTTTGAGAAATCTTAATAAAGAAGCTAAATTTTTGCTTGGATTTTTTCAATTTTTCTGGTAGAAGGAGTGGTTTAAGCTACATTATTAACATTTACTTAGTGATAGAGAATTAAATTTGTCACTTTTGACAGTCTGTCACCGAGAGGGTAGGAATGGGGACCTTTAATATGTTAAACAATGGACCTTCCTAAGCTTTTTAATAAAAAAAAAATTGAATTCGTTTCTTAGGCTAACACAATTAAAAAGACTTAAGAGTAGCGATTCTTTTATTTTCGTCAGTGACCTTAGCTTAGGAAAGGTCGAAGTGACGTTCAAAACAGATCATATGATATCCATAATTTTTAGAGTCAAATAAAAATCAGAATTGGCTGAAGTTTGAATGGAAGGCACATTTTGTAAGAACTACTTTGTTGCCGCATAAGCCAAAATTTCCTTCCAATTCGAGATATTCAATCTTTTGAATAGGTGGCCTTATAAATAAATTTAAACTTCTTTCGCAAAAAAATCAACATACGATCCTACTCTTCAGTTTTTACAAAATGTGCCTTCTTTGTACAAGTATGACCGTCATTTCGATATTTCCTGATCTAAGGTCACTGACAAAAGAAAAGAATCTATATTCTTTATTGATACTTTTTTTCTTAATAGATCTGAGGGTGATTTTTAAGTATTTTAAGATTTAAATAGTATTTGGTAGAAACTTTTGGGTTATTTTATATTTAAAAAAGAGGTAATGGCTTCGGAGCTAATCCCTCAACCGATCGGGCTCTTAAGTACGACAAATCTGTTGTCATCCGGCCTGGGTACTGGCATACATAGCATCGGAGTACCGTAAGGTATGCTTAGAGGCCCCGTATACAATTTTTGACAGTTTTGTTTTACCAGAGGTAAGGAACTCGATTTGGCAGTTGTTAGGGAAATGTTGAAAATTTTTTTGTTTGTTGGCAACCATTGGAAAGAAATAATTTTGTCAATGTCACATTTTTCATTAATAATTTGTCACGTCTACAATATTTACTCAGAGTGGTTAATTTCCATGAAAACCCACTGAATTTGATGAATTCATCAAACAAATCTTCACCAAAATTCTAAACATTCAATTAACATCCGATCAATGTCTTCAAGCATCATTGCGAGATGTGACGCCCTTGCCTTACCAAGTTTTATTTCTTCATGCTAACAATCAACAACTTTGATTAAAAAGACAATAGATCATTTTGGAAACATTGATATTGATGGATTTAAATCAGCTATAGAATCTTGGAAAATAAACCAATAACCTTATTCAAACCTATGGTTTAAAAACGCAAAAAGAATGAACTGTTCCAATCACGGAATTAGCAAAAACACAAGTTTTAGAAAGCGCTAAAGATGTGCAGGATCAAGCTAGATTAAAAGCATCATTTTCCAAACTTTCATGTGCACGGCTGCGTGCTTTACCAGTTGCCAACTTGGGTCTTCTTCTTAACAGAGAAATTATTCGAATTGCCATTGGACTTCGCCTAGGATGTCGAATTATTGAGCCTCATATTTGTCGATGTGGAATTATGGTTGATTGCTCATGGTTTATCATGCCTTTATAGCAAAGGCCGATTTTCTAGACATAAGGAATGCAACCAAATTATTAGAAAAGCACTCGTTACAATAAGGCACTATCCCACTCTAGAACCTAGTAGTCTAAACGCTGGAGTGGATGGCAAACGACCAGATGGTATGACATTTATTCCATTTGAATGCGGAAAATCTTTGGTTTAGGACGTCACTATCATAGGCACTTTAGCAGAATGCTACTTAAAGAAGACATCTTTGGAAAACAATAAAGCCGCAGAAGAAGCAGAAATCAAAAAAAGCATTAAATACAAAATGTTGTCTAATAACTATGTTTTTAAGCCATTGGGTTTTGAAACATTAGGTGGGGAAGTTTTTACATAAAATCTCCAAAATGCTAATTGAAGCAAAAAAAACCAAAAAGAAGGTGATTGGCTGTATCAGCGTCTCAGCATAGCTATTCAACCAGGACACGGAATCAGCGTTTTGAGGACGAAAGAGCTTGAGACAGAGGAGCCCAAAGAAAATTAAGTTATATTATGCATTTTTATTATTCTATCACTAAATAAAACTCAACTTGCAATGTAAAAAAAACGTAGTTTCATCAAACGTTAAATTTGATTATTTATATGCGGTTTAAAAATCTAATATTATGCAGTATAATAAAATGTAAAAATACGCGCGCCTAAGACCTTGTATTGTTTCATTGTTCAATGGAAAAAGGAACGCAAGAAAAATGGAAAAAGGTTATTCATTTTCCAAACTCGAAAATTAATAAAAATAGTCGAATTTGCGAGGTAAGTAAGATTCGTTAAAATAAAATAAAACTAAGTATATATCGGTATTATTTTAAGAAAAAGAGGAATAAAAAGATAGATCAATAATATTTTTACCTACTATTAGTATTTTTAAATCTCCCGTGAACCTTACTGTTTTTTTTTGTGGGAGCTTGACATATTTTACTAACCAAAAAAGTTATCATCATTTAAAAGCTGTCTGAGGAACAAAACATCAGTCCATTTCATAAAATCGGTTTTACATGCAAATATGAAAAAAACTAGAAAGGGACGACAATATGAGTTGCTCACCTCTGATACAAAACAACTGTCAAATATATATATAGGTCCTCTAGGTATGCTTATGCCGCACCAGATACTGAATCCAAAATTAGAGAAATATTTCTTATTTTATAGGTTAAACGCTAAAAATACCGGCAATAATGATCCTGTTGACAATAGGGAATAACCAGGCTGCTGAGGTTAAAATCCTTGTTAAGATAGATTGTCGACGGATCTATTTTGGTTCGACACGCGTAAATCTTTCGGAGAATGTGAAACTGGGCCACAGTAAGTTTTCAAAATATCAGTACAGTATGTCAGTAGAGATAGATTTACCATTCGTGGAAAAAAATACCTGTGGAAGCTTTTTAATTAAGGTGTGTAATTAAAAATTGTGTAGAATTATATAAAAATACACAATTAAGAGTTTCGAACTTCCATTGTTTTTTTACAACGTTTCGAATACTTACGTATGTGCAATCGTCATCAGGTGCCAAGTGCTCTTGATTGTGACGCTTCGTTGAGACAATACATTCTGGTTCCTCTGAATCAATGCTGTTTCGTTGAACTTCCGCTTGAATGGATTTTCCTCCTTTGTGACGATCTTTGCCTTTTATATCATGTGACGTTGATTTTCCCAGCAATGTTGAGCTATTTTTAATCCAGTATAGATATCGTGCGTGTATACTGTGTCTTTTAACTTTATTTTATATACTTACTATGTTGAAAGAAATATTTTTGGCAAAATGTTTTGCATAGTTCAAAACCATTGTGCAGTGATTGAGAAAATTCCCCACGGTATTTAGACACAAAATGTGCTAAATACGTTTCTGTCATGCATGATGTAAAATAAGTTTGTTTAGAAAGAGGCATTAGAGATTTATCGGTAAGTAACATGTTATGCTATGGTTAGACCTTGCAACACTGCAACTAAGGTCACTGTTTATGTAGCAAATGGGAATTAAAATATATTATTTTTAACAATTTTTCCCTGCATTGTCATCATTTAGATAGAAGAACAGTGAAAGTGTCTTTATTTTTACTTTTTCGTAACGTTCCGAATGCTTATGTATCTGCAGTCGTCATCGGGTGAATACTAAGAAAAACTAAGGCTACCTAATCTTATATACTAGCATGTGTTCGGTGAACCATAAAATTAACTTGTTTTCAGTGAAAACCATGAAGTTTACAATTGGTTGGCTCCGCCCTTTCGCAGTTAAAATCTGTTACCTCCAAAAAGTATGGGTTTCCAAATATTCTTGATATTTTTTTTTAAAGAAAATAAATTCCAGTTCCTCTGTATGAATGTTATTTCTCTGAACTTCCGCTAGAATAGATTCTTCTCCTTGGCGGCGATCTTTGCGTCTTTCCATTCCATATGATATATGATTGCCCAGTAGTAGTAGTAGTAGTAGTAGAATAGGGGCGGCCCGTGGGCCTGGCAATTAGGCCTCTTCATAGGCTCTTTCTGCCATACTCCGTTCCTTACCCCTATGCCCCTGTCTTCTTTACGAAGTTTAGTATGTCGGCCCATTTGAGCCAGTGCAGCTCTCCTTTCTCTATCGTGGAAAATCCCCACTTCAGCTGCCTTGATGTGGCATATGCATCACACTCTGCTATCAAGTGCTGCGCCGATTCCTCTTCGAGCCCGTAAGCGGGACACACAGGATTTCCTGCCACTCTTATTTGCGTCAGATATTTGTTCAGCCGATTGTGCCCAGTCAGCATCCCTGTCAGCAGTCCAATGTCCTTTTGGGTCTTGCCTAAGAGCCATTTAGTTCTAGATACATTCGGACCATCCACGACTGTCTGCACTTTAACTCTTGCCTCCAGGACGTCTTCAGTTCATTGTTTGCTCATTTGTTGAGCTCACTCTGTACCTGTTTCCTTGTTGTTTCCGGAAGAGGTTCCGGTCCAATGTATTGGGTTTCGGCCCCTAGTATGACAAGTTCGTCCGCTTTTTCGTTCCGTGGTATTCCATCACGATCTGGGACCCACATCAGTGTCACCCTTTTGTCTTGAGCCAGTGTTTGCAGTGCTTCAGCGCACTCCTCCACCAGACTACTGACTATTTGGGTGCACTTAAAGCCTTGAGGGCAGCTTGGCTGTCGGAGCATATGCGTATGTCCCTCCTGCCATTTCTGACCTCGGGTAGTTCGTGCGTGTTTTCCAAGTGGATAACTCTTCTGAACTTCTAGGCTTTCCGCTTATACTCCTGCGCCTGTTGCCTGCCCAGTAGACCGTCGCCTCTCTGCTTAATTCCGTTCGGAATTCTTCCCTTTGTCACTCATTCCGTTCTGGCATTGTGACCTTGTACTTTTTATCGAACCTCCATTGTTTAAGCGGTGCTTTCACCGGCAGTCTTAGGAGGGGCAACTCTTTCGTCACCAAACCCTCGACCGCCAGAGGGTCCTCTCTTTCCTCCCTGCCCTTCCACAGTCCCTGGTCCCTTAATCGTAGGTGCGTCGCCATCGCCTCCTTCTTGATCCAAGTTGGACGCGAGGGGAGACCCAAGATTGTTTCCAGGGCGTGGCAGGCAGTAGTATTGAGCTATTCTCGATCCAGTTGTGTCCAGTTTTGAGTTTGTGTTCGCGGTAAGGCGAAATTCCAACACTTGCATGGTACCGGCTAGATGCAGTTCTAGGTGTTGCGGCGATATGGTTTAGTTTTTGTGAATTCGCATCTTATTGTTGTTGTCTTGTTTTTTACCACCTTCAAACAACATAATAGAATTTGAGCGCAGAAAATACCAGACACTATTTTTGAATGCTTTACAGCTGATTTTGTCAATTTGTTAGGTGCCCAAAATAAGTCTTATAAGAAAGGTAGGGCTGTATACATTACACAGAAGAGCTAATATAACCCGCCGTAGTCATGCAGCACAAGCCAGAAAACTGTTAGAGACTCTTTTAATTACGACTTGTAAGTGCAGTGTAAACACACTCTGCTCCCGTTATATTCCCTGGGTTAATTAATGTTAGACTGTGTGCTCAAGATTCATAGATATGTGCCTGCTAGAAGATTGGTGGTACGGATAGTAAAAACGTTTGGTGTACCATAAAATATTATTTTCCATTCTTATTACGATATGAACAGTCTTGTGCACCACAAAATTTTGGCAAAGGACTGGCACACCACTGTAAAGGCAGGGAATTTTTATGATACAAGACAATCAATTATTTCAATAACTGTTAGGATTTTTAACTTGACAAAAAAATTATATAAACCTGATGTTTAGAACACTTAGCACTTAACCCTCCTCATCTCAAGAGAATTAAGTACTAGCGTATTGCGCCGAGCGTTTAGCACAGATCTCACCAAGAAATGGTAAGAATTACCCAAAGATATTCAACTAAAACAAACCCATCAAGTCATTCATAAATCGCTTTGAAACGCGATCGGTCGTTAGATTTAGAGAAAACCATGCTCCACCTCACACTTACTCTATTCACCTTACGTTTGCCAGCTGGATTCTATTAAAGCGGCAACCCCGACGACAAATAATGAATGAGGCAGCGTCGTACCCGGTTATATATGTGTGACCCGCTACAAGTGCGAGGTTTCCACATTTTGTGGGTTTTATTTTCAATATATATTGGAAAATTAAAATAATTATTTTATTGGTCAAACTATTAGATATCTGATATTTCGACCTAAAAAATGAGGGATATATATATCATAACATGTACACTTGTGTTAAAAAAAAACGAGGCATTACGAACCCAAATGTCAAATACGTGTTCTCTTTTTTTATGAACAGATTTGTACCTACACATTATGAATTGTTTATTGAATTAAAATCACGTGACGTCACCAGTTTTTTTCTATGCTTTTAATACTTTTTTGCAAAAATAGGACATATTTCTTCCTATTTTTCACAACAAAGTTTATTTAAATTCATGTTTAATTAAAATCGTCGCTTCGTTTAAAAAATCACTTGAGGCTCTCACAGTTTAATAAGTTTTTGCAATTTTATACACAAATCTTAACAAAACAAACAGAAATAAAAAAAAATAAAATGGCGCTACCATTTTGTTATGTTAAAAAAGCGTTATAGTACTCAGGTGACGTTTCAATATGGCGGCCAGTCAAATATTGGACTCACCTGTGAGTATACGCGCCTTGAATACAAATAAAGTCTTTCTCTATTTACAAATACAGTTCAAAATGCTTTACCTCTCTATGCTAAGCTTCATTGGATATCTTTGACTCCCTACTATGAATTTAGTTTCTGGAGTGCTCAACAACTCCGGAAGAGCGCTAGAGGTTAGAGTTAATTACTTTACAGGAGTTACATCCAGCTATATATCGCAAGAAATATGAAATATTAGACAGTAGGAGGTAATAAGACAAAGTCAATAAAATAATAAAGCAGTTAGTTGTTGTTTCAACGCATCCAATACAAAAGCAGCATAAACAAGTTCAAAAATGTATGACTAGTGCTGAAAATTTCACTGGCCGACAAGACTTTTGTAACACAGCAAAAAAATATTCCTAAAGCCCTAAAACGTACCACTTTTCAATAGCTTAATAAGACTATTTTACATTAGCAGCTATTCAGTTTGATCAGAAGACGGTTAAAATAGATGCATTTTATAACAAAAAAATTACCTATAAACTACTACTTTTTTGATTTTACTACAAAAGCAGCCATTACCTTTATTAAATCGGGTATGTGCTTATGTGCAACATTGTTTCTGAGATAGTCGTGCAGTAGATCAATATTATGTAATAAAAATTTGGCCAGAAAGAAGTGAATTTCAATTTCAAAAGACGCTGATGGATTTAAATACTAAGACAAGGTTTTCCCCAGTTAAGTGATGCCAAATTAAAGGAAGGCATTTTTATTGGACCACAAATCAGAAAATTGCTGGATGATGTTAACTTTACAGAAAAGCTTACCAGGCAGAAACTCAGAGCATGGAACTCATTTGTTAGTGAACATTTGAGAGCTGTCAGTGACAAGCAGGGTGAAAGGTTCCACCAGAATATCAGGACAAGGGAAATTCGCTATTAAGGTCGATGGAATCGAGCCATGACGGGTAATTACTGGTGGTTTTTGAAGAGAAAAGATATGACTCATCATAAATGGAACAAATAGAATATAATTAGTGTTTGCAATTAATTTTCTAATGTTTATGTTTAACATATGTTTTTTGAAGTATGTTCAGTAAGTGCAAAACTATAAATAAAGTCAAAATCAACTGTTCAAAATTCTTTGCTGTTATGGTTTCGTCCACCGGATTGAATTGAAATGAAAAAGGTTTCAGCTTTTTTGGACAATTATTTTTATTTAAACTTTCACATCAAGTGCCGACGTTTCGATCTTAATCCGGATCATCTTCAGGGCTGAAAATAATCCAAAGAAAACATTTTTTACTTTTTTTAAAGCTCGCAGAAAAGTAAGAACAAACATTATTTTTCATTATTAAAATTCTAAAATAGATCACTTACCAAGATGCTTCGAAATTTACAAGATTAAAAATGGTTTTTACAATTTTATAATGTTATTAGTTCGTAAAATTTTTTTTTTGTAAATCTCGAAGTATCTTGGTGATCTATTTTATAATTTGAACAATGAAAAATAATGTTTGTTCTTACTTTTGTGCGAGCTTTTCTGCAATGTAAAAAATAAAAAATGTTTTCGTTGGGTTATTTTCAACCCTGAAGATGATACGGATTAGGATCGAAACGTCGGCACTTGATATAAAAGTATAAATAAAAATAATTGTCCAGAAAAGCTGAAACCTTTTTCATTTCAATTTAAAATTCTTTAATTATTTTTTAATAGATATATTAAATATTGTACCATTAAATGTGGTTCTTTAAATGTAACAAGAAAACGTTACGTCTTACAACTTTTTTTTCTTATTTTCGTATTTGGATAGGTCCACTCTACCACAATATGCTATTCGGCTTTGTTATACAAAAAAAAAATTGTCGCCCAGTGTTTCAAATGGACAGGAAAGCCATAAAAGGAGTGAATTAGTGGGAAAAAATGTTGAATCTTAAAAATTACATTATAAAAAAACAGTTATTTTTTGTTTTAATGCAACCCCATTGCAAAGAATACTACAAAGTTTTGTCTGTGCCAGCATGTAAAAAAACCTCTTTTTTCACACAACACAAAAAATTTTACCATGCATGTCAGATCCGCAGTAACTTCGCCATCGTGTCTCTCAACTCCAACGTATAATCAAATTAAACTAAACTCGAGCAGAAGCCCACGTTTGTCTGAAAGAGAGATCCAAAAAGCGAGCAAAAAAAGTCGGGACAACTCTCTAGCGTCCAAAAGGCTACTCTCAAACACAAGGCAACTCTGGTAACCACGCCTGAAGTTCATAAACTTCCGCAAAATGACCAGCTAGACCAAAACTCCGACCCGCGCCTAACTACTGTGTGTTTGGGGGGTCTTTGAGGGAAGGAAATTCTCATAAAAAAGCAGGTTTTGTATGCGTCAAGGAGTCCCTACTTGCTTTGCAAAAAGACAATTTTTTTATTTACCAAACAAGAAAAATTAAATTTTAAAATCAGTCTAAAATTTTCTTTTAACTGGCGCCACGTTATCAACACAACTTTATCGGGCGGGGGTAATATCATAAGAATGGAAGTAAGGCACCTCTCATCGCTTGCTTGTAGACGAAACCTGCATACAAATGACATAATTTTATGTCTCTCGAAGGATCGATGCAACCTCCACCTACTGCTAACTATACAGTAGGTATTTTCTTGGTTTCGATCGTTCACACGGAGGGCGCACTCGACAGGATTTCTTCCGCTTCACCCGTAATCTTTGGCACAAAAGCGCGACCGGAATTGTCTGTACACCTAACTGGGGCGCGTTCAGAGGCGGCTGGAGCCAAACCGAAAACGGTTTTACCCCTTCCACTCAAAATGTCAAAAATTGCATTGACATTGCTGAACCAGCTTTGAACGCGCAAAGGCGACTGTCGTATCTTTAGTATTTCATGGTAGGCACGGACAGTCTGTTTAAAAAGGAAAGGGACTGTCGGAACTTTAAGCCACGAACATTTGATAGCTTTTTCTAAACAGCAGTCTGCAAAATAAACCCATTCTCCTCACAAGTGTGGCGTGTATACAGTTTATTGTATGCAAGAAAAAATGGAGAAACGTGTTGCACTTTTCATTTACAAATGATTTTCTGAATTTTCTTCAATTTGTTAGGTTAGGAAAACCTCGAAACTGAATTTTTTTTCGTTGGCCTCGCCCGCGGACCAATAACAACAAGCGATGCCAATTTTAGCGGCGCTTTCGAGTTCCTCCAAAACTGGTATGGCTTCAGCCGATCTTGAACGGTTGCTACCCAGCAAACACGGTTCCCTCGGGCCTTCGTCTGACTGTGGCCCGCCGTCGCACCAATGTTAAATTTTACTTTTTGCTGACATCGGCATGCCGTCGCCGTACGATTAAGGTCCGATATGGTTTAACCACATGGTACCGACCATCCTACCATAGCTGCTGGTCGGTCTAATGTAGGCAAGCTAGTCTCGGCCTGACATCGGTAAACTATTCAAGTCCGACATAGGTTTCCTAAAGCGGTTCAACGTCGGCGATTGACGGAGGTCCGTCGGTGGTAGGGCGGCCCGACACTGGAAAACTACAAAGTTAACTGGTTTAAGTGGCAGAAGAGGTGATTCTTGCAGAGAAGTACCACCATCTTGTCAAGTCCGCATTCTAGTTTTGAAATATCTCTGCTCATTATATATATAATATTATCTTCCACTGTACAGGGAACATATGACAACTATTAAGCAGTTTAAAAATTTTAAGGTGACGTAATCGGACCGTCGCCGGTTGCCGATTCTCGACCAATCAAACAAAGTTCCAATCGGACCATCGTCGGCCCTAAAGCAGATAAAGTGGTTGTCGGCATAAAGTCGACTATAGTAAATCGGGCTATCGTCAGTTGCCTATTCTCGACCGAGTAAACAAAGTTCTAATCGGACTATCATCGGCCGTAAAGCACATAAGGTTTGCATTAGCATAATGTCGACTATAGTAAATCGGGCCATCGTCAGTTGTCGATTCTCGTCCGATTAAACAAAGTTCCAATCGGACTATCGTCGGTCCTAAAGTGGTGTCGGCATAAAGTCGACTGTAGTAATGTGGACCTCCGTCAGTTGCCGATTATTGGCCGAAAACTGAAAATCGCAATCTGACCAACATCGGGCCAGAGTGTCGTCGCCGATGCCGACACACTGCCGACGTTGTGGACATTGGCCCGATTCAATGTCGATGATTTGTGTTTGCTGGGTAACGGCACTTTTGGCGAGCTGGAGCTATTTCTGAACGGCTAATGCCAATTTTGGTTTGGCTCCAGACGCTGAACTGGCCCCGGTTGAGTCCCTAATAAGGACAAAACGTCGTCGTCTTAGATTCCACCCTCTGTGTGTTTTCATTTTGCACCGAAGGACAAGAAACTCTTGTTTTTTTCGTTTGCTTTACAGTGCCACAGCCATATTCTGTTTGTAACCTTTGTTTTTATAAATAATTATTTCGCAATACCTATTGCCAATTTGCAACAATTACCTTCAAATTTGGCTAAAAAATCTTGTGCATCGGTAATTATAAAAGCCATTTTCAGTTATTTGCGAATACTTACTAAGATCGTGTTTTTGATGAAGGTATAAAAATATACGTTTTGATCTATAATGCTTAAAAAGAACCCCGCACACCGGTCAATTTTAGAACTTTTTTGATATGTTGTAGGCTTGGAAAAGGGCTTAAAAAATGTGACTTAAAAGTTGGTGAGACATTTTGTTTGGCTGCAGCGGCGTATCAAATGTGGGATAAAATATCATTGTGAAATTATATTTTCCGAAGAAAACATGGAAGTATTTATTTCTTTTTTGAAGGAAGATTTTTTCGCAGTGTTTTCTGACAAGTGGGGTCAGTGGCGCAACGTAAAACTATTTAAAATACTGTTAATTTTTTCATTAAGAGCACCAATTCAACCATATTATGTACGTATTTTGAGTTATTTTATAGTTTTTTTATATATTTTATAAAATGATAAATCAGTGGTGTAACATCAAAATATTAAAATTTATACTTTTACTATTTTATTTGATAACTAAACTTATTAATCAAGTCTATTAATAGAATCTTACTTATTTTCTATTTTGCTTCAATATAAATATTCCAACACAGTAGCGTAGGGTGACCCATTAATATTTTTTTTATGAAACTTAAGGCGGCTTCACGAATGTCTAAAGTAAGTAATCGTTATTATTCTAACTAGTGCGGAAAATTGTATTTTTTCGCACGCGACTGCTGATGACCCTAAATTCGCAGAGCAGAGTTAGGGCAAGCAATCAAGATACTTTACGCGCGAAGATATGCGTGCTGTGGGTAAATAAATGGAGAGAAGTTGGTGGATGTATCCGTTCGGAAAAAAGAAGGCAATATCATAAAATAAAAGCAAATTTTTTCGTAACAGCCAACATCATTTTTTGGGTCAAATTCATTAAAAAAAAACAGAACAAAATAAAAATGTCAACATATTTTACATGACGCCACTACGCCACAATTGACAACTAACAGCTAGCAAATATCAAAATTATAAAAAGGATTCAAGACGGTATCCAATCAAATTGAAAACCTTTGTGGCAGTTTAAACTACTAGTAAATAATATTTTGATGTTACACCACTGAATTATCTTTTTATAAAATATACTAGAAAAAACTATACAGTACAAAACACATACACATGCGCCAATGACCTAATGTGTCAGAAAACATTGCGAGAAAATGTAAAAATTAACATTTACTCTATCCTTGAAAAAATAAATAAATACCTGCATGTTTTCTTTCCAATATATCATTTCTAAATGTTATTTTATCCCACATTTGATACGCCTTTGTAGCCAAACTAAATGCCTCACCAACTTTTAAGGCACATTTTTTTAAAGTCCTTGTCCAAAGCTACAACATATCAAAAAAAATCCAAAGTCGCATGATGTCTGGGTTACATGGGCCGGTGTGCGGGGTTCTTTCCAGTAACTTTACACTTATTAAAAAAAATACAATTCCAATTTTCTAACCGATATCTTGTCGAACATGAGAATCCAAGTCTCGCACGGCTCTTCTTGTTTGCAAGGGTAATTATTATTCATAAGCCCCCCTTGGCCGAGGCTTTCGGTCAGTCCAGTGCCTTGTTTAAATTAATATCATCCACTTTAACATGGCTGTTCACAGGATTAGAATTGGGAACAAGCTCGCCCCCGACACCCAGGATGTCGGATTAAAATTTACATGTACGAGAAAGTTATACTTGCTCCCGGCGCGCAGGAGAGTTTTTGTTAATTAAATTTTATACCCAAGTTTCCGCTTTTTTTGGCTCAGAAGACAGGACGCAATTTTTTTCATATTTTTGACACGGACGCCTGGAGGACAAGCAAACTTTTATTTGCATGACAAGCCCATGTAGATAAGGGTGTTTTTAATTTAATTTCTGGTTTTATGCGGCGCCAGAGGATGCTAGAAAAAGATTCTATCTTCGATATTACTCCATAGTTTTTGCGGTCTCAAAGGAAACTCTCCTTCGAGAAGAAGAGTAAAATTTTTGAGGTTATGTTCTCTCAAATGGGTAAGTATGTTTTTCGAAAAAGAAAAAGAAGAGTGGTTCTTTGTTTAACACATTGCTTTTATGGCAAAATTTTTGTTTATTTGTCCCAAGACTCGTTAATTTTTGAATCGGAAAGAAAAGATCTATTGAAAATGTAATGGTAAAGCCATGATGGTAATTTAGCTCACATTTTAAATCTTTCTTTGCAAACTTTCGGTTTCTAGAATGAAATACTCAAATTTTTTCAGTTTTCATTGTTTTTATGAAGAGATAATTTATAGTGAAGTGCAAACATACTTAAGGGGGTTGAAGAGAAACAGCATGCTATAAAAAAGTATTTTAGAGAAAGATGGAAATAATTTAAGGCAATTCGTTAACAAAAATATCTGTTTTGTCATCTGTCTGTCATCTTGGGTAATGTCGTGCTTATGATAGTTATTTTGCCATTTTTATCCCAAAAACAACAAGCAACCAAAATTCAGCAGCATTTTTTAGATAGGATTAATTTTTACTCGTGACCTGTATTTTTGTTTTTTCAATTTTTAGTTTTTTTATGCAAAAGTTCCGCCTTTCCTTAAATTATTTTATCCCCTAAAAAACCGAAAATGGCCAAAATGTCAGTTAGGATAGTTCTGCTCAAATGCGACGATTTAAGCACATTTAAAAATCATTTAACAGGTACCTATTTAACTAAATTAAGTATTTTAGGTCATCATGGCTTTACCATAAGACATTTTTCACAAACTGACCTAAAATATAAATGTCGAATTGAAACCTAGGAAACAAGGAAACTTTTGTTTTCATAGATAAGTAACATACACACGAACACTCGTTAGTTATGGAGTTAAGAGAGGGTGGAAACCAGGGCTGGATTAAGGGAGGGCTAAGGGGGCTATAGCCCCGGGCCCGTCATAATATATACGGACTACCAGCTAAAATGCCTAAAAACTTCAAAAGTACCACAATTTGTCATATTATTTAAAAAAGGTCTCTAAAAATGAAAATATTTTTTGACTTAAATTAAAGGCAACCTTATTTTTATATTAAATTTTGCATAATACTAAAAAATCAGCAAAAATAATGTTTTAGTAAAGTCTTTATTGAACAATATCAAATTACCATAACATAATCATAATCATAATCAAATAACGGACGAAGGCTGTTCTATAAAGAGGGCTGTAACCCATTTTGGAGTTGATAAGATAACAATAATACGATGGAAACAGCGCTGGATTGAAAACAATTCGACGAATAGGAAACTTGGATTAGGACAAAAACGATGGTAAACTTAATACTAATTACTTTAACTTAAAAATAACTAAAATAAATAATTTAGTATTTAATAGGATCACCATTTTACTCTATTACAAGCTGCAAACGTCTGGGCATTGAAACGGTTAAATTTTGAAAATACTGATGGTCTTCTGAGAGCTGATCCAATCCGCGATAAATAGCATCGCTTAACTCTTCAGCATTTCGTGGTCTCCAATTCCTTTGGTATATTATTTTAACGATTCGACCCCATATATTTTCCATTGGGTTAAGGTCAGGGCTGTTGGCTGGCCAAGGAAGTGTTTCTATTTTTTCTTTTTCTAAACCATTGGCGAACAACATTAGCCGTGTGTACTGGACAGTTGTCCTGCTGATAAACGAAGTCATTATTTTCATGTAAAGCCTTTACAGATGGCAGCATAACGTTTTCAAGGATTTCAATATATCGTTCACTATTTAATCTTCCTTCGATTCTCCAAAAAAAACCCAAAGCTCTAGCACTAAACCAGCCCCACATGTTTACAGAAAAATGTCCAGCTTTTTTAATTTGGTTTGTATATTCGGGTTCAAATCTAGAATTTGGTGGACGATAAACTAAAATTCTCCAGCTGCTTGAAGATGATTGAAAAATTTTTTCGTCAGTGAAAACCACCCTTTCCCAGAAGTCATTATCACGAAGAACGTTGTTCAGTGCAAAAATCACTCTGGCCTGTTTTTGTTCTTCTGTTAGAAAAGACTTCTTTGCAGCAACTCGACAAGAGACTTCTGATTTCGTTACTCTTCTATTTACTGTTGCTGAAGAACCCGGAAATAATATTACATTAGCTGCTTCAACCGACGTTGAAAAAGGATTTTAACTGAGATGGTCAATAAGTCTCTCATCTTGCACTTCAGAACTTACTTTTGATCGTCCTGATCCATCTTTCCTATCCCTAGAATTATTTTCAATCCAGCGCGTTTTCCATCGCATTATCGTCATTTTATCAACTCCAAAATGGATGGTCGCTCTTCTTATAGACCAGTCGTCTTCTATAACTCGAGTGATAATTTGAACTTTTGCAAATGTTGATATGTGTGGCATTTTTAAGGATGTAACACTGAATTTTAAGCTGTCAGGCATACTAAGCTAATGGTGCCTTAATAGTATACACTGATGGAAAGCTAAATTTTGTGGCATAGGAAAAAATGCATGTGTGAGTTTTTTTTGAAATCAAGTGTACATAGGGCCCCCACCATTATTTTAGCCCCAGGCCCCATAGTATCTTAATCCGGCCCTGGTGGAAACTATGTTGAATCACTCTGTATAATTTTGTTATTTACCATCACCAGAAATCGACATAAATTCCAAGAATCATTAAGATAACCCCTTTGAACCACTTAATTTAAAGATGAAACAGTATCAAGCGCGAAATAATTAACCCATGTCAAATAAATTATAATTTATAAGTAGTTACCGAAAGATCTGAAGAATAATTTTCAGTCTTGCTTAGGTACGTTTATCTTCAGAGGAAAATAGAGAGATTTAAAGAGTCATAGTGAATGAAACAAAAAACTGCTTAAGTTTTACTTCGTTCAAAAGTTTATTTAAATGATATCTCTTGCTGTTATAGTGTTTAGATAGACCCTAGTTTTTCTTGTTTCAACTTTTTGCACATGACATCAGTCCATGCTTCCATGCCGTAATATAAGATGCTCAAATCGTAAAAACGAATCACATGAATTCCGAGAGTGTTATTAAGAACGCGAATACACCACGCTAATTTCATTTTAATAAAAAAAAAATTATATTTACAAAATGAAGGGAAAATTTAGCGACCTAATACATTTACAGAAAAGATTTGTGGCGTAGAGGGCAAAGGGTGAGGGAATAATCAGGATTTGAACCCGGGACCTCTAGAATACCAGTCTAATGCTCTACCAACTAAGCTACCGAGGAACTGGGGTTTTTAACTGGTTATTCGGAAATCTTTTCGTCCGATTCATTTGTTAGTAGTGGGAAGATCTTTGAAGCCTAATGCGGCTTTAAAAACCTAGACATGTGTGTCCGATATGCCACGAACCCTTCTTTTTATTTATTTTTTACGGACAACAAATAATTTTTTTAAATTTTACTTGGCTTTGTTTTGCGCAACATGCCTCCTCCGGAGTGATTGTTGCTGAGCCTTAATATAAGGCGACGTAGTATATACTCCAATTGGGGCCGGAGTTGCTGCGAACTTTGTATTTTGAACGGTCTTCTTTCAGTAACGGGTACAGTTTTTTTTGTCCTGCTCGCAAATTTCATTCTTATTATAATTTGCATCCTTCAATGTTTTGCTGTTCGCTTTATTCCGATAGGCGGCGTGCTGCATATAGCCATCCAACATCCTGCTTTGTTTGACGACGAAAGTTGTTTAAATTCGCTGGGTGTGGTTGTTTATGTTATGTTTCATACGCCAGGTACAGTCCTATGTTACCCTGATGATTCCTGAAAAGGATGAAACAGGTCTATAGGTTTCTGGACTATCCATTAGATCTTGGAGGCCTGGTCGTAATGAATTGAAAAACAAAATGTGTGTCCGATATGCCACGAACCCTTCTTTTTATTTTTAGATATATTTATATTAATAAAAAAATTAAAAATAAAAAAATAAGTTTAATTACGGGATGATTTTCCTATAATTTCCCAAATAACCAAGCTGCTTTTATCTAAACCCGCACAAAAAAGATACATGTACTACGTTTTCATGTGAAAATGAATAGGTTTTCAATACGATTCAATTGTCGGTTTGCATGAAGGGATTTGAACGCGTTTTGACCAGGATTTGAGTTTTTGACATTTGCCTAGTGGTTTGTTTGTTTTTTTAAAGCCAATATGTACACTTATAGGTGTACAGCACAATAATATAATTAAAATGAAGGTACATACCTACTTTTTCAGAAATAGGGGAAGTGCTAACCGCTTATTATTGGTGCCATCAATCAGTTCCGTCACAATGGTCTAGAACCTAAAGGCGCATTTACACAGAGCGAATAGGTTCGTTCAAAAATTCGGAACAAATCTGGCGAACCTTTTTGACTAACGTTTGCCCGAACACTCGAACATTTGCAAGAAACTTTTGCAACGAACATTTGGGCAAATTTTCGCAAGACTTTTTGGAAATATATTTTTGAAAGTGGGAATAGTTAATATTTTTCGTCTCACATCACTGACCTCAATTATTGAAATTAAATTGGAACACCAAAAATATTTTATTTTATTTTTCGATTAAATAGTAAAAGCCGACGGAGAGCGAAAAATTATTATTTACTGTGTGGTAGGTTGTGAGGTTGGTAGATATCTACTAAATAAGTTTGTACCTAACTGTTGCTATGCTTTATCACTTTTTTTGGTTTTCTTCAATTAAGTGTTTAGGTTTTATATATCCTAAATAATTATATTTTTGGTGGTGCCTTGTAGAGTCTCTGGCTCCTTCCTAATTTTTCTAATTTTTATTTCATTCCAAATATTTCTTTCAGCAAATTTTATCCGAACACCACGAACCTTTTTACCCGAACCCCGAACCTTTTGGCCCGAACCTTTTGCGCGAATCTTTAAATAAATAATTCGCGCAAATGTTCGAATTTCGAAGATCAAAGGAATATTCGCCTGTGTAAATACTATTTTATATTAACGAGCGGAAGTTAAAAAAAATGCTGCTTTCATGAGCAGAAAATTCATTAATGGTCCCTAGACACACCCTTTGTGTCCAATCGGAGCTTTTTTTTACTTTTTATTTTTTGTATTTGAATTTGCGCTCAAAAAGTTAGAAAATGTTGTTGTTTTTTAGCCTGCTTTAGGCGTGTTCCAATAAAAATTATTTTGATATCCATATGTTACATAATCTCAATATTTTAGTACTTATTCAAAATACAGCCCCTGGGTACAGCCCTAAAAAATCGACTAAGTTAATGAAAAATGCACAATTTGTGTAAATAAAAGGTTTATTAAATTTAGAAATATTTAAACGCTGATCAGCTGTACGATCAAGTTTGAACTTTCTTCTAAGAAGAAATTGGCTGCTACAACCGGCGACCAAGAAAATATGTTTTTTTTTAAAGAAGCATTACAAAAATTTAAAAAAAAATTATTTGATACCAGGCTATTTTACTCCCGAAAGACAAAAAATTATATCGAGAATGCCATGAAACTAAAGTGAGAGGGAGGACTAATTAATTTGGGTTAAATATAAAATTTTATGAAAATATATGTAATTAGAAATTATTAAATATGATAATCCATAGTTTAAAGTTTATATAAGGGCACAAACCCACAATCGTCTGTACTTGAATTCCCAATTTCTTGGAAATTTTCAAAATCTTTTATAAAATCTGAATAACCTTTGCTGGTCTCTAATATTGAACACTAATATTTTGGTTACTTGTGACCTCCGCACAACTGAGAAGTTAGAAAAAGTGGGGAAGGGGTAGTGATAATAATTTTAAAACATTTTTATAATAATAATTGAATTTCCCGGACCAGTATGTGCGATACTCATTTTATGCAGGCAGATCGTGATACAATCCGAAAACAAAGCGGTATTGAACTTGGGCAGGGCCAACGAAAAAAAAAATCGATTCGCCGCGTTTTCACGGAAGGTTTGAAAGGGAATCGTATTGAAAACGTGTTGAGTTCTATATGAAAACGTAGTAATTGAATAGTCCTAAACACGTGTAGAGGTAACGAACGATCTGCAACATAAATTACAAGCAATTTTGCATGTCGGGGAATGCTTATAAAATCGCACTTAAAATTATCCGCTTGAAGACGGATTAATTATAAGCTGCGGTTTGATGAAAAATGCAAAACATTTAAATTGGTTTATTAAATATAAATTTTAATCTGCAAAAAAAATATAAAATGTCTTTTATTTTTTTTTTTGGTTGAGTAACCAATTTGAAGATTTTCTTCTTTACCTTCTCCCTTCTAAAATTTTAACACAATTTTTTTAGAAAAATAAACATTAGGATTCAGTTAAACTGTCAAAACATTTTTTTTAATTGACATTTTATCTCAATATAATATTTACTATACAGACCGCTTCATGCTACTGCGAACACGGACCGGAAGAAGTCCAATTTGCCAGTGTTCGTACATGCAGGGACACTGCACACCTATCAGTGGAGCAACCAACACTCAGGCTTCCGATCGCCGTTCGCCGCCGTTCGACCGTTCGCGGCTTGTATTTTAGTACGCCTCTAACCACGGTGCTATGTGGAGTGTAGTCAATGAAACCGGAATTTGGTGAATAAATACGCAAATTTTTATAACGTAATTTTCTTGTTTTTTTTTTTTTCACTGATAAATTAGAATGTTTTATTTTCAACTGCTCAGATTTATCACTAACAACGTGTTACAATGAAAATAATAAGGAGAAACAAAATAAAAACAAGTTCTCAAAATAAAATAATACATTCTAAAAACCAAAAAGATTATCCCAGTCAAAAAAAATTTAGAGCAAATGTTCGAAAAGTCCTCCTTGCTCGGCTAGACAATATCCGAGCCTATTATAAAAACCCCTTCTAACGTTTCCAAGCATGTTAGTAGTAGTAGATTCAAGTATCTAGGAACATTCAAATTGCCGTAAATAAAAAATGGCCCAATTACGTGTTTCCCTACAATACCCCCAAACATTAAAAAAAAATACAAATGCAAATTTTCCCTCGACCAATATCGAACGTGTGTTGGGTTATGACGATTCAATAATGGAAAAGTGCTTTCATCTGTGAAAAGAATACATCTCAGAAAGTTTTCAGCACGATTAGCCCTTTCCACCATTGTTTCGCAAAATTCCATACGACGATAGTTGTCCTCGGGAAAAATTTGATGCATTTTTGACGATTTGTAAGAATGATAACCATTCTTTTTGAGAACACGTAAGACAGTGGCTGAAGACGTATCAACTGCTTCGGCAGTTTGGTGGCTAGTTAACTTTCGATTTTCCTCCACTGCAGCACAAATCATCATGCCTCGTACTTCCTGCTCGTCATTCAAAACAGTGGGTTTTTTATGGTTTCTTGGCGCTACACAACCAAACTTTTCAAAATTCTGCACAAATCTATGAATCGTTGATAACTAGGTTCTGGGCGATTTACAAAATTATCCAAAAAAAGTTATTGAATAAGTCTCAACGGTCTGCCTTGATAGTACCATTTGACTATCTGTACTTATTCGGCAACTTCGTAGACATCCATTTTTAGTTTTAAAAATGTATTATTTCACTTAAGAACTTATCAATCTCTTTTTCGAGCAAGGCAGAAATAAAACAAAATAATAAAAACGAAATAAATTTCCAAAAGATAACACTGCAGCGTGCTTCGAATCCACCTCGGTCGTACGGCACGGAGAGTAAATTGGACTTGATTCCCCCTATGTTCGCAGTAGCCTGAAGCTCATTGTATACTATTAACGAAAATAGCTCCTACCGGAAGTTTAACCTTACTGGAGGGTTTTAATCCACAAAATGAACCCGTTACAGGAGGACACGGCTCCCAAGTGCCGAACCCACTTCCTGAGAAAACTCGGCATTACCTTTTTGTTTATGTTGTTGTGGTGTTTTCGTGTTTTAAAATTTTGTGGCGTTATTTTTTGTTATTTGCATCTTTATGCAAAAATTAAATAATAAGCACCAATTACGCCTTAAAGATCGTGCTTTTTGTTTTCTAATCTTGTTTTGTCCATGTTTAAATCTAAGTAAATCCAATCGACGCGCTTGCCCGGTAGACTCCTCGTCTCTGGGTTATTTCCAGGCTAACTTGATTGAGAGAGTTATTATCGATACGCATTTTTCTCGGGAAATGCAAGAACTAGGCCGTTATATCATCTCATAGTTATATGTGTTTACTCAAGTTTACCTATTCAGCAAGCTGTGACTATACACCCTTAGAAAGGCATTGATTTATTCAAGCCGAAAGTACAGACATATGGCATCCACAAAAAGACTAAAATGTGTCTATTTTTCTCTTATCGCCTTGTTTCAAAATTTAATGTCTCCAACATAATACCCAATAGGTATTCGAGTCGAATCACAAAAACATTAAATTCTACCTTTTAGAGTCGAAACAAATAAATAAATGAAGAAAAATGCTATTGTGCGCTTTTATTATCGCCCATTGGATAAGGACACTAAAAACGGTGTGATTTGAAATGAGTCTTATGGTACGGCCATGATAAACGTGAAAATAATTTAATTAAATACCTGTTAAATTATTTTTAGATGCGCTAAAATACACTTATAGTAGGACACGTTTCTTGGCAATTCTAAAAACAATAAAGAACTTTCAATGAAAGAACTTTCAAAGAAAATAAATCATATGAACGATACTGCTCAAGATGACAGACAGATGAAAAAACAGAAATTGTTATTAAACAAGTGCCTTAAATTATTGCCATCTTTCTCTAAACAACTTTTTTATAGCCTGCTGTCTCTCTTCAACAACCTTAAATATTTTTGCACTTCACTAGATTATTTCCATCTACCTCTAAAATTCTGCCCTCTCTATCGAAATATTTTTCATTTTAACAAAGAAAAAATGTTTTTTGGCAGTACTTTTTTTGAAGGCTAAAAAAACAGTGAAAACTTGAAAAAAGTAAGTGTTTTATTCTAGAAATCGAAAGTTTGGAACGAGAGCTTTAAAATGTGAGCAAAATCATGGCATAAAAATGTGAAAATCGGTTAAACCCCTTAAATTATGCTAAATTACCATCATGGCTCGACCATTAGTGTTTTTTTTTTAAATATTAAACTATCTGGGTACCGATTCTGGAAGTCAGAGGAAGTGATCGTTCGCCTGAGAGAAGAAAAGTAAATTCAACCAATAAACGCGCTTAAAGATCGAATAATCACTAAACTATTATGGGCACGCGCAGAGCTGCCTCTAACAACAATTTTTGAGCGAAGCCGTTCTCTCGACTAGACCCAGTAGTTGGGAGTTGTAGGAAAGCTCGTGTGAAAAACGTCACTTGTATTATTTCAGAGCACGCTACCGAACGACCGATCGATATTTTATTCGCTAATGCGCATGCTACGGCAAACTTGACCGTGTTTTAGAGTAGGACTCGCACAGTGGTTGATTTTTGTAAAAACGCGGACATTAAAAAAACTTCCACATTGTAATTAAATCGTACAAAATATTTAGTTTTAATAAACAGATAGGATGATTCTGTGAATTTTCACATTTATCTTAAGACTTTTTAAGAGGAAAAAGATATATATTTATTAATTAGCTTAATTAAAGTAAAAATGTTAGTTTAGAAAAAGAAAAAGAAAATATATTAAAAAGAATGCCAACCGAAACTTTCAAATGAAACACCCAATATATTATTGCATTTTTGCATTTTGTTTTTAAATTCTAAGCAGTTTTATATAACGTACCCTATGTCGATCCTCAACTGTTTTCGAGATATTAACAGTTGAATACTATCATACTCTGTGTCTTCTAATTGAAATTTGATGTTGAATACTGATGCGTAACGTCAAACTCGTAAAAAGCATAGTTTATTCTTTGGCCAACTATTCGCCTAGTATCTTGACAACCATATAGGGGCAAATTTAGATACATTTTGAATTTTTTAATTTTTCCATTTATGTCCGCGTTTTCCGGAAAATCGACCACTGTGCGTCGTTCGAATAACTTTTGTGCGATCAGCCGGTCCCAGAATACGGAATTTTGAATTTTAATAGAAGTGGTCACTTCTCAGGGTATGATCGTTCTATTACGCCCAGAATCGAGCCCCTGAAGACCTACAACTTTTGGTCCCGTGAACCGATTGTGATGAGATAAGGCTTATGTCCTGCCTGGAAATACAAGGCATCCAGTAGTCATATCAAAATCCATTCAGTGGGACAGACAAGCAAAAAGGCAAAATTTCTAAAAATTGGATTTTTGATAAGTGTCTATATGGTTTGGTTAGAAGCCGAGACCAAGAATTAAAAAAGATTAAATTTGCAAAAATGCTCTATTTAGAGATTTTTATTATATGTATAGATTAGTAAACATCTTTTGTTTGGTCAAAAGTGCTAGAACCGTTTCTTATTGCGTACATTTTTATTCTTTTTCTTTGTTAGTAGCTTTAGTAGCTCGAAGGTCTGTAAGAGTAGGTACTTAAATCCAATTGTAGTCAAAATTTGGGCTTAACTTAACTGAAAAAAGAAAATGGATGGTTACTTACAGTCAAGGAAAAAACCATTAGAGACATATTTGAAATAAATAGCCAACAAGTCGCGTCTGAGTTGCAAGCTCAATGCAAACTGGCTAACAGGTGTGGTCGTAATAATACCACTCTCTGAATTCGTGTGCACCATTATTATTCCTATTTCTGCAAGGAAATGTACACTAAAAAGAAATCAAAATTTTTAAAGATTTTTTTGCTTTTTGCCACAATTTTTGCCTGCGGTGCTAAAATATTATTAATTTTGACAATTTTGTTAATTTTTAAGTATTTTATTGACAACATCATTTCAAACGCGTCCAAAATAACATTTTGGAATTATTTTTGCCTGCGGCACAATTATTAAATCGCTCCCCACTCACTTCAGTTAAAAAAAGTTAATAAAAGTATAGAGTGACCTTATATATTTTGGTTGTTTTGTTTGATTTTTTATAGGCCTGTTGACAAGGTACCATTCTCGAGGACCATTGTTAGCGCCGGGCACCCAAAGAGGTGTTATATTTGGTTCAAACACGTTCGCTGGCGTCTCACAGTCGCCGAATCGAATCCAAACATTTTCGGGTCTGGTCGAGAATTTTATATGGAATTTTTATGTCTGCAGCCCACATTAAACAACATACAAAACCATCCCTCCATGATTTATAAAGCAAGAGTTCGCGGTATAAATTATGATGGATACAATGAAAAAATAGTATTCTGTATTTAACAATAGCCCTATATTCGCAAATAATCTAGTTGGTGCAAAAATATTATTCTTCTATGTACAGGGGAACCCAAATTGGACACTTTTGGGGGGTATAAGGTACTTCTCGACGAGATAGAGAAAATTCGACCCCCTTTGCGAGGCTCAAATTTCAAGACAAGATATTTGGTAAAAATCGCATTTCAATAGTCACCCCGTATTCGAGCTACGGAGGTTTTTCAAAAGTCTGCATTTTTGGATAGGCCCTATAACTTTTTTATTTATGAAAATATCTTCGTGGTGTTAATTTCATTTTTGTAGAGTTTTTAAACTAAAATTTTATTACTAAATCAGATTTCATGAGTCACTTTTAGTTTTTGAGATATAACACAAAGTTTTATTTCTTGTATTATATATATTTTTTTAATTTCCTTCAAGACGATGTGTCTCTTGTGAAAATCGGATAAATAGTTGTCGAGTTATTAAATATTTTCCATAAATCATATGGTAGGCTTTGACAAAAGCGGCACGCCACATTATTAAAAAATTCTAGTTGTCACTCTACAAAAATGCAAGTAACACCACGAAGATATTTTCATAAATAAAAATGTTATAGGGCCTATCCCAAAATGCAGACTTTTCAAAAAAACCCCCGTAGCTCGAAAACATGGTGAGCCTCGCAAAGGGTTTTCGGATTTTCTCCTATAGTAGTACCCGAAACCCCGCAAACCATCGAATTTTGGTACATTATTTAATACTTCGAAGAACCATTTGCTTATTCTTTAATTTCAAGAACAAATGCTTTTAAATTAGCAGTTTACAAACCTAAATTAATAAATAGTTGTTAGAAGTGTATGTAATAATCTTTATAAAAGAATAATATTCTTGCATTAAGTCAGCGGCGTGCGACCCATGGAAGCAAAGGAAGCAGTGCTTCCCCCAGAAAAACATCATCATCTTCTTAAATATGCCCGAGTCTCAGCAGAAAGTCTACCCACGTTTCGTGTGCGCGCGGCCTGTCACTCTCTGTAGCCTGCAGCTATAATACGCCGTCAACAGCAGTATGCTTGCTTTCGTGTGGGTCGAGAGATCATCATAATAATTATAGACTCTGTCCTCTTTTTCACAATATTTGACAGACTCATCGATTTAAAAAAAAAAACTCTTTTTTTAATCCATTTTAATATGGTTTTTCTGCCTAAAAAATCCACGGAAACAGCACTTATTGAATTTAATAAAAAAATAATGGAGCTACTGGAATCTAAATACACTGCATGTGGAATTCTTCTAGACCCATCTAAAGCTTTTGATAGCATCAACCATTTGATCTTATTTAAAAAAAACTAGAAGCATACGGGGTAAGAGGCATTTCTTTAAAATGGTTTAAAAGCTATCTTAGCAATAGAAGACAAAAAGTGAGAATATCTCGTGATGGGGAAGTGGTAGAGTCCGATAGTGGCATTATCAGTACAGGTGTTCCCCAAGAAAGTATACTTTGACCTCTTATGTTTGTGATCTATTTGAATGATTTTGGTGACGTTATAAAACCTCCAAATGCACTTTTTAATTTTGCCGATGATTCAACAGAAGTAACGCCTATTGCTAAACATGAAAATATTGAAGAAAAATGTAAACAATTATTAAGCTTAACACAAAACTGGCTTTAAAAAAATCAATTTCTTCTTAATGTAAATAAAACAAACATAATAACTTTTAGCAATTTTAACATAAATACGTCTGATCCTATACACTTTCACAATCAAAACATTCAAATACCACAAACAGTTAAACTTCTAGGAATTACTGTGGACTCGCTACTGAACTACCACGAACATATTAAAACAGTTTGTAGCAAACTCAGTAAGACCACTTATGCAGTAAGAGTAATTTCCAAACACTTAAACAATATAGGAACTTTAAAAACTATATATTGCGGAATGTTCTTCTCCCAATTAAAGTATGGGATCCTCCTTTGGGTCAGTAGTAGTCAAGTTGAGAGCGTATTTGTACAGCAAAAGAGAGTCTTGCGCATTATATTCTCACTTAAAAATCGAGAGAGTTGAAGAAATCTTTTTCGCAGAAATAAAGTACTGATAGTGATGGTGACGATAGTGATAGTATTTATACTTTCCTATTACTGAGAAACCACCATGCAGAATTTATGCACCTACCAGACCACAATTATCCTACAAATTATCAAAAACATAACTAGAATTACCCTGAACACAGGTTTACTTTTACAGAAAAAAGCCCATTTCATGCCTCAATAACCTTCTATAACCACCTACCAAAGAAAATAAAAAATATAGAAAATTTAAATACTTTTAAAAAACTTGTTTTGCCCAGATTTGTCAAATAGAGCCCTATAACCTAAAAGAATTGCTAGACTTAAAGTGTGATTAGTCATTTTTTTACGATTTTAAACTACTTTGTCACTTTACACACGTTTTTTTACTATTGTCTCTATTTTATGTTTTTTTAAAATTTTAAATTTTAATCGTAAGTGTACTGTGTACTTTAAGTATTTAAGTGTCCAATCATTTCGTTCCTTAAAAATCATTATATTCAGAGAAGCTTAATAATAGCAGACGATATAATTCTTTTGCGAAAATTTATCAGGGAAAATCCCTACAAGGTTAGAAATTTTAGGTTAGGAATAAGGAAAAGTAATGCGACTTCCAATAATATTTTAAGCCGTTGCGATATATTTTCGATCAGCTCCCTTACAAAGTTTAGGTTTTGGGTTACCGTCAAAATGCACGACAGAAAAGATGGTATCGAATCAAACAGTGCCGAAGATAAAACGAAATAAGGAACCCACGCATCCCGTATTTACATTGAACATGCAACTCCGCGAGAGGAAGGTGTGAATTAGTTTTCTATCTGATCGCAAGCGAGATTTTTCTTGTTTTCAGAGTATCATCGGTACTTAAGTGGTGGTTGATGATGGTACCCAGATATAGTCATTAATCAGAGAGTCGAGGTATAGCTTATAAGTACCCACAAAATGTTGTTTTTGATTCGAGGCAGTGGTGGGTAGCTAATTTATTGGTTTAGATAATAATGGGTAGCCTGAAACTGCAGGTGGTGAAATTGCTACTGAGATATTTGAAAGTGACGGATGTTTTAAAAAGAATATTCTTTTAATAGTTTTTTTCCTTGGCTATAAGTATCCATTTTGTTTTTCTAACATTCAATTTGAGCACAAATTGAGGAAGTTTTAGTGAAAGTTGATTAAATATTTCTTGCAGCACTTCCAATGTGTCGGAAATTATGACAGGATTGTCTGCGTATCTTTCGTTGTTG
Organism: Oxystoma pomonae; assembly: GCA_963921995.1. Classification (NCBI taxonomy): domain Eukaryota; kingdom Metazoa; phylum Arthropoda; class Insecta; order Coleoptera; family Brentidae; genus Oxystoma; species Oxystoma pomonae. The sequence goes on from OY998170.1 coordinate 5,043,983, forward strand.
AGTTTTATGCCTTTTATAGTCAGTCTCTTTTACTATTGTAGATAATTAACAATAGTTGTGGCAGTATGCAACTTTGTGTTGTCTATTACCAGTATAGGTTGGAAATTATCTTTAAGATCTAAATCATCCAGACCAACTTCTTTGGGAGATTTTACGAGCTTTCCACTTTAATTAAGGGAAGTAATTTTACTTATAATGTAGTTCGATTCTTCGTTCACTTTTTGCAAATTTGTCAATGACGTCATCATAAGAACGTGGATGTTTCCATAGTAGTGAAAAGACGCGAGCGCAAGACACGCGAGCTGACTTTCTTATGGGCTTGATATTTAATAGTACATTACAAACCTAGGGACTAAAGTGCCGCATTTAATCCCGCGGCGAAAGGTTTGTACATTTTGCTAAGGGATTAAACGATATTTTAGCTCCGAGGTTTATATACTATTTTATGCACTTTAGGAAAAGATTTTTGTTAAAATTACGTTATTTCTAAGCCAAATGGTCCGTCAACAACAAGAAAGGGTGCTAAGAATGAAATCTTGCTTTTTTTAATCCCCGAGGGATTAAATTTACGTCTAATCCCTAAATTGAGGGATTAAATTTATTTTTAATTCCTCAGAGATTAAATTTTCTTTGATTAAAAGTGTGACTTTAGTCCCTAAAAAGAGGGACTAAAAGTGCCTATTTAATCCCTAAGTGCATAAAATAATTTTTTAAAGTAATTGTTTACTATTTCAAAAATCCCGTTTAAGAAGATGATGTTTTTCTACTCTTATCCCAATCCCTTTACGCAGATAAACTAAAAAAACACTCATTTACTATGTTTTTGATGGTTTAAAAAATCCTGAGTAAAAAAGTCACAGGAAATAACCACCTTCTCCTTCAAAAACAGCAAACCAAGCAAAAAGCGCTCGAAACCCCATTTTAATACCCCCTCGGGCAATAAAATTTCCGAAAATTAGGTGCTGTGTTGAACGCCGACTAGGAACGATATTAAAAGATATTTAAAAAATGCTCTCGAAAAAATACTAGCCGGCATAATCGGGAAGAAGTGGAAAATGTAAAGGGCCGCTTTTAAGGCTGTTAACGGTTCGAGAAAATCCTTTAAAAAGTGCCGTGCGGGACGCGCAGACTTTATAAAAAGCGAGGCCGTTATAAAAATTAAACGCCGGAGTGGAAGAAGGAGGAGTAGGGATGGGTAAACCTAGAGGCCCTGTATATGATTTTGGACAGTTATTGTTTTACCATAGGTGAGCCACTGGATTTGACAGTTTTACGGAAATGTTTAAAAACAAATTATGTGTTGGCAATGATAGTTGGTAACCTCCGACATTAAATAATTTTGTTAGTGTTATATTTTTGATTAAGAAACGTCCGGTTTAAAAATGGAATTCTGCTGTATCAAAAAATGTAAAAACATGTTCCTCGACGAATTTGTATTATTTCGTTGTCCAACGAAGAAAGAAAATTGGGAAGAAAACATGCATTTACTAAACTGGAAAATTAATAAAAATAGCCGAATTTGCGAGGTAAGTCAGCTACAAGCAGTAGGTACAAACTTACGCCTCTAGCATGTACAGTTGATTTTAAAAAAAAGCATACATGCAGTCACAAAATTGACCTTTCTAAAAGTGTATAATATATACGGACTACCAGCTAAAATGCCTAAAAACTTCAAAAGTATGACAATTTGTCATATTGTTTAAAAAAGGTCTCTAAAGCTGAAAATATATTTTTACTTAAATTAAAGGCAACCTTATTTTTATAATAAATTTTGCATAATACTAAAAAATCAGCAAAAATAATGTTTTAGTAAAGTCTTTATTGAACAATATCGAATTATCACTCGAGTAACGGACGAAGGCTGTTCTATAAAGAGGGCGGTAACCCAAAGCTGGATTGAAAACAATTCGACGAATAGGAAACTTGGATTAGGACAAAAACGATGGCAAACTTAATACTAAACTATTTTAATTTAAAAAAGAACTAAAATAAATAATTTAGTATTTAATAGGATCACCATTTTTCTCTATTACAAGCTGCTAACGTCTGGGCATTGAAAAGGTTAAATTTTGAAAATACTGATGGTCTTCTGATCCAATGCGCGATAAATAGCATCGCTTAACTCTTCAGCATTTCGTGGTCTCCAATTCCTTTGGTATATTATTTTAACGATTCGACCACATATATTTTCCATTGGGTTAAGGTCAGGGCTGTTGGCTGGCCAAGGAAGTGTTTCTATATTATTATTCTGAAACCATTGGCGAACAACATTAGCCGTGTGTACTGGACAGTTGTCCTGCTGATAAACAAAGTCATTATTTTCATGTAAAGCCTGTACAGATGGCAGCATAACGTTTTCAAGGATTTCAGTATATCATTCACTAAAAAAAAGAGAAGATCAACAGATCTTGGGAGGAAAGAACGGAAATTCAAAATTGGATGAGTGTCCGACAAGGAACACACAAAAGACCAAAGCGTTCTTTCCTCCCAAGATCTTTTGATCTTCTCTTTTTTTTTAGATTCTTTTCGGTTGATGTAACTGATTTGGAAGTTTTACCTTCTTGTTTTAATTGTCTTAGGAGCATATTCTTATTGGAAAGATTAACACGCCAGGAGTGACTTATAATAAGTACCATGTGGAACGATGCCTATATGTGAGTGTTCCAGAGTTGGAAGTCAGAGTGTGTGACGATTCTTCTCCATAAAAAAACCGAAACCTCTAGCACTAAACCAGCTCCACATGTTTACAGAAAAATGTCCAGCTTTTTTAATTTACTTTGTATATTCGGGTTCAAATTTAGAATTTGTTGGACGATAAACTAAAATTCTCCTGATGCTTAAAGATGATTGAAACATTTTTTCGTCAGTGAAAACCAGCTTCTCCCAGAAGTCATTATCAGTTGTTCAGTGCAAAAATCACTCTGGCCTGTTTTTGTTCTTCTGTTAGAAAAGGCTTCTTTGCAGCAACTCGACAAGAGACTTCTGATTTCGTTACTTTTCTATTTACTGCTTCAACCGACGTTGAAAAAGGATTTTGTCTGAGATGGTTAATAAGTCTCTTCTTGCACTTCAGAACTTAATTTTGGTCGTCCTGATCCATCTTTCCTATCCGTAGAATTATCTTCAATTCAGTTCTTTTTCCATCGCATTATTGTCATTTTATCAACTCCAAAATGGGTGGTCGCTCTTCTTATAGACCAGCCGTCTTCTATAACTCGAGTGATAATTTGAACTTTTGTAAATGTCTATTATCCTATTATTTACATGTTTAATATCTACCGTGTATATTCACTGTTTGTTTTTGTTTTTTTTTTGAGAAAGGTTGACATTTTTACTTACCAAAAAAAAATCAATCTTTCAAAAACTGTCTGGGAAAATTACAAAGAAAGACAACAAAACATCAGTGCATTTCATTAAATCCGTTTTACATGGAAATATTTAAAAAATCAGAAATAAAGGAAAATATGAGTTGTCTACCTCTAGCAAAAAAATAACTCTCAAATATCATATACAGGTAAACTCTTACACCTATGAGATAGTATAATTGCCCTGCCCGTGTATTTTCTTATGATAAAAAGCGTAGAGGAAACCTCCGCAAAAATGGATTAATGACGGGCTCCAATGCGCATGCATCAGCTAGAAGCGCAGGCTCAGATCGAGCCATCTTTATCCCATTGGCCATGTCATGGCAATCTAAATTTTGACCGTTGCCGGTACGATTTTCTCACATCCTGGGCGTTTAATAGTTATATTATTAAACCAAAATACTCAAGGAAATTGTGTTTTCATAACTTCTTCAGACACACCATGTTGGTAACGATCTGCAAATAACTAAACCATGACTTTTTTGGTTGCTAGTCGATTAGCCATAGGTTATATTATAGGTTTTTGTTTTTTTTTGCAAAAAAAACTAATATCCAGAGTTTCCTTAGGAATAGTGGACACTACGTATAGTGGAAAAACTTCTCCCGTCTCCACGCCCTATCCCTAATAGAGTTGTGGCTACTATATAGGGAGGTATTCACCGTTTTTGGGAATGCATTGGGACGGTTATACAACTACATCGCGACGGTAATGATTACTCTTGATATAGGAGTTATGTCGTCGCGGGTATCACATAAAGTAATATACTTTATAGTATAGTATAGTTTATATTAATTGAAAATATGTTGATCTTTTGCTAAACTATATCAGGACATACTATACTATATAAATATTATCTATATCCTTAATCTTTTCTGAAGTCACAGCATCTTAAATTAATAAACGCATAGCACTTTACTGATTAAAAATGCTGATCTTTTTAGAAGAAAATGCGCGCCCCCTAGTTTTGACCTCGTTATATATAAATGTTGATAAAAATCCGAAATTATTTGAGGTTAGAAATTCCAAATTAAATGTCTTTCCAGTTTTAATATGTTTTATTAACATATTAATATTTTTACTTTTAATGGTACATGCAACTACTAATCAGTGATTTAAAGAGTTATTTTTTTTTAATTTGAATTTAGTTTGAATGTTTAATAGGAATAAATGACAAGGCGGCGTCGAGCATCCAGTTGCCGGTGTATTTACAGTGTCAGTAAAGTAGTGATAATTTTTCCACTATATTCACATTTATTTCTTACTGTGTAGACTCCATAACTTTGTAGTTTTGTCTTTAGAAGGGGCTACTGAATTGCAACCAAATTAGGTGTTACCTCCTAAAAGTAATATTAACGAAATTAGATGTGACAACAATGAAGTAAGCCTCGGACTGTAAAGTTTTTTCGTGCTTCTTGTAATGGAATATAGCTATATAGTGGAATATATTATATTCGCGTATAACTTTATATGTTTACGGCACTGTGGTAATTTTTTAACAGTAATAGTGGCCATACCATGATAATAATGACATATTTCCTATAAATAGTTTTTTGTAGGAAATATTACTAGGCTTTAACCCATTTTTGGTGGCAATGACAATGACACCATTGAAATTGACTATAGTGGTTGCTTGGGTTTAATATAAAATATCTAAAGTAATGGAAAATTTATCCGTCTTATGGAGATTTTAACATATGTACAAAGAGATTAAGCCCCGTATGCACCGTTAACATTTAATCGTTGATTATTAACCAATGAGTTGTTATTTAAAAAAGGGAGAAACCGACAAAAAATCTAGACGTTGAAAATATATTGAATAAATTTTTCTTTCAAAGACAAAAAAATACAAAACTTCAGTAAACTAATTTTTACTAAAAATATTTTGATGCACAGCAAAATATCATTGTCTTGATTAACGAGCTAACCAAAAACTAGTTAATCTTAAAAAAAAACGTGTAAATTAGCACATATATGCATAAGAAATCCGAAAAATAAGGGTTTATAGAATTTATTATAGTTAGTTGAGTTACACCTTTTGCAATCTTTGAGCTCTCCAACTTCCCCAACCTCATTAGCCCATTCCTACATGAGTTATTAACGCCATTCGATTTGAATAACCCGTAAAAACACCCCCTGTTATAACCACGATTCCATTATAAATTTTACTCCAACCCCAGGAGCGAAGTATAATTTTTGGCTTTAGATGGTATTTTTTAATAGAGACAAGCCATTTTCCGCGAGAGTTTAAAAAGGATTTTGATAAAATTTTGGGTAACCTTATAAACAGCATAGGTCAAAGAAGAAAATGTGCTTGTACTACAATTTTGTTCTAAATATTTTGAGATGAAATAAATTGGTTTGGGTTGGTTGGTGATTGTCCTTTTCTCGAAAACAAATTACACTAACCAACACAAAAAAAAGGTCGGCAATAACAATAGCTCAGTCTTATAGATTTTGACCTGCTCGACGCAAATCAATCGCTATCCATATGTGGTGCCAAGCTTAGAGATTATTGCAAGCCACTCTTTATAAAAGAAAAAATTTTAGCCTTGTTCATTTTAGAAACAGTATATTTAATTTTTTAAAAATACAGAGATGTAACTGCTTCGTATCTTTATAATACTCAGAAATAATACAGGGTTCCTAAGATATTCCTTAGGGATAGGATTTCAATAAATCAAACAGAAATGGCATAGAAAGTTCTGCGCGCACAAAAGAAACGGGTATATTGAGCAATGGTGCCAGTTTGTTATTATCTCCGGACTGCTTTCATGAGAAAAAATTGTCGCCACTCTTTCATTGTGGGCATAAATCATAGTTGCAATAATAACCGTTGACAAGATGTCTGCAAATTCCGCTAGATGGCGGCCACACCATCCACAATCACCAAATTAGATGTTTTCAGGTCCAAACCACAGCTTTTTCTTGCTTAAAGGAGGCAGCAGGGTCCATTATTTACGATACTGAGCGATAAACTCGTGAGGTTGTTAACATTAGAAAGAAATATCTTCGCTTGTAATTAAATTTCTTTCCATTCTGTTCTACTAGTGACATCTATTCGGAAACGGCCAAACCATGCAGCTAGCACTAGCAGCCAAAGAAATCAATAAACGGCGCTGTTTTTTCTGCAGAGCTTTTTGCTTGCGATATTATTGATTTTAAATAAAGCTGGCCCTACACTACATTTGATATTTTCGAGGTGTTTTATGACATGATCTCGAAACATGTAGCGAACCAATTCTTCAAAACTAGCGGGAGGGTAAAAGCGAAAAATAAGGGGCTGCCAATATTTGTAACACCCAAAAAGGGGTGAAAAGATTTATTTTGTTCTGTTTCTTTACAAAAAACGTTTTTTTTTACGAAAAGCTTGAGCTCTGCCACTTTTTTTATTTTTTTCTTCAACTTTCTCGAAATTTTCGTCATACCGTAGAAAAAAATTATTTGCCACATGGTCATACTCTACTTTTATTCGAAAAAATTTAGAAACAGAGACCGGATCAGTTTTCCTAAAACGGGGGATCTTGGTTTCGAGTGAGAAGATAAAGGGCGCCGCAGGCAAAAATTTTTTAATTAAATTAGCCGGACGCAAAAATGTTAGAAAAACAAAGCACGAAATAAAAATGGCGCCGCTTACAATTTTTTTTCAAAAATTACGTAATTTCGGGAACGCAAAGAAATAGGTCTAAAGAGTATAATTTTTAAGAAAACAATATCAATTTTCTCGCCCTCCTCCACTGGGACTACAGGGGCCGTGCACAAATTACGTAATGGTCATAGGGGTGAGGGGGTTTACAAAACGTTACGTAGGGGGGAGGGAGTTTTTCGACAGCGTTTGCATTTGTGTGAAACTAAGAAAATTTGGAATGAAAATAAGTGAAAAGTTTTTTTTTTTTGTTGGGGGGGGGGGTAGTGGTCTTGAAATCGTTACGTAATATTAGGGGAGGCGTGCCAAACCGTTACAAAACATTACATAGGGAGGGGGTCAAAAATTGGTAAAATCACCGTTACGTAATTTGTGCACGGCCCCACATCTGACTGTTCCTCCTTTTTGATTTCGAATCAAAGTGCAAAACCCGAGCTGGACGTTCGAAGGCGTCAACCCGTCCTATTTTCTTGATAAAGTTTTTACGGAAATATCTCAGTCGATTTCTCCGGCCGTGTATGGACGCTTTAGGTTAAGCATTTGCATGTATCTCAGTCCCCAGCCTGTAAACAGTGCGTAAGGACAATGGTTACAAAATGAAAAGATATCTTTCATCAGTTTGGTATTAAAGTCGAGCAAAAACAATTTTTATTCCAGTCCTAAAGGTATGAAAATGGAAACCATTAGAAAAAAACAACCTGGAATGGATTTACTACGTGTAAGATGTACTGAAAACATCGCCTCATGCCCATCCTTTTCTGCCTAATGTGCTTTTCCGTTTGTCTGCGTCTTATACACGGCTGCTTGGCCTCCTAAGGATTTGCTTAGGAACCCTGTATACCACTACCTATTCCCAAATATAACCTCGTCAAACAGTCGATCATAACAGTATTAAAATCTATAACAAACTGCCAGGTTACTGCAAGTCCAATGACACTTTCGAAAATCCGTAAAGTCTCTTTTGTTCGAAAAGGTATATTATGACATTAATGAGTTTCTTAACGATACGTTTTAGTCACTTAATTGCAGATTTTTCTGTTTTGTTTTTGTTTTAATCTGCTGACTTCACCTTTTATTATTTTTTTAATTTTATTTTATTTTATTTATTTTTTTTGTTTTTTTTTATTTTTATTTTGTTTTTTTTTTAATTTTGTTTTTTATTATTTTTTTTTAATTTTTAATTGTTAATAAATGGTATTGTAATTAATTTTTCTATATTTCAATATAATTTTAATCTTACTGTTCTTGCAATCGTGCCTTTTATACCTAATTGTGATCTAATAAATAAAAGCGCTAAAAATAAAAGCGCTACCTACACTCCTACAAGTTTTAAAAACTATATTTATGGTGGAATTGCAACTGATGATACAGGACAAAAACCTATTATTTTATTATTATATGCTTTGTCCAGAAAAATCAATTTTATTTTTTTGACAATATAGCATATTAAATCTTGAAATGATATTGAAACACACTATATAATTACTACTATCAATTTTATACATAATAAAAGTGGTCTCAAATATTTAATTCCTTATGGGCATAGGACTCGCTATGTAGTCAATCAAACGTTAGTATTCCCCTAGTACGAAAATCTACTAATTACGTAGGTCTAAAGCTTTACAATTTTTACATTAAATTCAAAAAAAATATTTAAAGACCGTTGTAAAAAACATATTCTGGAAAATATACAAAATTTTAAACAGCTTGTCAATCATTAAAAAATTACTAAAGTCTAAAAAGAAAAAAGTAAAAAAATTATTTTCTTTTTACAAAATGAAGGAAAAATCTCCCCACTATTAAAAAATGAATCGGACGAAAGGATTTCCGAATAGACAGTCAAAACCCCAGTTCCTCGGTGAGCGTTGGTTGAGCATTAGACTGGTATTCTAGAGGTCCCGGGTTCAAATCCTGGTCAAGGAAAACCTTTTTTCCGATTTATTTTCTCACCCTTTGCCCTCTACGCCACAAATCTTTTCTGTATTTTCTTTTTGTTCAATTTATCAAACTCTATTATTGTTTTATATTAAGCACTTGGGTAAAAAATTTTTTAATTGTAAATGAAAATCATGCCAGTTTCTTATGCAAGTATGTTGGGAATTTGGAACCTTTGGTTGCACTATAATAAAAAAGTGTAGTTTTGGTAGTTATGCAAGGCTCATCAAATATTTACTTTAAGATCCATAGACATAATAGGGTGTCGCATAAAAGCTTTTTGAAAGATTAGGCGATGTGTTCTTAGGTTATATTTACTGTAATAATACTTGACATTTAACAAACGTATTTTTTACTTTTACTTTAATTTAATATGCTGTATTACTTGGCATGCAGTTAGGATATACAAATTACTGTTGTTTTCTAATGCGAATGAGATAGCCGGGCTAAAAAGAAGAAATTGGCCACATAAACAATATTTTGTACCGGGAGTGAAAAATGTTACGAACAATAGTTCCTTCAAATAAAATATTACTTCCGCCGTTACATATCAAACTTGGCTGATTTAAAAACTTCGTTAAAGCTATGAATAAAGATCTTCCTGCGTTCAACCAAATAAAACAAAAATTTTCCAGAATAAGTGAAGCCAAAATTAAAGAGGGAATTTGTGCCTCTCGTGGATTCGGGATTTGACGCTGTTCTGGAGAAAAAAGAAAAAAAGGCATGGGAACAAAGCCTTTAGAATCGTGGTGACCAAATTCTCAGGAAATAAAAGAGCAGAAAATTATCCGGAGATTGTAAACAAACTTCTACAAAATACACTTTCTACACTCTCACTTAGACTACTGCCAACTGCAAATATGGAAAAAAGATACTAAGGGAAGTGAAATGGTTCAATGTTAGTGGTTTACTATTGGATGCTTTGTCGAGAAGAACCAAAGGCTGTGTAAAAGAAAAACTTAAAAAAACGTAAGAAAGGTGATCAGTTTAATTTGTCATTATTTTAATTAGCTATAAGTTAATTAGATTTAATATTAGACTATTATTAAGTATAGTAGTTAGTAGTTCTTATGGTATGGTTCTATGGTTCTATGGTAGTTATACCGAAGTTCTCAAATGGCGTGTCTGTGTAATAAATAGCACTAAAATATTGTGGTCCTATTTTTTATTTGCGACCTAAGAAAATTTTACCTAGAAAATTTTATTTTTGCTCTATTTCAGTCATAAACAATCAAACACTCTATTTTTACCCGCGACCTTAAAAAAAATTAAATTTTGTTGCCTAGTGTTATTTTCGTCATCTGATTTTAATACGCCTTTATTGTTGTTTATGTATTTTGTCTCTCGATGCCAATGCGAAACAGAGGGAAGTTATAAGTTTGATCGCTATGTCTGTGTATGCATGTGTATGTGCGTATGTAGCACTTGAACCAGTGAACCGATTTTGATGCCGTTTTTTTCTGTATGGAGCTTATCGATCAGGCAGTATTCTTACCTCTGTTTGTTAAAAATTTAGTCTAAGTAGTTTCAGAAACAATACGCTTTCTACAGACCGATATCAAAGAATTTCAGATAGTTTATGATGACTAATATAACCGGCGCAACTTCGGAACTATTCGCCCGATCATAGTGAAGGTTGGTAAATATTGATGCGTATTTGCATCGGTGATATTAGAGATTGGTGGGGGAATAAAAAAATTCCTTGAATATATGAAAATAGAACCCTTTCCTAATTAAATTAGAACTAAAATAGCCCTTTACAAAACGCTTCTCCATCAGATCAAAACTAATTACTTTTAAAATGGATATTAATTACTTTAGCTTAATTTTGGCTTGACGTGGCGGGGGAGAAAATTTCTTGTTCTTTTAAATGCATACGAACACCGGTATAAAACAAATTTTCCTTCTGGAATTTGTCATTAACAGACCGAAAACGCAATTTTTATCAAACTTTGTTATTTCTTATATTTTTCTAAGCGCTAAACGCTTCTTTCATCTTATTTATTTTATTATACTAATTAACAATATGTCTTGGAAAAGTCTCAGTTAGCGGTTTTTTAGATCCGCGCTAATTATGATAATCTTAATTGCCTTTAATATATGGAAAAAAACCTGGATTTATTAGATCATTTGTACTCTAGACCCTGTTCGAATATTGTTTTTACATTTTTATATATTAGTGTTAGGAATTGTTCTGAGAGAGTGAATTTTATGGGTATGTCTCAATTTAAGTAATGATAAGTATTGTTTGAAATTAACTCTGTGTCGGACTTCCATTGTCTATATTTTATTTATACACGACGTTTCGATCAGAACAATCTCTGATCGTCTGCAGGTGCAATCTACAAGAAGGGGCCTTCAAGTATTTGATATTTTAACACTTGGTTTTGAAAATACCCTGGTTCTGCCCAATAAAGTCAGCTTCAAGGAATTTTCGTTTTTTGTCCACTTCATTCGGTGTTGTTTTGACCATGCATGTTCGGCGATTCCCGATTTCGTTGTTTCACCTCTTTGGGTATTCGTCTGATGTTCCTTAAGCCTAACAGATGGTCAGATAGATGTTTGATTCGCCACACTCAAGGAACTTGGTAAATGCATTTCTTATTTTGTTTTCTCTTCGGTTTTGTTTTACTAAGAAGTTTTTGAATTGTATTATTACTGTTTTAATATTAAAGTTGTTCGCTACTCTTCGAATTTTCTCTGATACTCCTTAAATGTATGCAATTGTAAGGAATGCATTTGCCTGGTTTTGGTCTTATAATCTCTGTCCCGTTTGCTGAAATTTAGAAATAGTATCTGTTGTAAGTTTAAGGCTATAACTATTCAGCTGCAGATCCTTCTTAATGTTTCTTATTTCGATGTCCAAGTCATGAGAATTGTTACAAATTTGAACAACTCTTTTATACAAAGTTCTTATTATGCCTCGTTTGGTTTTAGCAGAATGATTTGAACCTTGATTTAAATATTGTCCTGTATGAGTCGGTTTACGATATATTGTTGTTCTGATTTTCTACTCGTTTGACAAGTACATCAAGAAAAGGAATTTAACAATTTTGCTCCAACTCCATTGTGAATTTAATGGTGAGTCTTATGTTATTTAGGTGATGAAGAAATTCTGCAAGTTGTTTGTCATGCCCGGTTCAGACAATAAAAGTATCATCGTGATATGATTCGAAACACAAAGAGGTGACACAACGAAATCAGGAATCGTCGAACATGCTTGGTCAAAAAACACCGAATGAAGTGGACAGAAGCAAAGGTTTTGCACAAGAAGTCATCAGGGTATTTTCATTAAACCAAATGTTCAAGTTTCAAATATTTGGAAGCCCCTCCTTGAGCGGAGCCAACTTCTTAAACTTCACGATTGAGTGATTTCCCATATTATATAAGTAGACTTAGGAATAGATTGTAGTTTGCACCTGAAGACGATCAGGGGTTGTATTGATCGAAACGTCATGTGTAAATAAAATATAGACAATGGAAGTCCGAAACACAGAGTTAATTTTAAACACATCATTGTCTCAAACTTTCAAGCAATAAGTATTGTTATTCTACTTTTGAGTTTGTTTATCTATGGTCGTGTTGTACTCGATTCTGACGGAATAGTTGCGAATGGAAAATGCTGTGCTTTTAATTATTTAAAGAAAAGTTCTCCAGAATCAGTAACCTTAAAAAAGAGGGAATATTTTTGGGTTCCCAGATTGGGAAACTTTTCGGCGATGCGCAATTCGATTCCATACTTCAAGGCAAGGAAAAAGAAGATTTAAATGCGTTTAAAATAGTTGCAACAAATTTGGATTAAGTTAAAAGTGCCTACGGAACCCAAAAAAGTGACGGTTATCAAAAAGATCAACAACAAGATTATCAGTTTATTTATCAACAAACGATATTTATTGAAGGTGTCAACAACAAATTTCAAACTAAGAATTTTAGGCAAAATAATTTTTAAACGAATTTTTACTACCCTATAAAAATTTTAAAAAATACAAGGCGTAGAGGGTGAAAAATACTTTACAAAATTGTCTCTCTACTGTTTGATATCAAAGTCGCGCATTTTCTTAAAACGACTTTTAAAGAAAAGGGTTAAAATGGCGAAATTAAAAGGCAAAAAAGGAAAAATCGAATGGTCTTTATAACAGATGAAAAGCTTTTTACCAAATTGAGACAAAGAAGAGGTCATTAGTTTTCATTTGAAGATCTAAAAGTTGTCGCTGGGAACGTTTAGTTCTTTTTCTTAAAGCGTTTTTGGTTTATCAAAGAAATATTATTGCCTTAAATCGTTAAATATCGATCTTATCTAGAATAAACTTATTTGAGGTTAGAATTCTTTCTTTCGGTGTATGTTGCGACTATGATCTATTCGGTTAAGAGATAGCTTGGGTATACTCTTTAACATCTGCGAATTATTTTGCACAGAAAATCTAATATTCCTGGACTATATATTATAATTATATGCCTATACCTCTCGCTCTATATGCCACAAACCTTTTTTTCTTATATCTAAAAAAAATTTACGCTACAGACGCAAGTAATGCAATTTCCCAAAAAATGACTCTATTTTCTTTTGAAACACATGCCTAGCCCATTAAAGCACCGTCAGAATTTGCCATACACCTCATTTTACAGCCCGAACACATGTCTCTAATGTCGCCTAGCCTCGTATCATTAAAGCTACTGGCATATAAAGCTACATGCAGCTCACAAAGTGCTCTATGCTTCACGCTGCCACTAATAAATCATCGTTTTAGGAGTTGGTTGTATTATCAGGAATATGAACTTTAAGTCTCCCTATTTTAGAGTAATTTTAATAGCTCGTAAAAGTTAACTGAGGGCGTAGGGTATTATCATTTCTCAAATCTTGGCTTGTGGAATGATTTTTTTGTCAAAATATCAAAACACCTCTAAAATTTTTTGCTATCTTATAGGACACCCTTCCATTTCTATCCCCTAATCAATTACTTAATTTTGCATGGTGTAGTAAACAGACATGCAAAAATCATTTTAGACAATCGCCTTACTCGAAAATCAATTGTAGAAAAGCCAACTGCAGGGGTTAAACCAGAGAAATAAGAGGGTGGCGTGGGAAGAAAACGTCTTGCGTGTTATTGTGTCTTAAAAGAATAGGTTTCCCTGAATTTGTAGTCAGTTTTCCCTACACTTGTTTTTTTAAATTACCATCTTTAGCTAAATTATTGTATCTAACTATATTTGTTCAATACTAAGGAGTACAATGTGCTGTTGAACATTATTTATACATAAGTTTTTATAGGGATCCAATCTTTTTATTATTCTTTAGACATTTTAACTGTTTTAGACTTTCTATTTCATTTCCGGTTACCTTAGGTCAGGTCGAAGTGACGTTCAAAACGGTTCATGTGATATCCATAGTTTTGCAGTCAAATAAACATCAGAATTGGCTGAACTTTGAATGGAAGGCAACATTTTGTAAAAACTAAACCACGGGTTGGAGCACTTTTTTTGATTCTTTGCTGAATGAGCTAAAATTTATTTCTAAGGTCACCGACTCAAATGTCTGAATATTTCGAATTTCTAAAAATATCCAATTTTAAATCGTATTCACTATTTCTAAAACAAGTGTCTCCAAAAAAGGGCGGTTTACTATTAAGTTTACATTCAAAGGTAAATTATATAGACAAAGCAGTTAAAATCTTGAACTTGTAGGTGTTATCTGCTTTATTTGTATCAAAAATGGTAAAAAAATCATATCAATACATAACTATATCAAACCCCAGAGAAATCCTGGAAAGTTGTTTAAACAACATTTCCATATCGGTTTATGGGAAAGCTTTTCCTATTTATATCTCAAACTTTGACTTTTTATTAGTGTACACTCAAACACAACACCAGATTATGTCTGAGAGCATTAAATGGGGTATTCCGATGACCATGATTTTGATTGATTCGTTTGTGAGTGTGCCAGTATGCCACTGTCCACTGCGACCACTATTGGGTCTACTGTGGTTCACTTTTAACATTTTTTGTTGCTACAGAATATTCAGCCCCTTAAAGAGGCTCGCAACTTGCTTTGGTGAAGCATCATTCAGATCTAGTCCGTCGATCTGTGGTTTACCGAAAATATGTTAACGCTGACGTGCAATGGTCGGACATTCACACAACACATGTTTGGCCATCTCGTCATACTCCATACAGAGCCTACATTCGGTGTCCTCACTTAGACCCATTCTATGTAATGGTACTTTCAGCACGCAGTATCCGGTGTATAGATCAACCATTGTCCGGATGTCTTGCCTGGTGAGCTCAATGAGTTTCCCGGCCCTCCTCCTGCAGGGTTCTGTAATGAACTCTTTGGAATGTGCCAGTCCCGGCAATTCTCTCCAGTATTGGTGGAACTTGTTTTCCCACCAGCCTGAGAGAGCAGTGTTGATTGGTTGGTTGTATGCTATTCCGCTTCATGCGCCAGCTGGTCGGCAGTCTCATTTCCCCGATGCCCAGAATGTCCCGGAATCCATACCAGCGACACAGTGTTTATTCGCCCTAGGGTGTTCAGTGTGTCCTGGCAGCTCCCAACGGTTCTCGATGAGCACCTATAGGATTCAAGAGCCTTAAGGGCCGCTTGATCTGTTGCGCCAGTTATGATCTGTCATCCAACGTGCGCTCATTTCAATGGCGAAGAGTTCTGCCTGGAAAATTGTAGCCATTCGTCCAAGACTATGTGATATTTTCCCGGCAGCAATAAGCTCCGGATCCAACGCCTGAAGGCATTTTGGATCCGTCAGTGTACCAGCAGCTATCTTCACTTGAGAAACTTATTCTGTTTGTCGTCCAGTCCTCCCTATCTGGGACACTAGTGTTGTATAGCTTTTTGCTGTTGTGGGCATTAGATCCGGTAGCAGCCCTAGAATGCAGTGTCTCTCAATTGCCCGCGTTAAAGGATTTGGTACTACTTGACTTACCCTGCCACCCCATTGGTTGGCTATGATTCTGTAGGTTGCCTTCATAGGCTCTTTCTCCAAGACAAGGTGTAGAGGGTGACGTTATGTCATATCGATAAAATCAAAAATAAAAAAGCCTCTAAATCAAAAAAATGCCTTAATTTAAAACAAATAACCTTCTACGTCCACGCAATGCAAAGGAGAGTTTTGACAGTGGTTTTGCTGTTAAACGAATATATATACCCAGACCTCTAGCGCTAAACCAGCCCCACATATTCACTGAAAAATGTCCATCTTTCTTAATTTAGTTGGTGTATTTTGGAACAAACCTAGAATTTGGTGGACAAAACATTATTCTTCTGCTGCTTACCACCCTCTCCCAGAAGTCATCATCATGAAGAACATTATTTAATGCAAAAATAACCCTGGCCTGTGTTTGTTCTTCCATTAAAGAAGGTCTTTTCGCAGCAACTCGACAGGAAATTTTGGTTTTTTAATCCGTCTATTAGTTGATAAGGAACCTGGAAACATCGTTACATAGGATGCTTTAATGGATGTGGCAAAAGGATTTTGTCTGAGGTCGTCGATAAGCCTCTCAAAACTTACAGGCTTTCGTCCTGATCCATGTTTTCTATTTATCGAATTATTTTGTACCCAGCGCTTTTTCCATCGTATATACTTTTTCGTCATTTTATCAACCCCAAAATGAGTGGTCTCCTTATAGACCAGCCGTCTTCTATAACTTGAATAATAATAATTTATGCTTTCGTAAATGTTTTTCAACAAGAGTACATCAACAGGCACTCTACCGGTGTTCTTCTATCACTGGTAAAAACGACGTCTGTCTGTCTGTCTGTTGTTTACTCCCCCCGATGCTTTTTATCCATGCTGTGACACTCACACCCGCTACATACAACAAAACAAGATTTATAATATCCTTTTCATAACGGTAAAAGACGCGCCAAGGTTTGTGTCATATTATTTTCATTGTGCTTTGGCACGCTCGTAATATCATTTAAAATATCTGGGTTTGAACCCATAAGAAATATTTTTAATTTATTTTCGTAACCCCAATACTCAAACAAGGGGGGGTCTACGTGCAAGACCGAGAAGTTCGGATGAGCTACCGGCTACGGTCTTCCCAGTCAAGGTATACGCCATTATAATAGCGGCAACACTAGAAGAGGTTGGTAATGACCTGGAGGATCATGTGTACATATGCTTCGACTGCCAAGCAGCCCTAAAGGCACTTAGTGCGCAAAAAATTGAAAGTGGATTAGGAGACCGGGCTGCGGTAAGGTAAAAAGGGACCGATTGGGCCTACTTGCCAGGTCTTGGGCCGCCCCCTATTTACTACTACTATTACTACAAACAAGGTCTCTTTCTCTTCCTTGGTTAAGCCAATTTTTTACAAAGAACATCTCTTTATATAGTTTGAAGGTGCAGTGTTGACCATGTTGAATGAATGCAAGGGCTGGTTCAGGAGAAAAATCGTTTATTATTAAGATACACACCACACATCCACAATCTACTTCCTTAACTGTGCAACATTTTTAGCATTAATCCCGTACACAGCGATAGCCGTTTATACCTACAAATAACCTACCCCAATGATAGCTTTCATGCCCGTTCAAGGCACGCAACCGCGACTTGATGCTCGATGCATTTAGCAGGTTCAATGACCTCTCTCTGCCGGTTTCAGAGAACCTAGTAGCGGAGATAGCTTCTATTGGATTTTTCTAGAGTAGTGAAAAACCGCGCGTATACGACACGCAGGCAGACATTCTACTGTTACTCGGTTTGAGTCAAGAACGCATTTGCTATGGGCTTAATATTCAAAATTATTTTTGGCATTTTTAATAAAATCTAAAGCAACTGTTTCCTATTTGAAAAATTACATTTAAGATGATGTTGGATGTACGAAACCTCCATTTAACTATCAGCCCACGAATGCTGTTTGTATACTCACTAATAACAGCCTTAGGTAAGCTTTGACAAACACCACTTTCACAACCTCCCCGCCATTGTTGCAAAAAATTTAATTGATGTAAAAAACGACTCGCGAGCTATGGAGAGCTACAACCTTTGTTCAAGCCACTTGAAATTAAATTTTTTCATTCGACCACGTAACCTCATATAAAGGCCGAAAAACTACCCTTTTTACTCACGAGCCTGTGTTAAAAAAAGCTTCGTTACCGTCCACGTGACCTAATAATGAAACAAAAGCACCTCAGGGTGAAAACAAGTGAAGTCATGACAATGGCTCGGCACTCTGACGCGTGCCTCGCTTTTTGGAGGCCATTTGCCATTTTTACAGTGGAGTGTTGTTCGTGGGATTTGAGAGTGTGCTTGATGCTTTTAGGACTGAGTTTATTTGTGAAAATAAAGCCTGTGCCAAAGCTTAATCGGCACAATTTTGACGTTAGGGTTTTTAACATCATAACTAAGGACGCTGGTCACAGAATGCAACATATAAATGGGAAATGCAACATAGTTTTAATCATTTGAGGTTTCGTGACGTTTCAACATAACCACACTTTTCTTGAGGAAGAAACAAACCTTTTTTCATACTTCTACTTTTGGGGAAGCCTGCACAAAAATTACCTTTGTTTGGAGTTCCCATAATTTTACTTTTCTTTTCGGGGATTTGATACCGCAAAAACTGGATAATATCTCTTTTTCTTCATCTATAAACCTCTAAAGCCCGCTTCGTTCCTACATTTAGAATAATAAGCATTTAAAAATAACAACACTTTAAAATAGAGGTTCAAAAATTTTCCTTTTTGTTTATTATTGTTACTTTAATTTCATTTCCTGTTTTTTTAATTTCAAGCTAAATTTTAGTAAAATTGATCTAACACTATTGGCAAATAAATTAATCTTTCCTTGCCCAACCGTTTGGGTGATTTGAGGCAATTTATTAAATAGTTTTACGCATATTACATACAGTCCTTTTGCTGATGCTGTCAAGAGATGTTTTGGAATTTCCAGCTGAAGGGGGTTTCTTAGCAAGTATCCATTTTCAAAGCTTACCTTCTCATGTTAACCAAACCATTACCTGGTACAAATACTTTACACAGTTCAGTATATAAAGTTATACTTTTGTAAGAATTGAATGTGGAGTTCTCTCTAAAGGAGTCTCGGTAGCCTCTTAACATAACACTTATTCTTTTTTCTAACACTAATCCTTCACCTATTCGTCTTCTACCTCGACTTCCATCAAACCAAACAATAACTCAAAATAGACTGAACATTAACATAATAGTACATTTTTAGAATATTTAGAATAATGTATTTGCGTAGATTACACAGAACAAATGAATCCATTGGGCGTTTTTTAATAAGAATTCATTTATCTGTGGAGTTGTTTGTTTGAGAGGTTTAATTATTTAAGACTGATAACAATTAGATTTATTTTGGAGGGGTTTAAAGCAAGTCCATTTTTCCAACAGTATTCTGAAATTTCTCTGGCTGAATTTGTGGCCCCTCTACACACCGTACAGCATGAATCATTTTTTATTCTGATTAAAAGGTCAGTTATAAACTAAATAAATAGTATGAGTCCTAGCAACTCCTGTGTTTAATATTCTAGAGGTAGAGATGTTATTGTGACCTTTTCTGACCAATTCTCTTTGCCAGCTCAAAGCAGGACCTCAAGTTCCAAATCTGTAGAGCTTATCCCAGGGGAAAATTCCCTGCTCTGAGCTAAAATTACAAAATCTAGTTCATCAAGCTTTCTATGACTCTCTACACCAATAGTTTATGCACTGCAAAAATGGATTTCTTGTCTAAAGACAAAAAGGTTAGATTCCTTTGTTTAAGGCCGGGACTTCCTTGAAACCAGATAAAAACGCTTCTATTAAGAGCTGTTTCGTTTTCTGGAGAAAGTGTCTAAACTGAAGAACCCAAGAAATAGCGGAAAGGTCTCTTGGGTTGAGGGTGTTGGAACACGCTGTATATAGAGGAAATGTTTGGACGCCGTTTATAATTTTCTAGTATTGAATTTTGTGTTATTGTTGTATGACACAATAAAATGAAGGTAGTTGTCAAATTGTCAATAAAACAGAAAACCTCACCCTCTCTGTTCCATTTATTCACACAAAACGGGACAGAAACAACATAATTGGCTTCCCTAGACTGTAAAGAAAAATGCAATCTTTGAAGATGGACGAAATAAACGTCACCTTCTCCGTTACATTTGTCAAACAGGACAAAACAACATAATTGTGGTGGGAGAGCTTGGTGCGTATTGCAAAAGAGTTACTTCATCGATCATTGGGAAAAACATCGTTGTATTATGTCGAGTTGTATACTATACTCTGCGATGTAGAGGCAGTAGTCAATGAACGACCATTCGCCTACATTTCCAGTGCCGATTAGTGGGAGGTTCTTACTCCTGCAAATTTTTTAAAGCCAATAAATTCAGCAGGAATAGGTTTTCGTTATGAAGTTGATGACTTGGATCTGGTAGATTTAACATTTTTAAAAGGAAGATTCATTAATTTGCAAAATATTAGATTCATGTTACGGGAAAGGTTTAAAAAAGAAAACCTTGAATATCATATAGATCATAAAAGAAAATATCAGCTAAAGGTCGGCGATGTTTTCCTAGTTGCAGCAGACAACGTAAAGCGCGTGTTATGGCCAATGGGACGTATTTTAGAAATTTATGAGGGAAAAAATGGCGTCAGTCGAGTTGCAAGAGTAAAAACAAATTCGTAAGACGATTCTCACGAACATACCCTTTAGAATTGAAAAAAAAACATACTAATGAAGAAATAGAAAACAATGAAACAAATGAAAATGAAAAGGATTTCGAGACGAAAGAAAAGGAACCAGATTTTGAGAGGTCACGTTTTGGACGTATTTTGAAGGCTCCAGTCAGATTGGGCGATTAAGGTAAAGCGTGATATTATTTATTCGTATAGCATGTAAGAGCTCCTATTCAAGAACTTGATTCAAGAATATCCTTTTTAAATTTAGTTATTGGCGAGGTGTATGTTTAATGGTGTTTACGTCACCCATATACATCCTTGTTTATCGCAAGGCATACTCGAGCAAGTACTCAACGTTTTATGACGCCTTAAGAATGCGTTATATCAGCGGTTTTGGCGCATCCAAATGAAACTTGTATTTCGAGATATTTCGTTTTCGATGCATAGATATTTGAGATGGGTGTAGATAATGCTTCCAAACTGCGCAAACGTTTAGTTTTGTTGAGCTACCATTTTGATGATAGTGACGTCACAATCGGCAATCTAACCTAATTTTTTTTAAGTGAAAATAAATTGAATTTAGCAGCAGAACCACAGTTGCTTCATTTGGTTAATAGCTATCGAATGAGAACTTCAGGAGACGGTACCATAAAAATGGCGTCACTCATGGTGTTTGCCAAACTTTGGACGCGCACTCATGGAAAATCGTTCAATTTTCCTCCGTTTTCTCTGTGCTGGTAAAGCATAATTTCATTTCGCCGTTTTACGACTTATTTTATTACCGTGAAAGACATGCCTCTGTGTGTTGGGGTTATTACGTTTTTAGCGTCATAAGACGCGCACTCGGGCGCTCTTTAAGTGTGCCTGTTTATGTATATGCGTGTATTTAAATTACTTTCCGTCACTTTGAATGCTTTTAGCTAGACAATGCTAATATCTAGCAAGGGAAAATCATACAAAACACATGTCTCCGTTTTTATTCGCTCGTTTTTGCTAGCGTCCTCTCGGATTTTAGACAACGTATTTCATTTGGCGCCATCTCTGGCGCAGGTTCACGGCAAGTAACACAGCGTGATGTAAATAAGCTGGGATATGTTTCCGCAGCAAAAAATACAGTAATAATGCTTTTGCTGTCTTCTGCCACAACGTTTTGAAAACGTCATGAAAATGTTGTCACAGCTATTTTGAGGCATATTTCTGTCTGTGACAACGTCTACGGTAACTGAAAATGCAGCATTTGTGCACATGACAGCAATGATGTTTAAAATTTAACTTCCCAGACAGAAAATGTTTAAAACTAGCAATTAAATTAAAATTGTTCGCCAACATAAAAGACTGAAGATGGAAGACAACTAAAATAAATATTACTAATGTTTAACAAATTTTTAATAAAAAATACGCATTTCGTGGACTTCTCAAGAATCAGATCTTTGTGCGAAGGCCCATTTGATGACTAAACCTGTCATGATACCTCATTAAACTGCACGCGCTTTAAAAATTTGAGATAATAAGGATTTTTTTATTCATAAAATTTTTATTTTTTTTTAAATTTTAATACAGAATTCCAGAGAAAATATCATTTGCATATTTAGTTAATTTTTAAAGATTTTCAGACTTAGATTTGAGCATATTTATGTAAAAAATATTTTTTTTTCGATTATTTCACCAAGTTTGGAGAGGCTATAATTTGTCATTTTTTTTTAACAATAAATCTAAAACAAACTGTGGGTTCACGGTCCCAGCCTAGCGGTAGAGGGCGGCTATTCTCAAATGCAAAATAGTATTGAAAGCAGCTAATGCATTTTAGTAAGAATTGCACTAAGATGCAATAAATAACTGCCATTGTCATCTTGGCATTTTTTCAGTTGTATTTTAAGGAAAAAAGTCAAGATTGCAACTATTTTGTTAGTTAAGTTTTAGCATATTTTTAAATATAAGTTTTACCTTTAAAAGTTGATTAGCTAGATGATATATCTATAAAAGTTATTTTGAATGTAAATTTAGTATTGTCAAACAATTTTTACAGTCAAAATTACAGAATAAATAAAGCTAGCTATTTTCAAGCAGAACGAGAGTTGTACTAACGTTTTTGCAGCATTGACTTCGCTTTAAAGTCAATATTGTCGAAGCTGTGTTACTTGGGTATGATAAAAAAATTCCTTTGCCACAAACAAAAGCATTTTTATATACCTATATAGCATATATTTTTAGATGTTTGTTCGGAAAAAGGCAGATTTGTGCTAAAGTGATGCAAATTAGGAAAAAAGTATTGTTTTGTAATTAAGAAACATTCGTTCGACCATTATTCAAAAATGCCTTTGTTTGGAACAAAAAAATCTTCCTATCAGGGGGAAAAAGTAACTAGGTATATTCGTAGGTAAGAATAACTAGCTTTTGCAAAATTTTACCGATTCGGCGCGGCTGACTCGGCGCGGACGATTCGGCGCGGAACAAATTCGGCGCGGCCGATTCGGCGCGATCGCAGATATTTTTCCTACCTAGCAGAAAACATTTTTAACACTTGTCCACTTTCGTGAATGCTTTGAATAGATAGCATTCCGCATTAATTTAATTTTAAGTTTGTGTTTAGGGTTTTGATGATGGATTTGGGTTTTTATGTTGTGTTTGTGTGTAGGGTTGGGTTGGAGAACGGAGAGTTTGGAATAAACACTAGGTACTGCATGCATTAGGTCCTAAAAGCACTTTTTCTAATTGTATACAGTTGAAGTATATTATTAGAAAAAGAGGTAATAATATTTAGTGTCGCCGAGTCGGCCGCGCCGGGTCAGCTGCATCGACCTGTACGCCGGCGCCGAATCGACCGCGCCGATTTGTCCTAGACCCCTCTTCAGTGCATCTGAATGGAGCGTTCTTACTAGTCGAGAAGTGTCGAACCCTGTATAGTTTGATTTAAATAGAAAATGACATCTTAATCGCCGATCAAGGTTACCCGCTTATAAAAAAAAATTAAAATGATGTCAAGTCAATTATCCAAAACGAATTAAAAGATTTAAATTTTATAAGGTGTAAAGAGTTCTACGCACTCTAAATACTTTAATTCCAGAAATCTAGCACAAGGCTTAATACGTTGCAGTGGTTTCGCACTTTTTTTCATTTGGATATTTGATATTATAAATAAAAGTAATGATATCTTATTATAGATATATATCAAAGTTGTTTTCGAACTGCTAATAATATACAATCCGTTCCGTTTTTATTTAGACAAAACCTAAGCTCAATAACCTAGATGCCCTCTATACATTTGGCAGTTGTTGTTTTACCAGAGTTTTTTTCATATTTTCATGTAAAACGGATTTAATGAAATGGACTGATGTTTTGCTGTCTCTTTTTATAATTTCCCCAGACAGTTTTTGAAAGATTGATGATGAGTAAAATATGTCAAGCTTTGACAAAAAAAGACAAAAACAAACAGTGAATACTCCTATGATCTATATTTTTGTTAATTTTTTTCTTACAATAAAACGTATGTTTGTTCCTACTCCTTGTAGCTCACTTACCTCGCAAATTTTTATTAATTTTCCAGCTTGGTAAATGCATGTTTTCTTTTCATTTTTCTTGAGTTTCTTTTTCCGTTGGACAGCGGAACAATACAAATTCGTCGAGGCACGTGTTTTTACAATTTTTGATACAGCAAAATTCCATTTGTAAACCAGTCGGTTCTTAATCAAAAATGTGACAGTGACAAAATTATTTATTTTCAGGGGTTACCAACTATTATTGCCAAAACACAATTTCAAACATTTCCCTAGCAACTGTCAAATCCATTTGCTCACTTCTGGTAAAACAATAACTCTCAAAAATCGAATACAGTTACTTAAAATACCTGTTAAATTATTTTTAGATGTGCTAAAATACACTTTAGTAAGACACGTTTTTTGGTAAATTCAAAGATAAAGAACTTTGATTGAAATAAATTAATACCACCTTATGTTTTACATACTTTACACTTGGAAAAATTACAATTTTTGCTGTTTTTTGGAAAAAAATTGCAAAATTAAAATCATATGCATGACACCACGCAAGATGATAGACAGATGACATAACAGAAATTTTTAATAAACATTTACCTTCAGTTATGTCCATCTTTCTCTAAAATACTTTTTTATAACCTGCTGTCCCATTTCAACAACCTTAAATATTTTTGCACGTCACTAAAATATCTCTCCATTTTCCATCTACCCCTAACATTTTGCCCTTTCTCTCTACAAAAAAATGTTTTTTGGCAGAGTACTTTCTTTGAACGCCTAAAAAATAGTGAAAACTTGAAAAATTTGAGTGTTTTATTCTAGAAATTGAAAGTTTGGAAAGAAAGCTTTAAAATGTCACCAATATCATGGCATAAAAATGTGAAAAACGTAGTAAAAAATTGCTTTATCAAAAACGTTACCGCTTAAATTATGCTAAAATATTTTAAGCCTTACTTTATTTGCTTTTTATCGTTATATCTATGAAAAAACTGAAAAAAAAACATATCTAGGTAAAAAATATTTGTTTTGAGCGAACAAAATGCAAGCCAAACAGAAAACTCAAAATTACTATCAAATTTCAGCAAAAATCACTTTAATTCCCGCGGGCGTTAAGTGAGCTCTAGGGCGTTAAAGTGCCACTCTAAACCGCGGGCGGTAAAAAACATTTTAACGTCCGGTTGTGAAAATACCTTACAATTGTGCAACCACTAAACCTAGTTTGACAAGCATTCGTTTTATTTTTTGTTGTTTGCACTTTTTGACACTGACTTGTTATAACAAAATGTATCGTTATTTTTGGCTAGACAAGGCTGGAAAAGTGGACAAACATTTTGAATTGAAGCGTTCATGAAAGTGATGGTTTAATCCCCAACATTATAGATAAAAAGGGGTGCAAAAAAAAGTTTTATGAAATTTTAATAACAGTATTATCAGCACACATGATGAACGTTAGGGTGAATTTGAATAAAAAATGCGCTTCTTCCAATTAGTTAATATAAAAAACTGTTAATCAAATTTGTATCAAATTTTGTACGGTGAAAGTTTAACCCACATAACAATTAAACATTCCTATAATGTAATAGTCATATACTTAGCGAACAAAGAATGTGAGAGAAATGTTACACTTTTACCATTAGAAATATTACTAAAACATGCCGGCAATAAGTTACGTTCTAGCTCAAAGATATAAATGTGACAGAAACGTGACGTGAAACATAACTATAATACGACCAGAAAATTTTTTTAAAAGAATTATAGTAATATACCTAGACACCGACTATAATTGCATGGATATAATTTTGTGATTCAAAACATGTCCAGATGGCTACGAGATGGATATCCTAAGATATGGAGTGGATATATATCCACATGAATATCCAACAAATATGCAATTACGGAGTAGCCTATGGATATAGCTATATTACCATTATGTTGATGTACTACTTGCAACAGTCCTGAGCAACGATGGACCAGGAGAGTCATTCCAGATTACGACAGGCGTTAAACAAGGGTGTGTTATTGCGCCCACCCTATTCTCTATATTTTTAGGTGCCATGCTTCACCTTGTTGAGGAACATCTACCGCCGGAAGTAGTTAGGTAGTAGTAATTCTATATAGATTCGACTGTGGCCTACTTAACCTAGGCAGACTGCGAGCAAAAACTAAGGTCTCGACGACCTCGGTAATCGAACTGCAGTACGCCAAAGACAAGTTCGTTATGGCCGATACAGAGGAAGGTCTACAGCTGGTAATCAACGCATTTAACCAAGCCTACAAAAGCATTGACCTAGAGGTCGATTTTGCCAAAATGCAAATTCTTTACCAACCAGAACCAGGTACGAATCCCCAAGTTCCAAACATTTCCATAAATGGCCATCCTCTGCAGAACGTGGAACATTACCCATACCTTGGGAGTCACCTATCAGTGACATGGAAACACAGCATCGCCTAAAATGTGCTAGCGCAGCGTTCGGACGGCTTTCGGAGAGAGTCTTCAACAATCACGACATCAATGCGGAGACCAAGCTTCGTGTCTACAACACAGTTATAATACCAACTCTAACATACGGATGCGAAACGTGGACCACCAACAGAAGTCATATCAAACGACTAGAAAAATATCACCAAAGTTGTTTAACACGAATACTGAGAATCAAATGGCAAGACCGACGAACAAACATAAGTGTTTTAGAAGAAGCCAGAACAATTAGTATAGAAGCCCTTATCTTCAAGCACCAGTTTCGTTGGACTGGTCACATTATCCGCATGCCCGAAACACGTCTCCCAAAGCACATATTTTATGGACAACTGAAGGAGGGAAAGTGAAATCAAGGAGGTCAACAAAAAAGGTACAAGGACGTTCCAAAAGGCAATATGACGAAGGGTCACATCGATATAAACAACTTCGAGACCACGGCAAACGATCGGGCTTCATGGCTCCGAACAGTCCATGAGGGAGCACAAACTTTTGAAGAGCAACGACGTAGACTAGAGAGAACGTAGAAAGGAGCGACAAAATGGAAGAATAGATGACCAACAATACCCGACTGCTGCCAGAGACTGGGTATGCCAGGACTGTGGAAGGGTGTGCGGCTCGAGAATTGGCTTACATAGCCATCAAAAAACGCACAACAGATAGCGACAATACAGAAAAGAGGAAAATCATACTCGGTATCGAGTGATTGCCTATGATGATGACTTGAGATAAGTTTCTCAAAAGATTAAATAACTTTTTGCTGTCTTACATGTATATTAATATTACCTGCTACATAGAGAACATATTAATTCCAGTGCCATCTACCTACAATAGATGACATTAAACAAAATTATAATTATAAATCATGTAAATCGCGTTCTTTTCACAAGACAATAATATTTTCAGCAAACATGCCAAAATCCTGACAAAAATATTCTTTTTGGGAATATTTATAAAAATAACTTGATTATCAGGTTATCATGGGCATATTATTATCTTATTACCAAAGAAATATAACTATCACAAACTCTTAAAGAATATTCAACAAAAAATAGGTCTGCAGCATTCCTGTCATATTCGCAATAGAATATTCCAAAAATCACTTTGAGGGAATATTCCTTTAGCATAAATATTCCTCCAATGTTACGTGGGAAAGCATTATCCCGGAACGTGGTCTTCCATATCCTAAAAATATTTAATTTACGGTAAACATTATCGATTACTTTAAAAAACTAAATAAAAACGAGATATATATTTTTTTTTTGAAAAACCACGCGAATGGTCTGTGGGGAAAACCAGAAGCCTCTGCTGTGCAAAATTATGTTAATTTTTGAAGTGTGTGCCTTAAACAAATATGTCTGCAAAATTTGATTGGCAAAACGATTTACGGCAACTTGTGCCACTTGGGTCATCATCGTCGTAGGAAAAATAAATTTTTGATTTTCCATTTTAAATTAGCAAAATAATTAAAATTACAAACTGCCATTTGCCGTGATAAGAAAAGTGTGTGCACCTTTCTCAAATTTATGGCCCCATAGCCCCTGTCTACTGCCCTCATACGTAATTTAGATAAGACAGAGCCTATTAGGTTAATAATACACTGCAATTAAGTACTACTTGTTGTGGCAGATAAGAAAGGATTGGTAGAACGCGGCTTGAGATCAAATTTCTAACATAAAGTGCTGGCAGACACTGAAATAATTCTGCTGAGCTATGCAGACCTCCGCTGGGGTACACTTGCATTGCCCGCAAAGAAATTCAGGAATATTGTTATTTAAGTAACCGAAAAAGAATCCAGGAAAAATGTGACGGCGCTCTCTACCCTCCCACTTATGTCTCTCCTGTTACCCGTTGTCTATAATTTAGATTTAACTAAATGTTTCTCTAACTGTTTTTCGATTTTCCCGGAAAATTTTACGTATATAGAAAAACGTTTTTGTTTTTTCATGTCCCGTATGTAATTAACAATTCGTTACACCGGCAACACGAGCTACTTTTTGTAATTTCCTGATTAACTGTATGTTTTTTTCGCGAAATAATAATTTTAAGATAATTCCCTATAATATTGTGCAGTGACGCATTCAGGAATTGGCTTCGGGAGGGGGGTTTAAGGATAAAAAATAAAAAAAAAGTTAATTTGAAGTAAAAATGTGACCATAATTAAGACAAGGAAACAGGTTACAAGCGCGGGGGAGGGGGGGGGGGTTAACCAAATTTAAAATGGTTTATTTGCTCAAAATTTGATGTCAATATCACGGTTCAAAATTTTTTGAGAAAATAACACTTAAAATGGAATTGTTAACTCAAAATTAAAATTAAATCGTAAATATTGAAGGGGTTTTGGATATTTGAGTTGATTATTTACCCTTAATTTTCTGTAAAATCTTCCTCAACAGGTGCTGATAAATTAAATATCAACATGATTCTTTTGAGCTACGAGAGCATCCTGCCGTTTTTAACAAACATTATAAATTCCATCCTTCTGGAAGGAAAATTTCCAGAAACGTGAAAAGTTGCCAGAGTGAAGCCATTACCCACAAAAACGAGGTAAATTCAATTAGTGACTTGCGTCCTATAAGTATATTGCCTACTACTCTCAAAAGTTCTGGAGAAAATTATGAATAAACAGATTAGGGATCATCTGGACACCTACAATATACTATCTTCTCAGCAATCAGGTTTTAGGGCTGGTTTCAGCTGTACGACAGCTCTTCTAGACATTACGGATGACATTATCAGAAAGGCAGATAGTGGAAAAAGCTCAGCGTTACTTCTAATTGATTACTCGAAAGCTTTTGATCGTATAGATCATGAGCTGTTGTTCTCAATTCTTCATTACATAGGCTTCCCAAACGATTCCATTAAATTGATTCAAAGCTATATGTTAAAACGAAATCAATTTGTAGAAATGGAAGATGACGCGTCCAGTTTGAGTGAGATATCCAGTGGCGTTGCCCAGGGGTCTATTTTAGGGCCTCTTTTGTTTACAATTTATACATCATGTATGCTCGATTGCGTAAGCCACTGTGTATCTTACTCGTACGCAGACGACCAGCAGTTACGAATGTCATTTTTTAAAGAACAGCAACATATAGCGGAATACCTAATGAATCAGGACATACAAAGACTAGTGCAGTATTCAAAGGATCATAATTTACAAATTAATTCCACCAAATCAGTTGTAATGATCTTTGGTAAAAAACTAGAGCAGCCTTTTAACATAAAAATTGAAGACCAGAGCCTAGAAATAATAAACTCCACAAAAGCCTGGGATTAATTTTTGACAGCAAGTTGCGCTTCAATTTTCATATTAATAAATGTATTCAAAGAGCTTACCGTTGCTTAAAACTATTATACTTCAGCAGACATATCTTGTCCCAAAAATTAAAAATTATGCTGTCGGACTCTCTGGTTTTGAGTCAATTTAATTATTGTGATGTAGTCTACGATTCCTGCCTGGATTCAAAAGTCATCGAACGAATCCAAAAAGTTCAAAAAGCCTGCTTACGGTTCATCTACGGTATTCGGAAATACGATCGTATTACATATAAACTTAAAGAAGCCCAATGGCTCAATATGAAACAGCGTCATAAATTTCACTCCCTATGTTTTTTTAACAAAGTAATTGCAATGAAAATCCACCTTACCTATTAAAATTAATTTCAGAAAATTAATTTTAGAACTGGAGTTTACAGCCTCAGTTCCAGATTAAAAAACTTTATTACAATGTGTGTATACTATAGTGTTTCGAAACTCTACAACAGCGTTCCTCAAAATATTAAAACCCTGAATCCTAAACAATTTAAAAAAACAATAAAAAGTACATTTTTTACTCAACGAACAGCAATAAATAATATCGATCTAGTCAAACCGCTGTGATGTATATTACAATTGGTATATATATTTATTCTAACTAAACCTATTCCTACTGATTATTTATTATTCTATGATTATTTATTATTTTATGATTATTTTACATATTTCTTTTTACTTTGTTCTTATTTGTTAGTCTATATTTTGTTTGTATTATGTCTATATATGTAAATTTTAATTTTAGTCTATATTACTTTTTAGTATTTATTTAATTTATAGATTTCTTCTTTTTTCTTTCAAACTTTAAATAAGTAAAACGTAGTCCAGTGTATTATATAATAGACCGTCAGTTAATATTATATTTTAGGGGTCAAACTAGATCAGTTTTAAATTGTTTTTTGACTTCCTTTTTGCAAACTCATGTATTTTTTTTGATACAAACGATATTTTGTAGTTATATTTTTTTTGCGAATAAATGTATGTATTGTTATTATTAATTTGTTTGTTAAAATGCTAAAATGCACCGCAGGCCAAAATTTTTGAATTTGAAACGAAAAAAAAAAATCATGCATTTTTATAGCGGCCATAAACAAACGAAATCGTAAAAATGAAAGGTGTTATAGCGCCGCAGGCGAAAAATTTTGCAATGAATGATTTTTTAAAGATTATTTTATTCCCTATAATTTTATTTCTGCTGTTATTTGATTGTTGCAATTGTTTATAACCAGGCTTCTCGGCGGGGGGGGGGGGGGTCAACCTCAACCCCCCTCGGTGCGTCGTTGTACTATGGTTATCGTTAATTACAATGTTGGCTGGGTAACCATCATTATCTTCTTAATTGGTTAACATAAAAAAGGGACACAAGCGACAAATATATCAATAGCCTATGAAACCAATGGGACATTTTTTATCGAACTAATGAGCCTAAATGTGGCGCCATAGTCGGCTTGGAGTCAAAGTTATCGGCCGATAAACCGACAGATTTTGATCTCGATAAAACCAGATTCAGTGACAATTTTAAGCCAAAGAAGAGAATAAAAAAGCAAAACATGGACACGAAAACTTTGAGAGCCTAAAAAAGTATTGAGTGACAAAAGGCGGCATCGCTTGTGAAAGCGACGATAGGTTTAATAGTTTTGGAGATGCATTAAATACGATGGTCGACAAGGCTGATAAAATTTAAAAAAAACGAATAAGTATATGAGCTTAGAAATAACTCTGTAAACATATTCAAAACTAAAAATACAAGTCGCCTTTCTAGCTAAAAACAACACAAGCCAAAATAGATGCAACTGGAGTTAGCAACAGAACTACGAAGGGGATTTCTATGATTTAGTGACGATTTTTACCCAAAAAAAAAGAGAATAAAAAACCATAACATGAGCTCGAAAACGTTGAAAGCCTAAAAAAATATTGATTTGCAAAAGGCGGTTTCAGTTCTAAATGCGATGAGGGGGTTTTGGAGATAGGGCGAGTTTGTAAATTCAACATTTTTATGACAGCGGTGGAATATCGGTGCCAACATTCGGTTGACAGATGGGTTTGACATGCATCTGACATCTAACAGTGATAAAATGTCGTTGTTCCATCGAATACAAAAAGAACGCGGAACAACTGAGTGCCAATAACCACAATTTATATAATAAATTCATACCTCAACTTCGGCTCGAGAAAATCGGAAATGTGACTTATAAGAGCCGTATTGATAGTCCAAGGGTCCCTTCGTCCTTGGGAAATGTAAATTGTTATGAACGAAGGAACTATGAAAACCGCCCTTGAAGGCACTCATGCTGTACTTCTGGACAGTTTTTTCTTCAATGTAAGTTCCTTTTTGCCTCAAATTTAGTATGATGTCTAGCTCATCATCAGAGTCTTCACTAGTAGTAGTAGTAGTAGAATAAGGGGGGGAGCTCCCGGTTCGGCGACTAGGCTCTACGCGAGCCCTTTTCGCCATCTCCCAGAGCTTCCCCCTCACGCTCCCACTCCACCATGGTCGAACCTTCCCGTCCTTTGGATAAAGGTCAGAATATCCGACCATTTCAGCGTCGGAAGGTGTTCCGGCTCGAACACTTCCTCTCCGAAGATTCCCTCTCTATAGGCCGGACACCTTGCAAGATAGTGGTGTGAGGATTCATCCTCTTCACAGCCCTCTCCGCAAGTCCCGCACTACCTTCATCCTTGCCAGGTGCTTTTGGAGCGCGCAGTGTCCAGTCCAGTCCCTAATAGGAGTCCTATCTCTATTCGTTTCTTGCGCAGTAACCAGTCCTTTCTTGTTTTGCTGAAGCCCTGGATGAGCTCCTTGGCTTGCCTGGCGTCCCCTGTGTGTTGCCACTCCTGATTTAGTCTTGTATGGGTCCATTCCTTGGTGGCAGATTTCATCTGACCTCTGGTAAATCCCAGACACGGTTCCGGTCCGACGTATGCTTGAGTCTTCACTAGAAATGTCTTGCATTACTATTATGGCTATTTGGCTACCCAGTAAACACACTTGTGACTTTTATATAAATCTATTAATTATGTCATTCAAGTTATGTAAATTCCCTGTAAAATGATTTACGTCAAATTAAAGTCCTAAATTTTACATAGTTATTATATAGTCAATTGAACCATAAGTTTACGTTTCAAATGTTACATAACTATTATATAAAACATTTTATGCAATATTTATATCGTCTATATGAAGTAAACGCTTTATAACACGATTTACGTCACATTAAAATTTACAAAAATATTATGAAAATGAAAGAAATTACCAGTGCTTAATAGTTTCTTTCTAGTAGGTAGATATGGCGCTAATGTCAGTATGTCCCCTGTACAGTGGATGATAATATTATATATATAAAGAGCAAAGATATTTCAAATTTGCAATTCGGACTTTTGAGGTATTGACAAGATTTCTATAAGAATCACCTCTTCCGTCACTTAAACCAGCCCGTCTGGTTAACTTTTTAGTTTGCCACATGTTTGCCAATGTCGGACCGTGTCAAGCAACCACCGACGGGCCTGTACGAACCTTCCGTTGGCCCGCCTCAAGGTGCATGCTCATGTCGGACTTAGATAGTTTACGCTTTGCGCATGTCATACAGATTAATGTGACTTAAATTTTACCTTATTAATAAATAATTGTGACATCTATGTGACATTAAATTTACGTAACAAGGTAAACCTGTTATGTAAAATATACGTAGTTTTTACTTAACTCTAAGTTATGTCATTTTATTTACATCACATTTATATAAAAATTAGGTGGGCTTTGCGCATGGCATTATGCAGAGTTTTCGCACCTTAATTTGACTTAAACTTTACCTTATTAATAAATAATTGTGACCTCTATGTGACCTTAAATTTACATAACAAGGTAAACCTGTTTTGTAAAATATACGTAGTTTTTACTTAACTCTTACGTAACATGGATGTCATATTTATGTAAAAGGTATGTCATGCATCAGATTTATGTAAAAATTAGGTGGGCTTTGCGCATGGCATTATGCAGAGTTTTCGCATCTTAATGTGACCTAAATTTTACCTTATTGTGACCTCTGAGTGACCTTAAATTTACATAACAAGGTAAATCTGTTATGTAAATTTTACGTAATATCTACATAACGTTGTTTACTAGGTACTGTACCTTGTATTAACCAAATGCATAAAAAATATCTTGGTTTAAATAAGTTATAAAAAAAACTGGACAAAATAAATAAACATAAAGAAGGGTTATGTTTAATACAACGACGATTTTCTACCGACTCTCGAAACCGGTCGCGATCGGTGCGAACATTTGTTTGACTGGTGAAACCCATCTAAAATTTATTTTGTTGGAACCGGTGACCTTAGCTCAAGAAATATCGAAGTGACGTTCAATACGGGTCATTCGATATCCATACTTTTTGGAGTCAAGTAAACATCAGAGTTGACTGAACTTTGAAAGAATGACACATTTTGTAAAAACTGAGGACGTCTTTTCGCGACCGATGATTTCGAAATCGCTTTGAAAATATGCGTTAAATGTTATTTTTGCAACGAAACGGTGACGTCACGATTCAAAACATTTCAAAGGATTTCGAAAGCGCCTTGGCCGCCGTTTCAAACACGGTTCAAATTGTTCCGAGACGTGTCTTAGTTTCTCCAAAATATGTCTTCCATTCAAAGTTCAGCCAATTCTGATGTTTATTTGATTCTAAAAATAATGGACATGATCCGTTTTGAACGTCACTTCGAAATTTCGAGTTAAGGTCACTGAGAGAAAAAAGAATCTGATAAAGTTATACTACAAATATTTGAAAAAAAATTGATTAAATTAATAATAAAATGCAAGAAATAAATAAAATTGTGAAGCTCAAAACAAAATTTAACAATAAAAAATTTCCTCTAAACAAGAATCGTCTGGGATTGTTCCTAGAATGGAAGCTGCTGATAAAATGTTTTATTGAAAATAGAAACTCCAGCATGCTTTGATTTCATAAATTTTATTTACGGAAATCTGGGCCGAAAAAGCAAGGCAGCTGGAGTTTTCTTTCTGGCATGTCAAAAAACGTACGCCTGCTTTTGCTATGGCAAATTTTTAATAATCTGCACTGTATACATATTCTTAGTACCTATTAAACTCAAATATCAACTATAAAATATTAGACACTTTTTGACAAAACAGACCTTACTCTGTCAAATATGATATACGATTTCTAGACGATAGGAAAAAGTGAGATCGATAATGATCTGGCTAACGATCGTTAATTAGAAATTCGTCTGGAGACAAATGACCATTAATTAAATGATGAATTTATTTTCTTATGTCAACCAAATGCTCCAGCTTTCGAAAGGTTGTTTAAAAAAAGGTTAGACTCGAGAACGTGATTTGATTGACATAGAAACAACTAAATTCCAAATCTAATTTATGTACTAGATTTCTTTCAAAGTTCTTTAGTTATGATCGTAACTGGAATTTTTTCTATAATTGTTGTGTAAGCTTTATTACCCAAATTTTGGTCTCTCGCCATTGGTTTGGTTTCATAGAATAGAATAGAATAGAATAGAAAAATAGAATATCTTATATTTCCTGATTTAAATCGATTGTACAAAATTACAATATGGAAATCGTCAGTCAATTTTATATAAAAAAAGAGAGTTTTACGAACACACATAAAAAAAAAACCTACACAAATATTTTACAATTAGATATCCTAAGATATATGGTCTAATATTTGTTAAAAATTATGTACCTGTAACCTTCCAGTGGTTGATACAAACACAAAATCACCAACAAAGCCAAACATAAATTTATTTAAAAATACTTAACTATATAATATCACATTTCTAAGTTTAGTCAATTTTTAGACACATAAAATACAGTAAATAATAATAAAAACAAAACAATGTTAAATTTTGAGACAATCAATTTTACAAATTTAAAATGTAACCCATAATTGGTTGATGCAAATACAAAACAGCAGCAAAGCCAAACATAAATAAATTTAAAAGAACTAAATAATATAAATAAAATAAAGTAAATAATAATAAAAACAAAACAATGTTAAACTTTGAGACATTTAGTTTTACAAATTTAAAATAAAAATATGTTTTTCAAAAAACAGTATCACAATTTTAGGACTTGATCAAAATCTTCAAACAAATAGAAACAGGACACAACATCACATTCAAGGCTTAACCAGTTCTTTCAAGTTTGACAACGTAGTGTCAATACTGACACAAGATCAAGCATTAGTTGAAAAAAAAAACTATAGAACAATACGACACCAAAGGCTTGCCTATCTTATGAACTCGTTTATATTATACGGACAGACGTTTATTAGCCTCGATCTAAGAGTTTTTTTAAAGACATTTTTGTTGCTTATATTTCGAATGTTATTTGGTAGAACATTAAACAGTTTTAAAGCAGCATAGCCTGGAGACTTTTCATACTCCTTTGCGCTGCAACATTTCTGGCATATCCCTTAACTGTTAACGCTACTCCTCTTTAATAGGGTGATTTTGGTCTGTTAACCTTACCTTTATTATGCGCGGGCGCAGTAGCGCCCTGTCGCGCTATTACTGGCGCTAATTAGCTCCGAATAGCGACTATCTTTACCGTTAAAAAGTCAACTAACCAAACTTGGTGTGATTATGTGGTGTGCGATTTTTAGGTTGAAGAGTTTGGTTTGTTTAACGAAAATCTGTTGATTTCTGATTCGTACTTTATGTGGTAGTGGTAGTGGTGTGGAGTTGATATGACCACACAAAAACCACGTAGGTAAAAACTCTGTAGGAATAATACCCATTGAATAAATTACTGCAACATGCATCCACCATACTTACACTCAAAGGCATGTGCCTTCTTAATTACAAATGACAGGTGACGTATGTCTTGCTGAAATCAGCTGTTTTCTTATGATCAAGTGACCTAAGATAATTTACTGTACTAAGAAAAGACATACCCACAAAATAGCAAATATTTCATAATAAAGAAAAAACAACAACGAAAAAAAGGCTATATTTACGGCCAAACTTTATTTATGGGTTCGTTCAAAAGCACTTTTTAACCTCTTGAAGTTACTTTTACTTACAGTAACGAAATTTAATCTTGAACTGTCTGAACAAAATCATTACACACTTACAGTGAAATTTACTAAGATCTAAAATAGTACCCCCCACAGGTCTAAATATTTACACCTGTGGGGGGTACTAAATTTTAAAACCAATTTTCAAAAAACACTTACCCATACAGAAAAGACAGAAAGTTATTGATCATTTTGTATTTTTATTGCCAAATCCCACTGAAAAACTGCTTTTTTCTCAAAATATACCATATTTTAGGGGAGAATGCCCTAAAACTCATTTTTTTTGACAGGTTTGAAAATAGCAAATGGTGAATACGCCAAAAATTTGGCATATAATAGCTTGTGTTTGAGGTTATAAAGTTGGTGATTTTTTAGACCACTTCTGGGGGGTGGTTTAAATTTATAGCCCCTAGAAAGGATTGTTTTGTGGCAATCGGTAATAATTTTGTTTATAATTTCCTTAAGTAACCGTTTTTACAAGGATTAGTTTACCTTATTTAATATCCCAAGTTGTTCATTAACCAATAAAATACCTCCAATTTTGTCCAGAAAAACGCCATATTTTGAATCCGTTTTCAGCACAAAAAATATATTTGTGAGGGCACTACGAGGCAGAACAAACATAAGTGAAGGTCACTGATTATGTACGAAAAATATACCAAACAAAAAAACCCAAAACAACTATTAATTTATTTACAAACTGAAATTAAAACATTGAGGTTATCTAAAAGCTCAATCAAGAAAACTTTCCTTATTCAAAGCGCACTTATTTCAAAGCTTTCATCAGTAGAGATTGGTGCAAGCCAAGGTACAAGCAGAGGTAAGAGATCCGAACTCGCTGTTTGTGATTTTAACGCAGCTAATATTTTGAAACTGACATTTTGACAGTGACAGAAATGTAAAAAAATTAAAGTTTTTTAATACCTACATTTAATAAATAAAAACACCTTTTAAATAAATACAAAATTAATCTACTCCTTATTTTATTATTACCCATCTAAATCGTTGTGTGACATCAAGTATTAATTAGAAAAATTAATTGACAAGGGCAAGTTTTAATTAGAGCCCAATTTTAATTTGTTCTACAGAGTGTTTACTATTTAAACCCGGCGTGTGTTTAAATTTTTTAATTTTCTTTTCTTCTAAATTTAACCTTTCTTCTCAAATACAACAAAAGATTGCGTTAAGATTCAAGAGGCAAATTTATTAAAATTAGTCTTATAAATTAAACCATGTCCAAAACTAAAGAAGAGTTGGTTCAAAA
This sequence comes from Oxystoma pomonae, assembly GCA_963921995.1. NCBI lineage: Eukaryota > Metazoa > Arthropoda > Insecta > Coleoptera > Brentidae > Oxystoma > Oxystoma pomonae. Next base: position 5,082,148 of record OY998170.1, read on the forward strand.
TGCTTAAAACCACAAATTTCACTTAAACTTAGGACCGTTCTATAGGTCGTACAACAGCAACTACGTCTCATCTATCTCTACGAGCACCCTTGCAGTATTCGTACGCAGCTAGAGTATCCTAACCATTTTCTTATCTGTGGGTTTTCTTAAATGCCTGATCCACAGTTTCACTCCTTCTACCTTCCATTCTATTGCTCTCTCACTTTTTTCGACAAGGAAGTAAATAGAAGTGAGCGGCATAAAGTAAAACTGTGCATCAAGCACTGAACAAGAATTGGTTTGGTTACGTCTTACGTTGTAAGCACAACGTTAAATCTTTTTTTAAGGATGTTTTCACAAACGCATCAAAGATACGCTAACAACAAGGAATCAAAAATAGCTTGCCAACTTTAACTGTCTATTCTAATAACAACAATTTCCTTTCTCGACTTACCTCCCAGTAGACCAAACGAATGTACAACTTCTTGTACATTATCGTCTACTTCTTGTATTCGATTAGAAGCAGCCGCGATTAAACGACTTGTGTGTGTAGAACATAGATATAGGAGAGGAGAGCAGAAAACGCTTTCTACCTGCGCCAACTTAGTTTGCACCTGAAGGCGATCAGAGATTGTACTGATCGAAACGTCGTGTATAAATAAAATATGGACAATGGAAGTCCGAACATAGAGTTAATTCCAACGTTGAGACTTGTTGGGCGACCATCTTTATGGTAGCTACGTCACAATCCCAAACCTTATTTGAGTTTTTTCTGTGTGCAAAGAGCTGTTCACTTTTGTGTCTGTTTTTTTATTTTTATTTTATTTTTGTGCTTCAGTAAAAAACAAAATCAACTTATATATAAAACATAAAGGTAAAACTGAAATAGAGACATTATGCTTACCACAGTTGCGATGAGACAATTTGGCGACGATGCCAGACTGCGCTAAAAGTTGTATCCATACACGTAAAGTTTTTACAGACATATTACTTTTATAACTTTTTTATCATTTATCTGGAATTATGCAAATTCTCTGGTTTGCTTTTTAAAACATGGAGAAACACCTTATTTGTATTTAAGGCGCCTATACTCACAGGTGAGTGCAACATTTGATTGGTCGCCATATTGAAACGTCATCTGGGCACTATAACTCTTTTTTATTAACAAAATGATACCGTCATTTTAGTTTTTTTTAAATTTTTGTTTGTTTTGTTAATATTTGTGCATCAAAATAGCAAAAACTTATTAAGGAGTATGTGCCGGAGACAACCTCAAGTGCTGGATATAGTATCATAAAATAAAATTTCAACCGGTACCCACTAAAGTCAAAAAAAGTTTAGAAAACAGATAAAAAATAAAGAAAAACGCAAAACTTTCAAAAAATACCAGTCGCTTTAGTAGCCAAAATCAAAACCAGCGAAAATGGACGCGAGGAAAAACTCTGGGAAAGCTGTCATCAAAATGGCGGCACTTTTGGTGTTTGCTAAAATTTGAATGCGCACCAAAAAATCCTTCTAATCTCCTCTGATCTCTGTGGTGTAAAACTACCTCGAGGAGCCCGATTTCGAGGCGTGGTCTGGTGTTACCTGCGAGCGCCGCCTTTCGCGTTTTAACCTAACCTGTTCTGAAAAAAATAATCGTGTTAACAAGTCGGATTCGAATTCAAGATGGCCGGCTAACGACGAAGCCTGACGCCACCACGGCAGAAAGGGCAGTTTGGTGTCGTGCGATAAGCATCTATCATTTTGATATGGCACGAATCGAGCGATATCATTTGTCTTTGTTTGTTTTGTGGAATTAAAAAAGGATGTTAACGTTATTAATAGGACTGTTGATGTTTTTGCTGTTTATTGGTGATATACCTGCCCCTTGTAAACGTGGATATATGTAAAAGACGAGCAACTGTCAGTTTGCAGAATCATCATGAGTACACAGGAAAAAAACTCAAAACTGAAGCACTGAAAAATTGACCTTTTTGACATATTAGTGCAAGCCCTTATCTCTAAATGAAACCACCATGCCGCACACATCGTGCCATTGTACTAATTCACAATGAAATCAACAAGATAACAATTAATAAAGATCAATTTAGTGATCAAATTTATTAACAAACAGATGCGCTACTTGTGTTTATTAAATTCCACTGGTCTATAACCTCAGCGGCGTATTGAGAAGGGGGGAGGCGGGGCAGTTTATCTACCTAACATGACCACCAAAATAAACAAAGGTTGGCCAAATGTGGCTTTGTTAGAGTCATTCGATCAGATATGCGAAATGTGAGATAGTTAATGCTATTTTGATAAAACAAAATAAAGCGGCACAAAAAATTTGAAGAAAAATTGTTAAAAAAATTAAATTAATAAGGTAATGAAAACACAACTACACACAAGCACCAAATTATAAAATTATAAAAAAATACATAGATAACTAAGCTATAACTTAGGAAACACTCAGTATACACCCATTGATTTTACAGAAACACTCTGCGTCCTGCAGGCTCAGTAGGTAAGTACTGTAGGTTATTTAAACAGTTCCATAACTTCATTAAAAGATATCCATATGTTGTATGTCTATAGAGGATGTATGTATGTCTATAAAAGATGTCAAAAGTCATAAAACTTGTTATCTAAAGAAGGACTTAAAATTATACTTAGAATCGTGTGTATATTGTCTGTCACTTCCAAACTGAGATCTATAAACACGTGAAAATCTTCACTATGTGATAAGCGGAGGTAAAACTTCTTAATAAGCCTGCTTTTAGTTAAATGGGCTTAGTAATATGACGAAAAGGCCATTATAAAATTCTGGAAAAAACAACCAACTGCCTGGTTTATCATTTCGACTCTTATGCTAGATAACTAAGTTATAACTTAGGAAACATTCAGTATACATCCATTGTTATAATTATTTTTCTCCTCTAACATATTTGCTGAACCCTTTGTGACAGAAACACTCTGCGTCCAGGTTATTTAAACAGTTCCAGAACCTCATTAAAAATACTTTTATCATGTATGACTACAGGGGGTATAGAGCTCTCAAAAGAGATCAAAAGTCATAAAAGCTTTTATCTAAAGGAGGACTTAAAATTATACTTAGAATCGGGTGTATATTGTCTGCCACTTCCAAGCTGAGATAAACACGTGAAAACCTTCACTATATGAAAAGCCTGCTTTTAGCTGAATGAAGTTAATAATATGACGAAAAGGCAAGCATTTGAAATTAGCGACACTATTCTAAATTATCACTGAACACTTCAAGTGGGTTGCGTGCGTTTTGCTGAACCCTTTGTGACAGAAACACTCTGCGTCCAGGTTAATTAAACAGTTCCAGAACCTCATTAAAAATACTTTTATGATGTATGACTACAGGGGGTATAGAGCTCTCAAAAGAGATCAAAAGTCATAAAAGCTTTTATCTAAAGGAGGACTTAAAATTATACTTAGAATCGGGTGTATATTGTCTGCCACTTCCAAACTGAGATAAACACGTGAAAACCTTCACTATATGAAAGCCTGCTTTTAGCTGAATGAAGTTAATAATATGACGAAAAGGCAAGCATTTGAAATTAGCGACACTATTCTAAATTATCCCTACCATTACTCCGCCGCTGATATCCGCCATATCTAAATTATTTCCGCTTATGATAAACCAGCCCATCTAAAATTCCCCTTCATTAACCAAACGCTTTAACGAAATTTAATTAACACTATCTTTATTATTATTAACATTATTTATAATAATTCTATTGACATCTTAAAATGCTCTTATAATTTAAGTTTCCTTTGATAGACCTCCGCCGTTTAAACGGAGGATAATAATAATCAAAATAAGGGGTCATGTCGACAGAATTGTTTTTATTAATTAACCATAGTTTATACATTAATAAACTTTAATGATGATTTAGTATCTCCTGTTGGTGATTGGTCGAGAAGTACATCAACCGAGTTAAAAGCAAGTGCCGACGCTTAAATGGCCGAAGATAAAACGACAAATAGAGTAGCTAATGCTGGTGATAAAAATAAATTTAATTGTTAAGAGAATATTTTAGTGACTAAAACGAGGTTAAAATGAAGAAATTATTAATCGGAGAAAAATATTTTAAAAAGTCCAGTTTAAAAGATACGCCAGATCAGTGTAGCTTATATAAGTTTGTAGTTTTGAATAATGCTTTATTGGTAATAAAAGCGATACCAACCTCTTTGGCCTGGTTATTTAACCAAGGCTTAAGGGCTAATTTAAATAAACTTGGTTCAATATACGGTTCAGCATTACGATACATTTGTTCAATCAAAAATTAAACTTAGTTCTGTTGATTGTGTTGTAATTCGTTTGTCTTCTGCCGTGATAAAACATTGTAGTAGGCTGATTCTCCTACTCCATCGATATGTGTTTAAAGTCAAAAAAGCCAAATCAGCATTAATCTAGCTAGCAAAAGTGTTTGTTTATATACTTTTACGATGTCGTCGAAACGGAAACTACTAAAAGTAGATCATGAAACTACATAACTATAAGTACATACATTTTATTAAATGGTACTAAAATTGCCTGATTCTTAAGGCTTTAAACAACTACAATGTTTTATCACGGCGGAAGACAAACGTAAGAGAATTTATTGATTAATCGAATACCATACTTACCAGTATGAAGATTAATCCTAATTCTCTGTAGTTTGTCTTCCACCGTGATAACAACCCATCCCTCCCAATATTCGCTAAAATTTCGGCAATTTTGTAAGAAAACAGAATGACATGCCTCGGTTTAGGTTTGGGTAAGCTAGATTAATGCTGATTTGGCTTTTTTGACTTCAAACACATATCGATGGAGTAGGAGAATCAGCCTACTACAATGTTTTATCACGGCGGAAGACAAACAACAGAGAATTAGGATTAATGTTCATACAGGTAAGTATGGTATTCGATTAATCAATAAAGTTCTAATAAACTAGAAACTGTAATGTTTGGCGTAGAATTAAAAAATATCCCTAGTATTTTTTAATTGGTACAAACGATAGGTCATTTTTCGGTGATTTTTTACAATTTAGAACTTTCTGAAGAACTGGGAAATATTAAAGAAAGAGCCTTCTTGAACCAGCCTAGCAATATCTACAAAGAATATTTATTTGATTCATTTTCCAAAATCCAATATCAAAAAACTCAAAATTGATTTGCTGCAGTATCCATAACCATTAATTTATCAAAGGTAACATTTTGAATCAAATTTTAATTGTCTTTGCCACAAGTTTTTTTTATTATTTTACTTTAATTTATTTTATTTGTCTAGTAGATTTAGTTTCATTTCATTTAAGTCCATTTTTTTCATTATCATCCTGCTCTGTAGTGATATTATTTACTCACTCCATTACTGCCAGTTATAATAATTTATAAATATCTCTTTCGGGGCAGTTGGGTTACCACTTTCCCACACCTAATGATAAAGTGGTACTCTAATTTATAAATCAATTTTGTTTATTTACATTTAGCGGTAGGTCTAAATATGGAATATACAGAGTGTTTACATTAAGATATGGTGTTGTGTTTTACTGGCAATCTGACGAGAGGTCAATCCAATAACATTTTTGCAATCAATTGCAGTCATATTAAAAAAAAATGTCAATGATTCCATTAGCAGATTAAATAATTCAATAAATGTGTTTTGAAGCACAAGATGGTTTTTTTTGTGTTGGTTAAGTAATTTTTTATCGGAATTTCAAAAAATTTTAGTGCTTTTGTGTTGATTTTCACTTTTTTCCTGTAAATACATGGTTCTTCTTTTTCCATTGATTTCTTTAAAATATCCCAACTTAGGATTAAGGCTAGATTCACCTTTGGTTTTCGAGTTTTCAGAGTTGCTTAATATTATTTTTTGCGAACAATATTGAGAAGCTACTAACGACAAAGTTGCTTAGTATTAATACTAGACAAGCTTTTTTATTTCCCACTCCATAAAAGTGTACCACCTTTTCAAAGGCTTTAAAACGTAATAAAAAAATCCACCTTCTATTCTTCCAAAAATCTCTTTTAACACCATTATATATACTAATAAAAATTCAACACTATTGCGCTTAAAAAATAATCAACGTCGAAAGTATAAACGTAGACAAGAAGGTGTTAAGTGGTTATCAAGTGAGGTGTCAAATTGACATATTTATTACCAAGAGCCGAAGATGTTTAAGAGCTGAACACTTCAAGTGGGCTGCGTGCGTTTTGGTTAAGTTTGTTTGGATATTGTTTATTTTTGTTTTGGTACTTGGTTGATTTTATAAAATTTTTATCGTCATCATCGTCGACATGCACACATGTGTTGCTGGGTGTTTGTAAAATATGCTTTCTAATTTGCATATTTAATGGGTTTTGGTGTTGTTTTGTTGTGTCAATTTCTTTTATTAATGTTTTAAATTCTACAAACATTAATACCCTGCCAGGTTAATAGAGAAATCAGGAGAAAAAAACGTTTAATATGAAAAGTGCTCCTAATATTGTAGTTTTTACAAGCAAGCACAAAAATAATGCTTTTTTATGAGCGTTCGTAATAATGAGCCGTTCAAAAAAGCACAGTTAAGCCGCGTATTTTACACACTATTTTTTTATCAAAAAATTTAAGAAAGCAGTCAATTTAGTCAGTACGATGCCTCCGACATGGAGGCCAGCCAACACCTTCCGTTTTAGTACCCTTTTACACGTATGCCGCCGCCATTTTTGACCCTGTTGACAGATATTACATTGGTTAATTGTCAAAATGGCTGCCACATACGTTCAAAGCTCACTAAAACGCGAGTAGATGGAAGGCCTATTAAATATCGGAGGCACCGGTCAGTAGCTTCTAGGACTTTTAAATGTATTTGATAGGGCGGATTTTTTTTAGCGATTTCATCGGTTTTTTGACAAATGACATATGACGTTAATCTGACATTCCATGTTGTTGAATTGGATGTTCCATCGACAATTAAAAAAACGCGATAAAAATCAGTCAGAATTTAGCTTTAGCTTTGAGGAATTTGTGTTTTTTTGAAAAAATCCCATGTATTACAATAAAGATGAACGAAAATTCCTCGTGTTCATCTTATTAGCCTTAAGAACTATTTGTTTTACTGGACCCAGATTATTAAATCTTCTACCACATAACATAAGAAATAAACGCATTACTAAACCAATCAAAAATAATTATACAATGGGTAAAAATAAACAATAACCTTATTTCAAAAACAATTGTCTGGTTTTTGGAGTAGATATTTACCTATTATTATATTATTTTTTCAAACTATTACTATATTTTTATATTTTTTTTGTAAGAGTAAAACTAATTCTTAATTAATTGTAACTAGGCTAGAATTATGTAGACAAATTAAATAAGTAGATAAACCGGGATGTTGGCTAGGGATACAACACACAAATTTTAAAATTCATTGTATCCTTCGCTCGACATTTACTACAACAGGGTTCTTACTGACCTGGAATATCTGGAAAAGTCAGATAATTTTGAGAGCTACCTAGAAAAGTCAGGGAATGACTAAAAAACATTCAAAAGTCAGGGAATTGGCATATAAAACCTGGAAGTTCTCTTTCTCAACCTATTTTTTAAACCAACTTTGTAAGAAATATTCTGTGAGTTCTTCTCTGCTCACCTCGTGTATAAGCTCAACATCTGTTTCGCACTCAATCAGTTCCAGTCCACCTAAAATCCAAGAGTAAGAGACAAAAAAGAGGAAAGCTTTTTAAAACGTGTAGGACAAGAACCGCATCATTACCCAGGGTGGCAGATTGTGTATATTGAACATATTTGGTTTTTCGTTTCGAAATAATAAATATCATCTGGTATTATTTCTCCTTGTTCCAAGCACACATCTATCTTCTGTTAAGTGTAGTCTAGCGCGTTTTTTGTAATCCGACAATATTTGTCATGTAGTGTATTTATTCCTAACCTTTAAATGATGTGGGGTGCAACTGCGATGCGAGATTTCGAGAATTTTCAATTTTTTTAAGAGCAAGAATCCACATCTAAAAAAACAGATTCTAATTTAGACTGGATAAGTCCTTTCATAAGTCCACCAAAGTGGCAGTGTCTAAAGGCTGTGAAAACCAATAAATATCAAGCATATTGTAATCTTTGTTTATATATGGGGCATCAGGTCATCTTGAGCCATTTTAGGGGCAGTGGTCATGTAAAGTACATGGAGACTGAAAAAATTCAAGGATATTGACGTTGTTAATCAAGAAAACTGATACACTATCAGTCTTGGCCCAAAATGACAATGGCACCAACTACTGGAAGTGAAGGAACCTTCACAGCAACTGCTTCCACTGCCAAAAAGGGTTCTACTCCTTTTTTGTAATCTTTTCTTATTAAGCAATCAGTTATGGATGCAGAAATATTGTGGTGCAAGGAGTCTTTGTTGTTGTCTCAATCTTGACTTTCCTAATTGCATATTCTAATGCTATGTTGAAGAGTTGAGGTGAAAGAGTCACGACCCTGCTAAAACCCATTGTTGATACCAAAGAAATCAGAGTAGCTCTGTTCCACCCTTATCTTGCACCTTGTATCCTCCGTACACATTTTTTTACCAGGGATATCAGCTTTTAAAAGCCCAGTTCCTGCATTGCTTCCCACAACTTTGCTGTACATAATCTGTGAAATGCCTGTTTCAAATCAAACAGTTTTTCCAATTATTTGTCTAATGGTAAAAATCTGGTCTATATGCTTATAGGTGTAGTATCGGTATTTACCTCTTCGTTGAGTTATTTACTTGGTTATTTACTTCTTTAGTAATTGGTTTCTGGTGTATATCCTGCGTTTGTCTTGAGTTTTTCTGTATTCCAGTTTATGCTGGTCTCCTTCTTTGTGTGCATGTGCACCTGTGCATAAAAATATTAACACTTTGTGCATTTTAGGTTTATAACTTGCTAGATGAATCAAAAAAACTTTGGTAGAAGTAGGCAAATTAGTGTTTTGTTTTTAATACTGTTAAGTACCTGATTTGTTTTTAGGATTTAACGAATTCGGTTCCTGTGGTTTTTGTGTTCATAGAAAGTTTTAAACAAAGTTTCTCGTCTTATTTATCTGCATTTTACCTTTTTATCTCGATAATATAAATACCTGCTAAATTTGAGCTTTCAAAAATTGGCATGGTGAAAGTCTACATTTACTTGGTATCCACGTAGGCAAGTAATTTATATCCAAAAAATACCTGGAATTTGGAAATCAGAATTTATTATGATTTGAATTGATTTGATTTGAATTTAAGAACATCAGATTTTTTTCATCGGTGAATTTACAAACTCGCCCATCTTATACGCGAGAGGAAATCTTCAGGAAATGCTGTTAGGGATGCCCATGAGATAAATGTGCAGCCAACATTGCCATGACTATGGTGAAAAGAGTGACTGACGGACAAAAAAAAATGGGTTTTACGATTCACAGAAAAATACTTAAATAATTGTTTTACATACGTCATCTTCATAGACATGTCCAAAATAGAATTTGCGTTTTATTCAAAATTAAATGAGCGAAGCAGCACAATCTTTTCTCAAATTAAGACGGTTTCTACCCAACGGACCAGAAAATGGAATTTTATAAACCATGGAGATCCACCTTCATGGATCAGAGACAATTTAAGAAAGTCGCAGGGGAGAATCTGTGAGAATGTGATATTGCGGAAAAAAATGGATGGAACCGCAGTTTTTAAATAATTATAACTAAGGCAAAAAATCTCCGATTTGAATAATATTAAGTTGGTGAGAAGGCCAAGTCATCAAAATTTATAGACCCAAGTCAAATGTGACATTTCGTAAAAATTGATCCCCTAGATATTTTTTTCCCTGAGACACTATATCGAAGAAAACATCTAGTTTAAATAGTAATAAATTTTCCATTGATTATCCAATTTTGATAAACTTAGACGTTTTAAAAAGAACAGGCCTTTAAATTTATAGAACCGGTGTCAAGACTGACATTTACTAAAGATCCAAGATGGCGGTTATATTTGAAAAACAGGCGTTTTTAATCCCCCTAGGAAAAAATTTCTGTGCAACACTGTACAGTCAATCTCAAACGTTAATTGTACAATCATTATTAATTAATTAATACTTAAAAAATTCGGTTAAGATATAAAGTAATTGTAAATATTTACACAGATCAGTGTTTGCCTCAATTTGTCTACAAACAACTAGGCAAATTCTGATCTGTTAGAACATTTTACCAAATTTTTTGAGTGTTACATTGAAATACTTGAAAGGAATGTGGCTTTGTAACTGATGTTTGAGACTAAATACAGTGTTGTACATAAAGTTTTTTCTAGGAGGGTTGAAATGCCTCTTTTGCAAACATGCCAGGCACTTTCTAAAAAGTCTAAGTTTATCAAAGTTAGTCAATTTTTTCAGAAGTTATTGCCATTAAAACAAGTAGATTTTCTGGCAAACTCTGGTCTATTTAAATGCTTCAAAATTCCTTATTCTTGACCGAATTTTCAAAAAGTTACATCGATGTGCTGCGAAAGAATGTGTCTTTGTAACCGATGTTTGAGATCTTGTACAGTATCAAACAGAAATAAATATCTAGAGGGGTTAAAATGCCTATGATTAAATAGTTACGCCATCTTAGATGTTTAGGAAATGTCAAGTTTAACATCGGAACAATAAATTTTGATTGCTTTCTACCAGTGGCGTAGCCAGGGGGAGGTTCATCCCAATCTACAATAAATTAATTATGATCAAGTGCCCCAGGGACAGCATAGCTGACTCTTTACTCCGGTTTATGACGTGTGTTTGGTGTGATGTCTTAAATTTTATAAATTTTGCCTGCGGTGCTATGACGTCATTAATTGTTACACTTTCAAAACGGGTAATAAATGGCACAAAGCATAATTTTTCTGAAAAGTTTCATCTGCGCAACCCACCCATTCTTGGCATCTAACCCAATATACTTTTTCAAAAATATTTTACAGAGAATCTAAGAGATCAAAATTTTTAAATAATTTTTTGTTTGTTTTGTCAAAATATTCATCTGTGATGCTATACCAATATTAAATATTGTTACAATTTTGTTTAATTTACAGCAATTTGTTTGTCAACAACATTTAAAACGCGTAACAAGCTGCATTTTAGTGTAATTTTTTTTAGCAATTTTTGCCTGCGGCGCATTTAAGAGTTAATTTCGAAAAAATCTGCAAATGAGACCAGATGAGAATTGCTTCTAAAAATAAGTAAACTTGATTTCGAAAAAAACTAATACATGCATTTTTTCCTATGCCACAAAATTTAGCTTTCCATTAGTGTATACTATTATAAGGCACCACCAGCTTAGTATGCCTGACAACTTAAAATTCAGTGTGACAGATATCAACATTTACAAAAGTTCAAATTATTACTCGAGTTATAAAAGACGGCTGTTCTATAAGAAGAGCGGCCATCCATTTTGGAGTTGATAAAAAGACGATAACGCGATGGAAAAAGCGCTGGATTGAAAATACTTCTACGGATAGGAAAGATGGATCAGGACGACCAAAAGTAAGTTCTGAAGTACAAGATGAGAGACATATTGACCATCTCAGACAAAATCCTTTTTTAACGTCGCCGTCGGTTGAAGCAGCTAATGTAACTTATTTCTGGGTTCTTTAGCAACAGTAAATAGAAAAGTAACGAAATCAGAAGTCTCTTGTCGAGTTGCTGCAAAGAAGCCTTTTCTAACAGAAGAACAAGAACAGGCCAGAGTGATGTTTGCACTAAACAACGATCTTCGTGATAATGACTTCTGGGAGAGGGTGGTTTTCACTGACGAAAAAAATTTTCTATCGTCTTTAAGCAGCAGGAGAATTTTAGTTTATCGTCCACCAAATTCTAGATTTGAACCCGAATATACAAACCAAATTAAAAAAGCTGGACATTTTTCTGTAAACATGTGGGGCTGGTTTAGTGCTAGAGGTTTGGTTTTTTTTTGGAGAATTGAAGGAAGAGTCAATAGTAAACGATATATTGAAATCCTTGAAAACGTTATGCTGCCACCTGTACAGGTTTTACATGAAAATAATGACTTCGTTTATCAGCAGGACAACTGTCCAGTACACACGGCTAATGTTGTTCGCCAATGCTTTCAGAATAATAGTATAGAAACACTTCCTTGACCAGCCAACAGCCCTCACCTTAACCCAATGGAAAATATATGGGGTCGAATCGTTAAAATAATATACCAAAGGAATTGGAGACCACGAAACGCTGAATAGTTAAGCGATGCTATTTATCGGGCATTGATCCTATTAAATACTAAATTATTTATTTTAGTTCTTTTTTAAGTTAAAATAATTGGTATTAAGTTTACCATCGTTTTTGTTCTAATCCAATTTTCCTAATCGTCGAATTGTTTTCAGTCCAGCGCTGTTTCCATCGTATTATTGTTATTTTATCAACTCCAAAATGGGTCACCGCCCTCTTTATAGAACAGCCTTCGTCCGTTACTCTAGTGATAATTTGTTATTGTTCAATAAAGACTTTACTAAAACATTATTTTTGTTGATTTTTTAGTATTATGCAAAATTTAATATAAAAATAAGGTTGCCTTTTTGAAATAAAAAATATTTTCAGTTTTAGAGACCTTTTTTAAACAATATGACAAATTGTCGTACTTTTGAAGTTTTTAGGCATTTTAGCTGGTAGTCCGTATGAGTTTTTTTAAAATCAAGTGTACGTAGTTGATGTTTCTTAAATGATGAAACCCTGCCCAGAGTTGATTTCTGGCTACGCCACTGTTTCTACACGTTATAAACAATATGTCAGCGATTGTCGTATAGATGGATGGCACCACATGATTACATATAGTACCTACATCCGTACAAACAGTAAAACTAGTGCAAAGTAAGTCAATTTTTGTTAACTTTAACCTTTTTTCTACAGAATCTGTCTCTTTTGTCAAATCACTGCTCCTCGGTCGTTAAAAAAGATAGCGGCATCGGAGCTTTGAGGGGACTTAGCGGTCGACCTAACCTCCTACTACTCCCCAAAGCCCTAAGGGGGGATTACCAAGGCATTTAAATAAATACATAAATATTACATCAGCGAATTGTGTATAATTAAATTTCGAACTGGGTTGGCTTTCTTCAGAATGTTGGCCCCAGTAAAACAGAAGGTACAATCTGAATTTTTTATTTGTTCAACTAAGGCGGATTTTAAGGGTAAGTTTATTTTTATGTTTGCTTTTTTTATTGCCTACTTGATGTACTATACGTAGTAGAACTTAAAGATATTGCTTCGCTTGTAAACTTTTCTTACAATAATTTTTTGCGAATATTTCAAAATTGTTTCTTGCCTCAAACTCTTTAAAATTTTTAAATACGATCTTACCAATTCTACAATTTTTTTGTTGAAAATTGAGAGGTTTTTTGAATGAGCTATCTAGCCGATCGCCTTCTCCCCCCCAAAAAAAAAAAGTCTTGACCCGACGAGAAAAATTTCAATTTTCTATCACTTTCCGAAACGCAGATAGAACCTTTTGCTTTTACTGGGCAATATAGCTTTGCTGCCGCCTCGAAAATGCTAATTTCTAGCTGATTGTAATAGATGTCTCGTTTTGGAGGAAATTTGTGTTTTCCCGTTTTCCTCATGCCATTCTCCAAAATTGTTTTAACTTTCGGTCATTGCTTTTATAATAAAATTGTCATTCGTTTGCTCCAAATTTGTAAGCTCTGGCTCTGACTATTTGATATTAAATATTGGTTTCGGTTTGTTTTAACTCTTTTTTAATACAGTGGCGCACCCCCGCCCCCTCCCCGGAAGATTATTTCTGGGTGCACCACTGTTTAATAGGTACTTTTTGCTAATAATTATACAGGGTGTCCCAAATTCGATATTCACCATGGGGATCTCCTAAACGGTAGGAGATACGAAAAGGTTTAAATTAGTGTAAAGTTGCGCAATTTGACGCTTTCTTCAAAACCAAAAAAAAAGTTTACAAAGTCCGGGTAGTTCCGGAGATAGGTGATAAAACCGAAACCTTTATTTTTAGTTTTTATTTTTCTGCGCCCATATTCTTAAAGCTGTCAAAAAACGCTTAAAACTTTCTAGAAGTACTTTTTTAAGATCTATCTAATGAGAGCTCCATTTTCGATTTGACATTTCAATGTGACAGGAGTACTGTTAAGTTCATTTTTTCTTATGGAAACATGCTTTTCTCCTCCTGCCGCTTAGTTCATAAAGGATCACAGATATTTTACAATCTCATTTTAACAAGTACCTGACGTTTTGAGTTAATTGACCATCATCAGCCCAAATTCAAAGATTAAAAAACAAAGGAAAAAAAAGTTTTTTTAAAATTTTGAGTAAGTTAAAGCAAAAATTAACTTTGGGCTAAACCCAAAACGTCAGGTGACTTGTCAAAATAAGCTTTAAAAATGTTATCTCCGCCATTTCAAGTGGTCGAACGGGACAAAAAAGTAACCCATTACTAGAAAAACCAGGTGTGACTTCTATATGATTAAAATTATGACTATATTTTCTAATAAATAATTTCCTAAAACCACAGGTTACGGCGGGACAATAAAAATTTTAGTAAATTCTTACTTTTATATATTTCAATTTTTTAGAAAAATACTTCATCAAGGCTTTTCCAAACTAAACAAAAGGCATTGGAATTAAAGCAAAAAGTATGTTGTTAACATTAAGGTTAAAAATGAATGTGAACCATGAACCAGTAAGAATTTTCTTTTGGGTTGGACGGGACAAAAAATAAAACAATTAAAAAAATAAGATTTGCTTTAGGTCCGAAACTGTTTGTATATTTCGGCTTTTTTACATACCAAGAAAAAGTGTTATAGTGATTGTATGAAGGTTTTTAACAAAAACCTTTTCTTTTTTTTTAATAAAATTACATTTGCTTGAAATGGCCCATCTGTCATCCTTTATGATCCAATCGGCAAGAGAACTTTATAGTGCTCACACTGAAAAAACCCAAAAACGCACTTCTCACTAGGTAGATCCTAAAAAAGTGCCTGTAGAAAGTTTTAAGCGTTTTTTGACAGCCTTAAGAATAAGGGCGCAGAAAAATAAAAACTAAAAATGAAGATTTTGGTTTTTTCCGCCTATCTCCGGAACTATCCGAAATTTGTAAACTTTTTTTTTTAGTTTTGCCCTAACTTAAACCTTTTCGTATCTCCTTGGTTTAGGAGATCCCCATGGTGAGCATCCAATTTGAAACACCCTGTATGGAGTGTTCCAACAACAACGAAACAGAGGCGTTTTCTAGCATTTAGAGTACGATTTTAAAAGAACCTCGAACACGTCGATTTTTTCTTCAAGGGAGACAGTTTTTGGTTATATTGGAATTTTAGTATGACGAAAAAAGTGAGAGGGCAATAGAATGGAAAATAGAAGGAGAGAAACTGTGGATTAGGCATTTATGAAAACCTATAGATAACAAAATGGTTAAGATATGCTAGCTGGGTAGTCGTAGAGATAGGTGAGACGTAGTCGCTGTTGTACGACGTATCCGTTCTGAGCATGCGTACAGAGATTAAGCACTCTCTATATGTGCAACTTTAAGTGTCTATTTGATTTAAATTAGCTAATTATTTTAGTTTTAATTTTTTCAATATCATTATTGAACCTGTAATTTCTTGTACGTCTATGGTTTTCTCGAATTATATTTTCGAAACACTTTCCACAACTGCGTGCATATGCTGTTCACACAAAGCGGCTAACTAATTTACGGGTACTTTAACTTACACCAAAATTTATTAGAGCAATTTTTCTTCCCCGTTTTTGTTTTTTTATCTTCCCCAGGAGTTGCTTTATATTTCTGCTCGCTCGTATGTGTTGACGACTTGGCGTTTGTCATTTCAGAGCCAGTATCAGAATTTAATAACAAAGCAGTAGTAAGTTAGAATTTCGAACCTCCATCGTCTTTATTTTTTTATTTCTCACAACGTTTCGAATGCTTATGTATCTGCAATCGTCATCAGGTGAATACTAACAAAAAACTAAAACTACTATATTATATACTAGTGTGTGTTCAGTGAACCATAAAAAAGCTGTGTTCAGTGAACCATAGTTGGCTCCGCCCTTTCGCAGTTGAAATCTGTTACCTCCGAAAAGTATGGGTTTCCAAACAGCCTTGACAGTGACGCTTTGTTGAGAAAATACATTATGGTTCCTCTGTATAAATGTTGTTTCTTTGAACTTCCGCTTGAATAGATTTCCCTCCTTGAAGACAATCTTTGCCTCTTTCCATTCCATATGATGTTGATTGTCCCAGCAATGTTAAGCTATTATAATCTTGCTAAATATTTTCTACTAATCATCCAGCCTCTTCAAGGAAAGTCACCATCATTCGTCAAAAATTCAAAGCACTTCGTGTACCTCCTTAGAGACATCATTGTACACGAACGTACCACTGGAAGAATCACTTCAAATCATTGAACAGAAGCTACTTAAGGACAACCACCTCTCTGATAGAACCAATCTACCAATCAATGTCATTATAGATTTGTTAAAATGTTGTCTGCAGAATTCTTACTTTCAGAAAAAAGACAGGTATTTTCGACAGGAAGATGGTCTACCCATGGAATCTCCACTTTCACCGGTAGTGGCCAAAATCTTTATGGAATTCTTTTAAAAAGAAGCTCTGCGAACATCTTGGCAGAGGCCCAAACTATGGCTCAGATACATGGACGACATATTTATTATCTGGAAAGAGGACAACGATACACTAAAACAATTTTTTCATCACGTCAACAGCATAAGAAACTGCATCACATTAACTCTGATAAAAGAAGAAAATTGTCAGCTCCCTTTTCTCTACGTTCTAGTCACCAAAAATAATTCAACCATAACCACTTCCGTATATGGCAAACCAACTCATACAATATCTAAACTTCAAATCAAACCACTCAACGTCAACCAAACTGGGAATTGCAAAATCTCTCATAGATCGAGCCACCTACATCTGCAATACGGAAGAAGCTCTAAATAAAGAAAAGGCAAAAATTCGATACGATCTCCGAAGGAACGGTTTCTCCAACTACACGATCAATAAAACTCTTCAGACCGCACCACCACAAAGGACGACAGACGCAAATACTGAGAGGAAGGCGACAGATAAGAAGAATAGGCAACCAATACGATCTTCGGACCGTTTTCAAAGCCACCACAACAATAAGAAGTCAATTAACAAAAACTAAACCGCAACGCCACGACACCAAGAACTGCATCTACCAAGTACCATGCTAGTGTGGGGATATCTACATCGGAGAAACCAGCCGACCCATGGAAGTTCGCCTTACTGAACACAAGGGCAAGGCTCGACAAGGGGACACAACTGGATCAAAAATAGCTCAACATTGCTGGGACAATCGTCATCATATGAAATGAAAAGAGGCAAAGGTCGTCGCCAAGGAGGAAAATCTATTCAAGCGGAAGTTCAAAGAAACAGCATTTATACAGAGGAACCATAACGTATTTTCTCAACAAAGCGTCATCATCGAGGATGTTTAGAAATCCATACTTTTCGAAGATAACAGATTTCAACTGCGAAAGGGCGCAGCCAACCAAGTGTAAACTTCATGGTTCACTGAACACAGCTTTTTTATGATTAACTGCAAACACACTAGTATATAAGATTAGATAGTCTTAGGTTTTTTTTTAGTATTCAACTGATGACGATTGCAGATACATAAGCATTCGACACGTTGTGCAAAAAAATAAAGACAACCACCTTTAAACAACAACAAATCTAATTAAAAACGTTAAAAAATAATAGCAACAACAGTCGTAGACCAAGGTTCATCCTTAAATCAAGTAGAATACGCTCCCAATGTATAATTCTAGAGTTATATTTTACCCTTATACTAATAATAATAACAATTTAAGCGAAGAACAGCCGGGGACTTACTTATTTCAAAGATTTTATTAAAGTCAAAATTAAGGTAGGCATTTCCACAGGGGCAAAAAAAATTCATAGAGATTCAGTTTTCAGTAAATGTGAATTTATTGGGAGAATTATTATCAAAAATCCAGGAAATAAAATCATTGCTACTTTTTCAAAGCTACCTGAAAAATATTATCCAGCTTTTGAAAATCCCGAAATACTTACAGACATTGTCTTGGACCAAAACCGAGTAAAGACCTAAGTATACAAGAACTAACACTCTAAATAAAAGACCATAAGTTCTATCCATATTCAGCATATGAGCGTAAAAGGTTGTGGTTTTTGTGTTCCTCTCCCTAAGCAGACATCCACGTCCTTCTTCTTAATCTGTACCTATTTTACATATTATTCTTAGTTCATGTTTTCTGTTTCGTTTTCCAGGCTCATAAAATTATGACGAGTAGCCCAATAAAGAGGCTGGAACGTAAAAATGCTATAAAGCACCTTACACGGGAGGAAACAAGTTAATACTTGAGGGGCGTTCAGTCACGCTCTAACATGCAAATTTGATTAGGTTTCGTCGCCGACGCAAGGTTGAGGCTTTCAGGTCAGTGGCGTACTAAAGAGTGTAAGGGAATGGAATATGACCCTGGAGATAACGAGGTCGCAGATTGACTAGCTTGTGAAGAAAACGAGATCGCCCTTGTCTCCTGCACCCTCTAACTGGATGGATCGTGAGTTACCTCAGTACAGGAGGTACTTGCTGGACCCTGTATATTTTAAAGAGTTTACCATGGAACAATGTTGCAGGAGGAAAATCAGGAAGTTTATAGAGTTCACTTCGCAGGAGATCCGGACAAATTAAAGTTTTTACTAGAGTATTTAAACAGTCTGGACATACATTACACTAGAGAACAAATTTCTAAACTAATAGAAGTTGGGCAACAATAGTTTTCGACTCTAGTGTTTCCCAAAAAATTTGTTGCGACCATTTTAAATGCATCCCTAGCGCCTTTCTCTTGCCATGAAGTACGGAATCGAATTGCTCATCTCCGAAAAGTTTCCTAATTTGGGGACCCACAAATATAACTTCTATTTAAACGTCACTGATTCTGGGAAACTTTTCTTTTAAATAACTAAAAGCATGGTCTTCTTTGTTCATGGCCTTCACAAAATTGTGGGAAGTGGGAAATTTACTCGCACTCACGGGTGTCAATAATACAGCCTCCGGTGAACACGCGTACGTTGCCAGACTACTCATTGACCTGTGGACAGAAGCCCACTTAGTGGTCTCTTACGACATACCTAGGGGTTACCCTGGCACTATGCTTATGGACACCAGACAGGGAAGTAACTAAAAATTAATGATATCTTAGCAAACCTAACTAAAAATCGGATAAATTAATGGGGACAAAATTATAGAAGTAACCGAAACCAAAATTTTGGTTGCAACTGAAATTAAATCACCTTAAATTGATATTTACCACTCTTTAAAATAAAACTGTGGGAATGGATGGTCACCACAATCTTTGGTTACCAATTTTCCAAATGAGTTGCCAAACAACATACAGAATAATAATCATAATGGTATGGTTTGTTGTTTGTACGCCCCTGTCCTTGTCCTTACAAAATTAAAACAATTCTTTGTTTTATGGATCCTCGCCTTGGTAAAAATGCGCGACATTTTGATGTTTTCCCTTAATTGTCAACTCAGTTCTCCTCGGAGTATGCAATATACCTATAAGACCCAGGGTGTATGGTATATCTCACATTTTAAAACGTAAACGAGCGGCTATGTTGGGAATTTGGAACCTTGGGTTGCACTAAAACAAAATTATGATTGTTTTCCACAAACCAAACATTGTTTATCGTCTCCTGATGATGCTAACGTTGTTAGCGAAACGCGCGTCGAGTGCAAAAAAGTGTAGTTTTGGTTTGTGGAAAACAATCATAATTTTGTTTTTGTGATAAACGAGCGGGTTTTATTCTTTCATTCTTTCAGTTATACACAGAGGAAATGTGATTAAAAAATTGAAAGAACGCGATAAAAGTGGGTTATGATTTTTTTTGTAACATCTATTTAAGTCTTAAACACCAAATGATAAGGCTACATTTTATTCCAGGTTACCTTTTTCAATATTGTTGAACTTACAGTTCGAAACTTCCATCGTCTTTATTATTTTTTTTCACAACGTTTCGAACGCTTATTTATCTGCAATCGTCATCAGTTGAATACTAACAAAAACTAAGACTACCTAATCTTACATACTAGTATGTGTTCAGTTAACCATAAAACCCCTATGAGCTATGAAGTTTACTCCGAAAAGTATGGGTTTCCAAATATCCTTGATAATGATGCTTTGTTGAGAAAATACATTATGGTTCCTCTATATAAATGCTGTTTCTTTAAACATCCGCTTGAATAGATTTTCCTCCTTGGCGATGATCTTTGCCTCTTTCCATTCCACATGATGTTGATTGTCCCAGCAATGTTGAGCTATTTTTGATCCAGTTGTGTCCCCTTGTCGAGCCTTGCGTTTGTGTTCTGTGAACTTCCATGGGTCGGCTGGTTTCTCCGATGTAGATATCCCTACACTCGCATGGTAGCTGGTAGATGCAGTTCTTGGTGACGCGGCGTTGTGGTTTAGTTTTTGTTAATTGACTTCTTATTATTTTGCTTGTTTTGAAGACAGTTCGAAGATCATATTAGTTGCCTATTCTTCTTATCTTTTCTATGATTCCTTTGATGTATACTTCTCTCCACATAAAACTGGTACAGCAGAAGGTATTTTTGCATATATAAACTTTTTATAAGCAGATGGCTTGTTTATTTTTTAGTAATTCAATTCAAAATAAAAACCACATATCAAAAAAGCAAAAATGTTTTATTAGTTAAACAAAAGCTACGCAGTAACTGGTCTATTCGACTAGCTGATTATGAAAGAAGCAAGTCTACGATAGTAACCATAATAAATTGATTTCGAGAAGAAGGAACTGTCCCTTGAAAGAAAGGCACCGGTTTGATGAAAGTTACTAGCTCAAAACACTTAAAAGGTCACATCAAGTTAAATAAATGAAATTAAAAAAAAAATATATCAAAATTAAAAACATATAAAAAAAAAACACTTATTTTTAATAGCGGTTTCGAAGTCTTTTGGGCATTGAATTGGCTAAATTTTCAAATAAGTTTGGATTTTTAGCAATAACTTCCCTATATGCTCTTACGATGAGTTCCATTAGATGTTCTGAATTCCTGATAATGATATTAAAACTTGCTAATTTCTTTGCGATAAGTCCCCAAACGTTCTCTATTGGAGGTTTTTTTCAGGCCAAGGCAAAACTTCGATATTATTATCCTGGAACCACCGCTGCCCAATTCTGAACGTATGAACTGGACAGTTATCTTGTTTGAATACAAAATGATATGGATAAGGGACTCCTGCATATTAACGTAAACTTCGTTTCCAGTAATATATTGCTCTTCGTATCGGGTTCTTGGCGGTCGATAAACCAGAATTTGTTTTTTATCGCTGTTGGACGATCTTCTCATTTGTGAAAACCACCTGCTGCCAAAATTCTTCGTCCCTCAGAGAACAATTCAACGCAAAAATTAATCGAGACTGCGTCTTTTCCTCACTTAGTTTATTTTTTTTCCCGCAATGTGACAATTTAGCCTCGAACGTTTAATCTTCCTACCTAATGTTGTTATGGATCCTTGAAAATTTGGCAAACGGATGATTTTCCAGAAAATTGATTGCTTTTTGGTCTTCCTCTGGACTAGTAACTTTTGGCAAACTGATGCCTTCATTTCGGTGGATAGTTCCCTCCTCTTGAAATCGGTTTTTTATGTTTACTATAGTTGACTTGCTTCTCCCATAATGAGCAGCTACTTGCCAAATAGACCAACCACCATCTAGTTTTGCTAAGATTTGAGCTTTATCAAATTCGGAAAGATGCAGCGCGATACCTCCGACATGGAGACCAGCCAACAATTTCCATTTTAGTACCCTTTTACACGTATACCGCCGCCATTTTTGACACTGTTGATAGTTATTACATTAGTTAATTGTCAAAATGGCCGTTCAAAGCCCACTAAAACGCGAGTAGATGGAAGGCCTATTAAATATCGGAGGCTTCGTGCAGCGGCATTTTCTTAAATTTGGATGACACTGAAATGCAAAACATGATGTTGTCAGGAGTCTGTGACATTGTCACTTATAAGAAGACAATGCCGTATAAAAATTAAACAGGCTGCTACTTTCTGCTGTATCAGTTTTATGTGGAGAGAAGTGTATGGTATTATAAGCGTTGAGTTCCTTTCAGTATTTACGTCTGTCGTCCTTTGTGTTTGTGTGGTCTGAAGAGTTTTATTGATCGTGTAGTTGGATAAACTCTTCTTTCGGAGATCGGATCGCATTTTTGCCTTTTCTTTATTTAAAGCTTCTTCTGTATTGCAGATGTAGGTGTGGGTTCTATGAAAGATTTTGCAATTTCCAGTTTGGTTAACGTGGAGTGGTTTGATTTGAAGTTTAGATGTTGTCCAGTATGAGTAACTAAAAAGTCAGTTAACTCTTTTTCGATTTAGTATCCTTTAGCCTACTGTAGCGGTCATATTGACATCCAACTGACAGAAAATCCATATTTTACCTGTCAATTTAGTTATAAAAATGGCGGCAATCTTTGGCTAAAGGGCACTGAAGAGATAAGAGTTAACTGGCTTTTTAGTTGAGAACGATGTTGAGTGGTTACGGTTGAATTCTTTTTGGTGACTAGAACGTCGAGAAAAGGGACCTGACAACTTTCTTCTTTTTCCAGAGTTAATGTGAAGCAGTTTCTTAGGCTGTTGACGTGATGGAAGAATTTTTCTAGTGTATTGTTGTCCTTTTTCCAGATGACAAATATGTCGTTCATGTATCTGAGCCATAGTTTGGGTCTCTGCCAAGATGTTCGCAGAGCTTCTTCTTCAAAGAATTACATAAAGATGTTGGTCACTATCGGCGAAAGTGAAGATCCTATGGGTACACCATCTTCCTGTCGAAAATACTAATTTTTTCCCGGAAGTAAGAATTCTACAGATAGCAATATTGTGAACAAATACAAAAATAAAGATAATGCAATTCGAAACTCTAACTTACTCTTTTTCAATATTATTCACCTTAATGATTTAAATATTTTAAATAATCTTTTTCTGGCGGGAAATATGAACGTTTTAAATTAATAATAAAAGGACAAATTGAAGACAGAAAAGGTCCGGCTCGCAGAAGAATATCATGGCTCAAAAATCTTAGACAATGGTGTAGTGTCAGTACTTACTACGACACTCTTCAGAAAGGCATTTTTTGGTATCTAAAGAAGAAGCACTAATCGATATATGGCCTGCTCATTTTAACACTTAATGCCATGGTATACAAATGTTCGGGCCCATACCGACATTGCCGAGTTACCCAGGATATTGCCGTTTTATTTTTGCCACCCTTTATAATTTGCAACTCCGCCTGCGAACCCTAGACCGACACAAATGCAAATTAATTTTTAAATTCGCCTTGTGCTGCTTCGTTCTTTGACAATAATGATTTTGTCAAAAAAAATAGTAGTTTTAACAACTAGTGGCTAAAATAGGGCTTTTTTACAAGCGTTGGTTTAAATAACGAGCGCAGCGAGTAACAAAAAAGCACAGTTTAGCCGCGAGTTGTTAACACTATTTTTTTAATACTTTTATCATAAAATCCAACAAACACAGGAAAATACTTTTAAAAATCTCGAACGAAAAGAAATTCTCGCAACACACCATATTTACACTATAAATCAAGGCGGCTGGTAAATGAAATAACAATCGTTTCCATAGCGATGTGTCTTTTTACTCGGTGACGTTCATTGTTGCGACATTTTATTTTATTATACAAACTATAATACTTGGTAAAAACTGGCGGAAATGGCTTAAATTCTTAGATTATTAGTTAGATATTTTCAATATTACTATTTTGCGCTATTTCTCTTTAACTTTGGGTAAAAAACGGACTGAAATCTTTTTTTGCACCCGTGATCAAAAAAAAAGTTTTTTTGCGTCGGTAACCAAAAAAGCCATGCTTTAGTATATATTTTTAGGGTATCAAATTTTAGTCTTTAAGGAAGAAATCCATTATTTTTTAGGATTACAGCTTTACAAAACAGAAGAAAGGCACGGTTATTTGCCGCCCAGTTTACATGGCAATAAACGCAAAATTTGTAAAAAAACAAAAGCTTTACAAAAAAAATAATTAATAACTAAAATAAAGTGAATACTCAGCCTCCGTGTTTTTTTATGGTTGACTCTATTTATTGCTGAAAATTAGTTTGGGACTGTTTTGGGACTCTAGAATGATTATTATACCTACGTAAACCACTAGTAGTAATTTTTGAGTAAAAATTTTTGTATTTGTCATCCTCAAATTTAAAGCCGCCTTATTTCAACAATTAATTATCCAAACTGAAATGAGAGGTGTGGAACTTGTCTTTTCCGCTATTTAGAGCTCCAAAATTCTACCCATTTTTCGTCACTCAATAAACTTGAATAAGTATTTCACACGCCCAGACAAAATTCTGTAAAGATATTTTAAATTTACAGGGTGGTAACGTTATATAGTAAGAGAAAACTATATTGGGTGATTCGTTCGCGTTTTCCTTCAGCAAGAAAATTTTAAAATTAACTTGTTTTCTTTCGCCTTTGAATAATTTTACTTTAATAAATATTTTACATACTTTTGTCTAACGATGATTTCGGATAATTTTTGTCCTTATTTCGTTCTTTCAGATTGCTTTCCGGACATTTGTCCATGACTTGACCATGATCCTCTGTGGTACTCAGTGGCGGTCCCAGCCATTTGAAAAGGGGGGGGGGCGGTTTCGATAGGAAAAAAAACTAGGATAAAAGCATAGCTTTTATGAGGAACATATCAATAATGCAAACTAAATTTAGTAACTACAAGCACGGATTTGACCTCAAATCTAGGGGGGGGGGATTTTAAGTTGTTTATTTAATACATTTTTTATTTTCAAAAATGTTTAAATGCGCCGAAAATTTTTGAGAAAATTACATTAAAAATGCAATTTTTGAGTTAAGTTAAACTAAAATCGTGAGTATCAACGGTATCATCGCACCGCAAGCGAAATTTTTAAAGAAAATTGCACTAGAAATGCATTTTTTTATTTAAAATTAAATTAAAATTGTAAATATATCAATGGTTTCAAATCGCAGCAGGCGAAAATTTGTTAAGAAAATGACACTACAAATGCCACTTTTAACACAAAATTAAACTCTAATACCGTAAATATCAAAGATGTTATAGTGCCGCAATGTATGCCCTACTTTGGAAGAATATCGCCACACTTGTTCATTGCCTCGAAAATGTTATCAGGTATGTTTTGATTTAATCTTTTGTCTACTTCTGAACAATACTCTTTTCAAATATCTACTGACTTCTCCCAATAAAAGTCCAAGAATTTGTGTTTTGAATTAATCAAACAGTTTATCGTATTTAGAAACGACTAGTTAATTTTGCCTTAATTTTGGCTTCACATTGTAGAAAACTTTTTTATGTTCGAAATGATTTTGTCTAAAAAACATAGAAACTCTATAATACTGTTCTGTATTTCCAATATCGTGGTTTTCGCGGTAAGTACTTCATGCGTTTGTTTATTCTTGGTGTGACGAATTGAAAGTCAAACTGTCCAAAAATACTGTTGAGGGATTATAGAATGTCTTTAAAGCAGAGTTGGCTTCCCAGTGGATAACCGAAAAAGCCCACTGGGTTTTTTTTTTGGGGTAAAACGCACTTAAAAAAAAAACACGTAGGGCTTCTTTAAAAGCGGATTTTTTCATTATTAATAAAATAAATAGACGTAAAAAAGGTATATTATTACCAGTCGTTTGAATCTGATCGTAAGGTTCGATAAACTTTGACCAGTTGCAAATCTTTTTCTAATCCCGAAAAAATTCTTATTTTATAGCGCTACTCTTAGACATTTTCCTTTGAAAAAAATGGTTTAGAGTTAATGACCTCGAAAAAAACGAAAACTTGAATCGTATACTATCATGCCATACTAAGTAAGCAGGTACTTATATTGTAGTAAATACACAAACTCCACCAATAATTGTCTTAAGGTTTGTTTATATTAAGTATATAAAAAAAGCGCTGGTCAAACTAAACCAAAACTGCTTTGATTTATTAACAAACAAACAATTTGTCGATTTCTGTATTCCACCTATTTTTATGTCCTATTTTATAGTTGATAAACGATCGCGAGAATAAGTCCTAATTTGAAAAAAAAAACTACAATCTGTATATAATTTAAAAAGAAAACCATAAAAATCCCAATCAAACCCATTTGTAAAACAGAAAAAAGCCCAGTGGGTTGGGTTTTATACAAAAAACCCGGGTTTTTTCCAACCCTGCTTTAAAAGAACGTTCTACAATTTCTCGTTTTTTCTCCAAAGACTTCAAGGTTACCACCAGCATCTTTGTTTCCTACTTTTTTCTGGAGCAAAGAGGGGGGGGGGGTGATCGCCCCCCCACCGCCCCCCCTGGGACTACCACTAGTGGTACTTCGGTTTAAAGTATATTTTTTGAGGATGCACATCTCACGGCTAATCAAAATGGTCTAATACAACTGGTTCTTCCTTTAAGGAACCACCTTAAAGGATGACCATTTTGCAGGGCAGGGCAGAACAGAAAAATAGTTGATGAGGCCTGTCCTCCCTCTTAGCTTAGGAACCACCTTGATAACATTTACAATAGTTACCGTACGTTATATATGGCTTTCACTAAAGCTTCAACTGGCATAAGTTCAAGAAAAAGTATCATATATCAAGTCTAAATCAAGTTTTGTAGTCTGCAGGATTTCTGGGTCGTATGTGTTTAAATTGTGATCTTTGAAATCTTAGTAGATACCTGGGCAAAATAGTAGAGAGCTAACCACCAGTTTTGAAAACATAAATACATACCGTACGTTAGATGTAAAATTTCCTGGGTGTGAAACTGATTTGTTTATCTCACTCTGTAAGACCTGAGTGTTTTATGGCCGCGAAATATGTTCCAGACAAGCCTCATTTACTAAACTCAAACCGTGTAAACAAGCTGGAGAAGAAGTTTTCACTAGATAATAAAGCGATAAAAGAGCCTGTCTCTATTTTTGTCCTAGTATCGTAGAATAACTTGCCAGTGTCCATAGAGTAATTTCAGAGTCAATACACAGCTGGAAAAACTGGGCCAATCGACTTCTTTGCCATTCCCTCTTCGAAGGTTGGTTATAATCAGCGCTTTTTGTACTTGGTCCACTGCTTGGCTGCAAAATGTCATCGTATCATTTTCTAGAATTTTTAAGTCATAATATACCTGTGCGACCTATGCTTTTTCTGATTATACCTTCTTCTGTTGTTGATTTTATGAAATCATATTTGTCGTTGCTTAAAATGTGGCCAAAAAACCATTTTTCTCTAAATTTATAAAGGCTATAAAAATTTTCCATTATTATTAATTTATTTAAAAAAATATTATAAAAGTTTACGTTTTTTTTTCATGGTGAATAAAACTTCAACGCGACTACACAACACTGATTTGATTTTGGTATTACCAGTTTTATTGAAGTTTTTTTGAAAAGTTAAAGACCACAAACTATCCATGAGCCTAGCCGACCTTCCGTGCGGCAGGCCAATACATTATCTACTGCGCTATGGAGACCGCCAATTCTTACAGGACCACTTGCATGTTGTTTCAGTTCTGATGGATCTGATAACCCAATTTTTTGTTACTTCTAACATGTCTTTGATGTTTTTTTCCTTGGCTTTGGCCATCCAGTTTGTTTTTCATTATTCAAGTTAAGCCCAAATTGTGAACTTTTGAGTGCAAAGTGATTCAAAATCTCTTGCAGTCTTTCCAGCCTGTCTGCAGCAGCAGACAGTGTCGTCAAAATATCTAAGGTTGTTGATTTTTAGGCCGTTTATAGTCACACCTTCTTCGCAGGTGTTAAGTGTATTAGTCTCTATAAAATTATGACTGTAAATAACCATTTAAGGATTGATTTGATGTCTCCTCCTATCTATGTGTTTAGGCGAGTTATTCTAAGCAAAGAGTAATAAGGTACGAAGTTTAAAAGTCGTTTGGTCTGACAGGAGGTTTTCTCGAGTATTTTACAGTGATGATTGATTCGACGCAGAATCCTTTGGGATGTGTTTTAGTGTTTGTTTAATTTTGGAAAATAATGAGAAGAAATTTGGGCATTATTACTACCCAAATATCTATGAGATACTATAAAGAATGCCCCGCCCTTGCACTTTCCGAAAAAAACTTGTAAAAGTAACATTCTATTAATAAATTACAAAGGTGAAGAGTCTTCTGTACATGCGTCAAATGCATTAGCCTGTTTTACAATAGCAATTTATCATCAGTGTAACACAGCTCCGCTTACACCAAACAAAAACAAACAACCACGCCTTTAGAGTGATAAACATAAACAACCACAGTAAAGTAATATTTGGCACTTTATTGACAGTGATTTTTTTATTCTGTGAAATTTTAATTTAAACTTGTCCTTGGTGAATTTATCTCATGTCAATTTATTTATTACATTATTTGAAATCAAGCTCAAACTGGTCTCATTGGTATGGTGGAAACTACCGTCAATCCTTCTAAATTCTTAAAGATGGACAATAATACTAATAAAACCCCAATTTCTTACCAGAAAAATATGGAACGAAAACATTTTTATCACTTCTAATTCTTTATTTAAAAAAACCGCCATTTCATGGTAATTAATTTTAATTTATTTACCATCTAAACGAAGGGCTAACCTCTTATTCACTGAGAAACATCCCCGCCGATTTCTTTTACTTAATTAACCCCTTTTTTTCTTCTTCAGATTAAATGAGTCGTTAAAACAAAAGCCTAATGGCCGCGAAAATTCTTAAAAAACGCCTTTTATTACCCCCCACTGATTCTTTGCTAAATTCTTTGTGCAATAGATGGGAAAAAAGAATGGTTTTATAGTTAAGTATATTTTTACTTGGTAAGCACACAGGTTTGAATAAGAAATGGTGTTCACCACCAATTCAACATACAATTGCGAGAGGGTCTTACTACAAACGGCACAAAAATCAATCTAAGTTGCAGAAGAAACTTTCTTAATTGCAGACACACTGGAAGTTTTACAAGAGTCGGTGAATCAAATTGCAGTCAAAAACTCGCAATTTTACTTAAGTTGAATGCTGGAAAACCAAAATCAATGGTTATAGCAAAGAAAAAGAGAGGGATATTAGAAGTAAATGGCAATTGTGTTGAAGAAATCCTTGGAAGAATCGAACAGATCAGGGCGTCTTTCCTCAAAATGAAATCCGTCTCCTAATACCTCTTTTTTAATTTAAGTTTTTCCTTTTTAAGTGTTTAGTGCTTTATGCGCATCCACCATTTTTAGATTACCTACCTCTATTTAAGTATGATTTATCTGTGGCTTTATAGAAAAAACATAATCCTGCTTTCCACCGGAACTGTCGTTTTTTCTAAAGAAAACCTATTTCTTTTCTCCCTTTAAACGAATAATTAGTAAAAGTTCCTTGGCTTTGGGGTTAATTTGGGATAATTGTTGGGATTCGAACGACTTTACTGGGCATAATTAATGGGAATCTGGTCAAAGGGATTAAACTGGAGGATAAATTATCGTCTTTTTTCCCGGTTATTCGATCGCTAATGTTGGCAAAAAATTAGCTTTGAAGATACTGCGGTTGGGTCTTCTTTGTTTCCTTAAAAAACTGCCTTTGTGTTATGTCATTAAGACTCTAAGCTTTTTCAATTTCTCCCATCCAAAGCATAGATTTTGGTCATATATATGCCCTCTTCTTTTCTCGGTATGAGTGTGATTTAGTGGAAAGGGTACTCCTCTTTTTGTTGGTCTAAATTTTAATAATTAAAATTGCAGTTGCAAGGGTTACTTTGCTTTAAATTATGACGACAAACAATTTTTTTATCATTGCGTTCTCTAGTGGTACTCTTTTGATATTTTGTTTCTGCTGAAAGCGGGCCAAATGTCTCAAAACAGGAAGTCTATTTTCGCGGGTAATATCATAAGTGCATCTGAATTTTTCCAACACGAAAAATTAGATGCACGAATGGTATTTGGTAAGATTAATTTTTTAAAGCTATTGACAAAAATACCAAACAAAATTAATTACTGTTTGGGAAACTACTGCTTGAGGTAGATGCCAAATGACAATTCATATAAAAAGGACAGTTTTTGTATTCTGCAGAAGTACTATTCAAAATATTACGATTTTTTATAGTGTTAGAAACGCCATAAGTATGCAAAAGGTTTCAGCATTATCGGTCTTTTCGGTGGTTGCAAACGCATTTTTGCCCTTCTCTATGGCTGCACATATGAAATAATTTTCTTTCTTTTGTCTTTCTGCAGACGATTCTTAATGATACTCTGCATTTCTCAAGGAATTGATAAATATTTGCATGGTGATCGAACCAGCTCGATTATGTCCTGTAATTCTACTATCTCTTCCTTGGAAAGATTAGTGACGGCTGTAGTTCTCATAGAGTCGTTCGTAGTTTTTTTATTCGCTGCATTCAAACCAGTTCACGTCCACGGAGATATTTTTAAACCATCCTGTGCTGTTTGAACAGTTCCATGTCGGTTTCAACGTCAAAAATAATCTTTCCGTGGTTATGTTTGGTGAACGTTTGGATAAAAAAAAAACATAAAAGATGCGTACAGTACAAAATTTTAGCTTTTTGGTATTCAGGACAAGCTACTTACTTATTTTTTTGCACTTTCCTGAGCTGTTTTGTTGAAGATAGAATTGTATTCTATTCTACCTGCAACAAAAGAAAAAACTACGTAAATTTTAAAGTTTTCCGATGTGGAGAAGCTATACAAAATTTTTAAAAATTTTTAAAAATTTTAGTTTGATCGTTTTTAGACCTAAAGTAGTGAAGCAGGCAATTGACAGCTTTTTAGCCTAAGCTAGTTTTATTTTTGCTAGTACGTAAAATTTGCTGTAAGCTTCCTGGCGTATTTTCATCCCACAGCAGCAATATATTGTAGTACTCCTCCATTTTTAATAAATCATAGCTTGTTATTCTCTTACTCTCTTGTTTTTGGAGATTGCTTCTTTTAGCGTTTCGAGTATCTCGCGACGTGCCACATGTCCTTCAACATTGTTTCTTGTATTCCTCACCATTTGATTTTCGCATAGTACCATGCCCAGTCTTTCAAAATTAAGTTCAGACCTGGTCACCAGGAACTGTTGTAGTTTGGTCGATCGTGTACCTCTTGAGTGAACAAACCTCCAAAAATTGCCTCCAAATTGAGGCGCGTGTCCTAATTGTGTCAACAAGAACGCTTTTCTCTAGTACGGAGTTTATCTCGTCTTCTGCAACGGTTCCGAAACAATTCATTTTGCGCAAAGATTTTCATAATTTCCCGAAAAATTTGACTCGAATTGCAAGCGATGTTAGGTTCCTAAGGGATTGGTGCCATGTCGTTGTTTTGTTTCACCCGTCAGTTTTCTTTATGTCATCGACTGCTAGATTTTGAACTTTTGTTTGACAAATATTTTCCGGAAAAATTCACAGGTGTTGTCAATTCTTCCAACATAAAACAATATTTTACGTCAAAATATGTTGCTGCGAGTCGTCGAAATATGAAGGAGTGAAATATGTTTACACTTCCCACACACGAAATCCCGATGGGAAAACCTTATCCAGGAAGCAAACCTCTTTATTAATACCTACTGGTGTCGCTATGATTAAATTAAGCCCAAACAAAATCCACCCCTTGACCATAAAGTCACTTAACCCAATATAACCGATCAAGATAATCTACATAATAATGACGTGGTGTCAAAATCCCGCGGAGATGCTCCACGGGATATATAGCAAACAGGATGCTATGTTAGAGCACCTCAAGTTATTCAGTAAAACTGCAAAAATTAAGAGATTATTTTAAATCATACTGCTTATTAGTATTACCTGAATAAGAGTGTTTACCTGCTTTTCTAGGGATAATTGAGCGTAAAATTTAACTGTCAAACTTTTATTTGCAACGTTTAATTTTTGAGATATCACACCCAGTCGGTATTTTTCTTATGAAATTGCCTTTTACTCGATTTTTGAGTATAAAATTTTTCTTTAAAACAGTAATAAAAAAGCAGCTGTGCCTAAAGAAGATATTAGACACTTAAAAATACATATAAAAAGAGTGCTTATTCCTTGTCGTATCTAAGTACGGCGTTATGTCTAAGTCATAAATATTTACAGTGGGACTTACTAAGATTTAAAATAGGACCCCCCACAGATCTAAATATTTACACCTGCGGGGGGTACTAAATTTTAAAACCAAATTTAAAAAAACACTTACCCATACAGAAAAGACACAAAGTTATTCATTATTTTGTATGATTATTGCAAAATACCATTGAAAAACAGCTTTTTTTAAAAAAAAATATACCAAATTTTAGGAGAAGATGCCCTAAAACTAATTTTTTTTTGACATGCTTCAAAATGGTATATGGTGAATACGCCAAAAATTTGGCACATAATAGCTTCACATCATGTGTCTTTGAGGTTATAAAGTTTTTGATTTTTTAGACCACCTCTGGGGGCTGGTTTAAATTTATAGCCTCCAGAAAGAATTGTTTTGTGGCAATTGGTAATAAGTTTCTTTAAAATTTCCCTTCTACAAGAAGTAATTTACCTTATTTATTATCCCAAGTTGTTTATTAATCAATAAAACACCTCCAATTTTGTCCAGAAAAACGCCATATTTTCAACCCGTTTTCAGCACAAAAAATTTATTTATGAGGGCACTACGAGGCAAAACAAAGAAAAGTAAAGGTCTCTAATTATGCACGAAAAATATACCAAACAAAAAAACCCAAAACAACTATATTAATTTATTTACAAACTGAAAGTAAAACATTGAGGTTATCTAAAAGCTCAGTCAAAATAACTTTCCTTAGTCCAAAGCCCACTCATTTTAAAGCTGTAGCTTTCATCAGTAGAGGTTGGTGCATGCCAAGGTGCAAGCAGAGGTAAAAGATCCGAACTCGCTGTTTGTGATTGAACGCATTTTTAAACTGACATTTGGACAGTGACAGAAATGTAAAAAAACTTGCATTTAAGTTTTTTAATACATTTTATAATTAAAAACATCTTTCAAATAAATACAAAAATAATCTACTCCTTATTTTATTATCACCCATCTAAATCGTTGTGTGACATCAAGTATTAATTGGAAAAATCAATTATCAAGGGTAAGTTTAAATTTATTCTACAGAGTGTTTACTATTTAAACCCCGCGCCGGTTTCAATTTTTAAATTTTCTTTTCTTCTAAATTGAAACTTTCTTCTTAAATCCAACAAAAGATTGTGTTAATATGATTATTCAATAAACAAATTTATTAAAATACTTCTTATAATTCAAACTGTGTCCAAAACTCAAGGAGGGTTGGTTTAAAATGCTTAAAACCAAAAATTTCACTTTAACTTAGGACCGTTCTAAAATAGACTAAACCCTTTTAGTAAATCCCAACATATAAGTTGCACATAAAAAGGGTGCTTAGTAGCTGTCGTATCTCAGTGCGCATGCTCAGCACCGATACAATGCGCTAACTGCTTGCGAATACTGCAAGGAGGTTCGTAGAGATAGGTGAGACGAAGTCGCTGTTGTACGGCGTATCCGTTCTGAGCATGCGCACTGAGATAAGACAACTACTAAGCACCCTTTTTATGTGCAACTTTAACAGTGAGATTTACTAAGATCTAAAATAGTACCCCCTACAGATCTAAATATTTACACCTGTGGGAGTACTAAATTTTAAAACCAATTTTCAAAAAACACTTACCCATACAGAAAAGTCACAAAGTTATTGATTATTTGGTATTGTTGTTGCAAAATACCACTGAAAAATGTTTTTTTTTTCTCAAAATACACCTTATTTTAGAAGAAAATGCCCTAAAACTAATATTTTTTGACAGGTTTCAAAATGGCAAATGGTGAATACGCCAAAAATTTGAAACATAATAGCTTAATTATTTGTGTTTGAGGCTATAAAGTTGGTGATTTAAATTTATAGCCCCCAGAAAGGATTGTTTTGTGGAATTTGGTAATAAGTTACTTAGTTTATAATTTCCCTAAATAACCGTATTTACAAGGATTAATTTAACTTATTTAATATCCTGTTCATTACCCAATAAAACACCTCCTATTTTGTCCAGAAAAACGCCATATTTTGAACCCATTTTTAGCACAAAAAATATATTTATGAGGGCACTACGAGATAAAACAGTGAAGATCACTGAATATGCACGAAAAATATACCAAACAAAAAAACCCAAAACAACTATATTAATTTCTTTACAAACCGAAAGTAAAACATTGAGGTTATCTAAAAGCTCAGTCAAAAAAACTTTCCTTACTCAAAGCCCAATCATTTTGAAGCTGTAGCTTTCATCAGTAGACGTTCGTGCAGGCCAAGGTGCAAGCAGAGGTAAAAGATCCGAACTCGCTGTTTGTGATTGAACGCAGCGCTAATATTTTTAAACTGACATTTCGACAGTGACAGAAATGTAAAAAGAACTTGCATTTAAGTTTTTTAATACATTTTATAAATAAAAAAACCTTTTCAATAAATACAAAATTTTATTATTACTCATTTAAATCGTTGTGTCATATCAGGTATTAATTGGAAAAATTAATTAACAAGGGTAAGTTTCACTTAGAGTGACATATAGCTCCAATGTTAATTTATTCTACAGGGTGTTTCCTATTTAAACCCCGCGTGGGTTTAAATTTTTTAATTTTCTTTTTTTCTAAATTTAAAATTTCCTCTTAATCCAACAAAGGATTGTGTGTGTCAATAAACAATTTTTTTTTTAATTCTTCTTATAAATCAAACTATGTCCAAAACTCAAGGAAGTTGACTATGTTGGGAATTTGGAACCTTTGGTTGCACTAAAACAAAATTATGATTGTTTTCCACAAACCAAAACTATACTTTTTTGCACTCGACGCGCGTTTCGCTAACAATGTTAGCATCATCAGGAGACGATAAAGAATGATTGTTTATCGTCTCCTGATGATGCTAACATTGTTAGCGAAACGCGCGTCGAGTGCAAAAAAGTATAGTTTTGGTTTGTGGAAAACAATCATAATTTTGTTTCAAGGAAGTTGGTTTAAAATCCTTAAAACCAAAAATTTTACTTAAACTTAGGACCGTTCTAAAATAGACTAAACCTTTGTAGTAAATCCCATCGTAAATATTTATGGGTGAGACGTAACGCCGTATCGTGTTTTGGGCTTGCGTACTGAGATAAAACAAGGAATAAGCACTTTTTTATATGTAACTTTAAGTGTCTATTGTCAAAGTGATCAAAATCTAAAAACATTGAGTGAATTTTAATACGGTTTTTCTTAGGTACTCTAGCAGAGATCTATTCCGCAATATAGATAGCAGGCTATAGGGATTAACCCCCTTATTAATTGAATGCCAGGCACGTTTGCTCGTCATTGGCTGCCACTTTGGGCCAGTAATTCAGGATGCGTATTAAACGGGAAGGCTTTGATAGCGTTACTCCCCGGTTTACTATATCTTGGGATAGCCGAGGTACCTAATTAATATTGGAATTGTATTTGTGTGTTCTTTAAAGTAATAGAGATTGCCTTTAAAAGTGTTGTGCGCTCTTTAAACTGGAAAAAATAGGTTCCGCCAGTACTAGAAAGAGTGGCCAGCACCGGCACATTCCAAAAAGTTCATTGCAGGGCCCTGAGGAAAGAGCTTACCAAGAAAGAGATGATGAGACAATAGTTGATCCATATACCGGACACGACGACAAGACGGATGAACACTTGATTTTAAAAAAAACGCATACATGCAGTCACAAAATTGACCTTTCTAAAAGTGTATCGGACGGACTACCAGCTAAAATGCCTAAAAACTTCAAAAGGTCGACAATTTGTCATATTGTTTAAAAAAGGTCTCTAAAACTGAAGATATTTTTTGACTTAAATTAAAGGCAACCTTATTTTTATATTAAATTTTGCATAATACTAAAAAATCAGCAAAAATAATGTTTTGGTAAAGTCTTTATTGTATTGTATCACTCGAAGGCTGTTCTATAAAGAGGGCGGTAACCCATTTTGGAGTTGATAAAATAACAATAATACGATGGAAACAGCGCTGGATTGAAAACAATTCGACGAATAGGAAACTTAGATTAGGACAAAAACGACGGTAAACTTAATACTAATTATTTTAAATTAAAAAAGGACTAAAATAAATAATTTAGTATTGAATAGGATCAGCGTTTTTCTCTATTACAAGCTGCAAACGTCTGGGCATTGAAAAGGTTAAATTTTGAAAATACTGATGGTCTTCTGAGAGCTGATCTAATGCGCGATAAATAGCATCGCTTAACTCTTCAGCATTTCGTGGTCTCCAATTCCTTTGGTATATTATTTTAACGATTCGACCCCATATATTTTCCATTGGGTTCAGGTCAGGGCTGTTGGCTGGCCAAGGAAGTGTTTCTATATTATTATTCTGAAACCATTGGCGAACAACATTAGCCGTGTGTACTGGATAGTTGTCCTGCTGATAAACGAAGTCATTATTTTCATGTAAAGCCTGTACAGATGGCAGCATAACGTTTTCAAGGATTCACTATTGAATTTTCCGTCGATTCTCCAAAAAAAACCCAAACCTCTAGCACTAAACCAGTACCACATGTTTACAGAAAAATATCAAGCTTGGTTTGTATATTCGGTTTCAAATCTAGAATTTGGTGGACGATAAACTAAAATTCTCCTGCTGCTTGAAGATGATTGAAAAATTTTTTCGTCAGTGAAAATCATCCTCTCCCAAAAGTCATTATCACGAAGTACGTCGTTCAGTGCAATAATCACTCTGGCCTGTTTTTGTTGTTCTGTTAGAAAAGGCTTCTTTGCAGCATCTCGACAAGAGACTTCTGATTTAGTTACTCTTCTATTTACTGTTGCTAAAGAACCCGGAAATAATGTTACATTAGCTGCTTCAATCGACGTTGAAAAATTTTTGTCTGAGATGGTCAATAAGTCTCTCATCTTGCACTTCAGAACTTACTTTTGGTCGTCCTAATCCATCTTTCCTATCTGTAGAATTATTTTTAATCCAGCGCTTTTTCCATCGCATTATGGTCATTTTATCAACTCCAAAATGGGTGGCCGCTCTTCTTATAGACCAGCCGTCTTCTATAACTCGAGTGATAATTTGAACTTCTGTAAATGTTGATATCCGTAGCATTTTTAAGGTTGTCACACTGAATTTTAAGCTGTCAGGCATACTTAGCTGGTGGTGCCTTATAATAGTATACACTAATGGAAAGCTAAATTTTGTGGCATAGGAAAAAATGCATGTATGAGTTTTTTTTGAAATCAAGTGTACTGTGCAAATGTCCGGTAATTGCACATCAGCAGTAGTAGATTTAAATGATATTCCACCTAAGCAAGTTGCATCTTAAGGGCCTTAACATACTCTAGTCAAAACCAATGTCAAAAAATGAGCCAGAGCTGGTGAAAAAATGTCAAGTTCACAAATTAATCAGTTAGATAGACCTGCATTTTTCAACACTTTAAAAGTTCATTTAAAAATTTAAACTGTTTTCCAGTAATTGGGTAGCGCTGTTTAAAAATCTGCTTTTAGTTTTTAGCGAGTAAAGAAAATTTAGAAAAAAACATGATTTATTTCATCTATAAGATGGTTTTATAATATATTAAAGAAAAATATACAAAATATACACATAGAGACTATTTAAATTAGTTATTTATTGTTTACGCTCCTTAGAAAACGTTTTCTTTTTTAGAAAAGCTTCTTTTCCATTCCTTTTTTTTAATTTTTGCTTTTTCATTTTGTAATCTTAGAAGTAGTTCCTCTAAATTTTCATTCACCCTTAAATGAATTGAATAGCTGACCGGAACAGAAACAAAAACATTACCATTATGTAAAAAACAGCTTTAAGTACACAAGCGGTCCGTTTTGTGAAAAATATGTTACGCAAGTTCAGCATCGCGATTTCTATACTAAGAGAAGGAGCAAGCAATTTTTTTTGTTTCAACCTAGATCACAGTATTATATTAAAATGCCTATGTAGGTGATAGAGACCAATAATTGTATTTAAATTAATTACTTCTATAAAAAATTGAGCTCAACAAACAAAAATCACATCATCACAAATTTCGTGCAGACCTGTGTTATTAGGCATAAACTATGGTCAAATCTATTTACCTGAACCCAAATTAGTCTCCTTATATGGTCACAGGATACGTTAACTTACATTACTGAAATAAATGTTTCTTCATGTCCGACACACGAAAAAATTCAAATTTTTCCGCGGTACTACACAGCCATTTCTCAAAAGCAAAAACGACCGCGTCATGTCGCAGTTTTGTAAGTACTAAAATTTACGACATGGGATTTTCTGGAGCGATATTGGAAAGTTTCAGTCGTGCAAGACCCGTAAATTTTAACGTGAAATTTGTTATATACCACCAATTAATTTCATTAATTCTTACCAAATCTAGAGGACGATGAATGTTACCAACGTCATTTACATTTAAACAGCTGTTTTGTTTGTGGTTAATTTTTTGTGGCACTAAAACTATTTAAAAAACCATTCAGTGGACTCAGATAAATAAATTATTGATACAGCAGGAACGATAGTTACGTCAAAAACCAATCATGCGTGCAGTGTCAGGCAAAATGGTGATTATCACTATATTTACACAAAATCACTGATGATGTGGCGAAAGTAATTGATAATGTTCTCCAACATTACGACTACGTTAGAGGATCAGGATGAGATGCAATCATTATCTATAAAGTTGTCTTTAAAAGTAATATTCTAACTCTCCCGGCCATAAATAAATTTTTGCTAAATGAAACTGCCAGTGTTGTTTTTTTTTATTTTTTTAAAATAAACTTAAAAAAAACCCAAAATTATCTACTAACTATTCATCCTTACGATCCACCTGAAGCTCCACGAGGATATATTCTTTTCCTTCTTCACTATAACACAAGTGGACTTTATAGAAAAGAAACTCGAATTAGTGAATGAACATTTTTTTTGATGAATTATTGAACTCAGTGACGTGGAATGTCAGATAAAACTCATACGTCATGTGTCAAAAAAGTCGCACTATGTCTTCTTTGGTTTTGCCGTGCTCGTAATTAGGCCCTAAACTATATCATAATAATTCTCTTCTCTTATATACACCCTTTGGGGTGTCCTCAAAAGCATAGCTTGTGCAAGGAAGGGTTGGAAATTGTTATTACATAGCTGCTACTGGTAAAGCATTTGCTCAAGATGACAGGAAAACCCAAAAATTCTACCGTTTACCATTTCTAGCATATTAAGCAGGAATTACTTGTGATTACCTTCCGAAACATAATCACGCTACATTTAACGTTAACGTTAACGCGTCGTGCATACCTGAAACTGTCTACTATAGTGAATCGTGTCGTGTCTAACTGTCTCCTTGTGGTTCCAACGAAATCGGTACCGTGTTTTACGGCTCGCGGTGGGTGGCTTGATTGTCCTAGGGCTCATCTCTCGGCCACCTTTGACCCGCCAGTACGACTAGATATGTCGTTGTTTTCGGATTTTCCGCTCCGGCAACGTTTCGCCGGGTTTTGATGTACGATATGAGTTTTGGAATGGTCGGTTATAACGTTTGTACATAGCAACATTACTACATCATGTTTTACATGGGGCGGAATGTTTATAAAGGAACGTGAAAATTAAATATTTTAATATTTGGCAAGGGTTCGGGGCATCAAATATGATGGATAGTTGTGTTTATTCTATTTTAACCTACAATGTGGTTATGTGGAGACAGTCTCGGGATGTGGAAAGGGCCCTGAAAAATACTTTCAGTTACGTCTATCTTCATTTATAGAATTCTAATTGTAACTATGTTGGGAATTTGGAACCTTTGGTTGCACTAAAACAAAATTATGATTGTTTTCCACAAACCTAAACTACACTTTTTTGCACTCGACGCGCGTTTCGCTAACAATGTTAGCATCATCAGGAGACGATAAACAATAAACAAACAATTGTTTATCGTCTCCTGATGATGCTAACATTGTTAGCGAAACGCGCGTCGAGTGCAAAAAAGTGTAGTTTTGGTTTGTGGAAAACAATCATAATTTTGTTCTAATTGTAACCTTTAAAAAACGATGGCACCTTACTTAAAACGGAGATTTACCGGGTGGGCCATAAAAAATAGGACAAAATGTTTTCCGTTATAACTTTCGAACCATACCACTGATTTTAATGCAACAAACTGCTCTTTGCAGGGAATTGAGCAAGACTTTGAGTAAAAATATTTTTTGTCCGCCATCTTAAAATCTAAGATGGCGGAAAGAAACAAACTTTACCTTTTCCAAGAGCCACGTTTATTCTTATGTTACGGACGATTTTTGGATCTTTTTATGAATTTGTAAAAAGCTCTGTTTCTGCCAAACTAGGTGCGAATCATTAAAATCGGTTAAGTGGTTCCCAAAATAAAAAAAATCGATCAGTGTTTTACTCATTATGCGATTGCGATTGTCGTCTTAAGTCTGTCTGCCTACATTTTATCATAAATCCATTATTACTAAGCCAATTTTGATGAAATAAGAAGCCTCATGGCGAAAATCGCATTAGTTAAAGAACTAATGCTATTAAAATTTCTCGCCATCTTGAAATTCAAGATGACTGACAAAATCAAACTTGATCGTTTAAAAAGACTCGTTTATTTATATGTTCTGTAAGCTTTTAAATATTTTTTTTAAATTGGTACAAAAGTTTCGCCACACACAACGAGGTATAAATGATCAAAATCGGTTTGGTGGTTCTCCAATCAATTTTTGTTTCCATCACTGTTTTCCAGATTATACGATTGCCTTCTCAAATTGATACTCAACCGATTTCAATAAAATAAAAAGCATTATGGCGAAGATCAACTCTTAAAAGATCATTATCGAAATTTTTCGCCATTTTGAAACCCAAGATGGCGGACACAATTAAATTTATTTCTTCAAAGAATCTCGTTTATTCTTAGCTTTCAAGAACCTAAAAATGCCCTTTCTCCAACGCGCATAGATAGGTACGAATCGTTAAAATCGGTTCAGTGGTTCTCAAAAAATTATTATTTTTTTTAACCAGTGTTTCCTCATAAACTCATTATTACTGAACTGATTTTGATAAAATAAAAAACATCATGGTAAGAATCGATTTCTCTTTAAAGAAATTTGCCACCATTTAAAAAAACCGCTCTTTTTTTTGTTGCGAGTAAAGAGAGAGTAAAGAGAAATCAATTTGAGAAGGATGGAAAACAGTGATCCATCACATCAACAAAATTAATTTTTGAAGAACCACCAAACCGATTTTGATAATTTATACCAATATATAAAAAATAAAAGCAGAACTTTTGTACAAATTTAAAAAAATATTTAAAAGTTTACAGAACATATAAATAAACGAGCCTCTTTAAAGGGGCAAGTTTGATTTTGTCCGTGAACTTGGATTTCAAGATGGCGACAAATTTTAATAGCATTACTTAAAGAACAATCGATTTTCACTATGAGGCTTTTTATTTCATCAAAATCGGTTTAGTAATAATGAATCTATGAGAAAATGTAGGCAGACAGAATTGAGACGGCAATCGCGCATAATCCGTAAAACACTGATTGAATTTTTTTTATTTTTTTTGGGAACCACTTAACCGACTTTAATAATTCGCACCTCGTTCTGCGTGGCAGAAACAAAGCCTTTTTCTACTTCATAAAAAAATTCAAAAAATTTCCATAACATAAGAATAAACGAGACTCTTTGAAGGGTAAAGTTTGTTTCTGTCCGTCTTAGATTTTAAGATGGCGGAAAAAAATATTTTAAATTATAGTCTTGCTCAGTTCCCTTCAAAAAACTGTTTATTTCATTAAAATCGGTGGTATGGTGTAAAAATTATAACGGAAAACATTTTTCCGGTTTCTTATGGCCCACCCGGTGCATAATTATCAAACTAGAAGTAAGAATAACATTTTACCTGAAAAACATAAACATTAATTCAGAAGTCTCCTATTTATACTGGTTGGTTTTTGTTTAATATGTTGCCCAATTTTATTTAAGAAATTAGCAGTTTAAATAAATTTGAAAATGCGCTAAAGAAACAAGAAGTTTAAAGAATATCATGTACATCGACCATAGGTAACATAGTTTTGCCTAAATGTATAAGCTTTGTTTATTGCTGCTTTTTTAGTCTTATTTATCTTATCTTAAATTTACTGTTATTTTTATGAACTATTTTACTGTTGACAATTCTCTGTACTAATATTTATTTAGTTTCGTTGAGACAATAAACAATTTTGACCACTTTTTGCTGAGATATACATTTTTTCGTCCTCAATATGAAATGGAAAGGTCTTGCCCCTGAGAGGTGTTATGTATAGGTTAACCCCCACCAATTTCAAAAAATATACCCAAAAAATGTTTTCAATGAGATCATTTTCCCCCATTTTATATTTTTCGATAACCCTCAAACAGAATGATTTTGTTCACAGTGGTGCCACAGACACAAACAAAAGTTTTTTAATTAGGTACCTTTGCAACGGGAATTTTTTAAATTACTTTTATTAAGTTATTCCCCCTTGGAAACAAAATCACCGGTTAGAAGAGTTTCTGTAAAATTGATGAGGAATACATTCTCATTCAAAAATCAATTGGTTACCTGTCAAAACGTACAAAGACAAAAAATCATAAAAAAAATAAGTATAAAAGAGGTCAAAAAAACAAATTCAAAACGTCAAGCAGGAATTAGAAAAGAAATTCTGTTTGAATTTAGTGACGCAGCGTCAAAAAATATTTATTTGTGTTTTTTGCGTTTATTAATTTAATAAACTTCCTTAATTTGATTAATTGATTGCTCACACAGAGGGTGAAACCTAGTAGGACGTCATTTCATCCTTATTAGGGACTCATCAGCTAGGTCTATCACAATGACAGAAAAAAATCCTGTCGATGACGCCCTCTGTATGAAAGATCGAAACCATACAATTAACCCACCTGTATGCAGGTGTACAAGCAAGCGAATTATTAATCGCAAAACAACCGATAGGTGTCGTACTGCACGATTTTTTAAAAAAAGGAAGATGGCTGTGGGCACTGCAAATCTAATGAGAAAACAGGAGTTTTTTATACTTAAGTGCAAAATGAACTTACTTGAAATTTCGATTGCTTACACAGACAGGATTTATTTCGTATGAGCCGCAATCTTTGGTACATAAGCGCGACCGAAGTTGTCTGTCATTTTAGTACACCTAGCTGAT
Organism: Oxystoma pomonae; assembly: GCA_963921995.1. Taxonomy (NCBI): domain Eukaryota; kingdom Metazoa; phylum Arthropoda; class Insecta; order Coleoptera; family Brentidae; genus Oxystoma; species Oxystoma pomonae. Next base: position 5,125,344 of record OY998170.1, read on the forward strand.
GAGTACCTGATAAGGACGAAACGACGTCTTCCTAAGTTCCACCCTCTGTGTGAGCAATCGAAACTCAAGTTTTTTCGTTAGATTGGCAGTGCACGTCTTCCGTTTGATATTTATTTTTGCTTGACGTGCACGATAAATAAGACCTCTAAATCTTTTCTTGCAATAGCTTAATCCAAGCAAGACTTAAAACAAGCCTTCCAAGAACCTTTTCCTCTTTAAACAAATGAATACAACTAGCGAGAACAAGTTAAATTGGCCCATATATCACCGATCTCTTCCAAGTTTTGGGATTACCTTGTTAACTGAGCTGAGATTAATCATGTTCTCCTATAGTCGGTTTTTAATTCCTTTTTGGACGAGGCGGGCGCGCGCCTAGAAACAAATCTTCCAGAGATTTATAGTTTTTTCCCGAAAGTAAATCAATGCCAGACATACTTGGGTATCTCGTTCCGAGGTGAAAACATATTTGGACCATCTTGTTCTCGTTGAATTGATGGTTTGTCTGAAAGTTTTCCTGAAATTAATTTTGATTCATTAGTTATGGGATGAGTATTTAATGAGACACATTTAAAGCTACAAAACTTTGATATATTTCGAAAGACAATTTTTAAGGATGAAGATTTTCCAAGACCTATTAATTTTGTTTAATTTGCACTTGGTTAATAATTATGTGTTTTGCAAATTTTCTTTGTTAATAATATTTATATTTACATAAATGTATTAACTAGAGGTTTATAGTTTTTTTTTAAAAGTACATCAATGCCAGATATGTTTGGGTATTTTAATCCCGATCTGAAAACATATTTGGACCATCTTGTTCTTGTTGGATTGATGGTTTGTCACCAAGTTTCCCTGAAATTAATTTTGATACATTAGTTATGTTATACTTTAATGATACACATTTAAAACTACAAAATTTTGATATATTTCGGAAGATTTTAAAGGATCAACATTTTCTAAGACCCATTAATTTTGTTTAATTTGCACTTTGTTAATGTCATAATTAAGTTTTAAGAACATGTTAAGGCTATCCTGTTGGACAAATGATTGAGAACTAAGTTTTTCTTCTAAATAAATTGTTGATAAAATTAGTTGAGGAATTAAAAAATTAGCTGATAATTTTATTTCGATTAATATTTAAATTTACATAAGTGTATCTCCCTGAGGTTTATAGTTTTTTCTTAAAAGTACATCAACGCCAGACATATTTGAGTATTATATTTTCTTGTTCTTGTTGAATTGATGGTTCAATGGATTTGAAAAGCTGAATTAGATTTTTCATGTACTCGAATTTTCTGCACAGAGTGTACATACGTTTTTATTTTACGTATATTATATAATTTAACCCTAACTAAATTTAACGGTTTAATTTACTAAAAAGATTTAGTCTATTTTCGAACGGTCCTCAGTTTAAGTGAAATTTTTGGTTTTAAGCATTTTAAACCAACCCTCCTTGATTTTTGGACATAGTTTGACTCTAATTAAAGCTTACCCTTGTTAATTAATTTTCCAATTAATACTTGATGTCACACAACTATTTAGGTGGGTAATAATAAAATAAGGAGTAGATTAATTTTTTATTTATTTAAAAGGTGTTTTTATTTATGAAATGTATTAAAAAACTTAAATGCAAATTTTTTACATTTCTGTCACTGTCGAAATGTCAGCTTAAAAATATTAGTGCTGCGTTCAATCACAAACAGCGAGTTCGGATCTTTTACCTCTGCTTGCACCTTGGCTTGCCCCAACCTCTACTGATGAAAGCTGCAGCTTTGAAATGAGTGGGCTTTGAGAAAGTTTTTTTGACTGAGCTTTTAGATAACCTCAATGTTTTAGTTTCAGTTTGTAAATAAATTAATATAGTTGTTTTGGGTTTTTTTGTTTGGTATATTTTTCGCGCATAATCAGTGACCTTCACTTATGTTTGTTTTGCCTCATAGTGCCCTCATAAATATATTTTTTGTGCTGGAAACGGTTTCAAAATATGGCGTTTTTTCTGAACAAAATAAGAAGTGTTTTATTGGGTAATGAACAGCTTGGAATATTAAATAAGGTAAATTAATCCTTGTAAAAACGGTTACTTAGGGAAATTATGAACGAACTTATTACCAAATGCCAGAAAACAATTCTTTCTGGGGCCTTTAAGGTTAAACCACCCCCCTGAGGTGGCCTAAAAAATCACCAACGTTATAACCTGAAACACAAATAATAAAGCTATTATGTGCCAAATTTTTGGCGTATTTATCATATGCCATTTTGAAACCTGTAAAAAAAAATTAGTTTTAGGGCATTTTCTCCTAAAATATGGTGTATTTTGAGAAAAAAAGCAGTTTTTCAGTGGTATTTTGCAATAGCAATACAAAATAATTAACAACTTTGTGTCTTTTCTGTATTTCCCCAGAGTATGGTTCAGGTATGTAGACGATGTGTTTGCAGTATTCAACACTAAAGTAACTAGTGTTGAAAATTTTATGGAAAAAATAAGTAACAAATTTCCCACAATTAAATTTACTTATGAAACAGAGAACAACGGTACACTGCCATTTCTAGACACTTTAGTTATAAGAAATAAAAATAAATTGGACTATACAGAAAAGGAACGGCCACCAACAGGTATATTCCAAATGATTCTTTTTATTGCTTACAACATAAGCTTGCAAGTTTGCACTTTTTAACATATAGATTAGTAAATTTCCTCTTAAACAAAGAAATATTTAAAGCAGAAAAGAATAGGATTAGGAATATAGATGGCGAAAATGGTTACGACGAAGGCTTAATAAATAAGCTGATAAATAGACATTCTTTTCAAAAGACCTTTCGGAATTCCACTTTTTTCAGGCAAAAAGATACCTGCGACTCAAAATTTGTATTAATTCCTTATAATCCTAATTATACGAAAGGATTACAAAAAGTATTTAATCACACCGGTCTTAAATTAGTATATCAATCCGGTAACACAATAAGAAGCTTACTAGGAAATCCCAAGGATAAAACTACAGTTCTAGAAAAAAGTGAAAATTACGAAATTAGTGAAAGGATTGTGACAAAAAATATGTTGGCCAAACGAGACGCTCTATTCAAACACGTTTTAAAGAACACTTAGCACACTTGAAATACGGAAGAACAGAAAAGTCAAGTGTGGCCGAGCATGCTTTTGAAAACAATCATAGATTCACATTAGATAACCTAAAACTTCTAAAAAGTGTACCAAACAAAAGACTTTTGAATGCATATGAAAGTATGGAAATCATTAAATCCAGAAATAGTTTAAATAAAGATAGAGGACCCATCCCGTTTAGTACACTTTATTCTTTGGTTGAGGAGAGCTAGGATTAAAAATCGTGATCCATCACAAATTATTAGTCTTGTCTCCGCCCACTAAAGGATTGTATATAAGATAGAGCGTAGATTAATTTAGTTTATTGTTTATCGTCTCCTGATGATGCTAACGTTGTTAGCGAAACGCCAGTCGAGTGCAAAAAAGTGTAGTTTTTGTTTGTGGAAAACAATCATAATTTTGTTTTTTTTTATGGGTAAGTGTTTTTTGAAAATTGGTTTTAAAATTGAGTACCTCCCACAGGTGTAAATATTTAGACCTGTGGGGGGTACTATTTTAGGTCTTAGTAAATCTCACTGTTATCCCGTTTTCTCTTTACATGTTTTATTTTAACTGAGTATTATTTCTAAGTAAACAATAAATGATATATATTTATATCACGTATTTCCTCGCCTTTTACTCGATTAATAGCTGCTGGTTTTCTATTAAATCCAAAACAAGAACCAAATATAAAATGGCGTGCCGCGGTGCAATGTGTAAGCCCTAACAAAATTTTCTGATAAACTAAAGACTTGTTATTTTTGTAAGCGATAGATTTATGAGCGGTGTTTTTTCCTTGTTTAGCTTAAAGAACAGGATTTGGTTCGTGACAACGCGACATGAAAGCAGGGAAAAACGTCAGTCAGTCCTATTAGGTCACGCCCTATTGTTTTAGCCGGACGCGTTTAGTTAATGAATTAAAAATCCACTGAAGTACCAACTGCAAGACGTACCTACCGACATGGAAGTGTGGGTAAACTGAATACCCCGAGAAAAGCAAATAGTCGCTGATCAGCTTCCGGGTCGGGATTTTTGTTATTTTTTCCGGGAAATTTTCCGTGAACCATAGTCTCATTGCGTGTAAGTAAAAAGGACAAAAAACCTAAGTCTATTTTTGATTTTTTTGCACTTCTGTTTTTTTTATGGAGATCAAATACACGTATTTAATGGCTTTTAAGTTAGGTGCAATACGTACAGCAAAATACAAACTAATAGGTTATTGTTTTCGGAGTTGTGCAAGTTGCCCATTCTAAACTTACTTAATGTCAATGGCAATGACCGTCTTTATAGGCGGTCGGAGTTTATTTATGAGCTGACCAATGGGTGAAGCCATTAATTAGTCAGCTTTTCTAGGCTCTGTAATACGAAATATAGTATGGGATTCATTTCTAAACAAATTTGGAATCAATATAGGAAAAATTTGTGTATTTTGTGCAACATTTATTTTATTTTAATCAGTTTTTTCTTTCAGTGAACGTGTTTTCGGCCTGAGGCCATCAGCAGACTATCTAAAAGGTCAAAAAAGACAATCGGATAAACTTAAATGTAATACAAAAAGAAAACAAAATTATGATTGTTTTCCACAAACCAAAACTACACTTTTTTGCACTCGACGCGCGTTTCGCTAACAACGTTAGCATCATCAGGAGACGATAAACAATGATTGATGATGAATGATTGAATTAAATCTAATAGTAAAGCCATGATGAATTTTAAAATAATTTAGTTAAATACCTGTTAAATTATTTTCAAATGTGCTAAAATACACTTATAGTAGGACACGTTGTTTGTTAAATTTAAAGCCTGTAAAGAACTTTGATTGAAAGAAATTAATACCACTTTATGTCTTACACACCTTACGCTTTGAATAATTTTTTTTTTTGATAAAAATGGCAAAATAAAAATCATATGCACAATCCCACTAAAGATGACAGACAGATGAGAAAATAGAAATTTTTATTAAACAATTGCCTTAAATTATTTTCATCTTTTTTCAAAATAGTTTTTAAAGCCTGCAGTTTCATTTTAACGAGAAAAATGTTTTTTGGCAGTACTTTTTTTAAAAGTTTAAAAATCTTGAAAAATGTGAGTGTTTTATTCTAGAAATCGAAAGTTTGAAAAGAAAGCTTTTAAATGTGAGTAAAATCATGGCATAAAAATGTAAAAATTTTTTTTTAACAAAAATGTTACCCCTTAAATTATACTAAAATATTTTAAGCCTTAAATTACCATCATGGTTTACGATAAAGGAGAAACTTAGGTTTAACTTATATTTGATATTAATCTAGGAGAATCTACAGGAAACACTTTTAAAAAACCACGCACAATTCAAATGGAAACTGAATCTCAGTGGGATTTCAACGACATTTAAATATGTTGTAGGAACAGACCCTGAGAGGATTTTGTCTCATAGACATAGGTACCAATATCTATAGAGTGAGCCAATCATAGCTGCCAAAGTTTGGGATGGGCTTATTATTATCATGCTTATGATGACTGATATCGACAAAAAAATGATAATGCTGATTTTAAAAATGATATTTATTTTAACACCTGTCAAACTCTGGCGAAATGGCGGAAAAGTAATTAATGAAATTCTTTTTACTCTGCTGAAGACATTAAATCGGCAACCGTAAAAAAAGTGACAGTTATCCAAACTGTCATTTACTCTTATGGGGAAAACCACTGGAGCGATGATACATATTTACGAGTGGGGACTCGAACTACACTAAATTGAGGTCAATGAAATCAAAAATATCATTAATTTTGACGCATTTCAAACCCTGTTAAAATGGCAAATAAATAATTTTTGAACGAATTTGCGGAAAAGCTAATAGTTTCATTTTACTCTTTTAAAGTTAAAAAAGTGACACTTTTTGCTGCAATTTATCGTAATGGGGAAAGCTACTAGTGCAGTGACAAGCGGGTACTCAAACTTTACCAAGTGGAGGCCGTCGAATTTAAAAATTTTATTTGTGTTGGTATTTGTCAAACCATATCAATATGGCGACAACTTTTTAAATACTCGGTGTACGACCTTATAGAGGTAATGTTTCCCACTCGTTAATGTAATGAAGTTTTTAACTACCACCTGAACCAAAATAACTTTATTAGCGCACTATTGCGTTTATTACTTCAACTAGTTTATTACTTCAACTAGTTAAGAAAACTGTCACTTTTTTTATGGTTTCCAATTGTGTTCAGCAGAGTAAAAAGAAGGTATTTGCTTTTCCAAGAACTTCAATTTCATTAATTATTTTTCCGCCTTTTTGACAGGGTTTGACAGGTATCACAATAAATATCATTTTTAAATTCACCGTTGTCATTTTAGTAAGAATTGATGCATTTTTTGCCGATATCGATCATCATAAGCATGATAACAATAAGCTCATTCCAAACTTTGGCAGCTATTATTGGCTCACACTGTAGATATCGGCACCTGTATCTATGAGACAAAATGCTCTCAGAGACTGTCCCAATAACTTACTTAAACGGCGTTAAAATCCCACTGAGATCCAGTTTCCATTTAAATTGTGCGTGGTTCTTTGGGACGACTACAGTTAAAAAATTGTCTAGATTCTAATATTTAAGGTACATATATAGTTTCGTTCTTAAACCATCATAGCTTTTTGCTAAACATTGTGTAAAAAACTGTTGTTATTTTTTGTTTAAACAATGACATCTTGGCGTTCCAAAATTTGGTTATGATGACAGCATCGATGGTTGGTTGAATAGTAGTTGAAATATGAAACATTTTTTTGTCCCTAATCAGTAATGATATATGACAAATAGTTTCCCAAGAATAGAAGAATTTCATGAAAGCCACCTCAAGGTTAAAATTGAACTATCCAGTAATAGCTTCGTTCGGTGAAAATTTCTGATGACCTACTTCAGTGAAAGCAAATTTGTATGAAGAAGCTTTATGCTAAAAGTATTAGCCAAAACGGAAATTGAGTAAAAAATATAAAAATCAAACACCTTCTGGAATCGTTTTACATATTTGTTTGCAAGCAACCACAGGGCTTTTGGGAGAAACTGCAATTCTGTTAAATGAAAGTCATTGGAATTATTTAACGTTTGCCATCTCACTGCCATAAGCAAATTCAACCGACACTGTGTTCATGTTGATAAAAGTTGCTTTGACCTGTATAATTTTTGCACGGATTTCTACCATGTTGTAACAATTAACACTTGATTGCAAGACTTTGAATGCAATTTGATTCGACAACCCTTGCAGATCTTTCAGCGTGGCTGCAATTGTCATAAACGGCAACGTAAGCTTTGGTTGCGTTTTTTTCTGCAACGTTGTGGTGGGAATTTTTACGTCATTCCACCAAACCAACACCCAACGTTGCAAATATGGTGAAAAGGTTAAAAAATACGTTTATATATGCAGCTTCAGCCAGTTGAAAATAGATTCGAATTTTTATCTGAAAACACAAAGATCGATGTACTTTTCTTTATAATTATGGTTTTTTGCTTTTGTTGTTGCACCGTCGAAACCGCAAAAGGCGGTTTTTTACTCGAAGGGATCCAAAGGGCTTTTGTGTTTAAATGTAAACGTAGTTGTGATTGAGACGAGTGGATATGCAACTTGTAGTGCTGTTTGTGTATTGTAGGTGTCAGAAACAAAGATATGGCTATTGGTGTTGTTTATTTTTGTCATATCGAATTGGTTGGGACGAGTAGTACTTAGTGAGTATTAACGTATGTTATTTAAAAAATAAAATAAAAGGTGTTTATTTGTAGATATGAGTTTACTTTATTAAAAACACAAAAAAAGAGATTTATTTAAATGATACCAAAATCAACACACAAAGCTCAATTTTACAGCTTCCCTTTCCCTTTGTGATTTGATTCTTCACATAAGGAACTCTTGTAAAATTAAAAACAAAAAATTCTAAATAAAAGCCCACGACTTTAAGGTCGTAGTTACAATCTGGGGAATTGTTTGTAGCAACACTGTACGGGAAATCAATTTAACCATGTCGACCTGATTTTTTTGCAAAATTTTACGTCATTGAATTTGTTTTCCATGGCAACGCGGAGACTTTATTTATGTTTATCCACAGTGGGACAGCAGAGATTTTTTAGCACCGGGTCAAAAATTTGGGGTTAGGTTACTTATTTTGACTTTTCGCGTTCTGCGCCGCTAAAAAACCAAGTAAAATACTAACATACAAGAAAACATTGCAGAATTACCTCCTAAAAAAAAGCTACCCAACTACGTATTAAAGTAATGTTTAAGGTTGCATTTACAGGTGTATTTATAATTGAATTGGAAACTGTCCCGCTAGCTGATACCGACAACAGGTTAACTGAAAAGCATGCAGATTTAAAAATCGGCTACTGGCGCCAGACGAAATAATCGTATTCTATTTTAAACAGGAGCGTCAACGACTAGCAAAAGTCTTTCCAACCTCTAAATGGAGCTTTACTGACCTGTTTTGTTAGTACTCAAGTATCGGTGTGTTTTGGAAACAGAGGCGTTTTCTCGCGTTGAAATTTTTTAAAATGTTTTTAAAAAGTTTGAAACATTTGTTTTCTCGCGTTGCAACGGTGACGTCACATCTAAACGGGTTAAAAATATTTTGAAACGGAATCCACTCTAGTTTCAAAACTGACATGTGCGTAGAAGATACGTCAAAATTCTACATTTTTGTTTTAACCTAAGATTTTTTTTTTGTTTTTGCGTGAAAATGGATGAAAAATCATATTCTAGATATCTTGTTAGCCATTCTTCATGGTATCCCTGTGGTCTTATAAGATTTTTGGGGTTTAAAAGAACAGTAAATAAAAAAACTTCACTATCCATGTAGCTTCCATTGCTTGCCATCCATGATACTAAAACTGGCCGTACACTCGAAGGTTTTGTTAAATAAACCAGTAGTTGATCCATTTTAATTTTAACCACCAAAAAAATAAACAGAAAAACAAAAAAGTGAGGTTACACTAAACTACGTCAGCGTTTTGAACCACTCATTTTTTCTCGGTTCTAAATGATGACGTCACATCTAAATAGTTTCAAATAATATTTCAAAATAATTTCAACGCGAGAAGATGCCTCTGAGGTTCTAAAATCTATCCTTTGCACTCCAAGATTTCACTAGTACACTTGCACATAACTATGCCGCAATAATTTATATAAATAAAATGGTTATGTGGGGTTATGGGCGTCGAATGTTTCTATGCGAATTCCTAGTAATCCCAGCGAGCCAGTAAAGTTCTCCGCACACGCGGAGTGGGTTCATATTTGTTTTAGAACAATCTTTCTGAAAACACATTTTTGAAAGATAAACATAACTTCGAATGGTTTTCTCTCAGAAAACGTTAAAATACTCTTCTGTCCTATTGCGCCCTGATTTAAAGTTTGTTGACAAGACACCTGCAGTTACCATGGAATCGTATAAATTCTGCGATCTATCGGCCAACATTTGAAATGCGTGTATCTCCCAAATTCAATAAAGTGTGATTGATTGATTGGTTTTCTTTTCCGGAGTGCACAGGCTTTTAGAAAAAAGGAAATTTAGTTTTTACTTTCGCTAAAGTAAGGAAATATAAAAAGGAAAAATGTAATCCAGAGGAAATTGTGAGTATTCCTCTATTTTTTTGAGGCTTTTGGGATATGACAGTACCAGAGCTTTTATTTTGAAGAAAAATTAATTGAGAATTTTAAAAAATCCCTCAGATATTTTTGTTATGCATTTAAAAATAATCACCCCTGCAAAATTTCAGCTAATTCTGATGTTTAGTTTTCCCTGTGCACTCCGGCAAAAATTAAAGAACAAGGCGTTGCCAGTTGTATTTTTCTTTACTCAAAATCTGGGGAGAAACTATAGCCTTAAGAGCTGGTTAAAATAATCAACGCTAGATTATGACCGCCAATTTAAAAATTTGGTCGGCAAATTCTTTTACCAATAGCATGACTAAAAAAAGACAGGATGCAAATTTCGCTAGTGCCGACGAAAAACATCACATTTTAAAAGCAAATCGATACAATTACGCATCTTTTTGCCATCTCACTGCCGTCAGCATGAAATCCGACCAACCGACATATAAATGCTTTAAAGAAAGTCCCGAGCGAAAAGCAAAGGGCGACGCATAATAAGCCAATTTTAATCATTTATTATTAACCGGGGCGAGAGCCGTAAATAATAGAAAAGGGCAATTATTCCGGAGGGTGTGAGTGTAAGTGATTCGGCAGGGTTACCCCCTGTGTTGTTGCTAAACCATAGAAACAAAGCATGGGTATAATGTGGATGGATTGATGAAAAAGTGGTATAATATAGAAAAGTGACTCTTCTAATATACATGGTGTACGACAAAAAAGGAAAGCCCAATTTTGTTCAAGTAGAAATCATACCTAGTTAAACAAAAATACCGAGGGTATCTTTGAAATACGGATTATTTGTTTTAAGATTGAATGTCCTTAATCTGGCAGACACTGTATCCACTCACATTTGAAAGGATTCTAGGAATTAAATTGAAGTTAAGTTTAAAAAATTTCTTATACATTTTTTTTCTCAATGACAACGTTTCTTAATCCAAAAAGAGGTTGAGGAAACGTTAAAATCAGTTGCTTGGAACCTCAGATTTTTTCTTCTATGTGTTCTTATCTATATTCAGATGTTTTTATATGTTTGTTTGATTTAATATTTGTAGGAATTTTTAACAAGTCTTTTTAGACGCACCTTCTTTAGTTATTGACGTATGAATAAATATTTATTTCGTTTAACAATATTTTTTCATTCTTTTTTTTTCCTGTAAGAATCTCATTTAATTTGTTTCTACGTTTTTCGCAAACATTTTTGCTTTTGAGATATTGGGTTTTCAAAACAACACCCTGTATATAAACTGACCGTAAGTCGAACACTGGTTTATCCTACAAGAGCACTTTCGACAAGGGTAGATGCAATTGAACAGACCAAACTACAGAATACTTATACTATATATGTACCCCCACGTCACTTGAAGTTTAATAATTTTCGGAAACACTTTTGGGATTACATATAATGCAGGACCTAACATCAGTTTTTTAGATTTGAGCTGTAATAAACAAACCTATCTGTTTAAATTTTTTGAAGAGTGTTTTTTTTAATTAGTGGTTCTAAATTGGGGAGAGCAATTAATTATCCTTACAGTAAATAAGAGAGTGCTTTATTTTTAAACATAACTTCTCGCGATTAGTTCTGCTGATGCCATTATTCAAATTGTGGTTTTGGATTGGTGTCCTATATATTTGAACAATAAGATAATAAAGCTATGAAAAAGTTGGTGTAAACAAGGCGCCTTCTGCGCTATCGTGTTTAATAACGTTAGCTCCCTGACTAAAATCAATATACAGGACACACTCTTTGGATTAGTAGATGTGTTTGACTTGGATTTGATCAAAGTGTGCCGTGTCAAAGTCATAATAATATATAGTGTTCTGCATTTGTTTTGAGAGAGATTTATTGCTCGACTGGTCAATACTACAATAGAAAGGGTGGTAAATCTATTGTTTAAGAATTTTATTGTTTAAGTTTGTCACTGACTGTTTCTGATGTTTCTTGTCTTCTATCTGAAATAATGGTACTAAACTTTGCTTATTTTTTTCTGTTACTATCATACTCTATTCTCTTAACATTTAATCTCTTGTCTCCTCTGATGTCTAATAGTAACTATAGTAACAAAATAAAAAACATTAACAGTGAGATTTACTAAGATCTAAAATAGTACCCCCCACAGGTCTAAATATTTACACCTGTGGCGGGGTACTAAATTTTAAAACCAATTTCCAAAAAGCACTTACCCATTCAGAAAAGACACAAAGTTATTGATTATTTTGTATTGTTATTGCAAAATTTCACTAAAAAACTGTTTTTTTTTCAAAATATACCATATTTTAGGAGAAAATGCCCTAAAACTAATTTTTTTGACAGGTTTCAAAATGACTAATGATGAATAGGCCAAAAATTTGGCACATAATAGCTTCATTATCTGTGTTTGAGGTTATAAAGTTGGTGATTTTTTTAGACCACCTCTGGAGGTGAAATCAGAAAGGATTTTTTTGTGGCAATTGGTAATAGGTTCGTTTATAATTTCCTTAACTAACCGTTTTTACAAGGACTAATTTACCTTATTTGATATTCCAAGTTGTTTATTAACCAATAAAACACCTCCACCTGGGTCCAGAAAAACGTCATATTTTGAACCCGATTTCAGTATAAAAAATATATTTATGAGGGCACCATGATGCAAAACAAACATAAGTGAAGGTCACTGATTATGCACGAAAAATATACCAAACAAAAAAATCCAAACCAACTATATTAATTTATTTACAAACTGAAATTTAAACATTGAAGTTATCTAAAAGCTCAGTCTTTCAGTCAGAAAACTTTCCTTACTCAAAGCCCTACTCATTTCAAAGCTGTAGCTTTCATCAGTAGACGTTAATATTTGAAAACTTGCATTTAAGTTTTTTAGTACATTTCATAAATAAAAACACCTTTTAAATAAATACAAAATTAATCTACTCCTTATTTTATTATTACCCATCAAAATTCTTGTGTGAATCAAGTATTAATTGGAAAAATTAATTAACAAGGGTAAGTTTTAATTAGAGTGATCTATAACCCCAACTTTAATTTGATCTACAGAGTGTTTACTATTTAAACCCCGCGTGGGTTTAAATTTTTTAATTTTCTTTTTTTCTAAATTGAAACTTTCTTCTTAAATCCAACAAAAGATTGTGTTAAGATCATTATTCAACAAACAAATTTATTCAAATTCTCCTTATAAATTAAACTATGTCTAAAACTCAAGGAGGGTTGGTTCAAAATGCTTAAAACCAAAAATTTCACTTAAACTTAGGGCCGTTCTAAAATAGACTAAACTTAGTGAATCCCAGCGTAAAGGCATACTGAAAGTGAATGGTAAACAAGTTTCCAGCAAGAAGTCTGTGCAATAGTTGAACAGGCCAGATTATCTTTCATGAAAATGAAACTAGTGCTGGGAAATTTTAAGTTTTTAGATTCAGGGGAAACCTGAAAATGCAAGCTGATCTCAAAACCACTAGCGACGTACTATCAGTAACTTTGATGTGGGTGTCTTTTCACCAAGTCATAGCCAACAGGGAAACAGAGAGCCTTGCAAAAGAAAGGACTAAACACCATACTATGGTCTAGAGCTCTACTGCGGTCTTATAAAGAGCCACGCCATAGGAGAACTGAACAAGTAGGAAAATAGTCAATTATCATCGTATTTGAGACAAACTAGGTATAGGATATATAGGTAAAAAGGTTCATCAGAAAAAGATCTAAACAGGTCCTAGATATGAAAAGAAAAGGCATTGGGTTAATTACTAAAATGCATACGAAAAACATACCTCTTCAAAGTACTTCGGGGACCTCTTTAGAGACATCAACCTACAACCTGACGACCAGTTTGTTAGTTTTAACATCGAAAGTTTTTAGACGAACGTACCATTAAAAGAATCACTCGAAATTATTAAACAGAAGCTACTCCAGGACAACCACCTCTCTGATAGAACCAATCTACCAATCAATGCCATTATGGATTTGTTGAAATGCTGTCTGCAGAATTCTTAATTTCAGGAATAGGACAAATATTTTCGACAGGAAGACCTCCACTTTCGCCGGGATCGTTATAGAATCCTTTAAACGTCACGGCAGAGACTCAAGCTATGGCAAGATGCATGGGCGACATATTCATGATCTGGAAAAAGGACATCAATACACTAGAATAATTCTTCAATCTTATCAACAGCTTAAGGAACTGCATCATATTAACTCTGGAAAAATAAAAAAATTGTCAGCTCTCTTTTCTTAACGTTCTAGTCACTAAAAAGAATTTAAACATAACCACATATCGCAAACGAATATATACACTTCAAATCAAACCACTCCACATCAACCAAACTGATAATTGCATAATCTCTTATAGATCGAGCCACCTAAATCTGCAATACTGAAGAAGCTTTAAATAAAGAAAAGTCAAAAATTCGATCAGATCTGCGAAGGAACTGTTTCCCCAACTACACGATTACATAAAACTTTTCAGACCACACCAACACAAAGGACGCGAGACGTAAATACTAAGTAAGTACGTAAGTACTAAGGCGACACTCATAATTCCATACATCAAAAGAATCTCAGAAAAGATAAGAAGAATAGGAAACCAATACCATCTTCGGACAGTTTTTAAAACGACCACAACAATAAGAAGTCAATTAAAAAAAAACTAAACCATATCGTCACAACACCACGAACTCGGAGAAACCAGCCGATCAGTGGAATAAAATACAGAAAAAAAACCCAAAACTCGACAACTCGAGGATACAACCTGATTAAAAATAGCTCAACATTGCTGGGAAAATCAACATCATATGGAACGGAAAGAGTCAAAGATCGTCGCTAAGGAGAAAAATCTATTCAAGCGAGAGTTCAGAGAAACAGCATTTATACAGAGGAACCAATGATTTTTTTTTCCTCCCGATGTTTGAACAGCTTCACCCCGGAGATACTTACTTATACAACAAAGTATCACCATCAAGGATAATTGGAAACCTACGCTTTTCGTAGGTAACAGATTTCAACTGCGAAACAGTGGAACCCACCAAGTTAGTTTTCATGGTTAACCAAACATCTGCTATAGTATACAGGGTTCCTAAGCAAATCCTTAGGGGGCCAAGCAGCTGTGTATAAGACGCAGACAAACGGAAAAGCACATTAGGCAGAAAAGGATGGGCATGGGGCGATGTTGTCACTACATCTTACACGTAGTAAATCCATTCCAGATTGTTGTTTTCTAATGTTTTCCATTTTCATACCTTTAGGACTGGAATAAAAATTGTTTTTGCTCGACTTTAATACCAAACTGATGAAAGATATCGTAAAAAAAAATATTTTTCGGCTTTTCATTTTGTAACCATTGTCCTTACGCACTGTTTACAGGCTGGGGACTGAGATACATGCAAATGCCTAACCTAAAGCGTTCATACACGGCCGGAGAAATCGACTGAGATATTTCCATAGAAACTTTATGAAGCAAATAGGACGGGTTGACGCCTTCGAACGTCCAACCCGGGTTTTGCACTTTGATTCGAAATCAAAAAGGAGGAACAGTCAGATGTGGGGCTGTGCACAAATTATGTAACGGTGATTTTACCAATTTTTGACCCCTTCCCTATGTAATGTTTTGTAACGGTTTGACACGCCACTCCCCTAATATTACGTAACGATTTCAAGACCACTACCCCCCCCCAAAAAAAACTTTTCACTTATTTTCATTCCAAATTTTCTTAGTTTCACACAAATGCAAACGCTGTCGAAAACCCCCCTCCCCCCTATGACCATTACGTAATTTGTGCACAGCCCCTGTAGCCCCAGTGGAGGAGGGAGAGAAAATTGATATTTTTTTCTTAAAAATTATACTCTTTAGACCTATTTCTTTGCGTTCCCGAAATTACGTAATTTTTGAAAAAAAATTGTAAGCGGCGCCATTTTTATTTCGTGCTTTGCTTTTCTAACATTTTTGCGTTCGGCTAATTTAATTGAAAAATTTTTGCCTCCGGCGCCCTTTATCTTCTCGCTCTAAACCAAGATCCCCCGTTTTAGGAAAACTGATCCCGTCTCTGTTTCTAAATTTCTTTTTTTCTACGGTATGACGAAAATTTCGAAAAAGTTGAAGAAAAAAATAAAAAAAGTGGCAGAGCTCAAGTTTTTCGTAAAAAAAAAACGTTTTTTGTAAAGAAACAGAGCAAAATAAATCTTTTCACCCCTTTTTGGGTGTTACAAATATTGGCAGCCCCTTATTTTTCGCTTTTACCCTCCCGCTAGTTTTGAAGATCATGTCATAAAACACCTCGAAAATATCAAATGTAGTGTAGGGTCAGCTTTATTTAAAATCAATAATATCGCAAGCAAAAAGCTCTGCAGGAAAAACAGCGCCATTTATTGATTTCTTTGGCTGCTAGTGCTAGCTGCATGGTTTGGCCGTTTCCGGATAGATGTCACTAGTAGAACAGAATGGAAAGAAATTTAATTAAAAGCGAAGATATTTCTTTCTAATGTTAACAACCTCACGAGTTTATCGGTCAGTATCGTAAATAATGGACCCTGCCGCCTCCTTTAAGCAAGAAAAAGCTGTGGTTTGGAACTGAAAACATCTAATTTTGAATTAGATTAGATGTTCAAATCTGTCCCCTTCTTGAGCCTCACAATATCCCAATCTATTGTAAAACTCTTGGCGCGTAGCAGCCAACATTTCAGGGGTGACAGAGTTCCCGCCTCCAAAATTTTCGCCCTCAACTCCTGTATAGTCGTAGGCCGTAAGTGAGGGTGTTGGAAAATTTTCTCGTTCCAACAACCCCATAGGAAAAAGTCATTTGGCGCAAGATCTGGTGGTCGAGGAGGCCATCGGATATTTCCATACGTGGAAATAATTCTATCACCAAATACCTGACGAAGGTAATTTGTAGCCTGGCGTGAATTGTGGGATGAACAGCCACCTTGCTGAAACCACAATTCGTCCAAATTTATGTTGAGTTCCCTCAACCGTAGTAAAACCTGGTGTTGGAGAAGATCAACATATTTTTGGCTATTTAAATTCCCTTCAATGAAAAAGGGTTCAATAATGTGATCCCCGACAATACCGCTCCAAACATTTAATTTTTGAGGATGTTGCGTGCTAACACTTGCGTGCAGATGTTTATTTTCGCGGGACCAATAGCGGCAATTTTGTGGATTGTGTGAGCTATGAAGTTCAAATGTCTTCTCGTCACTAAACAAAACTTTTGATACGAAATTTTCGTTCCTGTCACATTTATCCCTCATAACCTCACAATATTCTAACCGGCGAAAATAATCACCTGGTTGCAATTCCTGCGACTTCCCAAGCTTAAACTACTTGTAGCCGTATTTTTTTAGGATCCATCGGCAAGTAGTGTTGGGAATATCCAGTGCCTCCGCAATCGGTTTCGTCGAACATGGTTCATGTGCCTCAACGTAAGCGCATACCATTTCTTCTGGAAGTGTGTGTGGAAGAACGGGATGCTCTGGTATTTTGCCGTCGTGGTAACGCTTTCTACAACCATTTATGCATCCGTACCTTTCAAAACGATGATAAATGTTGTAGACAGTTTTAGTCACAGGAACCGGTCGATCTGGAAACGCAAAAACAAAAAGCCCAATGACCTCGTCCGCACTGTCACTTTTCATGTAGTTTTTAATAATAAAAATCTTCTTCTCGAGTATACGGCATTTTAAAAACACAAAATTTACGAAACTGAAGCGATTCGAAAGGAAATAAAAATGCAATGCCTATGAATCCCAGTTTTTCCTCGATCATCTCATGGTGTGTTATTATTGCAGCTATGATTTATTCTCACAATGAAAGAGTGGCGACAATTTTTTCTCATGAAAGCTGTCCGGAGATAATAACAAACTGGCACCATTGCTCAATATACCTGTTTCTTTTGTGCGCGCAGAACTTTCTATGCCATTTCTGTTTGATTTATTGAAATCCTATCCCTAAGGAAAATCTTAGGAACCCTGTATAAGACTAAATAGTCTAGTATTCATCTGATAACGATTGCAAATAAATTAACAGTCGACATGTTGTGAAAAACTAAAAAATAAAGACAACGGAAGTTCGAGTATAGCATTGTCTACCACCTTCAAACAACCATTGGATTAATTAATATCAGACTACTCACCGGACACTTTTTAGTTAAATATGGACTAATACGCAGAACAAAAGACAACTAGGCTAGGTACTGTAGATTATAACTAGATTCAAAGTTTGTTGCTCTTGCATTCTCATTTTGTATGATTTATTTTCGCACTACAGCCACTTAGTTTTATTTAATTCATAGTTTCCATACACCACTCGTTGACACATTGCTGTCGACAACTATTTACTTATTTAACGACGCTGATTGGTTGAAAAATCTTGGATTTATTGATGAACTTTGTATGGGGGTCGTTGTTACGTTGCGTTGTTTGGCTATAGCGTGTAAATTATGTACCGTTTTTAAGCGAGGTAGTAAATTTGTTTATTTTATTTACAGCAAGCTGTTTTTTCTGAGTCAATATAGAATTTGAGATTAAACTAGAGTTTTGAAGTTCCACTGTCTTTTTACAGACTACCTAATCTTATATACTAGCATGTTTTCAGTGAACCATGAAGTTTCACACTTGGTTGGTTCCGCTGTTTCGCAACCGAAATCTGTTATCTACGAAAAGTATGGGTTTCCAAATATTCTTAATGGTGACGCTTGTTTGAAAAAAATACATTCTGGTTCCTCAAGATGAATGCTATTTCCTTGAATTTTCGGTTGAATAGGTTTTCCTCCTTGACGAGGATCTTTGCCTCTTTCCATTTCATATGATGTTGATTTCCCAGCAATGTTGAGCTATTTTCGATCCAGTTGTGTCCCTTTATCGAGTTTTGCGATTGTGTTCGGTAATGCGAAATTTCATGAGTCGGCTGATTTCTCCACTGTAGATATGCCCACACTTGGATGGTAGATGCAGTTCTTGGTGTCGTGGCGTTGTTGTTTAGTTTTTGTCAATTGACTTCTTATTAAACAAATGATCAAAAGATCTTGGGTGGAAATAACGAAAATTAAAACTTGGATGAGCATCCCACAAGAAACACACAAAAGATCAAAGCGAAAAGAGAAATGATTAAACGATGTCTCGCCCTGGGTAACCAGCGTGGGCTCATCAGTAGTTTCATAGGTCACCCTCCACTATACATCATTAAACACCATCATACACTTGGATTTTCAACCTTGAACCACTCACAAATAGGTATCGTTCCGCACTGGTACTTATCCAAGTTACCTGATACGAATTCGTGCTGGCATGTTAATATTTCCAGTAGGATTATGCTTTTAAGGCAATTAAAAAAAAAGAAGTTAAAAAACCTCCAAATCAGTTACTTCAACTAAAAAGAAACTAAAAAACAAAAGATCTAAAGATCTTGGGTGGAAATAACGAAAACTCCAACTTGGATGAGCATCCCAGAATTATCTTAGGCGCATAATCCTACTGGAAATATTAACACGCCAGGACGAATTCGTATCAGGTAACTTGGATAAGTACCAGTGCGGAACGATGCCTATTTGTGAGTGGTTCAAGGTTGGAAATCAAAGTGTATGATGGTGTTTATTGATGTATAGTGGAGGATGACCAGTGAAACTACTGATGAGCCCACGCTGTTTACCCAGGGCGAAACATGGTTTAATCATTTCTCTTTTCGCTTTGATCTTTTGTGTTTTCCTTGTGGGATGCTCATCCAAGTTTGAGTTTTCGTTATTTCCCTCCAAGATCTTTTGATCTTTTGCTTTTTAGTTTCTTTTCGGTTGAAGTGACTGATTTGGAGGTTTTTTAACTTCTTTTTTGTTGACTTCTTATTGTTCTGTTCGTTTTGAAGACAGTCCAAAGATGGTATAAATGGCGCCTTTGTTTCAGTATTTACGTCTGTCATCTTTTATTTTTGGTGTGATATGAAGAGTGTTATTGATTGTGTTATTGGAGAAACCATTCTTTTGATCCGATCGAATTTTTGACTCTTCTTTTTTTAAAGCTTCTTTCGAATTGCAGATATAAGTAGCTCTACCGGTTTATTCTCTTTTGTTTTGTACTACGTATAAATGTGAATAATTCTGGATATCGTTTTTAGATTTAAATTCGCAAAAGTTTTCATGATCAGTTTGAATTCGATTTGAGAACGAGTGTTTTTGAAAATTATGAACAAAACTTAATAAAACTTATTTTGTAGGTTAGGTATGTTTAATTTCTGACATCATCTAAACTCCAAAACAGCTGACACTTTGTTCACGTGATTCTAATACATATTAAGATCTCGACTGTACTAAAATCGACCTGAATACCACAAAAACAAGGGTAGTTTAAGACTCAGCGACTCAAAAAGACTGACAAACAATAAAAAACATTAGGGTATAAGAAGTAAAACACTCAGTCTTCTCCACAATGGTTTATGTAATTTAAACGTTTTTTTAATTACATAAGGTACTTAGAGTACATGTTTCGGTTTCAAATGAAACCATCATCAGCTCTGAAATACAAAAAAGGAATAATAGGATTTTTTCCATACAAAATTGACACCCGTCAAAAACCGAAATGCCAGAGAAGAGCAACAAAATTAGCTTAAAAAGGTGAGTATACACTTACCTTGATAAATTTTAAAAAATACAGTTTGTTCGGCCACAATGAAGTGGGGAACAGGAATTTCCAAAATTAAACGAGGAATGAAGTTTTTACATATAGGCAAACATTATCAACCAGGAAAGAGGGATGTTTACCAGCTCAGCTATCAACGAAACTGTGGAGAATCTACGAGTTGAAAAACTTTATTTAGTATGTAAATTTTTTTTTTTTATATATATGAGGATTTTTTATGTTTAAAGTTTGAGGTTAGGAATTATTATAAAAAAATTTTTAAATCTTGACTATAAATTTAATTAAAATTAGTTCTTGGGGCCTTAAATGCCCTATAAGGTTTTCCAACTTTTCATTTTTGAAATGTTTAAGCACGCTAAAGCGTGGAGAAGCAAGGAAGTAACTCTCTCCATTTTGAATGACAAAATTAAAAGACTAGCTGACAGCTGTTAAAGCGGCAAATTCAAATTTTGTTTTCCCCGCGCTATGACAAACCTCTGGCCCTTACAAATTAAAATGAGAGTAATGTAAATTGACAAATTATTTTCTTTTCTTATCTCCTGTCAATGTAATTTGTCAATTTACATTACTCTCATTTTAATTTGTAAGGGCCAGAGGTTTGTCATAGCGCGGAGAAAACAAAATTTGAATTTGCCGCTTTAACAGCTGTCAGCTAGTCTTTTAATTTTGTCATTCAAAATGGAGAGAGTTACTTCCTTGCTTCTCCACGCTTTAGCGTGCTTAAACATTTCAAAAATGAAAAGTTGGAAAACCTTATAGGGCATTTAAGGCCCCAAGAACTAATTTTAATTAAATTTATAGTCAAGATTTAAAAAATTTTTTGGTAAGTACCTTTTATAATAATTCCTAACCTCAAACTTTAAACATAAAAAATCCTCATATATAAAAAAAAAAAAAATTTTACATACTAAATAAAGTTTTTCAACTCGTAGATTCTCCACAGTTTCGTTGATAGCTGAGCTGGTAAACATCCCTCTTTTCTGGTTGATAATGTTTGCCTATATGTAAAAACTTCATTCCTCGTTTAATTTTGGAAATTCCTGTTCCCCACTTCATTGTGGCCGAACAAACTGTATTTTTTAAAATTTATCAAGGTAAGTGTATACTCATCTTTTTAAGCTAATTTTGTTGCTCTTCTCTGGCATTTCGGTTTTTGACGGGTGTCAATTTTGTATGGAAAAAATCCTATTATTCCTTTTTTGTATTTCAGAGCTGATGATGGTTTCATCTGAAACCGAAACATGTACTCTAAGTACCTTATGTAATTAAAAAAACGTTTAAATTACATAAACCATTGTGGAGAAGACTGAGTGTTTTACTTCTTATACCCTAATTTAAGAAGCTCCACTGAGAGAAGTATGGACTATTTTTTCAATAAAAAATATTTTGAAATTGGTGTTGGCCTGAAAAGGGCAGGGTCGCTTATACTTGCCTAATTTTCTAATAATACTTGTATAGTTGATAAATAAAAAAACGTTGGGAGTATGCATTTCATAAATTGACCAATCAATCAGATCTACCCTCAATTTAATAAATATTTCAAAATGTTTTTCCGGGGGTTCGACGTGCTGCATTTTCCAAAATAAATGGTATTTTTGTTGGGTTCTAATTGAATTAAAAAGCCAATTTTATATACCGTTTAGTTTTTGCAAAAAGCGCTTTCAATAATTTAATAACTTTAATTGCAAAAGTCCAAAAAACAGGAAAGTTGCAAAAATAGAACGAATTTCTGCGGCCAATTTGTTAATTATTTAAATTTCCTTAATTGGGGTTAAAATAAAATAAATAATATATAATTATTTATTAATATTATATTTGTATTTAAACAAAAAACAAAAAAAATAAGATTTGCCTTTGTGGACCGATTTTTTTTAAAATAATTTTATTTCGTTTGAATCATAGTGCACTTTGAGTGAAACTATCAACCACTTGCATTTTTGATGTTTCTGTGACAGAAAATATCATAAAACATCATGTTTTTTTTACGTGTTTTTTGCTTTTTATAGAGTAACTGTAAGGATAGAAAATTTATAAATTTTCCGAATAGACGAAAAAATTACAACTCAAAATTTTAGTAGTGATAGTGTAACTTAAGCCACTCCTTCTACCAGAGAAATTGAAAAACCGCAAGCAAAAATGATTCCAATTTGAACAATTTCTTGCATATTCCTTTTTAGCATTTTTCATCAAGATTTCTCAATCTACGAGTACCAAACTTGGCAGGGTTGATCTAAGAGTAATGACTTAAATTATATCAGAAAATTAAATTTTTCCAGTGGCGTAGTCAGATTTTCTTTGGTAGAAAATTTAAAAATGCTTTTTTACATAATTTTTTATTATATTTTTTTAGCAAATTTGTTAAATTAAAGAGCCAATGTCGCCTACTCTTCCAATACTTTGTTTATGAGGCCAATTATATATCTTTATACTTCCTACACTGATCAGACACTAAATCGTCATAGGCGTAATCATCTATGGACTAAAGGTTCGACTTTCCGCCGTTTTTTGGAATTTATTTTTAGAAATTTAGAAAAGAAAATCGAGATCTACGTAAACTTTTAAAATTTCATTTTTTGAAAAATTAAAAAAACTGGATAATCGATAGGTAGGTGTACCCCCTTATAAATATAATTGAAAAAGGCACAGGTGCGCTCTTATGAAGAAAAAAAAATTAGTAAAAAAAAGATAAAAAATTATGACAAGCGGAAGGTGTCGTTGGAACTGAAATTTTATCTAGTATAAGATCCGGTGAAAAGCGTCGCCTTTTTTTTGTATATTTCAGTAACAGTGGCGTACCAAAGAGTTTTGGTACAATTTGAAATTTCTTAGTTAAGAAAATCGGACTACGCCACTGGAAAAATTTAATTTTCTGATATAATTTAGTTCATTGCTCGAAGATCAACCCTGCCAAGTTTGGTACTCATAGGTTGAGAAATCTTGATGAAAATGTTAAAAAGATATATGCAAGAAATTGGCATCATTTTTGCTTGAGTCTTCTCAGTTTTTCTGGTAGAAGGAGTCGTTTAAGATACACTATCTTTATTTTCTTATTGATAGAAAATTAAATTTGCAACATTTTTCCCATTTGTCACTTTTGACAGTCTGTCACCGTTTAGGAGTTATCCAAGAAAAACGCTTTTTTTGGATTTGTTTAGGTTAGAAAGTTCCCGAGGGGTTAGTTATAGTCCAATTTTTTGATGGGCGGACTGACGTAATTTTTTTGAATCTTCATTTAATACTTTGTTTTAGACAGCGACAATAAATATGTGAAAAAAATACTTCAAATTAATAACAACGGCAAAAATGACGTCAATCCGCTCAGCAAAAAATTGGACCATAGTATGTTAAAAGGTGAACTTTAATAATAATTTTGGCTTCTAATTTGTTCCTCTGTTTTTCCTATGTTGATTAGCTAATATATAATTAAACAATGGATAATAATTTTGAACGAAATATGCCAGCGAAACTTAAAAGATGGTCCAAAAACTTAAAAGAATAGCCTCAACATTTTGTAACAATGTTTATCACCATTAGGCTCGTCTTAAAGCAGAGGCGAGTAATACAAGTAGACCATCTCGAGGTTATAAAAGTGATATTAATGATCTCGGAGGTGATAAAGTGCGCGTAAATAAGGGCCGTGATGAAGAGAAATGAACGCGGTTTACAAGAAGTTGTACATCATAGACGCGGGAAAAATCTTTACTTTTACTCCCTTCGGGGCTCATAAAT
This sequence comes from Oxystoma pomonae, assembly GCA_963921995.1. Taxonomy (NCBI): domain Eukaryota; kingdom Metazoa; phylum Arthropoda; class Insecta; order Coleoptera; family Brentidae; genus Oxystoma; species Oxystoma pomonae. The sequence goes on from OY998170.1 coordinate 5,149,383, forward strand.
GGTATCGTAAAGTTTGTTTTTGCTGCCGGATTTATTTTTAATAAAAGCGACGACGGTTTTATGTGCTTCTCTTGAATTATACAGGGTGTTTCACAACTTATGTATAAAAACGAAAGACGTGATTCCTATAACACTGGTCGGTGTTTAAAATGTCGATTCATTTCCTTCCGAAAGTTTTCCCAAAAAAATAACCAAAATTATGCTAAAACACTTTCTTCTCCCTCTACTGTACATTAAAGCTTATAAACAAAATATGTACTATTGTTTTTACAAAAACCGCATGCATGCATTTTTCCTACTTTAAAATAGACGGCATCCATCAAACTGATTTTGACAATAACTTTCAAAGTAAAAAATACCGCAAATGACCAAATTTACGAAAGCACAAATTATCACTCGACTTATAGAAGACGGCTGGTCTGTAAGGAGAGCTGGATACAGAATAATTCGATGAATAGAAACCATGGATCAGGACGAAAGCCGTTCTGAGATACAAGATGAAAGGCTTATTGACCACCTCAGATAAAATCATTTTTCCACGTCCGTTGAAGCATCTTTCAAAACATTTGAAATTTCCTGTCGAGTTGCTGCAAAAAAAACCTTTTTTAACGAAATAACAAAAACAGGGTTATTTTTGCATTAAATAATGTTCTTCATGATGATTAATTCTGTGAGAGGGTGGTCTTCACAGATAAAAAGATATTTCAGTCATCTTCAAGCAGCAAATGAATTTTAGTGTATTGTCCACCAAACTCTAGATTTGATCCAAAATACACTAACCAAATTAGGAAAGCTGGACATTTTTCAGTGAATATATGAGGCTGGTTTAGCGCTACAGGTTGGGGTATGTTTTGGCAAATCGAAGAAAGATTCAAAAGTCAAAGATATAAAGAAGAAGTTAAGAAACCTCCAAATCAGTTACTTCAACCGAAAAGAAACAAAAGATCAAAAGATCTTGGGTGGAAATAATGAAAATTCAAACTTGCATGAGCATCCCACAAGGAACACACAAAAGATCAAAGCGAAAAGAAAAATGATTAAACGATGTTTCGCCCTGGGTAACCAGCGTGGGCTCATCAGTAGTTTCACTGGTCACCCTCCACTATACATCATTAAACAACATCATACACTTTGATTTCCAACCTTGAACCACTCACAAATAGGCATCGTTCCGCACTGGCACTTACTTATCCAAGTTACCTGTTACGAATTCGTCCTGGCGTGTTAATATTTCCAGTAGGATTATGCTACTAAGGCAATTAAAACCAAGAAGAAGTTAAGAAACCTCCAAATCAGTTACTTCAACCGAAAAGTAACTAAAAAACAAGAGATCAAAAGATCTTCGGTGGAAATAGCGAAAATTCAAACTTGCATGAGCATCCCACAAGGAACACACAAAAGATCAAAGCGAAAAGAAAAATGATTAAACGATGTTTCGCCCTGGGTAACCAGCGTGGGCTCATCAGTAGTTTCACTGGTCATCCTCCACTATACATCATTAAACAACATCATACACTTTGATTTCCAACCTTGAACCACTCACAAATAGGCATCGTTCCGCACTGGCACTTACTTATCCAAGTTACCTGTTACGAATTCGTCCTGGCGTGTTAATATTTCCAGTAGGATTATGCTACTAAGGCAATTAAAACCAAGAAGAAGTTAAGAAACCTCCAAATCAGTTACTTCAACCGAAAAGTAACTAAAAAACAAGATATCAAAAGATCTTCGGTGGAAATAGCGAAAATTCAAACTTGCATGAGCATCCCACAAGGAACACACAAAAGATCAAAGCGAAAAGAAAAATGATTAAACGATGTTTCGCCCTGGGTAACCAGCGTGGGCTCATCAGTAGTTTCACTGGTCACCCTCCACTATACATCATTAAACAACATCATACACTTTGATTTCCAACCTTGAACCACTCACAAATAGGCATCGTTCCGCACTGGCACTTACTTATCCAAGTTACCTGTTACGAATTCGTCCTGGCGTGGTAATATTTCCAGTAGGATTATGCTCCTAAGGCAATTAAAACAAAGAAGAAGTTAAGAAACCTCGAAATTTTTTTTTTCGCTTTGATGTTTTGTGTGTTCTTTGTGAGATGCTCATGCAAGTTTGAATTTTCGTTATTTCCACCCAAGATCTTTTGATCTTTTGTTTTTTAGTTTCTTTTCGGTTGAAGTAACTGATTTGGAGGTTTCTTAACTTCTTCTTTGTTTTAGTTGCCTTAGGATCATAATCCTACTAGAAATATTAATACGCCAGGACGAATTCGTAACAGGTAACTTGGATAAGTAAGTGCCAGTGCGGAACGATGCCTATTTGTGAGTGGTTTAAGGTTGGAAATCAAAGTGTATGATGTTGTTTAATGATGTATAGTGGAGGGTGACCAGTGAAACTACTGATGAGCCCACGCTGGTTACCCAGGGAGAAACATCGTTTAATCATTTTTCTTTTCGCTTTAATCTTTTGTGTGTTCCTTGTGGGATGCTCATGCAAGTTTGAATTTTCGTTATTTCCACCCAAGATCTTTTGATCTTTTGTTTTTTGAGTCAAAGATATGTTGAGATTTTTTACGAAAACAACGACTTCGTTTACCAGCAGGACAACTGTCCCGTGCACATGGCTAATGTTGTTCGCCAGTGGTTTGAAAACAATAATATTGAAACTCTTCTTTGGTCAGCCAACAGCCCTGATCTCAACCCAATAGAAAATATATGTGGCCGACTTGTCAAAATTGTTTATCAGAGAAACTGGAGACCCCAAAATTCTGAAGATTTAAACGATGCAATTCATCATCAAGATCGTGAATATTTTCAAAATTTAAGTATTTCAATGCCCAGGCGTTTGTAGAGTTTTATTGAAAAGAATGGTGCGCCCACTAAATGCTAATTTTGGTTGTTTTAAGTAATATTTAATATTTAGTTGTTTCCAATCTGTCCATTTTTTTCATTTTATTATCGTAATTTTATCAACCCCGAAATGAGTGGAGGTTTTTAAATATATTTATGTGCTGTTTAAAAGGCGATTTTTGGTATCATTAAATAATTATATCCAAAATTAAAACATAATTTTAGAACCAAGAAACTAAACTCAAAATCCTCCTTTGAGTTGCGTAGTCGGTTAATAAGGGTATTTGCTTTAAATTAAGGCATTTTTTGATTTAGACGCTTTATTTTTACTTTTGATGTTATCAATATGACATATCGTCATCGTGTTACAAGCTGGTGGTTTATTTATACACTAATAAAAAGTCAAAGTTTGAGACAAAGGAATAAATGCACGTATGCGTTTTTTTTAAAACAAGAGTACCTAACAAAAAATAATCATCAAGCAAGCAAGTGCGTTGCCCGCGTTTTTCTTAGTGATTTTGTTTTGTTGTAAAAAAGAAACTTACCGAATTTATTCCTGTGTCCCCTTACATTAATAGAGGAATGTGATTATGACCTTTTTATTTAGTTGTGATAATGTTCAGCGATTAGGGGTTTTTATCACTTTAGTTGTTTCATATTTCAACGAATCATTTACGTACTTTTCTTCGTCTTGGAAAATGTTCCCTAATTAGAACATTTTTGATGAGGCTTTTGAAAAGTCGTTTTTTTTTATATATTTCTGTATTAGTTGCAGGCAACTTAATACACTATAAAAGTTTCTGACGTAGTTGTGAAACACCCTGTATACATACAGGGTGGTCAAATAGGACTGGCCATCGGATTTATCTGGGAAATTATGAGCCCTACAAAAACTTGAGGAAAAGTTTCTCTTATGTAAATTGAAGCTTTCCCAAAGCTTAGTTATCAGGTTTGAAAAAACTTTCCTGGATAAATTAAATATTTAAAAGCACTGAAAATTATCTCTCATCTCCTGTAAGATCATAGTAATAAGACAGGAAACAGTTTGACTCTGTAAGAATGTTCTATTTAATTTTATTTATTTTTCCTCCTTATAATATTTGTTTGATTTGCCTTTTTTATATTTGGTTCACAAGTCTATTTAAAAATAAATGAATAATAAATAAATATACTTCAAAACTAAAAAGAAAGTCAGGGTAAAATATTTGGAATTTCTTCAGCTTGTATGAGTTTGGTCTTTAGGTGAGTTTAAATGATAAATTTTTTTCTATTTTATGTTTATTCATTTAAGTTTGGAGTATATCTCATAAACCACAATAAGATGTTACCACTTTCTAGAACCCTAATAATCGACTTCACAAAAGAACACGTTTTACTTCATCTGGCGCCCACCGTAGGGCTCGAAATTTTCTAAATTTTTCAGGGGGGCAGGATAAGAGACTAAAAATTAAACTTAAATTAGAATCTGATAGATATCAAGAAGGTCAGGAATTGTTTGCATCTCATTTTAGCAAATATGCAGCTTTAACCAAATTTTGGCAGGCTAATTATGAACTTCAAGAGTTAATTTTCACCAAACATTCCAGTTATTCTAGTTGGTGTAAATTATTTAACAGAGATTCTAAGTACATTGCAACAAGCAGAAAATTATTTTAGTTACAATTTTTCAAAGAATTATTTTCAGAAAACTTTAGGAAATCAACATTATAATTTCTGAGAACAATGTTTCAACATCACACATATCATGTTACAAACCTAAAAAAGAATCTGTTGATACTCTGCAAGTTGAACACAATTTTTCGGAAAACGGAGAAGACCTCAAGAATTAACATCTGACTCTTTATTTTTTAGAAGTCAAAAGGAGGTAAAATCTTCAGATTTAAATAATTCTAAATCAGGTTTGTTAGAAGAATGAGACTTTAAACATCAGATTTTAGAAAATAGAGTACCTAAAATTAATATTTCTTATTTTTGGTTTCTGGTTTACAGCGTTAGTAGACTAGTTGCACCACGAATAGCATATTCCTTTGGTAAAATTAAGTGCACCACCGGTGCACAGCCATTTGTGCACTAACACTCGTTCGGTGCTGTCAAAAAGTGCACCGGTGCAGTTTGAATGGAACATACATTTTTCCCTAGGCCAGAGCCTTTATTGTTGCTACGAATATTAGATGATAAACAGACCCTAAATGTGACTAATAAACTATATTGCATATTTTTCCATGCAGACACAGAAGAGCGGTTATTAGTCTGTTGTAATTATTGCCTTATTGTTAGTCGTTGTTTTTTTTTGTTTTATAGTAGTTTTATATAGTAGGCCTATAGTATTCCTACCTACCTTCTTGTCATTGTACTTATGTATCACATTTTCAATAAGGTTTTTGATTTTGGGGTTTGCCTCACGAACATATTGTCATAAGGGTTATTTCCAATAATTACAAAAAGTAATATTTAATAACATAATTTGATCCGAGACGTGTTTATGTGTTAAAATCGCATACTCTCTGACAGTTACCTCTGTGCAACGTTTAATGTTAAACTCGCGATTCATTAACCTAGTGTTTTAATTATTAATTTAATTATTAATTTATAAACTTTCCGTATTTTTCAATAACTAACTATCCTAGTTCAACGAAAGGTTGAATGAACTATCAATGTTAGAATAGGTTTATAAAAACGTTTCAGAGACAACGCATAAAACTTCTCATAATCGTCATGATCTCTACTGCCCGATAAGAAACTAGAAAATTTTAAAAAATCTTGGGTATATTTTTTACTATAATTTTTAACGTTTTTGGTGCGACACCGGCTCTCAGACCGGGTGCAGAAAATGCACTCAGTGCAAAACATCAGTTGTCCAATGGAACAATAAAACTGAGAAAGTGCACCCCAATGGAACAGGTGCACCGAATGAGTTGTGCACTAATTTTACCAAAGGAATACGCTATAACATTTATCAAAAACTAAAAATGGACTCAAAATGCGACAAAACTTGTTTTTATTAGGAAATATTATGATGTATTAGCGCAGGAAACGTAAAAGTGTTATTTTGAGTTAGCTAAGGTCCCATTATATTGCAATAAATCACGCTAAATTAGCTGCTTAATTTATGGAGCGGGGTTAGAATTATGGTTAATTTTACGGGTCGTATTTTACGAACAGACGTTCCTTAGTGGTTTATCTTTTTCGGGATTGTTTATAAAACAACTCATACAAATGAGATGATGATGAGGTTGATGCTTCTGATCTTATTAAAATAAAGACTGATCATAGCAAAACATTTAAAGAAATGGCTGAATATCTTAAAAAATTGAAAGAATAAACAGGATTCTCACAGTTTCCCCCGCCCTCTTTATGGCCAAATAAGTGCTCATAAAAAATCGAATAAATTCAATCGGGTAGATCCACAAAACAGTCACTTTTTTTAGCTTCCGTCGACTCTATTAAATCTCCCTTTTTGATTTAGGGAAGTCGGGGAAAACCGCCGTCGCCCAGGAGGGAACGTTTTCCGCATTTCGAGAGGGCTATTTATCGGGCCGGTAAATTGTATAGTGGAGTAAAAATAGTTTGGATCTTAAATAAAAACCCACACCTTTTTCCCGTTGGAGGGAAAATCTTGATGCACACCAGAAGCTACGTATCTGGTACTATGGTAGGCAACAGGAGAGTTCTGTTGCCTGGAATACCACAAACCCTCTCCTCCTCTTCCTTCTATGTCTACTGTTTGCACATTATTCCCAGGTAATCGTCGGTAATTTCTTTGTTGCTCTTTGATGTAACGTCTGTATCTTTTGCCTTATCATCAGTTTCTTTTTGTTTCATAACTTTTTCCTGAGGCAAAAAACCCACACCTACACCTAGATGTTTTGGCAATCATTTTGCAAGAATCATGTTTGGAGCTAAAAGAGAAATGCTTGCAATACATGTTTTTGCAGTTGAGTCATAATAATGTTAAATCTCTTAAAGGAGTACGTGACAATATGATCTTTCCATACGAGTTGGAAATTCCAAGTTATTTGTTACATTGTTATATTCTTCTGATTTTTTAATCAATAAAATTTGTAAAAGCTCTTCATAATCATGTGTGTAATTAAACTTTACAGCTCCATACCAAAACATTGTAGGGTGAGTATCACGGGAGTTCTGTAAATCTACGTATAACAATTGCAAATATTATGAGAACATATTTAAGAAATGCATACCTTTTATTTGGATTTTACTCTCCTCACCCTTCATTAGATCTTAAAAACTGTAATTTGCTAGTATACCTTTTGCTTCTTGAAAACATTTATTAATTTATTATTCACTAAAGAGTTTTGCTTTTTTAGTTTGTATCATGATAATTTTTGTTCCGTCTTCTGAATTTAACTTGTTTTTAAAATATTCGTCAATTTTTGTATATTTAATATAAAAATATTTTTTAAAGGATAGTATTCAATTCGAGAAACAAAAAAACTGGACTTTAGGAATCTCCCAAACTTTTCGGGTAAGTCTTAAAATAGAGGCTATTTTTATTCAACTATAGTAGTAGAAAGCAATATGTTAGAGCAACAATGAACCGTCGAACTCGATGTCAGCTATTCGAAGTAACAAACGACTCATAGGAAAAGCAATCGGCCCTGGATTCTTCTTAACAGCGAAAGGGCGGGCTGCCAAACCGTGTAAAACGGTCCGAGACGCCCACCCCTTTGGGCGCTCTCTGAACCCCTTTTGCGGAAAACCCTTTTCCGACAGCTTTTATAAAAGCAAGTGATTTCGGATTGAACAGCAAGTAGTTCGGAGGTAATACAAATCGAGAACCGGATTATTTTCTTACAGAAGGAAATGATCTACAGAATAGTATAGAAGAGGTGCGAAAAACCAAAAATGAAGTACTAAGAATAGAATAAAAAAGTTTAAAAAGTAAGCGCAACCGCTGATAGTGAGATAGAGATATGCAAGTACGTAGCTGCGAAGGCTTTTATAATAAAACGTTATTTTGGTTTGAACAGCAATTAAGTAGTCTAAAAGTAATATAAACCGAGAATTATACCATTTTATTAGAGTGGAAATGATCCACAGAAGGGTGTAAAAAACGTACAAAAAGAACCAAATATTTGGTTAAAAAAGTAGAAATAATAATATAATAGCCACTGAAAGTGAGAGAGGATATGCAAAAGCGTAAAGAGGATAACCTCTTTTTCCGGAAAGCCTTTTCCCGCAGTTTTAATTAGAGCAAGAGATTTTCGATCAACAGCAAGTAGTTTGAGGATAATAAAAATTGAAAACTGGATCTGAAATAATCTACATAGGTACACTTGATTTCAAAAAAAACGCATACATGCAGTCACAAAATTGACCTTTCTAAAAGTGTATAATATATACGGACTACCATCTAAAATGCCTAAAAACTTCAAAAGTACGAGAATTTGTCATGTTGTTTAAAAAAGGTCTCTAAAACTGATAATATTTTTTAATTAAAGGCAACCTTATTTTTATATTAAATTTTGCATTATACTAAAAAAATTAGCAAAAATAATGTTTTAGTCAAGTCTTTACTGAACAATATCAAATTATCACTCGAGTAACGGAAGGCTGTTCTATAAAGAGGGCGGTAACCCATTTTGGAGTTGATAAAATAACAATAATACGATGGAAACAGCGCTGGATTGAAAACAATTCGATGAATAGGAAACTTGGATTAAGACCAAAACGATGGTAAACTTAATACTAATTATATTAACTTAAAAAAGAACTAAAATAAATAATTTAGTATTTAATAGGATCACCATTTTTCTCTATTACAAGCTGCAAACGTCTGGGCATTGAAAAGGTTAAATTTTGAAAATACCGATGGTCTTCTGAGAGCTGATACAATGCACGATAAATAGCATCGCTTAACTCTTCAGCATTTCGTTTTTTTGGGTTAAGGTCAGGGCTGTTGGCTGTTGGCTGGCCAAGGAAGTGTTTCTATATTATTATTCTGAAACCACTGGCGAAAAACATTAGCCGTGTGTACTGGACAGTTGTCCTGCTAATAAACGAAGTCATTATTTTCATGTAAAGCCTGTACAGATGGCAGCATAACGTTTTTAAGGATTTCAATTTATCGTTCACTATTGAGTCTTCCTTCGATTCATCAAAAAAAACCCAAACCTCTAGCATTAAACCACTAAAACATGTTTACAGAAAAATGTCCAGCTTTTTTAATTTGGTTTGTATATTCGGGTTCAAATCTAGAATTTGATGGACGGTAAACTAAAATTCTCTTGCTGCTTGAAGATGATTGAAAAATTTATTATCACGAAGAACGTTGTTCAGTACAAAAATCACTCTGGCCTGTTTTTGTGCTTCTGTTAGAAAAGGCTTATTTGCAGCAACTCGACAAGAGACTTCTGATTTCGATACTCTTCTATTTACTGTTCTATTTACTGTTGCTAAAGAACCCGGAAATAATGTTAGATTAGCTGCTTCGACCGACGTTGAAAAAGGATTTTGTCTGAGATGGTCAATAAATTTCTCATCTTGTACTTCAGAACTTACTTTTGGTCGTCCTGATCCATCTTTCCTATCCGTAGAATTATTTTCAATCCAACGCTTTTTCTATCGCATTATCGTCATTTTATCAACTCCAAAATGGGTGGCCGCTCTTCTTATAGATCAGCCGTTTTCTATAACTCGAGTGATAATTTGAACTTTTGTAAATGTTGATAGCTGTGGCATTTTTACGGATGTCACACTGAATTTTAAGCTGTCTCAGGCATACTAAGCTGGTGGTGCCTTATAATAGTATACTAATGGAAAGCTAAATTTTGTGGCAATCAAGTGTACTAGTGAGAAAAGATACAAAAAACATAGATGAGAAGAAGATAAAAAAATTGTTCTATTTAACAATATATATATATACATATTTCTCTCGCGACCACTGACAAAAGAGTGATTAAAAGAAGAAGAAAGAAATTTGAACATTTTGAATAGCTTAGATGTTGGCAATCATTTTCAAGTTTAAAATGACCTCATATCTTTTTATTTACGAAATGAGGCTACTCAACCTTGCACTAGGAATTTTTTGCGCCACACAAAAAGCGTACAGCAGAAAATAGTTTGGACAACATAAATATAGTATCATAAGCGAATTGATAGTTTATTGGAACTAGTCTAAAAGTAATATAAACCGAGAATTAGACCATTTTCTTAGAGTGGACATGATCCACGAAGAACATGTTCAACAATTTTATTACGGGAAATAATCTCACAAAGCTCATTATGGACAAAACAAGTTCACCATTATGCGTTTTTTCACTTATCTAGACCTAGAGCGACTCTTTCTGCAAATCCGTTTGAGAAATCCAGGACAACTTACTTGTATTTTTGGCTTTTTAGGCCCACGACCATGGCTTCTAGAAGATTGATCACTTGCTGAGGTATGCTAACTTTGGTCCAGTACCTTCCTTTCGCCTAATAGTTCCTTCTACTTCATACTTGATAAGGGTATACACTGATTGATTTATCTATTTATTTTCCACACCAAGGTAAGATTTAGGGGTTCCTTGCCACTTTAGCTAGTTTGCTTCTTGTATTCCTTACCGTATCTGATTTCTCGTTAGTTTTAGAATCTGAGAGGCTAGTGATGGTAAAGAAACTGTCTGGGAACACCCACTTAACCACACACCCACATAAAAGTTACCTGGTGGTAGTGTATAAGGGTTGAAAGGTGCTGTAGGCTATCTGTCTGTCTGTGATATGCTTGTTCTAAAATAAAATACAGCGGTTGATTGGCCACTGAATCTTGGTTTCGTAGAGTACTCTTACACGTTGGATTTTTCGCTTTAACCCTCTAATTTTGAGGCCCTTATATCTCACTATAACGACCGTGTTCCGAGATTACCTAGACGCTGTTTTTAAAATCTCTTTAAGGGCCGTTAGAAGTTTGTAAATTAAAAAGAATGGTTACGTGTTAACTTTTACACCAAACTTTTCTTGCTTTTTCTTTTTAAGAGGGTTTTTGTTTGATGCTTAACATCGCGAACGATATATTTTCATTTGTTTCGGTGTGTTTCTTGCTTTAACAAATAAGTACCGGCGTTCTTTAAAATATCATAAAAACTAAAACTATTTTAAAACTTTCCACCCGAGATTTAGAAATTTGGGCACTAATCCACTCCTTTTTCGATTCCATCATATAAAAAAGCGCCTCCACGACGTATCAGGAACGTGGTTGCGACAGAGTAGTGTGGTATTTGGTACTTAGGTTTGAAGTTGTGTCAACGTAATAATAACCGGGAAACTTTTCCCCACTTAGGGTTACGTCGTCGCAACTTTAAATGCTAGCTGGGAAATCTTGAGTGGGAATTTATATTTGATGTTTTATCAATTTAATGCCTCAAAGCTTAGGTATGTGTTGACAACCCCGCGCCTGGCCATTGTACTGAGCTGGTCTATATCCTCATGGGGTATCCCTATCCATCCTGCCTCAAACTCATGTCCAAGTGCATGGCTTAAAAATCTTAGAAATTGTTATGGTGTTAGTACTAGGATACTTGGAAAGACAGTATAGAAGGTGCAAATCGCAATGAGATAATGAACGTTCGAAGAGAGCTCCAGCTTTTTAAAGCAACCGACCTAAACAATTATATTAAAATTTTCTGTTTCATATTCCACCAATACCAAATAATCAAATATTCCCTCTGTGGCTCAAGAGTGTAAATAATATCTAATATTAATAATTGTGATGTAACTTGATTAATCTCAAACACTCCAACATCTAATCCGTTTACAAACAAACTAGACAAACTACTCACAAAGTCTTGAACTCGCCTCACAGTTATAAACTATCATACAGACAACTTTGGATTCATAATAACAGTGACATATTCTTACATCTGAAGTTAAACCAAATTAACATTCTTAAATAAATGACGTTCTTCATCTTTGTTGTTGACAAGAAGAAGCCATACTATTGTCTAAGATTTTCTGGCCATGATATTTGTGCATACGACCCGGAACTTTTTTCTCTTCTATTATTAATTTTGAGAGTTCATATTGTTCATTTCTTACAATATCTCCAAAATATTTAAGTTCATAGTTTTTGATAGTTACTAACCTGACTTTAATAAATTCGGCAATATTTTTGACAGTTTCCGAACTACTACTACATATTTTTAGGCATTTTAGATAAGTTTTCACGTTTAAGTGCTCTTATCCGATTATAAAGACCAGTTATTCTTATCTTCTTCTTCTTCTCTCTTTGTCCACTGCTTTTCGGAAAAGTGTCTTGAATTTTGCCTTCTATTATCAATTTTGAAAGCTTATATTTCTCATTGCTTAAAATATGGCCAAAATGTTCAAGTTTTCGTTTTTTAATGGTAAATGAAACTTCTATTTATTTATTTATTTTAAGCAAAACATCCTCTTTACTCTGTCAATTCAAGATATCCTTAGCATTCTACGATAACACCACTTCTCGAATGCCTCTTGGACATGAGTTTTCCACATGGCCTCAGTCAGTCTCCATGCTTCCATGCCATAATATAAGGTGATAAAAACATAACACAGAAGCACACGAATTCGGAGAGTGGTATTAAGATCGCGACTACGCGACACTGACTTCATTTTGATAGAATATGATCTGGCCTCCTCAATTCTTGCACGAACTTTTGCTTGTTGTCCTAGTTCTCATTGAAGGGGTATTTGTATGAATCCACGGGTTCGACTTGCTGCTCTTTTGTTTCTAACATGCTTCTGATATTCTTTTCCTTGGATATAAACATCCATTTTGTTTTTCCAACATTTAAGTTAAGCCCCAATGGTGAAATTTTAGCAGCAATTTGATTCAATAACTCTTGCAGGGCTTCCAACGTATGTGCTATTATGACGTTGTCGTCGGCATATCGTAGGTTGTTGATTTTTATGCCCTTTATGGTCAGACCCTCTTCGCAGTTATGAAGTGCACCTTGGCGCACACCTCTTCTTGTTTGGACCTTTTCGGACAATTGGCCATCAACCTTTATTTGAGCAGACTGATTCCAGTATAGATTAGCGATTACCTTTAGATCTCGATCATCTAGACAAACTTCTTTTAGCGATTCTATGAGCTTTTCGTGTTGGACTCGATCAAAGGCATTCTCATAATCTATATATACTGGCACCGACACGTCCCCAGTTCGCTGATCTAAAACTTGAATGCCCAACTGCGCCTCTCTTGTTCCGAACACACCACGAAATCCAAACTGCGTTTCGCCCATAAAGGATTCGCATTTTCCATAAATTCTTTTATGTATAATTTTAGAAATATTTTTAACATATGGCTCATTAGGCTGATTAGGCGGTAATCACTACACTTCTTTGCTGAATGTTTTTTAGGCAGTGTAACAAAGGTTGATTTCAGCCAGTCATTAGGGATTTTACCTCTGCCATAATTCAAGTTGTTTGACCTGCGCATTTACCGAATCTTCTTTTTTTATTAGCTTTAAAACCTCAGTGTATACTTCGTCTTGCCCTACCGCTTTTTTGTTTCTAGCTGAAGATATTGCGTATTGTGCTTCCTCTGGTGTTATATATATGCCTTGGTTTGAGAATTCTTTTGGCTGTTCGGATTGGTTATCGGTAAAGAGATATTCTATTCTCCATTCTTTTAGTTTTCTTTTGTTTTCTGGTATGGTTTTGCCCTGATTTCCACAATGATTCCAGCATGTCTTTTATTAAATAATCCGACTGCGTTTGTGTAAATTAAAAGTATTATCTTCTATTTCTTGACATTGCTGTGTTATCCAGTCTTGTTTTGCTGACCTTATCTTGTTTTTATTTCTTTATTGATTTCATGGTAATGATCACTGCCTTTTTTTCTGCGTCTTTTATCCATCAAGTCATAGATTTCATCGGTCATCCAAACTTTCCTATTATTTCTTGTTTCATTCTTGCCTAAGAGTGTTGCGCTTTCGACTATGGCATTTTAAACCTTATTCTTATCAGAAGTGATTATTTATGAAAAAACTTGAGGTTGGACTGCGCTCTTCTTGGTTACCGGGGCTTTTCGAAACCTACGTTCGGACTCTCCGGCCAAAGCTTTTTTGGGCGCGGTGCTTTCAAAACAATGTCGACTCTTTCATATTGTTTGTGCCGACCTTTAGGTATTAGGGATTTATCGGTACATAAAGTCGGCATAGCCTGACTCGGCAGTATTTCTGACAGTTCCGCAAGTCGGAGGTATCGGCTCATATTGTGCCATTCTTAAAGTTGACAAATTACATTTAATGCCGTCCTTTATTAAAAGCAGACACATTATGAAAGTCGACGTTATTTTGACAGCAAAGATGACATATTTCGATATTAACAATGTTTAAACTTCATACGAAATTGTCAAAAATAGTGCTGGTGGCGCACACAGTTATTACGTCTCCACCGATTACAAACTTTTTGTTTTAAATTCGAGAGGTGTGTATGGTCACTGTGTAGCTGAAACTACCAGGTACAATCCTATGACTCCCCGATGATTCCTAATAAGGATAAAACAGGTCTGTAGGTGTCTAGATTTTGTTGTTTTTGTTTTAAATATTTTGGCTTTTTAGTTCTGCGCAACAAGCTTCCTCCGGAGCGATTGCTGATGCCTTAAAATTAGGGCCACGTAGTATGAAGCTCCAATTGGGGGCGGTGCTGCTGCGAACGTTATTTTTTTAGGAGTCATGTTACAGTGACTTTATACTTTTACAGGTTTCTACTTTATAACCTGCTGATAGGTATAGGATTCTGCATTTACGGTGTTCTGCACTTTTCAATTTTGATGTTCTTGTTTCTCGGTTTATTCGACAGGTGGCGCACGCAGTTACTACGTCTCCACGGATTACAAACTTTTTGTTTTAAATTCGAGAGGTGTGTATGGTCACTGTGTAGCTTCGACTGCCAGGTACAATCCTATGACTCCCTGATGATTCCTAATAAGGATGAAATAGGTCTGTTGGAGGCCTGGTCGTAATGAAGTGAAAAACAAAAACGATCCGATATGCCACGAACAAATCCGATGTGCCACCAGTTTTACTTTAAGTGCTGTCTTTATTAAAGACAGGCTATGCCAACTTTATGTACCGATAAGTCTCTAATAAACGACGGCATTAACTTTAATTATGACAACTCTGTAGGACAACATGTCAAAAATAGTAGCAAGAACGTTAAGTCACCAACGGAGCAAGGTGGGGGAGAGGGATAGTTGGAACTTTTATAAAACGTTACATGGGGGAAAAGTAATGCCTATTTGATATACCGGTAATAATAAGGTACCCAAGGTATTCTAAGCATTCTAAGATAGCACCACATATTGAATGGCTCTAAAGTTTTGCAACATTTAAATCATTGTCCATCCCTATACACCATCATTTAACACACATAGCAATTGCTCGAATACGCAGGCGTCTGTCAGGGTATCTCTATGTGGACCGTTGTTGAGTCGGTATTCTCGCGTTCTGGACGGCTTCTAATTATATGGAGTACTCAAAATCAGTCACTGTCATCTTGGGGCTTCTTAGCGAGCGCCTCTGCAAACATAAATCTGGGAATATGCTTGTTTACAACCGAATGGTATTATGGAACAAGTTGTTAAACTAACTAATGATTTGCCCAGCGAGGAAATAGCTATAGCCAGGCACTTTGTGCCCGGCTGGCTAAATCTGGATACCAGTCGTGTTAGACACAAGTTTCTGGGATGAGAGAATTAGGGAATACGAGCAGTCGGTATTAGTTGGATATTAGTTAAAGTTTCTAGTTATCCATTTGTCAGATTAGCAAACGGGGTGTTTCGCAATATTCTGTTATACCTACTTACAACAAAAAGAAATTAGGGAGTTTTTGGGTCAAAAATATTTTGAGAGCCTTTGTGTGTGTTACCTACTACCCAAGAGCATATTCTATTAAAGTTTTTGAACCCCAATTTATATATAAAAAAGGAGGGTGTTACACGTTAGAAAAAACAGTCATGAATATAAGGTTCCAGTGCCCGACGGGCACAAATAATGGTGAAGTATTGATTAGAATGTATTATTTTCACGCGCTAGTTATTATGAACTTATCATAGTCTGAGTTTAATAGAAATATATTTTTAGTCGGCACTATTTTTAACAGTTCCGCACAAAGGTTAGACAACTACTATATATTTTTATTGGACACTTTATCCAGCTACTATAAAATTATTCCCCTCCTTATAACACTTTATATATCATTACCTAAAGTTCCTAACGTTCTTGCAACTATTTCTGACATTCCCAGATAGCACAAAGTAGTCCTAAAGACGATCACTTTTAGGTAGAATACGTCTTTAAGGCTACATGGCGAGCTGATAGACGTCTTTAAGAGGGCTGATGTTACTATGACTGTGGTCTTAAAGACGTCTTAACGATGTCTTGTAAGATGTCTTAAAGACCTATAATAAAACAGAGGTATTTCGTAAGACATTTAAAAGCAATCCTAGTCATTCATTAAAAGGTGCAGAAAGTTGCACCTTTTATCTTGAGGCAAAAGGTTAGTAGTACGAGCGAAGCAAGGGCTACAATTCGTCCAGGGGGATCAAAAGATACTTTTTTTATATATATACTATTTTTCGCGCTTTTGAACATTTTCATCAGCAAATTTCTCTCTATTTTTCCTTATAGGTAGACAGTCTTCGCAAAACTCCTGATCTTTGATCATTTTACACAAAATCAAAAGAAAAAAGCATACATTCACAGATCTCAAATATTGTGTGGAAAAATTAAATATCTCCCACCCTCAACATATATTTACATTAAGTAGACAAAAATAAAAAATTCAGGTATAAAACGTTTAAAGACGTCTTAGGAAAAACGTTATCAAGACGTCTATAAGATGTATAATAGCAGACGACACAAATAAGACGTCTTTAAGACATCAAGGTATAAAACATTTAAAGACGTTTGAGGAGAAACGTTATTAAGACGTCTATTAAATGTGTAAAAGCAGACGACATAAAGATGTCCCAAACATGACATCTACAAGAGGTTTTAAGATGTCCTGGCGCAAATCAAAAAATAATATATCTTTCAGACATCGGGTGCTATCTGGGCTGTTGTCATTTAAACATGCTTATATCGCACCACCTATAAAGTTGATGTCGGCACAAACTTTATGAAAGTCGACATTATTTTGACAGCTCCGTGCCGAAAAAAGTTCTGGGCGGATAGCCCGAATGAGAAGAAGAAGAAGAAGAGTGCGGCTAACCTTACTTTTGTCATAATAATCACAACTGTGTTTTCTTCTTTATAGTTGGATAAGTGTACTTAAACGTAAGCAGTGGCGCACATTGTCTTTGGGGAGTTTTTAAGGATATATAATAAAAAAACTTAATTTGAAATGTGACCATAACCAGGTTTCTCGGAGAGGGGGGGGGTTAACCCCAACTCCCCCTCGGTGCGCCAATGATCTAAGTGAAAGTATCCTGAAAAATGCTGGGATTTATTCCAGTAATTTTCAAAGAGATAAATAAGGTGCCTAACAACACACAACACACTGCTATATTTCCCTACTAAGTAATCTCTTAATAGGCCTAGCCCAGTAAAAAATGAAAATGTTTCAAAACTCGACAAGATCGTGTCTAGATAACATGTTTGTTAATTCAATTAAAACACCATAACTTATATATCTCTGATCTAATAAACGCCCGGGCCACGCCTAATGAGAAAGGCCATTAATTAAAGTTTGGTAAAAGGTTGAAGTCAATAGTGATATAATACCTTTGAAAAGGAGATTAGTAGGAGCTAGTAAAAATAATTCTAATAATAAACGTTAATGATTAAAACATATAGAGAAAAACAAGAAGTCTTTTGTTACAATTGGCAACAAAATAATTTTAAGGTAGTGATACCGTAGATTTGAATTTCACACTAGTGAGGCTCATCTGAAAAAGGATTTAATAAACGACGATAAATGCAAAAGACTCTGCGAACATCTATGACTATAACTCAGATACCTGGACGACATATTTATCATCTGGAAAAAGGACAACAATGCACTAGATTAATTCTTTCATCGCGTGAACAGCATAAGAAACTGCATCACATTAACTCTGGAAAAGGAATAAAATTGTCAGTTCCCTTTTCTCGACGTTGTTGCCACCAACAAGAATTTAACCATAACCACTTCCGTATATCGAAAACCAACTCATACTGGACAATATCTAAATTTCAAATCAAACCACTCCACGTCAACCAAACTGGGAATTGCAAAATCTCTCATACATCTGAAATACGGAAGAAGCTTTAAATAAAGTAAAGGCAAAAATTCGATTCGATCTCCGAAGGAACGGTTTCTCCAACTACTCGATCAATAAAACTGTTCACACCATAACAACACAAAGGACGACATACTGAAAGGAAAACGACGCTTATAAATCCATACATCAAAGGAATCTCAGAAAAGATAAGAAGAATAGGCAACCAATACCATCTTGAGACTGTCTTAAAGACGACCACAACAATAAGAAGTCAATTAAAAAAAACTAAACCACAACGCCACGACACCAAGAACTGCATCTACCAGGTACCATGCGAGTGTGGGGATATCTACATCAGAGAAACCAGCCGACCCATGGAAGTTCGCCTTACAGGGCACAAACGGAAAACTCAACAAGGGGATCACAACAACTGGTTTAAAAATAGCTCAACATTGCTGGGACAATCAACATCATATGGAATGGAAAGAGGCAAACATTGTCGCCCAGGAGCTTCAAGCGGAAGATCAAAGAAACAGCATTTATACAGAGGAACCATAATGTATTTTCTCATCAAGGCGTTATCATCAGGGATATTTAGAAACCCATACTTTTCGGAGGTAACAGATTTGAACTGCGAAAGGGCGGAGCCAACCAAGCGTAAACTTCATGGTTCACTGAACACAGATTTTTTATGGTTCACTGAACACACACTAGTATAAGATTGGGTAGTCTCAGTTTTTGTTAGTATTTACCTAATGACGATTGCAGATACAAGCATTCGAAACGTTATGAAAAAAAATAAAGACAATGGAAGTGTTCGAAGCTCTAACTTCAAATGGAACGAACTGTAATTATCTATCCTAAGCTCGGTAGTCAATAAATTTTAAGAGGGCAGTAGTAACAGTATAGGGGCTGCCCGGGCCCGTGGGCCTGGCAATTAGGCCTTTTCATGGGCCCTTTCTGCCATACCCCGTTCCTTACCCCTATGCCCCTACTTCCGCTCACCTCTCTCTTCGGGCCTCCCTGTCTTCTTTCGGAGTTCAATATGTCGGCCCATTTGAGCGAGTGCAGCTCTTCTTCCTCTATCGTGGGAAATCCCCACTTCAGCTGCCTTGATCTGGCATATGCATCGCACTCTGCTATCAAGTGCTGCGCCGATTACTCTTCGGGCTCGCAAGGGGACACATGGGATCTCCTACTACTCTTATTTGCAGATGTTTGTTCAGCCGATTGGGCCCAGTCAGCATCCCTGTCAACAGTCCAATATCTTTTCCGGTCTTGCCTAAGAGCTATTTAGTTCTGGCTACATTCGGAGCTCCAGGACGTCTTCAGTCCATTGTTAGCCCATTTGTTGAGCTCACTCTGTACCTGTTTCCTTGTTATTCCCAGAGGTTCCGGTCCAATGTATTGGGTTTCGGCCCCTAGTCTGGCAAGTTCGTCCGCTTTCTCGTTTCCTGGTATTCGCTCATGACCTGGGACCCACATCAGTGTTACCCTCTTGTCTTGAGTCAGTGCTTCAGCGCACTCCTCCACCAGACTACTGACTATTTTGGGTGAACTTAGAGCCTTGAGGGCAGCCTGGCTGTCGGAGCATATGTATATGTTCCCCCTGCCATTCCTGACCTCCGATAGGGTGGCTGCCAGGATAATGGCATATACCTCCGCTTGAAACACCGTAGCAAGTTCTCCAACTGGATAACTTTTCTGAACTTCTAGGCTTTCCGCGTATACTCCCGCGCCTGTTGTCTATCGCCTCTCTGCTTAATTCCGTTCGGAATTCTTCTCTTTGCCACTCATTCCGTTGGATATGGTCAGCTTCTCTACAGCGGGCCACCAGACCACTGATCCGTATTGGATCCTTGATCTTATGATGGCCGTGTATATCCAGTGTAGGATCCTCGGGCTTATTCATTTTAAGCATTCTCTCAAAAAAGTAGGACATGAAATGATGATAACTGAAAAGTTTATACTGCGCAGCTTCAGTAATAAGTAAGCACACCAATAAGAAAGTGTTAAATAAGATTTGTCCCTTAGATAAAATAGTTTCGTATGTCAGCTTCAAGACCCTATTAGGAAAGTCAACAAAATTAATCATCCCCAGCCAACATTTCACAACACATCCATTGTTCCTTTTGTCACTCGAAATACAGGTGTTAAATTTGTAAAGACGTTGCTTCCGATGAGTGACCATGTGTAGCACATAGGTACACTTTTTCACAAAAGAGTAGAAGTCATAAGCAAAAAAATCTAGACCGCCAACTTAGATTCGAGACCCATCATCAACCAAAACGGCGCATTCACACGTTGTCCTATTAGAGATGACATTTGCAAACATCTCATTCACCCGAAAACCTAAAACCATTATTTAAATTAATGGGCTCCCCCGGTGGGCCATAGAATTCTCCTCCATTCACTCGGGGTTCAGCAATGATAAAATACGGACAGTTTTTTATTATGCTTTTACTTTTGGCGTCATGCTGGTTACGTACAATGTCTATCTCTGGCCCGGTATTCGAACGAAACACAGAAGTGTGTTTTTGATTTTCGGTTACAGCTGTCTCAATTTTGGGCACAATAAAACGCATTTTGGATCGGGGTGATATAAATGGATGGGCATTAATAATTATGGCGTACACGATGAGGTCATATTTTACACGACGAAACAAAATGGTGAGCAGGAAAAAATAAAATGGGGTGCGTAACGGTTGAGTATATGGAATTAACTAATGGAAGGCTAAAAAAGCCAACCATAAAAATAGTTACCATATGGTATTAGGTAGGGACGAATATAACAAAACTATATAATTAGGAATCATGGGTTTGGGTTTTGGTGCGCCATGTTGCAGATGATCGCGAGCATTGGACCACTGGGGTCTACACAACCATTTTAAAAATAGGATAATGGAAACTTCATATATAAACGCATATAACTACAAGATACTATAACGGCCCAAGTTTCGCAAAATGTGTAACGAAAATAACTTTGAAAAATAAAGAAAAAAAGTGCCACCTAGAGGAGAAATTTTTTTCTCTTGTACTAGCTTGGGTCAGCGCCACCTAGAGGAGAATTTTTTTTCTAGGAAAAAAAAGGTGTCGCTGGCCAGGCAATAGGCGTAGGGTCACTAGATCCTGAAACCTGCGGTCCCAGGAGTAGCGACACGAGTCACGTGACCGCACCTGTTTTTCCATGGACGTTCGTGAAAAAAACTCGTTTTTATACAGTCTGAGATGGGAAAACTGTTTTAATAAAACTCAGTTTTATACAGCTTGAAGAAAAAAATAATCTCACTAGGTTTTTTTTTGTTGTGAAAAATTGTGTTATAATATTATAATTTAGGAGATATTTGGAGAATTTTTTAAAAATTGCTAAAATAATTTTCTTTTATTTATAATTTCTTTGATTTATAGAAAAATAATGTGTACTAAAAATAAACAATTATGAGAGACACACGTTGAAACTTTATTAATAATTAAGTATAATCTAATCTAACCTAATACTGTATTAACAATATTCAATACTGCAGGTTTTTCTTATACCGAATATCCAAAACTATATAAGATAGGTACAGTTAGTTTCACATAAAATGCGTACACGAAAAACCCAATTACATTTTTTTTTCCAGTGTATTTAGCTATACCTACGCTTTTTAGTATGCAACTGGGGCACTACCTGCTAATTGTATTGTAGGAGATATTTCTATTTTGGTTATAGTTTACCTGTGATTTAAAAAAAAATTTAATTAATCTAATTATTAAAAACTGCAACTTTTGGGGGATTTATTTTGTCAGTACCTAATTTACAGTTCTTAGCAATAAAAAATTGTATTTTTCAACATGAACAACTCTTTGTATACACGAGCAAGGCAAGTTAGTGGACTTAGTCAAAAGCGAACTACACAGAGTTGTTTATGTATGCGTTTCAATAAGCACACAAATTATTTTAATTTCATGTAATATAAAGATGAAGACAAAAGAAAAACTTATATCTAATGGCGGCTCCATTTTTTTCAATAACCATTTCCAATTGACGTGGCATGGAATAACCCAAATTTCCACAATATTCTTTGTCGTTAGAAACCAAATCTTATGCATTACGTATATCGTTTAAAAGTTGTTCATATATTATTTTGACTAATCTTCCCCAAATTTTCGATGGGGTTAAGGTCGGGACTGTTCGATGGCCAAAGCAGCACTTCTATATTTTGGTCTTAAAACCAGCGACGCACGGTATTAGCTGTGTGAACAGGACAATTGTTCTGCTGAAAAATTATTTCATTGTTTGGATATACAAAATCAACTGACGGCACCATTACCCCTTCCCACATGTTCGATGAGAAGTGGTCAGCTTCGCGGTATGCCATATACTTTTATTTTTCGGCTATCCGAAGAAGATGGAAAATTTTTTTTATAAGTAAAAATCACCCATGCGACATTTAAGTTCAGAATTTTTCACTCGTCTGCATGCTGTAGATCGGGAACCCGGAAAACTAGTTGTGTTGATGGCTTCGAGAGCTGTGGAAAATGGGTTTTCTCGCAAATTATTAAGTAATTGTCCATCCCGTTCCTCTGTGCTCACCTTATTTTGCAACCCGGTACCCCGTTTTCGCTCCAAAGACTTGCCATCGTTTCGAAATTCTGACCACAGTGGCTTTATTAATATCAAAATTTTCGGCGACTCTTCTTACTGACCATCCATCTTGCAATCGAGTTATTATCTGCGATTTCGTAAAGGCCGAAAGTTGCGGAAGCATTTAAAAAAAGTAATTTTGACTAAAGTCAAAAATTATTGACAATGATTGACTTGAATCCAAAATAAAGTATGTCATGGTATATGACGGGTGCAAAATGAATAGTGTGAAATGGCGCATCTAAACGAAGAAAAAACGTTGTATTTTGTTTTTCCATGTATGCATTTTATCTGAAATTAAGTGTACCTATATCTAATTTATTATACAGTCGAACTTCTGTAAGATCAAAACTACATAAAAAAATATGGAAAAACCAAAAATGTAGGTTGGTAGTTCGTAATGGGTTTTGGGATAAGGCTTGGTGTGACCTGTGGTGTAAGACAATACAAAGCTTTTTTGGTTGCGATTGTAATGTTAAACAATCCCACATATATAACAAAAATGTTGATATATTGCGTAAATATTCTAGGAACATACGGGAATGTCCAAAACACATCCTGCGAATGTGCGTATCCATTAAATTTTCAGTAGTAGGTACTTGGTTCTCTTAACTTGCTTGTAGGATTATACAGGGTTCCTAAACAAATCCTTAGGGGGCCAAGCAGCCGCACATTAGGCAGAAAAGGATGGGCATGGGGCGATGTTGTCACTACATCTTACACGTAGTAAATCCATTCCAGGTTGTTGTTTTCTAATGTTTTCCATTTTCATACCTTTAAGACTAGAATAAAAATTGTTTTTGTTCGACTTTAATACCAAACTCATGAAAGATATCGTAAAAAAAATATTTTTCGGCTTTTCATTTTGTAACCATTGTCCTTACGCACTGTTTACAGGCTGGGGACTGAGATACATGCAAATGCCTAACGTAAAGCGTTCATACACGGTCGGAGAAATCGACTGAGATATTTCCGTAGAAACTTTATTAAGCAAATAGGACGGGTTGACGCCTTCGAACGTCCAACCCGGGTTTTGCACTTTGATTCGAAATCAAAAAGGAGGAACAGTCACATGTGGGGCCGTGCACAAATTACGTAACGGTGATTTTACCAATTTTTGACCCCCTCCCTATGTAATGTTTTGTAACGGTTTGGCACGCCACTCCCCTAATATTACGTAACGATTTCAAGACCACTACCCCCCCAAAAAAAAACTTTTCACTTATTTTCATTCCAAATTTTCTTAGTTTCACACAAATGCAAACGCTGTCAAAAACCCCCCCTCCCCCCTACGTAACGTTTTGTAACCCTCCTCCCCCCTATGACCATTACGTAATTTGTGCACGGCCCCTATAGTCCCAGTGGAGGAGGGCGAGAAAATTGATATTTTTTTCTTAAAAATTATACTCTTTAGACCTATTTCTTTGCGTTCCCGAAATTACGTAATTTTTGAAAAAAAAATGTAAGCGCCATTTTTATGTGCTTTGTTTTTCTAACATTTTTGCGTTCGGCTAATTTAATTGAAAAAATTTTGCCTGCGGCGCACTTTATCTTCTCACTCGAAACCAAGATCCCCCGTTTTAGAAAAACTGATCCCGTCTTTGTTTCTAAATTTTTTTCGAATAAAAGTAGAGTATGACCATGGGGGAAATAATTTTTTTCTACGGTATGACGAAAATTTCGAGAAAGTTGAAGAAAAAAATAAAAAAAGTGGCAGAGCTCAAGTTTTTCGTAAAAAAAAAACGTTTTCTGTAAAGAAACAGAGCAAAATAAATCTTTTCACCCCTTTTTGGGTGTTACAAATAATGGCAGCCCCTTATTTTTCGCTTTTACCCTCCCGCTAGTTTTGAAGAATTGGTTCGCTACATGTTTCGAGATCATGTCATAAAACACCTTGAAAATATCAAATGTAGTGTAGGCAAGCTTTATTTAAAATCAATAATATCGCAAGCAAAAAGCTCTGCAGGAAAAACAGCGCCGTTTGTTGATTTCTTTGGCTGCTAGTGCTAGCTGCATGGTTTGGCCGTTTCCGGATAGATGTCACTAGTAGAACAGAATGGAAAGAAATTTAATTAAAAGCGAAGATATTTCTTTCTAATGTTAACAACCTCACGAGTTTATCGCTCAGTATCGTAAATAATGGACCCTGCCGCCTCCTTTAAGCAAAAAAAAGCTGTGGTTTGGACCTGAAAACATCTAATTTTTAATCTCATGGTTTGGCCGCCATCTAGCGGAATTTGCAGACATCTTGTCAACGGTTATTATTGCAACTATGATTTATGCTCACAATGAAAGAGTGGCGACAATTTTTTCTCATGAAAGCAGTCCGGAGATAATAACAAA
Source organism: Oxystoma pomonae (assembly GCA_963921995.1). Lineage (NCBI taxonomy): Eukaryota > Metazoa > Arthropoda > Insecta > Coleoptera > Brentidae > Oxystoma > Oxystoma pomonae. The sequence goes on from OY998170.1 coordinate 5,174,398, forward strand.
CTGGCACCATTGCTCAATATACCTGTTTCTTTTGTGCGCGCAGGACTTTCTATGCCATTTCTCTTTGATTTATTGAAATTCTATCCCTAAGGAAAATCTTAGGAACCCTGTATTACCTGTCCAAACTCTACGTAAAAACATCCTTATACCGAAATTATTCCAATAATTCTTGTGTAATACTAGCGGAATTGTCTTTCATTGACGCGAAAATATAAATAGCGAATGGCGAAACTTAAGTATTTTTTAATGTTTCGCCGCCTGTCACAGTGTCAAATTTGAGTTTTGCGCGAATTAGGTTATGTTTCGTGTCGCTACCCCTGGGGCTGCAAGTTTCAGGATACAGTGACCCTACACAGGCGAAAAATATCCTGCACATGCAGTATTAAAGCCATGCTAGTGACATATACCTTGCGATAATTTAATGACGAGGTATTAATTTGAGTGACAGTGACTACGACATCATCTGTCCAAAAACTCTGATTTTATTAAATTGCATTTATTTATTATATTATGGAAAAAAACTCTCCAACCCCAAGTTTAACTATACTTGAGGGTTTCAATCTACAAGGTGAATTCGTTACACGAGGACATGGCGCCTAAGTACCGAACCCACTCCTGAGAAAACTTGGCATTTTCGAAAAGTTTAAATTTTTGTTATGGTGATTTAAGGCTTAAAATATTTTAACGTAATTTAAGCATTTTTTCTTTGTTAAAATAAAATATTAGATATTTTAATGACGTGCAAAAATATTTAAAGTTGTGAAAGAGAGACAGCAGGCTATAAAAAAGTATTTTAGAGAAAGATGAAAATAATTTAAGGCAATCGTTTACTACAAATTTCTGTTATGTCATCTGTCTATAATCTTCAGTAGTGTCGTGCATATGATATTTATTTTGCCATTTTTATCCAAAAAACAGCAAAAATTGTAATTTTTCAAATACTAATTTCAGTCTGTATCCTTTTCTTTTGTTAATAATTGTTTCCAGACATCCTTTTCCTTTTACTATTTCAATATTTTCTATCTCCTACTATTGCCCTTATGCAGTAATAAAGGTTCAAGTTTTCTGATTTAAAAAAAAATAAATCAAATTTAATCAATTTTTCTGTAATTTATACATTAATTTACCAAATTCACATCTAATCGGCAAAAAAAATTCTGACCATTTTAAAATTATATCTATGATAAAAAAAGTTTAGTAAAATTTTTACACTGTAACGTAATTTTGAACTTTAAACGGCCTTAAAATATTTTAAATTCCTTTAACATACAATATATTTTACCTTTTTGTCATTTCCCATTTCAAAGTGTGTAAAACATAAAGTGGTATTTCTTTCAATCAAAGTTCTTTACAGTCTTTAAATTTACCAAAAAACTTGTCCTTCTAAAGTTTTTTTTTGGCACATCTAAAAATAATTTAACAGGTATTTAAGAAAATTATTTTAAGGGTCATCATGGCTTTACCATTATTATGGTGTTTTCATATTTTAAAATTTTGTGGCTGTATTTTCTGTGATTGCTTGTGTTATTTAAATAAATATGCCATTTTAGACCATCCCTCCTAAAATAAACCACGCATTAATTGACCCTTAAGCAGTAGCACTTGTATGCCCAACTTTTATGCAAAAATTAAATTAAATAACACCAATTAACCCTCAAAGATTCTGCTTTTTGTTTTCTTATCTTGTTTTATTCATGTTTAAATCTAGAGAAATCCAATTTTCTAGACACCCTTTTTAATTTTTTTTTACGTGCCTACTACTCTAATACATTTTCCAACAAAAAGCAAACAAAAATATTAAACATAAACCTAAATTTTCGCTATCAGATGGTTGTCAGTTGCTTTCACTGCTGACGCAATCGACGTGCTTGCCCGGTAGACTCCTCGTCTCTGGTTTCCTGGCTAACTTAAATTACTAATAAATACAAAAGTATCCTCAGAGTTTCCTGTAGTCCAAACAATGCGTGGCAACGTGCAACGTCAAAGAAAATCCCAGCTGTTTCTGCATGTTTTTTTTATTTTTGAAACGAAGAAAACTCCTATGATTCGATTGTTAAATCAAAATGTTGTACCTACTTTAATAAGCAATCCTGCAAAATTAGGTCAAAACATATATCTATGACTATGAGCCACTACAACGGCTAAGGATAGCAAAGGATGTAGCAATAACAACTTTGAAAAACAAAGAAAATAATTTAAACATCAGGGTTGGCCCTGAATGAGTTTCTGGTGATTATGAGAAAATTATTTTGTTTCTTTTGGACATATTTTTTTTTCTCTAAAATTCGGGAAACATGCCTTTCTACAGACAACGTCATCGTCACCTTAAACAATAAATTTGCTTTTCAAACGCCATACATCCTGTTGTCCCCCGAAATAATCCCGCGTTCGTCCTCCAATAAATTAGAGCGAAACAAAAACAATAAAATAAAAACAAAATCCGAAAACAAGAGCACACTACAGAGAATCTAATTCTAAAAACAAGTCCTGAGGAGCTGACATATTTAGGTTTCCCATCAGGGTTTCGTTGCGCTAGTGTTCGACATAAAACAAACAATTTTTGTGATGCTAACGCCTGTGTTTTCCTTATTAGAGATATGTTAAGCATAGACAAGTTTTCAATATTAAGATAACTAAAAATATTTTCTAGTGATACTTTTTTCACTTTTAGTTTCGTGCCCGTTATGCCACGAGATTCACTTTTTTGTTTTTTAAATGTGTCATATCTAAATGTTGATGAAAATGATCAAAAAAATCCTGGGTTAATATAGAAAAAACTAGGGTCATAAATTCCAAACTCTAAACGTGCGAGTGCCGGGGCACACGGGGGTGCTCACAACTCCTAGAACGGTGGACCAGAGACGAACACAAACACCGTTGGAACCAGACAACAACACAGCAAAACAATGGTAAAATGTCCATCTGCATCACTGGCCTAGGAGATACTTAAGCTCTTGAGAGGATTAGAATAGTGACAGGACTCTTAACTGGTCACTGCGCACTGAGGAAGCACCTGCACACAACGGCAATTTTTCAGGGAGAACACATTTGTAGGCTGTCTGATTAGGACGACGAATCAGTCTTTCACCTCATCTTTGATTGACCGGCACTTAACTTGGCACCTTCTAGAAGAGGTATCTTCTCAGGAGGAAGGCTCTCAGAGGACCCTTGTGAAGAGGGTGCTGAAACTAGCGAAGGCATCGAACAAACCTATTTTAGGTGAAAGAATACAGCGAGGGATACAATAAACAATCAGCCGCAGTATCAGGGAATACCTAAATCTTACCTTGCTGTATATAGTAAATCAATCAAGGGTCATTAGTACCTTTGAATACTGGACCGTTTTTTTTTATGAAAGACAATATCCTTAATTAAAAACAACAAAGTGAATCTCGTGTACGCAAATAAAAATTAAAGTAACACTTGTGGTTTATCGGACAAAGCGTTTTTGTTTCTCACTTCATTACGACCAGGCCTGCAATGTCTAATGAAGAATCCAGACACCTAAAGACCTGTTTCATTTTTATTAGGAATCATCAAGGAGTCATAGGATTGTAATATTGTTAATAATGTAATTGTTGTAAAAGTGCAGAAGACCGTAAATACAGAATCTTGTACCTTTCAGCAGGTTATAAAGAAGAAACCTGTAAAGTATAAGGTGACTGTAACATGACTCTTAAAAAGAAGTAACATTCGCAGCAGCACCGCCCCCAATTGAAGCTTCTTACTACGTGGCCCTAATTTTAAGGCAACAGCAAGCAATCGCGCAGAACTAAAAAGCCAAAATATTTTAAAAGAACAAAGTGAGTCTTGTGTCCGCAAATAAAAATTAAAGTAACACTCAGACAAAGCGTTTTTGTTTCTCACTTCTCTAATGGAGAATCCGGACACCTACAGACCTGTTTCATCCTTATTAGGAATCATCAGGGAGTCATAGGATTGTACCTGGCAGTTGAAGCTACACAGGCAACCATGCACACCTCGAATTTAAAACAAAAACTTTGTAATCCGCCGAGGTCGCAATGAAGTGAGAAACAAAAAGCGCTTTGTCTGCTATGCCACGAGTGTTACTTTAATATCCTTAATTTCTTTCTTTTTCTGGATTTTCTACGATTCCAAAAACTTTCACTGGCCGCATGTAGTCAAAACAAAAATTCGATTTATGTGATACGTAGGCCGTTAACAGATTTTTATGAAACGAGACCCTTGAGGATTCGAAACCGGGAACAACCTGGCATACGTTGTTTCCCGTTCCTGTTTTCGACGAGGAAAAGCCGTGTTTTAATGTATTTTTATGTGTTTAATAGCTTTCAGGTTAGAATGCGGTTTTGTTTGAGATGTTCCTGGAATCGTTTATTAGAGTTATTTTTACGGAAATATTTCGGGTGTTTCCGGATTCAATTTTGTAACCCAAGCAACAATTAAAGTCAATTTCACCGGTGCCATTGTCATTGCCACCAAAAATGGGTTAAAGCGTAGTAATATTTCCTACTAAAAGCTATTTATAACTCATCGGCAACGTTTTTTCGCTATATGCACATTTATTTCTTACTGTGTGGTAGATAGGTGACCATGTAAACTCCATAATTTTTTTGTTTTGCATTGAGTAGGTGCTACTGAATTCGAGACTGAAATGCAACCCAATTAATATCAGTAGAGTCGTTACCTCGTAAAAGTAATATTAAAGAAATTAAACGTGACAACTATAAAGTAACCCTCGGACTGTAAAGTTTTTTCCTGCTTCTAGTAATAGTATATAGTTATATAGTTATATAGTACTTTCGCGTATAACTTTATTTTTTTACGACACTGTGGTAATTTTTAAACCATAATAGTGACAAGACTAAGTGAAAACAATGACATTTTTCCTATAAATAGTTTTAACCCATTTTTGGTGGCAATGACAATAAGCAAATAGTTTTTGACAAAAATGTAACTACCATGGAACGCACGTAAGCCCATCAAACGCCCTTACCGGAACAGTACATCGATCTATATTCCGATCCTTGGACTACGCATTTCTTTCTCAAATTTAATGAAACAAAAACAACAGTAGTAGTAGTAGTAGTAGTCACTAGGGGGCGGCCCAAGACCTGGCAAGTAGGCCCAATCGGTCCCTTTTTACCTTACCCCAGCCCAGCCCCCTAATCCATCACCTGTACCGCTTGTACGGTAGTGGGCTCTCTGGGCCTTCCTGTTCTCTTCACGAAGTCCAGTACTTTGGCCCACTTGAGAGCTCGTAGGTCCTCTGTATCCAGGTTCGGTTGTCCGAGTACCTGATGCCTCATCCTTAGGTATGCAAAGCACTCCGCAACGAGGTGCCAGGATCTCATCCGCCTTCCCGCAGGCACGGCAGATGGAGTCATTCCCGATCCCGATGCGACTCAGATGCTTACTGACTCGGTTGTGGCCGGTCAGTATCCCTGTCAGTAGTCCAATATTTTTTCGTGTCCTTCCCAGGGTGTCGATTCTTAAATTTTAGACGGACGTTCGGGTGGTGGATGATCACTTAAAGGATGTGAACACTCCCAGGGAACGATCCCATCCCCGTCGCTGGCTGTTCGTATTCTTGAATGCAGCCGAAACACGCCCAAGGTTGCCAGTTTGTTTTTTGAGCGATTGAACTAACTTCAAACTAACCAAAATATTTTCTATTATTTTTTTACTTATTTTTTTGACATTAAACAAAAAAAAAATACTTTTTATTGTAAATGGGAATGTAAATGGGAATGACATACTCATTAAATTATGTAGATTATAATTTTCTATTACAGTGTAAGTTTTTTTTTTAATTCCACCTTACACGCAGGCCATAAGATCCTTTTTTACATTTTGTAAAATTTCACTAATCTTTTCTTCCTGTTTCCAAAAATATACTATATGTTACCTTTATCTTGAACGGTCAAAACTAAAATATGAAGTAAAAAATTTTGGTCCGTATTTAGCTTTTTGATCCTGATGATGGTATCTACGAAACGAAACGTCACATTAAAATTTATAAAAGATCATTGTTTTTTTCTAAAAAGTTGTTACAGAGATGTTTTTACAGAACTCAATTAAATTAAGGGAGATATCATCAATTGGTAATTCCAACCATTCTTCAATTTTCCCCTGTAAGTCAAAAACTACAAGAGACAAAATAAAACTATTAATAACATTTTTTAAAGCTCAGAAAAGTAACTTTACCATTGAATCCCATCGAAAATGGGACACCCTGTACTGGAGCAAATTGTTGACAATTCTTTAATTTTTTTTAGAAAATAGCTTAGTTCTAAACTACTACTACTAAATATCTTGTGGATATTTTTGTTAATTTTATGATAGCAAATATAATAAAAAAAAGTTTGGTTTTCGAGGTGAAAGGGATGATGGTGGTCTAGAATAGCTTTGGCTTATTGGTATTGTGAAAAAGTCTACCCATGATTCTACACACGGTCACCCCATCGGAAGAAATTCTTTTCATAGAATTAAGAGATGTCATACAAACTGTAACTACTGTATTTTTCGGGACAAAGGGTACAATGGGTTTGTTTGAAAACATTTGGCTAACATTTGGGTTGGCAGCAATATTTTATCTTTTGACTTTTCGATTCTTCCCATTCTGTCCCGTGTAAAATTGGAAAATGTCTTTTTTGAAATAATGACAGTTATATATGTATAGGCTCTGTGAAATTGACTAAAATCTTTTAAAAATACGAAATATCCATAGTAAAAGTTATATTTGCAAAATTCAAGAAATAAAGACAGAACGAAACCTCTTTTCACTACTCGACAACCTAAAAGAAACCCCTGTATTGGATTCTAAAATCCCCAAGAATTTATTTGAGGTTTTTAATATAGCTGAGAGTATTAGTCGGCAGATGAATATTTCATGAACGTAGAGGAAGCTGGATTTAGCTTTGCGCCTTACGCTGTAGTCGAACGGCATGTTTTTAAAATGTGAATGTAGAATTATTTATTTAATTGCAATTTTGAAATTTTTTTGAAGCACAAATAGATAACATTATTCTTTCCAAGTCTAAGGCTTCCTTTTTAACTTAAAGCCCGTTTCTCACCATATTTTGGGTGTTAAAACCATGCATTTTCCGAAAAAAAGATGCATATGGGTTTCCACAGAAATGTACCTTATTTTCACAAAACTCAATTGTGTCGTGTCTTTATAAAATCCACCCCAATAAAGAGAGGAATACTTATAATGATAGGTTCAACCAAAACTTTGCCTATATTTATGTACTTTCTTTCAGCATTCTACTTTAATCTTTTAAAAAAGCTTTAAGGCTCATAATGCAGAAAATTTTAATTTTGTTTACAATGAGTTCTAGCTTACACGTTAAGATATATCATATTGAATTATTTATTGAAAGGAACTAGTGGTTAGTGCCTAAAATATAAATATAAAATGTCATTCGTGCAAGACGTCATTTAGGATCTGTAACTGTAAGAACTCATCATTATTTATATGTCACACCCGTTACAAAAAAATACAAAAAGTGTTTCAAACTAAACACGCAAATACAAAAATTATACGAAACTATATCATTACAACATGTATGAAATACGCTTCGACAGTATCAAAAAAAAATGTTAAGTCACCACAAGGAAATTTGAAAAAATACAGTATTTAAATACTGTCGCACCCGTTACAGGTAAATATAAAAAAAAATAAAACTGCTTGCAAAAATAAAGTAGTCATAGTAGGCTGTGTATATTCTGTGTTTGACATAATATAAAACAATTGCTTGAGTAAGTAAATAATTTGATTGAGGTTTTGATAATTCTAAAAGTATTTCACAATTTCTTCAACACTATTTTTTGGTGTATTTTTACAAAGTAATATTAAATACTCCTGAAGAGTGCTTTGAGTTCCTCTCAGTGAATGCTGGGGGACTTTTGGTATTCTATATACCAGAGAGCCAAATAAAAGAAATCACCCCCGTTTTAGAAACGAGATGGCAAGGTCTCAGAGTCATGTTATCTTGTCAGCAGTCACCTACAAATCTGAACTTCAAAGGACCCAAATTAAAGTACTGTAACCATTTTTTAGTACTATGTTAGTACTTACTTTTTTTTCTCGTTAATTAATACTAAAATTAATATGTTACTCCTTCCATGTAGTTATTTTTTTTTACTAACATAACAACGTATAAAAGTAGTTTTGGTGTATTATGTAGAGCATATGTCCTCAACTGCAATTTATTTTTACCATTCTTGGCCGAAAAAGTCTTTAAAAAAAATCCAATATAAAAACGAATTTAGTATATAACACCCGTTACACTCAATCATAACACCCGTTACAAATTGAGGATAAAGAAAATGAAGGAAGTAAAAATTAATAAAACTCAAAATATATTAAACCTCTTTGGTGGCCTTTTCTGCTATAGACTAAGATCCAAAAATATATTAGTTGCTATGCTAACTTTTATGAAAACTAAACCGTATCAATGTCGAAAAAACGTCAAAAACAAAATAACACCCGGTACATGTATTAGATTCCCTAAAATACATTGTTCTGGTGATTCCTAGTGAGTTTTTTTGCATAAAGATTTTCATCTGTCAAGACCACATGAGTTAATTCGAGTTTTGTTGTAATAACTTATCAACATCAAACATAAAATTGGATGTCAAAAACATAAAACGTAACATCCGTTACAATGAAATTACCTATGAATTTTCTGGTGAATTCGGCTGCGACAACATAAATATTATGTTGATAAGCCTATCAATTATCAGCTGTTAAACTAAGATTATGTTCTAGCTTTCAAAATTTTGAATTATTTGTTGCTTGATTTTTTTCTTTTCGTTGGAAAAAAAATGACATTTCTTGATGCACAATGTGAACGCTTTTGGATTTCATGCATCTAGCAAAAGATGCGTCTGCAAGATGCATAGGGAAAATGCACAGTGAGAAACAGGCTTAAGCTAACTCAAAGAGACGCACCGACAAGCAAACTTACAAAAACCCAAAGACGACCCATCACCGTGCATTGGCGCCACATCTTTTAGCTTTTTTCGCGTTTTTTGTTTTATTTTACCTTTTTTATGACACCGATGACAATGCTTCGCGAATGAGGTTCTTTCACATTTTTCAATGGCAGCGTACTTCGGAAAACTTTACTATAAAAAATTGCTCCTAAAAAGCACGGATAGTCCACCATACAATCAATATTTTCAATCAATAAAAGGAAATGAAAATATCTCGAAAACTGTAGCTTTGAAAGATATGAACCTTTTAAAAAAAATTTTGGGTAATATTTACGAAAACTAAAATCTGAAAACCGTATATCAATGGCTGCTTTACTTCTAAAGTTATGATTTTTTTAATGTATTTTAAAGTTTATTCAAATAACTCTGAAACTAATGTTCCCACAAATTTGGACTTTATAACAAAATTTGTAGTCCATATTCATGGAAACTTAAATCTGAAAACCGTCTATCGCTACGTATTTTTGTTCCAAAGTTACCCCCCACCAGCCTTTTCCAAAAGTGAATCAGTTCATGGTCAGCCGATAGAGGATTTTTATACCAAAGCGATCGCCCCCCCCCTTTGCTCCATAAAACAGTATACAACAAAGATGTTGGTGGTTTTTGGGGAGAAAAAAAACCAGAAATTGCAGAAAGATCCTTTAATGACATTTTAGAATTCTTCCACAGTATTTTGGGACAGTTCGATTTTCAATTCTTACTGCGAAAACCATTGGAAATACAGAACAGTATTATAAAGATTCTATTTATGAACAAGTTTTAGACAAAATCATTTCGGACATAAAATAGTAGTTTTCACAACTAGTGGCTAAAATAGTGCTTTCTTTTATAAGCCTTGGTTTAAATAACGAGCGCAGCGAGGTATTTAAAAACGCGACTAAAAAAAGCACAGTTTGGCCACGAGTTGTGAATACTATTTTTTTTTAATATCTTCATTAAAAAATCCAAGAAAAACAGGAAAATACTTTTAAAAATCTCGAACGAAGAGCACTTCTCGCAAAAAACACTATCTTTACACTATAAATCAAGGCGGCGCCGGTAAATGAAATAACAATGGTTGTCATAGCGATGTGTCTTTTTCCTCGGTGACGTTCATTGCTGCGACATTTTAATCTTTGACAGTTTGATATTTTTACAATGTTTTTAAATGATTTTTTCTTAAATACTTGGTGAAAACTGGCGGAAATGGCTTAATTTTTAAACAAGAATAATTAGATTTTTTCAATAATACTATTTTCCGCTATTTCTCTTTAATTTTGGGTGAAAAACAAACAGAAATCATTAAAAAAAAGGTTTTGCTTGCTTGCATGCTTATAACTATATCTGCAGACAGTTACTAAAGTCATGTTTTTCATGAAGGTATAAAAAAAAATTATTTTTACCTGAACATATTCATCCAAGTTTTATACAACGTGAAGCCAAAATCAAGGCAAAATTAACTCAACTCGTTTCTAAATACTATAAACTCTTTGATTAATCCAAAACACAAATTCCTTTATTGGGAGAAGTCAGTATTTGGAAACGATATTGATGAGAAGTAGGCAAAAGCTTAAGACAAAACATAACTGATAACGTTTTTGAGGCAGTAAACAAGTGTGGCGATATTTTTCCGTTGATAAGAACATTCTTGGATGTTTGCCAATAAGTAATGCTTCGTCAAAAATAAGCTTCTCATGCCTCAGAAGATTGAAAACATAAGTACTTAAAAACACGAAAAAATCGGAAACATTTTTTTTGTTTTGAGATAGACAATTTATGTTTATAATATATATTATATACAATATAAAAGGTAATTTTTCAACATAAAAAACTTTTTAGACCTCAAAAAAGTCTTTAGCTATTAGGTTTTGTTTGTGGTTTGTTTGTTATCTATGTTTTTTATAACTGAAAAAATTATACGTAGTTAGCGCGGGTAGTTAACTGGCTTTAAATTTTTTATGAAAACATTTAGAAAACAAAAGTAGGGCATAAATTGCGGTGCTATAGCTATAGCTTTGATATTTACGGTATTAATTAACAGTATTAATTTTGTTTTAAAAATGTTATTTGTAGTGTCATTTTCTTCAAAATTTTCGCCTGCTGCGCTTTGAAACCATTGATATATTTACAATTTTAAATTAAAAAATGCATTTTTAGTGCAATTTTCTTAAAAATTTTTGCCTGTGGCGCTATGATACCGTTGATATTTACGATTTTACTTTAATTCGACTAAAAAATTTTCTGCGCATTTAAAATAAAAAAATGTATGAAATAAACGACTTAAAATCTGAGTACCCCCCCCCACATTTTATACCAAATCCGCGCTTGTAGTTACTGAGTGTTGTATTTCCCTCATAAAAGCTATGCTTTTATTCTAATTTTTTTTTCGTATCAAAACCGCCCCCTCTTTTCAAATGGCTAGGACCACCACTGCAAATTAAACTAATAACGTTTCTTACGTCTTTTTAAGTTTCTCTTATTCATAGCCTCTGGTTTTCTCTTGATAAAAGATATTCCATATTTGCAATTTCTTGATGGAATCGTTCTCCATGTCCCTCGCCCACATCTCCATATTTTCATATGTTTGTAGAAGTTACAATCTCTGGATCATTTTCCGATCTTTTATTTCCTAAGAATTTGGTCACTCACTTAATCACAGCGACAAATCCCGAATCCAGGAGAAGCTTTCTTATTTGGGGTCCCACAAAAATTCCCTCTTTAATCTTGGCCTCACTTATTCTGGGAAATGTTTGTTTTATGTGATTGAAGGCAGGAAGATCTCTATTCATAGCTTTAACGAAGTTTCTAAATAAGCTAAGTTTGATATGTAACGGCGGAAGTAATATTTTTTTGAAGGAACTAAAGGATTGTTCGTAACATTTTTCACTTCCGGTACAAAATATTATCTTTGTGGCCAATTTCTTCTTTTATAGTGATCCATTTTAGCTCGGCTATCCCGTTCGCATAGAAAAAAACAGTATTTTGTATAGCCCAACTGTATGCCAAGTAAAACAACTACTACCTTCAAATCAGTCCAAATTTGCGAACCATATTTGTTATATTGTACAGTTTCCAACAATAGCCTCATATTCGCAAACGTTTCTTTCATATTAGCAGCATAACCAATTGGTATACTGCCCATATCATGCAAACCAGAGCTCGGAACATATTTTAAACGCTGGATTTGCGTTGAGCAGGTCAAAATCTATAAGACTGAGCTATTTTTATTTCCGACCTTTTCTTTGTGTTGGCTAGTGTCATCGGCCAGTATTTTTTGAGCTAATTGGGTTTATTTTCCCGCCATACAAAATAAAATATTACCACCCCCATATTCTACGTAGTAAGTCCGCGATATGCCGCATAAAACGTACACAAGCCGACCAGTATTACGGCACACAGAAGTAACCCATGAATACAAAGTAGATGAGCTGATAAAAATGTTTATCCAAGCTTAGATATACAGAGTCGTACAGTTCTTATCTAGTGTATGCCGAAATAGCGTGTATTGAAAAAGAAGCGCAATGGCTAGTAAATGAGGGCGAAAGATATAAAGGCGCAATTACACAGACGAACATGCTCAAACAAAAGCTCGTGCCAAAGATTTAAAATTTTTTGCACGAACATTTCTGTGAGCTTTTCTTTGAACATTTTGTTCGGGTAAATTTTTGAGCAAATTATTGCTATCTGTTTTGGAAATATATTTTTAAAGATGAGAATAAATAAAATTTCACATCAGTGATCTCAATTCTTTAAAAAAATGGAACACCAACTTTTATTTTAAATTTTTGTGAAAAAAAGCCGACGGCAAGCGAAATATTATTATTGGCTATCAGTTTTGTCACACGGATTAGAGTTACTTATAATATTTTCTTCTTAAGGTTTTTCCCGGATTTTTTTGCCCGGAGGTTTTTTTGGGACTTTCTTGCGAGTTTTTTTATTTCCAAGTGTTTTTTTTCCTAAATTCGAAAAACAACCCAGGAAAACTTTTCTTTTCCAAAAAATTTTTGAATTTTTCAAATATCGGCAAAAAACTCAAAAATTGCAATTTTAAGCGGTAATCCGCGCCTCACGACTATGAGGAGTGGTGGGGAGGGGATTTTTTTTAAAACATATTTTTGTAACTTTACTTTAACCTTAGCTTTGATTGTTTTTTTTTAATTCCTCACACCAGATTTACCTACTTAGTTTAAGGCCCCAAGGGTTGCTTAAAAACGCAAAAGGTTTATGAAAATGCTGAAGATAGATATTTACTGTTAATTTAATGTAATAATCAAGGTCGATTACTGACACTGAACAAACAATATGCAAAGGGGCAACATTCCGATTCAAAAGTCTAGTCTATTACTGCTAAATTATATTTTTTAGACAAGGGTCGGGATTGTAGGGTTGTAAAAGTGGGTAATAAACGGGTATTATTTAAATCGAACGGGCTTTTGTTCATATATTTGAGATTTAATAAAATATAAATAGGTTTTTTCATTTGACTTTATTATTATTGTAAAAGACTAAACTAGGAAGTAATATAAAGAGATATGAGTGGTAAGGCGTTTATAACTAAGGTATCAAAAAGACAATAAATACCATGAGTACAAAAAATACTCTCACCACAACTACGACGTGTAAATATAAAGAATTCTTTATCTGGTATTGTAAGTTCAATTTTTTGTGAAGTAAATCCAACCCAACTCGACCCAAACTACTCTACGTTTCTCTGATATATGGATGGACATTTTTAGTTTTAGTTTGCGCCCGTCGCTTTTATTATTATGATATGAGAATGCTAAAATTTATTTTCTACTTTTTAGTGCACTTTATATTTTATAAAAGCGTCTTTTTATTTAAAATAATTTTTTAATTTTTAGACTATCATGAATCCATCCTTTCGATAATTCTCTTCCCTAAAAACCCCTGTATGCCAATTTTGATTGAAATCGAACAAAATAAATCTTTTTCTTCCTCCACTTCCCTCATTAGCGGGAGGGGGTGCCTAATAATACCATATTATTGTATTGTCGCCGCAACTATAAATACACACCGAAAACTGAAATTGAATACCAAATTTGAGTTGCAAGATTTGAGCCGAACATACAAACATACCTAAATTAAAGCTTGTAAAAATCGCCAAAAATTTCAATATTTAAAAAGTCGGAAACGCAAATTCTACGCGTCAATAAAATAAAACGAATTTCTTTGTTTTGCGTCGGAGAGCCCTTTCTTTATGGAAAGATTTGTTCTAAAACTTTCATAAAAAAACTGCGTTGACCCTTGTTTGTTGTCATGTAATTTTGTGTGTCAATGTTCATTTGACCAAAACCCCCTCTCACTAGTCTACGGTTTTTACCTTCTCCTAACCCAGCATCAGCAACAAATAAGTGCCAATTATGGTATACTGGCATATCCCCTATAAAAATCAAGTCAATCGAAGTTGCTTATGAGGTAAAACGTGAATTTCGACATCATATCGTTTTTCCGTCGGAGAGCACTTAATTAAAATACCTTGTTTTAAAACTTAGTCTTTCTATTTTCAGTTAAGTTCAATGAATTCCCATAAAACTATAAAATTTAAATTTGTAAAGAAATTTTTATACCCCCAATTCTTCAAATAAATTTTGCTCAACATTCTCTCCAAAATTTACGTGTGTTTTTTTGTACGAGATTTGCTCGAACATTTCTTTGAACATTTTGCTCAAGAGGCTCGTGTAAATGTTTGTCGGCATTTCAACATCAAAGGAAAGTTTGTCTGTGTAAATGCGCCTTAATAAACTTGAGAAACCGATACGCTCGTATCGATGTCACTCACAAATAACTAAAAGATTCCCAAGTAAGATCCCGTCAAATTTAACGATAAATGTTATCCACAAACTTTCAATAAAACTGCGGAAAATCTGATTCTGACCTCCCATAACCAGTTACGCTAAAGTCCCGACTCTACGACACAATTTATCGTAGCAATCTCGCGTTCTCACGAAATATCTTGCTGAAATAAATTTAAAGCAAAATTGTACTTTTTGAAAATAAATAGAAAAAAATCTGTGAAAAAAGGAAAGATTAGACGACAAAAAATTTATCAAATATTTTTTTTGAGATAAGGTATACACACAAATAATTTTCATTCAAATAATTATCCATATTATTCAAAATTTAAGCATTTTTCTTTATCCTACCGATTTCGACCTGACTGGATAAATACAATGACGGCACTTTACAAGAAACGCAAAACGTTTCACAAAACATCAATTTTCGATCTGATCTAACTTAAAACTAAACACAAACAATGGTGTAAAAACTATACTTAAACCTACCTTAACAAAGAGCGGGCCACATGCCCTTCCATAAGACTAGGTCTTTTACAAAAAATCACTTTTTTTAAAAGTTATTTCTACTTTTATTTTCTAAGTTATAACCAAAGAACACAAATTACACACTTAATTTATGTACCTAGTCTTATGGAATGTGTCCCGCTCTTTGTTAAGGTAGGTTTAAGTATAGTTTTACACCATTATTTATATTTAGTTTTAAGTTAGAACAGATCTAAAATTCATGTTGTAACATCTTTTTCGTTTCTTGTAGCGTGCCGTCATTGTATCTATCCTTGATAATGACCAGTGAGGTCGAAACCGGTAGGATTAAGAAAAATGCTTAAATTTAAAAAAAATATATTACATTCAGTGGAAATTAGCTTTTTCTTTTCAAACAACGATCTCCTTCACGCCCGCGTCTTCGAATAAAAGAGACCAAAGCGCTGAAAGTAATTTTCCTAAACTGTTTGCTTGGCAATGTTGGCTAGCCGGCATCTCTCTTCATCATCATGATGATGATGATGAAGGGTCACATCGATATAAACAACTTCGAGACCACGGCTAACGATAGGGCTTGATGGCACCGAACAGTCCATGAGGGTGCACAAACTTTTGAAGAGCAACGACGTAGACTAGTGACGGAAAAGAGACTACGTAGAAAGGAGCGACAAAATGGAAGAATGGATGACCAACAACACCCGGCTGCTGCCGGAGACTGGGTGTGCCAGGACTGTGGAAGGGTGTGCGGCTCGAGAATTGGCTTACATAGCCATCAAAAAACGCACAACAGATAGCGACGATAAAGAATAGAGGAAAATCATACTCGGTATCCAGTGATTGCCTATGATCTCTCTTCAGTGTATCTAAATTGAATAGCGTTCTGACTCAGACACATGCATTTTGGCACCCTAGATGAGAACTGTCGAACCCTGTATACTCACTCTCAGCGACCCCCAGAGTCGGTGAGCATCGATGCCATCAATTAGTGAATTGGTGGAATCAGTCGGATGTTTTCATCGGTGAGCTCATCGATGAATTTACAAACTCGCCCCCATCTCGGGAAGTAATCCCCGACCCGAATCGAATAGAATTTTGTGTAGTTTTGCGCTATACAGCTTCTCGTATAAACCGCTCTGGCTGCAAATTTTATTCCTGCCCGACATTATTATGTACACTTGCTTACACAGCTCTCGGGGTCTCACATCGATTTTCTGAATTGTAATTTTATATATACGCGATGATATAACACGCCTCGCCTCGCGTTTGCTGCAAGATGGTGGAAATTACATAGAGCGACAAAGCGCTGTGAGTGAAGGAAATTCTTAGTTTAGTTTTTGTTTTGTATGGAGAGCATACGAAGTTTAAGTAAAGTTTAGTACAGCGGCAGAAGTAAAGGAAATGCAAAATTCTGCAGAAAGTAATAAAAGTTATAATATTGGCTACAAAATATTCTTCTTTTCTTACTAGAGGATGAAATTAAAACATAGTTTAGTAAAGTAGTGGAAGAAGATAAGAAGAAGGATACTAAATGTTTAGTGCCTTCAACATAGTTCAAGAAAGGAACGCAATTTTTAAAACCTTACTTGATTCTCCAATCACTTTTTGCAAATTCGTTAATGACGTCATCATAAAAACGTGAAAGTACAGTATCGCATATTAAGCAGCTTTATTAACATGAAATAATTAGACATTTTCTTGCGCTATTTGCAACTTGTCTACTGCTTTTATTGCAGTGAGTTTATTGAGTGTCGTAGCAAATTCAAGTTTTTGGAGGAATCCTGGTCCATGGTAAATGAATTTTGCCATAAATATAAATATGCTAAAATAGAAAGAAATATCGATCCCGATTCTCTTAATATGTACTTTTGCAGTATAGCAGAAAAAACTTAATTTCAAATTCTGATCCACTTGATTACTTAGATCATGTCAATATTAGTGATTCTTTTCAACTCTTTCCTACTAATATTCTAGAGATCAAAAAAGCTCTCAATGAAATCTCAAACAAAAAATCCTCAGGCAAAGATGAGTTGTCTGCAGAAGTTTTCTCAAAACTCCCATATACTGCTTTTGAAGCTTTGGCAGAGGCCATTAAAGATTCTTGGTCTAGAGGGGTTTTCCCTAGTTGCTTAAAAAAGACTGTGGTTATCCCGCTGCATAAGGGGGGAGAATTAGGTGACCCGGGTAATTTTAAACCTATTTCTTTATTATCCACACTTTCTAAAGTTATAGAAAAGATTGTAAAGGGGAGGGCCTGGGATTTTCTTGTGGCACATGACATCATCACTTTTAATCAATTTGAATTTCAAAGTTCCAGAGATACTCATGATGCCATTTTCAGTTTTCTTGAAAAAGTGTATAGCCAGCTTAACAGCAATCAGGCTAGAGCAACAATATTTTGTGATATATCAAAAGCTTTTGACTGTGTAGATCACAAAACACTGCTGCGCAAACTTAAAAGGTATGGTTTTCGTGGGATAGTTCTGGATTGGTTCAAATCCTATCTGGATTAACGGAGTCAAGTGGTTTCACTGTCGAGTGGGAAATCATCGGCTTAAAGGGTGAAATGCAGGGTACCACAGGGCTCTGTCCTAGGACCCTTACTTTTTCTCATATACATTAATGACTTGGTTCACCTTGGTATCTCTGGATTTTTCACCCTTTTTGCTGATGACACTTGTGTACTGTCTGATGATTTGAACAAGATTAAGTTATGGTGTGATGCCAACAAGCTATCATTCAACATAAAATAAAACAAATATTTTAGGATTCAAATGTGATATGTCTGGATTAAATCTTGCTGATGAACCTCTAGAACAAAAAGTGGCTTCTATGTTTCTTGGTGTTTTCATTGATAATAAATTAAAGTTTGAAGAACATATTATTATTCTCAGCAAAAAACTGTCTTCTGCATGCTTTGCAGTTCGCACTATGGGAGCAGAATTGGGTCCACATGTTGCTAAATCTGTTTATCATGCCCTCTTTAAATCCCACTTACGATATAGCATTGCTTTCTGGGGGTCTGCAAGCAAATATTTATTAAAATTTTTATTTGTACTGCAGAAAAAAGCTGTGCGCTTTATTGTTAAAGTTCATCAAAGAGAAACTTGCAGACCATTATTTGCGTCTCATAAGATACTTACACTTTGCTCCTTGTTTATTTTGGAAATATGTACCCTAATGTACAAAAATTATCAGCAATTGTGCACTCCACAATCTGTTCATTCTACTCGTCAAGTTCATGACTTGCCAGTTCCTATACCTAAAAGTCAGCTAACCAAAAACTCTATTTTACGAGGGAAGAAAAATTTTTAATACACTACCAAACTCTATAAAATCATTAGCTACTTTAAAACTATTTAGAAATTTTTTTAAAAAAGTCTTACTGGTTAAGGCATACTATGATATAAACAAATTTTGCAGCAATTCACCTAACTAAAAATCCCATTTATTAATATTTAATTCACAAAAAAATTAATTTCATATTAACTATTAAATTTAGAAGTCTTTTATTTAGTGTTTTGAGTAATTATTTTTTTTTTAATTTTTAAAAGTTAAACTAACGTATTTATATTTATATGCCATTGTGTTTTTTTTTCTTTTTATTTATTAATTTATGATTTATCTACTTGTTTGTTTATTATTATTATCTTTAAGTAATTTTATTTGTTTTTATATGACTACTGTTTAGGTTAAGATTTAGATGTAGCATGCCTTATCTATAAATGTTTTTGCTCTTGACAATAAAGTATTTTTCAATTCAATTCAATTTGATTTTACTGTACCGGAGGTGGAAAATGCTCTAAAAAAACTACCAGACCTCTTTTATCATGAAAGACTGTAGACTCCACCTTTGTGTCCCATATTTAACTTATGTTTAAAATCATGCATTATACCGCAAATTTAGAAAACTTCTAAGGCGTGGCCTGTCTTTAGGGAAGGTGCAAAGTCATTTTCTCAAAGCCTTTGAATTCTTATTGTACGACCAAATCTATCCCTCTATCAAAAACTTAATTAGTCCCTATCCACATGGGTTTATGAGGGGGCGTTGCACAGTAACTAACCTTCTTATTTTTACTCAGTACATAGCAAACTCAATTGACAACCACGGACAAACTGACGTTATCTATATAGACTTTTCTAAAGCCTTTGACAGGCTTGACCACTCGGTACTATTGGCAAAACTTGAAAATTTCTGCTTTGCCAATCCTCTTGTCAATCTTTTAAAATCGTCGCTTAGCAATAGAGTTCAGTATGTGGCACTGGGTGGTAGCAGGTCTGCAGAATATTTACCAACATCGGGTGTTTCACAAGGTTCTGTTTTGTGACCGTTACTCTTCAGCATTTTTGTAAACGATATACAAAATGTCATTGATGTTCTTATTCTTTTATTCGCTGATGATTTAAAAATATTCTTTTCTACATCGAGGCTAGGCGACTGTGAGAGACTCCAGCAGAATCTTTGCAAACATTCAACTACAGCATAAATAATCAACGTCTTTATAGAAAATTATATTTTCGCGATCTCGGGGTGCTTTACGATTCTAAGTTGTTTTTTTCTGACCATGTAGATAGTATCCTAGCCAGCACATCTAAAATATACGGGTTTCTGATACGATGCTCTCGCGAATTCTAAACCTGGATACTCTAAAGACACTTGACTATGTTAGATCTAAGTTAGAATATGCGTCGGTCATTTGGAACCCGCATCAAACAAATCATATAGAATCACTAGAAACAATTCAGAGGCGATTTTTAAAATACATGTATTTTAAAAAACACAGTGCGTACCCACCACAAAGTTATCCCCAGGATGAGCTTTTGAGCGAGTTTGACTTGTCGTCGCTTCAAACACGTCGAACTTACTACCAGCAACTCATGCTGCATAAATTATTAAATAACAGCATTGATTGTCCAGGCCTCTTGGAACTTCTAAACTTTGCAGTACCTCGTAGTTTATCTGTCCGACATTGTCAAACGTTCTACCTACCAACACCGAGGACAAACTTTTTTAGATACTCTCCTTTACATACTGCGTGCAGATTTTATAACGAAACGAACGCCAACTACTTAGAAATAGATGAACCATCTTTTAAACAGTCCACTCCATATTAAAATTAGTTTTGCGAACAGCCGGATGATTTTGTTGTTCCTTTCTTAATTGTGTTTTTTTTTCACTTTTCTCTATTGTGTTTTTTTTTCTTTACTTGATTATGTTTTTTATATTGCTGCTTTTTTCCTCTTTGTCAATAATTTTCTCAGCTTATTGTAACTAGTTTTAGTTATTATTTAGGTATTTATCTGTGTTACTACTTATTTTCTACTCATTAATTAGGCGTCAGCCTGTTGTAAAAATAAAATAAATAAATAAATGAACCGAACTTTCTTCTACCTTTTTCACTCATTTTTTATTTCATTATTAGTTTTAACTATATATTTGTAATATTCACATTTCAGCAGAAAAGACACTAGCCTGATAATTTATTTTATAATCCAAATGTATTTCTGTTTGTCAAAGAAGAATTCGTTTGGCAATTTCTAAATAAGCTTTTGTTTCAGTCACATAATTATTTTCTCAGTGTAATGATACTTGAGCTCTTAAGTTTTTACAGGTATAATAATGTTACTTTGTCCCAAAACTTTCCCTAACATCCATAACAAAGAAAACTACCACTGCGTATACAGTATTAACGACACAAGTAAATGTTAATGTTCTCAGCCCCAGAGGCCCGTAGTAATACGTGTTCCTTGTAAGCACTACAGTTGTTTTGTTGCTTTAAACTACCCTTAACGCTTATAGTAAACCCTTCTTTTTGTCACTTTAAAACCCTTACTACGTGAACAAGACCCATTTTCGTTTCTGCATGTTTATATAATATGTTTTAGTTTACGTCCCTTAGAAAGACAAGGGCATAGTTTGCCTATTTGAAAAGGGCATAGTTTGCCTATTAGATTACTTAATGGGAGCTAAAACAGTATGACTTTGTCTAGCTGCCTTTTTTTAAGACTATATTCAAAATGGCCACCAGTCATTGTGTTGGTTAAAACCAAATGTTTATAGCAAGTATTTATTTCTCATAAACTTTTTTACCTACGATAAATAGAAATCAATAGATGGCAGATGGTTTTCGAGAGTTGAGAGAAATACAACCTTGGACATCTCACCTTTTGACTCCCCCCCTCCGAAAAACATACTAAAAGCTTTTCCTGTCCAGATTTGTTTTGGCACACCCTCCTTCATTTCTGCCCGTTTGACTCTACTAACAAGCAAATAACCGTTGAAGACACAAACAATGCAAATTAAATTTCACATCATACACACAAGACAAATCCAATGAATGATTAATGATTTCTGTTAAATCAACTTTTACACGTTTATTATTATTATTATTATTATTATTATTATTATTATTATTCGAGTTAGTCAAATCACCTATGGAAATCAAAACAAATAAAAGATGTTTTGTATTATAAACCCCCTTTACAGCAAGCAACACAGCATAGGTGCTGACATCACGGTCCTATGCTGATAATAACATTTTTGACAATGGACCATTACCAGGTTAATAAGGCGATGGTCATGGTAGATCAAAAGTGGACAACTTAAAAGGTTTTAAGATGTGTTAGGAAAGTATCTTCATTTGATACTTCCGATGTTAAATAAATTTTCATCGAATCTCAGTTCAGCATCTCTTTAGCGTTTTGTGGCGGCCATTTTGACAATTAACTAATTAACTCAAGAGTTGTCAACAGTTTCAAAATGGCGGCTGCAAAAGTTCCAGGTTCATAAAAACTTCATAATTTCTTTAAAAAAGCGCAAGTTCATATAAACCTCATTTTTTCAGAATTCCCACGGATGACTTTTATAACATGCCCTACTATAAAAACTTAAATACCGCACACTGATTTTGAATCCTTGTGACAATGTTTTTTGTAATTTGAATTTCTCCAGATTAGTCATTTACTTAAAAACAAAATAATGTTCCCAATATGTTTTTATGAGACTAATATCAAAATCATTATGTCTATTTTCTCTCCCATGCATGTTAATACTAAATTTGATGAGACTACCAACACTTCTTCTAAAAAAGAATTTCAAGCAAGAGTTTGCTATTGGTCTAAAAAATGCAATAGAGTAATTTCAATTGTATACTTAGAATATGGCACTGCAGAAAATATTGTAAAGGCTCTGTTGGATATTTTTATTGAAAACAACATGGATTTCCAGAAATTAATACATACCTAAGAGCAAAAAGAAATGCTTTACTTATGGACATTGGGACATGTAAACTACATACTGTAAACAATTTATTCCTTAAAGGTCTTGAAGAGTTTGAAAATAATGTATCTAAACTAGTTAGCAAACTTTTTGTTTTTCGATAATAGAGTTGAGCGAAGAGCTGATTTTGACAAATGTATTTGCCAAAAAAAAAGCATATATCTTCTAGGTGAAAAACACTTGGGCTAAAAGGGCTCGCTATGAGGAAGAACTCAAACTTGAACAAGAAAAGATTAAAAAGGAAAAACTACCGAAAGACGAAAATAAAAAACATGAAGAAATGGTTCAAAAAGAGTTTTACCCGAAGAAGAAAGAAGGAAAAGGAAATGGGTGCTATTGAAATGTTAAATATAAGCAGGCCCTTAAACACAAAGACTTGGTGAAAGCGACTGCTGCACGTGCTATGATTAAGGAAGCCAAAAGATCTGATAAAAGAAAAATAATTTTTAGAAAAATAGACAAAAAATGTGGAAAAAAGTTCAATAAGAAAAGATCTGACCTGTTGGATTACTTTTTAAATAAAAGTCAGACTTAATTTTTCTTAACAAAATAGATTCAAGACGGTTGAGTTTTAATAAACACAAATTAAGCAAATTTGCCTTCAGTAGAATCAGACGACTGCAAAACAACTACTCCTCTTGCTAATAAGGTAGAAACTAGTCGACAAACTGGAATATAGGAGGCAAGAAAAAATTCTTGGATCGTATCGGTATCAGTTCTGTGCGCACATAGATTAAATTTTGACCAGAACGCGACAGGTGTGCTGTTTGCCAGATAAATAGTTGTTTAACAGGCATCTGATTATACTTGAGATGAATGGGATTAATTAGTGTTTATTAATTTTTTTAGGTATTTTTTAAGAGTATGTTGTAAAAGTTTTCTTTAATAAATATTTTTGTGAAATAATAGATATTAAGCGTTCATATTTAGGTCATAACTTTAGAAACAAGGTCATAATAAGTTCATTTTTTTTGAAAAAAAAGTTCATAAAGTTCATAATATTTAAGTCGTAACCCCGACCGGACACTGTATATGCCAAAAAAGGTATTACTCTTCATTCCAAATTCTCTGAAAAAATGGGACTGTCACTATCAGTGTCAAAAAATTAGTCTGACTGAAATTGGAATGGACAATAAAAGGCATTTTCAAGTAGTGTCACGGTCAAAACTTCTGAATATTCTGAAAAGAGCAAGGCTACAATTGTCACCTGTAAAATAAGGATTATAACTCAATTCGATCATAGACCCAGTTTATTAATTTGGGGGTAGACGGTTAGTTCTTGGACTATCGTCATTACTCCATAAACGTTGATGGATCAACAATGTGACCAACAAAACCAAATTGCGCGAGAGCCCAACAAAAACTCAAACTCTCGGCCGTATAATAAACTTAATAATTGAAGATAATCACGCGAGTGAACCGCGGGAGAAAATAATATTAATCACAGTCAATAAATGTCAGCCTGGGATTCAATTTGACCACCATTTACTAAGGAGATCCCCATCGCGGTGATGGATCTTTCGAGTTGCAGATGAAAACTCACTGAACTTTAATTTTGAAAACTAGCAGAATTGACCAACAACTTTCAAAAATTTTTTTACCACCTAAATAACATAAGACCCACTATTAAATTCAATTCAGTTCAATTCAATGGAGTTGTCAAATTTATTTTCTTGATGTACTGGTCAAACGAGTAGAAAGCGACATCAGAACAACTGTTTATCGTAAACTCACCCACTCACACAGGACAATATTTAAATCAAGGTTTAAATCATTCTGCTACAACCAAACGAGTCATAATTAGAACTTTCTATAACAGAGCCGTTCAAATTTGTAACAGTTTTTATGACTTGGAAACATCAAGAAAGATCTGCAGCAGAATGGTTACAGCCTTAAACTTATAACAGATACTATTTCTACCAGGACACAAATTACAAAACCAAAACCAGGCAAATGCATTCCTTACAATTCCATACATTAAAGGAGTATCAGAGAAAATTCGAAGAGTAGCGAACCACTTTAATATTAAAACAGCTTTTAAATTTAATAATACAATTCGAAGCATTTTTCTTCTTTTTAGTAAAACAAAACCCGAGAACAAACAAAATAAGAAATGCATTTATCAAGTTCCTTGTGAGTGTGGTGGATCATACATAGGTGAAACGAAAAGACCACCACCTATTTAGAAGTGAAACAACGAAATCAGGAATTGCCGAACATACCTGGTCAAAACAACACCAAATGAAGTGGACAGAAGCAAAGGTTCTGCACAGGGAGTCACACTGGAGGAAGCGAATATTCCTTGAAGCTGCCTTTATAATAAGTAAAAAATAAACTTCACGATTAGGAATAGATTGAAAATCGAAACGAAATGAATTAAATACAGATAATGGAATTCCGAAACAGAGTTATTTTCAAACACATCATTGTCTCAAACTTCCAAACAAGCTAAATTGTGTTAACATCAATTCCTTATTATTTTTATTTTTCTGCGGCAACTAGCTGGTTTGCTTACTGTGATACCATGTATGCCCAGAAACCTTCCTTCTAGAAATACAGTCCAGTAAGTTGTGAGGCCTGATTCGTCTTCTTTACCCCATAGTAAACAGATGGGCTCAGTATTCATGTGCGAAGATTTTTTTAAGTTGTAGTTGGTCATCAAATTTGAAAGCGGTTGCAGATAACCCCACGCAAATTTTGGGTTTATCTTTTGATATGCACCAAATACACATAACGCCTGTTGCATGATTTATAAATAACAAAAGGAGATTTTTTTTCCTATTGCTACAGTTTTAAGTATCTTTTATTGTTATCGGCGTTTCTAATTTTATCTGAACGGACCGGTAAACGAAGCCATCATATGAATAAAATAGCGATAAAGCGAGTAAGATATTTTGGGCCTCATACGCGGACCAGAAGAGGAAGGATAGAAAAAAATAGCAGTGGCGTCTGAGTCAGAAATTAAAGAAAGTTATGGTACAAGACAGATACAGAAATTAAAAAAAAATTTTGAGCAGGGTTTTGAAGTTTTAGTAAAATAATTTGCACCTACCTAAAGTCCAACCTACCTAAATAACTATGGTCTGCAATAAAATTCGTACTGTAAAAGCTTAAATAAAAATAATTTTCAAACCTTGTATAAAGTTTTTACTGTAAGAATCTTGTTTACTTCTTAAACATATTTATCACACCATTAACAAAAAAGCAAATTATAAAATTTAAAGTGACGACACTGTTAAAATCATCGTTGTTTCATCCGTTTGGTTTCTTAAGCCGCCAGTCGTCGGCCCAAGCATTAAACATCATCAATATCAATTCCGGTGCCTCCGGACTCCGGTCCGGTTGACCACTGTGCGCTTTTCGGCTGACCGGAGCTGTCCGCAGCCTCACCCGCCGCATTAATACCAATTCAGGAGAGTGATGGACTTTCATCATTCATCTCCCTCTTGGGAGGAAAAAGGAAGTTTCCCTGGGGGTTTAGGATGAGTTTAAATTAGGTTTTTCGGAAGTCTTAATGTAAAAAAGGGGTTAGTTAGTCGGCACTATTAACAGATACACATGCACCAGTGTACGGCAGAGCCCCTCTGTATTAAGTTATCTAAATTCTGTTTAGATTTAGGAACACAGATAGTGAGTTATCTTACCTTAAGGTTAATCTAAAAAAATGTTGGGTTAAAACATCAAAACGGTGAGATTCATAACCTGAGTTAATTTAGCTAGCTAGTTACTCGCTGTTGAGCAACCGGCCCTTAGACAAAATATAATAGAATATGGAACGGCAAGTGCAAAACTTTATAGCAATCGAAAAAAAGCGATTTAATGTTTAACATTATTTGAGATAATTTCCGATAACTTACACAACTCAACCTAGAAGCTTAAAGCAGGAACACTGCTAGCAACGGAATACTTGGAAAAAAATGGTATCTTGTCTCCTATCCAATCAGGATTTCGTTCTAATCACAGCACCACAACAGCACTCCTTAATGTTAATGATGACATTCTTAAAGCTCAGGATGAACGCAAACTTACTTGTCTGGTACTTCTTGATTACAGCAAAGCTTTCGACACGCTAAATCATAAAATTTTTCTTAAAAAACTTGCTTATTTTGGTTTTAGTGAGGACGCTGTCCGCTTGGTCAGGGAGTACCTGAGTTTTCGGAAACAGAGAACTTTCTTCAATAATGAGCTTTCTATTTTTCGAGATATTGATAAGGGAGTGCCCCAGGGAAGTATTCTCGGCCCGATATTCTTTTCTATTTATACAGCCGATTTCTATTTGTCTCATAAACACTGTGCGAGTCATGAGTTTGCGGATGATAAACAACTCTATCTTCCTTTTTTGAACAAGGTATTTGAGTCCGTAGTCGCGTCACAAAAAATAAATGAGGATTTAGAGGACATTGCATTGTTTTCAACAGCACATAATTTAATCCTTAATGAAGAAAAGACTAATGTCATAGTATTCGGTAAAGTTGATGAGTCATTTAGTACATACTTTAAATTAAAGTTAAACAATAAAATCCTTCCCTTGAAGCAGTCGGTCAAAAATCTAGGTCTCCATATGGATAGCAACACCAAATTCACAACTCATGTTAAATTTCTTATTCAAAAAAGCTACTACAAATTAAGACTTTTATATCTAAATAAGGATATTTTTTCTACAGATATTGCACTGCGGCTCTGTGATTCATTAATACTTAGTCGACTAAGCTACTGCAGTTCTATATATTGGCCATCACTTTTAAAGGCAGATCAACGTAGTCTACAAAAAATCCAGAATTCTTGTATTCGACTCAGTTACAATCTAAAAAAATTTGATCATATAAGTGAGGCCTTTGCACAAAGTAAATGGCTAAACTTAGAAGACCGCTATCAAACTCAGTTTCTAACATTGGTATATAAAGTCTTAAAGCATAGGCAGCCCAAGTACTTACTATCTAGACTGAAGCGATGTAGTCCCCGAATGCGTAATAGCTTAAGTTTTGTCATACCCAAGCATAAAACTACTAAATTTCAGTGTTCTTTTTCTTACAAGGCGGCCAAGCTTTACAATCAATTACCCACTACAATTAAGGAACTACAATCTGTCTATACATTTAAGAAACAAGTCAAATCCCGTTTTGAATTAGCTCGTATGCAAAATCAACAACTATTACTATAGTAAACTTAGTCTAGCTCTACCGGTAATATTTTGTATACTTATAAATTTAACTTAGTTGCTTAATACTTTGGGTAAAATACTAAGTACTATTTTATGTATGTATTTAATTTTTTAAGATTGCAATATTTATTTTTTGCTTATATATAACACTGAAGTGGTTACGTGGAAGAGCAACCTGGTTGAACGTCGCCACTTCTGTTCTCGCTTAACCAACTATCTGTAACATTTTTTTTAAATAAAGGCACTATTTATTTATTTATTTATTTATTTATTTAACTCAATATAATATTATCTCCACTTCCGCTGGCAGTGGCCAACATCTTTATGTAAACCTTTGAAGAAGAAGCTCTGCAAACATCACGGCGGAGACCCAAATTATGGATACATGGATGACATATTTATCATCTGGAAAAAGGACAATAATACACTAGAACAATTTTTCAATCATGTCAACAGCATAAGAAGCTGCATGTTGTTTTATAGATCGAGCTACCTACATCTGTAATACAGAAGCAGCTTTAAGTAAAGAACAGGCAAAAATTTCTCTAACTACAGGATCTATAAAACTCTTCAGACCACACCAATACAAAGGCCGACAGACGTAAATACTGAAAGGAAGCCGACACTTATATTTCCATACATCAATGAAATCTCAGAAAAGATAAGAAGAATAAGCAACCAATACCATCTTTCGACTGTCTTCAAAACGACCACAACAACAAGAAGTCAATTAACAAAATCTAAACCATATAGGCACAACACCAAGAACAGTATCTACATCGGAGAAACCAGCCGACCCATGAAAATGGCGAACACAAGGGGTTGGTCCAAAAATAGGCCAACATTGCTGGAAAAATCAACATATGGAATGGAAAGATCGTCGCCAAGGAGGAAAATCTGTTCAAGTGGAACTTCAAACAAACAACTTCCATACTTTTCGGAGGTAACAGATTTCAACTGCGAATTTGCGAAGCATTCAAAACGTTGTGAAAAAGTAAGAACATTAAGACAATGGAAGTTCGAAACTCTAGTTTGCTCATAACTTTATTTCTCCTACAAACCGTTCGTAGCTTTTTAGTCATAACAAATTTCCATAAGTAAACTAGCCCCACAGAAGCAAGTTACATTAACAAAACGAAACAAAAGACGAAGCATGTTTAGAAACTACTAAATGACTACGACATTCTAATGAAGTACATTATGCAAAATTTGTAGTTCAAGAGGCAACAGCATTATTATATTTTGGTTTTGCTAACGGGTTAACTAGCTACAAAATATTAAAAATGACACCGAAGAAACAAGAGCTTGGGTATTATAGATGCAAAATGAACTGACGACGCTGTTTCGTCCTTATTAAGTACTTATTATTGTTTATTCCACATTCTCGCTGACAGTTGAAGTCAATTAAATTTGTATAAACTGCGGGTGGAAATGACTGTATCTTATAATAATTATACGGTATATTTACTTTGTGCTTTGGCTCCTAATCTAACAAAAACAACGCTGTTTTCTGTGAAAATTTATACACAATGTTTACTAGATCCTTCCACTAGGAACGCTAAGTAGTCATATTAATTAATGTCTCGCCGTATTAAATGAGACATTCTGTGTGTTCTTCAAAGGCAATTATTAACGACCAAACCGGAGTTGTTTGTTCGGTAAGACGCTAAGCTCGCCCGCTTGCGTGGGGCGCATTTTGCAAAATTACACGGGCACCATTAATTAATTATTTATCTGGCCAATGTAAAGGCTGGCCAAAAAAAATCTATTTTGGCTCTTCAATATTTAAAAAGTTTTTGTTCGATTTCGAAAATTTTAACCATCTTGAAAAGCTAAGTCTTTAAAATTTTCTAATTGGATGCAAAAAAAAATTGTTAAAATCGGACAAAGTAATGGGCAGTCAAAAAAGTCCATGGAAGCAACGGAAGCGTTGCTTTCCCTATAAAAACATAATCTTCAGAAAAACAGTCCACCGCAGGTATTTCGAGAACCGATAGAGATATTTACGCAATTCCGAAAACAGTTCGACGGATTGGAGGGGGGACGTTATTTATGTATTTAATGCCTTGGTCGCACCAACTATGTTGACGCCCACCGGGTTTTCTTAAATTGGACTTCTCTGGAAAGGGGTTTACATCAGCTTTACAACGGTGTATTTTTTTCTTCATTTGAAATAGGACTTTTGAGATATTAGCGGTTAAAATGTAAAAACATTGATATATTTACGAAGAAAATTATTTGGTTACCTTTTACAAAATACCAAAAAGTTTATTTAAGGTTTCATAGAAGAATTCAAATTATGCATTCAGAATGTTGCCGGACCTCACCCTTTCGTTGCACGTCATGCCCATTATTTAAAAAAAAATAATAAGAGCACTTTATTATGATACCTTGCCGAAAACGGTTTTGAATTAACTTTTCCGAGGGGGTGAGGCCTGGAAACATTATTAACGCTTAATTTGCATTCTTATATGAACTCTTGAATTAACTTTTGGGTATTTTTTAAACGGTAATTAAATTTCGATGCTAAAAATATCAATTTTTTTTAAATTTTAACCGCTAACATCTCAAAAACAGCCACTTCAAATTGAGAAAATCATGGACCATTGTAAAGCTGATGAAAAAACCTTTCCAAAATTTTGTGAAAAATTCAACAGGTAAGGAGAGACTCTGACTAACCTTCTCAGGTCAAGTTCAAGGTCAAGGGTCAAATGTCGAGGGGGGAGTTGGTGAGCGTGGCAACTCCTTCTCCTCATTCTGCTCTATCTAAAAGTGGTTAAAGTCTTGTACTCGTGATATTTCCAAATGATAGAAAAATTATAAATAGAAAAAACTCCATTTTTTATGATTTGTGTAAAAATGTTACCCATTTGTAAAATATAAATCCACACATTTTTCCCGGTTTAGGTGGTAACCGAAAAATTAACTGCGATTTAGCAAACCTAATTCAATCGTTTTAATAAAGGACAGTAAAATACGATGGGCCAAAATTTACATCTCAAAGTGTCAGTGTGTAGCAGCAAGGTGGGCGTGACCATTTGATATACAGCCGATGTTTGCTCAGCTTGGTCGTAGAGAATCGTGTAATTAGCATGTCCCTTCATGTTAAAGTTTTTTGTTTGTGAGTATATTTCGAGTACATTTAGATTAGACGATAGATTTCAGTTAAATTATCAAAAAAAAGGGGATAAATTATATAAATATAAGATAATATAACGGTCCTTGCATTTACCGAGAACAATACGTACTGATATAACAGGCAGGCGCGTCGATTGCGTCCTTAGATTAAAAAGAGACAAGATACCTGACACTTACGGATACTCTGGTTATATTATTATATGCAACAATGTTTACCTTTCTGTTGTTTACAGTAAATACACCAGTGGGGTACCTACTTAAATATAAATTTACACATGGATTATATTATTAAAATTTGACTATAATATAAAATCTGCAAAATAATTTAAAAAAACATGCAAAAAATAATTCTGCCAATTCGAGCTTTGGAAGCTTCCTAACAATAAATGTTTGTAGCATAATTTTATACAAAAGAAATTTATTACAAAGTTTGTATATGATTTATAGCATTTTCAATTTTCAACACAATAAAATTATGCCAAACATTAAAACAAAGAAACATAGTTCATAGCACCTGGAACATCAAGAAAAAAAAATAATATTACCCACTAGCTAAAAATTATGTTATTATGTTTGTTAATTTTATATTACTTACTTATACTGACTTCTTCAGTACACAATAATAATAGGACAGACAAAAAGATTTAAATATCAATTCGAAGGGCGAGCGCAGATGGCAACGGGGGCATCGGCAGTATAAATCAACCTTAATATTCTGATAAGAGGTAGAAATTCAATATTCTTACAAACCTGAACACATGTGAATTAACTTTTATTGTTGTTTGCAAATTGGTTGAAGGACTTAACCTACGTTTATTTTATAGTCTTTATAAAAAAAAACGTTCGAAAAAGTATGCTTTACTTTATCGTCTTTATAAATAAAAACCTCGAAAAAAACCTCATCAAAACGTTCGAAATTATCTCATTTGACTCGATATTTCTCACCTTTGTTTTATTATGATTTTATTTGTAAATAAACAGTGGTTATTATTTGTCAAGGAGTTTTCGTTGGACCAAATATCTTGTATCTGTTTAATCTAAGATTGCGTCAGTAGTGAAAGTAAATGACAACCATCTGACAAGCTCATTTTGCCGCTGCGTGGCAAGATTCCATGCTCCAAGATTCCTATAATGCTACATGTATATGTTGTAGGTATAATATATGAGTAAAGTATGTTGGCACTGTTCAAGCTCCTTGTTCAAAGTCAACAGCAATCTCTCTCTACGAGAATATACAATATTGTCCAAAGGCGGAAACTGTTTGTTTATGGGCAGGACCCGAAAGCGTCACTATGTGTTTGAGGACTCCTGTCCGGAAAATATATTGGATCGTTGACTTCAAAGGGACTAAGATACGTAATCCCTGTTGTGTACTGCCTATTTTAAATTTGAAACTTTCTCAAACAAACCACCTAAAGCACCCGGCTTAACTTGAACTAATCGGCAAATAATAATGATCTTTTTATTTCCAAATTTTGCACACACTAGGCACAACCAAAACAATGAGCTCCAGTCCAATAAATTTTTTACACAATACACAATTTTTTAGTTGAAATACAAAAATTTAATATTCTATAAAAAATTTATTGTACTACTTATTGTTTCGATTTTTTCTTTAATAATGATATTATTTTGTTATTGTTTAATTTTTAATTAAGTTTCCTATGTTTCTTATTTTAAACGAATTTTGCTTTATATATTAGATTGTTAAACAAAAACCAGTCAACAGTGAGCTTACCAAGCGTTTGTTTACAAAATTAATTAAATATGAATCAGTGTCTTTAACTAGAATTTGTTTGCACGGGAGTGTACCTACTCTTTGATCTTGGTTCTTTCTTATTCAACGATTTGTCGAGACTATGTGATAGGTTTGGTGCGAATCTTGTTCGAAGCCTTTAGCAAAATTCGCATTATTAATAAGAATATTTTTTGATATGTTTTCGATTAATAATTTCGTACCGTAGACTTCAACGAAACTTGTATTATTTGATTTATTTAAATAGTTCATTGTTGAGAAAACGCAGAAAAACCATTGTCTAATATTTATAAAGAAGCCGAAGCTACAGGGCTTTAAAACTTTGGACTGTTTTGATTTTCTAATAACTTTTTTGTTTCTTAATCGATTTTTATAGATGTTAGCTTTTTGGAAATGTATGTAAACAAGTTTTATAATTTTTTGACAAAAACCGTCATATGTTAAAAATTCAAGATGGTGGAAAAAATTCAAAATCATATTTTTTAAAACAACTTTTTTTTGACCACCCTGTAATTTTTTTTTATAAAAGTAAGAAAGCACGTGCTATTTCACGTTTAACGAAGTACCACTCATAAAATTCGGTTTACTTATACAAAAGTTACGTTTGCTCAGATTTCCTCTAAATACAGAACCTATTCTAAACACCAAAAAATGTTTTTTTATAACTTTTAAATTTTTTATCCGATTTTTATAGAGCAAGCCTTTTTTCAACAACAATTGTTCAAAATTTACGATTTTTATATAAAAAACGTCAAATGTCAAAAGTGCAAGATGGCGGAAATAGTATAAAATAAGATTTTCAAAAACAGATCTTTTTTGTGAGCACCCTGTTAAGTTTTTTAATAAAAATTAGAAAGTCTTTGCCATTCGACTTTTAACGAAGTATCACTCATAAAATTTGTTTCATTTTTTTTTTTTTTCAACACCAAAAAATGTTTTTTGAAATAACTTTTGAATTTTTTATCGGATTTTTATAGAGTAAGCCTTTTTGCAAAGAGAATTGTTCCAAATTTACGATTTTTTTTACCAATGTCAAAAGTTCAAGATGGCGGACATAGTCTGCATGTGTCAAAGCCATGTTAAATGCTAAAAGTAAATGCGTCCTGTAACGTTTTGATATTATGATTAAGTTTTTGTTTCCATGGCCTGCCTACTTTTTAATTTTATTATAAACTTGAATATTTTGAAATCGCGAAAAATATGAAAAAATGAAAAAAAAACATATTTTTTTTATAAAAAGTTTATAAAAATATTTCTTCAGCTTTTGTGAGTTTCATAAACCACCAAGCAACAATAATTAAATATTTTTTTCATCATACC
Organism: Oxystoma pomonae; assembly: GCA_963921995.1. Taxonomy (NCBI): domain Eukaryota; kingdom Metazoa; phylum Arthropoda; class Insecta; order Coleoptera; family Brentidae; genus Oxystoma; species Oxystoma pomonae. The sequence goes on from OY998170.1 coordinate 5,208,309, forward strand.
TCGTTAAACGTCAAATGTCCAAAGCTTTCTTATTTTGATGGATTAGCTGTCATTGCTAAATAAAGGATTTAATAATTTTTATTAAAAAAGTCTATAAGGTGTTCACAAAAAAATGCAGATATGTTTCTCCGCCATCTTTGACTTTTAACATGTTTGGTAAAAAATCGTAAATTTTGAAAAATTGTCTTTGCAAAAATGCTTACTGTATAAAAATCCGATAAAAAATTCACTACGACCAGGTCTCCAATGTCTAATGGAGAATCTGGATATCTAGAGACCTGTTTCATCCTTACCAGGAATTATCATGGAATCATAGGATTGTACCTGGCAGTTGAAGCTACATAGGCAACCATGCACAACTCTGAAACTGAATATTTCTTTTTTTCTTTCGGTTGCAAGCAATGTTCTAAAGGGTTTTTATAGTGTTTAAATCGACCCTAAAAGCGGTTTAAAAGCTTCAATTGCTTTAAAATGAAATCGATTTAGAGGTCCGTATAAACAAAGTAAGTGTCTTTAAACATTCAACAACTTAATTCGAGCCCAAAAGACGCTTCATATTTAATAAACGGCTTGTTAATTCAGACCGAACATGAAGCTACACCCATCTTAAATCAAATTTTAACGTTGTTTTAACAAGAGCAACACGTTAAAATCAAAATACAAGTCATCTCAATGGGCGTTGGATTGAGAGTACTTTTGCCACTTTAAAAACTTGGCCTCGCAATAGGGAAAATAGAAGGTCCATGCAGCTAAACCCCGCATTCAAAAAATTAATTTTTTTTATGTAGCAATTATGGGCTAATTACGGGCTAATTATAAACTGCCAAAAAAAAATTTGAGCTTATCTCCTTATCTGATTTTTTTAAAGCTTCAACCTTCAACTTCAAACTTTAAAAAAAAATCAGATAAGAAGATGAGCTCAAATTTTTTTTACCACAGATGATTAGCCTGTAATTAGCCCGTAATTAGCCTGTAATTCTGACATACTTTTTGTTTCGATACTGCTATCATGAATGTGTGCGGGGTGGCGTTGCACATGCAGCTGCACCCCGCATTTTAAACTTTAAAAAATCAGGTAAGGGCATGAGCCCAATTTTTTTTACCGCAGATGATTAGTCCGTAATTAGCCCGTAATTTTGACATACTTTTTGTTTCGATACTGCTATTGCTGCACCCCGCATTTTGAATTTAAAAACAATTAGGTGAGGGCATAAACCCAAATTTTTTTGTCGCAGATGATTAGCTCGTAATTAGCCCGTTAGCGCGTTTTATGCTTACTGCTATTATTAATGCATGCGAGGTGGGACTGCACATGCAGCTGCACCCCGCATTTTAAACTTTAAAAAAATCAGGTAAGAAGATGAACCTATTTTTTTTTGACGCAGATGATTAGCCCGTAATTAGCCCGTAATTCTGACATACTTTTTGGTTCGGTAGTGCTACTATTAATGTGTGCGGGGTAGGGCTGCACATGCAGCTGCACTCCGCATTTTAAACTTTAAAAAAATCAGCTAAGGAAATGAGCATACATTTTATTTTCCGCAGATGATTAGCCCGTAATTAGCCTGTAATTCTGACATACTTTTTGTTTCGATATTGCTATTATGAATGTGCTGCACCCCGCATTTTAAACTTTAAAAAATCAGGTAAGGGCATGAGCCCAATTTTTTTTACCGCAGATGATTAGTCCGTAATTAGCCCGTAATTTTGACATACTTTTTGTTTCGTTCCTGCTATTGCTGCACCCCGCATTTTGAATTTTAAAAAAATTAGGTGAGGGCATAAACCCAAATTTTTTTGTCGCAGATGATTAGCTCGTAATTAGCACGTTAGCGCGTTTTATGGTTACTGCTATTATTAATGCATGCGAGGTGAGACTGCACATGCAGCTGCACCCCGCATTTTAAACTTTAAAAAAATCAGGTAAGAAGATGAACCTATTTTTTTTTGACGCAGATGATTAGCCCGTAATTAGCCCGTAATTCTGACATACTTTTTGGTTCGGTAGTGCTACTATTAATGTGTGCGGGGTAGGGCTGCATATGCAGCTGCACCCCGCATTTTAAACTTTAAAAAAATCAGCTAAGGAAATGAGCATACATTTTATTTTCCGCAGATGATTAGCCCGTAATTAGCCTGTAATTCTGACATACTTTTTGTTTCGATATTGCTATTATGAATGTGCTGCACCCCGCATTTTAAACTTTAAAAAATCAGGTAAGGGCATGAGCCCAATTTTTTTTACCGCAGATGATTAGTCCGTAATTAGCCCGTAATTTTGACATACTTTTTGTTTCGTTCCTGCTATTGCTGCACCCCGCATTTTGAATTTAAAAAAAATTAGGTGAGGGCATAAACCCAAATTTTTTTGTCGCAGATGATTAGCTCGTAATTAGCACGTTAGCGCGTTTTATGGTTACTGCTATTATTAATGCATGCGAGGTGGGACTGCACATGCAGCTGCACCCCGCATTTTAAACTTTAAAAAAATCAGGTAAGAAGATGAACCTATTTTTTTTTTGACGCAGATGATTAGCCCGTAATTAGCCCGTAATTCTGACATACTTTTTGGTTCGGTAGTGCTACTATTAATGTGTGCGGGGTAGGGCTGCATATGCAGCTGCACCCCGCATTTTAAACTTTAAAAAATTATTTTCCGCAGATAATTAGCCCGTAATCAGCCTGTAATTCTGACATACTTTTTGTTTCGATACTGCTATTATGAATGTGTGCGGGGTGGGGTTGCACATGCAGCTGCGCCCCTCATTTTAAACTTTAAAAAATCAGGTAAGGGCATGAGCCCAATTTTTTTTACCGCAGATGATTAGTCCGTAATTAGCCCGTAATTTTGACATACTTTTTGTTTCGTTCCTGCTATTGCTGCACCCCGCATTTTGAATTTTAAAAAAATTAGGTGAGGGCATAAACCCAAATTTTTTTGTCGCAGATGATTAGCTCGTAATTAGCCCGTTAGCGCGTTTTATGGTTACTGCTATTATTAATGCATGCGAGGTGGGACTGCACATGCAGCTGCACCCCGCATTTTAAACTTTAAAAAAATCAGGTAAGGAGGTGAACCCAATTTTTTTTTGACGCAGATGATTAGCCCGTAATTAGCCCGTAATTCTGACATACTTTTTTTTGCCCCGTATTTTAAAATTTAAAAAAATCGGTTTATAGCTGCATAGACCTGAAAATAGAACATAAAGGGAGTGGATATCACCAAAGAAAAAGTGGCAATATAATATTATCTTGATTTTTAATTCTAAACTCACTGGCTAGCGTAAATCAATCAAAATTAAAAAATTAATTTAAGAAAATTATTGCCATGAAAACAACAATAAAATACGCCATTTTGAAAAACCGTTGTCAACCCCTTGTGTCAAAGCATAGAAAAAGTGACGTTTCCCCAACCGTTATGCCTCTTTAACTATGAAACTGGCAATCGCATCGTTACCCCTCATTTTTTAGATTGGTCGATGATATGTTTAACTTCAAAAACTTTTTTTTTGAAATTTTTGTCTTGCTTGATATGTAAGACTTTTTGGTCCTTATTAGCATGATATGAGGTCTCATTTATTGTAAGCATCCGTCATTGTTTGTTCTAATTTGCGTACCTTACTTACTACTTAAGTACTACAGAACTTTTTGTTGGTATTTTTTTTATGAAATTACCCTTTTTTTATTTGATTTTTGAAATCGGCCTAATATTTTTTTTAAATTAATGTATTATATTTTGTGCTTTATTTTTATATAAATTCTTGGTTTTTTATTACCTAGGAATAGTAGCAGTAGTAGATTTTTAAAGCCTCTTCATGGGCCCTTTCTGCCATACCCCGTTCCTTACCCCTATGCCCCTACTTCCACTGCAACTCTCTCTCTGGGCCTCCCTGTCTTCTTTACGAAGTTTAGTATGTCGGCCAATTTGAGCGAGTGCAGCTCTTCGTCCCCTATCGTGGGAAATCCCGACTTCAGCTACCTTGATGTGGCATATGCATCACAGTCTGCTATCAAGTGCTGCGCCGATTCCTCTTCAAGCACGCAAGCGGGACACACGGGATCTCCTGCTACTCTTATTTGCGTCAGATGTTTGTTGAGCCGATTTTGCCCAGTTAGCATCCGTGTCAGCAGTCCAATGTCCTTTCGGGTCTTGCCTAAGAGTCATTTAGTTCTGGCTTCATTCGGACTATCCACGAATAGCTTGGACTGTCTGCGCTTTAACTCTTGCCTCCAGAACGTCTTCAGTTCACTGTTCGCCCATTTGTTGAGCTCACTCTGTATCTGTTTCCTTGTTATTCCCAAAGGTTCCGGTCCAATGTATTGGGTTTCGGCCCCTAGTCTGGCAAGTTCGTCCGCTTTCTCGTTCCCTGGTATTCCCTCATGACCTGGGACCCACATCAGTGTCACCCTCTTGTCTTGAGCCAGTTTTTGCAGTGCTTCAGCGCACTCCTCCACCAGTCTGCACTCAGAGCCTTGAGGGCAGACTGGCTGTCGGAGTCATGATAATGGCATACATCTCCGCCTGAAACACCGTAGCGTGTTCTCCAAGTGCATAACTTTTCTGAACTGCGCCTGTTGTCTGTCTGGCTAACATTTTTTTATTACTTTCTTTTTATATTTTTTGGAGTATAAAGTAGGTAGTAGGTAATCATTTTTTTCAAAAACACAAAGGAAGTTTTTGCTTTAAAAATCTACAAAAAATGTCCACCACATACAGATTTTCACAAATAATAAAGTTATAGACCCCATTCCAAAATGAAAACGTTTCAAAAAGCCCTAGTAGCATGAAAATGGCTTGACATATTAACAATTTAAACCTCCCCAAAAAAAACTGTCCGATTTGAAACACCCTCTACAGTCCAAAAACAACTAAATCATGGCTTTTTTGGTAGGTAACCGATGCAAAAAAGAAATAGGTTAGGAGTGCATTTTTTTTTGTACACAAATATCAAAAAATGTAGTGACCACCAGTAAAGCGGTGACAAAGAAAATGATGGTTTTTGTGTTGTGTGTTTTTAAAGCCTCTGAAGTATGCGGAATCTGAAAATATTTTTTCCTAAAATCTCCCTCTGCGCGACGATTCAGGGAGAGAAAATAAAACTTATTGCGCTAGGCATGAAATCGGCAATGGTTCCAATGAATCCCTTATCATATATATTTCCACACTTTAACCCTCCTCCAGTTCTGCATGGAGCACAGCCCGAGCCGAATCGTATTCATATAATCGGATCCAATATTCGTTCTTGAAACGCGAAAATAAGACATTTCAGCTTGCAGTAAAATATTCAAAGCTACTAACTCGACGAGAGATATGATAACTGAAAAAGATCGGTCCCTAATAAAGCGTCTTATAAGCAAGAAGGAAATTGTGTGCGATTCTTTTGGCCTGCAAATTGTTTAAGAAAGGTAGTTCTTGCATGTTGTCCCGGTTTTCATTGAACTGGAAACCCCAGGTATTTACCTCTAATATGCTTCATTTGCTCTTTTCCTTGGCATTGGCTTTATAACCATCACTCATCATAATCATAATATTATTCAACAACTCTTGAAGATCTGCAATTATGACAGTGTCGCTAACACATCTGAGGTTATTTATTGTGCCTTCTCTATTATTTTATTGCTGTAAATATTCAACAACAGCGGAGATAATTTGCAATTTTGGCGAACGCTTCTTATTCGCACCTCTTCAGACAGCTGTCCATCAACTGTTATTTCAGCTATCTGATTCCACTATAATATGTTGGCAATTGTCTTTAGATCTCGATCATCCAGACCAAATTCTCTAGGAGATTTTATAAGCTTCTCGTGTTTGACTGTATCAAAAGCTTTCTCTTGGTCTATATCATCATCGGAGTCGATCTGGGACACGAGTCTATTGGGAATTTTAGATGCTTGCCCATAATCACTAGAAGTAATTTGTAGGAAAGCTTTCTGAAAAAACGATGCCTGATGGCTGAACATATCTCCTGAAAAATTTCAAAACTGTTTAATTTTTTTATCTTAGGCGGAACCTGTGAAATGTTATTGTACAATAGTTTTGTAAGACATCTTCAATGCAAAAAACTATAATACTAAATCCTAGACACTCAAATATATTGCATCGTTTGTAATATTCTTTGCAGTTGTGAATAGCTATTATAGAAACTTATCTGTGGCCCTTCCAGAGCCAAAATGAGCCAAACCGGGGAGAGTCGATATTGCAAATGGATTTCTCATCATGCGAAATCTACATTTCAACAAGCGCAGCCAATGTAAACATTGAAAAATACTCGAGGTGAATGTTATATTAGAGGCGGAGAGACGAAATGAAGACCGAATGAAGTGTTTTCGAGAGAATATTAAAGGAAAATCAGGAAAGAGATGATATTGAAAAATTTGATGGTAAAACTTAATTTGACGAACCGATACCTCCGATATTAAAAGTCTTTCATCGAATTTTATTTCTAGTTGCCATTTTGACAAGGAACTTGGGTAATTTATGAAATTATATGAAATCATGATCTATACAGTGACATCTCGAATAGACACCTATAGAAAATTAAAATTATTTCAGCAGAAATTTGGTGTGTTTGGTCAAGCTCAACACCAATAAACTGAACTGTATTCTGTGCCTCTAGCTTGATATACCCTACATAAATTTTGTCGTTTTTTTGTTTAATTTAAATTAATTAAGTTCTATTTAGTGTTTGGTTGTTTACTTTAATTAACTTTTCTAATTTATTTGAATCATTAATTGTATCAGTTTCTGTAGATTATTCTTCGGTATTGTCAAATCTTACAGTTTTTTAACAGTGAAGCAAAAAAAAAGAAGAAGATAAGAGGGATCATTGATGTAAACCTTTGATTCTTTGGCTAAATAATGATCTAAATTATTTCCTTATTTTGTTCTTTCCTCTGTACATTGCCATGAAACTGTTAAAAGCTTTTGACAGATCGAGACACAGTAATGGCACAGTTCGTTTAATATGGGGATTTTCGTTTCCAAAAAATATGAAAGACAAAATTTTACCTATTCCACTAGTTATAACACTAAAGGGTTTGGAAACTATTCCTTCAAGCATACTCTGACTTTTAACTTGTCATGGGCTAAGACCGAATTGAGGTAGAATAGCAAAAAACTAATTTTACACCGGAGTACCACAGGTATACATACCGGCTACAACCTAAACACTAGGCGCCGTCTTATTTTTCTCCCTTAGGCCGGTATTCCACTATAAAATTTATTTGTCAAAGATCTTTTATAAAAGATCTTTGACAAATAAATTTTACAGTGTATTACCGGCCTTATTAAAGACTTATCAATAGAGGATTAATCAACAAATCATACACAAGTGCTCCGCGAGCAGTCCAATTTGATTGTTTTGACAACATGCATTTATTGTTTTAGCGAGATTGTCATTATTCGCCAAAATATCGTTAACTTCTTCGACAAAAACTTAGTTCTTAGTAATAGTTCACTCCTAAAAAGTAACTTCAAGAGTAATCTCGAAAAGCACAAACCCCAAAACTAATCTACTATATTTTTTTATTTAATATTCGTCATGTACGTAAGTGGATTTTAAAATCGTTTTTATTAACCACACATTTTTTCGTAATAGATACCTTCGTAGAACCAGTAGCCCAGACTCCACAAAGAGAAGAACCACAACTGTCATTTGAAAATGACCACGTAAGTAATAAAACTACTTTGACCAAGGCAGATGAACTATATTCTTTCGAGATAAAAAAGGTAAAAGAAAAGCAACCATTATTATGTAGAACAGCATTCAAACGACGTGGTAGGCACAGGCGGTGGTGGGTAACAAAAGAATAATGTCATACAGGTGTATTTTGAAAATTACCATGACAATTGTGGACAAAGTACGTCCGCTAGATGTCATAACTGATAGTCGGGTGGTCAGCGCAGTACGGTCAAACAAAAGAAAGATGTTTCTACGGGTCAGAAACATGGTAATCTTTGTGATCTGAGTGCCAGATGGAAAGATTGTGGCGCTGTGCGTGGGCTGATTTGATTATGACCACCTTAGGGGAATTCCCATGGTTACAGGACGAATAGTTGTTTTCTTTTTTTTTAGTAAAATAAATAAAATACTTTAGAGCATGTTGGCAAAAAGAAAAGTTATCATATTGGATAGAACTTTTTGGCATCGATCGAGATTTTAACTCAGAAGCCGGTTAAAACTCATACCCTGCGCAGCCCTATAGGAGAGCATTGGACTCAATCAAGAGAATCTGAGTTCAAATCTCGGTCTAGGCAAAAGCTTTTTTCCAATTTATTGCTAATACTTTTCGCCCTCTATACCATAAAACATCCTACTATGTTGATAGAGATTTCTAAAAGTTTCTTTTATTTAAAAAAAATTACTGAAGTTGTCAGTTGGAAATTTGTTGTTTTACACATTCAGCAAAATGCTATATTTAATTTTAGATTGGTAATAGTATTTAGATCAATTTTCCTGATGATTTTTCTGCTACCTTTTCGCAGCTTTGTTTGTGTTTGCTCACTCTGTATCTCTTGTAGCTCAATTCACATGACCCTTGCCCCATCTATTCAAATTATCTAGAAAAAATGTTAGCCAGCTCAGGTTGGTCATTTTTAATAACAAATGTCAGTTACGTGCTTACGAATTTAAGTTGGCTATACTTTGGTCATCCCATGAAACATGATAAGACAAAAATTGAGAAGAGATACCTAGCCAATTAAAAGTCCTATATTTTTATATTTATCTGTTTAGTTATTTTTGTCCATATATTTTTAAATTTTTCTGCAGTACAATGAGATAAATTGACTTATACATTATACAATTAATATAAAATATGATTTAGTATTGATAAATAACGCTATAATAAGTGTTCCAAAGATATTTTATTTAAAGAGAATACTTTTTGGAAATATTGGAATTTTTGGAACATACGAGAGGTGAGTTTCACCACCAGAATAAATGAGGAAGGGTGGGTCAAGTTATACCTTATTTTAAAGGTTTTTGAAATTAAATTTTGGAAATTCGTATCTTCAATTTGAACAATATTTTCACTTGGTTCTTGAATCCGGATAAACATTACTGTACTTTCCAAAGATTGAGGAATATCAACAACTATAATTTTTTTTGACAGATTGAGATAGAAACTGATCAAAACAGTATACTAACTGCTTTTTTTTGCTCCCTAAAGTTGGCCAGAATAAGCTGGCTTTAAAATGGGACAAATGAAACTTTTACAGCGATTATTGGCTCTGCCTTCAGGTATCGGTGGTTATGCCCATAAATAGAAATGTGCTCCGGAGCCATATCTACTAAGTTTACCACAAAACGCCATTTCCATTTAAAAACTGTGATGTTTAATTTTGATATATCTGGTTACACAGGTCGTCTTTAACCGAACCAAAAAACACGACAAGAAAAAATAGATAAGGCCAACATCTAAAATTTCTTGTCTTCGTTATCTCCTCGAGAGACCCGAGGTATTCGCTAAATTAGAAAAACCTTTTAAGAGGCTGGTTTCGGGGCTCATTAATACCCGGGTGATTGGTCACTTCCTTTTTACCTTTTTGGTGAATGAATGAGTGGAACAACCACACAACCCGATCCTACGGCCGATAAAACAGATACTGTTTAGGAATTTTTATCTCCGACGACACAGACTGCTTTTAATTTGAGAAGTTGTTTGTGGATGCAACCGGGTACCAGGTCGTAAATTGTGTTGGGGGTTTTTGAATTTGGTTTTAAAAGAAGAAGAATAACACTTTGAAATGGTGGTAGTATGACCGAAGACGAAAGGTTGTTCTAAAATAGTCTTAATTACAGTCACTCAACTGTGCAGAATTGGCAGAAACGCCTTCACTCTAAATGAAAACCCTTTCTCCAGGTAAGGGGTAAGTAAAATCTCGAGAATTTTCTTAAAAAACACAATTTTGCAAACTGAAAGTTTGTTGTCTTTTCCATCTACGTTTTGTGATTCCTTTTTCTTTTTTTTTCAATATTGCCTTCTATTATCAATTTTAAAAGTTTCAAGTTTTCGTTTTTTGATGGTAAATAAAACTTCAAGATATTTATTTATTCCAAGCTGAATATCCACATTAGTTACTCTGTCCATCCAAGATATCCTTCGTATTCTACTTATGCCTTCGACTTTTTGTATATGGTCTCAGTCAGTGTCCATGCTTTCGTGCTATAATATAGATAAATAGATGCTAAAAATATAACAGCAAAGCACACGAATTCGGAAAGTGGTATTAAGATCGTGCCAACACAACACTGATTTCATTTTGATAAAAGATCATCAGGCCTGTTCAATTCTTGCATTAACTTCTTGCATGTTGTCCTAGTTCTCATTGAGTAGGCAGCCCAAGTATTTGTATGAATCCACGCGTTCGAGTTGCTGCCCATATGACTATCCATTTTGTTTTTCCAACATTTAAGTTAAGCTCGAATTGCGAACTTTTGGCAGCAATTTGATTCAACAACTCTTGCAGGCCTTCCAGCGTGTCTGCTATTATGACAGTGTCGTTGGCATATCGTATGTTGTTGATTTTTATGCCGTTTATGGTCAGGCTCTCTTCGCAATTATGAAGTGTATTCTATAGATATTAAACAACAGCGGAGATAATATACAACCTTGGCGCACACCTCTTCTTATCTGGACCATCAACCTTTATTTGAACAGTCTGATTTCAGTATAGATTAGCGATTATCTTGGGATCTCGGTTATCTAGACCAACTTCTTTTAGCGATTCTATGAGCTTTTCGTGTTGGATTCGATCAAATGCTTTCTCATAATCTATTACACAGGGATATACTGGCATCGACACATCCCTAGACCGCTGAACTAAGACTTGAATGCCAAACAAGGCCTCTCTTGTCCCGAACCCACCACGAAATCCAAACTATGGGGTATCGCCCAAAAATGATTCGCATTTTCCCTAAATTATTTTATGAATAATCTTTAGAAATATTTTTAACATATGGCTCATTAGGCTGATTAGGCGGTAATCACTACACTTATTTGCTGAATATATTTTTGGCAGCGTAGCAAAGGTTGATTTTTGGTTCTTTTTTCAGATTTTTTTAATATTATTTCCTCTCCTATCCACCACTCTTTTTGAGGGAATGCCCAAAATTCTATTATTTTTGACAATTTTTTTTATTTGCTATAAATCTGTTTGTTTCAACTATGCAAGAAAAATATAAGCTGTTAAGAAAGCCAGGTAGCCAGAAGACATGGACATTATAACACCGTCATTTTGAACAATTAAGTAGCCCTTAGCATTTTACAGCTGTTAGACAGTCGTAAATCATTCTTTTTTTCTGCCTCGTTTAGTGTAAACAGTTTTCGAAACGTCAATTGAATAAGAAGTCAAAGAATTATAGGTTTTATTGTTGATAAAAATTGCGTGTTTGGGTGTGTGCGGACAGGAAATAACGATTTTATTGAAGAATTTAGTGCCACTTTGGGGACAGATTATCCTAAGTTATGGTCGTTTTGGAATATTAGTTTTAAATGGGAATATTAAAGACCAGAAGCTGGTGAACAGAGACATATTAAGCTGGAAGAAAAGGAGAGAAAATTGAATCTATTTTTTAGCACAGAAAAAAAAGCTATGATTTGGTATAGTCTTGGAAATTTTTTTACCAACACAACATGGAAGAATTTTGGTTAAGAATCGAATAGGCTAGAGTATCTAGCTTTAAAACAAAATCAGTGCTGTAGTGCAGAGACACCTCCATAAACAATGGTAACGTTTGAAGAGAGCCACACAAAAAATATGTAACCTTTTAAACATAGATTTTTGCTTTTGATACTTCGCCATCTACTTTTTACTGGAGGGCTATTTTTGGAAAATATTCTGAAAATTAAAGAAACTAGGAAAAATATCTCTGTTGTGTCTATTATCAATTTTGAGGGTTTGATTTTCAGTGAATTTGACGATATTATTCCAAAAATATGAATTAGAAGGTTGTAATTTTTTATTTCCGGGTAAAAACCCTCAAAATCGATATTGAACACAATAGAGATATGGTCCTTTAAAAATTTAATTTTTCATATTTTAAAAGCCAATATCTCGAAAACTAGTAAAGTAACCTTATGATACGGGGCACCATTGGAAAGAGAATTTAAGCAAGAATTCAAACATGAATTAAAAGTAGGGAGTTGCTATTTAAGATTTTCAGAATATTTTCCAAAAATAGCCCCCAAGAAAAGGGCTACATAGGGATTTTACTTTTTACGGTAAATGGTAGTTGCCGATGTATCGAAAACCAAAAACAATGTTTATAAGATTATATATTTTTGTTCTCAAAATCCCACTATAGACCAACTGTAGAGCATGAGAAGAAGAAGGAGGGTACCTATCAAACTACGAATATTGTTAATCTTACAACCAAAATTTAATGAATGATTGGCACTAAAAAAGGGCCAAATAAATAAATTACACCACAAAAATTTCTTCAAGACCGAAAATAACAATTAATCTTGATTTAAAATCAGACTCTAAACATGCCAACAAACACACTTTGTACCGTTCTTGACGTAATGAATGAAAATCATGACAGGCATGCCTATTTTGAGTACGCCTTTAAGTATTAATCCTGCACGCATATTCATACAGACACAGAGACATCTCAAGAATCGTTATTAATAACGTTTTACGTTCCAAAACTTGCTTTACTCACTCATACTAATGATAACTTGGTGTGTAAGTCACGAGATGATTGTCTATTTTTATTAAGATATTACAAAATATCATCAGTTCCTGATTCATTATTAAACTGCACAAACTAAAAAAATGATTTTGAGAGTGTAACTAAAACCTAAATCAATAAAATTACGAGCATAAAATGATGATTACAAGATCTAAAAAAGAAATCATAAAACGTGGATATATGCAAATGACAGCCAACTTTCAGTTGCAGAATCGGCAGGAGTATCTTCACTGTGAAACAAAACTCGACAGACAGATATAATTATCGTTGATGCCCTTATTTACTCTTTTTCCTTAACTTTCCAGCTCTATAGTTTAAAATTACCACTCTCAGCTCCCACTCTATCATTTTCTACTAATGCCAGTCACTTATTCTTTCCTAGAATTTTTTTAATCTAGTCATTAGACAAACGATCATCTCGACACTCTACTTTTGTATTTTTAAAGGCTCCTTTATGCGTACCAACAATTGAATTGTTTGATTTACCCCCGAGGGCATAGTGCTTTAAAGGTGGCATACACCTAAAATTTTAATTTAGTTTTTAAGTTTTACATTTTAGTCAGTTCTAAGGTCGACCAATTGACAAAGAACAATTAATAAGGAATTAAACCTAAATTAAACATAAACTTGAAGCTTCACCAGAATTTTCCTGATTTTTTACACAACTCAAGTAGCACAGTTCGTACCTTTTGATTTTTACAGCCAACCAAAGGTTGGGAAAACGTTTTCCCAACTGAAATTTACAGCAAAATAGTTGACTTTTTAGAATTTGTTTTAGAAAACCAAACAAATTGACTCTAACATCAAAATGGCCCCCAGGAAAGCTTAATAGAAACCATATATCCATTTAGTTGTAGCTTTATTTTAAGAAAGATTCTAGAACAAATAAAAAGCAAATAATGAACCAATTGCTTTTACCTTTTTGGCTAAGTTCGGCTTCGGTTTAGGTCAGTCTCTTAAGAGGTCATGACTGTTTGTAGGCTGTTCGTGGAATATATTATATGGATACTAAAATCTATAAATATTCTGGTAATAAATTGAGATTTTGGACTTTATTGAATGTAAATTACGTCAAATTTCACCAGCTGGGCCGAAACCTAAAAATAAGTTGTTAATTTGCGTAGTAATGTGACTTATTGCCAAACTCATCGCCTGAGTGATATAAGCTCCTCGTGGTAGATTCATTTTCCCCCTGAGAGTTTGTGCTTCAGGTACGCGATGAACTTATGGAAAAAAATAGTACGTTTACCAAACAACTCCATAACCCAAACCTCCTATTATTTACTAAAAGAATATATTTACAAGTATTAAACACCTTTAATAACACATAAGGATATTTGCTGTTGAAAAGACCAGGGCGTGCCTTTCTTTCATCTTTCATTTCGTCATCAATTAATTTTTCTCGCTACGGCTTGTTTTGTTACAGAAAAAGATAGATACAGTTAATCATCTAGCTGTAGAGACACGTCACTTGCGTTATCTTATAGATTGTATATATCATATTTTGTCTGTTGATTATACGAGGTTGATGATGAATTTTTGTCGAGCTTTGTGGTAAGATATATTGAAGCCCTGGTAGAAGTCCTCCTTTGTTATTTATTATCGAAATACTTGTCAAATTGGCACCGGTTATATGACGAAAAATGTAATAGTGATAGTAGTTGTAGAAGAAGGGGGGCTTTCGATACGGAAACTAGGCTATACGCCCTTTTTATCATCCCCTCCTTAAGCTTTTACTCTCCCTCGGTCAAACCTTTCTGTTCGTCCATTTGAGCGTTAGAAAGTGTTCCAGCTCGAATCCTTTTCCTTGAAAGTTTCCTTTTCTGGTTTCTCTGTACTGGAATGAGCAGTATTTTCTGCAAGTTGCTAATTTCCCATTATCCCCATTCAATTATTCTAACGACTTCTCTAATTTCTTTTGTTATGTTGAGCTGCAAATGCAAAAAAATTGCTGTCACAATTTAAGCCGATATATGTTAAACAAATTGCTATGCAAAACAGAGCGGCAATGTTGAACCTGGCGAGCACTTCTTTCATTACCGCCAGCGTCGATTTCAATTTAATTAAATGGCCCTTTTATAGGGTTTTAAACACCAACAACGTGGCCCTTTCTAACCGAATGCGAGTTTAAATAATTGGACGCCGGGATCCCTGCGAGCTACCAGGACTTAAATTTTCGCAGTGACATTGATAGAAGCTGAGACGTACAACAGAATTTTCTAGATATATTATTTCGAGTTTTATATTTTTTCTGGAAAGGAAAAAATACCAAGGACGGACTAGGGATGTGTCGGTACCAGTATATGCATGTTTTATAGATTATGAGGAAGCTTTTGATCAAGTACAATACGAGAACCTCATAGAATCTGTTAAAAAAGTTGGTCTGAATGATTCAGATTTAAGGACACTTACCCACCTTTGCTGGTAGCAGACTCCGAATAAGGAAAGATGTAGTAAAATAATGGAAAGTGCAGTTCACTTCACAATTGCGAATATAGTCTGGTTATAAACGGCATGAAGTAAGTCGAGTGCGCGGATTTGTCGAAATTCCTAGGTTTCCAGCTTAACAAACTGAATCAAACTTCATTAATAATAAATTACTCAAAATACCTGAACAATATTTCCGATGACAAATAAAATGCTTGAGATCGATCCAGTGTGAAACTTTGTCTAAGGTTCTTCCACGCAAATAATACTCAGATTCGGCAGTAGTAATAATATGGAAAAACCAATTGCATTAGGCGTTTTATTCGGAGAGAGCTTTGGACGAGATTTAAAAACCCGAAACAGCGGTTACTTAAGAAATTGCCTCGGTTTAACCAGTGTCGTCTCGATAGAACGTTATGCTAAATCTCCCCCGTTTCAATGTTTATGCTTTTTTTATTAGACTGCTATACAATTTTCAAAGAAGGTTTTTCGAATTCATTACTGTGGTTGTTTTGGTCTTTTTTTGTTGCTACTTTGTCATGGTTTTCTTTATTTGTTCTACTTTGTCATGGTTTTCTTTACCCATTGTACTACACTATGCCACCTAAAGGCGCATTTACACAGACAAACTTTCCTTTGACGTTGAAATGAAAGTTCGAGCAAAATCTCGTACAAAAAAAGTCACGAGAATTTTGGAGGGAATGTTAGAGCAAAATTTGTTTGAAGAAATGTTGGTATAGAAATTTCTTAAGGCGCATTTACACAGACAAACTTTCCTTTGATGTTGAAATGCCGACAAAAATTTACACGAGCCTCTTGAGCAAAATGTTCAAAAAAAAGTTCGAGCAAAATCTCGTACAAAAAGACTCACGGAAATTTTGGAGAGAATGTTAAGCAAAATTTGTTTGAAGAAATGTTGGTATAGAAATTTCTTACAAATTTAAATTTTATAGTTTTATGGGAATTAATTGCACTTAACTAAAAATAGAAAGACTAAGTTTTAAAACTTAATTAAGTGCCTTCCGACGGAAAAACGATTTGATGTCGAAATTCACGTTTTACGTCATAAGCAACTTCGATTGATCTGATTTTTATAGGGGATATGTCAGTATACTTGTAACTTTTTTGGGGTTGTAAAAAAAAACGAGAATAAAAAAAATAATAATTGGCACTTATTTATTCCTGTTGCTGGGTTAGGAGAAGGTAAAAACCGTAGACTAGTGAGAGGCGGGTTTGGTTTACATTGACACACAAAATTACATGACAACAAACAAGAGTCAACGCAGTTGTTTTATGAAAGTTTTAGAACAAATCTTTCCATAAAGAAAGGGCTCTCCGACGCAAAACAAAAAAATTTCCTTGAGTACGCTTTAATTTGTTTATTTCGTTTTATTTTATTGACGCGTAGAACTCGCATTTTGCATTTCACAGGTAGTAGGCCGGCCACCCTTTTGAATCGGAATGTTGCCCCTTTGCATATTGTTTGTTCAGTGTCAGTAATCGACCTTCATTGATTATTAGATTAAATTGATAGAGATTCACTTTGTTGATATCTATATCTTTAGCGTTTTCATGAACCTTTTGCTTTTTTAAGTAACCCTTGGGGCCTTAAACTAACTAGGTAAATCTGGTGTGAGGAATTAAAAAAAAACAATCAAAGCTAAGGGTGAAGTAAAGCTACAAAAATATGTTTTAAAAAAATCACCCTCCCCACCACTCCTCATAGTCGTGAGGCGCGGATTACCGCTTAAAATTGCAATTTTTGAGTTTTTTGTCGATATTTGAAAAAATCAAAATTTTTTTGGAAAAGAAAAATTTTCCTGGGTTTTTTTAAATTTAGGAAAAAAAGCTTGAAAATAAAAAAAAACGCCAAAATCCCAAAAAAACCCCCGGGCAAAAAAATCCGGGAAAAACCCTAAGAAAAAATATTAAAAGTAACCCAAATCCATGTGAAAAACTGATGGCCAATAATAATGTTTCGCTTGCCGTCGGCTTTTTCTCACAAAGATTTAAAATAAAAGTTGGTGTTCCATTTTTTTTTAAGAAATTTTATTAATTCTCATCTTTAAAAATATGTTTCCAAAATAGATAGCAATAATTTGCTTAAAAATTTACCCGAACAAAATGTTCAAAGAAAAGCTCACAAAAATGTTCACGCAAAAAATTTTAGATCTTTTGCACGAGCTTTTGTTTGAACATGTTCGTCTGTGTAATTGCGCCTTAAGATTTTTTAGTCGTCAAATGGGTTAGATGGAATAATTGGGGTAGGTGAAAGAACAGACGTCTGGTCTGGGGCTACCCAGAAGTAGACGAACTGAATCTCATCCAGTTGTAGTAATTATTTTCTTTATTATTTATAAGTTCTAATCTGTAATTTTATTTTCTGCAATAAAAGTCCTTTAACAAATTCGTCTGTGACACACTTTTTTCGTCTTTAATTTTTCCTTTTATTATTAGTTTTAAGAGTACGTATTTGAAATTCATTACTTTTTTACGGTAAATAACGTTATGCTTAAACTCCATCGTTTGAAAGTTTATGCCTTTTTTATTGAACTGGTATATAATTTTACACGAAGGTTTTACGAATTATTGCGTTCTTTTTTGATACTATGTTTTTTTATCAATATTTTTTAGATTACATTACCTTTTAGATTATGGCAAATTGATCAGAAAAAGTTATATTTAGTACGTATTTTTTTACGGAATTTAATTCACATAATTGTTGAAGGTTTTCCAAAAACTAGTCCAGCTCTTTTTCCAATCCAAGGTAAATAGAAACCAAATACCATTAGATTGGATATTTTTTCAGTGTATTAAGGCCCGGCTTAAGTTAATTTTTTTCTTAACGCTACGCTATTATTTTCATCAACAGTTGTCTACTATTGAGTAGAATTAGTTTCATTTTGGAATGTTATGAATTCATCAATATCATTTCTTTTAAACTTCGAATCCATTGATAGAAAGCTGGCAAAAATTAGAGAGTTATCGAAACAAACAGATGAAACCTGAACGCAGACAATAAACCACAACCACGTTTCACGTTCGTAATACAAACTCAAGGTCTAAAACGTAAAAGCTAAAGATAAAGTAAAAAAAAAGATAAAAGGTAAAAACAAAAAAAAAACTAAAAAATAAGAATCGCTTCTGTAGCCAAAACCAAAATCAGTCAAAATGAACGCGAGTAAAGCAACAGAACCAGAGATCACGGTTGGTTGGTTTAGTTAATGGCGATAGAAGGAGAATTTCAGAGGAAGCTAACATCAAAATGCGGTACTCCTGGTGCTTGCGTAAATTTGGAAGCGCACTCGTCTACATGATAATGCGCTTGCATATCTGTCATTAGTGTCAAAAATAGTGAACATGTAGCCTAAACCAAGACGACGTAATTCCCTATTATCCGCTTACGTTAAAATGTCGTGGAGGCCGTATCTTTTTATGATCAAGCCCGACAGCTTGTTAGGTAATTAATGTCTTTAAAATTGGTTGGTATATATAGATGTATATCGGTGGCGCTGCGAGCACTCTTAATTGCCAAAATCAATTATAAAAGGAAATAAGGGACTCATTCAGTCAGATCGGGCCTATTTTTTGGCTTTATCTAAATACGTGGGCTTGAAGACCTACTATATGGATTTTTCGGGATCGTGAATAAATTCTAAAAATTAATACAAATTTTTATGTCTCTATAGAGTATGATAGAGGACCCCCGACTGAGGCACGTTCTCACTAGCAAATATAGTACTTACCTACTGGACTTCAGAATTATTGTCTCTGTGGTAAATACTTATCCTACTTATATCAAAAATTTCGACCACAAATATTTTTTTTACCGTTTGTAAATAAGTAAGGTACAGAAATGCTTCGAAAGTCAATAGAATTTCGTATATTCCATAAAAGCCAAATTTACTAAATATGAGTAAGTCGTTCAGTCATATTTAATATTTTTCGATTTCGAAAGCATTCGGTACAGATCGACAACCAATAATTCTAGTATTGTTATACACGGTTCGTTTCTTAAGTGAATGTCACCGACTCAAAATCAATAATAAAACCTCAAAATTTGGAATAGTTACATCCGAACTTTCCCTGGAATCCCACCTAGAACCTCTCCTTTTGTCACTGTTTACTTGTGTTTGTTGGCTTCAAAACAATTCCTTTATATTATTAGCGCGCGCCATAATAATTAGTTCTATTTTTTTTTCCATGACTTGTGGTTATCGATTTAAAGCTAAAATGTTTTAAGGACAATCCTGTTTGTCATTCAGGAATATGGATCGGAACTCCCGTTGATCCTATTGCAGTGTTTTTTTTCTATGTGCATATCTGGACAAATATAAGAATTAGGATTACACTTACGAACTATTAGGTAGACAAAGAAATTGTGGTAAAATTTCCTTTGTCTTCTTACATTGGATGGGAATAAATATGAAGAGGGGCTTAAAAGACCATTAAAAGCATTCAAGATGTGGTGCTATAGTAGAATGATGAGAATATCTTGAACTTTGTAGTCATCGAACACTCCATATGTGGGTATGAAGCCATGACACCTCTTCGCAACGGACCCTCTCCACAACGGTTCTAGTTCTTGCAGTTTTATCACCCTACAATGGACAATAAAACTGAACTGAAATACCGATAATAAAATTGGGACTGAGTAGGTACTTACTTACACGTACAATAAATACCTGATTATACCAACCAACTGTGACGGAAAACACAATGTTCGGAAAAACTTGGTCTAGATTTTCTGATCACGGAGCGATAATATATGTCTGCTTCTAAGAGAAAGTTTTTGAATTTTCTAAGAAAATATTAATAGCTAATAACCAGAGATATCATGTCAAATTGGTTACAAAAATTTAACAGGAAAATGCATCATCCAATCTCTTGTTTTTTTGTAGACAATGCAACATCCCATCCGAATTTTAAGCTAACCAGCATATCGTTAGTTTTCTTGCCTCCCAATAGTACAACACCTGGTGAGCCAGTGGACCAAGGGATAACAAGAAACTTTAAAACCCTGTATAGGAAGCTTTTAATGAGAAGAATTTCATCATCTTTAGAATATTCTTATCCACGGCTGAATTGGAAAAGGCCAAACAATTAAAAAATACTTTATTTGGTATGTTTTTTTTTTTAAAAGAATATCTGGAATATATTGAGGATACTTTCGAGCCAGAGCACCCAGAAGAAGATTTGCCGTTATCGACATTCTGCAAAGCTAGAGAAGTTGACAGTTTCATGAATTACGTGGATATTGATGCAGCCCTGTCAACCGAAAATCCGGAAGTAAATATAGCCAGTTGTGTTAGAGACTATAAAGAACATTAATCCATTCTTTCTGACACTGAGAGTGACGTTGAATCAAAAGTTAAAGATTTGTGAGTAACATAAGTGATGCCTGCCAAATATAGAATCATTTTTTTAAATTTCACGGCGATGCATAAATGGGTCGTAAGATTTCGGAGATTCTTTTGGATATCGAGTTAAATATTGTAAAAAATAACATTTAAAAGAAAGGGCACACTAAAATTGATGTTATTTGTGCATTTAAATAAATAGTATATAGGTGTTATTTGTGATTACTCTGTAAATATAACTAAAAATCAAGCATGCAAATATCCTTTTATAATTTCTAACGAGATTTCTATCTATATACACAGCGGACAATTATTTCTGCCTATATATGTTCGTCATGGAGGTGTTTCAGTGTACAAGGAAAAATTGAAGGTAGAAGAGGTCTGTATCGGACAATGGTATGGTGTTAGTGCTACGACACTTTCAATAAAGCTAGTAGTACCTAAAGAAAAAGAAGACGAATCTAGCCTCTCACATCTTATTCGAGTGATCTGATTGATTGATTTGATTGATTTACTTTATACAGCAAGGTAAGGTATAGGAATTCCTTGACACTGTATTCTTTCATCTAAAAGAGGTTTGATGCCTTCGCTAGGTTCAGCACCCTCTTTACAGGTGTCCTCTGAGAACGTCTTCTGGAAGGTGCCGAGTTCTCAAGAGGTTAAGTACCGGGCACTCAAAGATGATGTGAGAGGCGGATCGTCGTCCTCATCATGCAGCCTACAAATGGGTTCTTCCTCGAAAATTCCTATTTTGTGCAAGTGCTTCCTCGGTGTGCAGTGACCGGTTAAGAGTCCTGTCACTATTCCAACCTGAATGCCGATGCCGATGGACATTTCACCATTGTTTTGCTGTGTTGTTGTCCTGGTGTCTGGTTTCTGGTCCACCGTTCTAGGAGACCACGTACTGAGGTTTTTGGTATACCGAACACAGGCTCAGGTCCTATGAACTGTTTTTCAGATTCTAAACTAGCTAGGAAATCTGCATTTTCATTGCGAGCCACCCCTGTGAGTGCCCCAATTTACTATCTACTTGAAAAAAAAAACTTCTTAAGACTGTGAGGTTTTCTGAAAATACGAATCAAAACCCCAGAAAAGAAATTATTAATGTTTTTATTATTTTACTTTTTAATCCTAGCAAACTGTTTAAATCTCATAAAAGCTCTTATATCTTTTTCTGGCCTTTAAATCCTGTTAAAACATAGTGGGTTCGATTGGGCCACAGCCTTCCTCAGTCTATCGACACATCGCTAACCCTCGTTAACGGCAGCCGACTAATGGCGGAAACATTAGTGCTATCAGTGACACTAAATAAGAAGATCACACGGCGTGTAATAGACACTTTTCCGCTCTTCTCTCATTCACCAGTTTACCAGGATCGAACCAATAAAGGCTACCGGGTATTTCGGCTATTACTACTGATGAGTCTATTATTGAAATTGTTTTTTTTTCCCTCTGATAAATATTTGAAAGCAAGCTTTACCCGGGATTGTTAAAATGATGCGTTTCATTTATTTAATGAGTTATTATTGCCTTTTTTTTGTTATTTGTTATGTTTCGCCTTCCATTTTCCGGTATGTTCGTTTTCTTTTTAATGTGTCATGCAGTTTGCACGGTAGCTTCCTCGATTAAATTGATGTATTTTACTATACTATTGTTGCATCCCTCAATAAAATTTTGACATTTTTCCAGGGAACTTGGTTCTTATAAAGCTGGAAATCCAGCTGTAATTAGATACCTCCAAACCTACCAAACAGGTCGTTCCTATACTTTAGTTGCAGTTGAAAGCGTCTTGATAAGTAAAGTCAACATAAGATAAAACATACCGAGGAACAAGTGTTAACGATCGAGAAGAAACATCGTTTATTCATTCAAAAAATGACGAAAAGCACGAAGATGGTGCTTATAATAAATATTTTTCTGACAATGTTTTAATGAATATTTTTATCTATCCTGTAATAATACCAAACCCCAATGAAGTTGGCGAAGGGGCTACCACCAATATTCATTTAACAGTAGTCAATTAAATTAGATGAACATTTGTCGAAGCTCCATCTGTAAAATGAGCAACGCGAAACAGAAGTTTAATGGTTCTAGTTTCTGTGCCTCTCTTAGATAAAACTAACAGGCATTGAATAAACGCGCCAATACAAGAATGGAAACCCGATGGAAGTCTGTTTTGAGTAAAAGCTAAAGATACTATCAAAATGGTAACCCTCATTGTTTGCTAAAAATAGAACAGCAGAGCTTCATAGTTCATTTAATTGACGTCACTGTCAGCGAGAATTTTTGACCGGACTTTTGGTAATTTTCTTTCTCCTAAAAAGTCAGTCAATTTTACTCATTTATCATGTGTGTTGATAATATTGTTATTGAAATTTCATGAAACTTTTTTTTGCACACTTTTTTATCTAGAAATAATTTTAGGGATAAAAGTATCACTTTCATGAACGCATCAATTGAAAATGTTTGTCCACATCTCCTACCTTATCTAGCCGAAAATAACGATAAATTTTGTTATTACATCTCATTGTCACAAATTGTAATTTTTACATTAATTTATATTTTATATTATAACCAAAATGTAAAAAACCTAAAAACCAGAGACAACATAATAATTTACAATAATAACTTACAGAGACTAACAGAAAGATAGGACCGCGCAGGAAAGTAATGCTTGTATTAAGTAAACACCTACCTTGCCCCGTCCATCTCTTTCTATATGATCATAAAAGAAAGGCAGAACATTTTTCAATGATGAAATGTATTTCACGCAATTCTAATTTTGTACCTGCCGGTTTTTGCCACCGCTTGTCAAAGTCTGTCAAGCTTGGCAAGCGATTTTTTTCAGATTTTGAAAAGTGAGTTATTTTAATCAGTTTTGGTTGGAAATCGCGCGAGTTTATGGGATTAGCTATAGAAGTGGATTAACAACTTATGTCTAAAATGCCAGTTAAATCAAACTGGATCACTACCATTAAAGCTACAGAGCATGGGACTATTTGAAGAGTGCCGAAAATTGGGGTTTAGATTTTTGCGAACCAAATTCTTGAAGAAAATATTGTGATGATTTATAAAGAAAAAAAAAGAGATATACGTTAAGACATTTATAAAATCCGTAAGACTTTTATACTGGGATTTTTTCCCAGTTAATAAAAGAAAATAACATAATAAAATGTTGTTACCTTTAATATTTGATAACATTCCACCATTTTAGATTTTTAAATGGTTCAAAAAACTTTCTGTAAGCCAAAGAAAGTTTTTTTAGCTGCATGGAACCGTACAAAGTTGCTTAAGGTTTGTATAGAGCTAAACCCTTCGCGAATGCATTGCTTTTTTAACACTAAAAAGTATGAAAAAACGGTGCCTGTTAAGTTTTTTCATATCTTTTTATTATTAAATAAGTAACTGTCTGTAAAAAATTAACCAAAAGAATATATGTATTTTATTATGCGTTGGGCTGTACAAGTAGTTCCTTCCTGTAGCTACCGACTGCACTCGTGTCGCCTTCAAACAATGTTCCCCAAGTATTACACAGTATCGGTCACTCCCGCTTAGCTATTACTTTCTCTATTCTAAAAACTTCAAATGTGACAAGAACAACAATCGAGGGCATTTGGATTTCTGTAAACTTTCAAACCTGCTTTTGTTCAATGGGTCATTGAGGTTGGGTTCTGTCTAAATAAAAATGAAACGGACTGTAACTTATGGATATAGCTAAATCCTCTTCTTCGCCGTTGTCTCTTACTCATTGACATCCGGGTTTATCATCGTGTTGCGAGATATATTGAACACGGATGCCATTATTGTCATTTTCTTAATGGCCGCTGCCGTCCGCTAGTTGGTCTAACCATAAAAATAATTGTTTCGCTGGAAGTCAGTCGATTAGTTTATTGATGTTTGACGCTAGTTGAGTTAATTAATTAAGATTGACCACGATGGCGGTAAATGGTTAAAAGTAGAGGAGGCAACTGCGTATATAATTTGATTGGAATTAGAAAGAGGTAAAGAGGTACAATAGATTACAGAAGTTAATGGTATTACTTTTTTATTTATATATTTTTTGATGATGGTGGAGTTTTTTTGTTAGAGGACTGGACAAACAGAAACTACCAAATGTGAGTTAGAAATAGGGTTAAAGGCTTTAGTAACATATAGGGTATGCCAAAAAACCGCACATTTTTAAATGATTATAACTTATGTAGCTTCTTAGATTTGTAAATTTTGAAGCTTTGGCTTTCTAAAAAGCTAAACATTATTAAAATTGAATAATTTCCCGCTCAGTTATAATAATTTAAATAAGTTTATTTTGTCACCCATTATAATTTTTGGCAAAACTTGTGTCAAATTAAAAACAAAATAATAAAATGTTAAATACTTGCTCAATTTCCCGTATTGTACTTCCATCAGGGATCGAACAAAGCATCTTTACCATGATTTTAACCGAATTAAAATTTACTAGATGTTTAATATTTCACCAACTTTTGAGGTTCTGTCGTGAAGAAGGTTTAATAAAAATCGAGACGTTGCCACACGTCTGGTAGTTCTTTTGTACAGTCCTCTAGCTCACGTAATCCACTATATATTTTTTGTTGATGAATCAAATAAAAACGCTATTAGCTCCCACATAATATTTAAATTATCTCCCCCCTGAACAGCATTTCCCTACTCCTCGTGCTTTTATAAGTACACAAACCAATCTAAACTTATATCTTTTAATCGCGTTAACTAAACGTTTTTTACGCGTCTTGTCTTCTGTAGCATCGCTCCTTTTTGACTCGAGAGTACTTGACGGTACCATAAAATAAATAAGCCCCGTCGACCATTTAAATCGCGTGCATTTTAGTGCTGATATATCCGACGCTTTCGGTACACCGGGTGTTATTTTACTTCCATAACATACAGAGACGTTAAGTACTCCTTCATGCCCTCCTTTCCATACCCCCATCATAGAAATCAAAGCGGATTAGAACGATTTTTTTCCTGTGAGTACAGCCATTTTGCTTCCCTGTAGTTTCTTCTGAAATTCTCCTTTCATTGCCATTAAGTAAACCAACCAACCTTTATCTGTGCTTCTATTGCTGGCTTCACTTGCGTTCATTTAACTATTTCGATAACTAGTTTAGAATCTTCAGGTGGAGATTAAAACTTTACATTTATCTTCAACAGTCAAAATGATTCTAGATAGAAAACTAACACATTCAAATACAAAACTAATGATTCTAACCATTGTCTTCAGAAAAGTTGTTTAGTACACACATCCATTAAGACATTTCCTGAAATAAATGGTTATAATGTTAGATTGATACGGGTTAATTGGAAGACACAAATTTAAAATAATAAAAGATTTTGATCAGAATAGTCCTCAGTCTTCTCACCGGACACTGCCCAGTAAAATTTCACCTAAAGGTAATAACAACCATTGCTGAAAAACCTTTCAAAGAAGCCTTAAATATCTAGACACGAACTAAGATGAATAGTCATGCACAAAACTTCTGCAAATTAAACAGTGCCAGGCGGCAAAAGAGTAAAGAAAACCAACAACTTAACTCTCACAATTAACTCCACAAAACAACCACAGAAAATTAAACGGTGGCCGTGATTTTGGTAATCTGCGAAAATTTGACTTTTTTACGTCAGTTTTTTGAATTGCCTTGCTGAAATAAAGCTTAAGAAAACCTTAAGAATAGGATTAGAACCTTTGATCAGTCAAGATCGAGTTTGCGAAATATTGTTGTAGTGACTGTGATCAGATCAGAACAGTGTAGGGATGAAAAATACTACTTCAATACATGGCCTTAATTTTATAACACCCGGTATTTTCTTTTATCGGAAAGCACCAGTAGCTCAAGATGGTTATCTTTGTATAATTGTTCAAGTTGGATATTTCGAGACTATAAACCATCTGACTTGATCTGATATACAATTGTATGAGATGAAGGTAAATCGGCTGAATTAAATTTTCTTTGATGAAAACTCATCCTACTTTCTAATAACTTCAAATTTAAGTAAAACAAATTTGAATCAACCCTTAATGGTCAAAAAGAATAAGAGATAAAAATATTCAAAAACCAGAAATTATAAGGCAACCAAACAAAACTAACCTATATAGAACAAAACTATCAATATAAATTAGATAAGAAACAAAATTATTAGTTGGGTTAAGTAACACATCTTTACCATATTATTTATACTTTAGATGGATAAAATGGTGATAAATTGTTGTAGTGGTTTGTTAATATGTTAACATGTCTTTATAAATATTTTTTTTGAATATATAGTCAACCTCTTTAAATTAATATCATATATTACATAAATACAAGGGTAAAATTAGTACAAAGTACAAATTAGGACACATAAAAAATAGTTATAATATAATAATATAATAGTTATTTTTCTTGTTTTTTATCTTACCAATCCTTAAAGTTTTTTTTTTAAACTTAAGGCTTTTACTTACAACCCCAAAGTGGCTGTGAGATTTGAATCTGGCAAATAATTAAAAATAAATTTTATTAATAATACTGTGGTTTAAACAAAACAACATCCACGTGTCACAGCTTTAAATGCCATCGATATGTGTCAAACCTTAATTAAATTCACCAGAAAGAAAGTTCAATATAGCCATAAAGGTGTCCACAATTGGGAGTCACATTCGGTGGCTGTGCTTAGTGTGATAACGACCAACGCTCGAGCACGAGTTTTTGATTAGCATCCCTTATCACCGAACACCAGCATTGTCAACCCTCGTGTTCGAATAATGTTATCATTTTCACAGTGACTATTACGATATGTGTTTTTTATTGAACAGGTATTGAATTTTAAACATTATCATCATCATCATTATCAATAAATAGTATATTTCATTTATTACCCTCTTTCTGGGAGCCTGATGCCTACAAACACAGTCAGGTAATGTGAGACTCTTACTTACTAAACCTACTTCCACACGGGAGTCTGTTTCATCTCTCTGTTAGAGCCTGTCAGTACTTATTCGATGCGTCTTCCCTAGACTAAGTTGTGGGGACGTGGTACCTTGGATTTCCAGAGTAGTAGATTGGTATCTTCAGTTAGTGCTTTTTATGGTTTAACACAAGATGTTGAGTACTGTTTCTGTCTCGTTCAATATTTTTATTAAGGTGTTTTAAATAAGCTAGAAGTTACATTCTAAACGCCCGTCTTAGCTAAATTTCAAATGGAAACAAACTTGTCTTTGTTTGTGTTTTCATAGTAGTTGAAAAGAATAGGTATATTTATCAGGAATGAATTAAATTTTCCAATAACTACTTTGTTTTGGTTTTTGTATCGAATCTTTTGTGTGTGTATGTGTGTCAAAAAGAGGAAATAATACTAATTAGAATGACTCTTTGGTTTGGAAATGGGTTATGTTTAGGTGAAGATACAGCGGTTTGACATTGATGAATTGGGTTTTTGGAAACTATTTATTGATTTAAGGTCACGCGTCGTTTATTTGTGTAGTACACATAATAATATACGAATATATTTTTCTAAATCTTTTTAATCCTATTTTAGCCAGTACTTGATTATTCCTACCGTTATTTTACCTACTGCTTCCGCATCAAATTTTAATAAAACATATGTCCATATCAGCAGTATATCCATCTCAATATTTGGACGATCTAATATTATAGATAAAGCGCTCGATAAAATATGATTCGATATATAATTTAATTAATATTAGGTACACACTTCATCAAAATTTAATCATATAACGAGTACACTCCATGGGCATTCATTATTGTATGCTATCTCGATTGGATTATTCGTTGTTGACGTAACTATAATGTGTTCAATACAATATTTGGTGTTGTTTATCTTATAATGCTGGAGATTTAACTTAATTATCGTTTTATTTATATTGAATTTTCGATAGCCTCGTGGATAATAATAATAACACGGGCCTGCATGAAAATTCTGCATGGGATTTTTTTGGTAACTTAGGTTAGTTTTGGTCTAAAAACAACTAATTAAAACATCGTTTGTCTCAATCACCTCCAGATTTTTTTATTTTTTGAGATAAGTGAAATGTAAATAAAATTCATATTTAAGGCCAATTAATACAATTCCTAGTAAATTTAACCCCTCCAAATTTACAGAATTACTTCTAAAATGGTTTCTTTAATTGTTGTTTTCAAAACTTTATCAATTAAGTTGCCATTACACCCTATTGCACCGACTTTTTTTTTAATTGTCCTTTAACTAATTCTCTCTTTAACAGCGAGGGCAAAAGGGTTACCAGATGTGTCCATCTTTTGCACACCCATTGATAAAGAGAGAATTAGTTAAAGGACAATTTAAAAAAGTCGGTGAAAGTACGTATTGAACTTTAGGATACTTTTTACTAGGAAAAAAAAGGTTTAGGTTAATTCTTTTTGAAGCAATAATGAAAAGGACAACATATAAGCATTTTAACACTCAATGGTCATTCTAATTTTTAGTTTGAACGAGTAAACAAGTAAAGTTTTAAAGTTTGTGAAAAGTGACGTCATTTATCTTTTTTACCTTGCAAAAAACATGACTAGCCGATGTTGCAAATCTAAACCAAATGACTGTGGTTGTATTTTTGAAAGTTACGTTTTAAAAAATTCTCAAACAGCTATTAATGATTTTGTGAAAAGTGCGTATTTGATTTATTTTAAAATAAAATTGGGAGATCAAGAAAAATATTGGGCACCACATATTTTATGCAAGACCCGTGAACAAAACGTAAGACATTGGATCAAAGGCGAGGGAAAAGGACTATTCAAGAAATACCGATGGTTTGGAGAGAACTAGAAAATCATTGTAATGATTGCTATTTTTTCCCTTTGTAGGATATAATAAAAAAAACGTTAAAACATATTATGGACCCAATAAATATTAAATCAGCAATCAGACCAATTCCTCACAGTGATGACCTACCTGTACCCATAGCTCCCAAAGAATTCGAAAAAATTGCTGACAGTAGCTCTTCAACCTCCCTAGAGACCGTGGATAGCAATTTTGAACCTTCAACCTCTGGTGAACCTCAACTATTTTCACAAGGCGAACTAAACGATTTAGTAAGAGATTAACGACTGCCAAAAGAGCTTTCTGAAGTACTTGGATCAAGGTTTAAAGAAAAGAATTTGCTGAGTTCAGAAACTACTTTCTCTTAATATAGAAGTCGTGAAGCCGAATTTGTAAAATATTTTAACAGAACGGGTTAGAGACTTTTTATAGTTTCAGTTGGTTCAGTTCTTTTAAAAGAAAACTTATTAAAATTTGGAGGAATTACTTTCAAGAATACAATACAAGAATTATAACTGAAAATTATGTGAAGATCTGAGGATTTTAGGTCTTCTTTTGAGCCAACAGTCTGGTTATAAAAAATTTCCATGTTTTTTGTGTGAGTGGGATAGCAGAGATAAAGAAAACCATTGGATAAAAAAGAGCTGGTCACGAAGAAAAAGTTTGGTACCAGGCAATAAAAATGTAATTCGCCAAAGTCTTATTAATCCCAAGAAGGGTTTACCTCCACCTCTCCACATAAAACTGGGTCTTATGAAACAATTTGTCAAGGCTTTATATAAATCAGGCACTTGTTTTAAGTATTTCTGTCAAACATTTCCGGTCCTCTCAGAGGTAAAATTAAAGGAAGGAATCTTTGTTGGACCGCAGACTAGGTCTTTAATAAAAGATCCAGTACTTGAAAATGTTATGAAAGGTAAGGAAAAAGATGCATGGAGTGCTTTTAGAGAGGTGGTCCATAAATTTCTAGGCAATTACAAAGATCTCAATTATGTAGAGACTGTTAAAACAATGCTGGAAACGTTCAGAAATCTGGGTTGCAATATGAGCGTAAAAATTTTTTTCCAGAAAACCTTGGTGATGTAAGTAAAGAGCATAGTGAAAGAATCCACCAAGATATTAAAGAGATGGAAAGAAGGTGTCAGAGACGCTGGGCCACAAAAATGATGGCTGACTACAGCTGGACCTTAAAAAGAGACCTTTAGAGGATCATAAAGCACAAAAAGAAGCTTTCTTAGAAAAGTGAACGGTTTTTTAAGAAGCACAAAGAATAGAAACTTGTTTCCACACAATATTGTATATATTTTTTGTATATTTCTGCATTTTTCCTATTTAGTAAATTTTAAAACAATAAATAAATTAAATATAGCGTATTTTTCTAAGACTTTTGCGTTTTACTGATTTGACAAAAAAGCTGAGGTGATACGAAAAAGCCAATAGCAGATATGGAATCAGCGCCACCGAGTTACTACAAAACAGTTGAAATCTCTGGATTTATGTGTCCATATTATTCGAAGCTGACTCTTGCAAAGATGTTCAGAAAACTTTTCTCCTGAATAGTTTTCTTTTGCAGAGCATATTTAGTTGCAGTGTTAACTGAAAAATATTATGTCTAATATTCGCACAAAAACGTAATATATTGCTACCACCCCTGCTGGTTTCATTCCTAACCTTTTCGAACACCACGACCCATTGAAAAGCCCCCAGAGAATACATAAACGTCATTCCAAAGAAATCAATGATCAGTTCTAAAAAATCGCCAACGTAGTTATGTTCATTTATCAAAAAAATTTACCAGCCAAAAGCAATTACATAAATCTTGGAGCAATATAAATTATCCTCTGTATTGATACATACAAAAACACTCTTTAAATGGGACCTTTCTTGGCCGGAAGGCCAGGCCAACGGACACCCTAAAAGAATCAAGTTGATTTCGTTCGAGTTAAACTGGTCAGTGTGTCCTGTCTCTTTAGTATGAATAAAAAAGAGAAACCTATACTTCTGGTATTTTCGAAAGAAGATGATGCGGACTTTGTATTATTTAATGATCCATATGACCCAGGTGTTTGCAATCCTGTCCTCACAAATGAAGTCAGTAATGCCAAAACTGATACGGCGGCCACCCACACTTTGGTAAAGCATGGGTATTCATCGTATGATTTATTACCAGTTTTTGGTTTGAATTAAGGTTGAGGGGTTCGATTTTATGGTGCTTTGTACGATTTCGTGGTATCTGTTGTTGTGATAGATACAGACATTCGTTTAAATGTATCACCTACATGTGATTGTTATAGTCAAGAAAGAAAAAAAGCGGTATTTGACTGTCAAGTTGTAACGAATTATCTCTTGCTTGAGCAAAATATTCTCATGTAGCCAACGTTGGAAAATAAAGAACCTGCAATTTAAAGTAAAGTTTTGTTATTTAAGATGAAAGGTTGCCAGAAAAATGTCGAAATAAAGTTGATAGTAAATATCTTTAAACCTATTCGCCCGATTTTTAAAATAGTAACGCGACCTTAAAAGATCTTAAAAAGAAGATGTATTATGTGCTCTCCTAAAAAATCTGAAACATGCACTAATGCCTCAAGGGGGTCTATTGTGCACTGAAATTGTGAAGATCTTAATTAAAACATACGAACAAGCAAACTAAAATTCTTGCAGTAGGATTTACTAAGATCTAAAATAGTACCTCCTACAGGTCTAAATATTTACACCTGCGGGGGGTACTAAATTTTTAAACCAATTTTCAAAAAACACTTATCCATACATAAAAGACACAAAGTTATTGATTATTTTGTATTGTGATTGCAAAATACCACTCAAAAACTGCTTTTTTCTCAAAAATTTTTGACAGATTTCAAAACTGCAAATAGTGAATACGAAAAAAATTTGGCATATCATAGCTTCATTATCTGTGTTTGAGGTTATAAAGATGGTGATTTTTTAGACCACCTTTGGGGGGTGGTTTAAATTTATAGCCCCCAAAAAGAATTGTTTTGTGGCAATTGGTAATAGGTTCGTTTATGATTTCCCTAAATAACCGTTTTTACAAAGATTAATTTCCGTTATTTAATATCCCAAGTTGTTTATCAATCAATAAAACCCCTTCACTTTCGTTCAGAAAAACGCCATATTTTGAAACCGTTTTTAGCACAAAAAATATATTTATGAGGGCGCTACGAGGCAAAACAAACATAAGTGAAGGTCACTGATTATTCACAAAAATATACCAAACAAAGAACCCAAATCAACTATATTAATTTATTTACTGAACTGAACTGAAATTAAAACATTGAGGTTATCTAAAAGCTCAGTCAAAGAAACTCTCCTTACTCAAAGCCGACTCATTTCAAAGATGTAGCTTTCATCATTAGAGGTTGGTGCAAGCCAAGATACAAGCAGAGGTAAGAGATCCGAACTCGCTGTTTGTGATTTGAACGCAGCTAATATTTTGAAACTGACATTTCGACAGTGGCAGAAATGTAAAGAAAACTAGCATTTAGGTTTTTTAATAAATTTCATAAATAAAAACACCTTTTAAATAAATACTAAATTAATCTACTTCTTATTTTATTATTACCCATCTAAATCGTTGTATGCCATCAAGTATTAATTGGAAAAATTAATTGACAAGGGTAAGTTTTGATTAGCGTGACATATAACCCCAATTAATTTGTTCTACAGAGTTTACTATTAAACCCCCTATTTTTAATTTTCTTTACTTCTAAATTGAAACTTTCTTAAATCCAACAAAAGATTGTGTTAAGATAATTATTTAAAATTTATTAAAATTCTTCTTATAAATGAAACTATGTCCAAAACTCAAGGAGGGATGGTTTAAAATGCTTAAAACCAAAAATTTCTCTTAAACTTAGGACCGTTCTAAAATAGACTAAACCCTTTTAGTAAATCCCACCGTTGCAGTCTACAAATCTTGATTTATACTTAAGGCTTTATACAAGTTGAGGCTGAAGTGAAGCCTACGATAATCAATAAAAATATGATTTTCAAAAGTAAATCAGCAGAAAAGTTGAAAAAAATCCAACCTCTAATGAAGTATATATCATCGATTTTATTAATATACAAGCTATAACTCAATAGGGACTAAAAGAGCAAGCGTCGAGCAAAACCTCTCAAGGGAGAGCATAACGCAGCAAAGTTTGCCGTTAATAAGTCATCAGCGTCGGGAAAGTTGTCATCCAGTTTATGTAATTAATCATTTTCAAGCACTATAAGTCTTTAACACGTCTAAACAGAATTTCCGTAAAGGCTTTTACGCGTATGCGGTGGTTCAAAATTAATAGCCGCTTTATTAATGGCTTACTTTGATACACAAGATTATAACATGTTTTAAAGTTTAATAAAGTATCGAGATGATTGTTAAATTGGTTTATGCGATATTTCCTTGTGGTAGAAAATCTAAACTGAAGAAAAATACAATACAATTTTGTTTTAAAAATTTGAAAAAAATAATAAAATTTTAGTAGTATTAAATGTTTGAATGTTATCATATAAATTTTTGTTTTTTATTTTTTTAGCTCTTTGTCTGCTTTCAACTTTTTCTCCTATTCAATAATTTTAAGATTCTATTAGTTTAACTGGTTTGCCATTTACTTATCTAATTCCAGTAGTCCAACATTTAGTTTAAACCAAAGTTGCAAGCTTTTGAAATATGATGAAATAATTCAATACCTTCCCAGCAATTATGACAGTGTAGTCAGGCATATTAAAGTTGTTACTTTTTATGCCGCTGATAGTTAAATCCTTTTCATTCAGGGTTAGGTCTTTAGTTCTTAGAGATAGGTAATAAACAAAAAATACGGACACAAACCTACCTACTATATATTAGGGATATATTTTTAGAGCCTTTTTTAATTTAGCTCCGCGAATGTTTAATATAAGTGTACTGAGTTCAGGTTCTGCAGATAATAAAAAATATGTGGCGTTATTTATTCATTACCCCCATAGCGCCTTTTTTCATTTCCTACGCCCATAAATTTTCGTTTCTGCGTTTACTTGCCCATATCTACGGCTACATCTACACACCGTCTTCATAATATGCAAATTATATTAATATTTACATTTATGTCATATTTCGCAGCACCTTCCTTATTTAAAGGTACGTTCATTTCATTTAAACCGTCAGCATTATCATCTTAAAACAATGCGCCTCCTTTGCATTAGAAAGAAAACGAATGTCTTTCGTTATCTTTCGACTATCTTCTGAAATTTTATATTTAAGATTGTATTTGTTACCTGTTTATATCTTCGTGAGCAACAAATCTTTATTTGCACTGCATGGAGTTACATGTATAGGCAAACATAACGTGTTATTTTATGTAGTAGACACCTTTAACCTACCAACTATTTTTCTTTCTGCAGAGGTCAATGTGACGTTTGCCCTCTGTTGACACATTTTAAAATCGATGAGTATAATTAAATGTTTTAGGTCTCGTGACTTTGGACAGGCGGCGGCCATACAGATATTAGGTAATAAGAATTCGATGTTATCTTCGTTTCAATTTTCAATTTGTTTTATAAATTATAGTGATTACTTTTCCCTAAACTACTTAGATTTGATAGTCGAGCAAACTTGACCTATTTAAACCATTTTGTTGCGAATTAAATGGGTTCTCTATCAAAAATACAAATAAGGTTTATTCTGTAGTTTTTTGATATCACTAGCAATCGAGATATTCAATTTTGAAAGTTAAGTCCTGTTCCTCCTTTTTGAATTTATCATATACCTTGTCTTCGAAGGTTAGGTGTCACATATAGACATGACAATGACATATTGTATTTGTTAACTTATCTTATATCATTATCGCAGCATGTCATATTTTTTCAAGTCTTACATTACCCAAATGGTTTGATAAGTTCAAGGTATAAATTATGATGGATAGGTAACCCTCTCCATTTTTTGATAATATGTGCATTTTCTCGTCCTGAATACGAAATGAAAAATCCTGTACCTCAAAATTGTGGATAAGGGCTCGGCACACCAATCTAAAGGTAATCAATTTTAGAGGGGGTAGGGTAACCCTCACCATTTTCACATTTTGGTATGGTGGTACTATTACATCATATATGTGAAAATGGTGGGGGTTACCCTATCCATCAAGTGACCTCTAAAATTGCCCACCTTTGAATTGGTGTGGGGAGTCCTTATCCACAATTTTGATAGGATTGTCCATTTCGTATTCAGGGAGATGAAAACATGCACATCTTGTCAAAAAATGGCAAGGGTTACCTATCCATCATAATTTTTACTGCGAACGCTTGTACTATAAAGCTCAATTACTAGAAATGATATCAAAAATAGGATTGGCATCACTTTATATTTTTGATGGAGAATCCCTTTAATAGATTTTTCTCAAATCTTTCACATAATAAGATCGATACTTTACTTTTTGCCGGAGCCGTTATTGTAACATATTTCGAATTTGTATGACAACAACGCGTACAAAGAAGAATAAACCAAATCTAATAAATTAACAAAAGATTTTTTCCCCGGGACTTGTCACGTCACAAACAGGATTAGAGGGCATTAGAGTGGACCCGGGTTCGAACGTCTTTTTCCTGTCGATTGTCCTCGATGACACTAAGTCGTCCTTATAGTCCTCGTAGGCAGGACACATGTGTTATTTTTGTCGTTTTATTATGATTTTTCTTCGACGATCGGATTATTTTCGTGGTGTTGCGGATATAGTAAGTGGAATCAACACAGTTGACCAGAACAAATATTGAACAAACCATATTTAACAGTGTATAATCGACTTGGTTTCCCTTTCTGCGAAAAAAGTTGGTTTAAAGTTGACCTTCATCTAAAACACAGTTTATCAAAATACTAATCCTTTTACATCGAAAAAGGATGCTGAAGGGCGAAAGTAGCGCAAAAAGCTACATGAGATAATCAGAACAATGAAAAAGCCGTTTTTTTAAATTAAGAGCATAGAAATCGCATCCACATTTTCGCAAATAACATGGGTGCCGCCATTTTGATGGTAACTTACTTTCATCTGTATACATATGCTCCGACAGGCACGCTGCCCTCAAGGCTCTAAGTGCACCCAAAATAGTTAGTAGTCTGGTGGAGGAGCGCGCTGAAGCACTGGCTCAAGACAAGCGGGTAACACTAATGTGGGTTCCAGGTCATTTGGGAATACCAGGGTACGAGAAAGCTGACAAACTTGTCAGACTAGGGACTGGAACCTCTTCTGGAAATAACAAGGAAACAGGTACAGAGTGAGCTCAACAAATGTGTGAACAATGAACTGAAGACGTCCTGGAGGCAAGAGTCAGAGCGCAGACAGTCCAAGCTATTCGTGGATGGCCCGAATGTAGTCAAAACTAAATGGCTTTTAGGCAAAACCCGAAAGGACATTGGATTACTGACAGGGATGCTGACTGGATACAATCGGCTGAAGAAACATCTGATGCAAATGAGAGTAGCAGGAGATCCCATGTGTCCCGCTTGCAGGCTCGAAGAGGAATCGGCGCAGCACTTAATAGCAGTGTATGATGCATATGCCATATCAAGGCAGCTGAAGTGGGGACTTCCCACGATAGAGGATACTGAACTTCTTAAAGAAGACAGGGAGGCCCGGAGAGAGAGTTGCAGCGGAAGTAGGGACGTAGGGGTAAGGAACGGGATCCGGCAGAAAGGGCCCATGAAGAGACCTAATTGCCAGGTCCACGGGCCGCTCCTATACAGACCGCTTCAAGCTACTGCGAACATAGGGCGGAAGAAGTCTAATTTGCCAGTATACGTACATGCAGAGACACCGCACGCCTATCAGTGAAGCAACTAACACTCAGGCTTTCGATCGCCATTCGCTGCCGTTCGCCGCCGTTCGCCTTTTATTTAGTACGCCTCTAACCACGGTGCTGTGTGGAGCGTAGTCAATGGAACCGGAATTTGGTCAATAAATACGCAAATTTTTATAACGTAATTTTCTTATTTTTTGTCACTGATAAATAAGAGCGTTTTATTGTCAACTGCTCAGATTTATCAGTGACGACGTGTTACAATGAAAATAATAAGGAGAAACAAAATAAAAGCAAGTTCTCAAAATAAAATAATACATTCTAAAAACCAAAAAGATTCTCCCAGTCAAAAAAAAATTAAAGCAAATGTTCGAAAAGTCCTCCTTGCTCGGCTAAACAATATCCGAGCCTACTATAAAAACCCCTTCTAACGTTTCCAAGCATGTTAGGGGTGATAATTTGAAAAGCTTCTTCAAAAACAGAAAGAAGTCATTAGGAGCAAGATCGGGAGATCGAGCTGGCCATAAAATAGTTCCCCGTGTACTTATAACCCGATTAGGAAATACATTATTAAGATATTCCCTAACAAGGCCAACATTGTGAGCGGAACAACCATCTTGCTGAAACCATGTTTCACCAAATCTTACACCTAACAACTGCTTAGCAGTTGGAATAATGTGCTGCTGCAGTAGATCCAAGTATCTAGGACCATTCAAATTGCAATTGCCGTTAATAAAAAATGGCCCAATTACGTGTTCCCCTACAATACCCCCCCCCAAACATTTAGTTTTTGGGTATACTGTGTTCTTACGTCAAAATATAAATGCAAATTTTCCCTCGACCAATATCGAACGTGTGTTGGGTTATGACGATTTGACCATCTGCACTTTTGCGGCAACTTCGTAGACATCCATTTTTAGTTTTAAAAATGTATTATTTCAATTAAGAACTTACCCATCTGTTTCTCGAGCAAGGCAGAAATAAAACAAAATAATAAAAACAAAATGAATTTCCAAAAGATAACACTGTAGCGTGCTTCGAATCCACCTCGGTCGTACGGCACGGAGAGTAAATTGGACTTGATTCCCCCTATGTTCGCAGTAGCTTGAAGCGGTCTGTATACCTTTATCTGTGGCTCTGTTGCTGACTTTGCAACGTACGTCAAAATCATAGTTGTCAACTGCTTACACTGATCACGAAATTTACGCATGTCCAGAAGTTTATTATATTTTGTCAAGCCAACTTGATTGGAGGGTCTTGGGTGGGTATTTAAAATAATATCATTACAGCAATTCATCGTGGGACAGCCTGAATTATGAGCCCCACTCATCAACAAAAATCTGGTCCGCTGCAAACATGACAATAAATAAACCCTTCTCGGTCTACCCTTGGGAATTGCCAATTCGACAAATCGGATCAAAAAGTCGGCAATATTGTCGCGAAATCGGACAATGGACCGCGCGGAAGGATTTTCGTTAACACGTCACACAGTGCTTTTGCCAGATTGCTGTGGCAATGAAAGGAAATAAAAAAAATACGGAAAGAATGGATATAGAGCGCTCACCGGAAATAGGATTTACTTTTTAGAGGGTGTTAAGTGTATACGGCGGGTGTGACTGCTCTTTTTTTGGCAAGTGTGTTGCTTAATGCGATAGAGATAATAGATCCCCATAAGTTTGAGAAGCGGGCAATATAGGCTACCTAGCCAAGCAACAATTATGGTAAATTGGACTGTTAACAATGTCGTGGATACCAAAAACCTACTTTTGTTTACTATAAAATACTATATTATGAGAAATAACATTATTGTTACTCAGAGTGCTTGTCATTATGGTTAAAAAATTAAAAGTGCTTTCGCTAGATTTATGTGACGATGAAAGGAAATTAAATAAGTACGGAAAGAATGGATAGGCAGGTAAAAATGGCCACCAAAAATTAGCTAAAACATGTTATAAATATTTCCTACAAAACACTTGTAGGAGAACTGGTAGTATTGTTTCCCATTGGTATGGTTAAAAGATTTCCAGTAATTTTGCCAGATTGTGGCAATGAAAGGGATTTTTAGAGGCCCTAGATGGTGTTGAGTATATACGGCGGCTGTGATTGCTCCTTTTTGGCCAGTTCTAGAATCTTATAGTTAGACGGACACCACACAATTTCGTGTTTTTGATGACGTGATAAGAAATCAGCATGATGTAAAAAAGTAACATTTGCAATTTTTATTGTACAAAATTTTATTCAACGTACAAGATAAGAAAAAAAAAACAATATCTCTTTTTTAATTCTTATATTCACCCTAAAGACTATATATTTCTTATTATAGGTTCTTCTCACACTACCTAATGATTTTCTTATCTGATATAAAGGCAATATATTTCGGAAGATTGCTTATCAAAAATTAATCCATGAATGGTGTTGGGGGCTTCTGGTCCCATCTGTCTTGGGTTATTATTTTGGGACCACCTCGAAGAAATGTTTATATGTTGTGTAAATCCGTGACCACGGGATTCATTCATAAAAATCACGGGGTGTGGATTGCCTTATCCGATTTGGCTACCAGTTTTAAGATCGTTGAATGCAGATTGGATTGAAGGATGTATCAACTCCCTACTGCGGTATTTCCATCAAAAAAATAAAGACAAAAGGGAACTTTAATATACAATTGGTCCTGGTTCTGGTTGAACCACAACTGGAACCGATCCCTTCGATTTGGTTTGGCACTTCGACGTCGATAATATGTGTTATGACGTCGATACGACAAGAAAATGTTTGACCATATTAGCTTAGAACTGAGTTGTAATAACGGCTACCAATGTCAGTGTCAATTATTTTTACGTAGGCTTGACGTAATCCGACGTAATATTGTTGCTTGGGTACTATAAGTTAAACATTGTCTTGTGTAAACTAAACATCTTTGAAACGCCAATGATAACCCCACCTCTGACAACTCCAATACAAAAAACAACAACTGGGATAAAGACAGTAATCCAGAATGAACGGAACATACGCAGGAGATGTAAGTTAATCGTAATAAAACATACACAAATGAATATTAAAATATGTAGTCTACCAGATGAGATTTTTTAACCGTATACAAGCGTCCATGAATGAAAAAGAAACGAATGTACTGATCCATTTAAGTAATATATTTGTTACAAAAATTTATTCAAACTACCAAGCAATAAAAATCCAATTCAATTTACTCACCTAAACCTGCATTAATCAAATAATCCTTAATATAGTGTGCGCCATGTGTGATATAAACTAACACATTTTTATTTAGGAGCTAAAGTTTGGTGTGTGCACGTACAGGGTGTCCCATTTTTTATTGGAATTAAAATTAGACCATGCACGAAAATAGAATGAAAAGGAATCAGATAATTTCCAGGGTGTCCAATTTTGTGTCATATTTTATTTTTAGAACACCCTGTATATTTTTTTTCTCTA
The DNA here is from genome assembly GCA_963921995.1 of Oxystoma pomonae. Taxonomy (NCBI): domain Eukaryota; kingdom Metazoa; phylum Arthropoda; class Insecta; order Coleoptera; family Brentidae; genus Oxystoma; species Oxystoma pomonae. The sequence continues at coordinate 5,248,792 of OY998170.1, forward strand.
ATTTTTTGCACATAGCATCAGTCAGTGTCCCTGCCACTTATGCGCCGTAATACAGTGGAAAGTATACCCGGTTGTTAAACATGGCCAATATGTTGATCCCGATAAAGCGTCTAGTTTAGCGCACCCTGTATGTGCATGCATATATCGCAAAAGGCAATAAAGTTTATCCTCCAGCTTTGGTGCTCCTAAGTGTAATGTTGTCATAAGGACCTTAATATATGCATTAAATACACAGACGAAAATTTGTCAAAGTCCTGGGCGTACCTCATCGCGTCCTGAGAATTTAATCTCGGGTAGGATAACAATTCGATTGGGTGGGACAAACTGCACAACAATACAAATTAATTTTCGATTGGAGTAGTATAATACCTATGATTTTGCAGATCTATGTTGTTCCCCTTTTTCCTTGTTTTGTTTTTGCAGAATAAATTGTGTTAACACTTGAAGGAGGGTCAAGTGCCACATATAACATCAGTACCACCACGCTTTCTAACCTTCTCCTCTGAATGGTGCGGGGTGCGGCAAATAACGCTGTTTATGGACATACCCTAGTTTGATAAACGCTCGCACGATCAATATTAGTGATATTGGTGCCTTTGGTGGATGGAAGCTTTCGTCCGCTTGCGCGGGCTGAACGTGACCTCTTGAATGAAGGCAGAGCTTTGAAAAAGTTAAAAAATGATTCGGTTCCGGATCAATAAAGTGCTATTTCTTGGATGGCTCAGTTGCTAGAGGATGGAAAGTCGAAGATCTACAGTGTTCGTGCTCTTGGGAAAGGTTATTTTCCAAAATGATAATGCGCATGAGCAAACTACAGTCAACTATGGAGCAAGAAATATCTGAATCGTTGTTGTTCTTTTTTGTTGTAGAAAAAATAAATATTAATGTAGATTATGATAAAGTCAAAAACCAATTTAAGATTTTACATGATAGATAACTGTTGCTTTAATCGAAAAAAACTTATTTAGGTTAGTTTTATTGTAACTGTTCCTCTTTAAAGGATTAATAAAAAAATTATAAAATTTCTTATTATGATTTGAATGATTTTGCTATGGCCTCCTTTTAATATAAAATGCTATGCACGCCTGTGCTTCCAGGCTGGTGATCTTGCAAGACCATTGCATCACAGGATGTGTAATGTCCCTAATAGATTCTTTGACCGGTCTTTGACTGGACATGGAATATTGTGACCAGTTTCTTTTGGTTCTCTCGGTGTCCCACTGTTTTATGGATTGTTTGGCTCTTGTTCGCCGGATTTTTAGTTTCCTTAGTGTCCTTGAGGGCTTAATGTTATTCTTAGGGTTTACTAAGATATCTTTTAATATAAGAATGTCGAAAGAGAGATGTCGAAAGTCTATACACCAATGTCCCGATAAGGGAATAGCTAGATATTATTAGACAGAGACTGGTTGATGACAAATCCCTGTGTGAACGTACCAGCCTGCCGCTGAAAGGAGTGATGAAGTTATTCGAATGCCGTCTACATAACCCTTATTTTCAGGTAAAAGATAGGTTTTATGTTCATCGCTTTCGCCAGTGGTGGCCAATATTTACATGAAGTGGTTCGAATCACACGTGGATGATACCGCAACATGTAAACCTTTTATTGTCTGAACCGGGAATGACCAACAACTCTCAGAATTTTTTCACCACCTAATTAACATAAGACCAAAATTGTCAAATTCCTTTTCTTGATGTACTTGTCAAATGAGTAGAAAGCGACATCAGAAAAACAGTTTATCGTAAACCCACTCACACGGTACAATATTTAAATCAAGATTCAAATCATTCTGCTACAACCAAACGAGGCATAATAAAAACTTTGTATAACAGAGCTGTTCAAATTTGCAACAATTCTCATGACTTGAAAATCAAAATAAGAAACATTAAGAAGGATCTGCAGCAGAATGTTTATAGCCTTAAAGTTATAAGAGATACTATTTCTAAATTTTAGCAAGCAGGAAAGAGATTACAAGACCAAAACCAAGCAAATGGATTCCTTACAATTCCATACATTAAAGGAGTATCAGAGAAAATTCGAAGAGTAGCGAAAAACAAACAAAATAATGGATGCATTTACACAAGTTCCTTGTGAGTGTGGTGAAACATACATAGGCGAAACAAAAAGACCACTATCTGTTAGGCTTAAGGAACATCAGACGAATACCCAAAGAGGTGAAACTACGAAATCAGGAATCTCCAAACATGCATGGTCAAAACAACACCGAATGAAGTGGACAGAAGCACAAGAGTCACACTGGAAAAAACGAAATTTCCTTGAAGCTACTTTTATTGGGCGGAGTTAGGGTATTTTCAGTAAACCAAGTGTTGAAATTCGAAATATTTGGAAGCCCCTTCTGGGGCGGAGCCAACTTCTTAAACTTCACGGTTGAGTGATTTCCCATACATAGCATTTAAGTACGTAGTCTTAGAAATAGATTGTAGTTTGCACCTGAAGACGATCGGAGATTGTACTGGAACGTCGTGATAAATAAAATATAGACAATGGAAGTCCGAAACACAGAGTTAATTTCAAACACATCATTATCTCAAACTTTCAAACAAACAACCTAAGAATACAATTCGCACATTTGATAACCCTTAAAGCTTATCTAAACTCCGCTGCGCGTCGTTCGTCTAACTACTTTCGCCTGCGGGAAAATGCAACTGATAGTAGAACTACCATCTTAGATGCTTCATAACACCTAAGACAATATGCAAATTTTACGAAATGCAGAAAGTCGGCCATTAAGTCTTATTTGCATTTATTTGCGGGGGGGGGAGGGGTTACAGACATACTTTTTATATTAAAAAAAAAATGTAGTAAATCCATGCAAGGTGTCCCTAACCCAGTCATCTCGTCTAAACGCCCGCTGCATCCATAAAGACTTTGAAAGTAAGGGGTTGGTTTTCAGCATGGATACGTGCCCGTATTCCTAAAGGACTCCGGGGAATTCAATCAGTATGGCAGACTGTTTATCCTGGACTGTCATTATAGCGCTATTTGTGATTCATTGGCCCTTTTATACCATGACGTCGGTCTTGCCTAATGCAGATCGCGATGTAAACAGCTTCGAGATAAATTGATATTGCCTGCCGATGTAGTTAGGAAAATGTGTGCAGGCTATTAGCAAATTGAATTTTTCGGTTGCTTTGCAATATTTTAGTGGTTACTATAACTAGAGTAAGGTGATCACACTACTGGAGAGTTAGATTGGAAACGGGCGTAAACTGTGTCTATACAGTGGCGTAGCTATCATCTAGCAAAGCCTCGGGTTCAGTAAATAAAATCGTTTATTTATTTTATTAAACCATCTAAAATCCGATGTTAATTTTATTAGGCCTGCGCTTTTCCCCTCTCTAACCTTGATCAGGCTACAGGTCAAATTGAAAATCGATTCAGAGGTATGATGACGGTATGCGATTATTTTGATTTTTTGGATCCCAGAACCCTTACAAGTTCTACTGTAGAAATTCTTCTACAAAAGTGTAAACGCTTTTATAACAAATATTAATCATCTTTTGCCACTTTTAAAAAGCAATTTTAATATTAATATGTCGACTAGCGATTTTTTGAGCTACTTATTAAACAATACAGAGTTCTCGAAAGTAAATTTGTTCAAATATTTACCGAATTTTTATTGTTTTTAACATTACCGGTAACAGTGGCAACTGTTGAGAGGATGTTTAGTAGTTTAAATATTACTTACACAGATGGGTCAAAGTAGATTAAGCAGCTTAGCTTTACTTTCAATTATAACGAAAGTTGCTTACGAAATGAACTTAACTTAAGAAAAGAATTTGCCAACGAAAATTTGCCAGGGACTTAAATTATTGAACTCTCAAGACTGTTACAAATAATGTTAACAATAAAAATGCGGTAAATAAAATAAATAACAATATTATATATTTAATAGCATGTTAAGTTACCATTGTTACCAAACACAAGTAAATAGTTGTTTTTTTTTACTTGAATAAAACACAACTTTAGGTACCTAACTCGTCTTTAATTTTTAAATTAATTAACCTTGCCTCGGGCCCCCATGTTGCTACGCCACATTTTTCTATCAGTTCTGGGATTTGCAAAAATTAATAATAATTAGCGAATAGGCTAAAAACCACATATTTTTATCGGTTTTTTGCCTTTAAAAAATTACAAAAAGACGTAAGACAAAAGCCGATACTTTTTTTAAACGCAGCTAACGTTTTTTAATAATAATCTAAAAACCACATTTTTCTATCAGTTCTAGAAATTGCAAAAAATAATAATAATTAGCGAGTAGCCTAAAATCCACATATTTTTATCGTTTTTTTTTATTTTAAAAAAATACAAAAAGACGTAAGACAAGAGTCGATACTTTTTTTGAATGCAGCTAACATTTCTTAATAATAATCTAAAAACCACATTTTACCATAAGTTCCTAAATTTGCAAAAAATAATAATAATTAGCGAATATGCTAAAAACCACATATTTTTATCGGTTTTTTATTTTAAAAAATTACAAAAAGACGTAAGACAAAGGGCGATACATTTTTTGAACGCAGCTAACGTTTTTTAATAATAATCTAAAAACCACATTTTTCCATCAGTTCCTGGATTTGCAAAAAATAATAATAATTAGCGTTTTTGTATTTAAAAAAATTAAAAAAACACGTAAGACAAAAGGCGATAATTTTTTTGAACACAGCTAACGTTTCTTCATAATAATCTAAAAACCACATTTTTCTATCAGTTCCTGGATTTGCAAAAAATAATAATAATTAGCGAATAGGCTAAACAGCACATATTTTTATCGTTTTTTTTTTATTTTAAAAAATTACAAAAAGACGTAAGACAAAAGGCGATACTTTTTTTGAACACAGCTAACGTTTCTTCATAATAATCTAAAAACCACATTTTTCTATCAGTTCCTGGATTTGCAAAAAATAATAATAATTAGCGATTAGGCTAAAAACCACATATTTTTATCGGTTTTTTTTATTTTAAAAAATTACAAAAAGACGTAAGACAAAACGTGATACTTTTTTTGAGCGCAGCTAACGTTTTTTAATAATAATCTAAAAACCACATTTTTTTATCAGTTCCTGGATTTGCAAAAAAATAATAATAATTAGCGAATAGGCTAAAAACCAGATATTTTTATCGGTTTTTTTATTTTAAAAAATTACAAAAAGACGTAAGACAAAAGGCGATACTTTTTTTAAACTAAACTAACGTTTTTTAATAAGCATATAAAAACCACATTTTTCTATCAGGTCCTGGATTTGCAAAAAATAATAATAATTAGCGATTAGGCTAAAAACCACATATTTTTATCGATTTTTTTTCTTTTAAAAAATTACAAAAAGACGTAAGACAAAAGGCGATAATTTTTTTGGATACAGCTAACGTTTTTCAATAATAATCTAAAAACTAGATTTTTCATCTTCTTAATAATAATCTAAAAACCAGATTTTTCTATCAGTTCCTGGATTTGCAAAAAAAAAACACATATTTTTATCGGTTTTTTTATTTAAAAAAATTACAAAAAGACGTAAGACAAAAGGCCATACTTTTTTTGAACGCAGCTAACGTTTCTTAATAATAATCTAAATGGATTTGCAAAAAATAATAATTAGCGAATAGGCTAAAATCCACATATTTTTATCGGTTTTTTTTTTATTTTAAAAAAATTACAAAAAACGTAAGACAAAAAGCGATACTTTTTTTGAACGCAGCTAAAGGTTCTTAATAATAATCTAAAAGCCGCATTTTTGATCAGTTCCTGGATTTGCAAAAAATAATAATAATTAGCGAATAGGCTAAAATCAACAAATTTTTATAGGTTTTTTTATTTTAAAAAATTACAAAAAGACGTAAGACAAAAGGCCATACTTTTTTTGAACGCAGCTAACGTTTCTTAATAACAATATAAAAGTCACATTTTTTATCAGTTCCTGGATTTGCAAAAAATAATAATAATTAGCGAATAGGCTAAAATCCACATATTTTTATCGGTTTTTTTTATTTTAAAAAATTACAAAAAAACGTAAGACAAAAGTCGATACTTTTTTTGAACGTAACTAACATTTCTTAATAATAATCTAAAAGTCATATTTTTTTATCAGTTCCTAAATTTGCAAAAAAAAAATAATAATTAGCGAATAGGCTAAAAACTACATATTTTTATCGGTTTTTTTTTATTTTAAACAAATTACAAAAAGACGTAAGCCAAAAGGCCATACTTTTTATGAACCCAGCTAACGTTCTTTAATAATAATCTAAAAACCACATTTCTCTATCAGTTCCTGGATTTGCAAAATTAATAATAATTAGCGAATAGGCTAAAAACGACATATTTCTATCAGTTTTGGTTGTTTCAAAAATTACAAAATCACGCTAGACCAAAGGCGATACTATTACTGCAGATAACGTTTCTTGTTAATAATCTAAAACCCACAGTCTTCTATCAGTTTTGGGAATTGCAAAAAATAATATTTAGCGAATAAGCTAAAAACCACATTCTTCTGTCAGTTTTGGGAATTGCAAAAAAATAATAGTAATTAGCGAATAGGCTAAAAAACACATATTTCATTACTTTCTTTTATTTTAAAAAATTACAAAAAGACGTAAAACAAAAGGCAATACTTTTTTTTAACGCAGTTAACGTTTTGTAATAATAATCTACAAACTATGAGTTCCTTTTATCGGTTTTTTGCCTTTAAAAAATTCCAAAAAGACGTAAGACAACAGGCCATACTTTTTTTGAACGCAGCTAAAGTTTCTTAATAATAATCTAAAAGTTACATTCTTTTATCAGTTCCTGGATTTGCAGAAAATAATAATAATTAGCGAATAGGCTAAAATCCACATATTTTTATCGGTTTTTTTTATTTTAAAAAATTACAAAAAGACGTAAGACAAAAGGCCATACTTTTTTTGAACGCAGCTAACGTTTCTTAATAATAATCTAAAAGTGACATTCTTTTATCAGTTCCTGGATTTGCAAAAAATAATAATAATTAGCGAATAGGCTAAAATCCACATATTGTTATCGGTTTTTTTTATTTTAAAAAATTCCAAAAAAACGTAAGACAAAAGGCGATACTTTTTTTGAACGCAGCTAACGTTTCTTAATAATAATCTAAAAGCCACATTTTTTTATCAGTTCCTGGATTTGCAAAAAATAATAGTACTTAGCGAATAGGCTAAAATCCACAAATTTTTATCGGTTTTTTTTATTTTAAAAAATTACAAAAAGACGTAAGACAATAGGCCATCCTTTTTTTGGACGCAGCTAACGTTTCTTAATAATAATCTGAAAACCAGATTTTTCTATCAGTTCCTGGATTTGCAAAAAATAATAATAATTAGCGAATAGAATAAAAACCACATATTTTTATCAGTTTTTTATATTTTAAAAATTAAAAAAGACGTAAGACAAAAGGCGATACTTTTTTTGAAGGCAGCTAACGTTTCTTAATAATAATCTAAAAGTCACATTTTTTTGTCAGTTCCTAGATTTGCAAAAAATAATAATAATTAGCGAATAGGCTAAATCCACGTATTTTTATCGTTTTTTTTTTTATTTTAAAAAATTACAAAACAACGTAAGACAAAAGGCGATACCTTTTTTGAACGCAGCTACCGTTTCTTAATAATAATCTAAAAGCCACATTTTTTATCAGTTCCTGGATTTGCAAAAAATAATAATACTTAGCGAATAGGCTAAAATCCACAAGTTTTTATCGGTTTTTTTTTTTGTTTTAAAAAATTACAAAAACACGTAAGACAAAAGGCGATACTTTTTTGGAACGCAGCTAACGTTTCTTAATAATAATCTAAAAGTCACATTTTTTTATCAGGTCCTAGATTTGCAAAAAATAATAATAATTAGCGAATAGGCTGAAATCCAAATATTTTTATCGGTTTTTTTTTATTTTAAAAAATTACAAAAAGATGTAAGACGAAAGGCCATACTTTTTTTGAACGCAGCCAACGTTTTTTAATAATAATCTAAAAACCACATTTTTCTATCAGTTCCCGGATTTGTAAAAAATAATAATAATTAGCGAATAGGCTAAAATCCATATTTTTATCGGTTTTTTTTTATTTTAAAAAATTACAAAAAGACGTAAGACAAAAGGCGATACATTTTTTGAACGCAGCTAACGTTTCTTAACAATAATCTAAATACCACATTTTTCTATCAGTTCGTGGATTTGCAAAAAATAATAATTAGCGAATAGGCTAAAAACCACATATTTTTATCAGTTTTTTATATTTTAAAAAATTAAAAGAGACGTAAGACAAAAGGCCATACTTTTTTTGAACGCAGCTGACGTTTCTTAATAATAATCTAAAAGTCACATTTTTTTATCAGTTCCTAGATTTGCAAAAAATAATAATAATTAGCGAATAGGCTAAAATCCACATATTTTTATCGGTTTTTTTTATTTTAAAAAATTACAAAAAGACGTAAGTCAAAAGGCCATACTTTTTTTGAACGCAGCTAACGTTTCTTAATAATAATCTAAAAACCACATTTTTCTATCAGTTCGTGGATTTGCAAAAAATAATAATAATTAGCGAATAGGCTAAAAACCACATATTTTTATCAGTTTTTTATATTTTAAAAAATTAAAAGAGACGTAAGACAAAAGGCGATACTTTTCTTGAACGCAGCTAACGTTTCCTAATAATAATCTAAAAGTCACATTTTTTTATCAGTTCCTAGATTTGCAAAAAATAATAATAATTAGCGAATAGGCTAAAATCCACATATTTTTATCGGTTTTTTTTATTTTCAAAAATTAGAAAAAGACGTAAGACAAAAGGCCATACTTTTTTTGAACGCAGCTAACGTTTCTTAATAATAATCTAAAAACCACATTTTTCTATCAGTTCGTGGATTTGCAAAAAATAATAATAATTAGCGAATAGGCTAAAAACCACATATTTTTATCAGTTTTTTATATTTTAAAAAATTAACAGAGACGTAAGACAAAAGGCGATACTTTTCTTGAACGCAGCTAACGTTTCTTAATAATAATCTAAAAGTCACATTTTTTTATCAGTTCCTAGATTTGCAAAAAATAATAATAATTAGCGAATAGGCTAAAATCCACATATTTTTATCGGTTTTTTTTATTTTAAAAAATTACAAAAAGACGTAAGTCAAAAGGCCATACTTTTTTTGAACGCAGCTAACGTTTCTTAATAATAATCTAAAAACCACATTTTTCTATCAGTTCGTGGATTTGCAAAAAATAATAATAATTAGCGAATAGGCTAAAAACCACATATTTTTATCAGTTTTTTATATTTTAAAAAATTAAAAGAGACGTAAGACAAAAGGCGATACTTTTCTTGAACGCAGCTAACGTTTCTTAATAATAATCTAAAAGTCACATTTTTTTATCAGTTCCTAGATTTGCAAAAAATAATAATAATTAGCGAATAGGCTAAAATCCACATATTTTTATCGGTTTTTTTTATTTTCAAAAATTAGAAAAAGACGTAAGACAAAAGGCCATACTTTTTTTGAACGCAGCTAACGTTTCTTAATAATAATCTAAAAACCACATTTTTCTACCTGTTCCTGGTTTTGCAAAATTAATAATAATAAGCGAATAGGCTAAAAACGACATATTTTTGTCAGTTTTTGTTGTTTCAAAAATTACAAAATCACGCTAGACAAAAGGATATATTATTATTGACCGCAGCTAAGGTTTCTTGTTAATAATCTAAGAACCACATTCTTCTATCAGTTTTGGGAATTGCAAAAAATAATAATTAACGAATAAGCTAAAAGCCACATTCTTCTTTCAGTTTTGAGAATTGCAAAAAATAATAATTAGCGAATAGGCTAAAAACCACATATTTTTATTGTTTTTTTTTATTTTAAAAAATTACAAAAAGACGTAAGACAAAAGGCGATACTTTTTTTGATCGCAGCTAACGTTTCTTAATAATAATCTAAAAGTCACATTTTTTTATCAGTTCCTAGATTTGCAAAAAATAATAATAAATAGCGAATAGGCTAAAATTCACATATTTTTATCGTTTTTTTTTATTTTAAAAAATTACAAAATGACGTAAGACATAAGGTCATACTTTTTTTGAACGCAGCTAACGTTTTTTAATAAGAATCTAAAATCCAGATTTTTCTCTCAGTTCCTGGATTTGCAAAAAATAATAATAATTACTTAATAGGCTAAAAACCACATATTTTTATCGGTTTTTTTAAAATAATTACAAAAAGACGTAAGACAAAAGGCGATACTTTTTTTGAACGCAGCTAACGTTCCTTAATAATATTCTAAAAACCACATTTTTCGATCAGTTCCTGGATTTGCAAAAAAATAATAGTAATTAGCGAATAGGCTAAGAACCACATATTTTATTATTTTCTTTTATTTTAAAAAATTACAAAAAGACGTAGGACAAAAGGCAATACTTTTTTGATCGCAGTTAACGTTTTTTAATAGTAATCTACAAATAGGCTAAAAACCACATATTTTTATCCGTATTTTGCTTGTAAAAAGTTACAAAAAGACGCAAGATAAAAGGCGATACTTTTTTTGAATTGAAGCTAACGTTTTTTAATAATAATCTAAAAACCACATTTTTCTATCAGTTCCCGGAGTTTCAAAAAATAATAATAATTAGCAAATAGGCTAAAAACGACATATTTCTATCAGTTTTTGTTGTTTCAAAAATTACAAAAAGCGATCCTTTTTTTGAACGCAGCTAACGGTTTTTAATAATAATCGTAAAACCACATTCTTCTATCAGTTTTGGGAATTACAAAAAACAATAATTAGTGGATAAGCTAAAAACACCACATTTTTTTATCAGTTCCTGGGTTTCCAAAAAATAATAATAATAAGCGAATAGGCTAAAACCACATATTTTTATCGTTTTTTTTTATTTTAGGAAAATACAAAAAGACGTAAGGCAAAAGGCGATACTTTTTTTGAACGCAGCTATCGTTTCTTAATAATAATCTAAAAGCCACATTTTTTTATCAGTTCCTGGATTTGCAAAAAATAATAATAATTAGCGAATAGGCTAAAATCCACGTATTTTTATCGGTTTTTTTTATTTTAAAAAATTACCAAAAGACGTAAGACAAAAGGCCATACTTTTTTTGAACGCAGCTAACGTTTCTTAATAATAATCTAAAAACCACATTTTACATTATTAAAAATTACATATTTCTATCAGTTTTTGTTTTTTCAAAAATTACAAAATCACGCTAGACAAAAGCCGAAAACAATTTTATTTTTATTTAAATAGCAGCCGAATTGATTTGTTGAAAGTTAGGGCTCACTTTACAAGCAAAGGTAAAACTCCAGATTAAACCAGGGTTTAAACTTAAGTTTAATCTTTCGATTAAACCATTGGTAAACAAGTTGCTCAATATTATAAGTCGCAGTTAAACCATGGCCAGGAAGAAAAGAAGAGCTGTTGGATTAGCTGTAGGAGTAGGAGCACAACAAGCTTTTTTCTAGTTTAAAAAGACTACATTTTCTTGGCATATAGGGTTGATTATTTTAACCATATCTTTAAAATTGCACCAAATTCCTGTTGTATGCCAGGCTGCAAAAAATAGTCCTGCCACGGAGTTCAGCTATTTCAAGTACCTATTAAAGGTATTTTGATTAGGAAAATCAAACAGCAATAGAAGGAGAGCTTGGCTGGAAGCCTTCGGACAAGACTTTAAGCAGCACGAAAATTTAAGGATTTGTGAGGCAAGTTTTATAACAGTATCTATTTTTGCCCCGACGATAGTGCTTAATAAAGTGAAAGTGCCTGAGCATCCCACAAGGAACACACCCTGGGTAACCAGCGTGGGCTCATCAGTAGTTTCACTGGTCACTCTCCACTATACATCATTAAACACCATCATACACTTTGATTTCCAACCTTGAACCACTCACAAATAGGCATCGTTCCGCACTGGTACTTATCCAAGTTACCTGATACGAATTCGTCAAAACGGTAGTTCATCAAAAACTCAGTTGCTATTTGAGTCCTAAAACACCTACATCTACAAAAAAAAAAGATTTTCTGTCGGTCTGCGCACATGATAGAGAAGGCATTATGTATTACGATTTTAACCAAAATTTGGTACCAGAGCGTTTTTTTGGCCATCCACCAAGTAAATTTTGGATATAATGATGGGGGTTTAGGAAGAGAAAAGTGTGAAATAGTTGAAAAAGTTGTAACTTTGAAATAAACATTTAGTTTTTGAAATATTTATAAGAGGTGTTAAAATATTTTTTTTTTAAACATAATTTTTGAAGCAAAGAAGTAGATATCAATATACGTTTCCAGATTTTAGTTCCTGTGAATAGTACTTACCTGAAAATTTTGTTGTCCGGTTTTACAGATGGTTTACCCAACTTTTCGTATTGATAATTTATTCATAACTTTAGTAATTCTGAATGCCTGTCGTTTTACTTCTTTATCAAAATACAGAGAACCCGGACTAAGAGTAAAATCTGTTAGATTTATTTTTTTTGCGTATATTTTTTACTTTAGTAATTTTTTTTACTTTAGTAACTTGCGACTGTATGATAATGGACTAGTCGTGCTTTCGAGAAATACTTTCTTATCGTATTTATCATTTATTAAAATATTTAAAATAAGAACGAGCCGCCCATGACAAAAGCGAGGCAAACAAATCAAAAATGGAAACTCAAACTTTCAAAGTAATGTCACGCTTCGCTTCCTTTAGAGCTTGCTCTAGGATTAGTGTCCTTAGTCGGCGCAAGTTCTGGTTAACTTCTATAAAAACGGGACCAGACAGGCAAAATATTCAGAACAAAGCTTTCCTCTAAAGTACAATTTTTCCTGTAAAAAATTGTTTAAAAAAAATGTTTTGCATTAAAACCAACCTTACTAATACTTCTTAGTTAATATAATATTACTATTCTGGTAAGAAGTTCACATTTTGTATAATTGTCTTCTTCCAATGTATAAAATGTGGACTGTGAACTGAATCTGGGGAAAAAATATAACCCTAAACCCCTCAACAAACTTTACAGCAATACAAATATAAATTTTAATTGTCATGTTTCAAAGGTATATAAACGCATTGCTCAGTATACATAAACCCATCCTAAAATAGTTCCGTTTGGGTCGGACAATAATCGAGTTTTGCTCGACACGGTGTAGAACAAGCGTCGCGGTGCCAAAAACGACGCGACCGACTCCTAGTAACGCCACCAATCATGTCCGTGTTGGTTCATAAACGTCTCTTGTTGTTTGAGGTCTGCAGCGAGTAATGTGCGATAGTACAGGCGCTCGGTGTATAAAATATGATGGATAGGTAACCCCATATAACGATAAGATACTATACTAGTGTATGTCAAAAAAAAACGCACCTTTTTAAATATTATACCATAACATCAAAATTCATAGTTCCAGTGTCACGGGCCTATTTAAAAAATTTGACCCCATATTCATTCCAAGCACATTAATGAAATATTTGAAAAATTGGGACAAAAAATAAGGAAGTTTTGAATGTTGAGATAAACCATAGTTTTCTATTCAAAAAAATATCTATTTCTGATAAACTTAGAGCTTTCGAAAAGCACAGACATTAAAATTTGTAGAAACAGTAGCATTTCCTAAAAATCCAAGATGGCGGGGTCATTTGGAAAATGGGCATTTTTGACCCTCCTAGAAAAAACTTTCTGTCCCACACTGTATTCAATCTCAAACATTAGTTAGAAAGACATATTCTTTCCAAACATTTTCATGAATACCTAAAAAAACGATCAAAAAATAAGGTGCCACATTTAAATGTTTAAATCAAATACATTTAACTAAAATAGACCCATCAAGGCATTAATAAATCGCTTTGATACGCGATCAGTCGATTTAGGGAAAAACAATTTTCCTCTGCACTGGCAACGTGGCATTAGACAATACCAAGCATGCTCCACCTCACACATGCTTCATCCGCCTTACCTTTACCAGCTCGATTGTACTAAAGCGGCAACTCCGATGACAAATAATGAATGAGGTAGCGTAGTACATGGGTATATATAAGGCTTAGTATGCCTGACAGCTTAAAATTCAGTGCGACATCCTTAAAAATGCCACAAATATCAACATTTACAAAAGTTCAAATTATCACTCGAGTTATAGAAGACGGCTGGTCTATAAGAAGAGCGGCCACCCATTTTGGAGTTAATAAAATGATGATAATGCGATGGAAAAAGCGCTGGATTGAAAATAATTCTACGGATAGGAAAGATGGATCAGGACGACCAAAAGTAAGTTCTGAAGTGCAAGATGAGAGACTTATTGACCACCTCAGACAAAATCCTTTTTCAACGTCGGTTGAAGCAGCTAATGTAACATTATTTCCTGGTTCTTTGGCAACAGTAAATAGAAGAGTAACGAAATCAGAAGTTTCTTGTCGAGTTGTTGCAAAGAAGCCTTTTCTAACAGAAGAACCAAAACAGGTCAGAGTGATTTTTGCACTGAACAACGTTCTTCGTGATAGTGACTTCTGGGAGAGGGTGGCTTTCACTGACGAAAAAATGTTTCAATCATCTTCAAGCAGCAGGAGAATTTTAGTTTATCGTCCACCAAATTCTAGATTTGAAGCCGAATATACAAACCAAATTAAAAAAGCTGGACATTTTTCTGTAAACATGTGGGGCTGGTTTACTGCTAGAGGTTTGGGTTTTTTTTGGAGTATCGAAGAAAGATTCAATAGATATATTGAAATTGAAATCCTTGAAAACGTTATGCTGCCATCTTACAGGCTTTACATGAAAATAATGACTTCGTTTATCAGCAGGACAACTGTCCAGTACACACGGCTAATGTTGTTCGCCAATGGTTTTAGAATAATAATATAGAAACACTTCCTTGGCCAGCCAACAGCCCTGACCTTAACCCAATGGAAAAATATATGGGGTCGAATCGTTAAAATAATATACCAAAGGAATTGAAGACCACGAAATGCTGAAGAGTTAAGCGATGCTATTTATCGCGCATTGAATCGGCGCTCAGAAGACCATCAGTGTTTTCAAAATTTAACCTTTTCAATGCCCAGACGTTTGCAGCTTGTAATAGAGAAAAATGGTGATCCTATTAAGTACTAAATTATTTATTAAGTTTACCATCGTTTTTGTCCTAATCCAAGTTTCCTATTCGTCGAATTGTTTTCAATCCAGCGCTGTTTCCATCATATTATTGTTATTTTATCAACTCCCAAATGAGTTACCGCCCTCTTTATAGAACAGCCTTCGTCCGTTACTCGAGTGATAATTGGATATTGTTCAATAAAGACTTAACTAAAACATTATTTTTTTTGATTTTTTAGTAGTATGCAAAATTTAATATAAAAATAAGGTTGCCTTTAATTTAAATAAAAAAATATTTTCAGTTTTAGAGACCTTTTTTACAAAATATGACAAATTGTCGTACTTTTGAAGTTTTTAGGCATTTTAGCTGGTAGTCCGTATATATTATACACTTTTAGAAAGGTCAATTTTTTGACTGCATGTATGCGTTTTTTTTAAAATCAAATGTACATTTGTGTTAAAAAAAAAAACGGGGGCATTTGAAACAGAAGAACATATTATGAATTATTTATCAAATTAAATTTGTGAAGATTTGTGAATATGTGAATAAAAATCAAGGCGCCTATACTCACAGGTGAGCCCAACATTTACAATTTGGCATCATGTGGGTTCCGATTGAAATTTTATCGTATTATACTATATCCAGTTTTCTTATAGTTTGGTGTTTGTTTCTTTGCTTTTAATACTTTTTTTGTAAAAATAGAACATTTTTGTTCTTATTTTTTACAATAAAGTTTATTTAAATTCATATTTAATTAAAATAGTCACTATGTCTAAAAAGGCACTTGAGGGTCTCTCCGGTATATACTGTTTAATAATTTTCACACACAAATCTTAACAATACAAACAAAAATTTAAAAGAAAACTAAAATGTCGTTACCATTTTGTTAATAAAAAGCGTTTATAGTACCCAGGTGACGTTTCAATATGGCGGTCAGTCAAATGTTGGTCTCACCTGTGATTATATGCACCTTGAAAACAAATAAGGCGTTTCTCCATGTTTTAAAAATTAAACCAGGGAATTTGCAAATTGCAGGTATATGATAAAAAATTATAAAAATAATATGTCGTTGTTCAAACAAGTAGATTTTTTCGTAATAAGCTTGATTTTGCAGACCAACTATAGTCTATTTAAACATTTCAAATTTTCTTATGTATTGACCGAATTTTTGAAATGTTGAGGGTTACTTATCCATGCTAATTTATACCATAAACTCTTGCTCTAAAACGTCTCTTGCTGTTTGAAGTCCGCGGCGACCAATATCCGACCGAATGAACACGATTTATGACAAATTGGGACAAGTTTAGAAATTATTTATTATGCTGCAGGGGGAGAATACGGTTTTACGACAAATAAAATTAAACAATTTTCAAACCACCAACAAGTTCCAGCATCAGCGAGTATGCTTCGCCCCTGAAACGATTTATTTTACCTGACAGAATTGAAATAAACTAGCTCCTAATCTTTACCTACACACCAAATTTCCTCGTAATCGGATAAATTGTTCAGAAGTTACAGCCGATTATATTTTAAATAATATCTCAAATTCTTTCGGTATCGTTTCTAAGATGTTTAGTTAACTCTATAAAGTTTTTCTAAAACAGCCAGCTTTCGGATTAGCTTTAGACTTTAACTTGTAGTAGATTTAGTTTCAATAACAAAGAATTTTTATTCCAGGTTAGTGATAAATAAAGCTTTTAAACATCTGTCTGTTCAGCTTTACCTAGTGTTCCTTTATGTTTTATTGTTGCCCGCTCATTAACTTATTCATTCACATCGTCTGCATGCGTATGTTCCATCCATTCTTGCTTTATTTTATCACAAAGTAAATACCCACAGAATAAAAGTTCAATGCTTAACGATTCAAAATGGATCGCAGGCTTTAAAATGTACGTGTTTGCAGGCTCTTGGCTAGGTGCGAAAGCCTGCGATCTACTGATGATTTAGCCGATGACATTAAGGTTGTTTTGAAAGTTTGAGACAATGATGTGTTTGAAATTATTTCTTTGTTTCGGACTTCCATTGCTTATATTTTATTTATACACGACGTTCTGATCAGTACAATCCCTGATCGTCTTCAGGTGCAAATTACAATCTATTCCTAAGGCTACGTACTTATATACTATGGGAAATCACTCAATCGTGAAGTTTAAGAAGTTGGCTCCGCCCAAAAAGGATCTTCCAAATGTTCGGAATTTCAACACTTGGTTTATTAAAAATACCCTGATTCGGCTTAATAAAGGCAGCTTCAAGGAATTTTCGTTCCTTTCAGTGTGACTCCTTGTGCAAAACCTTTGCTTTTGTCCACTTCATTCGGTGTTGTTTTGACCATGTATGTTCGGCGATTCCATATTTTGTTGTTTCACCTCTTTGGGTATTCGTCTGGTGTTCCTTAAGTCTAACAGATAGCTTCGCCTATGTATGATTCACCATACTCATAAGGAACTTGGTAAATGGATTCCTCATTTTGTTTGTTCTCCGGTTTTGTTTTACTAAGAAGGCTTCGAATTGTATTATTGGATTTAAAAACTGTTTTAATATTGAAGTTGTTCGCTGCTCTTCGAATTTTCTCCTATACTCCTTAAATGTATGGAATTGTAAAGAATGCATTGGTCCGGTTTTGGTCTTGTAATCTCTGTCCTGTTTGCTGACATTTAGACATAGTATCTGTTATAAGTTTAAAGCTGTAACCATTCTCCTGCAAATTCTTCTTAATGTGTCTTTTCATGAGAATTGTTACAAATTTGAACAGCTCTGTTATACAAAGTTTTTATTATGCCTCGTTTGTTTGTAGCAGAATGATTTGAACTTTGATTTGCATATTGTCCTGTGTGAGTGGGTTTACGATAAACTGTTGTTCTGATGCCGCTTTCTACTCGTTTGACAAGCATATCAAGAAAAGGAATTTGACATTAGGATGTTAGGCTTAAGGAACATCAGACGAATACCCAAAGAGGTGAAACAACGAAATCAGGAATCGCCGAACACTCATGGTCAAAATGAGGGATTTCCCAGAGTATAAAAGTTCGTAACCCTAGGAATAGATTGTATTTTGCACCTGAAGACGATCAGAGATTGTACTAATTGAATTTTGTTCGTTTTCTGACATTGTTTCAACTGTTTGTAACCTCGGCAAAAGCCTACGATCTATTTTGAGGTCTGCAGCCTTCATAAGCATTCCACCTCTGTTCCGTAGATATTAACTGTGATATTATCTTAAACCCGGTTTAGGTTAAAAAGGAGTTTCACGCGCTCCTTGCTTCGTGCGTGATCTAAGTCCATGGTTCTTTCGCTACGCCCGGATGTCGTTGTCATTTTTAACAACATTTTGCACTTAACTTTTGCATAAATTAACAGAAATTATTTTGTTCGAATGCCTTTGCTTAGTTTGGATTTCACTAGAGCATCGCTTCTTTAACAAATTTAGAGTAATAATAGTTTATCTTAAAATTGTGTATGCTTTTTTGTCACGTGGTGGTTGAAGGAAAAAAAGCATTTAGCGAGCTTCGTAAACTATACTTTATTTTGGACAATTCCCATAATCTCAAATATTTTTTAAAAATTATTTAAAATTCGCATCTTGTACTTTTAAATAATGATGTTTTTTCATATTTTTTATGTAATTGTCACATTTACATTTTAACTCTCAATACGTGATTCGTTAACTAGATACATAGGCAACTTCAGAAGAAGAATAAAAATAAATTCCAACATATAGGCTTATAAAAAGACAGTTCTTAAATTTCACTTTTATCATGTGTGCCGATAATAGTGTGAAAAATTTATTTACAATTTGGATTTGGATTCAATTTTTTATCAATACTTACAAATTTTAACAGGTTTAGAATTTCTATTTTTATGAAATGATCATTATTTAATACATTATCTGCTATATTAGACTCTTTAAAATCCAGTTCTGACTGAACGTCTAGTTTGTCCTATTTTTCCCTAACACTATCTTTACAATTTATATGGTAAATTCCTGATTTATCAAATGTACAAATCTTGTCCTTTTAAGGATGATCTACGTGGTTTAAAGTAGTCGTAGTGTTTGTTCTAATTTTAGTGTTAGTTGTAATCATAAGAAAGCTAGAAAGCACTGTTTGAGACGGGAGTGTTCATACAGAGTGATTTTGCTTTCTATTTGCAATTGCTTGCAGAACAAAATTTTATTCAATAATAGTTACAACAGCGTGAGATTTTTAATTCAGCACTTGAGCAGCAACCAGAAACTCCCATCGGCTTTAAGAGCTGGATGGATTTAAAATAATAACCCCTCTATATCAGCTTTTTATATTATTTTTTTGATTTAGACCCACATAACAATTAAACATTCTTGTTATATAATAGTCATATACTTAGAGAACACGCCGACCTTTTTCTACTACTACTAGAGAACAAAGAATGTGATAGAAATGTTACATTTTAAAATTGGAAAAATTACTAACACATGCCGGCAATAAGTCACGCTCTAGCTCATACAGGTGATATAAATGTGATAGAAACGTGACGTGAAACATTACTATATTACGACCAGAATATTTTTTTTTAAATAATTATAGTGAAATCCCTGGACACCGATTATTATTGATATTATTATTATTAAGATATGGAGTGGATATACCGGGTGAGCCATAAAAAACCGGAAAAAATGTTTTTCGTTATAACTTTCGAACGATACCACCGATTTTAATGCAACAAACTGCTCTTTGCAGGGATACATACATTTTCTCATAAATTCATTATAACTAAACCGATTTTGATTTTGATTGAATAAAAAACCTCGTGGCGAAAATCGATTGTTCTTTAACCACTGCTATTGAAATTTGCCGTTATCTTGAAATCCAAGATGGCGGACAGAATCAAACTTGACTCTCCAAAGAGCCTCGTTTATTCATATTTTCTAAAAACTTTTTTATTTTTTTTAATCGTAGAAAAGTTCTGCTTTTACCACGCACAACGAGCTATAAATCATTGCATGCATTAATTTCGTCATAAATTGATAATTACTGAACCGATTTTAATTTAATAAAAAGCATTATGACAAAGATTCATTGAGCTTTAAAGACCACTATTGAAATTTGTCGTAATTTGTAAACCCAAGATTACGGACAAAAGTAAATTTGACCCTTCAAAGACGCTCTATTATTTTTATGTTTCGAGAACCTCTTCGACCTTTTTTAAATTCGTAAAAAAGCTCTGTCTCCGCCGCGTATAAGTAGATGCAAATCGGTAAAAACGGTTTAGTGGTTATTAAAAAATTAATATAAATATAAAAAAGGGTACGAAAATTACTCGCAACAAAAAAAAGAGCGGCTTTTTTAAATCGTGGCAAATTTCAATGGCGATCTGTAAAGTGAAATCGATTCTCACCATGATGTTTTTATTTTATCAAAATCAGTTCAGTAAACCGATTCTAATGATTCGCTCCTCGTTCTGCGTGACAGAAATAGAGCTTTTTTACATAAATAAATAAAAAGTCCAAAAATGGTCCGTAACATAAGAATAAACGTTGCTCTTTGAAGTCTCAAAGTCTTGTTCAATTCCCTGCAAAGAGCAGTTTGTTGCATTAAAATCGGTGGTATGATTCGAAAGTTCTAACGGAAAACATTTTGTTCAGTTCTTTATGGCCCACCCGGTATATCCACATGAATATCCACCAAATATGCATTAGTCTTCCACTAAAGTGCAGTTAGAGAGTATCCTATGGATATAGGTATATCAATGTATCAACATTATAATGATGTACTAATTGAGATTAGTTATCAAACGAATACCTAAATAACTTTTTTCTGTCTTATATTTTTAATAATATTACCTGCTACATAGAGACCATATTGACTCCAGTGCCATCTACCTACATAGATGACATTAAACTAAATTATATATAAATCATGTAAATCGCATTCTTTTCACAAGATAGTAATATTTTCCGCAAACATGCCAAAATCCTGTCAAAAATATTCTTTTTGGGAATATTCATAAAAATAACTTGATTATCAGGTTATCATCAACTCAACAACTCCTAAAGAATATTCTACATTGAGAGAATATTCCTATAACATAAATATTCCTCCAATGTTATGTGGGGAGTACCTAGATTGAATTTTTTTGGATGCCAGCGCTGTCAAAAACAGCTGTTCAATCGACTGGTGAAAGTGAGAGCAAAGCTGAAAAAACTCGTCCCCTGAACAGTGTTTATTTCTTATGACTATGACTATTCCATTTATGAACGATAGGTAGGGATTCCTGCCCTTGATGAATAAGTTTCAGGCCAGATTAAGTTATCACCATGAAAAATGCAGGTACTCTATAGCTGTAAGCTTTAGCGCTCTGTTATTAAAAGTAAGTAAATATTTAATTTTTTTAATATTTTAATTTTGTATTAACATATGTTATAATGTCCTCGTTATCTGTTGTTGAATTATTTAAAATAATAAGCGGGGATTAAGAGCCTATTAAATACCTGGTAAACGACGAGTAGTACTTTGTCATTAGCAAATAATTATGTACATTAAAAATTATCAAGAAAAGAACATACATTTTTTACATTTTAGTAGCTCTATTTTTAAACAGACTCGAATTTTTTTGTGTAGTGAATTTTATAAATTTGATTTTGCATTGTTTTCACTTAAAAGTATTTTATTTCTGAAAAACACAATTTACTATACAGGGTGTTTCACAAGTTATATATAAAAATGAAAGACGGGTTTGAAATGACGATTCATTTTGCTTAAATATGTTCATAAGTTTTCCCAAAAAAATGAGCAAAAAGGAGCTAAAACATTTTTTACTAACAAAAAACAATCCTCAAGCAAGCGAGTGCATTGCTCACCGTGCTCTTATCTCCGTATCGTACCACAGAAAGTAAACAAACCATGCAATATTAGCTGACTCAGTTTTGAATGTAGTGTCGCTAGCGACCAAAAATTTGGCTGCATATATGAATTACAAGGCCCCAGCAAATCGATTCAGATATAAAATTCCAAATTCTATCTAGCCGTTTTTACGCTATAGGCCAGTAAAGTTGACCTAACATGTATGTACCCTATTGTTCATTTTTTTTGAAAAGCACCAAATTTGGTACGCTTACATTTTTAACAATTTTTTAGGATCGTGGTCAAGAAAATTTATGATCGGATGTGCAGAAACCAAGTTGGCGGCGAATTCTTCAAAATGACGTTCTTATATCGAAAGTAACTCATAAAAAAAAATTATACTTGAATCTATAGAACTTAGTCAAGAAAAATTTGACAATTCTAGTTAAATTGACGTACAACCTTTTACCTAAAAAATACTTTTTCAGAGCCTTTGTTTAAAATGTTTTATAATTCTAAAAACGGCAACAGGTCTTGTTTTATAATTTTAACATACATCAACACATCTCTCCTAAGTGACTTTTTGCTCACAATGTGATTGGTTTAGTAAGATTTTTTAAAAAAGCCACATTATCATCTGTTTTTTTTACTTTTTAAAGTAGAATTTTCAAATTTATTACGAATTTTTAATGCTACCTTATCAACTAAATTTTTTTGGATAGGTGGCGCTGCGAACGACGTGCTATAGAAACATCCGATATTAAATCTGATAAAATATGTTTTAATGAAATTTAATAAGATTTTGTTAGCAAAACATCCAGTGGGTACTTAACAAAATCTTGTTAAATCTAATTAAAAAATATTTTATCAGATTTAATATCGGATGTTTCTATGGCACGTCGTCCAAAAAAATTTTAGCTGATAAGGTAGCATTAACAATTCGTACCATATTTAAAAATTCTACTTTAAAAAGTAAAAAAAAAACAGATGATAACGTGGCTTTTTTTAAATGTTACTAAACCAATCACCCTGTAAGCGAAAAGTCACTTAGGACAGATGTGTTGATGTCATGTTAAAATTATAAAACAAGACTTATCGCCGTTTTCAGAATTATAAAACATTAAAAAAAAGGCTCTGGAAAAGTATTTCTTTTAAGTAAAATGACATTTTTCAAGGTCATCGAAGGTTGCACATTAATTTAACTAATATTGTCAAATTTCTCTTCATTAAGTTCTATAGATTCAAATAGAATTCGCCGCCAACTTGGTTTCTGCACATCCGATTATATATTTTCTTGGCCACGATCCTAAAAAATTGTTAAAAAGTAAGCTTACCAAATTTGGTGCTTTCCGCAAAAAACGAACAATAGGGTACACATGTTAGGTCAACTTTACTGGCCTATAGCGTAAAAACGGCTCGATAGAATTTGGAATTTCATATCTGAATCGATTTGCTGGGGCCTTCTAATTCATCAGAAGTCATCGACGTGTATATGCAGCCAAATTTTTGGCCGCTAGGAAGAATTGAAGAAAACGTTGAAAAACCCGTTTTTTTACATACTCAAAAAAAATTACTAAAAAAAAACTAAAATTATTTTTATAAAAATCTACATACCTCAGCTATACATAATCGATTATTTTATTAAATATGCATGTCTTATTTAAGCTATTAAAAACATATGAACTTTTATCAAATTTAAAATCGGAAATTTGGGTGCCACGTCGTCCGCAGCGCCACCTAACCAAAAATTTTTTAGAATATCAGTTGACCTTGACAGTTGTAATAATCCTGACAAACAAATTTGACATATTTTCCTCAAAAACTAAAAAAGATACGGATGATAATGTACTTTTTTTTAAAGAAATCTTACTTTGACTGGCCTGGTATAACTAAACCAAATACCCTGTAAGCAAAAAGTAAATTAGAAAAGGTATTTTGATGTTCTTTCTAAATTATAAAATTAAAATAAAAGATCTGTCGCGGCTTACTAAATTATGAAAAGTTATCAAAAAAAAAATTCTCAAAATGCATTTAAAAAAAATAAAATGTCACTTTTCAAGGACGATAAAGGTCATAAGTCAATGTAATCATTTTTTTCAATTCCTCTCTATCGAATTAAGTTTAACCTACAATTTTTTTAAAAAATAGACGTCCATTTTGAAAAAATCGCCGCCATCTTGGCTCCTATACATACGATCATCGATTTCCTCAATCAAAATTTTAGAGAATTGTCTGAAGAATAAGTGAGCCAAATTTCAAGCTTTCTGCACAAAATGAACAATTGATTGCTATTTGGACTTAAGCCGGTTTTTGTCACTTTATATGTATCATACTTCAACGAATCATTTGCATACTTTTAGTGGTAAAGTCATGTCTTGGAAAAATGTTCCCTAATTGAAACATTTTTAAAGAGACTTTTAAAAACGGCGCAATTTTTTTCTTTATATTTATTTATATTTTGGCTGGTTGCGCACACAACATTTCTTTAAATCTATTACTACGAGTACTCAGCCCTTTTTAGCTTGTGTATATTTAATAATATCTTTGGTCGATACCCAAAGAAGGCCTAAGTCAGGTCCATACATTTTCCTTGTACCATTGGTGTGACGACACTAATAATCCCATTAATTAGTCCTATATCACTGGCAAAGGTATACAGTTTTTTATTTAGTGATTTTTGTAAATTAAAATTGGTTTATTTATATTTCGCGAATATGAAAAATTAATAAAACGTTTGTTTACAAAAACAGCCGATGAGCTGAGTATCAACGTATTTTGGTTGAATATAGTTCGGTGTTCGGAATATAGCCGCATGCTATTCTTCTATCTTTTGGTCGGATAAAATAAGGTCTGTTTGTACTGATACTTTATTAACCTTGATTAAATTGATTTATTTTATTATGCATTTACCATGTTCTACTTTGATTTATTTTGATATAGTTGCAGAAGACAGACCAGTCCAATGTTTAAAGCATGAGACTCGGTAATCTCAGGGTCGTGGGTTCGAGCTTTGTTTTTCTTGGATTCGGAGTAACCCTTTAAAATCTCTGGCCTTGGTTTACTCGATGAGTAACTTTGCTGGCGGATTGGAAATTTTCTGTGACACAGGTGAAACTTTTCAAAATTGTCCATAGACGACTTCCTCTTTCTTCAAGCAACATGAGGTGAAGAGCATGTAAAAAATTTTTTGAATTATTTTTTTTTAAGACTTTTTTTGGTACCGTTAAGCGGTCAGCCGTTTTTCGATTTTATCCATGAGATGATCTACATCATCCTACAGATGGGCCCTTAATTGTGTCTGTCTGGCTTGAGGTCTCCCTTCATGTGGAAGGGACCAATTTTGGTATGGTTTTTTATTTGGTTTTGGAGCAGTGCTTAGGTCCTGATGTGCTAGCAGTTTTTCAACTTGTCGCAATCGACAGAACCCTCTCTGTGGTTATGGTGAATCCCGTTTGCTGAACAGCCTGCAAGGATTCTTTTATCATGTTGCATAACCCATGACTAAGGTGAGACCAACCTGTTTTTTTTTTAGTATTATGGTTAAAAGTTGTCAGTTTAATTATTTTATATTTTAATTATAATCTTTAATTTTTAATAACACATTACTAGGTAGTGTAAATGTACACCAAAAAATTCGAATTCGATGGGTAAAATAAGTTACAATGGCATGTTAAAACTTTACTTATCTAGCAAAGTTTTTACTTGGACCTCTCCCCAAAAAAAAATTATCGCTCGCTGCTCAAAAATTCTACGCTGGTGGCATTTTAGCAAACAAAATACCAGAACACATGAGATCTTTTGTCATATCGCATTGCCCTGAACGATTGCTTTATCCTGCGGAACAAAAGAAAAATATTAACGACACAATAAGAAACGCTTTTATCTAAATATGGACACCTTTTCATCCCGTGAACGCTACCGTGGCACACTCGCTTAATTTTCCTTAACAAAAAACACCAATTTTGAATTAAGAAAAGTGACACAGTTAATAATGGGCTTGATCTCTATCAACGCATACAGATGTAAATGGTATAGAAATGAGCCTACTATACGCCTTATTCTTAAGTCGAATAAATGAGCTAATGGGAAGTGCATGCACTGTAGGTAGTAATAAAATCATATAACTATGAGATAATATAATGGCCCTACCCTTTCATTTTCCGGAAAAAAAATCGTAGCGATAATAACTCTCCCATTGAGAAACGCAAAATCCTCTGGGCATTACCAGGCTGCGTCAGGCACGCGCAGTGGATTTTTCGCCTTTGGCCTTGCCCATGGCCAACTCTGATTTTTACATTATTTTCTCTGTTTTTCAAAGTTACTATTGTTACATATTTCGCGACAGTTAGGCCATTATAGTATCCTGTCCTAAATATTAGTCATAAAGGTGTAACTTAAATAGAGACATTATGTTTACCACAGTTGCGATCAGACATAAGGTAAACAATTTGGCGACAATGCCAGATTGCGTTGAAAGTTGTATCTCTACACGTATTTGTTTTTAAAACATATTATTTTTATAACTTTATCATTTACATGCAATTATGCAAATTCTCCGGTTTGTTTTTTTAAACATGGAGAAACACCTTATTATTATTCAAATATATAAAGAAATTTAGGTATATTATATAACTGCATTTAAATTTCCTTGAATCTTCACAATTTTAAATCAATAAAGAATTTATAATGTGGAGGTACATGTTATGGTACTTGAAATATATCTCATTTTTTCAATCAAAATATCATATAAAATACCTGATATTTTGGCCTAAAGAATAATTCTTGTTATTTCCCAATACATATCGGGAATCAAACCTACAACAATGTGACAACCTCGCATTTGTGGCGGGTCAGCCTTATAAACGTGTGTACGCTGCTCCATTCATAATTTCTGTACGGCGTTGCAGCTTTAGCATAATCGAGGTTTTGGTATATTTTACAGATGAATCGAGAGTTTTTTTAACATTTTTTCAATAGATTTTTAAATGTTTGTGGCAAAAGTGATGTGAAAAAGTGCGTAGTGTGACGAAAACTGGAGATTGCAGGTGAAAACCAAACATTTCAAGGTTTGATATCATATGTTTTTTCGACGCCATCTTGTGATAGGCCGCCATAGGCGTACAACTAGTGTTGCAATAAATACAAAATGTAATGAATAAATATAGGAAAGAAATAAGTTTTTTTGGGATATTTTTGCAAATTTGTGATAAAAACAATATGGTAAGAATTTATAATTAATTACACAACCCCAGCTGCGACATTTTTAAATATCCTCTATGAGTAGCAAAAAAATGTAAGAGGTGCGTATGATATTTGTTTATAACTACATTCACAGTCTTGATACTATCTGTAGTCAGCTTATTTTTTCTGCTTGTTTATAAATAGTACAAGCGTTCCCGGTATAAATATAAATTTTGAAAACATTATTATGTCAGACACAGGATAAAGAATGTATGTTTGTTACAACTTTTTATTCATAATATTTTCATTGGTAGATACTCCACATAAGATTTTTTTGTATTTATTAAAAATGTAAAGATACCTTTGTACGTATTAAATAAAAATTATAGTAGAGTTTATAAATTCCATTTTTTTTACACAACGAAAACCATCCTAGATTACCTATAATATAGGTATCATACTTTTTCAAAATACCACTATTTTTAGTCGAATTTGCTGATTTTTTCCGCATTGGTTTTTTGGTAATTTGCCTAAACAGTGCAGAAAGTGATACTTTTCTGCACACGATGGCCGTTAAGGGCGAAAAATGGCACTTTTGACACGTTTTTAGTACAAAAATTTCCTACTTGCATAAAAAGCTTCTGCTTAAGGTTATATATATATTTGGTATTTTTAAAATTAAAACCAAAAAATAATTTTGTTTCCATTTTTAATTTAATATAGTTTATAAATGCATCTAAAAACTCCAATTAGACTTAAAATTCACGCCACGATAAAAAATACTTTTACCTATGCTAATTTTTTAATAAAGTTTTGCAGGTCACTTGACATCAAATAGGTAAAGAAACTACTTCGCAAATGCTTGTGAAAAAGTCTACTGTTACATATCAATTTTAATGTAAAAAGTTCAACTTCCCACACGCCGTGCGTAAAAAAATAAGCACGGCGTGCATAAAAAACTGTCATAGCGTACGAATTTTTTTTTTAAATGGTACTTTATGGACCAAATTTTTAAATTTTGTGTTTGAAATGTGTGTTCTAAAAACTACTTTTTGATCAAGAAAGTCATCATAAACAAAAATTGTACCTAACCCTTGCGGAAGTGTCTTTCCCGCCCGAACTCCTCTCGTGCGTAAAAGTATCACTTTCCGCACTAATTAGGCAGATAACTATCTGGAGAACACATGTTATATCTTTACATAAATATTTTCACAATGACAAATATAATACCTCTCCATACCCTCGGTTTCAATTTTGAAGTATAAAAAAATTAAAGATTCTATTTCCAAAAAAATTTGACAAGTCGCTTCTGGCCGCTGCTAAACGTAAGGTGGTTGGAGTATGTGTAAGGAGGAGCATGTCTGGTGCGACGTTGCCAGTGGAACATAAAATGGTTTTCCCTAAATCTAAGGACTGATCGTGTTTCAAAGCAATTTATGAATGACTTGATGGGTCTATTTTAGTTAAACGTCTTTCATATTAGTACTATACACTAAAAACTAGTAAATCTTGGGATCAATATAGCGTCAATAACATTTGTATTTAATATTAGTACAAGTTAACTGATCTTGAGGTTGGCTGATTTTGAACTGTAAATCAGTATTTTAAGAATAAATATTAGTATAAAGCCTCACTAATATCTATTCTGAAAAAGTACAGATTGCATTAATATTAAGAAAATTTGTACTAGCAAGAACTCTTTTTCAGTACTTTTAATAACAGTATTTCGTATTTGCTGAACTAAATCTCAAACATCTAGGAGTAAATATTAATACATTTCTACTCATATTTATTATTTGTAAACTAAAACCGTAGTACTTATTGTATTAGCTTTTAGTGCCACAAATGCCTTTTAATACTAATATTTAATACCATTTTTACTAAATTACAGTTGTTTTTGCACTACATATAAGCTTATCGTAGATTTAAATGTGGTACAAGCGTACTAAATTTTAATATACAGACCGCTTCAAGCTACTGCGAACATAGGGCGGAAGAAGTCTAATTTGCCAGTGTACGTACATGCAGAGACACCGCACGCCTATCAGTGAAGCAAACAATACTCAGGCTTGCGATCACCACTTGCATGACTTTCCTTTGGTATTTAGTACGCCTCTATCCACGGTGCTGTGTGGAGCGTAGTCAATGAAACCGGAATTTGGTCAATAAATACGCAAATTTTTATAACGTAATTTTCTTATTTCTTGTTACTGATAAATAAGAGCGTTTTATTGTCAACTGCTCAGATTTATCAGTGACGACGTGTTACAATGAAAATAATAAGCAGAAACAAAATAAAAGCAAGTTCTCAAAATAAAATAATACATTCTAAAAACCAAAAAGATTCTCCCAGTCAAAAAAAAATTAAAGCAAATGTTCGAAAAGTCCTCCTTGCTCGGCTAGACAATATCCGAGCCTACTATAAAAACCCCTTCTAATGTTTCCAAGCATGTTAGGGGTGATAATTTGAAAAGCTTCTTCAAAAACAGATAGAAGTCATTAGGAGCAAGATCGGGAGATCGAGCTGGCCATAAAATAGTTCCCCGTGTACTTATAACCCGATTAGGAAATACATTATCAAGATATTCCCTAACAAGGCCAACATTGTGAGCGGAACAACCATCTTGTTGAAACCATGTTTCACCAAATCTTACACCTAACAACTGCCTAGCAGTTGGAATAATGTGCTGCTGCAGTAGATCCAAGTATCTAGGACCATTCAAATTGCAATTGCCGTTAATAAAAAATGGCCCAATTACGTGTTCCCCTATAATATCCCCCCCCCCCCAAACATTTAGTTTTTGGGGATACTGTGTTCTTACGTCAAAATACAAATGCAAATTTTCCCTCGACCAATATCGAACGTGTGTTGGGTTATGACGATTTGACCATTTGACCATCTGCACTTTTTCGGCAACTTCGTAGACATCCATTTTTGGTTTTAAAAATGTATTATTTCAATTAAGAACTTACCCATCTGTTTCTCGAGCAAGGCAGAAATAAAACAAAATAATAAAAACAAAATGAATTTCCAAAAGATAACACTGCAGCGTGCTTCGAATCCACCTCGGTCGTACGGCACGGAGAGTAAATTGGACTTGATTCCCCCTATGTCCGCAGTAGCTTGAAGCGGTCTGTATAAATAAGTATCGTTTTCTGACATTAAAAACAATTATTAAATTTTATCGGTAACGGACAAAAATATATAACATAGAATTATTAAATTATTAAATAATACAAGTTACGTATTTGTATTATTATAGGTATTACTGTAAATACTCATTACCAGGATAACTGGTTGGAACGTTGTTCTAAATTCAGATAGATAGTCCTGTATTGCTGGTCATCGGCAGGTCTGAATTTTCTTTGGCGTCGTAGTAAATCGATGGGCATACTGCATTGTTAACAATTCGACAATTAAAACGTTCCTTGAATCTAAAATAAAAAAATACATGGATAATATTTTTAAAAATTACATATTTTACATAGTTTGCTTAACATACCTTTAAAATAATAACTTTTTTCCTGTCCAAAACTAAAAACAAATACCACGTGTTTTGCAAGCGAAAACGGTGCCATGAAAGACAATAACTCGTACAATATGCACCCGTGAAAGATCTTTAGTACGTGCATATTAAATATCAAAACACCTGCATTAATATTCATTTTATTGATTATCTCTAATTCACCCGCACTAGAATCTATCTTTGTATACTGAGTGGTAGTAACATAATTTACTAATACCAATTTTTATAAGGAATAAAAGCTATTGCTATATTTAAGTACTAGTATTCAGTACTTATGTACTTATCGTTAGTTCAATGGTAAATACTAAAACCAATATATTCCTATAATTATATTTAGTAGCAGCTGTACTAGAGTTTAGTGCTTAAAAGTTTAAGTCAAATATTATGGTCTGTTAAGCTTATACTAGCGTTAAATACTGTCCAAAGATTGGTCTTGTTACACCGTACTAAATTCAAGTACACAGAAGATAAAATCAAATATATTGTACTAAATTTTAGTAAATTGACAGAGAATGCACTTTGGGAATTCCATGATAACCGACGGGACAAATCATAAGTAATTAATTATTTGATCTCATTTTTCTCTCTTTTAAACATATTAAAAACAAAAAAGAAGTTAATAAACCTCCAAACCAGTTACATCAACCGGCAAGAATCTGTCATTTGTGTCTTCCTTGTGGGATGCTCATCCAAGTTTAAATTTTCGTTATTTTCACCCAAGATCTGTTGATTTTTTGTTTTTAAACATATTCCATAAAGACCACATCTTAATTTTGTTTGTCAGAATAATTTAGAAGTAAAGGCAAATTAATTTTTTATTTAGGATCCAAGATATATAAAAAAATTGGTGATAACTTACACGGGAAATCCAAAAAGGGACAGAGGATTTTAAAGTGCTTTTCCTCTCAATCTAAAATTAGTTTTAAATTAGTTGTTTCAAAATATACTTTTTCTACCTAGATGTAATAAAATGGTATGATATTATTTTTCTTTGCTTGCCTTAATTTTAAGTTAAATGTAATTTGTGATAACTGACGGGACATTTCTCATAAAACGCTGATATTTTGTTTGCCTATATTTTGGCTAGTGGCTGTTATTTTATGATTTGAAGAAAAGTTATTATATTCTAATAATTGTACACGTTTACTAATACCCCGACACTTCTTTGGTGGTTATGGTTATTTAAATAGAAAAATCGAAAAAATGACCAAAAACCTTTATCGCTCGTGGAATTGCCTCTTTACAAACTGCGAAGATGTACTTAAAAAAATGTATGAATATGTAACGTATTTAAAAAAATTTTAATGTATTTCAAAGTATTGTAAACAAAATTTGTATACCGATTTCAGGAGTGTCCCCCCCCCTCGCCTAAACTGACAAGAAAATGACAACAGGTTTTGATCGGATTTCAAAATATTTCAATGTATTTAAATATATTTCAAAATATTTCAATGTATTTCAATGTATTGTAATATATTTTAATGTATTTCAGAGTATATTAAAGTATTTCCAGGTTTTTAAAAGTATTTTAAAGTATTTAAAAGTATTTTAAACAAAATATGTACAATTACTTCAGGAGTGTCTCACCCCTCGACATCAAATGACAAGAAAATGACAAAGGGTTTTGATCGGATTTCAAAATATTTAAATATATTTCAAAATATTTCAATGTATTTCAAAGTATTGTAATATATTTTAATGTATTTCAAAGTATTTTAAGGTATTTCAAAGTATTTTCAGGTATTTCAAAGTATTTTAAAGTATTTTAAAGTATTTTAAAGTATTTCAATGTATTTTAACGTATTTTAAACAAAATTTGTACAATTATTTCAGGAGTGTCCCACCCCTCGACATCAACTGACAAGAAAATGACAACAGGTTTTGGTCGGATTTCAAAATATTTCAATGTATTTCAATGTATTTCAAAATATTTCAATGTATTTCAAAGTGTTTTAATATATTTTAATGTTTTTCAAAGTATTTAAAAGAATTTTAAGGTATTTCAAAGTATTTCTAAGTATTTTAAAGTATTTCCAGGTATTTCAAAGTATTTCAACGTATTTTAAATAAAATTTGTACAATTATTTCAGGAGTGTCCCACCCCTCGACATCAACTGGCAAAAAAATGACAACAGGTTTTGGTCGGATTTCAAAATATTTCAATGTATTTCAATGTATTTTAAAATATTTTAATTTATTTCAAAATGTTGTAATATATTTTAATATATTTTAATGTATTTTAAAGTATTTTAAAGTATTTACAGGTATTTCAAAGTATTTTAAAGTATTTCAATGTATTTCGACGTATTTTAAACAAAATTTGTACAATTATTTCAGGAGTATCCCACCCCTCGACACCAACTGACAAGAAAATCAGAACAGGTTTTGGTCGGATTTCAAAATATTTCAATGTATGTCAAACTATTTTAAGGTATTTTAATGTATTTGAAAGTATTTTAAACAAAATTTGTACACCTATTTCAGGAGTGTCTTATCCCTCGGATGGCATTATCATAATGGCAGACACGCTGGAAGGTCTTCTAACAGTTTTTGAGTCAAAAGTGGGGATTAACATATTACAAGAAAACGGCAACAGGTCGAATGCGGCGATAAAGGCCGTTTTTCCAACTAATATTAAAAGCGATTTCCAATTTACCTGAAACTTTTATTTTTTTTTAATTGTTATTTTAAGAAATTATAACTACAAAATGTTTTGTAAAATGTTCTTAAATTTCCCAACTGCAATGATCATCAGGTGAATACTAACAAAAACTACTACTACAGTGAACGATAAAAAACTAACCAGTGTTCAGTGAACCCACATAGTTGAAATCTGTTACCTCCGAAAAGTATGGGTTTTCAAATATCCTTGATTGTCATGCTCTGTCGAGAAAATACATTCTGGTTCCTCTGTATTAATGATGTTTCTTTAAACTACCGCTTGAATAGATGTTGGTCCTTGGCGACGATCATTGTCTCTTTCCATTCCATATGATGTTGATTTTCCCAGTTTGTCGAGTTTTATGTTTGTGTTCCATAAGGCGAACTTTCATGGGTCTGGTTTTCTCCAATATAGAAATCCCTACACTCGCATGGTACTTGCTAGATACATTTCTTGGTATTGTGGCGATTGGTTTAGTTTTTATTAACTGACTTTTTATTGTTCTGGTCGTTTTGAGGACAGTCCGAAGATAGTATTGGTTGCCTATTCTTCTTATCTTTTCTGAGATTCCTGTGTAAACTGGCATTTTATGACATATAGTGAAGGAGTAAGTCCGAAATTAACTCTGTGTTTCGGACTTCCATTGTCTATATTTTTTTTATACACGAAATTTCGATCAGTACAATCTCTAATCGTCTTCAGGTGCAAACTACAATCTATTCCTAAGGCTACGTACTTATATATTATGGAAAATCACTCAACCGTGAAGTTTAAGAAGTTGGCAAGAAGGGGCACTTGGTTTACTGTAAATATCCTGAGTGTGCCCAAAAAAGGCAGCTTCAAGGAATTTTTGTTTCTTCCAGTGTGACTCCTTGTGCAAAACCTTTGCTTCTGTCCACTTCATTCGGTGTTGTTTTGACCATGCGGCGATTCCTGATTTTGTTATTTCACCTCTTTGTATGATTCATATTCATCATTCATATGTATGATTCACCACAATCACAAGGAACTTGGTAAATGCATTCCTTATTTTGTTTGTTCTCCGGTTTTGTTTTACTAAGAAGGCTTCGAATTGTATTATTACATTTAAAAGCTGTTTTAATATTAAAGTTGTTCGCTACTCTTCGAATTTTCTCTGATACTCCTTTAATGTATGGAATTGTAAAGAATAATGCATTTGCCTGGTTTTGGTTTTGTAATCTCTATCCTGTTTGCTGAAATTTAGAAATAGTATATGTTATAAGTTTAAGGCTGTAACCATTCTGCTCCTTCTTAATTAATTAATTAATTAATCTTCTTAGTTCGATTTCCAAGTCATGAAAATTGTTACAAATTTGAACGGCTCTGTTATACAAAGTTCCTATTATGCCTCGTTTGGTTGTAGCGGAATGATTTGAACCTTGATTTAAATATTGTCCTGTGTGAGTAGGTTTACGATAGACTGTTGTTCTGATGTCGCTTTCTACTCGTTTGACAAGTACATCAAGAAAATGAATTTGACAATTTTACTCCAACTTCATTATGAGTTTAATGGGGGTCTTGTGTTATTTACTGTTCCTCGGTCGGAGAAAACGATTTTATCTAAAACCGTCCTTATATAAAACTGGTTTTAGGCGCGTATAAACCTACTAAGTGAGAACTGATACAACATGCATAAGAACCGTGCAAGAATCGAGAAACACAGATTTCCTTTAAGGAATATTTTTGGTTTTCTTAATAAAATTAGAACATAATTCAGAAAATCATCCAGATAAAATTTACTAGTTTTGTTCTGATAAAGAAAAAACAGTTTCAGGTTCCTCAAAAGTTAAAACATATTATTTGTCAAGCCATTATGCCTCACTTAATGAAATTACTTAGCTGCTGTCTTAACTATCCGTATACCTGAACTGTACAAACATTATAAGCTCCGACCAAAATTCATTCATAAAAATAAAGAAGGAAGAGAACGAATTACAGCGTAGGCGTAGTAGCATTGATATCAGCAGCACCATCAGAACAGGGTTTTTAAAACGTATTGAAAAATGATCCTGCAGAGTTAGACATGACGTTTTCATCCGTGATGATAACACTGTCAATAGGTTAGGTCGGGTTATGGTCTTTTAATTAATTACCTTCTATAATGGTAGAGCCATGATAGTAATTTAAGGCCTAGAATATTTTACCATGATTGTAACGTTCTGGTTTAACCATTTTTTTTAATGATTTTTACATTTTTTTAGCTTTCTTTCCAAACTTTCGATTTCTAGAATAAAACACTCACTTTTTTAAATATTTATAGTGGGATTTACTAAGATTTAAAATAGTACCCCCCACAGGTCTAAATATTTACACCTGTGGAGGGTACTAAATTTTAAAAACAATTTTCAAAAAATACTTACTCATACAGAAAAGACACAAAGTTATTCATTATTTTGTGTTGTTATTGCAAAATACCGCTGAAAAATTGCTTTTTTCCTCAAAATATACCATGTTTTAGGAGAAAATGCCCTAAAACTAATTATTTTTGACAGGTTTCAAAATTGCAAATGTTGAATACGCCAAAAATTTTATATGCAAATAGCTTCATTATCTGTGTTTGAAGTTATAAAGTTGGTGATTTTTTTAGACCACCTCTGGAAGGTGGTTTAAATTTATACCCTCCAGAAAGGATAGTTTTGTGACCATTGGTGATAAGTTCGTTTATAATTTCCCTAAGTAATCGTTTTTACAAGAGTTAATTTACCTTATTTAATATTCCAAGTGGTTCATTAATCAATAAAACACCTCCAATTTTGTTCAAAAAACGCCATATTTTGAACCCGTTTTCAGCACAAAAAATATATTCATGAGGGCACTACGAGGCGGCAAAACAAACATAAATGAGGGTCACTGATTATGCACGAAAACTATTTACAATGAAAACAAATCCAAAACAAGCTGCCTGGGTTCATCGGTACTTCAATGACCTGGCCATGTTCTACCAGAGAACCGGGCACCGTCCAGTTCGTTGAGCCGATATGACTCTTTTGTGAACGCATCAGTTGGATTCAGGTCTGTTTTTAGCCGCATTTGTTTCCATGACATCCTTTGATGAAATATTTTTATTTGTGGTTTACGATTGCGATGGGCTTGTGTTTATAAAGTTTTTCCATACTTTCGATAGATAAAAACCCCTTTTAAATAAATACGAATAAAATAAGGATTATTCTTTTTTTTAGGTACCAAGTTCTTAAACTCTTTAAAATTAATAAAAAACGTGCCCATACCTTAAATTAAATACATTTTAACAGGTAATTAACTAAATTATTTTAAGGTTCATCATGGCTCTACCATAAGACTAGTAATTCACAATGACAACATAAAACGTCAATATTAGGGTAAAGTGATGAAGTCGAGTTGGTAAGAACCACCGTTCTATATCTATTTTGTAGCCTGATAGTGAGGTATAATGAGTGGAAGGGTGTGCTAGTAGATTTTCTAAACTCTAGTGCTTTAAAATTTAAAAAAATTGCTTATGCAATCTTACCGTACATTATTATTATGTTAAACAAACTAAACATATAAGTTAAAGAATTGAATTCCAGAGACCACCAAGGCAGTCCCGAATTCCTTTCGTTCACCAACAAGTCCTGATGCGTGCCATTGAGTAAGCCAAACTCTTGATGATTCCAAGATATTGAATTTTTAGCATTATGTCGAATACACGAAGAATGTCTGGCATTCGAACGGTTGTCCTCGCGGTCCGGTGAAATATGGTTATTGGAAAATATTGCAGTCAGGTTGTTCTTTTGTTTGGCTTAACGCCCATTTATACACACGTGAAAAAATTCGAATGAAATTGGCTTTGGACTTTTATTTTTTTCCCAATTTTTGTATAAAAATTTAACAACCATTAATTTAGAAGTAAATTATTGAATAAAAAAACGTTCCCGAAGATTTTTTTTTGATAATTTTAAAGATAATAAATAAAAAATCCCCGCCAATTTCTTATGTAGCGTGGACACACGTTAATTTTTTTCAAATTTTAATATGTTATAGGGAAGGGTTAGACAAATATTTTTTTATCATTGCCACCTCTCCCGATGGTTCAGAGTGAGCCAGAAAATAAGTTTAAAGTACAAAAATTGTCTATTTTGTACCTCACTAAATCCTTGTTTTTACGAAAAGTATGAAACGAAGAAAAATGTATTTTGTTTAGTAAAGCACAACTAACATTTTTTGCATCTACACTTTACTTTATACAGGGAGGATAAAAAAATCATTATTTTTGCAAAATATTTTTGTTAGTCTCTAGAGCAATAAAACAATAAATTTTTTTAATTTTCATGTGAATCAATGGCGTACCAAAAATATTTTTTGGGGGGAAGAGTTCTACCGACGACGAAAATATGAACATTTTTTTTACCTTTTTTTGAAAAGGTAACTAAAGCAGGCAACGTAAAGTTTATAGCTACCTACTGTACGATTATCCCAGTAGGTAAAAGAAAAGTTATTATTTTCGTATGAGACGATAGAACCCCCCCCCCCCAAGAAAAGTTTTTTTGATACTCCACTGCTTACTTATTTGCTTAAAACACCATCAGAAATATTTCGCAAAAATAACGATTTTTGACCAATTTTCAACAATTTTTTTTACCCTCCCTGTATAAATACGGGCTAAGGTATAAATACAAAAAATGTTAGTTGTGCTTTACCAAACAACATACGTGAAACTTGAAAACAAGGATTTCGTGAGGTACAAAATAGTCAATTTTTGAACTTTAACCTTATTTTCTGGCTCACCCTGTACCTATTGGGAGTAAATCAATTCCGGGGAATGATCCCATCCCTCGAAAAAAAGATGCTTTTTATATTGAAAAATATACATTTTTCGCGCATGCTTGCCTGAGAAATAGAACCGATCCCTGGCTTTGGAGTCGGGGAGCGCGAACACCCAATTTTTGATAGAATGGAATGAGCAATCACCGCTCAAGAATACGAAATGAGTTCGACGTGGGAAAATCCGACACAAATTTATGTCGCTGCTCAAGAATTAGGGCCCAGGTGACTTTGGCGATTTTTTATTACGACAAAGTTGATATTAAATAAATCCGTTTGTGGCGGATTCATAATAATAATGCGTATCTGGCTGCCGCACGGAAGGTTCCGGGTTCGAATCCTAGGCTAGGCACAGATATTTTGTGTTTGTCTTTAACATTGCAAAAACTTGGCTGCAACTGGGCATTGATCCTATAATGGATGGAAAGGCACAAAAAAAAAGAAAAAAAAAAGTTTACGAAATTTCTGGAAAAAGAAATAATTCGTACTCACTCGGCATTCCTACTTAAAATCTAAGTACTTATCTGACATTTGGGCAGAAACATCATTATCCATTTTTTTCCAGGGATGGTGAAAAATTGCTATTTTTTTAAATTTAATTTTTAAGAAATATCATTTTTGACACTTGTTTTCAAAAATATGAGGTATATTCTTTCCAGTTATGTAACTTTTTTTTGAATCGGTCTATTGGTTATAGACAACTGAAAAAGTCTCATTTTTTGTGGCCCACCTTATATTTTGTTTCAAGATATTTTTGTGCGTAAACTCCTTTTACCGAATTACCTAAAATTTTTTTCGTCAGTCCACATTTTTCTGGAAAATTTCGAAAATTTGCGGTAATAATTTAATCACTAGTAAGTATTTTTGTGCCTATACAGACCGCTTCAAGCTACTGCGAACATAGGGGGAATCAAGTCCAATTTACTCTCCGTGCCGTACGACCGAGGTGGATTCGAAGCACGCTGCAGTGTTATCTTTTGGAAATTCATTTTGTTTTTATTATTTTGTTTTATTTCTGCCTTGCTCGAGAAACAGATGGGTAAGTTCTTAATTGAAATAATACATTTTTAAAACCAAAAATGGATGTCTACGAAGTTGCCGAAAAAGTGCAGATGGTCAAATGGTTAAATCGTCATAACCCAACACACGTTCGATATTGGTCGAGGGAAAATTTGCATTTGTATTTTGACGTAAGAACACAGTATCCCCAAAAACTAAATGTTTGGGGGGGGGGGTATTATAGGGGAACACGTAATTGGGCCATTTTTTATTAACGGCAATTGCAATTTGAATGGTCCTAGATACTTGGATCTACTGCAGTAGCACATTATTCCAACTGCTAGGCAGTTGTTAGGTGTGAGATTTGGTGAAACATGGTTTCAACAAGATGGTTGTTCCGCTCACAATGTTGGCCTTGTTAGGGAATATCTTGATAATGTATTTCCTAATCGGGTTATAAGTACACGGGGAACTATTTTATGGCCAGCTCGATCTCCCGATCTTGCTCCTAATGACTTCTATCTGTTTTTGAAGAAGCTTTTCAAATTATCACCCCTAACATGCTTGGAAACGTTAGAAAGGGTTTTTATAGTAGGCTCGGATATTGTCTAGCCGAGCAAGGAGGACTTTTCGAACATTTGCTTTAATTTTTTTTTGACTGGGAGAATCTTTTTGGTTTTTAGAATGTATTATTTTATTTTGAGAACTTGCTTTTATTTTGTTTTTCCTTATTATTTTCATTGTAACACGTCGTCACTGATAAATCTGAGCAGTTGACAATAAAACGTTCTTATTTATCAGTGACAAAAAATAAGAAAATTACGTTATAAAAATTTGCGTATTTATTGACCAAATTCCGGTTTCATTGACTACGCTCCACACAGCACCGTGTTTAGAGGCGTACTAAATACCAAAGGAAAGTCATGCAAGTGGTGATCGCAAACCTGAGTATTAGTTGCATCACTGATATGCGTGCAGTGTCTCTACATGTACGTACACTGGCAAATTAGACTTCTTCCGCCCTATGTTCGCAGTAGCTTGAAGCCGTCTGTATATATTTAATCGCTCGCTAAACCACTAAATTAAACACTTTATAAACTAATTAATTTTTATTTCGGTATATTTCGGAGCATATAGAGTCTAAACGAGGTACATAGTTAGTGTCTGCATGTGTATCGTCGAAAATACAAAATATTTTCCGCAAAATCCATTTTCCGACCATGTTTAACACACAACGCAACAACGATAACCCGACCCCCCAATTTTGACCATACATTCACTGTTTAATTACTCGATGTCCAGTGGCGGCACTTGTGTGGGGGACTGATAGGGGGGGGGGGGTAATTTCATTAGTTTTTTTTTTCCCGAACTACTTTCTTGCCAGAGTCATTTCTTCCCGGATTCCTACCGACTAAAACCCCTCGATTGTGACTCCAACCTGCCTGGTGGCCAGCTACAGTTACTGCACTGCAGCCATTTCTGGCTTATTGTGCACCCTCTTGGTTCCTAGGCTAACTACTCCATTAATTTTGTCCCCTTTGCAAGTTTGTATAGGTGCTTAATGGAGTAGGCCCCAGTCAATATTGGGTTTAGTTCAACTTTCCCAAATATTAGGTGCCTTTTGCGATCCAGTACCTCGCATTGGCATATTACATGTTCTACTGTTTCCGGTTCCTGATTGCATTGTCTGCAGCTCAGTTCCCGTGATACAGGCCCATGTTGTTTAGGTGAACTTTAACCGCCATATGGCCGGTCATGATTCCTATTATAGTTCTCACTTGCATTCTATTATAGCCTAGCAGGTCTTTCCTGAGTTTAGCACTCAGGCCTTTGATAACGACTTTGCTGTGTATTAACCCCTGTCTTTCCAGCCAGTGGCTTTCGTGTTTTTCCCTTATCCAGAGTTTGACCGGGTACCTTATTGTAGATTTTGGTACCCCCAGGGCTGGTTCTGGTCCAATATATTTTTTTGACGATCCTTGTCTTGCAAGTTCGTCAGCTTTTTCATTTCCTTGGATGTTTGCCAGTTTCATTAGTTCAGCAAGGCATTCCCACACCAGCTTTGAGGTGATCTTCGAGCACATAATCTGGATTGTATAGATATGATTTGACCGAAGTATCCCATTCTATTGCTCTTGCGCATTCTGGGATGGCAAAGATTTCTGCTTGGAAAACTGTCGGGTAAAATCCCAGTGAGAAATGCAGATCTTTCGTCAATTTTTAATCCGTCTGTATACCAGATCAGTCCTTCCTGTGGCAGCGGGTTGTTTTGTCCTGACCACTCTACTTTCTCCTGTTTAATTACTTCTAGAGTTGGTGCGTATAGGTATTTTGGTGACATCTGGTCTGACCTCATGTGTGGGATTGGTATATCTAAAAACCTCTCCTCTCTATTATTTTTCATTAGTAAATTAAAATTATGGAATTATTTTTCCCTGCCTGCCTAAAATCAACAATTGTTACACTGGGAGGAAGTTAAAAAACCTCCAAATCAGTTACTTCAATCGAAAAGAAACTAAAAAACAAAAGATCAAAAGATCTTGAGTGGAAATAACGAAAATTCAAACTTGGATGAGTATTCCACAAGGAACACACAAAAGATCAAAGCGAAAAGAGAAATGAATAAACGATGTTTCGCCTGGGTAACCAGCGTGGGCTCATCAGTAGTTTCACTGGTCACCCTCCACTATACATCATTAAACACCATCATACACTTAAATTTTCAACCTTGAACCACTCACAAATAGGCATCGTTCCGCACTGGTACTTACTTATCCAAGTTACCTTTGACCTTTTGTGTGTTCCTTGTGGAATACTCATCCAAGTTTGAATTTTCGTTATTTCCACTCAAGATCTTTTGATCTTTTGTTTTTTAGTTTCTTTGCGGTTGAAGTAACTGATTTGGAGGTTTTTTAACTTCTTCTTTGTTTTAATTGCCTTAGGAGCATAATTCTACTGGAAATATTAACACGCCAGGACGAATTCGTATTAGGTAACTTGGATAAGTAAGTACCAGTGCGGAACGATGCCTATTTGTGAGTGGTTCAAGGTTGGAAATCTAAGTGTATGATGGTGTTTAATGATGTATAGTGGAGGGTGATCAGTGAAACTACTGATGAGCCCACGCTGGTTAACCAGGGCGAAACATCGTTTATTCATTTCTCTTTTCGCTTTGATCTTTTGTGTGTTCCTTGTGGAATAATCATCCAAGTTTGAATTTTCGTTATTTTAACTCAAGATCTTTTGATCTTTTGTTCAATTGTTACACTGCCTAAGAAGTTTTTAGCAAAGAAGTTTGGTAAATAGGTCGTGATTCTTTAGATTTTGACTTACTTACAGCAGAAATAAAATTTATAGGAAATAAAATACAAGAGAGAGAGACTTTCATTTTTAACAAAAATCTTAAATCTTAATATTTTTCGCCTGGGGCGCTGTACCATCTTTCACTTTTACGACTCCGTTCGTTCATGACTGCTTTTTTTGCATTTTAAGTGTCATTTTCGCAAAAATTTTCGCCTGGTGAATAAAACACTCAAACTCCCAAAACCTTATCAATATTTACGATTTTAGTTGAATTTTAAGTCAAAAAATGCATTTTAAGTGCTATTTTCTCAAAAAAAAAACACGATTTTGACATCAAATTTGGGATAAATAAACAATTTTATATTTGGATAACACCCCCCCCCCTCTGATTTGAGCCCAGATCCGCGCTTGTAAGCACCTGTTTCCTTGTTTTAATTAGGGTCACATTTTTACTTCAAATTAAATTTTTTTATTATTTATCCTTAAAGCCCCCTCCCCCCCCCCCCCGAAGCCAATTCCTGAGTGCGCCACTAACTTATTGCCTCATTTAAAATAAAGCATAGCGTTCTTAATTTTTATCCTAACGTTGTAAGGGCAACTGTGTCATTTAATTAGGAACATTTTGTAAATTTAATGTTTTAAAGATACTCTGCGGGACTAGTTTTACGACGGAGCTAAAGTGCTGCTACGCGTACCAATAAACGTCAAAAAGTGTCGAAAAATCTCATCATGTAAAAGAAAAGATAGCATTTATGTGACTTTTCTGAACAGTGACGGCGACATTTTATATCTTAAATGTTTTAAAGGTTTCTTTACATACAAAAGTAAGCCTAATAACAAACATTTTGAAATAAAAGAACGGGTTTTTACAAAAACTGCCTACAAAAATTAAAATTGAATTATTTTTTATTTACTCGATCAGTATTAAGAAACCTAAATTTTAAGGAATATAAGCAAATAGTAGTAGTAGAGAAGGGGCGGCGCGAAGCCTGGCAAGTAGGCCTCCCTGGGGCCTTTCTGCCTTACTCCGAGACTGCCCCTAATCCGCCGCCTGAACCACTGGTCTGGCAGTCTGGAGTTTTACTGTTCTTTTTGCAAAGTCCAGTATTTTATCCCATTTGAGCGTGTGCAGGTCCACCTCATCCAGGGTCGGGAACCGAATACCTGGTATCTCGTCCTCTGCAGGCTCGGCAGGTGTAGTCATTTTCCAGCGCGATCCGGGTCATGTACTTCCTTAGTCGGTTGTGACCTATTATGATTCCTGTCAGCAAACCAGCGTCCGGGCCCTTCACGAAGTCCCTGGTCTGTCTGCATCCTGTTCCTCCTTTCCAAGCGGTCGCAATGGCATCGTTGGTCCATTTATTGAGTCGACTTTACAGTTGCCTTTTGGTTGTTCCTAGGAGTGGTTCCGGCCCTACATACTGGGTGCTGGCCCCGATCCTGGCGGGGTCGTCGGCCTTGTGATTCCCCGGCACCCCCATAAGTGACACTTGTGTCACCAGGGTGTTGTTGATCTAGGGCGCCTTTAGTGCCTCTAGGGCCAATTGGCTGTCGGAGCATATACAGGGTTCCTAAGCAAATCCTTAAGGGGCCAAGCAGCCGTGTATAAGACGCAGACAAACGGAAAAGCACATTAGGCAGAAAAGGATGGGCATGGGGCGATGTTGTCACTACATCTTACACGTAGTAAATCCATTCCAGGTTGTTGTTTTCTAATGTTTTCCATTTTCATACCTTTAGGACTGGAATAAAAATTGTTTTTGCTCGACTTTAATACCAAACTGATGAAAGATATCGTAAAAAAAAATATTTTTCGGCTTTTCATTTTGTAACCATTGTCCTTACGCACTGTTTACAGGCTGGGGACTGAGATACATGCAAATGCCTAACCTAAAGCGTTCATACACGGCCGGAGAAATCGACTGAGATATTTCCGTAGAAACTTTATCAAGCAAATAGGACGGGTTGACGCCTTCGAACGTCCAACCCGGGTTTTGCACTTTGATTCGAAATCAAAAAGGAGGAACAGTCAGATGTGGGGCCGTGCACAAATTACGTAACGGTGACTTTACCAATTTTTGACCCCCTCCCTATGTAATGTTTTGTAACGGTTTGGCACGCCACTCCTCTAATATTACGTAACGATTTCAAGACCACTACCCCCCCCCCCCTCAAAAAAAAACTTTTCACTTATTTTCAATCCAAATTTTCTTAGTTTCACACAAATGCAAACGCTGTCGAAAACCCCCCTCCCCCTACGTAACGTTTTGTAACCCCCCTCCCCCCTATAACCATTACGTAATTTGTGCATGCCCCCTGTAGTCCCAGTGGAGGAGGGCCAGAAAATTGATATTTTTTTCTTAAAAATTATACTCTTTAGACCTATTTCTTTGCGTTCCCGAA
Organism: Oxystoma pomonae; assembly: GCA_963921995.1. Lineage (NCBI taxonomy): Eukaryota > Metazoa > Arthropoda > Insecta > Coleoptera > Brentidae > Oxystoma > Oxystoma pomonae. The sequence continues at coordinate 5,293,579 of OY998170.1, forward strand.
ATTACGTAATTTTTGAAAAAAAATTGTAAGCGACGCCATTTTTATTTCGTGCTTTGTTTTTCTAACATTTTTGCGTTCGGCTAATTTAATTGAAAAATTTCTCGAAAACTGATCCCGTCTCTGTTCCTAAATTTTTTCGAATAGAAGTAGAGTATGACCATGGGCGAAATAATTTTTTTCTACGGTATGACGAAAATTTCGAGAAAGTTGAAGAAAAAAATAAAAAAAGTGGCAGAGCTCAAGTTTTTCGTAAAAAAAACGTTTTTTGTAAAGAAACAGAGAAAAATTAATCTTTTCACCCCTTTTCGGGTGTTACAAATATTGACAGCCCCTTATTTTTCGCTTTTACCCTCCCGCTAGTTTTGAAGAATTGGTTCGCTACATGTTTCGAGATCATGTCATAAAACACCTCGAAAATATCAAATGTAGTGTAGGGCCAGCTTTATTTAAAATCAATCGCAAGCAAAAAGCTCTGCAGGAAAAACAGCACCTAGTGCTAGCTGCATGGTTTGGCCGTTTCCGGATAGATGTCACTAGTAGCACAGAATGGAAAGAAATTTAATTTAAGCAGTCCGGAGATAATAACAAACTGGCACCATTGCTCAGAACTTTCTATGCCATTTCTGTTTGATTTATTGAAATCCTATCCCTAAGGAAAATCTTAGGAACCCTGTATAAACATGCTCCTCCGTACCGTTCTTTATTTCCTCCATGATTGCAGCCATTATTATGACATACACCTCTGCCTCAAAAGACCGTGGCTTGCTCTCCGAGCGGGTAGCTCTTTCGAACCTCCTAGTCTTCTACGTAAACCCCCAATCCTGTGGTTTGCTTCTCCGACAGTTTGGACCCGTCGGTGTAGCAAATCACGGCGTTCTCCTCGAATTGTTCGCGGAGGTTTTCGCTCTGCCATAATTCCCTGTCTGGGATGACTATTTTGTATCTCTTGTTGAATCTCCAGGGGTTTTTTGGTCTTTGTGTGTTGATCGCTGCCATTGGAATTTCTCTCTCTACGCAGTTAGTGTAAACTTGTATTTAAAAATCGTCAGATTTTTCGTAAGGGCGAGATTTTTTGGCGGTTTTTGAAGAATCGCGACCATACTGCCCAGACAGCCCAATAAAGTCATGTACTAAAATAGGTCTAGCGATTATTGAGTTATTGGAGATTTTTTTTAACCAGGCACTATTGTGGCCGGGCCGTACTTTGACACTTGACAGATAGACAGATACGCGTTCAAACCAAATCGAATTAAGCTGCTACTTGTCTTTGGGCGTCGTACGATAATACAGCGTTCAAACATTGTGTAATTTTAGTTTTAAATATCGATTTCCAACTTTGAATAGACGGATAGATAGTGTTATTGCAGAATTAACGCTATATAGTGTGTTGCGATTAAATCGCCGGCGAGTTTAACCAAAATTGATGAGAACAAGCCCGGTTGATAAATAAATTATGAACGTGTAGCTCCTTTGTTATAAAGGGTGGTCCATAAAAAAGCGCACATTAAAATTCAAGATGGCGGACGCTTTTGAAAAATGCCTATTTTTCGCCCCCTGCCAATTTTTTATGTGCACAGCTGTCTGTCCTGACTAACTTCAGTTAAAAAGCCACATCCTTGATGTGTTCAAAAAGGTATCACTTGTTAAAATTGGTCATGAAATACGAACGACGGAATAAAATTAACAGAGTGAGTTTTTAGCCTCTTATTGAAAGTTACAGTCATTTTTGACATTAAATTGACAGTAGATCCAAATCCACGTTTTAGCAAAACAAAAAAACTACTCCCTTGACTTATGGCGCTCTTGTTAATTTTTCAAAGTATAGTAGAACTGTATGCTGAAACACAAAATTCATTTTTCTAGAGGCCAAGAACTCACCCTGTTACTTTTATTACGTCTTTCGTATTTCATAACCAATTTTAACGAGTAATACCTTTTTGAACACGAAAAGAGTGTGGCAGGAAAGACGCATAAAAAACAGGCAGGGGGGGGGCGAAAATATGGCATTTTTCAAAAGCGTCCTTCATTTTGAATTTTAGCAAAATGTCATCCTGATGACAGAATCCTCTAGTATAAAGCTTTAGCTTTCCAATATAGTAGTTTTAACAACTAGTGACTAAAAAAGTGCTTTTTTTACAAGCGTTGGTTTAAATAACGAGCACTGCGAGGTATTTAAAAACGCGAGTAAAAAAAAGCACAGTTTAGACGCCAGTTGTTAAGACTATTTTTTTAATACCTTTATCAAAAAATCCAAGAAAAACAGGAAAATACTTTTAAAAATCTCGAACGAAGAGAATTTCTCGCAGCACACCATTTTCACACTATGAATCAAGGCGGCTGGTAAATGAAATAACAGTCGTTGCCATAGCGATGTGTCTTTTTACTCGGTGACGTTTATTGTTGCGACATTTTAATCTTTGACAATTTAATATTTTAACGATATTTTTAAATGATTTTTTTCCTAAATACTTGGTGAAAACTGGCGGAAATGGCTTAATTCTTAGGCAAGAAGAATTAGATTTTTTCAATATTACTATTTTCCGCTATTTCTTTTTAACTTTGGGTAAAAAACGGATAGATATCTTTTTTGCACCCGTGATCAAAAAAAAAAACCGGTAACCAAAAAAGCCATGCTTATAGTTATCTGCAGACTTACTAAGTTATTAAAATCATGTTTTTGATGAAGGTATAAAAAAAAATTAAATCAAACAGGTAGTAATGAATTTGTACCCAAAAAAAAATGTGCGCTTTTTTATGCATGAAATAAAAAACAATTAAAATGAAAACGACAATAGGTAGTTTTCTACTTCGCCAAAACGCAGTTGAACAAAATGAGGTCTTAATTTTTTATAAAATTATAATTTCATACATTTTACTTACATAAATTAAGATGATTTTCGTATTCTGCGACCTCCTTCCTTCTTACAGAAAAAAAAGATTTTTCTACCACTTGTAGTAACTCTTCTTCTAACGTCCTAAAATTTTTATGGAGTCAAAATAATGGAACCCAATTGCTAGATAACTGCTCACAATATGTGGGTATTAAATTACCCTGAAAATGGTTGGAATAACAGAAAATTCCCAACAGAAAAAACTCGTAATTTATTTAATAAATATGATAATAACAAGAGACGAAAGCAGTCGGGGAGGACGTGATAACAATATCTGTATGCAGATAAAAAAAGAATAAAAATCAGGTAGTCTTTCACTTTTAACATTTAAAATTTTGGTCTGTCTTCCTAAAATTTTTATAGAGGTAAAACAATGGAAACCAATAGCTAGATAACTGTTCTAAATATATGTGTATTAAATTACCCTGAAAATGGTTGAAATATCAGAAAATTCCCAACAGATAAAACTTGTAATTTATTTAATAAATATGATAATAACAAGAGACGAAAGCAGTCGGGGAGGACGTGATAACAATATCTGTATGCAGATAAAAAAAGAATAAAAATCAGGTAGTCTTTCACTTTTAACATTTAAAATTTTGGTCTGTCTTCCTAAAATTTTTATAGAGGTAAAACAATGGAAACCAATAGCTAGATAACTGTTCTAAATATATGTGTATTAAATTACCCTGAAAATGGTTGGAATATCAGAAAATTCCCAACAGAAAAAACTCGTAATTTATTTAATAAATATGATAATAACAAGAGACGAAAGCAGTCGGGGAGGACGTGATAACAATATCTGTATGCAGATAAAAAAAGAATAAAAATCAGGTAGTCTTTCACTTTTAACATTTAAAATTTTGGTCTGTCTTCCTAAAATTTTTATAGAGGTAAAACAATGGAAACCAATAGCTAGATAACTGTTCTAAATATATGTGTATTAAATTACCCTGAAAATGGTTGGAATATCAGAAAATTCCCAACAGATAAAACTTGTAATTTATTTAATAAATATGATAATAACAAGAGACGAAAGCAGTCGGGGAGGACGTGATAACAATATCTGTATGCAGATAAAAAAAGAATAAAAATCAGGTAGTCTTTCACTTTTAACATTTAAAATTTTGGTGTGTCTTCCTAAAATTTTGATAGAGGCAAAACGATGGAAACCAATTGCCAGATAACTGTTCACAATATATGTGTATTAAATTACCCTGAAAATGGTTGGAATAACAGAAAATTCCCAACAGAAAAATCTCGTCATTTATTTAATAAATATGATAATAACAAGAGACGAAAGCAGTCGGGGAGGACGTGATAACAATATCTGTATGCAGATAAAAAAAGAATAAAAATCAGGTAGTCTTTCACTTTTAACATTTAAAATTTTGGTCTGTCTTCCTAAAATTTTTATAGAGGTAAAACAATGGAAACCAATAGCTAGATAACTGTTCTAAATATATGTGTATTAAATTACCCTGAAAATGGTTGAAATATCAGAAAATTCCCAACAGATAAAACTTGTAATTTATTTAATAAATATGATAATAACAAGAGACGAAAGCAGTCGGGGAGGACGTGATAACAATATCTGTATGCAGATAAAAAAAGAATAAAAATTAGGTAGTCTTTCACTTTTAACATTTAAAATATTGGTCTGTCTTCCTAAAATTTTTATAGAGGCAAAACAATGGAAACCAATAGCTAGATAACTGTTCTAAATATATGTGTATTAAATTACCCTGAAAATGGTTGGAATAACAGAAAATTTCCAACAGAAAAAACTCGTAATTTATTTAATAAATATGATAAAAACAAAAGACGTAAAGCAGGCGTGGGGAGACGTGTTAATAATTTCCGTATGCAGATGACACCGCTGATATATGCGCTCTTGTACTCCGTACGTATATGAAGTTAAGAGTTCTCTCGAGTTGGACATTCGAATTAAAAGTTTAGGCTAATGCGATGGAGTGCGAATATTCGAGAAAGGCGGAGACCGCGAATGTGAAAATATTTTGCTAAAGGGCCGATTAGTGGTTGATTTATTTTTGGTTATTATAAAGCAAAATTAAGGCGGATAGTCTATTATTAAAAATGTCTTATTAGGGAATAAACGCCGATATATTAGGGACTTATTGGTACAATAAGTCGGCATGGCCTGACTTATATATATAGTCGGCACAAGTGTATCGTGATCGGCACTAGTTTTGACAGATCCGCACAAAGTTTAAAGATTTTTGATATTGTTGTCATCTAAATATGTCATCTAGATTGTGCCACGCAAAAAGTTCTATAAAAAGCAAAAACACGTTATAAAACATGATTTTGCTGGATATATTTTTTTCTAACAGAGAAACATGTACAATAAAATTAACGAAAAAAAAACCGTCTGTGTGAGCAATCGAATCCATTTGCAGTTGCACACAGCCACTTTCCATTTGTTTTTTAAAATAAAATTAGTTTAAAAAGAATCAGTTAACAAATGAAGAGTTTGTGAATTTCACAAAAATGTCCTGTTTTCTATCTTTGAGCCTCCACCTTGTATTTGGTATGAGTTTGACAGATGTCCAATAAGTGGAATACTGAGGCGTTTTCTCGCGTTGAAATTGTTTAAAATGTTTTTAAAAAGTTTGAAACATTTGTTTTCTCGCGTTGCAACGGTGACGTCACATCGAAACGGGTTAAAAATATTTTGAAACGGAATCCACTCTAGTTTCAAAACTGACGCGTGCGTAGAAGATACGTCAAAATTCTACATTCTTGTTTTAACCGATTTTTTTTTGTTTTTGCGTGAAAATGTATGAAAAATCGTATTCTAGATATCTTGTTAGCCATTCTTCATGGTATCCCTGTGGTCTTATATGATTTTCTGGGCTTAAAAGAACAGTAAATAAAAAAACTTCACTATCCATGTAGCTTCCATTGCTGGCCATCCATGCTACTAAAACGGGCTGTACACTCGAAGGTTTTGTTAGATAAACCAGTAGTTGATCCATTTTAATTTTAAACACCAAAAAAATAAACAGAAAAACGAAAAAAAAGTGAGATTATACTAAACTACGTCAGCGTTTTGAACTACTCATTTTTTCTCGGTTCTAAATGATGACGTCACATCTAAATAGTTTCAAATAATATTTCAAAATAATTTCAACGCGAGAAAACGCCTTTGATCCCAAAGGTAAGGGCTTTCAACCAGTGCAGTCAATTTTGAATTAAAACGCAAAAAATAGACTGATAATAAGATTTTAATTTTTCCTTTATCTAAAAAGAGAACTAATCACCTTTCGAAAAATATGTGTACATGTAAATTATTTTCTGCAATATGCTTCTTATACTTTGAACTGGTTGAATATGCTAGACAGCCAAAATTAGTATTAAATTATTTAAATTGCCCATATCCCATTACGTATTGTCCTAACAGTAATTCTTTCTTTGTAGATTACCATACAATCGCTGGTCCTGTGTCCAAATTTGAGTTACGTAACCCTCGCTAACTGATTTTTTTTTAGTTGACTCCTAAATATGGTTTGGTAATATCCGGTCCTTTTGGTTTATCGCATATTCATAAGTGAATTTATGTTGTGTTTTGTCTACCGTTTACAAATCGGTGTAATTATTTAAAGGTATAACTATATGTGGGAGTCATTCATAAGAATCTTATCAATAATTAAAATTATTATCCATAAGTTTATAAAAAAACAAAATTATGATTGTTTTCCACAAAACCAAAACTACACTTTTTTGCACTCGACGTTTCGCTAACAACGTTAGCATCATCAGGAGACGATAAACAATGAACTAAATTAATCTACGCTATACAATCCTTTAGTGGGCGGAGATAAGACTAATAATTTGTGATTTTTAATCCTATCTCCCCTCAACCAAAGAATAAAGTGTACTAAACGGGATTAATGATTTCCATACTTTCATATGCATTCAAAAGTCTTTTGTTTGGTACACTTTTTAGAAGTTTTAGGTTATCTAATGTGAATCTATGATTGTTTTCAAAAGCATGCTCGGCCACACTTGACTTTTCTGTTCTTCCGTATTTTAAGTGTGTTAAGTGTTCTTTAAAACGTGTTTGAATAGAGCGTCTCGTTTGGCCAAAACGAGGCGTTTTGGCCAAACGAGCACACCTAAAATACGGAAGAACAGAAAAGTCAAGTGTGGCCGAGCATGCTTTTGAAAACAATCATAGATTCACATTAGATAACCTAAAACTTCTAAAAAGTGTACCAAACAAAAGACTTTTGAATGCATATGAAAGTATGGAAATCATTAAATCCAGAAATAGTTTAAATAAAGATAGAGGACCCATCCCGTTTAGTACACTTTATTCTTTGGTTGAGGGGAGATAGGATTAAAAATCACAAATTATTAGTCTTATCTCCGCCCACTAAAGGATTGTATATAAGATAGAGCGTAGATTAATTTAGTTCATTGTTTATCGTCTCCTGATGATGCTAACGTTGTTAGCGAAACGCGCGTCGAGTGCAAAAAAGTGTAGTTTTGGTTTTGTGGAAAACAATCATAATTTTGTTTTAGTGCAACCAAAGGTTCCAAATTCCCAACATACATAAGTTTATATTCTAAAATATTTACTATAGAGCATCAAAAATCCATTAGGAGAAAATCAGGTATAGTAAATAATTTAAAATAAACTAAACTGGCTGTCAGGAAAAATGTTTGACTCTCTTTTCGTCTCCGAGTTATCACCTTTGTTACAACTTACCCCAGGAACTTTCAGTCCCGGCTTCCCTTATTCCCTTTACCCGTACTTCCGCTAGACTAAAAATATTCTTGTAAATGATCCTATAAGCTGTATAGAGACACTGGAACGAGATCCTCTTTATTACATTCTGGAAAATTAATAAAATCTACATAATGATCGTCTTTATTTGACGAAATTGTATTGTCTGCAATGTCTACGGGTCGTGTTGTATGACTGAATTCCATTCAAATTACATTCGGAATGAGATGCCAAGCATCAGTCAAAAGGCCCTTCATAACAATGAGGGATGAATGCTTTTTTAATTTGACAGTTTTGGGTGAACTACGGGGGCTAGTTTGTACATCTACCAGTGGATTCACCAGTGCCAATGGAACTGATAAACTTTTGATAGATTTTACCAGTCCTATTTACTGGCTGTTCGACTTTTCGTATATTTTCATTTCGTACTCAATACGTATCGGAAATCAAGAATCTTGTTCTTTCATATATCACGCTCTTTGTCAGAACAGAGAACATGCTCTATGAAAAAAAAAAGACAATCTCAATGCGGCTTGAGTACGATGTGAAAACATATTATTTGGTTCTACTTGGGTAAACAATTAAATTGATGGACTTTATCTTAGAAAAGTAATTTAACTGTCTAATTTGGATGTTTATAATTGTTTAAGTAACACGTAAATAAAAACAAATTGTCTTGTTGTCAATAAAGGAACACAAGTATTTTTAGGTTAAGTTGGGGTTTTGAACACATATTTATAGATTGTTCTCTTGGTTCTTTATTTACTTCAAAATAAAAAAAACTCAAAAACATGTCGATTGAGATTTTTTATGGCCTTTGCAGTCATATAAAAAATACCCATTTTAAAGGATGAAAATTATTCCCAACTTTTTGGGATTATACTACTTGTGGCACTTTGTCGGAAAGCCCTTTTAAAAAAAAATTGACTGTGCAATTTTTTTATTTGAAAAAGCTTTATAAAAACCAGAAATTAAAAAATAGATAGATGCTAAAATTTGTCCAAAAATTTAATTGACCATTTAATTGAAAAATAAAATAATAATAATTTGATATTATTAAGGTTTTCCTTTAAGTTAACGAAGCTTTTCAGAGAGGCACTAGATATAGTCACAGAAGACCAACAAAACTAACCAGAAACTAACCAAGAAGAACTTAGAAGAAATATATATAAACATCCAAACAGCAAAAACATAGCACAGAAGAAATTATCAAAATCATTGAAATAAAAATCATTGAAAATAAAAATGATTTCACAAAAACTTTTATTTTTAAAAAATGTCAAATTTTATGAAAAAAATTTTGGGCGTTAAAAATGAAAAAAAAACTAGAAAGACAGGACAATATGAGTTGCCGACGTCTGGTAAAACAACAACTGTCAAATATATGGAGGGCCTCTAGTAAAACCTAACTGAAACCGTTCGGTGGGCGGATGGATCTATTGGTAATACTAGAAACATGCAAAGGTCTGTCGTAAGTAAGATAATCCCCCGTGCTAACAGTTAATACTTACCCTTCCGAACTATGCGTTAAATTTAGAAAAGCTGCGCATACAACACTCTGTCATTAGACAAATATACCGCCAAACACAATACCACTTTTAAATGCTCTTGTATATACAGAGTTTAAGTGAACAATCCCTTCAAATGCGAGAAAAATCTTTGGGTAAACAACGGCATTACAAGCCGCAAATTTGGTATTTTTCAAAAGCGACTTTGTGTTTGTCTACGTGTGATTTGAGCGAGATCTGGGATATACATAGAGGTGAATCGTTCGCAGATGGTACTTTTGTCAAATTGCGCCTAAGTAAACAATTTGATGGGCATTTTTCGGGTCGTTTCAAAAGAATAAATGGGGATGTAATGCAGACAGTTACTAAGTTTTCATGTAGAACTAAATACGTTTTTAATATGATTCACTTTCAAACCATTCACGAAACGGGGGGGGGGGCAAATCGAACTTATTTTTTGGGATCGTTATGGAACTAAATAGTAGTAGACGGGGAGTGGCCCAAGGCCTGGAAAGTAGGCCCTAGTGGTCCCTTTTTGCCTTACCCCTGAGCCTGTCACTACCTGCTCCGCCTGTACGGCGGCTGGCTCTCCGGGTGTCCCTATTCTTTTCACAAAGTCCAGAAGATGGGCCCATTTGAGCTTCTGCAGGTCCTCTGCATCCAGACTCGGGTGTCCAAGTAACTGGTGCGTCCTCCTTAAGTAGGCCTCGCACTCTGCAATGAGGTACCGGGATGTCTTCCACATGCCCAATGCAGTCATTCCCGATCCTCATGACAGGCAGATGTCTTTTGGTGTCCTATCCAGGAGCCACTTTAGAGGCGCTGCGTCTGGTCGGTTTACGAATTCCTTGGTCTATCTGCTGAGTCGACTTTCCTCCTGGCTCCTTGTTATACCTAGCAGTGGCTCCGCCCCGACGTACTGGATACCTGCCTCAATCCGGGTGAGTTTATCCGCCTTTTCGTTGCCTGGCACCCCCGTATGTCCTGGCACCCACATCCCTGTAACTTCTTTGCCTTCTTTGCCACTAAAGTATTGACAATTTTTGACGCACTATGTGCCTTTACGGCTGCTTGGCTGTCGGAGAATATCTAAACATGCTCTTCCGTGCCATCTGTAACCTCCTGCAGGGTTGCTGCCATTATTATGGCGTAGACCTCTGCCTGAGAGACCGTAGCTTGCTTTTCAAGACTTCCTGGAAAATTCCCATTGCATGCAGGTGCTTCCTCAGTATTTTTAACATATGCTTGAGCTGTAAACTTGTTGGCTTTATAACAATAAACAAAGAAGTACAATTTTCCAAAACGAACCTTCCAAATTTTGCTGGTGAATGTCAAAATTTAGATGGTTTTCAAAACTCGCTTCATAAAAATAGTACTGAATCTGTATTCAGTCGACCGTAAGAACGTAATAACTAATAACTACCATCAAATGCATGGTTGGGCTTTGTTAAAATTGCGTTTATGGGATTTTTCGACTTGTTTAATTTAGGAAAGACGATAGGGGTCTGGTTAATCTGATATAAACCCGAGCTACATTTCATAGTTTACGTAAATAGATCATTTATTATATTAGGATTGAATTCATCAGTAAAAACTCTGCTAACTTAGAGTTTAAGAAAAAAATAGAAGACAATAATAGATGCGTTAACTTGGGAGATCAAAATTTAGCGGAAAACTCTATATACCCATAAAATCTAATACCTACAGACTTTATTGCAATCAAAGTATGGAACACAAACCAAAGTCTCCATAAAAACACAAAATAATACCAAAGACACACGGACTATAGGACAAACATTTATCTAGCAGTATTATCGTTTGCTTTTGGAACTTATTCCAAATTCGTATAGGAAACGAAAAGGCGGTAAGTTTACAGGGGATGACAAAAATTCCTCGGCCACACAACATAACAAATAAAACATTGATAAATATCAGCTTCAGTTCTCCATCAAAAATTTAAGGTTAATTTTGTAGTAGATATCAAAAAAGAAAGTTCACTTGTAGACTTGGCATCGATTCTAGTATAAAATAAACCACAGTTATATTTTTGTTGGAGAACCCTTTAAACCTTGCTTAAAGCATGGAGTTAATGCCAACACATCTTATTTTACTTTGTAAGAAGATTACTTTTTACACAATTAACTTAATAAAATGGAGGTCATATTAGGTACACGCGTAAGGTTTTTCTGTCTTCCAAGAAGCCATAAAATCCATTTTGTTACGCGCTTACAAAGGTATAAGCGCGTAAGCATATTGATAACATTATAACACATCAATAAGTCAGTTTCAAACTATGAGAACAAGATCTTTAAAGTAAAACAAAATAATGTTTTACCCGAAGTAGAAGCAGTTAATACTTTTAATAGTTTCCTGGTTCACAAAGTGCCACAACCCATAAATAAAAACGCACCTTCTTAAAATTTATTAGACACGAATGCTAGGACTGAGCCCTGCGGCACTCCAGATGTGATAGCAATTTCCTTACACTTACAAAATAGTTCAAAACAAATAAGTTAATTAAAGTTTAAACGAATTTACTTTTGAAAGGACTCTTTCTATATGAAATTATGACAAAATCCTCAATAAGTTAAAACAAGGTCATCTCGGAGCTTGTAGCATTCTTTAGTTAAAGTTATTTGCACTGAAATTTTGATATCTTCCGCATTCTTTCCAGCTTTTTAGGTATTAAAGCACTAATTCAATGGCAATAAAAAGGTTGAAAAGAAGTGGTTCTAGGACTGAGCTTTGCGGGACTCCTGCCTCATATTTACAACAGAGTTCATGACGAAGTAAATGTTTGACAGACCCTATAAAACTCGTTCTATATGAAATCATAACGAGAGTTGGGCAAACAACGGAGCCGTAGTGATTGAAACTCTGGACCCGGTATTGACCCTGTAAACACTTGTCAATCCGATCAATTGCCTATAATATATAAGTTTATATTTCCTTGGGGCGATCAAATCGTTCGCTTTGGTCTGGCCGTTTCGTAAAGTTTATTGGAGTTTTTTAATTAAGAAAATTAAAAACGACGACCTTTATATTTTTATTTGCTTTGCTGATTGGTGCTTTCATTATAGCCAATATCATAGAGGGTGTTTATTTTAAAACGATTAAGTCTTGCGTCCTTGTAGGTAAAAGTTTTACCAGAATAGTGGGTTAAGTCAAGATTGGCCAGTTAGAACTTTTATCCTATGTAAAGCTTTATTTTTAAATGCAGGTTAGGCTGAATTTGTTGGATTTGATTGGCACAAGGGAACTGTTGGCTGTCAGAACTTTAGCTGCTTTACTAAACGCCCAACATACATAATACAAATTAATCCAAATTCATGTGTACTTTGCAAATAATGAAGCATTTACAGGTGTGTCAGTGGATGTGAATGATTACCAAAACATGTTCCAAACCATTTTCAGAGGCTGGCGGAAAACAATATCAAAAGTAAACCAAAATAGACTTGTATTTGTAGTATAAAGTGTCAGACTGGCACTCACCAATCAATCAATGAATATACGTACATTAGTCTCTATGGGTACCTATTAGAAAAATTAAGACTGTATTTGTACTGAAAAGTCTTTATCGTAAGACGTGTACGTAGTACTTTATCCTGTTGCTGGTTTGTTGTTTAAAATTATTAAAATCACCATAGTTTGTTAGGATCTATTTTGTTCCTCATAAATTAATACTAATTACTTCCCTACATCATTGTTTTACCAATTTGTTCCGCATTTAACTTACAGTCTCACACGTCTAATTATTTCTTAAATTTCAACAGCCAATTTTTGGAACTATTGTATGGTGATTATTTTTTCGGCTACTCTATGAGTGGTAACGAAATTCTAATTAAAAAGAAAAATTGAAAATTATATTCAGTATCCGTTAAAATACCGTTTCCTTGTTAATGAAATTTGAAGTTTCAACAAGTCAGATCGGTATCACAACGAATTTTAATCATAGACTGAGGATTAATTTAAGCAGTGTTTTCATACCAGAAATAATGTTATGTTTTGTAACTTAAACCTAAGTTTTGACTTTAATTAAACAACCATATTCTTTTCGGGATGTTATAATTTTTAAATTCTAAAAGAACAAATTGGTAAACACAAAAAGTAAATCTCATTATAGAAACATCAACTTCAAATTAAAAGATGCAACGTATTTTCAGGAAGAACAAAAGTTATTGATGAATTTTAGCGCCACTGGCTGACAATTTTAAAGTCATTATTCAGAAAAATAATTAAGCAAACATTCGTCAAACGACTTCCTGCATTTCCCTTTTTTGTTTCCTCTCTTTCGTCAGTAGATATCGCAAACCGAAGTACACTTACGTCTGCTCCAGATAAATAATTTTAATAACTATCATCTAAAAAGCTTGTTTGCAAGTGATTTGTTTATTGTAGCCCTTGCTGAATTTCTTCATCTTAATTAGGTTTAACACTTTTTCCAAGTGCAACGGCAATTTTATTGGATACTGTTTTTAGAGAAGCCCCACCTCAATCTTTCAAAAGTTATTGTGATAATAAAACAATACTATACTGACTAGTCGCTATCACACACAACTTTAGTTAGCCTTATCTACATTTTTCCTAAATAGTTTTGTTTTTCAGAGTTGGGTTTTTAAACTCTCTACTTCTTTACTTTGGTTTTATTCTCGTAAAAAAGCTGTTGGACAAACTTAAAGTGTTGGAGATTCTTTTAGTGCCACAGTAGTTGGTAACCATTTAACACACTCCAAAATGACGGTCCAAATAAAAAACTGCTTTAGCTTCTTTGATGCAGCTTCTTCTTCTTCAAGTGCCATGCTCTCTTCGAACATTGCCTATCATCAGCGCGATCTACACCCTGTCCACTGCTTTTCGGAAAAGTGTCGTAGTGCTAACATCGTACCATTGTCTAAGATTTTTAAGCCATGATATCCTTCTACGACCCGGACCTCTTCTCCTTCAATTTTGCCTTGTTCTATTATCAATTTTAAATAAAAAGTAAATAAAACTTCAAGCTCTTTATTTATTCTAAGCAGAACATCCACATTAGTTAGTCGGTCCATCCAAGATATCCTTAGTATTCTACGATAATACCACATCTCGAATGCTTTCAACTTTTTGCACATGGCCTCAGTCAGTGTCTATGCTTCCATGCCATAATATAACACCGAAGCACACGAATTCGGAGAGTGGTATTAAGATCACGACTACACAACACTGATTTCATTTTGATAAAAGATGATCTGGACTTTTCGATTCTTGCACGAACTTCTTGCATGTTGTTCCAGTTCTTATTGAGGAGACAAGGAGAGAGGTATTTGTATAAATTCACGCTCCGATGTTCTCTTGCAGGTCTTCCAGCATGTCTGTTATCATAACAGTGTCGCCGCATATCGTAGGTTGTTGATTTTTATGCCGTTTATGGTCAGACCCTCTTCGGAGTTATGAAGTGCGTTCTCTATTATTTTGTTACTATAGATATTAAACAACAGCGGAGACAATATACAACCTTGGCGTACTCCTCTTCTTATTTGGATCTCTTCGGAGAGTTGGCTATCAACATTTATTTGCGTTTCTGATTCCAGTATAGATTAGCGATTATCTTTAGAGCTAGGTCATCTAGACCAACTTCTTTTAGAATTTCTATGATCTTTTCGTGTTGGACTCGATCAAATACTTTCTCATAATCTACAAAACAGGCATACACAACACATCCCTAGACCGCTGAACTAAGACTTGAATGCCAAACAAGGCCTCTCTTGTCCCAGCGTTGTTCGAAAAAATAAATATGTGATGAATCGTAGAGTTAAAGATGTACGTGCTTGACAGTTAGTTCCATAGGTACTTACTTTGTCATTGTTCTTCTTTTTATTGTGTAGTCTATACCCATAGCATCCTTTTTTGTGAAATTTTTAGGAACAACAGCGCCCCCTTTTGATGTCAAACGAGCGATGATGGACGAGAGCGCGTTTGTCAACGAGCCGGTGTATCCGCGCTCTATGCAGATGATGTTTTTCTTATAAAAACAATGATAAAAAAAAACAACGAGCGCGCCGGGGTATAATCAGGATTTTATGGAAATTGATCGGTAGGGAAAAATATTTTACTGGGTCAAGTTAAGTTTTTTTTCTAATGACCAGAAAATACAATTACGGACTTTACGGGAGAGATTCAACAGGCACCTTAGTTTGATATTACCGGTCTCCCTTTTTGATGATTTGTGTTGACAGGTTTCAAATTTTGTTAATTTTGACAGTTCTGACATTTAAAAAAAGTAATATGGCTGCTTTTTAAATAAACAAAAAAAATTATTTAATGTTTTATTTACGAAAAGATTTTGTATTTGATAAACGCGTTGAATTGTTTAATATCTATAGTAACAAAATAATAGAGAATGCACCTTATAACTGCGAAGACATATGACAAGATACGATATGCCGACGACACTGTCATAATAGTTATTGAATCAAATTTCTGCCAAAAGTTCGCAATTCGAGCTTAACTTAAATGTTGGAAAAAGAAAATGGATATCCAAGGAAAAGAATATCCGAGGTATGTTAGAAATAAATGTGCTGCAAGTCGAACGCGTGGATTCATAAAAATACTTGGGTTGCCTTCTCAATGAGAACTGGGACAAGATGCAAGAAGTTCGTGCAAGAATTAAACAGGCCAGATCATCTATTATCAAAATTAAATCAGTGTTGTGTAGTCGAGATTTTAATACCACTCTCCGAATTCGTGTGCTTCGGTGTTATTTTTTTAGCATTTTATATTATGGCATGGAAGCATGGACACTGGGCCATGTACAAAAAGTTGGAGGCATTCGAGATGTGGTGTTATCGTAGATTACTAAGGATATCTTGGATGGACCGAGTAACTAATGTGAATATTTTGCTTAGAGTAAATAGAGATCTTGAAGTTTTATTTACCACCAAAAAAACAAAAACTTGAATATTTTGGCCATATTTTGGGAAATGAGAACTTTTAAAATTGATAACAGAAGGAAAAATTAAAGGACGAAGAGCTCCGGGTCGGTGACGGATATCATGGCTTAAAAATCTTAGACAATGGTATAATGTTAGTACTACGACACTTTTCCGAAAAGCAGTGGATAGGGTATAGATCGCGCTGATGATACCCAACGTTCGAAGAGAGCATGGCACTTGAAGAAGAAGAAGTTGATATGAAACTTCAGGCGAAAATTAACCGAAAGCCACTGATCATATAAAATGTGCGTGGTCTTTTTTGACCCACACTTGGCGTCGTAAAAAAAACCCCTTACCAAGCTAATTAGTAACTAAGGATATGACTCTTAGACAAATGTATTCATTGTTTCTTCAGTCGAAGAAAGGCGGTAGCTCAACAATACTTGATAATTTAAATAATTTGTAATCAGTGAAATAAAAACCTTTCGGGCGTTAAACAATGATAGTCTGGTATGTGTTGTATTTCATTTCGAGGAACTAATGAACAATGAGAGTATTGTTAGCAGTCACAACTTTATTTTCTTGTTGTTTGATAAATTAAAGTATGTGTACATGTAGCATTTAATATCATCATCTTGAATTACATTTTAGACATACCCATTCAGATTTTTAATAGGCTTGTGTATTTCTTTTGGTTTTAAGAAGGCATGTTTGTAAATACATTGACGAATCCAAAATGCCTTTGGAAGTTGTTTCTGTCATTTTTCTACGATTTCAAAATTTGATTTTACTTAGATAAAAAAGCAAGAATTCAGGTTATGCTTTCGTTTAAAAAGGCCCCAATCTAGGGTAAGAAATCCAAAATTATTTTTAAATTTAAAGAAAAAGCAATATTTTGTAATTTGCGTACAGTAAGTAAACTGATGAAGGTCGTAAATAAAAGGTATAACATAAAAACGATTCGTATCTCTTCGTATATGAATATACTAAAACATTTAAAAATAAACCCAGGTGCATGCGCTGTCGTCTCCTAGATTAAAATTAGTCGTATTAAAATCTGTTGTGAACACCAACATCAAACTACTAAAACACGTTCGGCACAAAGACAAAAATATGTTTCAAAACATTTTCGATGCATCACTGCAAACCATTAAACTGTGATCATAATCCCTCCATAAAACGATACAGACCAGTGAGAAAAGCAAACAAAAACCGACAAAAATATCATCCCTCGTTTCACCCCTCTAATATAACCCTTAAACAAACTTTCGCGCCGTAACCAGATATAGGTGCTTAAATCCTGGATGTAAAATGCATAAGGCCAAAAGGTGAGACAAAGAGGACGTTACAAGTTGTTGCTACATTAGAAGGAGAAGAGACTGCTAATCACTTGTGGTGTTTAGCTTAGCCCAATGACATTTGTTTGAGCTGTGAATGATTGATCGAGTTTTGGGGATTAGATATTTTGGATTGTGCCCCCGGTGATATAGTGGGAATAAAAACAAGAGTAGGTACGACAAAAAGAAAACGTGACAAAAAGTATAACCAAAAATTTAATGTTATCAAAAGAAAGGTGTTAAAATGAGTTGTATAGTCTCTAAGGAATATTTATGTCTTGGCAGTTTTGGCGGGATTCTTTTTGGGTTCCATAGAATTTTCCTTTTCTGCATTATTTTAACCAAAAATGGGACCATCGATTTTTAATTTTGGTGTGCGTCAGATTCACGGATTTTGAAAAAGCTTTGATTAATACGAAAAGCGTATAGAATATCTTAAAGAAGTTCCTTTAGATAATTAAAATCTTAAGTCATTTCAAATGAAAATTGATTGTTGGTAAATGAATCAAGTTGCAGTTAAATGCTCGCACATTGTGCTTAAATTGAATTGTGAATTGAAAAACAAAATGGATGGTTACATACCAAGAAAAAATATACGAATCATATTAAAAGTAAGTGACCAACCAGTTGAACATGTCGATTAATACAAATACCTGAGTTGCCAAGAATATGTTGATTGATTAATTGTTTGATTTACTTTATACAGCAAGGTAAGGTTTAGGGGTTCCCTGGCATTGCAGCTAATTGCTTATTGCATCCCTTGCTCCATTCTTTCACCTAAAAGAGGTTTGAGTCCTTCGCTAGGTTCAGCATCCTCTTTACAAGTGTCCTCTGAGAGCCTCTCTCCTGACAAGATGCCTCTTCTAGAAGGCCGTCCTCATCATACAGCCTACAAATTTAATGGGTTCTTCCTGGAAAATTCCTTTTGTGTGCAGGTGGTTCCTCAGTACGCAGTGACCGGTTAAGAGTCCTGTCATCATTCTAATTCGACCTCTTGAGAGCTTAATGCCCGTGTGCACGGGTTTGGCTCGACATGTAAGCCGAGCTTAAGCTTTGGTTTTGGTGTGCAATGGTGTGGAATATCATGTAAATGGCACTTAAGCTGCAGTTAAGATAAGCCGTAGAATCACTTCGGCTTAAGCGCATTTTGAGGTTATGTGAGGTATTTTTTTGGTTATGTTTTTAAACAAAAGCCATTAATTTAATCAGATTATAAAACTGTTCCGTTGCCTTAAAATCTTTCTGTGATTATAATCGTGGTCTGTGAAAGAAGATGAAGAATGTAGACTTTGTAATTAATGGAATACCTACCAAGAAGGATTTCTCAAAAAATAAGATGAAGATACGTTTTACAAAAAGTTTAGAATGTCCAAAAAAAACCATGTTTTTTTCGCTAAGCGAAGAATTCAGCTTTTTTTTCACAAATTCGTTGCAAAGAAACTGAAAAATGGGTTGGGTTGGTCTGGTGGTGAAATAATTAGTATGTTTGAAAATCAAGCATCTTGTTCTTCATATGTCACGCTT
This sequence comes from Oxystoma pomonae, assembly GCA_963921995.1. Classification (NCBI taxonomy): domain Eukaryota; kingdom Metazoa; phylum Arthropoda; class Insecta; order Coleoptera; family Brentidae; genus Oxystoma; species Oxystoma pomonae. Next base: position 5,312,500 of record OY998170.1, read on the forward strand.
TTTGTCGGAACAGAGAACATGTTCTATGAAAGAAAAAGAAGACAATCTTTTCAATACGTATTGAGTACGATGTGAAAACATACTACATAAATAGTCAGGTTTTATAGTTTCAAGTTTCGTTTAAAGTTTACAAACTCCGGTTTCTTTCTATTTTTAATCCTATTTACTAATTAAATCTTAAAAATATTTAAAAAATTTTCACTTTATCTTAAATAAAGCTTATCACAATTAATTACATAATATTTTATGCTAATATAAAACGCTTACACACAAAGACATTTTTTTTTAAAGGAAAATACATGTGTTATGCCCAGAACAGGGTGTCGAGTACCTATATACATCATGAATTTGAGAATACCATCGGGGCAGTTGCGTCTGAACCTATTTTCTAGTATTTTATGTACTTAGCTATAGCTATTAAATTATATTAAATTTGCTTTTTATGTAGTTGATATTTTATTTTACCCATTCCCCAATTTTTAAAGTAAAAGTTTTTGTATTGACTAATTATTTATTTCTTTAGGTTTAGTTAACCAATTATACTAGTTTTATTTGCCTTTTCCTCCAAACAATCATAAATCATCAATAAAATTTGTGTTTTTTAAAAATAACCTCAAATTTTACGTATTTTTTTGACAGCTGACAGGCAATAATCATGATCACCAGACAAAAAACACAAAAAAATGCAGATAAATGCCACGTTGCCAATAATTTCTTTACTTTTTCAAAGTGTAACATATTCGGAACTTCTGTAAACCAAGTAAATCTCAAGAGTCACCCTCAGTTCAAGCGGCACTTGAATAAGTGGAAGAAGTAAAGGGAAGTGGTGCACATGGGCATAAATATCTCTTCGACCAGTGATGATGACATTTCACCATTGTTTTGATGGTGTCTGGTTCCAACGGTCTTTGTGTTCGTTTCTGGTCCACTGTTCTAAAAGGCCACGTACTGAGGTTTTTGGCATACCGAACACAGATTCAGGTCCTTTGAAATCTTTTTCAGATCCTCTCCTAGCTAGGCTATCTGCATTTTTATTTTTATTGCTAAAAAACAAAAAAGGAGTTAAAAAACCTTCAAATCAGTTACTTCAACCGAAAAGGATCTAAAAACAAAAGATCAAAAGATATTGGATGGAAAAAACGAAAATTCAAACTTGGATGAGCATCCCACAAGGAACAGACAAAGGACCAAAGCGAACCAGCGTGGGCTCATCAGTGGTTTCACTGGTCACTCTCCTTCATACGCTTTGATTTCCAACTTTGAATCACTCACAAATGGGTATCGTTCAAAGTTGGAAATCAAAGTATATGAAGGTTTTTAATGACGTTTGGGGACGGTGACCAGTGAAACCACTGATGAGTTCACGCTGGTTGCCCAGAGCGAAACATCGTTTAATTATTTCTCTTTTCGCTTTGGTCCTTTGTGTGTTCCTTGTGGGATGATCATCCAAGTCTGAATTTTGGATCTTTTGATCTTTTGTTTTTAAATGATACCTTGTTGTGGTTGGCTTGATTATTAGGAGCTGTAGGCAGTTCCACAGTAGTTTGAAGTTTATTTGTTGACATGCTAAGGCTTTTATTGCTGCTTGGCTGTCCGAGAAAATCGAGTTATTCTTGTTGGAATATCTGCTGCTCAGGTTCTTCCGCAGGCACATTTCGTTTGCATATATTTCGGCTTGGAATACTCCTGCACCTGTCCCACTGTCCATTTTGTATGTATCGGTATACCATACCAACTTCCCATTCTGGACTAGTGAGTCTTCCGTTTTCTTCTTCTTCACTGTAGATATTGAGCTTCGGACTTTTGAGCTCCAACACCCAAACTTTTCGTCTTCCGTTTTATTTTCTCAGTTAGAATATGTCACGCGGATGTTCTGCTTAGAATAGACAAAGGTTGTAAAGTTTTGCCTATATTTTAAGAAATGACAAATGTAAACTGTTCAAATTAACAATAGAATAATAAAAAAAAATCAGCAACAAAAAATAGCGCTGATAATAACCAACGTTCGAAAAGACCATGGTACTTAAGAAGAAGACTCAGAACATGATATTATATTATAAAAATTTTTATATGTCAACAGCCTAAAATTTTAAACAGTACACCTTCCTGCAGACATTACCGATGGGATTTAATAAAACGGTTTAGTCTATTTTAGAACGGTCCTAAGTTTAAGTGAAATTTTTTGTTTTAAGTATTTTAAACCAATCCTCCTTGGACACAGTTTGAATTATAAGAAGAATTTTAATAAGTTTGCTTATTGATTAATCATCTTAACAAAATCTTTTGTTGGATTTAAGTAGAAAGTTTCAATTTAGAAGAAACGAAAATTTAAAAATTGAAACCCACGCGGGGTTTAAAGCGTAAACACTTTGTAGAAAAAATTAAAATTGAGGTTATATGTCAGTCTAATTAAAACTTACCCTTGATAATTGATTTTTCCAATTAATACTTGATGTCACACAACGATTAGATAGGTGATAATAAAATAAGGAGTAGATTAATTTTGATTTATTTAAAAGGTGTTTTTATTTATGAAATGTAGTAAAACACACAGTTTAAAAATATTAGCGCTGCGTTCAATCACAAACAGCGAGTTCGGATCTTTTACCTCTGCTTGCACCTTGGCTTGCACCAACCCCTACTGCGCTTTTAGATAACCTCAATGTTTTACTTTCAGTTTGTAAATTAAATAATATAGTTGTTTTGGGTTTTTTTGTTTAGTATATTTTTCGTGCATAATCAGTGACCTTCCCTTATTTTTGTTTTGCCTCGTAGTGCCCTCATAGATATATTTTTTGTCCTGAAAACGGGTTGAAAATATGGCGCTATGGAGGGGTTTTATTGGTTAATAAACAACTTGGGATATTAAATAAGGTAAATTAATCCTTGTAAAAACCGTTACTTAGAGAAATTATAAACGAACTTATTATCAAATGCCACAAAACAATCCTTTCTGAGGGCTATAAATTTAAACCACCCCCCTGAAGTGGTCTAGAAAATCACCAACTTTATAACCTCAAACACAAATAATTATGTGCCAAATTTTTGGCGTATTCCCCATTTGACATTTTGAAACCTGCCAAAAAAAAATAGTTTTAGGGCATTTTCTTCTAAAATATGGTGTATTTTAAGAAAAAAGCAGTTTTTCAGTGGTATTTTGCAATAAAAATACAAAATAATCATTAACTTTGTGTCTTTTCTGAATGGGTAAGTGTTTTTTGAAAATTGGTTTTAAAATTTAGTAACCCCCACAGGTGGAAATATTTAGACCTGTGGGTGGTACTATTTTAGATCTTAGTAAATCCCAGTGTACAATTTTTGGTCTAAATACTCCTTATTTAAAATTTGTATAACTTTTTTGTCTTATGACCAATTTGGATAGATGATACCTCGGTAGTCGAAGAAAGTATGGGGCTTTTGATTTATTGACAAAAATCAAGTCCAGGGTCGCACATAAATTTTTCGCAGGGGTGTGAAACATACCCATTTTTTAACGCTCTCCGTCATCTTGGATTTTTGACATATGTCAAATTTGGAGTCGCGTTAGTAAAGTTTTTGTCTTTAAAAACAGGCAAAAATTTCCAAAATCGGCCGTTTGGGTCCAAAGTTTTAGCGTGTTCAAAAAGTGACAAATTTTTTGGCCCACCCTATATATACAATATGCTTCATTTAAAATATGTCATTTGCTATAACATTTCAACGGACGTTTATAAACCTTGTAAGAAATTATGCAGCATTTATTTTCGAAGTCTCATAGGAATCAAATTTAGGGGGTGGCTAAAATAAAATGAATCACTCTGTAAATTTGTAAACATGAGATTATAAGCAAATCAGAAGTCGAGAGTAAGCATAGACACAATCAGTGTTAATCATTTAAAATTCGATACAGTCAATATTGTTATCGCGTGTTTGTTTAAAATATTTGAAATATTGACAGATAAGTTTTCTTTTGCGGTGCCCGAATTATCTTTACATAAAACGCCGACGTGAATATCTTACACTAATAAATACTCAATATTTATGTTAACGTTGATGTTTATCAAATCAAAGTCCCGTGTTAGCTATTTTCGAGTACCAATTGCTCGAAAAGTAATATGATGATATTTGGATATTAACTATGTATACAGGGTGTATACAGCGGCGTAGCGTGGTATATAGGGCGGGGGGAGGGGCGAATCTTGAAAAGGGCGCCAGAGCATAAAAAAGGTTAAACATTTGAAAGTGAAAAAATATATTTTATAAACAGTACATATTTAATATCTAATCATTCGAAATTAAAACTTTGTTAATAAAAAGCACATTTATTACAAAATATAGATAGGCAATACATTAAAAAAACTTAAGATCTAATTTAATTAAAAAACTAGTCTTATAGTTTTAATTGACCTCATGTTGTCTAGTATAAGATCAAAACCGATGGTATTACTGTACTCTCGCTCTATACTAATTGCGGCAAAAGAATTTAAATTTTCTTGTGTCATTTGCGACCTTTCGTAATATTTATTTTTTTTTAAGCCTATTAAACATACGTTCAGCTCCTGCGCTGCTAGAGGCGATGGTCGACATAATTTTGTATAGTTTAAAAATGTTTGGAAATCAATTTTTCAAATTGTTTTTCACTAAGTATGGCCAAATATTTTCAGGTTTTTGAAATTTATCTTTTTCTAATTCATCCATCAATGATGAAAAGGACTTGTATTCGTCCAGGGTGGTGCTCCCTACATCTGACTCGTAAAAGAGTACTAAATCTGCTACACATTTGAGATTGCCTTCTGTGTTTTCCACGTTTATTAAGCAATCAAATTTTTTCGATACTTTAAAAAAATCTTGAAAACTTGTTTCAAGCGTTTCAATTAAAGTGTCCAGTACCATAAAAAATACATTTATTTTATTCGTCTGCGTTTCACGTTTTTAAAATCTAAACTGCTTAAAATCAGTGTAATACTAATACAGTTTAATGTTTCATTTGGAAAGGTAGGTTTTCCTTTTATAGTAAGAAATATAGAATGAAGCGCCCGAAGGACGCCAGATTCTTGAGGGAGGGGGGGCGAGGGCCACCCTCCCTCGCTATGCCGCTTGGTGTATATCTTAGGTAATTTATATTTAATTTCATACTTAATTTAGTTATTGTAGAAGTCAGGCTCTTTGACAAATTACCTAAGGACATCTGATCCATCGAAAACAAACTTTGCCCGAAAAACTGGAAATAATTTTTTTTGAGATGGGCATCTTATGTTTGAGATATGCGATATAAAAGGTATTGTTTCAACAGAAAGCTTTTTAGACCTCAAAAAAAATGTCTTTAGCTATTAGGTTTTGTTTTTGGTTTGTTTGTTATCTATGTTTTTATAACTGAAAAAGATTATATATAGTTACTCAAGCGCGGATTTCAGGAGAATAGGGGGGGTAGCTAACCCCCGCCCCCCTTCCCTGGCTTTAATTTTTTTATGAAAACATTTAGAAAATCAAAAGTAGGGCATAAATTGCGGCGCTATAACACCTTTGATATTTACGGTATTAGTTTAATTTTGTGTTAAAAATGGCATTTGTAGTGTCATTTTCTTAAAAATTTTCACCTGCTGCGCTTTGAAACCATTGATATATTCACAATTTTAGTTTAATTTCAAATAAAAAAAACGCATTTCTTAGAGCAATTTTCTTAAAAATTTTCGCCTACGGTGCAATAATACCGCTGATATTTACGATTTTAGTTGATTTCGACTCAAACATTACAGTTTTAATGTAATTTTCTCAAAAATTTTCTTAAACATTTTTTTCAATAAAAAATGTATGAAATAAACGACTTTAAATCTTTATACCCCCCCATTCTAGATTTGAGACCAAATACTCGCTTGTAGTTACTAAGTTTTGTTTGCATATATTGATAAGTTCCTCATAAAAGCCATGCTTTTATTCTATTTTTTTTTCGTATCGAAACCGCCCCCTCCCCTTTTCAAATGGGTGGGACCGCCACTCTGAGCTCCCTTCGACCCCGCATGTCTAACCAACACAGTCTCAACTAAAAAGCCAGTTAACTCATTTTCGTTTTAGTATCCTTTGGCCTTCTATCGCGGCCATATTGACACCAAACTGACAGAAAAATACATGTTTCACCTGTCATTTTGGTTATAAAAATGGCGGAAATCATAGGCTAAAGAGCACTGAAGCGATAGGAGTTAACTGGCTTTTTAGTTAAGATGGTGTTGGTTTGACTATCTTCTTGAAATTGTTGTAATCCAGAGAATCAAGGAAAGGCTTTGCTTATAAAACAATACCGCAAAGAAATGTGCAAGAAATTTTTAAGGTCGGCGGGATAGATGATCAACTGATCTCTGATCAAACTCCACAAACTCAGCTTCACGAGCGAATAAACAAACGCGGTGTGCATAGGTGGATGAAGCGAACTCAGTGGCGTAATAAGAAAATTTTTCGGAGGGGATAGGTATAAAAGCATTCTAAACATTAGAGCCCCAAAGTCAACAGTTGCTACGCCACTGAGCGAACTATTTTGCATTATTAGCACCTTGGTCTGCAACTTATACAATTGTTTTTCCCCAACTATAAATAAATCTTATCAGTCTGTCATTGGATACTTCTATTTGTTGTTTTGTAGTTTCTTTGAAATTGGTATACTCTTATTTGTTTTACCGGAAGTTCTAAAACCCACATTTATATCAGATTTTGTTAGTTAAAGAGGTCAGGCGGTAAAGAAAACATTTTTAGTAAATAATGAAATTTTTTTAATAAATTTATGATAACATTTATATTGTTAGCAATCTTTACTTGTTACTATGTTTACACCTGGAACCGAATACGTTTTCATGAAGCGATTTGAACGTCTTTTGAACACGATTTAAGCTTTTGACATTTGCCTGATTTATTTCAAGATTAGTTTTGTCAATTTTACTTTTTTGACTGGCTTTTTAAAGTCAATAAGTTTACAGCACAATAATATAATTAAAATAAAAGTATATACATACTTCTTGCAGAAATATTGGTAGTGCTAACAGCTAATTAATGGTATCATCAGTCAGTTCGATACGATATCCGTTTTCATGCAGTTGGATCTCAATACGATGGGTCTCTATAAAAAACTCGAAACCAAATTCGACAGAAACATAATTTGTCTCGAATTTGTTTCGATAAAAAATTGCCTCGAAAACGAAATGACGGGAAAATTAAATCCCTAGAAAATATAGTCACAGAATTAAATTTAAACGAAACATATTTTTATAGAAACACAAAATGTCAAAAAATATTTTTAACGAAAATAATTTAATAGAAACATAATAATGCCGAGCCACAAAATTCAAGAACCCCAATCTGCCCGAAAATGATTTGAACCGATAGCAACGAATTCAATTGCTACGTTGCCAGGCTTACGGCAGGGAAGAGTCGAAGTCAGTTGTGATATTGTATTAATTTACCCCTTTTACATCCCTCAACCACCCCCTACGCCCAAATTTGTTTGTAATATTAAAATCGGTTCACGGAAAGTGTGTCAAAAATGAATTGCAAGATTTGATAGAAAGTTAGACAGCCAGAAACTGTGAAGTTAAATAAAATCGTTTAATAAAAAAAAAATCCTCGTCTCATTTTCCAAATAGAGAAACTTGTCAACGCCGCAATCCAGGGTCTACGGCGCTCTAGAAATTTAAATTTGACGCATGCCCAATAGCGATTCGTATGGATTGTGGTTCTGCTCATTTAATGATCGGGCATATTATTTTCTATCAATTTGTGGTTCGGGTGTTTTTCGTTTCTAGAAAATTATTTTCGATACTTTTGTAATTTTAAAGGTTCCAAGCTGAAGTAGCGGCAATACATCACTGTGCCGAATAAATACAAAGAGTCGAGGAACACTCCCATTCGGTAGTTATATATTCAGATAGTCAAGTTGCACTTAAAGCTCTAGAAGCAGTGCAAGTGACGTCCAAACTGGTTTGGGACCGCAGAACAGCTCTAAATAGGCTAGCAAGCAACAAAAGGGTGACACTAGCCTGGGTTCCAGGACATCGGGGACACTCTGAAAACGAAAAAGCCGATGAATTGGCCAGACAAGGCTCGGAAATAAAGTTCATAGGGCCTGAACCATTTTGTGGGGTCGCTAAGGCCAGAGCCAAGCAGTCCATTAAACAGTGGTTCACCAAAGAGACGAACGGTGTGTGGGAGCAAACGCCTGGACAAAGACAGGTCAAGCAGTTCATTAAAGAACGTTCACCAAAGCTGACTGCAGAACTTCTTAGTAAGGAAAGGAAGCTTGTTAGACAAATAGTGGGGCTCCCAACAGATCACTGCAAACTCAATAAGCACTTATATGCAATGGGATTGGTAGAAAATACGACATGCCGCTGGCCTTATTGGGGGACCTAGAATGTCCGCGGCCAGAAAGCTATATACAGGGCACACCGGCAAAGCTAATCTAATCTAATGTAAGGTTCGGGCAAATTATAATCGTTTAAACTATATTCGAGTCTTTTAAGGATCGAGTGTTTCACCTTCGTTCATATTTCATTTCGTTTTATTTTTTGTTCAATTGTGTGTTTTTGTAAATTCGGCTTTTGTGGGGGCTCCCGATACGATCCCAAAAAAAGCGGTTCGATTCGCCGCGTTTCCATGGAATTGAAAACGTATTCAGTTCCACGTGAAAACGTAGTTAATTAAAATTAAATAATGTGAACTACTAGTTGCAGGAATTAAAAAAAGAATGTAGTACAAAGAGAGATATTCCATTAAGATATTTTCTACTTATTTATATGGAATACGTTGTTCATTATCTGTCGCAACTTGATGCATTTACCACTGTATGATAATTGTATAGGAATTAATTAATAATAACACTACACTCAACATTTTTTTCTCTAATCAGATTTCTCATTAAAAAACGCACAAACGCTGAATAGTAGAAAATAATCTCGGTTTTCACATGCCAGTGCCGAGTAAAAAAATCAATATTGCGTGAAAAAAGTACGTACAGCAATACAAGTACAACACGGGGTTGTTTTTCTGAATTTTATATATCCAGGACAATTTTAAAACTTATTTCTTACAGCGCTTTGGGTTTATGTATTCTCAGATCGTTCCGTCGCCGCGTGACTTCACGAATCTCCCGCGGCTGCTCTGAATCTCAACCGGAGTACTCGCGCATAGAGTGAAAATGAAATTGTAACCTCACTTTTTTTTTAATTGTTTCAGTTTCAATATTTTTGAAATTGGACGCGAGTCCACAAAGAGAGAGATATAAGAATATTAATTAAAAAAAACTAAAAGTGGTCTAGTCATTTGTGCTGCTCCTCAGTATAATCGGGGACCACCTCAGACCCGCTTTTCGGTGCTAACATTTCTTCCTCCTCGGAAGAATTGAGGAACGATTTTTCAATTTCAATCAATTCTTTTTTTTATAGCTTCTTCAAAAACATGATTTGAGTAACTGTCTGCAGATAACTAAAGCATGGCTTTTTTGGTTCCCGATGCAAAAAAACTTTTTTTTTGATCACGGGTGCAAAAAAAGATTTCTGTTCGTTTTTTACCCAAAATTAAAGAGAAATAGCGGAATATAGTAATATTAAAAAAATTTAATAATTCTTGCTTAAAAATTAAGCCATTTCTGCCGGTTTTCACCAAGTATTTACGAAAAAATCATTTCAAAAAATCGAAAAAATTTCAAACTGTCAAAGATTAAAATGTCGCAAGAATGAACGCCACCGAGTAAAAAGGCACATCGCTATGAAAACCGCGTTGTTATGTGTTGCGAGAAGTGCTATTCGTTCGAGATTTTTAAAAGTATTTTCCTGTTTTTCTTGGATTTTTTAATAAAGGTATTAAAAAAAATAGTGTTAACAACTCGCGGCTAAACTGTGCTTTTTTTACTCGCGTTTTTAAATACCTCGCTGCGTTCGTTATTTAAACCAACGCTTGTAAAAAAGCAGTATTTTAGCCACTAGTTGTTAAAACTACGTATCTATCATTACCTGCTCCTCAGTATAATCGGGGACCACCTCAGACCCGCTTTTCGGTGCTAACATTTCTTCCTCCTCGGAAGAATTGAGGAACGATTTTTCAATTTCAATCAATTCTTTTTTTTATAGCTTCTTCAAAAACATGATTTTAGTAACTGTCTGCAGATAACTGAAGCATGGCTTTTTTGGTTACCGATGCAAAAAAACTTTTTTTTGATCACGGGTGCAAAAAAAGATTTCTGTTCGTTTTTTACCCAAAATTAAAGAGAAATAGCGGAATATAGTAATATTAAAAAAATCTAATAATTCTTGCTTAAAAATTGAGCCATTTCTGCCGGTTTTCACCAAGTATTTACGAAAAAATAATTTCAAAAAATCGAAAAAATTTCAAACTGTCAAAGATTAAAATGTCGCAAGAATGAACGCCACCGAGTAAAAAGGCACATCGCTATGAAAACCGCGTTGTTATGTGTTGGGAGAAGAGCTATTCGTTCGAGATTTTTAAAAGTATTTTCCTGTTTTTCTTGGATTTTTTGATAAAGGTATTAAAAAAAATAGTGTTAACAACTCGCGGCTAAACTGTGCTTTTTTTACTCGCGTTTTTAAATACCTCGCTGAGTTCGTTATTTAAACCAAGGCTTGTAAAAAAAGCACTATTTTAGCCACTACTATTTCGATCCATTTTTCTCTAAACAGTAAAAACAAATAAGATAAAAATGTTGTCAAAAAAGAAGGGTTATGATATTGTTTTTCTTGCTTGATAGTGACAAGCGGTTTTCGCATTACTGCCTTACTTTTTTGAGCGTTAAAAAATGGCTTTATTCTGGGGAAAGTTGAAAAATGGTCGGATTTACCAATTGATGATATCTCCCTTAATTTAAAAGATTATTGATTTCTGTAAAAACATGTCTGTGGCAACCATTTTAGAGTTTGTTTGATAATAAAATATATTTATTATAAATTATCTTCAGTGCATTTTTATTTCTGGTAGGGGCCTGTTCCATTTTAACTTATTTTTTTTTTGAGACCATTTATATTTAACTACTATAAAGTAGACCTGGACAACCAAGATATATTATATTATATATGAACCGAAAAAAAACGGAAAAATTGTTTTTGGCTATATCTTTACCAATTTCAACAAAAAAAACTATTGATGAGACAAATAAGCCTTTTGAAAAAGACATTCGCTTTGCCGCCGCATTTAAATCGGACAGGGCCGTACCAAAAAAAAATGCACTGAAGATTTTTTTCGAGATCAAAACTCCAAAATAAAAAAAATGATATTTTGTTATCAAACAAACCTAACATTTGATCCTGATGATGGTATCTACGGAACGAAACGTGGGATTAAAATTTCGAAAAGAACATTGTCATTTTCTAAAAAGGTTGCTGCAGACATGTTTTTACGGAACTCAATTATCTCTTAAATTAAGAGAGCTCAAAACCTACAAGGGGCAGAATAAGTCCGTTAATACCATTTTTTACTCTCAATAAAAACGGAGTTTGCCATTGAATCTCATCGAAAATGGGACACCCTTTTCTGGTTCGATCTTGGAGTACACGAGAGAGGTTTTAGAGACCTATGTAAAATCGAAACCAAAACCAAAGATATATCTTTGCCAAAACTTAGAAATTTTATTTGTGTATTGTAAAAATATTACAATATTTGTTAGATTTCTGGGTGTTAGTTAGTAATACTGAATGCCCGTGCTCCTAAAAAATAGCTAGTTATGGCCATGGTGTCTCCCTAGGCATTTTATTTTCAAAAAGCGGGAGTTTTGAAAATTTATATCTTGCTTAATTATGATTTCCAGAAGAACCAATAGCGCAACTTGCTTTATATACCGTTTTATACTTCATGTTTTACGGTTTAAATCCACAATAAAAAAAAACTCAGCCCCGACCAAACGCAAAGTGTTAAAAACATTCTTATTTACCATTCAAAAAAAAATAAAATGTGAGATCTCGTTAAAAAAGCTTGCGCATTCACCATTATTTAAGGTAGAATGCATTATTTTTTTACATTATGTGACAAAGAGTGAGAATATTATGAAATTTCTCAAACAAACTCAAAGATCAAAGAAAGTCTAAAACACTACGTTCCAAACTAAAGTATAATGCAAGAAGAGGGTGCGTCTGGTTATTAAGAAGACTGTTCAAAAATTCGGGGGAATGTTTAAAAATAGAAAACCATCTCGCATAATTTAAAAATCGGTAGATTTTTTTGCATCAGACGGGAGGCGGGAGAAAAAAAAGCAAGAGACTCCCGCCTAAATCGGGAGGGCTGGCAATATCTTCTATTTTAAGTTTTACTTTAAAATGTTGGGGTTAAACTGGGCCAAGTCTAAAAGCCATGAACCGGACGGAGGAGGGCTTGAGGGTTCTGGAAGGCTTGAGTAGCAGAATAGTCTCAGGTATTCATTTTATTCTGAAAAAGTCAACCTTTTGTCAATATTCAATAGCTTTGAGGGCGGTGCTTGAGCCCTTAAGCTCCCTCTGGTGTACACCGGTGCATAAACTCACTCAATTAGACAAACAACCGACAGTTTTAACGTTATGTATTGAAGGCATTTATATTCCACGTTAAACTGCTACCATTGTTTCATTGGGAGTTATGATGTCCATAGAGTTGACTTGTCATATTAGCCTGTCTTTATTGTGTACTTTGGTACAAGGAAACTAAACGTGGAGTAGATAGCGTTTTGGATATAGATTTCTTTTAATAGCACGGCTTCCTTTGCGGAAATTTTATTCATGACTATGCATCTTACTTTGGGATGCTTTTTTTTCGAGAACTTGATTCACTTTTGGGGTGAATGCAATACCCATTCGAGCTACTTGCGCTTCTAGCAGATTTAGGCGGGGCTCTTCTTGCATCACTAGTAGTAGAGAGGGAGCGGCGCGAAGCCTGGCAAGTAGGCCTCCCTGGGCCCTTTCTGCCTTACCCCGAGCCTGCCCCCCATCCGCCGCCTGTACCACTGGTCTGGCAGTCTGCTCTTCTGGTTTTACTGTTTTTTTTGCAAAGTCCAGTATTTTATCCTATTTGAGCGTGTGCAGGTCCTCCTCATCCACGGTCGGGGAACCGAATACCTGGTATCTCGTCCTCTGGTATGTCTCGCAGTTCGCTATAACATGTCGAGATGTCTCTTCTGCCCACCCGCAGGCCCGGCAGGTCAGGTCATTTTCCACCGCGATCCGAGTCATGTGCTTCTTTAGTCGGTTGTGACCTGTTATGATTCCTGTCAGCAGACCAGCGTCCCTTCGTTATCTCCCCAGAAGCCATTTTTTTCTGGCTACATGACCTTTACGAAGTCCCTGGTCTATCTGCATCTTGTTCTTCCTCTTCAAGCGGTCGCCATGGCATCGTTGGCCCATTTATTGAGTCGACTTTACAATTTCCTCTTGGTTGTTCCTAGGAGTGGTTCCGGACCTACATACTGGGTGCCTGCCCCGATCCTGGCGAGCTCGTCGGTCTTCTCGTTCCCCGGCACCCCCATATGTCCTGGTACCCACATAAGTGTCACTTGTTTGCCCTCTCCCAAGGATTCTAATGCATCCGCACATTCCTCCACCAGAGTGTTGTTGATCTTGGGTGCCCTTAGTGCCTTTAGGGCCAATTGGCTGTCGGAGCATATATAAATATGCTCCTCCGTACCGTTCTTTATTTCCTCCATGGTTGCAGCCATTATTATGGCATACACCTCTGCCTGAAAGACCGTGGCTTGCTCTCCGAGCGGATAGCTCTTTCGAACCTGCTGGTCTTCTACGTAAATCCCTGATCCTGTGGTTTGCTTCTCCGACAGTTTGGACTCGTCGTTATAGCAAATCACATTGTTCTCCTCAAACTGTTCGCGGAGGTTTTCACACACACACACATAGTTCCCTGTCTGAGATGACTACTTTGTACCTCTTGTTGAATTTGTGTTTTGATCGCTGCCATTGGAATTTCTCTCTCGGTGATTTGGCAATCCTAAGATGCCCCGCAGCTTCCCCTCTTCCTCTCCATTGACCTGTATCTCTCAGCCGGAAGTGGGTCGCCATCGCTTCTTTTCTGATCCAGATCGGAAGTAGGGGCAGTCCCAGAATGGTTTCGAGTACCTGTATAGGTGTCCTCATCCTCATCCATCCTTATCCATTTTAGTAGATGAAACTGTTTCTCTTCTAGCATGCAATGGTGCAAAGCACTGTCATAATTTCTTACAGTGTGGCAAATTTCAGTTTTATAATATTTTTGTTCTCTTTCTACTCTTTCTACGACCGAGACCTTTAGATCATTTAGATTACGTATTCCGTCCAATCCAGTTATTTTGAGCGTTCCAAGTATAATTTCGTTTTGATAGTCTTCAATATATTAGTAGTATACACAACAATTTGGATGGATATTTAGACTCTTCTTAAGGGAAGCGTAAGTTATATAAAGCAAATTCAAGTGATAATTTTATGCTAATGATTACAATAATAGGTGTTATGTTTGATCACTTTTTATTTTACAAGTTTATTTTTTTTATATTTATTATTTCTTCTCTTTTTTAAATTTTATTAAGAAATTTTCCCATTTCTCCCTATTTTGACAAGTAGGAGGCGCTTTGGTCACAGGCAAACAAGGGGCCGTAGAAGAGAGAGTAAGAGAAGTAGTTTTGCACAAGAGGGCACAAATTAAGTTGAAAACTTATACCAACATGTACATGTTTACCAAAAGTTGGTGAAAACTACCACCTGGGCATTTTCACTTTCAGGACAAATTTTTTTAATTACGGATTTTCTCCTGCCAAATTACCTTGGTTTTGTTCCCCCTTTGGGAAAAAGGCAAGAAATTTTCCTCCTTTTTGACCTCTCATTTTTCTGTAGGGAACAGTTCCTAGCTGAGCTAACAAATTTTAACCAAAAATGTTACATGGGTTAAGTTTATAAGTATATAGATTCAGGAACTCTAGCAGACCTTCCAGCAGCAGTAAGTATAATTTTCCGATTGGGTCAAAATAATATAGCAGTGAATCCGGAGTTTCGGAGGAGTATCTTGCATTCTACTCTCTATTTGACGTCTTTGTTCGGTTGGCTTTTAGTTTATTGTTATTTTCTTTAAAACCTGATCGTGATTGTGTAGTTTGAATTTGGTGTGCTTGTTTTCCGCTTGTGTTTTATGAGTTATTCGTTGGGAATTTTTCGGTTTGAAGTTGCGAACAGTTTTACACTTAAATGTGTGACTAAAGAGCTATCAATCCCACATAGTCACAAAACTCCTTCATTCAAAATCCCACGGGATAGAAATTATCTACATGCTGTGATAAACAAAATGCTTAGCGCTCCGACCGTGTTGCGATATTTTTATTTTGTCTTGACTAGAAGCATTTTGGTGTTGGTTCTGACACCGACACCCAATGTAAATTTTTCATAAAAGCGATCCCAGTAAACCAACACGATTTTCCATTTCATAAGGCACTAAAACAACATAAAACTCATCCGGACAAGCAGGACAAAAGGCCGGTAAAGCACGACGTGCTTGTAAGCCCACTAACTGTCCGCAGGCCCGAAATTTACTGCCGATTGTTTTCGCTAATTTGATAAGAAAATTAATCGCTTGTCAATGCCTACTCTCTACAACAAAGAGCGACTCTCGAATCCGCGAGAATGCCTAATTCATTGTTTTGCGCTTGTTTTTTTTTTGCTTTACTTTCCTTTCGGTACTCTGTGCATATCAAGAAGGCTATGCAGCGTTGGTTTGGTGTGTTAAAACCAGTGAACTCAACACGAATTCAAAAGGATTGATTTTGTCCGTCAGTTTTTTCATGCTTGTTAAGCTACTGACAGTCCGCGGTAATAGCTGTCTGCTAATTTGAAAACGAAATTTTTTTCTTTTATTTTTTTTTGCTTTCCTTTCCGTTTTCTGTGCTGTATATCAAGAAGGTTATATGCAGCCTTTGTGTGCCACTTTTTTCATGCTGTTTTAGCTACTGTCAGTTCGCGGCTCCTTAAAGTGAGATGGGGATAAATAGGAATCCCCTTCTGTTTTTTTTAAAGATTTATGTCATGAACGTGATAACTAATAATAAAGAAATAGTTTCTGTTTATTTCCATCTCCCTCTAGTGCATGATACGCAGCAGCAAAAGAGATTCAAAATTTGCCTTAGGCGTTTCCATTAAGTTTACTGGGTAGTGGTTACAGTTACCAGAGTTGTTTTCAAATATTAAAATCTAGTTTACCCTCAAGATTATTCATCATTAGGAAGGAAAATAATAGTCCCATTATTTCTTAACGAATTTTGTGAAGGAATTATAGGACTATTCTCTGGGTCCGTGAAGTTAGCAGTTTGTATTTTGTTAGTGCTTTCATCTGCTCTAAGTAGTTTCGTTGGTGCTCTTATGGTTTTCAAGATATTTCAAAATTTAGTTTCAAGATCAACAGCCGCACTTTTATTCAGGATCACAAAATGATACTCATTTCAATGAATTTCGTTAGTGCTCTCTAGTGCTTCAAAAAGCGTCGACTTTACTTTCTTTTTTCAAAAGTTATCGCTTTTTTAAAAGTCAAGGTCAACCCCGCACTGGCAAGTGAAGTTGGCAGCCAGTATGTCAAAGTTTATCACCAAAAATTCACAATTGGTAGTGGTTCGTTAGTGCTTTTTAGTGATCGAAGCAGTTTCGTTAGTGCTTTTCTAGTTTTCCAGATATTCGACATTTCGGCTGCTACCTTTAAATAAAACTGAGAAGCACTAACGAGACTGGTTGGACAACTAAAAAGCACTAACAAAATACCATCCATGGTAAAAATTTGGTGATGACTTTGGGTAAAAAATGTCGAATATCTGGAAAAGTAGAAAAGCACTAACGAAACTACTTAGACAACTAAAAGCACACTTAAAAAAAAAGTAGAGTCGATGCTTTTCGAAGCACTAATGAGCACTAACGAAATACTTTGAAATGAGTATCATTTTGTGATTCTGACTAAAAGTGACGCTGATGACCTTGAAACTAAATTTTACCCTAAAAATGTATATCAAAGCTATAGCCTAGGCCTAAAAGAAAACTAGTAGCCACACAAAACTAGGTAAGATAGGGTGCCTTGTCACTAACAACGAGAAGGACAGACTGGAAAAAGAAGGGGATAAAATGCTATTGCGGCCTAATGAAAATAACATGGTCATAATAGTGAATCAGTCTTCTTAAAATTACATTGTAAAAGAAGAAGATGATGAAGGAATTATTATTGTCATACTGCAATGGAGAAACAGGAAACAATTTTAAAATAATGTTGCTTCAGGAGGCCATACTTTTTAACGTTCCCGGTAATCTTGACATTTTTTAACATCTGTGGTGTTATCTTGGTGCATAATTTCACACCGCATTTGTCGGGAATTTTTGCTTGTTTCTGTAAATCTTCAGAAGCGGGGAATTCAGTAACAAAAGGTGGTCGAAAAGAATTTCCAAGGTCAAGGCAGAGGCTTTGTTTTAGATCTTTGCGATAGTATCAGTGTTTGAGAAGTATCGGCAAATGGTTGAGTATTTTAAAAAACATGAATTTTACATTAGGTATGCCAAATTGATTGGGATCTTTTTCCAAATATAATTTTACAAATTTGATAAAATATTGGACGTTCATTGATTATACGTGAGTTTTTTTTGAAAATTTGGAATTTTTCTCTATGTCTTGGTGAAATATGTTAAGATGTGATGGGACCCTTCACATCACCCTCAAAAGAGATATTTTATATAAAAACGGTCCCCTAGATATTGTATCTTTAAAATTTTCGATGTCTGAAATTTTCTGCATTTTATCAGAGTCATCTTTTTCTTGTCCCACTCCGTTTGCTTCGTCTTGATCTGATTTACTATTTCTTGCTTGATAGCAACTCACTATATTCTTTAAATGAAACCAAATCTAGTAGAACCTACGCTACTGAATAACGAGAAATTTACACAGAGTAGCAAACCCACGAAACAAGCCTCCCAAAGTAGAGTGAGATCGGCCTTAATGACCACTCAGATAAGTTAAAACTGGTGTATTCAGATTCCAACCGCTACCGTTCCATATAAATATATATCAGCCATTCTTACATGTCAAAAAGACCGAATATTTCGACAACACAATAAAATATAGAAAATTATAATTTCCGAAAACGACAAAAGATAAAACTATAGTGCGTGGCACAAACTATTGTTCATACAAGTTTTGTTACCGTTTTAGTCATAAAAATCTTAAAACCACGGTTGTTGTGTGAAGGTGTTCATGTAATGCTTTTGATTGTTCTTTGTCAAAGGTTTAGTCAGTCCTAAAACAAAACAAAAATAACTTTTATCACCAAAATTATGGCTATTACTGTAACAGAAAAATCAAGATCAAATCTATAAACTACAACTTGTTGAGTGGTAGTTATATGACCATAACAAAGACGAGTATGAACCGTAAGAAACACGAGAAGAACGATACTTAATAGATTTAAAATATGTAATATCGGTTCCAACCCAAGTTACAACATGTTTAGAGAGTTTTTAAATGTTATTTTACTGAAATATTACATTGTTGCCGAGGACGGCAGCTTTGCTAAAAAACGTTTAAAGTGAGCAAAGAGTGATATTTTTAAACCCCACAAAAGGCAAAAAGTAAATCTGCGAGTATCAGCCTTGGACAGCGGTAAAAAAGGGCTAAAAAACGGACCCCCATTGAAAACGACGTAAAACTATGGCCGTATCACGCGGTACACAACAGTGCTTCTCTCGTTTTTAAAACTCGCCAACTTTTGCAATTTTTAATGGAAAAACTGAAAGAATCGCACTGAATAAACATTCCGAACAGAGTGCAAACTTTGATTTATGTCCGCTGTATTCTATTTCAGATATAAATGACAAATATTGGTTGGCATTGGTCATATAACTGTGAGATAATACAACGGCCCTGTCCTTGCATTTCCCGAGAAAAATGGGTACCGATAATAACTCTCCCAATCAAGTTAGCCTGGAAATAATCCATAGGCGGAGAGTCTACCGGGCAAGCACGTCGATTGCGTCAGGAGTGAAAGCAACTGACAACTATCTGACAGCAAAAATTTAGGTTATGTTTAATATCTTGGTTTGATTTTGGAAAATTTATTAATAGAGTTAAAAAAAATTAAAAAGTGTTGTCTAGTGTTTCTCGTAATTTTGTATCAATAGAAAATTGGATTCCTCTAGATTTAAACATGGACAAAACAACATTATAAAACAAAAACCACGATAATTATTGATTCAAAAGAAACTTACGGCTCTCTTGGACAATATTTTATTTAATTATTTATACCAACATCCAACGTTTTTGCCCTAGGTCTGGACCATCATCAGGGCTACCAACAAAACAAAGAACATTATTTTATTATACAGAGCTGAAATATTTTTAATATTTTAGTTTTTAGGCCTAATTTATTATTAATATAAATAGCTCTTTTAATTAAGAATTAAATAAATCTAGTTTAAGAAGGAGATTTTTTGTAAAATTTTTAAACTAGATTTTAACATCTTATTTTTAAGTGAAAGAGCTATTTATATTAATAATAAATTGGGCAAAAAAACTAAAATATCAAAAAAATGTTAGCTCTGTATAATAAAATAATGTTCTTTGTTTTTGTTGTTATTAATAGAGTTAAAAAAAATTAAAAAGTGTTGTCTAGTGTTTCTCGTAATTTTGTATCAATAGAAGATTGGATTCCTCTAGATTTAAACATGGACGAAACAACATTAGAAAACAAAAACCACGATGTAGACCTAAGACCGAAACGTTGGCTGTTGGTATAAATAATTAAATAAAACATTGTCCAAGAAAGCCGTAGGTTTGTTTTGAATCAAATAAAATAAAGTGGACCAATAAATATATATTGAAAATTATAGTACTACCTAATCCGTAATTACGTAACTTGTATTATTTAATAGATTTTGTTAATCTTCTATATTTATATATTTTTTATCCGTTACCGATAAAATCTAAATCTACGATGAACTTATACCTATGTCGTGCAAAAATACTGTAACTTAGAAAGAATACTAATAAATCTTACTACTAAAAGGCATTTGTAGCACTAAATGCTAGTACAATCAACATACATTTTAATCCATAAGTACCAAGATTTTTAGTTTAAGAGGAATAAATATTAGTATTTACTCTAAAATGTTTGAGATTTCGTTCAGCAAATACTAAACACAATTATTAAAAGTACTGACAAAGAGACAAAGTTAATAGTTCTAATCTAGTCAACCGCAAGATAGTGTATAGTACTAATATTTAGGAGATATTTCGTTCGGATAAAATTCCAGAAGCTACATAGAACTGTCATTTTCAAAAAAGTAATCCGAATGAATCTGGAATAAAGGATAGAGTCCTGCGAAAAAGTCTGACTTGATTAAATTTCTGTTTGGAGTGTTTTTTCAGTGACCGGATTATAAAATGGGAAAAATTGAAACCCTTATCTCTCGTGTAGCAGTGGTATAGAACTTTCCGAAAGACAATGGCGGCAGCGCTGACTGATTCTCGTCGGGACTCAATTAACAACTCATCTTACTAAATAAAAAGTGATCGAATGACTCGTCCCAATCAAGAAAACAATCCCCCACGAGGGTGCGTTCAATATCGTCATCGAAAGCCAAACAATCATAGTGGCTGATTCACATACCACTCAACTCCTGATAGAGTAAGAGTTCATGGTATAAACTATGATGGATATTATATAGGGTGGACCAAAAACACCGGTTTTTTTCCACTGCTAATTTTTTATTTATTGTCGGATTTTAACACAGAAAAAGTTTTGGAAAGTTAATATCAAAATATGTCAAAAAATTATATTTATCCTAAATTCAAAATGGCGGATGTCCAAAAGTAATATTTTTTATATATTTTCGACACTTTGTATATTTTTTCTACAACCACAAAAATCTTCTATCCATTGTCTGTAAACTGATGTATCAGTTGATAAATTCTATTGAGAAATAAAAGAAACTATGGCTTTTTTCGTATACCAACTTTTTGCGTAAAATAAAACTGAAACCGAATTTAAGTGAACCGGATTTCGTTATATTTTTGCCAATTTTGTTGACAAGGACACTTTACAGATGATAACAATAAGGCTTCGTTTCCTAAACGTCAAAAAATAAATATAGCAGTTTTTATTTTATGCAAGAAATTGGTATACGAAAAAACCCATAGTTTTTTTATTTCTTAATAGAATTTACCAAGTGATACATCGGTCTACAGAAAATAGATGGAATATATACAAAATGCCTCAAAAAACCCCAACGGTTTTTGAAGAAGCTTAAAACTTTTGGACATTCGCCATTTTGAATTTTTGATAAATATCATTTTTTGCAAAAAGTTTATTTTGTTAGCTTTCCAAAACTTTTTGTTGGGTTAAAATACAGCACTTATAAAAAATTGGTAGTTAAAACAAAACGGTACGATTTTTTGTGGTCCATATGTGAAAAAAGTGGTGGTTTCCCGATGCCCGACACAAAACTGTCCACCGGAATCGAGCCCCTCTTAAAAACGTCTTGAGATAAATGTGAAAATTCACACGATCATCCTGTGTATCAGCTAAATAAGAATTATTTATTTATGGAAATTTTTTCTAATATCCGCGTTTTTACAAAAATCGATCACTTAGCGAGTCCTACTCTAAAAGACGGTCAAGTTTGCCGTAGCATGCGCATTAACGAGTTCGGTCACGTGATGGTTTCGTCCAATAGCGTGCTTTGAAATAATGCGAGTGACATTTTTCACACGAGCTTTCCTACAACTCCCAACTACTGGGTCTAGTCGAGAGAACGGCTTCGCTCAAAAATTGTTGTTCGAGGCAGCTCTGCGCGTGCCCATAATAGTTTGGTGATTATTTGATCGTCTCGTCACTGCTTTTAAGCGCGTTTATCGGTTGAAACTACTTTTCTTCTCTCAGGCAAACAATCACTTCCTATGACTTCCAGAATCGGTAAACACACTACAAATCAATGGATTACTGTACCAGGGATTTTACAAACAAATTAATTCTCGATCGTGCCTTAGAAGGGCTATTTTAAAGAGACGATTGAGATGGAAATGAACACGACTGTCCTGGTAGAGATAAACACGTCGCGCAACGAGCCGATAGAGCAAATGAAAGAGTCTCTGTCGAAGTAATTATTATGACAGGAATGAAAGAGGTAAAATTCATTGTTTCTAGTCCATTATAACGGCAATACAGATAGAGCAACGGTATACGAAAAAACCCATAGTTTTTTTATTTCTCAATAGAATTGACCAAATGATACATCGGTCTACAGAAAATAGATAGAATATATACAAAATGCCTCAAAAAACCCCAACGGTTTTTGAAGAAGCATAAAACTTTTGGACATTCGCCATTTTGAATTTTTGATAAATATCATTTTTTGCAAAAAGTTTATTTTGTTAGCTTTCCAAAACTTTTTGTTGGGTTAAAATACAGCACTTATAAAAAATTGGTAGTTAAAACAAAACGGTACGATTTTTTGTGGTCCATATGTGAAAAAAGTGGTGGTTTCCCGATGCCCGACACAAAACTGCCCACCGGAATCGAGCCCCTCTTAAAAACGTCTTGAGATAAATGTGAAAATTCACACGATCATCCTGTGTATCAGCTAAATAAGAATTATTTATTTATGGAAATTTTTTCTAATATCCGCGTTTTTACAAAAATCGACCACTTAGCGAGTCCTACTCTAAAAGACGGTCAAGTTTGCCGTAGCATGCGCATTAACGAGTTCGGTCACGTGATGGTTTCGTCCAATAGCGTGCTTTGAAATAATGCGAGTGACATTTTTCACACGAGCTTTCCTACAACTCCCAACTACTGGGTCTAGTCGAGAGAACGGCTTCGCTCAAAAATTGTTGTTCGAGGCAGCTCTGCGCGTGCCCATAATAGTTTGGTGATTATTTGATCGTCTCGTCACTGCTTTTAAGCGCGTTTATCGGTTGAAACTACTTTTCTTCACTCAGGCAAACAATCACTTCCTATGACTTCCAGAATCGGTAAACACACTAAAAATCAATGGATTACTGTACCAGGGATTTTACAAACAAATTAATTCTCGATCGTGCCTTAGAAGGGCTATTTTAAAGAGACGATTGAGATGGAAATGAACACGACTGTCCTGGTAGAGATAAACACGTCGCGCAACGAGCCGATAGAGCAAATGAAAGAGTCTCTGTCGAAGTAATTATTATGACAGGAATGAAAGAGGTAAAATTCATTGTTTCTAGTCCATTATAACGGCAATACAGATAGAGCAACGGTATACGAAAAAACCCATAGTTTTTTTATTTCTCAATAGAATTGACCAAATGATACATCGGTCTACAGAAAATAGATAGAATATATACAAAATGCCTCAAAAAACCCCAACGGTTTTTGAAGAAGCATAAAACTTTTGGACATTCGCCATTTTGAATTTTTGATAAATATCATTTTTTGCAAAAAGTTTATTTTGTTAGCTTTCCAAAACTTTTTGTTGGGTTAAAATACAGCACTTATAAAAAATTGGTAGTTAAAACAAAACGGTACGATTTTTTGTGGTTCATATGTGAAAAAAGTGGTGGTTTCCCGATGCCCGACACAAAACTGTCCACCGGAATCGAGCCCCTCTTAAAAACGTCTTGAGATAAATGTGAAAATTCACAAGTTCATCCTGTGTATCAGCTAAATAAGAATTATTTATTTATGGAAATTTTTTCTAATATCCGCGTTTTTACAAAAATCGACCACTTAGCGAGTCCTACTCTAAAAGACGGTCAAGTTTGCCGTAGCATGCGCATTAACGAGTTCGGTCACGTGATGGTTTCGTCCAATAGCGTGCTTTGAAATAATGCGAGTGACATTTTTCACACGAGCTTTCCTACAACTCCCAACTACTGGGTCTAGTCGAGAGAACGGCTTCGCTCAAAAATTGTTGTTCGAGGCAGCTCTGCGCGTGCCCATAATAGTTTGGTGATTATTTGATCGTCTCGTCACTGCTTTTAAGCGCGTTTATCGGTTGAAACTACTTTTCTTCACTCAGGCAAACAATCACTTCCTATGACTTCCAGAATCGGTAAACACACTACAAATCAATGGATTACTGTACCAGGGATTTTACAAACAAATTAATTCTCGATCGTGCCTTAGAAGGGCTATTTTAAAGAGACGATTGAGATGGAAATGAACACGACTGTCCTGGTAGAGATAAACACGTCGCGCAACGAGCCGATAGAGCAAATGAAAGAGTCTCTGTCGAAGTAATTATTATGACAGGAATGAAAGAGGTAAAATTCATTGTTTCTAGTCCATTATAACGGCAATACAGATAGAGCAACGGTATTTAAAAGAAAAGTAAATGAATGATATTTTAATATACGTATTAGTTTTCATTATCTCATATTAAGATATTACCAACTATTTACTGGGGATGTGCATTACAAAAATCCCCAAAAAAGTTACTATTTTGTTATTAAGTTTTGGCAATGAAAGTCACCTTTTCTGAGATTTTTTATTGCAACCTAGTAAATAGTTAGTGAAATTTCATTTGAAAACAATACTTACGCAGAGACAACATAATAACTTACGGTGACTAACAGAAAGATAGGGCCGCGCAGAAACTACGATCCTCTAACGCATAGCGCATTGCGGCAAACACCTACCTTGCCCCGTCCATCTCTTTCTAAATGAACATAAAAGAAGGACCGAGCATTTTGCAATATCGAAATATATTTCACACAATTTTAATTTTCTACCTGCCGCTTTCTGCCACCGCTTGTCAACGTCTGTCAAGCCTGGCAAGCGGTTTTTTTTAGATTTTTAAAAGTGTGTTATTTAAATCAGTTCTGGTTGGAAATCGCGCGAGATTATGGGATTATATATAAGTCTGAAATGCCATTCAAATCGGGGCTGGATCACTACCATTAAAGCTAGAGAGATGGGACTATTTGAAGAATGCACAAAATTGGAGTTCAGATGTTTGCAAACCAAATCCCTGAAGAAAATATTGTGATGATTTATACAGAGTTAAGCAAGAAGATAATAGGTTAAAATATAACCAAAAAAAAGACATATATAAAATCTGTAAGGGATTTTTTTCCCAATTAATAAAAGAAAATAACATAATAAAATGTTGTTACCTTTAATATTTGATAATATTCCTCAAAATAGTTAAAACCCCTTTCATCTATTTTAGATTTTTAAAGGGTCCAAAAAACTTTTTGTAAGCTAAAGAAAGATTTTTAGCTGCATGGAACAGTATAAAGTTCGTTAAGGTTTGTAAGTATGGAAAAACGGCGCCTGTTAAGTTTTTTCGTATCTTTTTATTATTAAATAAGAAAGTGTCTGTAAAAAATTAACCAAATGAATATATGTCCTTTATTATGCATCTGGCTGTACAAGTAGTTCCTTCTTGTAGGCACCGGCTGCGCTCGTGTCGCCGTCAAATAATGCTCCCCAAGTTTAACACAGTATCGGTCACTCTCGCGTAGCTATTACTTTCTCTATGCTCTTACGCTAACCGAAATATCATCAATTGCAAGAGTGACCATAGTGACCAAAACTACAATAGGGTGGGCCAAAAAAACTGGCACTTTTTGGATTGTTAATGATTTTGGACCACATAACTCAGAAGACCTAATGTATTAAAAAACATTCAAGATGGTGGACAATAGTAGTAGTAGTAGTAGTAACTAGGGGCTCAAGACCTGGCAAGTAGGCCCAAGCGGTCCCTTTTTTACCTTACCCCAGCCCAGCCCCCTAATCCACCACCTGTACCGCTTGTACGGTAATGGGCTCTCCGGGCCTTCCTGTTCTCTTCACGAAGTCTAGTACTTTGGCCCACTTGAGAGCTCGTAGGTCCTCTGCATCCAGGTTCGGTTGTCCGAGTACCTGATGCCTCATCCTTAGGTATACTTTGCACTCCACAACGAGGTGCCGGGATGTCTCCTCCGCCCTCTCGCAGGCACGGCAGATGGAGTCATTCCCGATCCCGAAGCGAGTCAGATGCTTACTGAGTCGGTTGTGGTCGGTCAGTATCCCTGTCAGTAGTCCAATATCTTTTCGTGTCCTTCCCAGGAGCCATTTGAGTCTGGCCTCGTCCGGTCCGTCGATGAATTCTTTGGACTATCTGCATCCTAATTCGTTCTCCCAGGAGTCTGCCAGTTTATCGTTAGCCCATTTAATGAGTCGACTTTGCAGCTGTCTCCTTGTTATACCTAAGAGTGGTTCCGGCCCCACGTATTGAGTGCTGGCCCCGATCCGAGCGAGTTCATCTGCCTTTTCGTTGCCCGACACTCCTGTGTGTCCCGGTACCCACATCACTGTAACTCTTTTGTCTTAACTCAAGGCTTCCAGTGCTTCTACGCACTCTTCCACCAGAGTATTGGCAATTTTTGTGCCTTTAGGGCCGCTTGGCTGTCGGAGCATATGTACACATGCTCCTCCGGACCATTGCGAACCTCTTCTAGTGTCGCCAACATTATAATGGCGTATACCTCGGCTTGAAAAAGACCGTAGCTTGCTCTCCGAGCGGGTAGCTCATCCGAACTTCTTCTCGGTCTTGCACGCCCCTGTTGTCTGCCTCTCCGATAGCTTGGAGCCATCGGTGTAGCATATCACAGCGTTCCTCTCAAACTTTTGGTGGAGGTTCTCCCTCTACCAGAATTCCCTATCGGGAATTTCGACTTTGTACCTCTTATTGAATCTCCAGGGAATTCGGGTTGCCTTGATCTCAAAGGACGCAAGTGGCAACTCCCTGTTTGGTGGACAATATCCTTTATATTTGTTACTTCCGCATGTGAATGTTGTTCCTTTGAAACATTTGTGAAAATTTGGTAAAAGATTTCTAAATTATGAGTAGATCTTTTGGTCGGGTATAACTTGCGAGATACTAAATCGATTTAGTGGTACAAATATTTTTTTAAATTAAAAATAGGCTAGTGTGTATAATCTGATTTTTTGGATGAAATAAAGGATAAAACCTTATGGAACATGTATATGTATTTATAAGGCTTTTGGACTTTAAAAGAAAGGTATTTATTTTTTAGTTACTTCAAGTTTTCGATGTTTACCTTTTTGGTTATTTTTTAAGCACTTTTTTGCCTCCATCAATCCCTTTTTATTTTATCTCGATCCTGACAGAAAAATTTCGTATTCGACACCCGTTCCGACAATATGCCTACGCCTAAAATAATTTGCGGATTGCTTGCCGCAACCGCCCAGAGATACTAGAGTGCAGGTAGATTGCGCTTTGAAAATATTAGGCAGGCTGTTTAAAGAACCCCGCACACCGATCCATGTAACCCAGACATCGGGCGATTTAAAAATTTTTTTGATATGTGGTAGGCCTGTAAAAGTGCTTTAAAAAATTGCGACTTAAAAGTTGGTGACACATTTGGTTTGGCTACAGCGGCGTAACAAATGTGGGATAAGATATCATTGTGCAATTATATTTTCCGGAGAAAATATGTAAGTATTTATTTCTTTTTTGAAGGAGAGTGTAAGTGTACATTTTTAGATTTTTTCGAAATGTTTTCTGACAGGTTGGGTCAGTGGCGCACCGTTTCAAGGGCACCAATTCAACCATATTATCTATGTATTTTGTGTTATTTTATACTTTTTTATATATTTTATAAAATGATAAATCAGTGGTGTAACATCCAAATATTAAAATACTACTTATACTTTTGCTATTTTATTTGATAACTAAACTTATTAATTAAATCTATTAATAGAATCTTACTTGTCTTCTATTTTGCTTCAATATAAATATTCCAACACAGTGGCGTAGCGTAAATAATTTTTTTTTAATGAAACTTAAGGCGGCTAAGTTTCACGAATGTCTAAAGTAAGTAATTATTATTATTCTAACTAGTGCGGAAAATTATATTTTTTCGCACGCGTTTGCTGATGACCCTAAATTCGGGCAAGCAATCAAGGTCGGGAAAGATACTTTACGCGCGAAGATATGCGTGCTGTGGGTAAATAAATGGAGAGAAGTTGGTGGATGTATCCATTCGGAAAAAAAAGGCAATATCATAACATAAAAGGAAATATTTTCGTAACAGCCAACATCATTTTTTGGGTCAAATTCATCAAAAAAAACAAAACAAAATAAAAATGTCAACATATTTTACATTACGCCATTACGCCACAATTGACAACTATGACATATAACAGCTAGCAAATATCATAATTATAAAAACATTTCAAGACGGTATCCAATCAAATTGAAAACCTTTGTGGCAGTTTAAACTACTGGTAAATAATATTTTGATGTTACACCACTTTATCTTCTTATAAAATATACTAAAAAAATATAAAACAGTACAAAATATATACACAACCAATATCGTTGAATTAGCCTTTTAATTGAAGAAATAAACAGTATTTTAATAATTTTAAGGTGCGTCAATGACCTAACCTGTCAGAAAACACTGCGAAAAAACATAAAAATTAACATTTACTCTATCCTTCAAAAAATAAATAAATACCTGCATGTTTTCTTTCCAAGATATCATTTCTAAATGTTATAAAACTAAATGGCTCACCAACTTTTAAGGCACATTTTTTTAAAGCCCTTGTCCAAAGCTACAACATATCAAAAAAAATCCAAAATCCCCCGATGTCTGGGTTACATGGGCCGGTGTGCGGGATTCTTTTAGGTGTGATAAAAGTACTGACAATCAAAATTTAAAAAAAAAAATACTCAATGGGAAAAGACACAGTTGTCAGAGTAGTTTGCTACCACCAAATAAATTAAAATAAACTGGAAAACACACAATAAGTCTTAAAACAAAAATATAGCATATGCCTACGTGTCAGATGGCCAATGATTATTTCCAGAAGAAATTTTAGTGTTCTATTCAAAGTTTGGATATCACATGACCCGTTTTGAACGTCGCTAGCTAAGGTCACTGACAGAAAAAAACGAATCTCTACTCTTAGAAAAATATAAAAAGTCGAAGGCTGTTCTACCGCACTCTTACGTCTCTGCATCCGCCATCGACATCCAGACCATATTTTCAGGAATTCATATTATTTCTGATATCTGTGAGATTAAATTTTCCTTTTCCAAGGCCCACTTCGACCCGTCTGCGAGATGATTAATATTGGACTTCACGTATATTACCGGCACGGCACACTGGATGTCTAAAGAATTCAGTCGGGGGTAAAAAGAAATGGCGCGCGCAGGAATGGGGGCTTAGGGGGTCAAGCATCCCCGAGAGTTGTTGAAAGACTGAAATTTTTCAAAAAATCAAGAATTAAATTAACCGCTCTTACACTCAAACCTCTTTCAAGGCCTTAATTGCAGATTTCTTGTTCAATTGGTCACGCGGTAACTGATCCGTCCATATATATTTTGGTGTTGTAGAGTGTCTGCAAAGTTTGTTAATAGTCGTTATTATTTGCAACACAGTTTTCGTTGTTTATCCATCTGACGAAAATTTAAAGAAGTCAAACTATGTAAAGGCTGATATTAGAGAGGAGAAGTGTGGCAAGATTTTCTATCAGGCTTTATGTACAAAAAAAAAACAAAAATCAGAGCAGACGTATATTTATTGATCTAGACAAATTAAATCTTCATAATTTTAAAATAGATTCAAAATTTGATACAGACGATGATTTCGTAAAACAAACACAGATATTTAAATATGTTAACGGATCTACTTCTGGGTATTTATTTTTATTAATACCTGCGTTAAAAGATTAAAAGAATCCCGAAACATATTTAAACCACTAAACGTGTTTGATTTCGATATTTATATTTTCTTTAAATATCTTTGGAAAGTTTGGTGAAAAAATCAATGTGTTTGATATTTTAGTTTCTTTTAGACCGGAATGACGTTGTTTTTCCACAGGCCCAATTTATACTCGAGAGCCTGCAGTGTTTTTCTTATGACTGTCGGTGTTTAGACATTGGTGACACATTAATCGCTTCTTTTGATGGTCTATTTACAAACGCATCATATTTATTAGGGTTAAATTTAAGTTCTCTCGCTCGCGACGAGATGTGGCATCAGCTAATTTATGTCTTTCGTTCTCAGAAGTTAATTGAGAAGGTTGGGAATGATAATTGCTAGTTTTACATATTATAGTCTACTTTGTAAAACTTTAGTTTTTAATAAAAGCCTATTTTGAAATTAACTCTGTGTTTCGGACTTCCATTGTCTATATTTTATTTTTACACGACGTTTCGATCAGTACAATCTCTGATCGTTTTCAGGTGCAAACTACGAAGACGATCAGAGATTGTACTGATCGAAACGTCGTGTATAAATAAAATATAGACAATGGAAAATGTAGTAGTAGTGCTTTATTTGAATAGGAAAAAACCTAATATACAAACATTTTATTAAACTTAAGGTAAAATGCAAAAAAAACTAGAAACTACCCTTAAAAAACGTTATCTATGATTTCTTTGATTCTTTATATGATTGGTTATTTTGCCTTTAAAAAAGGCATAATTTCTGCTGATTTTACATTATCGGGCAGGTGATTGTATGCATCTAATCCTTTATAGAATGAAGATCTCATAGAGCTAGACAGTTTGATTTTTGGTAAATGAATTTGATTATTTACAGCATTTCTAGTTGGATAATGATGTATGTACATCTCTTTTAAACGAAATAAGATTTGACAAATATTCCGGCAACACACCATTTAACACCTTATAAATAAATGTCATGGCTGATTTGTATAACCTTTCTGACACTTTTGTCGATTGTAACATATCTAGCAAAAAATAAATTCTTCTATGTCGGTTGCACTGCAATATAATTCTCATACTGCGATTTTGTAATTTTTGCAACACTAACATTTTATTCAAATCAAAATTGTATAGTAAGGTACTACAGTAGTCAAAGTGTGGTTGTATAATGCTATTAAAGACAGTTATTTTATAATATGTAGATAATTTCATTGCCACTCAAGTTTATTAAAATTATGCTATAATCTGATAATTTAGGTATGTCGTGAACTTTTGTCACAATATCAAAATTGGAAATGGCAAAATCCAACAAACTTGATTTTTCCAAAGTAACTCTTGTGTACTCCTTTACATTCTGCTGCACTCCCAAAATACTAAAAATATTTTTTATTTTCTCGACATAACACTCGTTACTCAAATAATCCATGTTAAAACCACCAATTATAACAATCTTAAAGTTTTTTGCAAATATTTCTTCTAGTATGTCCTCTAAATTGTTTATAAATATTGCATAGCTTAACGAAGGGAAGTGATACAGTCCACCAACTAGGTGAGACAGCTTACCAATTTTTATCTTGACTATTTTTATTCAATAATTCATATCATGACTGGTTACGTCCAATATAAAAGTTTTACACATACATATACTGAATAAGTTTAGGTCAATCTTGAAAGACAGTATAACATTCAAATCATCTAGTATTTAAGTCGCATCCGGTATGGATCCTTGTGGTACTTCGGTGTAACGTTTGATTTTTGGGTAAAATATTTTATTTCTTATATTTAACTCCATCATGGACGTTGGTGACATCCTCCGAAAAAAGTTGATCTATTTACTCTCCGCTTTATCCTTCTCCTATTCAAATGCATGTAAGATTACATCTAGCTCTTTCTGTTGAGTAAATTACACAGTGAAACTACCAAAGGTAATATAAAGAGTTGTTGACAAGGGCGCTTGAATGAATTCGACCAAAAGGCAAGCCGCTTTAAATCGGTGAAGAATCTTTAAGAAAAGGCTTGAAATCTTTTAAAGTGTGTTTTATTTATTGGCCTTTCAGGTGGAATAATATGGGTAAATGGAGAGGCCCATTTTTTTCAAGGTATTATAGATAAAAGACACAAAAAAGATAAAACAGAAGATGTTGAACGGTTTTGACGTAATGTAAGAATTTTCCTTTTGAATAATCCCGACGTTCCTTTAGTGCATGGTTCTCACCTTATTGAATATTTATATATGTATATACTTATATTTTAGTCGATATTTGTGATAATTGAATCGCTAAAACGTTTAAAAATAAACTAATATTCAAAAATGTCTTTGTTACATTTAACCTCCTACCCCAATATGTCAAATATAAATATGTAAACTCTCTAGCAATATACATCAAGTAGATTTATACCATTTTTGCAAAACTGGCTTCTTTATTGGCCAAAAAGACTTCAGTAAATCGCTTCCGACTGACTGAGACTACAGCTGGGCCTTTATTAAATCCTCTTCCTTATAAATAAAAGGAAAATATGGCTTCAGTGTCGCACTTACTCCTAGTTTTTAACTTATGTGATATACAGGGTTGTTTTAAGTTTTAACCTAAGCACATTGGTTTTAGAGATGATAAATATATGCGATTTACTTCTTTAGTACTTACTTATACTTAGGTCTTAGTTTGTGATATCATCAGCAAAAACTTAGCGCAAAACAGATGATAGGTGGCTGAGTTGCCAGCTCAATGAAAACTGGGAAAATGTGCAAGAAGATCTTGCAAAAAATTGGAGACATTCGAGATGTGGTTCTGCTTAGAATTGACAAGGAGCAAATTGATAGATCTTCTTCCCCTGAAATGTAATTAACTTTAACATAAATCGAGCTTTTTCATTAAACTGAGATGAAGAAAAAAATTACAAAGAATCCCGCACGAAATACATTGAAAAATTATTTGGGTGAAATTTGATAAAATTATATGTAGTATGTTTTAGTGGGTTATGAGATACGAAAAATGTGTAAATATAAAATGATATCTATTTCTAGTTCTAAAGATATAGACGGCCAAAGTTTAAGAAAACGTTATTTTGGGGTATATTGGGCCCGCTCTAAAAGGTATTTCCTGATCAAAATAAAATAAGCTATTAGAACTTTCTTATTATGTTGATAAAATGTTAACAGGTTTTATATAGAGGCTATTCAAAAAAATTATTTTTTGACAATTTTTTATTTTCTCCGATATAAAAATAAAAAAATATATTTTTAAGCCACTGACTTTGACTAGTACTTAATAGAGCACATATATAGAAATGAGGGAGAACAATTACCCATAATCATAATTTATAGCATATTATTTGTTTGATAATTCAGCCCCACCAAAACATAAAGTGCTTAATTCTTAAATATCGAATGAAAGATCGATCTTTTTTATGAAACTAAACAAACATTAATTCAAAACCTTTCAAAAACTACAGCAACTTACAGAACGAACAATGTATTTTATTGTTCCTAGAAATAAATACTGATAACCATGCTTCTGTATTAAGAGTAGTCGTATTATTATCTGTAATATTATTTTATGCTCGATTGCATTTTGAATAAAGTTTCTAAAATAAATTCAGTTGATATAAAATTGTACCAACCGTAAGTTTTGAACAATCAAAAAAAATTAAAAATGAAAAATAGAAAGTTAAAAAAAAGTGACAAAATGCAAATAATGCAGGTGATATAAAATTGCACTAACCATAAGTTTTGAAACAAGGAAATAGATTAAAAAACAAAAAAAAACGTGAAAAATTTAATTTAAAAAAAAGTGGGATAATATTTTTTTTTAAATTAGAAAACTGGGATTCGGAAGTCCAAAAAGTTTAAAATAAACCATTTTTGTCCCTGAATATTACATAATGTCAATCATAATGTTCTCCAATATTTTTAAGTTAAGATTTGTGTACCTACAAAAATTTGAATATTACATAATTTAAAGTTCTTATATTACTGAACAAATTTTTTGGACTGGGAAATTTGCAACAAAATCTTTATTCCGCCCAAATGCATTCTCGTTGGATCTGCACCGCGCACCCAATTAGAACAGTTACGCCTGCGTTTTTTTGCGCTCACATCTCTCACCGAAAACACTTAAGCATGAATATTTACAGCTTTACAGGATATAAAACATTAAAATTACTCAGAAATTGGTGCAGTATACCTTTCCAGATTTAGATTAATTACCTTCACTTCAAAGCTGGAAGTGTCTTGTTCAAAGGCAGTGTCTGACAAAACGGTTAAAAAACGCTACTAATTATGTACATGTGCCGCGGGTAATTGCACACCGAACATGTGGCGTTACTGTGTCCGTACGGCAAGCTTTGGTACATGGTTTGGTCTGCCAAATACTTTCGAACCGATTTCGGATACAAAAATGATGACGTTACCGCTTAGATTAAAAAGAGACAAGATACCTGACATTTACGGAGACTTTGGTTATATTATTATATGGAACAATGTTTAACTTTCTGTTGTTTATAGTAAAAACACCAGTGACGTACCTACCTAATCTGTGGTATAATAACCTAATCTGTGGTTATAGGGGCCTTTTTTACATGGGAAACATATAGGTAAAACTATTTGATTCTATTAGCAATATTTTATTTGAAAGAGAGAATTTAAGTAGGTACTTAAAAATAAGATAAACAATTTTTGCTCTCGTGATCCATGACCATAACCTACAATAATATAACACATCTAACACCTTGTTTTAAAGAGCCAAGTTTTAACTAAAGTTTACTGCTATTGAGAAAACAAACCCAACACATATCAAGCGGGAGTAAACTGGTACATCTCGAGGCAAAAAGTTTGTAACCTGAGCAAAGCGAGGAACTACTGTCATTAAAACTATTTCAAAAGGAATTACTAAAAATAAAGAAAAAAATTCAAGAATATTCAATGCATTTTTGTTTTATAGTATTTTATATGTTTCAGTTGAATCAGATTCTTATTATGCCAGACATAGTATTGTCAAATTTCTGTTCATTAAGTTCTATAGATTCAAGCATATTTTTTTTGATAAGTAACTTTCGATTTAAGAGCGCCATTTTGAAGAATTCGCCGCCAACTTGGTTTCTGTACATCCGATCATAAATTTTCTTGACCACTTTCTTAAAAAATTGTTAAAAAAGTAAGCGTACCAAATTTGGTGCTTTTCGCATAAAATGAACAATAAGAGTACCTATTCGGGGCGACTAAACATATGTTAGGTCAACTTTACTGGCCTATAGCGTAAAAACGGCCCGGTAGTTTGGAATTTCGTATCTGAATCGATTTTTTGAGGCCCTCAAATTCATCAGAAGTCATCAGCGTGTATATCCAGCCAAACTAGGAAGAATTGAAGAAAACGTTGAAAAACCCGATTTTTTACATATTAAAAAAAAAATTTTGGAGACCAATGACCATATCAAACTAAAATTATTTTTATAATAATTTACATACTTCAGCTCTACATAATCGATTATATTGTTAAACATGCATGTCTTTTCTAAGCTATTAAAAAAATATGAACTTTTATCAAATTTAAAATCGGAAATTAAGATGCCACGTCGTCAACAGCGCCACCTATCCAAATATTTTTTAGAATATCAGTTGATCTTTCCAAATTTAACCAAATTTTACATTTTTTTCCTCAAAAACTAAAAAAGATACAGATGATAATATCTTTGACTGTCCTGATATAACTAAACCAATCACCCTGACAGCAAAAAGTCAATTGGAAAAGTTAGTTTGATGTTCTTTCTAAATCAGAAAATTACAACAAAAGACCTGTCTCGGCTTATTAAATTATGAAAAAAAAAATCTCAAAATGCATTTTTTTAAAATAAAATGTCCGATCATCGATTTCCTCAACCAAAATTTTAAAGAATTTTCTAAAGAATAAGTGTGCCAAATTTCATGCTTTCTGCACAAAATGTTACTCTTCCTCGCGAAAAGGTAACTCCGAAAAAGATTGCTCGGCTGCTGCTCATGTAATTTCAAATAATTCTAATTGCACAATTAATGTGAATATTTATAAGTAATTTTTAGTAGTTTATTGTATAAAATATTTGTTTTTCATTAATAATAAAGATTTGTTAAAAAATATACCATTTTACTTATAAAAATTCAGAAATTTAGTTTGAGCCCGGTAATGTTATTTTACCGGACTAGTGATGTAATAGGTCATCTCCCGACTCAAATTAATTCCGTAAGAGGAAACATTACAATACAGTATGAAATAAAGTATATTTCATAAACTTTTTTTTATTTTCTGTGTACCTACCGGCATGTACCGCCACTGACTGATTTCACTTGCTCTCCCTTTGTTTTCAAAACATTGGTAAAAAACACACTATAAACGTTTTTTTTACAAAATGTGATTTTTAAAAGATTTCCAAACTGCTTGAAACATCCTGAAATTTTAAAATAAATAACACAAAACAGCTTATGTCAATAAAAACGACCGTCTGCACTCTGCCGACTTTCCTCGACCACAAGCTAATCACGACCTAAAGTGTTTGACACAGAATTCTCTGTCCCTATCGTTCTAACGTCGTTTATGCCCATTTGCTCTGCGATTTGCTTAAGTAATGAGTAGTAAAGAAATCCATTTTTTTTAAATATTCCCTAAATTTTATTCGTTTGCTCGTGCCAAAAAAAAGTTTTCCATAGCTAGGAATTAAATCTTGTTATAAGTTCAACCACTGGATGGCGCTGCTTGTCATAAAACCATTATTTGTTGTTATTATTATTTATTATTATTATAATTATTATTTATTATTAATTATTCTTTGCGTCAGTTTTTACAAAGGGTCATTTAAACAACATCTTTCTAGCATTGGGGATTTTAGGGCCTATATACAGGTTGGATTCTTTAAACGGAACGGTGCTTCTAGCGGGTTAGAATATGGTTTTATAAAAAAATCCAAAAACATGTCAAGTGAGTTTTTTAATTTTCTTTAATCGTGCTATCTTGTTTTTTTTTGTGTCGTTTTGTTTACGAGATATGGCAAAAACAAATCGAAGTTTTCCATACAGATTTAGATAAAAATATATATTGGTTAATCTTTATAGTATTAGATAGATCCTAGTCTGTGGCATTGCTGAAGAGAGAATTGTTTGCAGATTTAAAAAATTGCAAAATATACAGGGTGTCCTATTTAAAAAAATATAAAAAATTGCCATACCTCGTAAACTAAATGACATAGACAAAATCCAAGATAGCACGATTAAAAGAAATTAAAAATCTCAGTTGACGTGTTTTTGGATTTTTTTATTCAACCAAATTCTAACCTGCTAGAAGCACCGTTCCATTTAAAGAATCCACCCTGTATATAGGCCTTAAAATCCCCAATGCTAGAAAGATACCCTCCAGTGTACATAATCGTAGGGTTAACAGTATAATTACTTAATTGAAGAGACAGTTGTATTGTTGCTAAAAAATAAACAGTGATATTTATTTTAATTAAACTAATAAAACAACATAAAACATAAAATATTGAAGCCATCGTCCATTGGGGCATCACGGAAATTAAATTGAATGTGAGCTTGTCTCTGCATTGACTGGTCCTAATTTGTAAGTCATGTAGTACCCGAAACGTCTTCCATCTAACTCCAACTGGTCTTGTATAAGTGGCAAAGTATTTAGAACTGTTGGATTGGTTAGCCGGAAACGTTGAAAAAATCTAAATATAAATCTAGACCCTTCTGGCAAAACCATTTTCAATTATATTCAGCACGTCCAAATTGTCATTAAAAAATTCCATTTTTATTTTTTTTACCGTTTTCGAGTTGACAAAAAACTAGGTTAGAATTCTCTCCTAAGGATAATTTAAGGCTCGATATCTGCATCTTAAATTTAGGCATTCCTTAGACTACAAAGAAAAGCTGAGCAAACCAAATCAGCTACTTAGGACCGATAAGAGTTCCTTAGCGCAAAGGAATCCTTGGAGAAAACGCAGAGCAATTAGGCATTAAAAGGATAGAAAAATAATCGATATCTGTCACCTTTGTTTTGTTTTGATTTCGTTTGTAAATAAACAGTGGTTATTATTTGCCAAGGAGTTTTCATTGGACCAGATATCTTGTCTGTTTTTAATCTAATCGTTACCGTGACTCCTTTTTGGTATGTCAAATTGCATACCGTGAAATGTAGCACGGTTCTGTGGTTTGGTATAGTGCTATCTCCCTCTATTTTTGTTTTGTCCTGCTTTAAAAATGTAAACAAATAAGTTTAAGTGAAATTTTTGTTGTTTTCACGGGTTCACTTTTTTTCCTAAATGGAATATTGTTTACTTTTACCGAAAACGCTGAGTTAGCCCATAGGTTACTCAAAGCAGCAGCAGCTTTTCGTTTACCCATTTATTAAATCTTCTTCAGCAAAATAAACCACTTGACTAGGAAAACAACCATAAAAAAACAAACAAAAAAGTTTGGTTAAGGCTGGTTTCTGTGGCCTACCGAACGAATTCGGAAGAAAGTGGTATGTGACTATGATGTCACAAGTACCAATTGGTTAACCAAATGGTATACCAAGGAAAGCTTACCAAAATCGCCTATTTAGTTTACCAACGTGTTTTGATGTTGAACATAACTGGTTATTTTTAAAATAGTATAATTTTTGCAACATGAATATGAATGAAGGCCGGCAAACATATTTTTATTCATGTAGCTCACAGGTCAGGTTAGTATTTTTATTGTTCAAACAAAACATTGGCAATTTTTGGCAAATTAGAATTGCAAAAAATTAGAATACAATAATCCCAAAAACACCCGAATTTTAAAATACCCCCTTGACGATAATGGTAAAAAGGGTTCTGGCACAGAAAAAAATGTCTGTGTTGGGAAAGTAAATGATTTAGTTTACCTATAAATAACTGTTGTTTGAAGGTGGTAGATAATGTTAAACTTGAGAGTTATCTAGAGTTTCGAATGCCCATGTTCTCATCAGGTTAATACTAACAAAAACTAGGACTACCCAATCTTACATACTAGCGCGTGTTCAGTGAACCATAAAACCAACCTATGAACCATGAAGCTTACACTTGGTTGGTTCCGCCCTTTTGCAGTTGAAATCTGTTGCCTCCGAAAATTATGGGTTTAAACATCCTTGATTGTTACGCTTTGTTGAGAAAATACATTCTGGTTCCTCTGAAGGAATGCTGTTTCTTTGAACTTCCACTTGAATAGATTTTGGCGGGTATTTCCTTAACAAAGCGTTACTAAATACAGTGGCGGTCCCAGCCATTTAAAAAGGGGGGGGCGATTTCGATACGAAAAAAAAAAGAATAAAGAAGAAACGCAACTACAAGCGCGGATTTGGTCTCAAATCTAGGGCGCGTACTCAGATTTTAAGTCGTGTATTTTTATTACATTATATCAACGGTACTATAGCGCCGAAAGTGAAAATTTTTAAGAAAATTGCACTAAATAATGAATTTTCTGATTTAAAATTAAACTAAAAGGGTTTCAAAGCACAGCAGGCGAAAATTTTTAAGAAAATGACACTAAAAATGCCATATCAAAGGTGTTATAGCGCCGCAATTTAAATAAATGTTTTCATAAAAAATTTAAAACCAGGGAAGGGGGTGTTAACTACCCCACCCCCCGTCCCCCTGAAATCCGCGCTTAAGTAACTACGTAGGTATATTCTAAATGACTCTTTTCATTGCTCACAACATAAGCTTGCAAGTTTGCACTTTTTAACATATAGATTAGTAAATTTTCCCTTAAACAAAGAAAGATTTAAGCGGAAAAGAATAGAATTAAAAATATAGCTGGCGAAAATGGATACGACGAAGGCTTAATAAATAGACAGTCTTTTCAAAAGACCTTTCGAAATTCCACTTTTTTCAGACAAAAAGATACCTCCGACTAGAAATTTGTATCAATTCCTTATAATCCTAATTATACGAAAGGATTACAAAAAGTATTTAATAACACCGGTCTTAAATTTGTATATCAATCCGGAAACACAATAAGAAGTTTACTAGGAAATCCCAAGGAAAAAACTACAGTTTTAGAAAAAAGTGGAATTTACGAAATGAATTGTGACAAAAAATATGTTGGCCAAATGAGACGCTCTATTCAAACACGATTCAAAGAACACTTAGCACATTTAAAATACGGAAGAACAGAAAAGTCAAGTGGTGCCGAGCTTGCTTTTGAAAACAATCATAGATTCACATTAGATAACCTAAAACTTCTAAAAAGT
This sequence comes from Oxystoma pomonae, assembly GCA_963921995.1. Classification (NCBI taxonomy): domain Eukaryota; kingdom Metazoa; phylum Arthropoda; class Insecta; order Coleoptera; family Brentidae; genus Oxystoma; species Oxystoma pomonae. The sequence continues at coordinate 5,352,368 of OY998170.1, forward strand.
GTACCAAACAAAAGACTTTTGAATGCATATGAAAGTATGGAAATCATTAAATCCAGAAATAGTTTAAATAAAGATAGAGGACCCATCCCGTTTAGTACACTTTATTCTTTAGTTGAGGGGAGATAGGATTATAAAGCGTGATCAATCACAAATTATTAGTCTTCTCTCCGCCCACTAAAAGATAGTACATAAGATAGAGCGTAGGTTAATTTAGTTTATTGTTTATCGTCTCCTGATGATGCTAACGTTGTTAGCGAAACGCGCGTTGAGTGCAAAAAAGTGTAGTTTTGGTTTGTGGAAAACAATCATAACTTTGTTTTAGTGCAACCAAAGGTTCCAAATTCCCAACATAGTAGAAACTAGGCTAAAATTGTAACAACCAATTAATGATGTTATAGCGCCGAAAGCAAAATATTTTGCAGTTTAGAGAAAATTATATACAAATTTTGGTCATTTTAACGTTTTTTTAGGGAAATATATAAAAGCAATTGGGTTGAATATGCAGCCAAACTATTCCCGTTTTTAGAGTTTTTTATATTTGCTGCTAAAATCTCGCAGTCAAAAATTTTAAGAAAAAATGCTACTTTTTAACGTTTAACTAAAAGTGCCATTTTATTAACACGCCTTTAATTCTCGCTGATAAAAATGTATAGAATTACGGAAAACTTGCAAATAACAGTGAATTAATTAATAGCCCCGAAGCCGAAAATTTTTGCAATTTATGCAGGAAGTACTTTAAGATTTTTCATTTTGTTAATGTTATTTTCAGGGTTTGATATGCCTTGGTATTAGGTGGGTTGTCTTAAATCATAGAAATAATAAGAAAAATTTATTGAATATTGTTGTCATACATCGGCAAAAAAGAATGCCCAGTTCTAATGTAATAGAGTTTGTAGTACGAAGCTTTGAAAAAGGGTACTGTACTCTCAAAAAGAGCATAAATGGTCACAATATTTGCATTAAGTACCTACATGCTATAATGGAGTCAACAAAATGTGGAGTTGCTCTATATCAAGAACTTATTTACTTGAGTGAACTACCCAGTACTGTTTTTTCTGTGTGCAACAACAAAAAATATCGTTTTTTATATTCATTGCTCGCTTTTTTCCAAACTTAAGACCCTTCCGTTGGATATTATGATGTCACCCTGTTCACATGTTCTCTTAGATACTCTTTTTGCAAATAGAAAAAACAAGGATCATTTTTTTGAGTATTTTCCAAATATGCTCTTTTTAAAAAATGTGCAAGGACCCCATTTTTCTTTCGCCAAATTTTTGGTAACAACAACATCTAAAAATTATTAATACACTAACGTTATTATTTAACCCTTAACCTAAACGTCCAATTCTACAATGTCTATTGAAAGTCATTTTCAATTTAATGCTTTGAGATTGGATTTATGGAAATTATTGTTACAATTTTGGTTCAATTTTAAGCTATTTATGTTAAAAGCATTCAAAACGAGTAAAATGGAATTTTTAGTTTATTTGCCTGTGGTTTAATTAAACATAATTTTGGCAACAAATCTATTTTTTTTTTTCGTACACATTTATTCAACCCAAGACCCCTCCTTCAAAAGAACTGCCACTTTTTTTATTGTATTCGGTACTAATGGAAATTTTTTGACAAACCTCAGAGCCAAGGTTAATTTTGAAGAATGCTAAAATAATAAAATTATACTAGAGAACAAATTCCAAATTTTTTGTTATTTCCTGAACAAAAACTATTTTTTTCTGGTTTACCTACACCCAAGTAACGAAAAAATGCCGATTGAAGATTTAGGTTTGCTCCCAAAAAATAAACTATATTTTATGTTACAAAATTTACAATTACAAAATTACAAAAGCAATTAAATAGCACACTTTTATCATTGAATCTAAAGTTTAGACACTCATTTTGCCTTTTGAAAGTAGCTTCTGGGGCATCTCTTGTATCAGTCCAGCAGTAGTCGGCTAACACCTCACAGTTCCTTAGTGGAACCTCTCACAGAGCACCACAATTTTCCTGAAACTAATTCAGTTGAGAATCCAAGAAATTAATTGTTAACGACATGTTACATCCTAGCTTTTGGTAACACAAAAGCGACATCAGAACAACAGTCTATCGTAAACCTACTCACACAGGACAATATATAAATCAAGGTTCAAATCATTCTGCTACAACCAAGCGTAATAAGAATTTTGTATAGCAGAGCCGTTCAAATTTGTAAAAGTTCTTATGACTTGGAAAACGAAATAAGAAACATTAAGAAGGATATGCAGGAGAATGGTTACAGTCTTAAACTTATAACAGATACTATTTCTAAATTTCAGCAAACAGGACAGAGATTACAAGACCAAAACTATGGAAATGCATTCCTTACAATTCCATACATAAAAGGAGTATCAGGGAAAAAAGAAAGAGTAGCGAACAAATTTAATATTAAAATCTTTTAAATCTAACAATACAATTCGAAGCCTTCTTAGCAAAACAAAACCGGAGAAAAAATTAAATAAGGAATGCATTTACCAAGTTCTTTGTGGGTGTGGTGAACCATAGATAGGCGAAACAAAAAGACCACTATCTGTTAGGCTTAAGGAACATCAGACGAATACTCAAAGAGGTGTAACAGCGAAATCAGGAATAGCCGAACATGCATAGTCAAAACAAGACCGAGTGAAGTGGACAGAAGCAAAGGTTTTGCACAAGGTGTCACACTTGAAGAAACGAAAATTTCTTGAAGCTGCCTGTATTGGGCAGAATCAGGGTATTTTCAGTAAATCAAGTGTTTAAATACCAAATATTTGGAAGCCCTTTCTTGGGAGGAGCCAACTTCTTAAACTTCATGGTTGAGTGATTTCCCATAGTATATAAGACCTTAGGAATAGATTGTAGTTTTTACCTGAAGACGATCAGAGATTGTACTGTACGTGTATAAATAAAATATAGACAATGGAGGTTCGAAACACAGAGTTAATTTCAAACACATCATTCTTTCAAACAACACAAAGGAAGTTGAGCAACCAGGTCTTTATAGTCTTCTGCTCTAGTGTTTCCCAGAAAATTTGTTGAAGTATGGAATCGAATTGCGCATCTCCGAAAAGTTTCCTAATCTGGGAACCCACAAATATTCCCTCTTTAACTTTATCGCCTCTGATTCTAGGGAACTTTTTTTTTAAATATCTAAAAGCATGGCCTTTTTTGTGTGGCGGTGGTAAAATCTTTTCTGGGGGAACTAATGTGGTTCGTGACATTTTTTTTCTGGCCCAAAAGACTCTTGGTCGCCAAATTTTTTTTTATGGCAACAGTATTTGGCATAATCTAGCTGCATTCCAATTAGTGTAATAAAATAAGTATATGAATAGAAACAAAAATAAATCGAATATTAATATAGTCGAGACAGTCCCTGCAGAATAATGTGACATGTCTTTCAATGTATCAGTAGAAGCAAAAACTGCAGGTTCCCAGGTACAAGACGAAAACAGACAAAAGGAATGTTCCATATTCTTCAAGATTAATTACCCTCATGCTGCATACATCACAGAAATCGAAACTTATGAATTTTTCATGTTTAGAACAACGAAAAACTATGTCTCGAATTTAATGGTCTCTTTATAGGTACCACTGACATATCCCAACAGTCAAAGGTGAACGTTAAAATATAAAGTAGACAAATTGAAGGACACACCTTTAAAAAAAAAGAATGCTACATATACAGATGTATTGGTTATTTTTCCAAACAGTATGTCATCTTATGGAAACCTTGTAGTAGCCTGCTACACAATCTTACAGTAGGTCCGATTATCTTGATACTACTAAAAACCTTCTTTGTAGCGATTCTTTAGAGGACATATACAAATTGTGTGACCTAAAAGGACTCAAGGAAAAATCACTAGGGAATTTAGGAGGGATTATATTTCCACTGGATCCTTGAACACTGAAAATAAAGATAGTGTTTTGACTACCTCGCTTCTCAGTAAGTTAACCAAGTGATTGTCATCCTAAGTGGTCAAAATTCATCAGAACCTAAGAACCGGTCAGGAGCAAACTTTTGTTGGCGGTGAACTACTAAGTAGTTAGAAGATAACTGGTGATTTTTTGACATTGGTGGATGGGAACATAAAGCGATCCTAATTTATGAGTATTAAGTTCTTAAAATATGTCATTGTCGATTTCACTTTAAGACTGCTTAGTCTCGATCGGTGGCTGCCTGGGCAGTCCCGCTGATGATGTTGTCATCGGTCTGTCAAAGAGGGACCAATTTAGCCCTATATGGGAGCACCGAATGAAGATACCAAGTTCTGCTTGCCGGCCAAAAGTGCACCTATATCAATCTCTATAATGCAGGTCGGATTTATTGAGTCAGTTTTTGCTGGGCGACTACTTGCCTGTATTTGTACGAAGCGCCCCCGCGTTATTGATAATCTTGGAGCACGATCAGCGGCGTAGGCGGGAAAAAAATTTGGGGGAGCTTGACATTTCAGCGGCGTTGTGGTTCAAATTTTTATTTCACATTATTTCCTACATCCCATTGGCAAAAAAAAAGTTTTCTTGTATCAAAAAGCCTGGGGACACTAGCAAAGAAAATCAAGGAGTAATATGGGCACATTTTGATATGTTTCTTTCATATTTACAACATGGCCAACTGATGGCCGTTCGTTTCCATTGAACAACCAGACTGCCTTTATACTTGTGTTCGAAGAGTTAATAAATAGTGGCCATTCGGTAAGAACATAGAAAAGGCCAAGTTCATTCATTAAACCTGGAATATCATGACAGTAAACTGCGTCATTTGTCTGTGGAGAAAAATACGGCCAGCATAGACTGCCTATTCCGAAACGTGGAAATGTTGACACCTCTTTGTAAAAGATACCACTGCTTCAAACGAGATCCAAGCAGTTGTACCTTTGTTTTGGGAAGATCTAAATCACGAACTAAATTATTGAGCTCTTTCTGAGATGTGATTGGACCAGCTTTTGACTTCTCGGTCTTAAAATTATCTGGTTCATGAAAAAGGTCATCCCATTCCGAGTCATGTTCATATTTCTTTGTAGGCTTAGGAACAGGTGTGCTAGAAGCGTTATGAGGTACAGGTGTAATGGCTGAGGGGATAAGGGGGTAAAGTAACAATCATCAACATGATTCTTAGGCTTCCCCTAAACCATTGGAACTCCAAACTTCATATATGTGTGAGTACCCCGTAGTTACCCTACTAGGGTTATGGAGCAAGTGCACCAGCATTTTTTGGAAGCCCAAGTTTTGTCTGGATCGCCCACTTTGCATCCGAAATATAACTCGTAAGCTTTTCTTACAAGTAGGTTCAAGGTCTTTCGCTGAGCTTTCAGTGTCACCTTACCCGAATTGCATATGTCTGAGTAAGAACGCTATTCAATTCAGATGCTACGTTGTCAAGCAAACAGTTTGGAAAAACTTTCAGAGCTTTCTTCTTCTTCAAGAGCCATGCTGTCCACTGCTTTTCGGAAAAGTGTCGTAGTACTAACACCATACCATTGTCTAAGATTTTTAAGCCATGATATCCGTCTACGACTCGGGCCTCTTCTGCCTTCAATTTTACCTTCTATTATCAATTTTAAAAGTTTATATTTAACAATTCTCAAAATATGACCAAACTATTCAAGTTTTCGTTTTTTGATGGTAAATAAAACTCCAAGATCTTTACTTATTCTAAGCGAAATATCCACATTAGTTACTCTGTCTATCCAAGATATCCTTAGTATTCTACGATAACACCACATCTCGAATACATCTAACTGTTTGCACATGGCCTCAGTCAGTGTCCATGCTTCCATGCCATAATGTAAGATGCTAAAAACATAACATCAAAGCACACGAATTCAGAGGGTGATATTAAGATCGTGACTACACAACACTGATTTCATTTTGATAAAAGATGATCTGGACTGTTCAATTCTTGCACGAACTTCTTGCATGTTGTCCCAGTTCTCATTGAGGAGGCGTTGCGAACTTTTGGCAGCAATTTGATTCAACAACTCTTGCAGGCCTTCCAGCGTGTCGGCTATTATGACTGTGTCGTCGGCATATCGACAATATACAACCTTGGCGTACACCTCTTCTTATTTGGACCTCCTCGGACAGTTGGCCATCAACCTTTATTTGAGTAGTCTGATTCCAGTATAGATTAGCGAGATTATCTTTAGATCTCGGTCATCTAGACCAACTTCTTTTAGCGATTCCATGAGCTTTTCGTGTTAAACTCGATCAAACGCTTTCTCATAATCTATGAAGCAGGCATATACTGGCACCGACACATCCCTAGTTCGCTGAACTAAGACTTGAATGACAAACAGGGCCTCTCTTGTCCCGAAACCACCACGAAATCCAAACTGCGTGTCGCCCATAAAGGATTCGCATTTTCCATAAATTCTTTTATGGATAATCTTTAGAAATATTTTTAACATATGGCTCATTAGGCTGATGAGGCGGTAATCACTACACTTCTTTGCTGAATGTTTTTTAGGCAGTGTAACAAAGGTTGATTTTAGCCAGTCATTAGGGATTTTACCGCTACGATAAATCATGTTAAAAAGTGACGTAACTTTTCTCAATTATTCACTTAGAAGATCTTAAGATTATTTTTATTTATTTTATACTGACATGATGCAACTAAAACACCACAAAATATTTTTATGTAAGACCTGAAGAGCAGGCATCCCTTTGCGACTCTGTACATCTAAGGAGGGCAGAGGAGCCCTGTTTTTTCGACAATTTTTGTAAAATAAAGGAGTCTACAAGAATCAGAATTTTTTTAAAAAACACCCCTCGTTTTAAAGTTAAACAAGACTTGAACACGGGTAGAAAAAGTGTTCTAAGTAGAAAGAGTAGATGGTTGCAAATTGAAAGGCTGCGCTATGTAGTTTAATTTTTTTTTAATCTGTTAAAAAAGTATAATTTTGATTTAAATTTATTTCAACAAGATATTTCGTGAGAACGCGAGATAATAATAAATTGTCTCGTAGAGTTGGGACTTTATCGTAAGTGGTTATGGAAGGTCAGGCTCAGACTTTTCTCAGCTTTATTAAAAGAGCAACGTCAATCGGTAGTAAAAGTTTGTGGATAAATAGGCATTTTAATTAATTTACCGGATTCTAATTTCAAACTAAAATAAGAAAATACTCATAATTACTGTTTTACGCCCTTTTTTCATTTAAATATATTCATTTACAGATTATACCTAATTTAGTTTTACATTGGAGATCCGTAAATAAATATATTTCTTTAATGCATTTTAAAGTCCTAGGGACTTGTTTGCAAGAAGTAATATTTATTTATGGATTGCTAATTTTTATAGTATCTAATAATAAAAAGATTAAAAATTACAAACAATGTATTGATGAGTAGGTAGTACGTATGTTTTGAATAGTGGCCACTATATTTATTTTTGTTATGTACTTTTGTAATTTGGGGAGGTTTTAAAATTATTACTCAGATCATTTTTTTTAAATTTAGTTCTATTAGTTTAATAATTTATTGTATGTCAAAGTGTATTTATATGTAGATAGTGTGTATTTTTTAAATCAATCCACTCACTCTATGTCGTGAAACTGTTTTTAGCCATAATTTTAAGGTTTTTTTTGTTTTAGTTTCTCAAGTTTATTATCTCTTTCGCTCTCATTTACTAGCCATTGCACTTCTTTTGCTATACACGCTATTTCAGCACCCTAGACTGAACTGTCGAACCTTGTATGACTAAAACTGTTCGCTTAACTACAGGGGTCCTTCAATAAGTAGCTGTCCCTCCGACGAATATGGGGTACTTGGAAATCTGGGATTACAGGGGTTCCGTTATTTGAACGCACATGGGGGTTCATCATCAGACACCTTCCATGTGGTGTTGCCCGAGCAACATCGCACCCCATAATGCTATAGAAAGATAGATATCGAACAGGGACATTCTTACACCTGCTTGGTCGTAGTTACAATCTGGGGAATTTTTTTTAGCAACACTGTACGGGAAATCAATTTAACTATGTCGACCTGATTTTTTTGCAAAATTTTACGTCATTGAATTTGTTTTCCATGGCAACGCGGAGACTTTATTTATGTTTATCCACAGTGGGACACCAGAGATATTTTAGCAACGGCTCAAAAATTTGGGGTTAGGTTACTGATTTTGACTTTTAGCGTTCTGAGCCGCTAAAAAACGAAGTAAAATACTAAAATAAAAGAAAACCATTTATTGGAGAATTACCTGCTAAAAAAACGATACCCTACTACGTATTAAAGTAACTGGGTGTAATGTTTAAGGTCGCATTTACAGGTGCATTTATAATCGAATTGGAAACACTCCCGCAAGCATGCAGATTTAAAAATCGGCTACTGGCGCTAGACTAAATAATCGTATCCTATTTTAAACAGGAGTGTCTGTTTTGTTAGTACTCAAGTATCCGTGTGTTTTTGAAACTGAGGTTCTAAAATCTATCCTTTGCACTCCAAGATTTCACTAGTACACTTGCACATTAATATGCCGCAATAGTTTTAAAAAAAAATGGTTGAATCAAAATATAAACAAAATTATGCGAGCCAGTAAAGTTCTCTGGGTTCTTTGATAGACTGGGAGTAATGCCCGCACAGCGCTAGTTCATATTTGTTTTAGAACAATGTTTTTGAAAACACGTTTTTGAAAGATAAACATAACGTCGAATGGTTTTCTGTCAGAAAACGTAAAAATACTCTTCTGTCCCACTGCGGCCCGATTTAAAGTTTGTTGACAAAACACCTGCAGTTACCATGGAATCGTATAAATTCTGCGATCTATCGGCCAACACTTGACCTGCGTGTGTCTCCCAAATTCAATGAAGTGCGATTGATTGATCGGTTTTCTTTTCCGGAGTGCACAGGCTTTTAGAAAAAAGGAAACTTAGTTTTTATTTTCGCCAAAGCAAGGAAATATAAAAAGGAAAAATGTGATCCAGAGGAAATTGTGAGTATTTCTCTATTTTTTTTTGTAAATCGGGTTTGTTCTAAACCGCAATTATTTTGAGGGTTTTGGGATAGATGACAGCACCAGAGCTTTTATTTTGAAGAAAAAAAATTTTGAAAAATCCCTCAGATATTTTTGGTAAGCATTTAAAAATGATCACCCCTGCAAAATTGCAGCTACAGTCCATTCCATTTTTATTTAGACAAAACCTAACCTCACTTTCCATAGAACAAAAACCAGATTTTTAAGTTGCCAAAATCACACGCCCCCACGGCATTATAACTACACTGCTAACTTCAAATCACTCCGAATGCACCAGAGTGAAACATGCCAGAGATACTTTATGGATGAAAAATATATTATTATGTAATATGCCTGTTAAGGCGGCCATGATATTCGTTTTTATTTGTACACCGAACATAACAAAGAAAACGCGATGCTGACCCAATATGCCTGAGAGAGACCCAGACTGGTGAGCGAAGTCACCCCAAAATGAATGAATTCAAATTCAATTTAGACGTTTAAAAATGCTGGACCGGCTTTATATTTTGGTTATTTTTTATTACAAGCTTTTACTTAACTTACTCAATTTTGACTAACCTAACATGTCCGATTGAATTCAAATTTGGTATGCGATTATAGTTCCGGTGACAATACAATAATATGGTATAATTAGGCACCCCATGGAGGGGGGGATTTCAACCAAAATTGGTATTCGGGGATTTTTGGGGATAAGGAATACGAATTTTTGATCAGATTTTGAAAATTCAATATGGGGGATTCAAGAGGAAGAATTTTTAGTCGTGTTTTTCCAACCAATTTTAACTGAATTATACACATCCACCTGTCTTTAAATTTGATATGCGGTTAAGTTCCGGTAACAATATAATAACTTGGTATTATTAGGCACCCCCTCTCTCCCTACGAGGGGAGTGGAGGGGAAAAAACACCTAAGTTTTTCCGATGTCCACCAAAATTGGTATACGAAGGTTTTTGGGGATAAAGAATACGAATTTTTTGATCAGATTTTGAAAATTCGAAAATGGCAGATTCAAGATGGACGATTTTTAGTCATGTTTTGCTAACCAATTTTAACTGTATTATACACATCCGACTGTTTTCAAATTTGGTATGCGTTTAAAACTCCAGTAACAATACAATAACTTGGTATTTTAGGCACCCCCTCCCTCCCTACGGGAGGAGTGGAGGGAGAAAAACACCTAAGTTTGACCGATTTCAACCAAAATTGGTACACGCGGTTTTTTGGGGGATAAGGAATACGAATTTTTGATGAGATTTTGAAAATTCAATATGGCGGATTTTTGGTAATCTTTTGCTAACCAATTTTAACTGACTTATACACATCCGATTGTCTTTAAATTTGGTATGCGTTTATAGTGCTGGTGACAATACATTAATATGGTATTATCAGGTACCCGCCTCCTCCTAACAAGGGAAGTGGAGGGGGCAAAAGATTTAGTTTGTTCGATGTTAATCAAAATTGGCATACAGGGGTTCTTCGAGAAGGGGATTATGAATTTTTTATTAGATTTGAAAATGTCAATATGGGTTCAAAATGGGCGATTTAGAGTACAAATCTCAAAATTAAAAAATAATTTTATATAAAAAAAGCTTTTCAAATCGAAGCTTTTATGAAAAAACATAAAGTTCACTATCGTAATAATAAAAGCGATGGCCGAATTATAAAAAGTTGGACCGTGTTGACTCGAAAAATTTATGTTATTGATTTATATGATTGTTCGCAAGAATCTGAATTCACTATAATGCAGAGAAATGCCAAGGGTAAGTAAATTCAACCCAACTCGACCTAATTTACGGCCATCTCTTTTATTATTATGATATCAGAATGCCAAAAATTATTTTCTACTTTTTAGTGAACTTTATATTATATAAAAGCTTGTATTTGAAAAGCTTTTTTTATAAAAAATGATTTTTTAATATTTAGATTTGTACCCTAAATCGTCCATTTTGAATCCGCCATATCGAAATTTTCAAATCTAATAAAAAACTCATAATCCTCTTCCCTAAAAACCCCTGTATGCCAATTTTGGTTAAAGTCGGACAAGTTAAATATTTTTCTTCCTCCAGTTTCCTCGTTAGGGGGACGTGGGTATCTGAGACTACCATATTATTGTATTGTCACCGGAACTATAAACCTATACCAAATTTGAAGACATTGGGATGGGTATAAGTCAGTCACATGACCAAAAATTGTCCTTCTTGAATCCGCCATATTGATTTTTTACAATCTGATCAAAAATTCGTATTCCTTATACCCAAAAACTTACGTATACCAATTTTGGGTGAAATCGGACAAACTTAGGCGTTTTCTTCCCTCCAGGGAATGCCTAACATTACGATATTATTGTATTGTCACCGGAACTATAATCGCGTACCACGTTTGAATTCAGTCGGTCTACAAGTTAGTCAAAATTGAGTTGGAAGATTTTTAACCGAAACATACATAGATAAAGCTTGTAATAATAAACCTAATGTTTTCTAACTTCGAGCCTTAAGGCTCCTACGAATTTGCAGTTTTTAGATTTAAAATAACAAATTACTTCCTAATATTAAAGGGAATTTTGACGCAACAGATTTCTATCGATTTTGCTACTCTTGCGGCTATATGCCTATATATTGTGCCCCTGAAAATGACCAATGGGTGCGTCCACCATGCCTGTGCCCATTTGAGATTTCATAACCAGTCCCTTCTATGATGTGTAAAGTTCACACTATTTACGTTTATGTATTGGATCAACACTTGCTGCTTTGGCCATATCTAGGACACTGTGATCAGTCTTACAATAACAATAACAAAATGGCAAAAAAATGGTTCCAAAACTTTCTATTACAATCAACTCATGATAAAATTTAAATCAAATGAAATCGAAAATTTTCTGAATGAGGCCCTGTCCATACTGTGATCAGTGTTGCCAAAAATCTAGTGAGAAACAAAAAATACACGTCAGACTGAAAATTCTCGTTGACAGTTGACGTCAATCAGTGGATAAATTTCGGGTGGCATATGTTTAGTTTTCCCTGTGCACTCTGGCAAAAAATTAAAAAATTAAAGAACAAGGCGTTGCCAGTTGTACTTTTTTTTACTTAAAATCTGGGGGGAAACTATAGCCTTAAAACATATTGCTGGACTCGACAATTTAAAGGTCAACGTTAGGGTAGGAATTATAGAAATAACGTATTTGTTTGGCGGAGAGGATTTTTGTGTAGAACAGTGTAACGAGAGAGAAACACAAACGCGAAACGAAGAGCCAAAAATAAATGCCATCGCCGTGGAACCGTGAAAGTGGCTCCCAATTAGCTGGCTGAGAGAAATGTTTTATGACGCGTCAATTTTGCGATCGTAGCGCACTCTTTGCGTAGACGCTGATGCGTGAAAATAAATGTCCATTTTTCTTTTTTCGTGTGTTTCTGGATGAATGTGATTTTTGGCGTCGAAAGAGAAAGAGATTTACGAAGAAACAGCGTTCTCAGGTGTTTTTGTTTTCTTTTGAATATTAAGGGCAGTAGTGAGAAATAGGAGTTTCCCCTGGCTTTAATTAAATATCAACTTATAATCGTCTTTTAAACAGGTCTGCAACGGGTCTTTTCTTAAATAAACAGCTTTTAAACAGCTCTTGAACAGTTCTGTTCCCAATATAAACATTTTTAAGCGGGTCTGTTCCCAAATAAACAGCTCTTAAATGGGTCTGTTCCAAAATCAATAGCTTTTAAACGTATCTGTTCCAGACCTGTTAAAAAGCTGTTTATTTGGAAACAGACCCGTTTAAAAGCTGTTTATTTTGGAAATACACCTGTTCAAGAGCTGTTTATTTAGGAACAGACCAGTTCCAGACCTGTTTAAAAGTTGTTTTTAAGTTGATATTTCATTAGAGCCAGAAATATTTGCTGTATGTTGGAAATTTCACGATGACGTCAGAGAGTGTTTGCTGATAAGCTCCCCCGGGGGACGAACCCCTATCTACCACTACTAAGGGCCAACTGCAACGTACCGTTAAAGCTAGACTAAATTTAATTTGCGTGTAGAATGCGACACCTTGATCTTTTAAGTTTATTGTGAGGGTACATTCTAAACACCGGAAAATTTTAAATATGTTTCACAGTACGGTGCAATTGGCAAATAGCTTAGGCTTCCTTATAAATATTTGAAAATATTTTTTCTGCATTTTCTCCTAAAGAAGATAAGAAAAGTATCAAATTTTTCGTAGACATAATGGCCATGTTAAGGTCAATGTCTGCACTTTATAAATTTTTGCTCAGAGGAAGAGAATATTTAGAAACTGTCTCCATAATTCTAGAGAACAAATTCCATTTTTTTTTGTTTTCTGAAACAAACATATTTTTTTGGGTTTAACTACACCCAAGTAACGAAAAAATACCAATAATAGATTTAAGTTGACTCGCAAAAAAAAACTATATCATTTGTATAAAATTTTTAAAATATTATAAATTAGAGGGAAATTGTCCGATTTTAATAATATTTAGCTTTTTAGAAAGAAAATGGCGAACCTATTAAAAAAATAGGCATTTTTGACCCCCCTAGATATTTTTTTGTGTACGACACTGTATTAAATGTGAAACATCGACTTCCTATACTGGTTATTGAACGTTATTATTATATAAAAATTGTGTTTATTAAATTGTTAAATACCTACTTCTTGTTATTAGTTTATTTGACTTTAATAATTTTTTCTTAAAAAGTCAAAAAAGTTCAAACGTTGATATAGGTATACAGGGTGTTTCAAATTCGATGCTCACCATGGGAATCTCCTAAACGGTAGTAGATACGAAAAGATTTAAATTAGGGCAAAGTGCAATTTGATGCTTTACCCAAAACTAAAAATAAAGTTTTCAAAATCCGAGTAGTTCCAGAGATAGACGAAAAAAACCGAAATTTTCAATTTTATTTTTTATTTTTTTCCGCCTTTATTATTAGAGTTGTCAAAAAATGCTTAAAACTTTCTACAGGCACCTTTCTAAGATCTACTAGACGAGCTATTCATTTTTAAGATTTGACATTTCAGTTTGACAGGAGAGCTGTCAAGTTGATTTTTTCTTATGGACACATCCTTTTTTTCTGGTCGTTTTGTTTCGGGAGCAAGCAAAATATCATTTTGAAACGTTATTTTAACAGGGCGCTTGTTGTTTCAGGCTTAATGACCATCATCAGTTAAAAAAATCCCGTTATACAAGACAACTTAAAAAGCGCTTGTAGTAGTTTCAAAAATGGTGCCAGCAGGCACGTATAGCCATCCATAAAACCTTTTAAAAAAATTTAAAAAAATGTCAAAATTTTTTTAAAGTTTTTCCAATTAAAGTATATTTTCCATTTGGTTTAAATGTCGTCTAAAAAATTACAATTTTTTTTTCAAAATTTTTCAATTTTTTTATTTTTTTTTTGTTTAAAATGTAATTATCTACCTAAACGTGTCGCTAGCTGCTACGGTTCGTGAGTTATAAATTTTTTATCAAAAAAAAAGAATTTTTGTGCCAAATTTGATAAAAATTGGTTTAGCGGTTTTTGAGTAATCCTGTCCCAGACAGACAGACAAACAGACAGACAGACACCATCCCAAAATTTTGTAGATAACTATAATTTTGTAGATACTACTACAAGCGCTTTTTAAGTTTCTTGTATAACGGGATTTTTTTAAACTGATGATGGTCACTAAGACCGAAACAACAAGCTCCCTTTTAAAATAATGTTTCAAAATGATGTTTGCCTTGCGTTCGAAACAAAACAACAGAAAAAAAAGGATGTGTCTATAAGAAAAAATTAACTTGACAGCGCCCCTGTGAAACTGAAATGTCAAATCTTAAAAATGAATAGCTCGTCTGGTAGATCTTAAAAAAAGTGTCTGTAGAAACTTTTAAGCATTTTTTGACAACTGTAATAATAAATGCGGAAAAAAATAAAAACTAAAATTGAAAATTTCGGTTTCGGAAATCTCCGGAACTACTCGGATTTTGTAAACTTTATTTTTAGTTTTGGATAAAGCATCAAATTGAAACACACTGTATATCTAAATTAATATTGTAAAATCAGTACCGTTTCGCCCGCGCTTGACACCATTTTAACTATTTTTATAAATGTTTTACATGGCGTTTGTTAAGAAACCTGTAACTAATATTTGTTATTGTTACGTGTTATATACATTTAACAAAATCAATGAATAGGGAACTTTCCCTCAAAAAAGGTAATGGTAACCGTAGATCCGGATTTCGCACTTGTGGTGCTCATCAGTACGGTGCTACTTGAACTTTTAATGGGAGAAGTCAGTATTTGGAAACAATATTGGTCAGAAGTGGGCAAAAGCTTAAACAAAACATATATGATAACGTTTTCGAGACAATGAACAAGTGTGACGATATTTTTCCCTTGATAAAAAACATTTTTGGATGTTTGCTAGTAAGTAATGCTTCGTCAGAAAGAAGCTTCTCCTGCCTCAGAAGATTGAAAACATAAGTACTTAGAAACACTATGACGGAAATTCATCTGTGGGGTTTGGCGTTGCTGCATATCAACAGACATATTGAAATTGACATTGAGCGAATTATTGACCGGTTTGCCCAAAAAAAAAACCGACAACGAACTTTTTTTTCTCTCTTATATTTGGGATATTGCAATATAAAAGATAATGTTTCAACTTAAAAAGCTCTTTAACCTCAAAAAAATATATCTAGCTATTAGGTTTTGTTTGTGGTATGTTTCCCGCGCAATAACACCTTTGATATTTACGATATGGCATTTGTTAAAAATTTTCGCCTGCTGCGTTTTGAAGCCATTGATATATTTCCAATTTTACTTTAATTATAAATAAAAAAACGCATTTTTCCGTGCAATTTTCTTAAAAATTTTCGCCTGCGGCGATATGATACCGTTGATATATACGATTTTAGTTCAATTTGACTCAAAAATGTAACTTTCTCAAAAATTTTCGGCGTATTTAAACCTTTTTTAAAATAAAAATGTATGAGATAAACAACTTAAAATCTGAGTACCCCCCTAGGTTTAAAGCAAATCGCGTAGTTACTAAGTTTGGTTTGCATATATCTTATAAAAGCTATATGCTTTTATTCTAGTTTTTTTTCATCACGAAATCGCCCCCCCCCTTTCAAATGGCAGGGACCGCCACTGATACAATCGATTATTTTTTGTGAAAGGAAATGAAAGTATCTCGAAAACTGTAGCTTTGAAAGATTTGAACCTTATAACAAAATTTTTGGGTAATATTTACGAAAACCAAAATCTGAAAACCGCACATCAATAGTTGCCTTACTTCTAAGGTTAAGATTTTTTTTATATATTTTAACGTTTTTTCAAATCACTCGGAAACTAAAGCTCCCACGAATTTGGACTTTATAATAAAATTATCGCTACCTGCTTTTGTTCCGAAGTTACATTTTGCTTAAATATTTTATCCCCCTTTTCCCCCCTTCAACCCCCCCTCACCCTAAAAGTTAATCAGTTCATGGTCAGCCGATAGAGGATTTTTGTACCAAATTTCGTTAAAATCGATTAAGGCGTTGTTGAGTTATCGAGTATACAGACAGACAGACAACAGATCGAAAGAAATTTTCGTCGATTAAGGTGTTTTGGAACCTTGGTAACTAATTTTTGATAAAATTAAGAAAAGTAAAAATTTCACGATTTTAATAGTCCCCCCCATACGATATTGGTATGGTGGACTAAAAAAATGGAGAATTGTCAAGAATTTTCTGCAAATTACATTATTCCTTTTTAAATATCCTTAGCGAAAAAATAGCTTGTGTTTTTTTCATAAAAAATGCGGGGTTCAGTTAAGGTTAATATGCGTTTATGCTAACATCTATGACTTTCAAGCCCTAAAACTATTTTGGGCTCAGTATAAATTTAAAACCAAAGCTCTACTCTTATAAGTCATGACGAGGACAAGCCATTCAACAACCGTGGAAGAAAAAATGTAACAATACGTAGTTTCGAAGGCATTTAGTATCTGCATTGTTGCGGCCTGTAAAACCGATGTCCGTTTAGGGTGGTCCGGTGGTCCGCATTGACGAAATTCGGCTCGCGAACGGCATTGTGCCCGTGCCTAAAGAGTTGATGCGTGCGACCCCACGGATACGCTGTACAGTCAGATTCAAAATAATTGCTTTTATTTAATCTCTATCATATTCATATACTGTGATGGGATTCGGTAGGACATTAAAAAAATGTATTGGATGCATATAGTTCCATTTAAAGGGTCAATAAATGACATTTATTGCCAGTTGCATCAACGCTCAGTCTGTGTTTTAAATCTGACTTAAAAGTTCTCCCTCTCTCTTATTGCGTGCTTCTAAGAGAAATTAGTGAGACTTAAAGCACACACTTAACGTTGGTGCAATTGGCTATTATCTTAAGATATTAACGGATACCATATAATAAAATTTATTACCGGTGGCTATCTTTTGACACATAATCATAGTTCTGTTCCAACTACACGGAAAAAAATATTTTAAATTTTAAAATAATTATTTCAAAAACTAATATATTTTATATTACTATATAGGACACCTATCGAATATTTTAAAAACTGATATAAAAATTTACTTAAATAGATTTTATTTATAAGGATGTAGTATTTTAAAAGTTAATATATTTTATTTTAACTATTGTATGTTAAGGACAGCAGGTAAAAAATTGTCTTTTTGTTTTAAAAATCTAAATATTATTTCCACAGAAATAACCACTCAGGTATTCATTTTTAAAATAAACTAATTAAAGATAAAAAGTATTTCAAATGAAAACATGCTCTGTTAAAAATTTAATAAAAATGTATTAAATCTTAAAATTACTTCTTTAAAAGACAAAATAGTCAAAAATACTATGCATTTTTTCCGTGTAGTTATCGAGATATAGGCTTCCAAATATGGTCAAAATATACCTACTACCTACTGAAATGCCAGCTTACACTTCATCCCAAGTGAGGTGTCTACTCACCTGTTTTTGTTAGTGGTAAGTGCATGAATTATCTATTAGCCTCAAGTGATGAATTCAATAGCTGCAAGTAAAACGACCTACTTAGACCCAAGTTTGTTAACCCTTAGTGATTTATCTACTTACCAATATGCGACAATTCACTTAACTTTCCCTTGACTTAGGGTTAGTGAATTTTTCGACTAAGGACAAGGCATCGAATATTGAAAAATCATGCGGAAAAATACATTTATCCTAATAATAATGCACTCCTATAATGATTTGTCAACGTATTGCCATCATAAGAATTCGACAATCCCATTTGCAATGATCATTGTTCTATTTATAGGGAGATTATGATGGAAATCAGTTAAAAAAAAGTCGACAAAAAATCGATGACCGGAACCGAAGCCGGTAATCCTTATCTTTATTTTTATCTTAGGGTGTATTGTGATACGATTTGCTTTTTGCAGCTCAAAAATATATTTTTTATTTTATTTAAAGTCATATTTTAGGAGTTATACTGGTTTGCGCTACTATAGATTTACTAACGGTTAGTAGATACTTCACTTGTATATAATATTAAATCTTATGGTAAGTAGACAGTTCATTTGTCTCATATTTAAATGAAGTTTCCTCTTGGGGCTAATGAATTCTTACTTAGGGTTAGTGCAAATATCAATTTTAGGTTTTTTAGTGCAAACACAAAAATGCAAAGTTGCCAACTTTTTTTAATGATACTTTTCTGCTTGTGATTGTGTATGTATCTTACGTTCTTTGCTCTGTAAATCCAGCATTAACCAATGCAAAAAATATTATGAGTTTTTAAACTTGATAACTAATCACGACAAAATAAAACCAAACAAAGGATCCTTACTAAATTATTTATATAGTATTTTAAACTTAATAAACCTTTAAAAAAACAACTTGTACAGGGTGTTTGTTTATAACTGGAACACTCATTATCTTTTTTATTATTGAAAATAAAGGTAGTTCTAAATTCAAAAATTTCTTGGCAAACTACAACGAACTTAAGCTTTAAAAAAATATCAAACATTATTTCAATATTTTTTGTAGTTCCTGAGGGATTTGCATTTAAAATTTTAATAAAATAAACAAACACCCTGTACTCTCTGTGAACTTCACTTGCAGGCTCACTTGTGTTTTTTTTCTTAACTTTGTGCTTAAAAATTAGGATAATACGTTTTTGTAGTTTATTTACCTTCTTAAATTATTTACGTAGGAAAACACAAAACATTTTTTACACAGGACACACATCAAGATGGCCACTATCAATCGCAAATCTGTAATAGTAATTTACTTTACAAGGCCGGGAAATGGTCTATTAAAGTACAAGTCTAGATGTTTAATATCTAGACGAGTACTTTAATGACATTTCACGGCCGTGTATCGTACAACGTTTTATTTCATACTGTTTTATTTAATTTAACTTAAGACAGCGACAATCAATATACCAAAAAAAGTCCAGTCATCTTTGAATTGGTTGCTAACAGAAACAAAATAAAGTTTATTTGTTTCTGTCACGTAGACAGTGAAAATGGACGCAATTTTGAAAAAAAGTTCAGCCGCAACAGAAAAACTGATTCCAGCCAAATCTTCGGTAAGATATAAAAAAGAATATGAAACATTCTGCGAATGGAGAAAGACTTTTAATGCGGAAAATACCATCAACGAAAATGTTATGTTGGGCTACTTCTTAGATGTGGTAAGTGTTAAATTAGTTTTATTAAAAAAAATTGTTAAATACCTACTTTGTAAAAATACGTCGTATTTTCGTAATTTTCAATTTCCTTACTTTTTCAGTCACAAAAATCCAGCAGTTCAACGCTATGGGCAAAATATTCGATGGTGAAATCTATGTTGGTAATAAATGAGAACGTGGATATATCCAGATTTCCCAAACTGATATTTTTCAAGAAAGAATCTGTAGGCCACCAACCGACCCAATCAAAAATTTTGACCAGAGAGGAAGTGGAGTCGTTCATGAAAACAGCTCCAACCGAGAAATTTTTGTTAATTAAGGTAAGTTTTTTGGTTTCCATTAAAACTGAATTTACGCAATAGGCAACTTACACAGGGGAATTAGTATTTATACTTTTCTGCCTTTTTTAAATTATTATTTTTTGTATTGTTTCAAGTTGTGGCGCTACTAGGTATTTCCGGAGGGTGTCGAAGGGAGGAGCTCTACAATCTAAATGACGATGATATTCAAGATACAGGGACACAGTTAATTGTAAGCATAAACCAAACAAAAACCAACATTCCCGAAAAAGCGTTTTTTGTCGACTACAGAAAAGGAAAATTTATTAGCCAAAGAGTGGGCATCCATACAATTGGGAGAGCGCCTCGAAAAATTGCGGAATATTTGAATTTGTCCAATCCCGAAAGGTACACGGGACACTGCTTCCGCAGAACGTCTGCCACGCTATTAGCAAACGCGGGAGCAGATGTTAATGTGCTAAAACGTCACGGCGGCTGGAAGAGCACCTCTGTGGCCGAAAAATATGTCGAGGAGTCTTTAGAGACAAAAACAAAAGTAGCTAGAATGATCCAAGGAGGAGAAAACTTTGTTCAAGTTCTACACCAACAACACCAAACCCAAAGTTACTCTTCCTCGCGAAAAGGTAACCCCGAAAAAGATTGCTCGGCTGCTGTTCATATAATTTCCAATAATTCCAATTGCGCAATTAATGTAAATATTTATAAGTAATTTTTGGTAGTTTATTGTATAAAACATTTGTTTTTCATTATTAATAAAGATTTGTTCTAAAATATACCATTTTGCTTATAAAAATTCAGAAATTTAGTTTGAGTCCGGTAATGTTATTTTACCGGACTAGTGATGTAATAGGTCATTTCCCGAACTCAAATTAATTCCGTAAGAGGGAACATTAGAATACAGTATGAAATAAAAAATTATGTATTGCTGTGTTGTTAGTCTTATTGTGAAAATAGGCTAAGAATAAAACTCTGCAGTTCACTTGGTATAAGTTAATTAGGTCTCAAATAGTTTAGTATTTATTTTTCAACTCACTTCTGAATGTTTGTTGCAGATACATTATACAACAATGTTTGTTGTTTATCGTCTCCTGATGTTGCTAACGTTGTTAGCGAAACGTGCGTCGAGTGCAAAAAGTGTAGTTTTGGTTTGTGGAAAACAATCATAACTTTGTTAAGAACATAAGCGTTTTAAAGAAGAGTATACAGTGTCTTTTTTAAACAAAAAAACTATGGTTTCAAAATTCAAGACATTTAGCATGTACTAGTTAAAAACCCAGCAGCTGCCCGCGGTTTTACCCATTTTTTCCCGTTATTCTTGCTTTAAATGTTCGTAACTTTTATTCCCGTAAACCGATTTTGATGAAAAAAGCCTATGACTATGATACAAACATACAGACGAAAATTCTAAAAATTTGGTTTGGTTTAAGGCGAAACACCATTTTTTTTTTCAAAAAATCATATTTTCTTGCGTTAAAGACAATTTAATATTATTTTGGTAATACTTGGGTGGAATTAATAAATAAAACAGCAAGTTTTTCATTAAATAATGAACAATATATTTTATTGCAGCGATTTTTCAACACACGAATCGTCTTTTTTTTTAAACAGTACCATTCGATATGTCGTTAAAACTAAGAAACAGAAAAATAAAATCTAATTCGTGTGTATTTCTATGAGAGGTAAAGAGAGGAAAATATACAGGGTGAAACAAAGACCGCTACCTACTTATATAAGAAAAACAAAAAAAAATCGAGCCAAAAAAAACAATTTTTAAGCGTAAAACTGTCTTGAACTTTTGTTACACCCTATATACTTTTATTGTGGTTTGTGTAATCGATTCGTTTATAATGCACTGTATATTTTCAGCTAATTTTTCCACATATTATTTAATATTTTTAAAAGTATAGTAAATGTTTACATTGTATTATTTTTTTAAATACATATCGGGAATTTTTCTAGCGCTAACTAAATAATATTTAAAATAGATACATTATACAATATAGATACAAAGTACAGATTTTTATACTGTTCACAAGTATATGACACAGTGTTTTGTTTTTAAGGCCACTGATCGGGATCAGTGACCTTAAAAGAGTACGTCGGGTTATTGCAAACCATATCGGTACGTTTGCAACTAAACAAACTCCAAGTATTTCAACCAAAATCCTCTTCTGCAGATTGATTCAAATCGGTTTGAGGTCGTGGAGTTTCTTGGGTTCTAAACGTACCTACTGTTTTATTTACAAAAAACAGTCTTATTTACAACAAACATTTTTTCCGGTATAATACTATAGTCTTTTTTGTTTAAATATTGTCAATGGATAAAACTTAATAAATTTTATGTTGTAAATAAGACTTTTAAGAATTTTTCGGATCACCATTTCTTTTATTTTATACAAGGTAAACTAAGGAACAGAAAAAAAGTTAAGTAATACAGGGAGTTATATCACAATGACTGTACAGCACAAACTACACTAGAAAAAAAGGCGTTCATTTTTTAGTAAGTAGTATTGTCCTACGACTGGTCAAAAACGAAATAAGTTGAAGCCGAGGTTCCCAGAAAAAAAAACTAGGTGTCTTTTTTTTATTTCTTAAAAATTAATTTTTATTGTAGGGTTTTTTAATTAATTGAGTGTATTTAATAGTTATTTACCTAACAAGTGCGGAAAGTTATACTTTTCCGCACGCACCGGCGTTTACACGAACGACGCACCAGCGGAGTTCGGGCAAGCCGTAAGTGCGGAAAATACTTTCCGCACGCGTTAGGTACAACATTTTTCCTACGAGCGTGCGAAATATCAAAATATTTTGTCATTATTTTGGTTAAAGCTAGCAGACTAAAAATGAAGAAATATTCAGAACTAAACTTTAACAAGCTTAAAAAATTAATTTTTACTTGACAACAATTTTTTTCGCGCACGGCGTGCGGAAATTTTTTTCGCGCATGGAGTGCGGAAATTTTTTTTGACGCACGGCGTGCGGAAAAGTGGAACTTTCCGCACGGATTTTTTTTTGTTGCGCGCGGCGTGCGGAATTTTTTTTTTACTCACGGCGTACGGAAAAGTGGAACTTTCCGCACGGAAATGAGTGCGAGAAAAGCGTTTTTCCGCACGCTCGTAGTAAAATATTTATTAATAAAACAGGGCATAGAGTGCAGGATCTTTAAGAAAAGAGATTCTTTTTTTTCTATCAGTGACCTTAGCTCAGGAAATGTCGAAGTGATGTTCAAAATGGGTCATGTGATATCCATACTTTTGGGACTCAAATAAACATCAGAATTGGATAGATGAACTTTGAATGGAAGGCACATTTTGTAAAACCAGGGCTTGGGGACTTGTTTGAGTTTTTCCTGATTAAGCTAAAATTTCTTTGTAAGGCCACCAATTCGAAATATTCAAACATTTGAATCAGTAGCCTTAGAACGACATTTCCTGAGCTAAGGTCACTGACAAAAAAAAAGAATCAGTACAGATAGAGAGGTGGTGGCAATTGGGGTGTATGATTTCATCCACATTATCACTACTATAAAACTGTAGTTTACATCCGTACCAATTAAGTAAAAATATTATGATGCTCAGGTGGTGGGGCTTTTTTACAGGGAGGTCCTAAAACTAAAAAATAATAGCTGTATGAAGTCATATCATCTCTTTTCTGATTAGTGCTATTGTGATAAAGGCCACACAAGATGACAAAAAAAATTATAAGACACCTCTGGGGGGGGGGCTTTTTTTACAGGGAGGCCCCAAAACTATTATTTTATACAAGTTTTGAAGCCTCCCTGTAAAAAACGCTCCCACCCAGAGGTGTGTAATATTTTTTTTTGTTATTTTGGTGTGGCACAAATCAGAATAACAATAATTTTTTGCAAGTTTTAAAGGCTCCCTGTAAAAACGCCCCCACCTTGAGGGTTCCAATATTTTTTTTGCTATCTTGGCCTATCCGTTAACAGAATAGCACGAATCAGAAAAGAGATGAAATGAGTTCATATAGGAATTATTTTTTGCAAGTTTTGTGCCTCCCTGTAAAAAACACCCCCACCTAGAGAGGGGCAATAATTTTTTTAATGTGGAATGTAGATTCTAACAGCACTTGGCATAATTTAATTTAGCGTAACTTAATTTAACCTAACTTAAGGAAAATTTAGGGTGTTACCCATGCGCAATAGTGTTGGTTTCCGCTGTCATTTGTCAAAAGTTCTGTTATTGACCCAACCAATTTCCTGCTTGTTCTTTGCATTTGTGTATGCCTGTGGGGAATTCCAATAAATAACCAGGTCTACATGTTAATTATTTTTGAAGTGGATGTTTTTCTGGTCAAACATCAGCCCTTCATCTTTATTGAGCATGCCCACTTTTGATTTCACTTAAGGAGATTTAGGAAAAGATAAAAGTTGGTCATTTTTTAAATTAGATTGTGCTAAATTACGTTAAATTACGTCTGTATGAACGCGATCATTTAATCTCATTAAGACAACTCTTAGGTTAAATTAGGTTACGCCAAATTAAATTACACTGCTGTTAGAATCCACCTTAATATAATAGCACTAATTATAAAAGGGATGAACTGACTAACTTTTTGATGTATCATAAATATTTGGAAAATTATTAACTACTCGTAACCGCCCCGCCATAGGCGGGTACCGTTTGATTTTTTTTAAGTTCTGAGGTAAGTAGATTATTTTTATATAAATTGCAGATGGGATAAAATGAGTTCATATAGCTATTACATACACCCAGACGTCTGAAAATATTTTTTTTGGTTTCTTTGGTGTGTCTTTATCAAAACTATATAAACCTCAAATAGGATGAAATGATTAATTTTTTACTGCCACCACCTCTCTATCTATTAAGAGTTTTCATTAAAACTTGTTTTGTGCTTAATAGAAAATAAGTAAACTAAATTGGGACCAATTAATAAAAATGTGTTAACACAATTCGGGGCAAAAAATATTCATAATCTTGTAAAAATATTTCTTTGTTATTGTTTTTGAATTTATTTTTTTTTCCTCAAATGCATTCATTTGACACAAATTTCAATTTATTTGTCCTAAAAATAAGAACAAACAAAGTACGTAATGCAACTTAGGACAAAAAAATATTTTTTGTGTCAAAAAAATATTTATTTATTATAGTGTCACATATTGCCATTTACCATTGCACAAAAGATAAAAGACTTGATTGTTTTTTCTTGGAACCCCCATACTCGTAATAGTAAAGCTATATAATAACAACAAATCATTCACCTTAGGAGGTAGTAGAAGACGGTTGATGCCGGTAGGCCAGCAGCGGAGATCAGGCTTTATTCAAAGCAATCGGTTTTAACGGCGCATCCGGACTGGAACTCAGACTACTTGTAGAACTGGGCGAAGAACGCGTGGCGTGCGCCGTAGTCAGTCCTAAAGGGAACCCCCCGCCGCCGCTCGAGGACGTAGGCGTGGCCAAACTCGATTTTATCGCGTTATGCTGCGCGGCTAGAGTCCTTTGGTACGTTTCTAGTAGGCTGGCGTCCGGCGACGCGCC
Organism: Oxystoma pomonae; assembly: GCA_963921995.1. Taxonomy (NCBI): domain Eukaryota; kingdom Metazoa; phylum Arthropoda; class Insecta; order Coleoptera; family Brentidae; genus Oxystoma; species Oxystoma pomonae. The sequence continues at coordinate 5,377,827 of OY998170.1, forward strand.
GCTCAGATGTTGCGCAGCCGCAGGCCCGTATAAACTTCGGTAAAAGTCGTGAGGTCTCGCGTACGGTGCCGTGTGCAAACCGGGCGGGGGTAACCGACTGCCCAACGACGGATACGACCGACTCGCACTCGAGTAAACTGAATTTGGCGACACGTCACTAGTTTCTTTACTGGCCATGTCCGCTAAAGACCAGATTCGCGGTTTCGTTGTGACCGAGGCAACAGAGAGCTGAGGGGGCGATCCTGCCGACCTGGGCGGGAGGAAGGCGGGATGGGGAGGTCTTTCGTAGATTTCCGGACTATCGGGACCGCTGTCCGGTCGAGATTCGCTCCATTCGGACGAGTTGTCGGGTTGCAGGCGGTTGTGGGGTGGTCGGTCGCCGTCTTCGCTTGAAGCGGTGCCGGAGTCTTTGGAGTCTGAAATAATAGAGAAGTTGTTTGAAAATTAACTACATTTTATTTATTAAAGCCTGGACAGGCTTAAAAATTGAGCACTGATGGAAGGATTTATTTTCAGTAATAGTCTAACTGAGTGTGTCTCTCTGCACGAACCCATCCTTTACGGAGTGTTCTTAGCTATGTTTGATAAAACTAGGCTAACCCCTAAATGCACCGTAGGCACTTAATCGCGAATGGCTATCTAATCCATTCTACAGGCAGATGTCAAGGAATATGAGATAGGATGACAAGTATAATCGGGTGTAAGTTTTCATGTGTGGATGTAGATTAGGCACAAAAGTCACTTAGGGGTAGAGCAAATAGATGAAGTTTTTTTAAAAAAAATGGCATCGTTGTTGGGGGATTTAAAATTTTTTTATTTTATTTGTCAACTAATTTCAAATTTTTTAACTTACCTAGCAAATCTTTTCCGTCGGTACTTTTATGATCGGCGTCATCATCATCGTTGTTATTGTCATCGTCTTCTACCCTGTTCCTAGGCTCCCACGTCATTTTGTTCTCTTTTTTCAATCTTCTCCTGGCGTTGGCAAACCACGTTGACACCTGAAACAACGATAAGTAACTTTTTAATATCGCAAAACATCAGGAAATTCGACAAATAATGGAAACATAACCAACTTTGTAATGTTCCATGAAGCTAAAAAAAATTCTTTAGCTTACAAAAAGTTGTTTGCATTAAAATAACTCTCTTTTGAAAATCTAAAAAACCGCTTGCCAGGCTTGACAGACTTTGACAAGCGGTGGCGAACACCGGCAGGTACAAAATTAAATTGTGTGAAATATATTTCGACATTGAAAAATGTTCTGTCTTTGTTTTATGATCATATAGAAAGAGATGGACGGAGCAAGGTAGGTGTTTACTTAATACAAGCATTACTTCCACTCTCTGCCGCAATGCGCTATGTGCTACCCTATCTTTCTGTTAGTCTCCGTAAGTTATTATGTTATCTCTGACATTATTGCTAATTCTATTACAACCGTGGAACTACGCATTAATTTCTCAAATATAGTGAAATAGACAGACTTTGAAAGCAACAATTTTGATCTTTGATTTTCTCTGCCGGAGTGCTCATGCTTTTAGAAAAAGAAAACTATTCATAGCTTACCTGAGTTAACGTCATTTTGGTTATAATAGCCAACATAATCTTCTCGCCTTTGGTTGGGTAGGGGTTTTTCTTGTGTTCGCTGAGCCACGCTTTCAGGGTACTCGTCGTTTCTCGTGTAGCATTTTTTCTTCGTGCCCCATTGAGATCCATACCGTATCTGCAACAATAAAACAAAAATATGGTTAAATTACTGTCGCAAAATATGTACTAATAATAACTTTAAAAAACAAAGAAAATTACTTGTTTTAGAAATGCACACAGGGCATAATCGGGTATCAGTTTGTGGTTCGCAGTGGGTTAAGTATTTTGTGAGATAACTGGGCATAAGGTGTTAAGTACTGGTTGGCTAAATAAAGGTTTAAGTACCCGGTTTTAACGCTGGGGTAAGAGCAAAAACCTATTTATTTATTTTTATCAAAATTTCATCGGTTTATTTTGTACTTAGCTGCCAAACTGTCGGTAGTGATATATTACAATGTGTAACAATTAAACATAGTTTAGGTGGTTCTTCCTTCAGCAGCTCTTATGGTAAAATATGATTTCTTTTACTCGAGATAAGTCCAACATATTATATATATCTTTTTGGAATTATGAAAAAAGGGCCATTTTAAATTTTTTTAAAAGTACATCTCTATGTGCTCAATTTTTTTAACGAGTCGGTCATTAGTTTCAACTCCTGTATTTTCTATTCCTACGTACATACGTTTCATTCTCCCCTACCTTCCCTCCACTACCGCGAACATCGTATTTTCGATCTCTTTTTAATCCTCGACGTTCATTGGCAACCGCCAGAGCTGAAGTGATCTGCATAGCTGCCTCGGCAACGGCATGGCACCCCCCGATTAGCGATCGCTATGGAAACTACTTGATAACGCAATCAGCGGGGGTGAATCCGCGAATCGAACTGAAACGCAAAGTTGGCGGTGCATTATGAAAAGCTTTATTGCCCTCGGTCTCGATTCTTAAAAAAAAGGGATAGAAAGAAGCAAAGTATATCGGTACTTTTTTGAAAACGGAATAGGCTGAGAGCCATATATCGTTTTCAATCTACACTGCTCTCGGTGATCTGAGGGCGAGCCCGAATACGAGCACTCGACTTGCGATCGTACGCTCTAAAATTCATTACGTAACCCCAGATTTTGTTTGATTTTTCGAAAGATTGAGACAATGATGTGTTTGAAATTAACTCTGTGTTTCGGACTTCTATTGTCTATATTTTATTTATACACGACGTTTCGATCAGTACAATCTCTGATCGTTTTTAGGTGCAAACTATAATCTATTCCCAAGGCTACGTACTTATATACTATGGCAAATTACACAACCATGAAGTTTAAGAAGTTGGCTCCGGCAATTTCAACACTTGGTTTATTGAAAATACCCCGATTCTACCCAATAAAAATAACTTAAAGGAATTTTTGTTTCTTCCAGTGTGACTCCTTGTGCAAAACCCTTGCTTCTGTCCACTTCATTCGGTGTTGTTTTGACCATGCATGTTCGGCGATTCCTGATTTCGTTGTTTCACCTCTTTGAGTATTCGTCTGATGTTCCTTAAGCCTAACAGATAGTGGTCTTCTTGTTTTGCCTATGTATAACTGACCACACTCACAAGGAGCTTGGTAAATGCATTCCTTATTTTATTTGTTATCCGTTTTATTTTACTAAGAAGGCTTCGAATTGTATTATTAGATTTAAAAGCTTTTTTAATATTAAAGTTGTTCGCAACTTTTCGAATTTTCTCTGATCCTCCTTTAATGTATGGAATTGTAAGGAATGCATTTACCTGGTTTTGGTCTTGTAATCTCTGTGCTATGTGCTGAAATTTAGAAATAGTATCTGTTCTCAGTCCAGACAATAAAAGTATCATCAACATATCTTATCCTGAGCTTAAGTTTATATGTTGTGGTATCAACTGCGTGTGACGCACAGCACTCCAACAACTTTATCACTCCCTCCAGCGGCAGACTGGTGCGTTTATAAAGGAATTCGTCATCAACCAGTGTCTGTTTTTGTTTTTCTTTAACTTTCAGGGATATATTTTCGTGGGGGTCCACGCAAAGGGTGTCTGTATATTTGGGCACCATTTTTTCACTAAAGGCACATTAAAGAAGTAATATTCATAAACTCGACTTTCTATCCATTTCTTTTCAAAAAAGAGATGCCATAAACGTTGATCCGTCAAGAGTAATGGATACAAATTGTGTTTGTAATTGAAGAAAATGCATTGTTATTACAGGATAATATTCGGTTGAGCGCATTGATTGACAATAACACCAACGAGTTAAGTGACTACTAAATTATGTTGGCGGTTAGAATGTACCTAACTACTGTACTTAAGTAAGTGGGCATAACTCGTTGGTGCAAATGGTCCTGAAGCTTTTATTACAAAGCCCGAGAAGATAATGAAAAATACTTATACAAATGATTGGGTAAGATGTGAGAGATATGCAACGCAACGAACAAATTATAGGTCAACTAAATGAGTTTGTGTTCGAAGGCATTCAAGCAAAAGTCTTTTGTCCTGTTTAAGAGAGAAATAAAAAAATAGAAGTTATCTTAACAACTATTTAGTCAGAGATTGAAATCAAACTGTCCCAGCAGTTTTTCAAATTCAATTTTAAGGTTTATCCCGTGTTTTCGTGAACCAAAACGAAACGCAAAAACAAAGCGAGAACACGTTGCATGCACTAGAGGCATAATCAATTTAAAACTCTGCAACAACACACTTTTACCGTTACCGTTCGACAAAACTCGAAACAACGACAAAACTGGAAAGCTCTGACAAATAGACAAAAAGGAAATCGTAGGCTGGATTATGGAAAAACTAGGAATAGCGGGAACAACATGTGACGCTCCGAATTTATTAGGGAGTTTTAGTTATGAAAATAACTAAACCACACTCGTGCTAAGAAAAGGAGGGGCGAATTTTCCGCATATCATATTTGAAAAAATTGCAAAGGGCGAGTTTGTAATCTTCCGATGCCATCAAACGTGTTCTTTAAGATTTCCAATGCAACCGAATTGATGCAAGCGGCTTCAAGGGCTGATGGCTGTTGATAGATGGATTAATGATCAGTGATGACTGTCATAATCAGATGTTCAATCAAATATTGACGTCGGTGCCAAGGTTTGCCGAAACAAACCCGGCTCTTCCCGAGAATGGTGACACAAACCAAACCAAAGATTAAAATACCAACACTAAATATAAAAGACAGAGACTTCCGATCTGATAATTCTAGTTCTCTCTAAAAAAAATGCAACTTTCTACAACTTTCTTTATCTTAAAAAACTTATTTTTTAAAATCACGATTCGTTAGCCACTTTTCGTATATCATTTTCACTGTTTACACACACCTCATCGTAGAGTATTTTATCTCCATTATCTCTCCCCCAAGTTTGTTCGTTCCCTCCTGTTTTCCCCAAGTATATATCAGATTAAATCATCGCGCCTCGATACTTCGCCTTAGCTTCAAACTGATACAAAACTTGACAGCTTTATTAATTTTCTATCTTTGAGCGAATAAAGTCGTCTGAGTCTTTTTCGTTATTTGTTTTTATGTTATGGTTCAAAAATCTGTTCAAGTCATGGATGGATCTAAAAACACCATATTAAAAAGTGTAGTTTGACTTTCTTTTTCAAAAACAAACTCAGTAATGAGCTTTGTTGATAAAAAAGCATTAAAAGGGCTATTCATCAAAAATACAAATCGATGCCAAGTCTAGTCTTCTAGTAATCCACTATTCCGTCATCAATTTTGGAGCTTCATCAAACTTTTTGGGTGATACACGCCTTGAAGAAATATGACATGCTGCGATACTAACATGTCTATATGTGACACTTAACCTTCAAAGACAAGTTGTATAATAGATTCAAAGAGAGCAGTGGTTATTTCTAATAGTTGCAGAATTTAACTTTAAAAATTAAATATCTCGATTACTAGAAGTGAAATCAAAAAACGAAGTTCACTTCTAGGCTTGGCATCAATTCTACTACAAAATAAACCTCACTTGTATTTTTGCGTAAGTTTAAGTAATTGAGAAGGCTCAGAGTCAGAAATACCAATAAAAAATTGAATTAGAGGGGACTCAGGGGCATGCTTCTCTACAAATGACTCAGGGTTAGGTATGCTTCTTAAGAGAGAAAGAGACGTATACGAACCAACATCGAACAGCAAGAGTAACGTCGAGTTTATAAATAGGGGGTAAATATATTCTTCTGCCAACTTAGTATCTAATTTTCAAGCAGTTTTTAAATAAAAGGAGGAGAAGTACATAGATGGGAAATCTACTTAGAGCACCAAGTAAATAAATTCCTACGGAATAGAGGTTCAAAGCTTAAGGAAACGAAATGGTTCACAAAGCTTTCAATTTTACGCTGATTTAATGTTTTATTTCATTTTATTTTCATTAATATTGTTTGTTCGTTGTGCTTAGAGTAATCGGGTACAAATAAATACGATTTATCTGACAAAAAAAGCTAACTGAGTTAAGAAACATTTCTTATAATTCCTATTATTATTAATAGTAGTAGTAAATTTATTTTACATAATTTTACCCATATGGGTGTTGATTGTGTGAAAGTAACTATACATAAAAATAAAAATAAATACACCTAAACGATATAAAGACATACAACAAAATAATAAAAATACAATACAATTCTTTTTGGCTTTGTCAGAGTCATAAGTTCTAAATAAATACCCAAATAAATAGCTAATTAACTAAATTCATAATCAAAAAATTCAGCTAGGCTATAGAATGCATTTTCTGATAAGATTTTCTTTAACTTTCTTTTCATAGTTTTTTTTTCTGAGTTCTGAGTTCTAATGGGAGTTTATTCCAGATTTTTGTCATGACATGTGTAATATTTTTCTGGACATAACCTGGGCTTATCTGTCCGTAGATTAGTTTTAAATCTTGTGTTGTAGGAATGTGAAGGCTATAAGTGCTCAAACAGATTAGGATTATCGAATATAAATGCCACACATTCATAGATGTATAAACTGTATAAAGTGAGTATCTTTTGTTCTTTAAACCTTTGCCTAGTAGTCAACAGATTACTCTCAGACTTCTTTTTTGTAAGAGCAACAGTCTCTCCGATTCCATGGAATTACCCCAAAAGATAACACCATAACGAACTTTAGATTGTATGTATGCGTGGAATGCAGTTGGAGCCGCCCCCCACTCCACGTATTTTTAGTGCAAAACAATATTTGCTCATACATCCTGCCAACTATTATTTTTCTCGATTAGTGATGTTATTATAATATCTTAGCCGACAATCCAAACCTAATATAATATTGTGCACTTCACCGATGATCAAAGATACCTTTGAATCTCATCAACCGTCTGTCGGTCATGAACTAGTTTTGAACATTATAAATGGCGTCTAGGTGTAATTCAAGCCGAGCTCTTTCCACGCCAACAGGCATCGGGCAATACCTTCTTCCCTAAGGCCAGAAAACTGGTTTCAAGATGGCCGCCAGCTGGAGCTTAAAAATCCGTTTGCCCATAGGACTTAATGCCTATTTAAATCAAACTTTCGACTAAATAAAATAGGGTCCAGTCACAAAAATTTAATAATTTTATAGAGTCAGCCTTCCGGAATAAGGAAAAAATGCGGCTTTTGTAAAAAGTTCTTCCATATCCCCATCCCTTACAGGCTTATACTACGGTAGATGTAGTGTCACCTCTCTCAAATTCAAAGGTTGATTAATGTATATAAACTAGTTTAAGTGCGTAAGAGATAGAGACAGTACTCACAGCCTTGTTTAACAATAATTTACGAGCTTATTTTTAAATATTTAGCAAAAAGCGAATTTTTCCCTTATTCAGGAATTATTACTCTACAAAATCATAGAATTTTTATTTTAGTGGATTCTTTCTTATTTAACCAAAAAATCGGAAAATCGTTTTTTATGCCACAGCTGGCGGCCATCTTTTTTAATCTCGCCTCACATTCGATTTTTTGGCCTTAGTGCAGATGGTGTTGCATCGGGGCAAAGCACAAACATTGGATTTACATAAACTACATGAATTTAGCGGTTGTCCGATATCCCTTGCCGTTGAGTGTGCAACGGAAAGAGACAGAGCCAGAGAGGTTCAATGACGAAGATTAGCACACATGACTGAAAGGGGTTTAACAGTTTCGGCCATGACGAATCGACTAGTCTTCTGGAATTAATTTGGTAATTAAAACTTGATCCATCTTCATTGGTTCCTATAAAAGCTTTTGGCGCGACATGCTAAACATTTTTAAGGTTACAAATTTGAATAGGAGTTTTTGTCGGTTCTCGTGGAAACAATGCATCGTCAAATATCGATTACGACCTTATCCATCCTTGCGAATATTTTTAAAAGGGTTGGATCCTGATTTTTTTTTGTTCTCATATTAAAAGAACGAAAATCACATCGGCTACACATTTGCATCGCGCTGCTAATTGTATTTTGATTGAACATTAGCATGCTGTTATTATGCAACAAAAATGCATTGTTTGCAATGCAATTCCATCGTTTAAATAGCGGAAACAAGACATTTTTATGATATGGGTCATCAAAATAAGCTCACAGCATAACTTAGTTTTGATAGATCTTAATATTAGTGAATCTTTGGAACAACCCCATCAACCGAAAACACGTCTATATCACGTCGAAAATACGTCAACATTTAAACTACATCACGTGACTTTTGTCGTCAATATCACGTGGGTCTAACCCGTTTTCGGACGTGATTTTAATGACGTGAATTGGACGTGACTTTAACGACGTAAATTTATCATGACTAATGACGTACTTTACCGTCTTGGGGCACAAAAAAAATACGGTCGTGGCGTCCGAATAGTTCCCACTCCTGGTGGAAAAATACTTATACATAACATTGCGTTAGATTTAAGCGAAATGTTAGTTAAAAATAAACATATATTGGATAAAATTCGACGTCATTTATGTCATGTCAAATGTGCGTCCTAAATACCAAGTCAAATTCGCGTAACTTGTGTCTCTGCTTTTCGGGAACCCAAATTTCGATGTTAATTCGACGTCATTTATGTCACATCAAATTTTAGTCAGAAATAACACGTGAAATTACACAACAACTTGGATGGATATTTAGGCTCTTCTTAATTCAAGCATAAGTTATTTAAAGCAGATTCAAGTAATACTTATGCGCAATTTTACAACTCATAGTTGAACGTCAAACCTCAGTTTAAACTACAAATATTGACTTTTTTACGTGTTATAGGTGCAGATAACGAACAAACTTTAGTTTAACCGTTACCGGCTGTCTAAGTTTGGGTTAAACTCCAGTTTAATAGTTACCGAAAGATTCTAACCTCAAAATAGTTACTAAAAATTTATTTAAAATTTGTTTTTGTTAAAAGAACGAGAAGTATTTAGTAAAATCGCTATGATCGATGACTTATTAGAATTTATTTTTGATCAACTGGATGAAGATGATGAAATTATTCACATTGTCGAAGCACCAAGAAGACCGAAAATTATTCGTCTTAAAACGAATCCTAGATTTTAAAAAGAGGATTAGATTATATAAAGAGACATGCGAAATTGTGCACGAAGAAATTCGATAAAAGTTTTAGTAAAAAAAAAGTAAGTTTTATTCTCACACCGATATATACTGTATATCTTTGCGTTTCTGACAATTCTGAACATTTTTTGTTCTGGCGTCTGGCTGTATGTCTTTCTGTAACCCACGCTGATTCTTTATAAAATTCACGGCCTGGGCACTCGTAGTTCCTGCACCGCTCGTGGGCAGCGCTAGTGGTCATTTTATCTGTCAAAAAAATTGTTTTTTTTTCGAGATTTTTCCCGCTTTCGTTTTCTTTGCGCGTCATTGAAGTTTTGTGCAAATTATTCTTGATTTTTTTTGTTTCAACAATCCAGTTCTTCGAGAAAAGGCTTTTATAAATCTTTCAAGGGTGTTAGAACATTATTGACGAACTGATTTTTGAAAGTTGCAAAAATGCGTTGTTTTGTGCCTAGTTGTGAGGTTAATTCAAGACCCTTTCATAGATTTCCGACGAATGCTCAAGTAAGTGTCCCGTATTTTAAACCTTTATTATGATTTGTTCAGCAATAAGCTATTCTTGCATGTAAAAAACTGTAGGATGTGGGCTTTCAAAGTTATTTCCCCAAGTTGCTTAACCTAACCTAGAAACCCTGTACCTAAGGCTGGGTTTATAGACGCAAATAAAAATAAAAGATGAGCTTATGGGAAATAGGTGTAGGCGTTTATAGAGCAGAAATAAAAGTAAGAAATTGAAATAAACAAGCAACTTTATTTTTATCTAAAAATGGATTTTTGCTTGCTGCATTGATGCACATAACCTCACTCACACTCACATTTCTTGGTTTGCTTTTGGCAGATATTTAAGAAAACAGTATAATGGGGTCTAGTTAATTCAATTCACTTTTGTTTGCATGTGCAGAAGCTGTGTGCTGATTGGTTCAAAGTTATTTTTTTTCTTCCCTATTTTTATTTGGCTGTATAAACTAACATACAGTTAGTGCTTCTTTCGTGTATCAGCAATACTTTCATTTACATTTTACTTTTTTTAAACTCTGTAAAGTAAGAATTATGAAATATAAATTATTGAATTCTTACTGTCTACCATAGACAACAGCATATTTCTATGATAATTTATTTTTTCTTGTAAATCAAATCAAATCAAAAGTAGTCTGAATACTTGGTACACATCCACAAAGCCATGCTTATAATAAGTAAATAACTTAAGTGTAATAAAAGTCACACATTCAATCAATCAATCAATAGGTCGAATCCAGTCGCACATTTTTTAAAAAGAGAATAATTCATACATTTTTAAAATAACATTCAAAATCAATTTCTAAAATAATTTTTAAGATGATATGATATTTAAGTACAATCTCATCAGTCATCTTACTTCTTGCTTTACAGAACTGCTGCACTTTCCTGAAGCAGAACTATGTATTATAAAAAAACTAAACCTTAAAATTATTAAGTTTTTTAGCACATAACATATCAAATAAGATAAAGGTTGTGTTTGATATGTGTGGTAACATAGGTATGTTATCTGTAGCAAATATTAATTCTTACTTTTTATTCAAAAATATGTCCAAACATAAGGTTTCACAATTTGCCCTATTTTTTATTTCAATATTTATTTTAAATGTTTTATTAAATTATTCCATTTTTTTTAAATTCCAAAATCAATACTGTAGTTTATTCGTTACTTTAAGAATATTATTTTGTACACAATATGAGATTTATCCTAGGTTTTACCTAAATCAAAAAATGTGTAGATGTTCTTGTTTTTGGAAGGCAGGATTGGGTGTACAATTCCATAAATTTTAAAAATAATTTTGTATATAATATAAGTTAATAGTTTTGTTTCTTTTTTAGGGTACTCATGAATGGCTTCTTGCTATTGGACGGCAGTCTTGGCTAGGACAGAAAAAGAGTGGATGCAATCCCAACTCTGCATCTCGGAGTGGCTGATCCACAAGTTGTTGGCAAGGACTTAGTGGAAAAGACAGTTGGTGCGCATAAAGAGGTGGTTGTGACACAAGAAGATATGGTTGTGGCATGAAGAGGTGGTTGTGGCACATGAAGATGAGGTGGTTGTGACACAAGAAGATATGGTTGTGGCACATGAAGAGTTGGTTGTGGCGCATTAAGAGGTGGTTGTGGCACACAAAGAGTTGGTTATGGATCAAAAGGAAGTTGTGCAAGAAGCACAATCTTTGCATAAGGATAATTCTAACACGACATAGCCGCAGAGGGATCACACAAAAACTAAGTAAACAGGCAATTTATAAAAACCTAAAAATTATCAATTAAAATAAATCAGTTCAAATGTTATATGTATGCCAGCAAGTTATTTTTGGCTTATGGAAGACCCTTTTTAGGTCTTTATAAATTGCCCTTTTGCCCAGCTTTTGTTTGATAAATAATGAATAAAATAATCCCAGGGAACAGTTATAGCCGATTACCCTGTGCAGTGTTGGTAAAAGAAAAAACACTTAAGAAAATAGTGCTTTAAAATTTGTTGTGATTAGTATTTGTTATTATCCTTTATTATTATACTGTAGATAACTATAACAACTAATAAAATATTAAAAACATATTTGTCTTTTATTTACAAAATAACGTTCGAACTGTTTTAAAGACAGCATTTCTTACTGTCTTTAAAACTTCAACTTATTTTTTTTTTAAATTAAAAAAATATATAAGAAACCTCTAACAGCCTGCTTTTAAATTTCCCGCCAAAATACTTAACGCACAACGAGGCGCAACTGGCGCCGCAGACGACCGGTGCACGAACTATTGCGTCAGCTGTATTCTGGGAGTGGCCTATCTTAAAATTTTTTATATTAATAGTATTTAATCTTTGATAAAATTTAGTGCGTTTTGTTTGGCAGGGCTGCTAAAACCTATTTGGATAATAATTATCTGTTTCATTTTCGTTGAAACAGCCTGTATGTAGGTAGGTATAAACATGTTAACAAATTTACAAGACACCTTTACCAGTATCAAATGACAATTATAAATGCTCACAATCGAGGATAATTTTTAAAAAGGAAGTCGGGTCAGGTGGCTTCTATAACCCATGTCGTATGTAGAAAAAGTATTATTGGCGCATACATTTAATTTTAATTGAAAATTCCCTAGAAATAATTCATTTCTAGGTAGAATTTGTTTTCCTGACCAAGAATTGGTAAAACATTTCTTTTAGAAATCTTTGATTTCAAAGATATTTGCATTTAAAAATTGTTAATATATCTTTTGAGAAGCACCGTTTACCCACATCAGTTTCTAGCCACCAGCCACATAAAATGTTGAAAACCAAATTTTGACAGCTTTAATATTCTTGGCAGTAAAGGAAAAAATTTTAAAGGGATTATCCAGAAAAACAGAAATTGTACACCCAAATATAAAATAAAAAAACATATTCAGTTAACTTTTCTTATATAAATGATATCTAACCACTGTTAAAATCTTTCTAGGGAATTTTAAATCACCCTGTATATATTGAACTGGATATGTATACGGAGCATTTTCAATAACAAAGTAGATTAATTCCAACCTTTCCCTTTTGTGTTACGCACCCGGTAATTTTTTTCAAATTTGACCTTTTGCTGTCGAGTTGTAACATTTTTTTAAAGTTTTTGATTTGATTTGTCACTGTCAAGACTGGATTTGCTAACACTGGCTCATGGTTAAATTCCTTTTCCGTAACTTTTGCTGAACTTTTTCCTTTAGCAATTATTAAATCTTATTTTTTTCGTATGTTTTTTCTTAATCCTTAAGGAATGACAAGTTAACCAATATTTAACTTTACGAAAAAAGAAATGGAAAAATCGTGCTGAGCGCGTGCGGCCAGCAAAATATTTGTTGACGTTTTTTTCAAGCAGTAGTTATTACAGAAATGCATATTGAAAATTTAATAGATTTGGTGAAAGAGTTTGAACATTTATAGGGAAAAAAGAACTCCACATTTTGTAAACAAAAGGGCACGATCGCAAGTGTGCCTATCATTACTTTGAACTTTAATGACTAAAGTTAAGAAAAAGGAATTTTAGCATGAACCAGATTTTTTACTTAAGGAAAAAAAGGTTAAAGTTAAAGAAAAAAGTTACGAAATGAACCAGCCGTTAATATAGATGTGTTTTGAATCAATTTAATTTACAATTGGTTTCAAATAACTGTAAAAATTTTTGGCGGCTTAAAAGCCATCGATAATAATGAGTTAATAAATACAAGTACCTGAATCTTCCTAAAAAGGAAGGGGCGAAAGGGCAGTGTCTAAAGTAAAAGTCCTTAGGAATTTGTCCATTTAGTTTCCACATATTGGAAAAGTTCTAATTGATTGAATGCTTTCCAAATTACACAAATGTGTACCTATATTAATCAAAGCAAGCAAAAAATTGGAAGATACGTCTACACCAATTCCGCAGAAATAATCTTACTCACAGATCCTTAATATTAGGCAGAGGTATAAAAAACAATTTATAAATTTTAAAAAACTTTTTAATTTGACTAAACAACTAAGTAAAATTAGAAATTAGATAAAGACAAGTAGTAATAAATCTACCTTGTTCCCTCTAATCAAAAACCTTAAAATTTTTGCCACAGTTGATGTCTGGGTCGGGGCCTACCCTACCCAGTTTATTAAGATCCTAAAAATCATTTTCCGAAAAACAGTAGATAAGTTAAGTATCGCACTGAAAGCAACCATTTTTCAAAGATTAGTACTTAAAAAAAAGCCTCCCCTCCCAAAGATTGATTTATTTTCCTAGAGGCGAAAGCCTTAGGTTGTCCAGAAAATAACCCTTTAACATTTTTAATTAGAGTAGTAATAATTGGCAGTGGCGGATACAGGGGAGGGGCGGGGGAGCGGCCGCCCCCTCCCCTTTGAATTTAACCTAAGACATACCTAGGTCCCCCGACTAAAAAACTTTACATATGCCCTTTTAGAGGATATAGAGATGACGTTGATCTATTAAAATTATCTAATGCAGCAGCTTTCTGCATCAGATAATTTGAATAGATCGTATCCAGTAACCAAGAAAACTTTCGAGAGTTGTTAAAATTCCGAATTGATCCTGGTGAAAAAGTTAGAGACACACTTAGGAAACGCTAGCTCTAAGGCAACATATATTAGTAAACACAGTCAAAATGAGCTAATAAATTGCTGCGGCGAAGAAATTCGAGATGTCTTTGTAAGTCGAATTAAAGTTGCCAAGTTTTATACTGTCATCTTCGATGAAACTACAGATATTTCAAATATTTTTCAGATGTCTGTAGTACTTGGGTTAGTACAGAAATATTTTTTTTGTTATAGTCTTTTATGTTCTTTTAGTCTAGTAGTTTTTAATGACATCTAAAATTATCAAAAAATTATTACTTATTTCAATTAGTTTTTCTTATTCTTATTTTAGATATATGTATGAAGACAAAATATATGAAGTCTTCGTTGCTTTTGTCGACTGTCTGGAATTGGAATATAAAAATGTGGAAGCCTCTATGAACTATGAACCTATTCTATCAGGAAAAGCTAGTGGGTCTGCCGTTTTAAAACTGATTAGAAGTTTAACTTGGATCCAAATTATTTGGTTGGAATTGGCACGGATGGCTGCTCAAAAATGGTTTCCAAGCAAGTTGGAGCTGTTCAAGAATTTCAGCAACAAACCATTTTTGCAGAGCGCAGTATGTGCTATAACCATGCACTAAATCTAAAATCTTTCAACGTAAAACCCATTAGAAATCTGGTCTCTACTATTCGGGAGATTGGGATTTTTAACTTTAATTTTTTTAACGGTTTAGCGAATAAATCTATTACAAAAAGTTTAAAAAAAGGAAATTAAAGGTTTGTGTGAGACTCGTTGTGTAGATCGCCACGATTCAATTTTTCAATTTAAAACAGAATTTTTAAAAATTGTTGAAACCCTTAATATAATATCCAATTGGTCCATATTTAGGGATATTATGGATAATATCAATGATTTGCTTGGTAAATTAGATATAGAATTTGTTATTCCCAGAATAAATAAAAGAATGACAAATCGAGATAATTACAATATACAAAATCCACAAGATTTTTATAGAGTATCTGTTTTTAATAAAATATTGGATGGAGCAATCATGGACTTACAATCCCGATTCACTTCGGAATCCCTAAGTGTTTTCGATCTTAATGTTTTTCTACCCGAAAAGTTAATTACCCTTAACAGTGCTGAGATAAAAGACAAGGTATCTGGTGTTGTTTCTAAATACGAAAAAACCTTTAATGAAGATAAGGAACAGTTGCATGACTTAGTTTTGGGGGAAGTGACTATTTGAAGACAGCATTGGATTAGTGAGTCTCTAAAAAATAATCCGATTCCGAAGAATGTTTTTGAGGCTTCGCTAAACTGTGACATCGATGTTTTTAATTGCATAAAAATTTTTTTTACAATATAAGCTGGTTTGTCCGTTAGCAACGCTTCCTCAGAAAGGAGCTTTTCTAGCTTGAGAAATTATAATTAATATTGATAATGTTTTAAACAGATTAGTGCCAATAAAAACGAGTCTTTTGATGGCCTATAACTCAAAAAGTTCTGGTCTGATTTCGACATTATGACATTTTGAAAAGCCTATAGACTTTATATAGATTTTAGGAATCTAATGTCAAAATTGACATTTTTTGAAAATTAAATGTGGTTGATGTTAAACTTTTTTTTAAAACGTCCGCCATCTTAAATTTTGAATAATTTATACACCAGATTTCTAAAATCCAAAGTCTTGGCTTTCTAAAATATCCAAAATTGTGAAAATCAGACAAGAACTTTTTAAGTTATGGACTTTAGAAAAAGTTTCGTTTTATTGGCCCACTTTATGTATACATTTTGTTTGGTACTTATTACTTATTATGCTAGATTATACGCATATATAAGACTTTACGTTATTCTTTGTTGTTTTTTTTTATAGTATATGTATGTCTTTCTACTTATTGTAGACACCTGTTTTTAATTTTAAGTTGTACTTACCTACCAAAAATAAAGTTACGATTGAAAAGAAAAAGATAATTTTTTTATTTTGTGCCTAAAAACAAACCGCCCCCCCCCTTTTAAATCGGCTGTATCCGCCCCTGTAATTGGTGATACGAGAATGTCAACCATTTTTATTTAAACGGATGCAATTTAGCAAAATCTCAACGCTAACACAACTAACAATAATTATATCGATATTATAGCAATTAAAACAAAACCGTGTAAAACCGTGTAAACCGGCCGTGTTTACGTTAAATCCTATGTAAGCAAATTTTGTTATGCAAACCGAATAACCCGACTCCAGAAACGGAAAGCAAGTTTAATGTCACGTATGCGCGAGTGTCGGTTTGTCTGTATGTATTTCCGGTTTGCGAAGCCGCTATACGAAACTGCCGCTGACTGGTAATAATAGAGAGTTTTAGTCGAACCAAAATATTAACGTTAACGTTAAATACTTTCGCTCAAATACGAATACAAGATTGTTTGACAATAAGAGAGTAGTACCCAGACAGCTCAACTCTGTCCCAAGGATGTCCAGTGAAGAGTTTTCTGGACTATGCAGCAGTCTATTGGACAATCAAATCTGTAGGAAATTTTTTTCAAGGCATATCCATCGGATAATACAATTGTCAAAAAGTTTTAATATTTTGACTATTGTACCACTATACTAAATTCATTGGTTATCCAGTGGAACAAAATTCCCTCCAAAAGTTATTATCAAGTATCTTTATGGTTCACTGTTAGAAAAAATTAATAATTACAATGTATATCAGTTAGTCTAATTTTCTTAGTACACTGGATATACTTATTTGTTCCAATGGATATCCAGTGGACAGTTTTGTCAAAAGCGGCGATATTTTAAATATTTAGTTAGCGCCTTTATTATTGATGACAGAAAAAAAGTTTAAATAGAAAAGTTTTATAGTTTTTTAAAAGCCTTTTAACTCACATGACAGATGTTGACAAATGTCGTTCCATATGTCAAAATTGTATGAAAGAAATGTTATGGTTGGTAATGAATCAGAAAAAACATGATGCATTGGATATTCAAAAGGCCAAGCACAATTGACATAGATTTTTTTGATAAATATTCAATGTTGAGTCAAAGTACATCACTTTTGCTGGACAGAAAATGAACGTTCGCCTGATATAGTTTATTTTTGGTCCGATGGACCAAGAAAAATTGTCCATTGGATATCCAAAAACTAACTGAAAAAAAAAAACAGTTATGGATCAAAATTGGAAGTCCTTTGGACTCAGTTTTTTTTGTCATCCACTGTATCAGGAAAAACCTCTGTCCAATGGATGTCCATAAATGGTCCATGGACAATGCGGGCGGTTTTGGACAAAAAATGGCTGTCCGATGGACAATTTGTGCTGTCTGGGTATAACCCGAGTATAACGAACCACAAAGTAGCGACAGCTCGGGTACACTTTCTGAGGGCGCATGCGCGAAATAAAGTTCAATAAAAGATACTCTATTTGGTCCGAGAGTTGATGTAAACTACCGTAGTAGGCCGGGAGTTAGGCGTTAATTTACTAATAGGTTTAAATTTAGGCGTGGGCGTAGGGAGAGAAAAGAGATGAAAATTTTTTCATTTAAAATAGGTCGTTATACATACATATATATTTAAGGTTTTATTATTTCCCAAATAACAGTTTTGTTAAATGATTTATTTCGTGTGTGGTTTTCTAAAATTTGTTATTACTTTCTTATTATTGATTTATTTCTTACTTGTTTATTTTTTATAGCTTAAAATTTACCAAACTCGAATTAAAAAATAAAGTATACGACCGAAAAGCTGTTAGTAAAATTAAAAGTTTTATCCCATATTTGAAATAATGTTTTTATAGAGTACATTATTTCTTACTAAATTTCCTCACACCCATTTTAACCATTACTTGTCGTTCTGGGGACATTTTTTCTTTTTTGTTTAATTTTAAATTTATCATAATTGTAAATAAAAATTGTATGTTTCTTTAAATATATAAGTCAACTTTCTTCCAAAAAACCATATGGAAAATGTCAAAATCCACTTCTTGCTACAAAACTGAAGACACAATTAAAATTACAAGCTACTAGATACTATATACTACAGACTTTCAAAGACGTTAAATCAATGCTGGAAGTTAAAATAGAAATAATAAATGCAAGCTACCAAAAAATATTTGTAAAATATAATTTATTCCATTCATTAAAAACTTTATACCTAATATTGACTTTAATATGAAAAATTTCCTTGAAAATTAACTTTGGAACACAGTCTTAATTTTTCGGCAGTTTATCTGACCATCAATCATAAGTTGAGAAGTATAATGGTCCCTTAAACATCAAAGGTGCCGACGGGTGCTTAAATAAATCCTAAACGTCCTCTAAGTGAGAAATTTCGATTTTGTTTTGCATTGGGCATATTTCAAATGACCCTACAACCTGAAGTTTGCTCTCCCAGAATTTCGTTAAGCGGACCAGACGTCATCATCTTCCCTTGTAATATCCATTGCCTCGAATTTCTATTTACCGCATCTTGTCTTTCTCTCTAGCCTCGATGTCTATGCGGGCGCATGCAAATAGATCGGGATCATTTTAAAGCTCGACGACCATTAAACCGATTATATGCGGACTGCTGCTTAGTTTATCGACGCAATGTATGTACGTAGCATAGCGGTAATCCTGGCCTAGCACCGACGTCTCTTACTGGAATCAATCACAATGAATTATAACATCGACATTCTACAACCACCAAACTTAAGAGTAGAGACACGATTGGCTTAGGACAGCGCAATTTGCAATCTGAACTCGATTTTATATACCATCTTTCAAATGGTAGTAGTAGTAGTAGTAGTAGTAGAATGAGGGGGGGCTCCCCCAGAGTTTCCCCCTCACGCTCCCACTCGACCACGGTCGAACCTTCCCCTCTTTGGATAAAGTCGGCTGGAACACCTCCTCTCCGAAGATTCCCTCTCTGATTCCTCTGTAGGCCGAACACCTTGCAAGATAGTGGTGTGAGGATTCATCTTCCTCTCAGCACTCCCCGCAAGTTGAGTCACGCACCTTCATCCTTGCCAGGTGCTTTTGGAGCGCGTAGTTTCATGTGAGGACTCCTATTAGGAGTCCTATTTCTCTATGTTTCCTGCGCAACAATCAGTCCCTTAAAAAACCTTCAAATCAGTTACTTCAACCGAAAAGAAACTAAAAAACAAAAGATCAAAAGATCTTGGGTAGAAATAACGAAAATTCAAACTTGGATGAGTATCCCACAAGGAACACACAAAAGATCCAAGCGAAAAGAGAAATGATTAAACGATGTTTCGCCCTGGGTAACCAGCGTGGGCTCATCAGTAGTTTCACTGGTCACCCTCCACTATACATCATTAAACACCACCATACCCTTAGATTTCCAACCTTGAACCATTCACAAATAGGCATCGTTCCCCACTGGTACTTACTTATCCAAGTTACCTGATACGAATTCGTCCTGGCGTGTTAATATTTCCAGTAGGATTATGCTCCTAAAGGAATTAAAACAAAGAAGAAGTTAAAAAACCTTCAAATCAGTTACTTCAACCGAAAAGAAACTAAAAAACAAAAGATCAAAAGATGGAAATAACGAAAATTCAAACTTGGATGGGTATCCCACAAGAAACACACAAAAGATCAAAGCGAAAAGAGAAATGATTAAACGATGTTTCGCCCTGGGTAACCCATTTCCCTTTTCGCTTTGATCTTTTGTGTGTTCCTTGTGGGATACTCATCCAAGTTTGAATTTTCGTTATTTCCACCCAAGATCTTTTGATCTTTTGTTTTTTAACCAGTCCCTTCTTGTCTTGCTGAAGCCCTGGATGAGCTCTTTGGCCTGCCTGGCGTGTTGTGTGAGTCCATTCCTTTGTGGTAGATTTCATCTGACCTCTGGTAAAACCCAGACACGTCGTTTTTTACTTAAACTCCATATTATACGCAGTCGGAATTGAGACCTTAAGGACAAACTTGGTATAAAACAATATTTGGTTTTGGCCAACCTAATATTTTGTTATTGTCAATTTTCCAATTTTAGTTAAGTAGTAATACTATAAGATAAATAGATTGTCCACGTTTTTTATTTCACCGCTCCCCTCCCCCTGTTTGTCTCTTGAAAAAACCCCCAAAAAGGGCGAAACGTTAAGAAACAAATTCAAACATTAAATAATTTTGAAAAAAACAATAAGGTTGTATAATTTTGGAACCCTACTATTACAAATAAAAAATTGATAGACCGTATCCCAAAATGCAGACTTTTCGAGAAGCCCTTGTAGCTCGAAAATGGCTTGACATATCAAGATGCGGTTTTCACCCTCACAAGTGGAGGTCAGTTTTTTTAGTTCTCGGGAAATACCCTAAACCCCCTAAAATCATCGAAATTTGGACACCTTGCACGGACGAAAAACTTTTTTTTTCAATAATAAGCATTTCTTCTCAGAAGATATACTTTTAAGGCCTGCAAAAGACAAGCCTGGCTACTTGTATCCGTTGCAGTTTTACGGTGGTCGATAGTCATTGTATATCTGCATAAACACAACACGAGAGCCATCGTGAATACAGCTGTAAGCGGCACTTAAAACTGAGTATGATTGGTTGTATGCAAAACAAAGTTTAGCATTAAAAAAACTTATACAAGAACTATTGCTAGTTAGAAACATTGCAAGGTTAATTTTCTTGAGGTCAAGCGGTCATCTTCCGTTTTTATTGGTTTTGTGCTTTGACTGATTTCAAGATTGAACAAAAGATATTCAAAAGTTGAAGCCGGTAGCTTTCGAATGACGGCTTTAAAAAGCATAGAGTTTTATTTTCCCTGTTTTTTTTACATCTTTGTCCTACCTCTCTTTCCCTCTCTTTCTTTCTATAATTACTCAGCTATTTGACAGAACGCGCTAGTACATATTTAGTCGTAAGATGTAAGTACTCAAATGTTCGAATATTTTCATGCAAAATGAGTAATTCTTGCGCTGGTTTCTTGAACAAAGAAGAATTAAATAAAAAATCCACTACCTAGAACTGTCATTAGCAATTTATTATCTCAATACATTAATTGGTTATATAAAAACAAGAATCTTTAAAATTCTCAGCGTTTTCTCTGGATTGACAACAATACACCACACATCCTTACAATTTATATACGATTTTCTCAAGCCCGTTAGCATTCTAGATATTCATAAAAACATAAATAAGATAAAAATTATAAATTAATTTCTAATAAATTCGCGATTGTGTGTAAATGCGGCTTGGAGCGCGCATACCGCAATTATTCTGTATTATATTAATGTTTTTGTAAATGGGTAATAACACAGTTGCATGTTACATGCGATTTGAAAGCTATTTTTCCTGGCAATTCAATAATTTATCGGTTTAAAGACGATACAATGTAGATTTAGCAAATTCTCAAATCTATTTATGCAGTAATTTTCTTTATTTTATTTTAATGTCCCTTTTGGAACTTCCAGTCCAGTCTTCCCCTACTTCTCTGAGCACGTAGGCAAATTTTTATAAAATTTTTGCCCAAAATATTTTTTCTACAACATTTCGAATTAACGCCTAAGAAAATTAGCCTTACATGTTTGTTTCGAAGTCAAATATGCTGCAGTGTTGGTAATCAGTCATTTTCTAATTGTCTGCCATTGTGTTTAACCTGTGTTTTTCGAAAATAATATCACACTTCAGTGGAGTAAAAGTAAGAAGATTCCCGTATACCTTCCTCACCAGGGAACGAGAAAGCGGACGAACTTGTCAGACTAGAGACCGGAACCCAATGTATTCGATCAGAACCTCTTCTGGAAATGACAAGGAAACAGATACAGAGTGAGCTCAGCAAATGGGCGAACAATGAATTGAAGACGTCCTGGAGTCAGAGTGCAGACAGTCCAAGCTATTCGTGGATGGTCCGAATGCAGCCAGAACTAAATGGCCCTTAGGCAAGACCCGAAAGGACATTGGATTGGATACTACTACTACCTTCCTCAAAATAAATCGGGTAGTTTTCTTTAAAAAAATACACTTAGAATGAAATCTGCATATAAGTCAATAAAACACAAAACACGTGTATTCAAAATAAAAAGTCGAAAGAGAAAAGTCAAAATAAATGATCCAAAAACTCACAAAGGGTTCAAAAAAAATTAGTTAGTGTCCTTAAAAAAATTTTCGTCAAAAAATATGAGAATTTGGTTACTCTGAAAAAATTACCTTGGACCCGATCCAAGACTTTGCGGTAGAACATTTCCTATTAACAGCTAAGATTGATTTCTTTAGGAAGGAAGCCCATGATCAAAGAAATGTCACAAGTATTGTTTGAAATAATAATGAATTTACTGATCCAAGAAAAATAGAAAGTATCAAGGTGCGATAAAACAAAACTAAATTAAAACACAAACTGCTAAATTCATACATAATGTCTTTAAGTGAAAATCCAGTTACATGTTTAAGGTGAAGCAAGCATCAACTGAATTAAAAAAAAGAAGCAAAACGACACTTTCAGATAGGCTCTAGTTAAACCCATTAGTTAGTAAGATGTGTGCAATTGATAAATCGACTCGCGTTATTATTCAAAGTCATTTAACTGTCAGTTTAATCACCAATTTATTGCGATTTATTTGTTTTTACATTAATGTTACATTTCAACGTTTTCAGCATTGAATATCATTATAGGAGTCGTGTTAATAGAAAAATTTAGTTTGTTAAAGTAAATTATTGCTTTGCCATTGAATGAAGTTTAATTCTTTTCAATAGCTCAATGTCTTCTCGTTCAGATAGTTAAAATTTTTCTCCAGTGCACGTCAGTTCCTAGTATTTCATCACTATCACTGTTCTATTTTATCTTTATTTCAATTATATTGGTAGATGTTAAACAACAACAATTACTTCAGTTTTTGTTTCATTTTTCCACGACGACCAGTAAAAAAGTTATGGCGAAATACGTTTGTAAGAAAACATCACTCTGTGTATATAACTGTTGTGCCCATTGACCACATTGTCCAAAACAACTTCTTATTATGCAACCCACTAAATCGGAAGTGTTTGATCATATCCTGACAGTTCGACGTTCTCGTTCGCTTCTTTTACAGCTGTTGACACTTCTTCGTGTCGGTTCCGCATTAAATATGCGTTCTGCATTAGCTAAACACGACTTAGATGCGTCATACTCTTGTCGAATGACCGTCGAACGGGTTGTTGAACGCATCATTCGGTCAACTTTGGGGAATTTGGAAATACGCACTTATATGGTGTAACTTCCAAAATTGGTGACAAAGTGACGTTAACCTCAAAACATATTGACAGCACGTGGACGGATGTTGTTGGAGAGGCGTGGGCTGCATTTGATTAGTTATTTGTTGATGACCTGATAGTTGTAGTAACATTGAGTTTAAGATATCAATCTTTTCAATATTGCAACTATTAAATTTAATCTATAATCTTACTGGTTGTCCCTTCCATTACCTTTTTTGAGAGATGCTTGCTATTATTTTTTATTTTTCTGATCCTAACCAAATCCTATACCTTGATTTTATCAACTCTCGAGCTTGGAATATTTGTCAAGATATTAATATTTGTCTTCGCAGAGAAGCTTAAATTTTCCTTTACAATGAAGGCATTTTCTGATGAATCTGCAACCTGACAGTTGCTTGTTTTAAGCAGATAATCTGCGTCTCCTTTTTTAAATTTTTTATCGTCATTTTATCTTTTATTTTTATCAGGTAACACTGTACTGATAAGCATCACTACACGATTTCCAACTTTATGTCATAAAATATTAGGATAAATTCAGAAATAGTAATTTGTCATTCAGAAATGTATGTATTTATAAATCTCTGATAATTTATGAATTACAGTTTACGGTTACTATTTTATTGATTTTGATTTCATTTTATATTTTTCTTGTAGCTTCCTATACTTGTATGTATTATATTGAACCAATGCTGTCTCTACGTCGCGCGTCGCGACGCTGATCTAACAACCTATCGCAATTTGACGCACACTGGAGACGGATCTTTTTAATATTAACGATATCACGAGCTACCCTTGCATTGCGTCGCATCTGGTGTTGTATGCCGCGTCAAAAAATGTCAGGCTTTTAGTTGCAAATTCCCCTGACGTATACAAACGTGTAGAATGAATTGAAAATCCGAGTAGCCGTTGAAACATATCTGACAATGCTTATGGGATTACCGAGGACTGTCATTTTTAGATTTGTTAGCTTTCTGATGCATTGGCACCCAAATGTTTAAAAAAAAACGCATACATGAATTTTTCCCTCTCAAACCTGTCTCAAACTTTGACTTTTTATCAGTGTATATTCAAACAAATCACCAACTTGTAATGTCTGACAGCATTAAATTCGGTATTACAATAAAAAATAAGGCCTCTAAAAAAATGCCTTAATTTAAAGTAAATACGCTTATTATCCGACTAGGCAACTCAAAGGAGGGTTTTGAGTTTAGTTTGTTGTTCCTAAAATCATGTATTAATCTCGGATATAATTATTTAATGATACCAAAAATCGCTTTTTAAACAGCACATAAATATATTTAAAAACAATCTTTATTAATTGCAAATGAGTAATTATCACTCGAGTTACAGAAGACGGCTGTTCTATAAGGAGAGCGACCACTCATTTTGGGGTTCATAAAATGACGATAATAAAATGAAAAAAACGATGGATTCAAAATAACACAACGGAATGAAATATTAAATATTACTTAATTAATTATTATTATTAATTAGTGGGCGCACCATTCTTTTCAATAAAACTCTGCAAAGGCCTGGGCATTGAAATACTTAAATTTTGAAAATATTCACGATCTTCTGAAAGCATCTCTAATGCGCGATGAATTGCACCGCTTAACTCTTCAGCATTTTGCAGTTTTTGACAAGTCGGCCCCATATATTTTCTATTGAAATATATTTTCATCTGGGTAGACCACCCTCTCCCAGAAGTAATCATCATTAAGAACATTATTTAATGCAAAAATAACCCTGACCCGTTTTTGTTTTTCCGTTAAAAATGGTTTTTTTGCAGCAACTCGAATTTCAGATTTTTTAATCCTTCTGTTACTAGTTGATAAGGAACCTGGGAACATCGTTACATTAGATGCTTCAACGGACGTGGCAAAAGGATTTTGTCTGAGGTGGTCGATAAGCCTTTCATCTTGTATCTCAGAACTTACAGGCTTATTATTCTGTATCCAGCGCTTTTTTCATCATACATCGTTATTTTATCAACCCCAAAATGAGTGGCCGCTCTCCTTACAGACCAGCCGTCTTTATAACTCGAGTGATAATTTGTGCTTTCGTAAATTTTGTAATTTGCGGGATTTTTACCGTCAGATATTTTAAACTGGTGAATGGAATACATACACTATTAGAAAAGTAAATTTTGTGAAATAGGAAAATAAACAAGAGTACATATACTCGAGCAAACAAACAAATGGTTCAAAATGACATGTTACTTGTGTGACTTTTGACAATTTGTCAGTAGATTTTCTTTGAAATGAGTCAAAAGCACGTGGATAACATAAAGTGCTCGTGTTGAATACTTCTTCGGTTCATAGCGATAATTAAAAACCTAACATACGTATTCAACCCTTATGAGGTCAAAACTATTTTCTAATTTCTGCTTAGCAGTCTCTATTTTAAGTTTTAGAAAGAGACGTAGATAAGAAAAACTCAGTTAAATAGGATTTAAAAGACAGAGGTCGCATTTTCAATTAAAACTATATAATCCGATGTTTTATTCAACGCGGCAGTGACGTTTCGACCCCTCTTTGTCCCGGGGGTATTTTCCGAAAAGTCGGTTCACTTTCGCCCCCTTCGCCTTAATGGGGAGGGTGTTTTTGGCTCGTTATCATCCTAAATAATAAATAGCCCAGAGTCTGCGAGGGGTGTAAAGGACTTAACCGCATCAGGAAATGCCCTATGGAGACTTTTAGCAAAAGAAATCAATCATTGTTTGAACAGTAGATGGCCTAGTAATGGATAATAATCTTGATAGATGTAGAAGAGCGGATTTGGAAGTAAATAAACTTGTTTCGTGGGAACTGGTGAACAGTCGTAATATAAAATGAAAATAACATATAGGTTCGCTTGTTCAATAGTGGTTTAAACTTAGTTTAACTTAAACTTAGTTTTTTCTCCCCCTGGGCAACGAAAAGGCGGATGAACTCGCTCGGATCGGGGCCAGCACTCAATACGTGAGGCCGGAACCACTCTTAGGTATAACAAAGAGACAGCTGCAAAGTCGACTCATTAAGTGGGATAACGATGCACTGGCGGACTCCTGGGAGAACGAATTAGGATGCAGACAGTCCAAAGAATTCGTCGACGGACCGGACGCGGCCATACTCAAATGGCTCCTGGGAAGGACACGAAAAGATATTGGACTACTGACCGGCCACAACCGACTCAGCAAGCATCTGACTCGCATCGGGGTCGGCAATGACTCCATCTGCCGTGCCTGCGGGAGGGCGGAGGAGACATCCCGGCACCTCGTTGCGGAGTGGGATGCATACCTAAGGATGAGGCATCAGGTACTCGGACAACCGAACCTGGATGCAGAGGACCTGCGAGCTCTCAGGTGGGCCAAAGTACTGGACTTCGTGAAGAGAACAGGAAGGCCCGGAGAGCCCACTACCGTACAAGCGGTACAGCTGGTGAATTAGGGGGCTGGGCTGGGGTAAGGTAAAAAGGGACCGATTGGGCCTACTTGTCAGGTCTTGGGCCGCCCCCTAGTTACTACTACTACTAGTTTTTCTCCAAACGAAGTTTATTTTGAGTGAACAGTTGTTCAATTCATATGTAAACCAAGTTTAAACCAGAATAATATTAGGTGTTCTAAACTTGATAACGGAGGCTTGGAAAAAGTCGAATTTTTATTTATTAGTGAGAGTGGCGCAAATTTTCGAGATGCTTCGACATTAAAAAGAAAAAACGAAAATTTAGAAACAGATTTCAAGAAAAAATTATTTGTTTTCACGACCAAATACAAGCCAAAATCAGCTGTGTGCGCTGTGCAGTTCACTTGTCAAAATTTACCAATTTAAATAAATATATATATAGTCACAAATTTAGACCAAATATAACACTTTTTCTATAATAAAAGCATAAAAGACTGATTTCTATACTTAATTTTTCTATAAAAGCAAAATTAAGTATATTTTTGTATTTAAAACTTGGTTTAAACCTACAAATTTGGGCGTTTGGGAAATTTGAGTTTAAACCTGCCTCTAAACTCGGTTTACAGCTCAACCATGTAATTTTTCCAAAAACTTAACCCAAGTTTAAACTCCAAACTAAGTTTAACCCGCTATTGAACAACAGGGCTAAAATAAAACATTAACAGTGACATTTACTAAAATCTAAAATAGTACCCCCCACAGGTCTAAATATTTACAGCTGTGGGGGGTACTAAATTTTAAAACTAATTTTCAAAAAACACTTACCCATACAGAACAGACACAAAGTTATTGATTATTTTGTATTGTTATTGCAAAATACCATTGAAAAACATATTTTAAAAGAAAATGCCCTAAAACTAATTTTTTTGACATGTTTCAAAATGGAACATGGTGAATACGACAAAAATTTGGCACATAATAGCTTCATTATTAGTTTTTGAGGTTATAAAGTTGGTGATTTTTTAGACCACCTCAGGGGGGTGGTTTAAATTTATAGCCCTTAGAAAGGATTGTTTTGTGGCATTTGGTAATAAGTTCATTTATACTTTCCCTAAGTAACCGCTTTTACAAGCATTAGTTTATCTTATTTAATATCCCAAGTTGTTCATTATCCAATAAAACACCTCCTATTTTGTCCAGAAAAACGCCATATTTTGAACCCGTTTTCAGCTCAAAAAATATATTTATGGGGGTACTACGAGGCAAAACAAATATAAGTGAAGGTCACTGATGATGCACGAAATATATACCAAAGAAAAAACCCAAAACAACTATATTAATTTATTTAAAAACTCAAATTAAAACATTGAGGTTATCTAAAAGCTCAGTCAAGAGAACTTTTCTTACTCAAAGCCCACTCATTTCAAAGCTGTAGCTTTCATCAGTAGAGGTTGGTGCAAGCCTCGGTGCAAGCAGAGGTAAGAAATCCGAACTGGCTGTTTGTGATTTGAATGCAGCTAATATTTTGAAACTGACATTTCGACAGTGACAGAAATGTAAACAAAACTTGCCTATGAGTTTTTTAATACATTTCATAAACAAAAACACTTTTTAAATAAAAAATTAGTACTCCTTATTTTATTATTACCCATCTAAATCGTTGTGTGACATCAAGTATTAATTGTAAAAATTAATTATTAACGGTAGGTTTTAATTAGAGTGAGATATAACCCCAATTTTAATTTGTTCTACAGCGTGTTTACTATTTAAACCCCGAGTGGGTTTAAATTTTTTAATTTTCTTTTCTTCCAAATTGAAACTTTTTTCTTAAATCCAACAAAAGATTGTGTTAAGATTCAATCAACAAATTTATTAAAATTCCTTTTTTAAATCAAACTATGTCCAAAACTCAAGGAGGTTTGGTTTAAAATGCTTCAATTCAAATAATTTTACTTAAACCTAGGACGTTGTAAAATAGACTAAACCTTTTTAGTAAATCCCACCGTAAAAATATAGGGTAATAGTGTGGACGCACCTACTTCCGAGTCCATAGCTTTTTATGATGTAGGTATTAGTTTCAAAAATAGGGAAAAACTAATAAAACCCTTTACGAAAAAGTTGGTACAAGGTAAAGAAAAAATATAGTAGTGACACTTACCCATTGAATGGGTATCCCGCGAACGCCGCGTCATAAGGGTGGTAAACTGATGGATAAGGCCATCCTGCTGCTCCTGCCGCCAAATTTTCTTTGAGTTCTAATCCAGCCGCCTAAAATAAATAGAGACATTCATCAGCAGATGTGTCGAACTTCCATTGTCTTTATTTTTTATTTTTTCACAACGTTTTGAATGCTAAAAAAAATTAAGACTACCTAATATGTAATATATTGATTTTCCCAGCAATGTACCATTATGGACTTGTTGAAATGCTGTCAACAGGATTCTTACTCCCAGGATATTTTCGACAGGAAGATGGTCTACCTATGGGATCTCCACTTTCGCCGGTAGTGGCCAACATCTTTATGGAATCCTTTGAAAAAGAAGCTCTGCGAACATCATGGCAGAGACCCAAAATATGGCTAAGATACATGGACGACATATTTATCATCTGGAAAAAGGACAACAATGCACTAGAACAATTCTTCAATCATGACAACAGCATAAGAAACTACTTTACATTACCTCTGGAAAAAGAAGAAAATTGTCCACAACCACTTTCGTATATTTCAAACCAACTCATACTGGACAATATCTAAACTTGAAATGAAACCACCCTACATCAACCAAACTGGGAACTGCAAAATCTCTTATAGATTGAGCCACCTACATCTGCAATACAGAAGAAGCTTTAAATAAAGAAAATGTCCGACTTCCAGAACACAAACGCCAAAATAGACAAGGAGATACAACTGTATCAAAAATAGCTTAACATTTCACCTGACGACTATAGCAGATACATAAGCATTCGAAACATTGTAAAAAAATAAAAAATTAAAACAATGGAAGTTCGGAACTCTAGTTTAGTCCTGATTTATTTGTGGTTCTTTTTAAACATTTTCCATGGTAATATCAGCTGAATCATTAGCATATTCCAAAGTTTTAAAGCAGATTTAAAACATGTCTGTTCTCAAGTCCGAAGCTTGTGAATAAGCTAACATTTTTTTTACGAAGAACATGATACATCGTAATATTTTTTTCTTTTTCTATGCCATGGATAGGATGAAAGAGAGAACGATGCTGAAACCACTGGCAAAACCAATAATATTCTCCCGGCTATTTATCATAAAGATTACAAGAAACAAGTCTCCGGTACGCAATTTAAAATAATTTAAGGCCTTTGGTCGCACAAGGCGTTCTGCTTACAAAAAAGGGCCTGTTTGGCTTTGTACGGTCTATTTGGTAAGCTGATGTGCAGGAAAGGGGTTTTTGCACATTTCTCGAAAATTCGATTTTGAAAATCTAGATATTCTAGAAATTAGAGATTAAATTTTCGATTCGTGTAAAAAATTAAAAAATCCGACAATTCAACTGCTACTAGATCTATCCAGGAATCATGACATTTTTGACGTTTATTTTCAAAGTTTTCGTTTGCTTATTGCAAGATTCAAGATCGTTTAATTTTTTTGTTATCGTAACAGGAGTTATTTTAGTACACTCATAATAATTTTAGAAGATTTTGTTTTGTGAAAACCCCATTTGTCGAGAAAACCGGGTTTTTTTGATTTGATTGATTAATTTCGATTAAACTTGACTATGATTTAAGGTAAACCTTTGTGGAGAACACTTTTTAAAAGAAATTATGACGTCAAAAGCGTGCAAATACCCTGTTGTAGTTTTGTATGTGAGAAGCTTAGGTTGGTAAACACATCAAATCAGACATTGCAAAGCTACAAGTACCTAATGATTAATATGGCCACCTTAATGAAGTCATACATACGCTGACCAAGTCTGATTCTGATTTATTTGACAGGGACGCGCATTTAAACGGTTGGTTGTTTGGGATTTCTGTGTAGGCCGCAAAAGGCTACAAATCAGAGAATGAATAAAGCAAAAAATTAATGAATAAGCTCTGCGAAGTAAGCAAATATAGCCTTGCTGTTGTGGCTTTAAGTGAAACGAAAATAATAAAAGCTGATAAGAATGTATTGAACAAGATGTTGATTTACCCAGCAAGGCAAAAGGTATTAAAATGTATTGAAGAGCTAATCCAAGGAAAGATTAACCCGATTTTTATAAGGTGAAAACTTTTGAATAAGTATATATAAATGTACTCTGACATACTGTTACCTGGGCTCATTGCGACTTACTAAAAGTGTGGATGGTGTATGTGTAATAAATTCAAGAATTAGAGAAAATATAACGGTTCATATAAACAACCCAAAATATAGGAATAGAATTGACTTTTGTCAAAAATGTTAAATTGTAGAAGTGGACAAAGCATGGCACTTGTTGGAGAAGTCTATAAACTGATTTGATTAATTTCTCTGTATGAATAGAATGGCACATAAAATTTACTGAATATAAAACATATAGAAAGACAAATTAGGTGATTTTCTGGTTGAGGTATTTCAAAAGTTGAAACCAAAATATGTAAAGTAACTAGCAGAGCAATAGAAAATTATAAAGTTCAAAAAGAATGTTTCTAGTTTCGTACACATATACAGAGCCTTATTCACCTGTAATGCTATTATAATTAAAACAAACCGCAAACCTATTGTGGGCAATTACCTAATTGTTCTACTTGTTTTTATTAACATACAGTAGCTCTAAACAATGTGTATGCTTACTAAACAAGATATTATATTCCGTAGACCATTGTTTGTTTTATAAGTAAAAAACGTTAGTTTCTTACACGATTTTTAAGAACAGCATGTCTACCTGTTAATAATGTATTTTTATGGGGTTTAAACAAGATTTTAAATTAATTAATTAAATTTTGGTCTCTTGTTTGTTTTGAAACTGCAAAAGAAAAAATCCTGGAATCCTGGCCAACAAGATGGGACCGAAATACCAAAAAAGCACAATGGACGAAATAATTATTTCTGACATTAAAACATGGCTGGACTGCAAATACAAAAAAATGGATTACTATATGACACAAGCTCCATAAAGACATGGATCTTTCAGGACATACACAAAGCGAATAGGGAAAACACATATATGACGCAGAATATACGTTAATTTACTGTCCAAGATATGAGAACTACTGCAAAACAACAGGACACGATCTACAGATAGAGAATATGACCAAAGAGAACCTCTTCAAAGAAATGATACAACACGTAGATAAATGGAACCAGGGAAATGATATAATAAGGACGATTCTAAAAATCAAACATGAAGACGAACGCACCTCAGAGACTAAAATAGTGAACGGCGAAATAGTGACGTTATATTCCTGAGAATGATTCCTCTATTTCGACCAAATCTGCAGCGGTGGGGCTTAGTCCGTAGGCGACCTCAACAGAGGATGAATTGGGAATATTCGGCAGACCACCAGATGCCGGTGTCTATAAAGATTTCCCGTCACTGTAAAAAAATGGTCTGTCTACGTGGAGACATTATGTTGGTTTAATTTGGTGCGAATTCAATATTTTAGATGTTTTATTCATTTTTGATTTGTTTTCTAATAAATATTAATAGATGTGACGGGTTGTGCTTACTAGCAACAATAACAAAAAAGTTAAAAACCATTCGCCTGATAGCCGATACTTTAGTTTTCCAATTGATAAGAAAATTTGCAAATTGTGGGTGCAAAAATGGTAACAAAAACATTGTTTTTACTATTGAAAATGCGAGAGTATGTTCGAAGTATTTTTCAAATGATGATTTTTGGTTGTCTTTTATAGAGAAAAACCCAATATTGGAAAAAAATTAAAAATATGGTGATGGAAATGAGCAAAATAGTGGATACTACACTACTACCTTTTTAAAAAGGAATATATTGAATCTTTAGAGAAACTTTTTATTGACCTGAGACAAGAATTTAACATAAAATATATATTAACTCACCAACTTAGGTAATGTAAATAAATAAAACCAATTAAAGTAGACGTATGTTTTCTATAAATAAATGAATTAGTGTACACTGACTTTTTTGTTTTAATCAACAATTCATAGTCTATTAGTAACGAATATTTCAACAACTCAAACAAAAATACAATAAAAAGCTATGACGATGACGTCATGCGCGCCTCTGCCTAAAATTCGTACCCCAAGTGATAATACTCCCACGCACAAATATAGGCGGCTTAATCGAACAACAGCGACTACCTCTCACCTATTTCTACGACCACTCTTCAGTATTCATGCACACTTTTACTTTTATTGCCTTCTCACTTTTTTCGACAAGCAAGGAAATAGAAGTGAGTGGCATGAAGTAAAGCTACAAGAATTGGTTGGTTGGCATCAAAGATACGCTAACAACAAGGAATCAAAAATACCTTGCCAATTTTAATTATTATTATATTAATTATATGATCTGTCTGGTCCTAGTATGCGGTGCTTCTGCCGATTCTGCAGACTGACAGTTAATTGTCTTGTCATATATCCGCGTTTCATGATTCCTCCTCTAATCTGTGGTTACCATTTTATTGTTTTGTTTCCATTTACCCCGGCAAAATCTCTTTTTGAGTTATTGTTTTAAGCAATGATACATTTTAGGTCGTTTTCATGATTAACAGTGGCTTTAAATTAACGTACGAAAAAGCTGAATGAACGGACTCAGGAAGGAACTTAAGCAAGTGAACCGCATACAAAAAAGCTCGTAATCACGCCAAATATAATATGATTAAAATACAAACGAAGCATAATGAATTAAATTAAAAACATTATCACACACATATGATTTAAACAAAACAACAAGGAAGTGGTATTAGGTTGTTTTTTTTATTTTTATGCACAATTATGCATGCTTTAAACCCATTTAACTGTTATGAAGTGCTAATTAGGATGTTCAAGAAGCGTTTGGTTTGCTTTACTTCTTGTTCTTGTGGGAGATTTCCATCTCAATCATAAAGAAAGCTCATGTTTTTTCTTTGTATTTTTTACTTGTTATTGCAGATATGTATGTGTATCTGTACCATGAGAATTGTACTTTAATATTTCCTTAAACATATGAATATTGTATGATGTGAGTTTTGTGTGTCTGTAAAGTAGGGCAATGAATAGTCAAATGTTTCATTAGCCGATTATGCACAGAGAGCATTCCTGTCAGTTACTTTTTTTTATAGCGACGAGAAATCTCTCTCCCGTTAGAGCTTGTGTCATATAGTAATCCATTTTTTTGTGTTTGCAGTCTATCCATGTTTTAATGTCGAGGATAATTCTTTTCGTCCATTGTCCTTTTTCGGTATTTTAGTCCCATCTTGCTTGCCAGGATTCCGGTGTTTTCTCTTTTGCAGCTTCTTTGTTTTCTTCACTGTGTCCATTTTTATCTTCATATACAATATCTTCAACAATTAGGTCTATGGGCGGGATATCAGTTACTGCCTTTTCTAGTTCTGGAGGTATCCTTTGCTGCAGAATCAATAGATTTTTGATTGTTGTCTTTAGTTTTTTTTTTAACAAAGCGTCACCTTCAAGGATATTTGGAAACCCATACTTTTCGAAGGTTAACAGAAACTTGATGGTTCATTAAACACAAATTAGTTTTATGGTTCACTGAAGCCATGCTAGTAAATAAAATTAGGTAGTCTTAGTTTTTGTAAGTTTTCACCTGATGACGATTGTAGAAAACATAAGCATTTGAAACGTTGTGAAACTAAATTTTATTTCTCATTACCAAAAACCCGACATGTTTCGGCAGTTTAAATTACCATCATCAGGGGGTTCCTGGTTTGAGCTACAGTAAAGCAGTATGGCCGAACAAGAACCAAAGAAAATGTAATGGGCCGAATCAACGAAACATCAGTACCATCAGCAATGGAGAAAGAAAAAAAAACGGGAGGGGAACCCATAGTTAAAAAAAACTAATATATTTCAAACATCACTTTTTTAACAAAAAAAAAAGTGACTAGGTATCTCAAATAACATGATTCCCTTCTGACCATGACAGAAGGGATCAAGTTTTTAATTTAAAAAAACAAAAATTCAACACACATAATGCTTTAAATTAAAATTTTAAATTGGAATGGTTTGTCGTGAAAAATTCTAGAATATTTCATGAAAAACCATTCCAATTTAAAATCTCAATTTAAAGCATTATATATGCTGCATTTTTTATTTTTTCAAATAAAAACTTGATCCCTTCTGACATGGTCAGGAGGGAATCATGTTATTTGAGATACCTAGTTACGTTATTTGTTTTTAAAAAAGTGATGTTTAAAATATATTAGTTTTTGTAACTATGGGTTCCCCTCCTGCTTTTTTTTTCTTTCTCCGTTGCTGAGGGTACTGATGGTCCGTTGATTCGGCCCATTTAATTTTCTTTGGTTCTTGTGCGCCCATACTGTAGCTCAAACCAGGAACCCCCTGATTATGGTAGTCTAAACTGCCGAAACATGTCGGATTTTTGATATTAAGAAATAAAATTTAGTGGAGTAAGACCATATTTGTTTGATTAAATGTTTATGTATCTGCAATCGTCATGAATGACTAACTATACTGGCACGTGTTCAGTAAGTTTACACTTGGTTAGCTCCACCCTTTCGCAGTTAAAATCTGTTACTTCCGAAAAGTATGAGTTTCAAAATATCTTTGATGGTGACGCTCTGCTGAGAAAATACATTCTGGTCCCTCTGTATTAATGCTGTTTCTTTGAACTTCCACTTGAATAGATTCTCGTCCCTGGCGACGATCTTTGTCTCTTTCCATTTCACGTGATGTTGATTTTCCCAGAAATGTTGAATTATTTTTGGTCCAGTTGTGTCCCCTTGTCGAGCTTTGCGTTTGTGTTCTTCAACGGGAACTTCCATGGGTTGGCTAGTTTCTCCGATGTAGATATCTCCACAGTCGCATAGGTCCTGGTAGATGAAAGTCTTGGTGTTGTGGCAATATGGTTAAGTGTTTGTTAATTGACTTCTTATTGTTGTGTTTGTTTTTGAAGACAGTCCAAAGATGGTATTGGTTGCCTATTCTTCTCATGTTTTCTAAGATTCCTTGGATTTGATTTACTTCTGTCGTCCTTTGGGTTGGTGCGGTCTGAAGAGTTTTATTGATCGTGTAGTTGGAGAAACCGTTCCTTTGTTCCTTTCGTCTGTATCGCAGATGTAGGTGGCTCGATCTATCGTCTACCACCGAGGGTAAACCACTCATGGCATTAGTTGGTATTGCCCATATCAATTAACGTGGCATTACTGGCAATACATGTACAAATTCCTTGGCATTACTTCCAGATTTAAATGGCATTACTGGCAATACATGTACAAATTTTGGGTCAGTTGTTACCCTCTCATCTACCACCTTCAAACAGCATTATTTACCCTCAAACAACAATAGATTTTTCCCCCGCTGCTTTTTTGTCTAGAAAGTCCACACCCTTATTTCCTATGTCATCATTGCGAACTTTTTTTCCAGGAGCTGTTCCTCTGTTTTCCCGAGATTTGTGATTATAAGTACCTGGACGAACACTTCCAAACCGATTTCGATGCAGAGAAAATGGGGGTAGTTTTAAGAAAAACCCGCAAGGTTCTGGGGGATTTTAAAATGTTTTTACTGCAGCTTTGATATCTATTGAAAACATTGTTTTTGGATTCAAATAATGAGCTCTAAATCAATCCTGACTACTCAATAAAGATCCAGTATCTCTGCAAAAATAATTTTAAGACGGTCCATAAATGTTAACAACATACTTCTTGCGCAGTTTTACTGTCTTTTGATAGTTTCAAACGTAATAAAACAATTCTTACATACTGATTTTAACTGCAACATGATTGATAAATAAATTTTAAAAAGGAATGGTCGTAAAATGGTTTAAGTACGATGTATCAACCAGAGCAACATATTAATTGAAGCTTTTACGACTGCCTTGTTTTACAATGTAATCATTAAGTTGTGTTTCTATGAATTTTTTAATTAATTTTTTTGATTTAATTGTCCGACCACCCGACATTAATTGTTGTTGTTCACACTTAATTTTTAAATCAGATGGATTTATATTGTTTATTAACTTTATTATTATGGCAGTAGTGTCAAGCAAAATTTCAATTAAGTAACAATAAATATATATAACAATATTATACATTATGTGTTGTAGCAGATATTATCATTTTACATTTCCCGTTGTAGTGGTGTTTGATCAGCAAAACGAATAAGTTGTTTAGTATTATTTGTTTAAAAATATATGTTTGCAAAACTTCTTTGAAGTCGCAGGCGCCATTGATTTGATTTGATTTGTCTCAACAGCAAGTTTAGGTCTTGAAATCCCTGACACTGCAGCTTCTTAGCTTACTGTATCTCTTGCTGTGTGCCTTCCTAATCTAAGAGGTTTGACGACCTCGCGAGAAGCAGCAGCCCCTTTATTAGGTTTCTCTGGCAGTTAGCTTCTCTGGAGGGTCATCCTCCAGGAGGTTTTGTGTCCTGCAGAAGGTTAGTGCTGGACACTCAAATATGATGTGAGCGGCTGATTCTTCATCCTCATCACATAGTCTGCAGGTGGGTTCGTCTCTATAGATTCCCATCCTGTGCAGGTGCTCTCTCAGTGCGCAGTGACCTGTTAATAGCTCCGTCACTTGTCTGATTGCTTTCCTATTCATTTTAAGGATTTCTTTTGCTGTAGTTTTGCCCCGATATTGAATGCCAGTGGTTTCGATGTTCTTCGTGCACCCATCGCTTGATATAGCCACGTATCGAGGTTTTTGGAATTTCAAATACATGTTCAGGTCTTATAAATGGTCTTTCTGATCTTTTTCTTGCTAAAGAATCTGCGTGTTCATTGCTTGCTACCCCTGTGTACCCCGGCACCCACGCAAGAATGACTCTATTGTGTTTCGCTAGGGTTAGAAGGGTTTGAAGGCAGTTCCATACTAATTTTGAGTGAATTTGTTGGCATGCCAGAGCTTTAATAGCTGCTTGGCTGTCTGAGAAGATTGTTATATCTTTGTTGAGATATCTTCTTCTCAGGTTTTCCCGCAGAATGGCATGTATTTCAGCTTGGAATACTGTGGTATGTTTCTCCAGAGATGCAAACCAATTTGATGCTCCCGCTCCTGATCCACTGTCCATCTTGGATTCGTCGGTATACCATACCAATTTTCCTGACTGGACTAGTGATTTCTCCGTCTTGTTTTCCCAGGATAGCTGGGTCTTAAACGGCTTGTTCGTGTTGATTTTCGGAGTCATGATGCATGCCCCATACCACTTCAGTAATATTAATATTTTAGGGATTGTATTCTTTCTGCTTTAAATGTTTTGAAAATTTCGCTAGGTATACTACTCGATTTTGATGCGGTTTTTTTTTGGCTAGCCTGTCCTTTAGGGAGTGTACAAGCTTGGATAAAGATGGGCTTAGTAGTTCCAGAGATAATACGCTTAATACAAACAGATGTCAATGGTCCGGAGAATAAGAGATCCAACCTTGCAAAATTATGATTAATCAATGAAACTTCACACGCATACTAAGTGGACCCAGAAAAGAAAACAAATTATCTATAGCGACTCTCTAAAGAACAATAGATCTATTAGACTTACAATACAAGACAACAATACAAATACTAATGCTTAAGATATGTAGCCATCAAATCATTCAGACTGCCCCAATCCTCAAAGTTATACAGAAAAAATCAACACCGAATATATAATTAACACAAAATGACAGAATAATCAAATGTGGTGCAAATGTTGTTGTTGCAAAGGACCCCAAAACATTAAACTTACAGACGGTGATTAGGTATAACAGTTAATGTTATTTGTTGAATTTTGTCATTTCAAAGTTTTCTATTCTTTAAAGTTAAACTCAAAATTCATAAAAATCTTTTAAAATATGATAAAGCAACCAAATTGGAGACCAGTGTACCAAGTTCTAGTTGTATTTGTAATTTTCGAAAAACTTACCGTGGAAGAATAAAACGGCGCCTGATCCGCACCCAGCGCGGGAAAGTAAGCGGCCATTCCCTCAGGATAGGGCGAAGAGTACATGCTAAGCGCCGGAAGTCCCGGAACGCCCGCACCCGCTAACCTTTGATAGCCCAACAGTTCGTATTGACAGGAACACACGCTCTGCCCGGTTATGGGGTCAGTAAATATCGGACGTCCGGTATCGCAGCATCTTTGCGCAGACGCGGGAGGGCTGCCGGCAGAGGGCGTTGAGGTGGTCACGGCCATGCTGGAAGGTGGTGGCGGCGACTGTTGACTTGGACCCGACGACACTGCACTCTGAAAAGAAAATTAAAATGATATTAAACCTTTTGATATCTTCGGAGGTCCTTGTTTAAAAAAAAAACCGCATGCATGCGTTTTCCCTATCCCGTCAAATTTCATTTTTGTAATAATGTATGTATTCCATTGATCAGTTTAAAATAGCTGACGGTATGCTTCAAACTGATTTTGACTGTAATAATTTTCAAAAATGCCGCACTCGAGTGATAATTTGTGATTTCGTAAATGTCAAAAGGAGAGCGGCCAATCATATTAGGGTTGAAAAAATGACGATAGTACGATGGAAAAAGCGCTGGATACAAACTAATTCAATGAATAGAAAACATGGATCAGGACGTAAGCCTGTAAGTTTTGAGACACAAGATGAAAGGCTTAGCTTAGATCACCTCGGACAAAATCCTTTTGCCATATCTGTTGAAGCATCTAATGTAACGATGTTTCCAGGTTCCTTATCAACTATTAACAGAAGGATTACAAAATCTGAAATTTCCTGTCGAGTTGCTGCAAAAAAACCTTTTTTAACGAAAGAACAAAAACAGGCCAGGGTCATTTTTGCATTAAATAATGTTCTTCATAATGATGACTTCTGGGAGAGGGTGGTGAGATATTTCAGTCATCTTCGAGCAGCAGAAGAATTTTAGTGTTTCGTTCAGCAAATTCTAGGTTTGATCCAAAATACACCAACCAAATTAAGAAAGCTGGGGCTTGTTTAGAGCTAGGAATTGAAGGAAGATTCGAAGATATGTTTAGATTCTTGAGGATGTTATGTTGCATCTGTGCAGATGTTTTACGAAAATAACAACTTTGTTTACCAGCAGGACAAGCTAGCACATGGCAAATGTTGTTCGGCAGTGGTCCAACAGCCCTGATCTCCACCCAATAGAAAATATATCGGTCCAACTTGTCAAAATTATTTATCAGAGGAACTGGAGACCACAAAATACTGAAGAGTTAAGCGATGCAATTCATCGCACATTGGAGGTGCTCTCAGAAGAATATTTTCAAAATTTAAATTTTTCATTGCCCAGATGTTTGCAAAGTGATATTGAACAGAATGGTGCGCCCACTAAATATTAATTTTTGTTGTGGTTTCAAGTAATATGAACAGAATTGCCCACTAAATACTAATTTTTGTTGTTGTTTAAGTAATGTTTAATATTTAGTTGTTTCCAGTCCGTTGTATTATTTTGAATTCATCGCATTTTTCATTTTATTATCGTCATTGTATCAACTCCAAAATGAGTCTTCTGTAACTCGAGTGATAATTAATTTTTTGCACTAAAGATTGTTTTTAAATATATTTATTTGCTTTATTTGCTTTGCTTGAAAACATTGAGTTTAGAAACAAGAAACTAAGCTCTGCGTTGCGGAGTCGGTTAATAAGGTTATACATAGAAATTCAGGTGTCAGACTTTGACTTTTTTTAATTAAACTTCAATTAATATTGACATATATCACAAGACTCAAAATATCTCCTGTAAGCATTTTTTCTGCAACTGAGAGTACATCTCAGCGAAAAATGGCGAGGGTCAACTATCCATCAAAATTTATATAATGAACTTTTGCTCTATAAATGAATTTTTCCATAAAGCTCTACCCGAGGGCATAACAAATCACGCACCCAACTCAGCGGAAAAATCAACTTTAATATGCCATTAAGGCGAAATAATGCCGCCACAAAAACTCCGCGTCATAAAAACACGTTTATACGATTCATAAAGTTAGTTATGGGAGATCACTTGACTTACTTAGGACGGCTGTTTGATACCCAACTTAGTAAATTACGACTCTTGGGGGGGAACACAATTATTTGCGAGGTCAGGAATAAATCCCTCTAAATTGGCAATATGTCCAACGGAATTTATTTTATAAATCGCGCATCAAATGTTGTACTTCAGGGCATGATATTTGCCGCATTGATTCTTGCATGGACTCTTTTGTGTTACTGTAATGATTATTGACAATTTACTTCTAATATGTATTCTAATCTCTGTTTCCTTGGGTAACAATTAATTTTGTTTTTCTACTCATTTAGAACTTTTGACTTCAACTTGCATACCTTTCAACGTGTCTTCAGTTATTAGAGTGGCATCAGCTTATATCTTAGGCTGTTACTTTTTATGACGTTTTGGAACTTGGACTTGTTGACAATTTAATTCTAATATGTTTTTCATGTCAACGGCCATCCATTTTGTTTTTTCATCGTTTAAGTCAAGCCCAAGTTGGGAAATTTTGACTGCAATCGGATTCAAAAACTCTTGGATAATTTCTAGCGTATCTGCAATTATGACAGTGTCATTAGGTTGTTGATTTTGTTGTGAAGTTGCATTCTCTATTTTACCACTGTGAATATAAATCAACTTTGGCGCACATGTCCCCTTATTCAGAGCCTTTAGGATACTTGGCCATTAACTTTTATTTAAACTGTCCAAAATTCCCGTATAAATTGGTTGTTAATTTGCTTTAAGTATGGGTCATTTAGACTCTCTTCTTTCAGCGATTCTACGAGATTTTCTTGATCGAAAGCCTTCTCAAAATCTACGAAGGCATTTACTGGCACGGACATATCTAAAACACCTCCCTCAACTAAAAAGCCAGTTAACTGCTATGTCTTCAGTGCCCTTAAGCCTTCTATTGCCGCCATTTTAATAACAGAAATCCCAAAGTATAATCAAACGGTAAAGAGTTTACTGACTTTTTAGTCAGTGGCGCACCGAGAGGGGGGAGGGTTTGGGGTTAACCCCCCCCCTGTGAAACCTGGTTATGGTCACATTTTCACTTCAAATTAAGTTTTTTTTATTATTTATCCTTAATCCCCCCCCCCCCGAAGTCAATTCCGACGATGTTGTCTCTGAGCTAAAACTTGAGTATTTATGATTCAGCGAAAAATAAGTAATATCGAATATGCATTTTGGTTGGGCGCGTAGATGACGATTTTTCTCGGTGCAAATATATTATATTTATAAATTAAAATATCTTTAACGCTGGCAACATTGTCTTGAGCTATATTATTACGTATACACGCCTGACGGAGCATCTTCGGGGCAAAGTAAAT
This sequence comes from Oxystoma pomonae, assembly GCA_963921995.1. NCBI lineage: Eukaryota > Metazoa > Arthropoda > Insecta > Coleoptera > Brentidae > Oxystoma > Oxystoma pomonae. The sequence continues at coordinate 5,419,921 of OY998170.1, forward strand.
AACAGGTTTAATAACAGTTCGCTGGGTCCGAAGCACATTTCGCTGCTGAAAACAGGCTGGGTCAGAGGAATATCACTCCTAAAACAACCTCTGATAGAGGCTAAAACTAGGAAAACGAGGGTTTTTTTTTGATAAGATTATACATCGAAAGTGAGCTCACTGAGAACAGATTTAAAGAGACATATATATAGGTGGGCAAGGAAAGAATAGAGGGGTATGAAGTAACGAATAAAAGAGGGTTTCATAGATGCACTCCTTTTAATTTGGTGGGTTTGGTTTTTAGGCCTTGTCTTTCGCCCAGATGCCATTGCTTGAAATTTTAAACTCAGACCATCGTGGTTTTAGGGAAAGATACGATTTTTGACGCAACAAAACTGTTTTCCGTTAGAAGTTTTATTTGTATTTGTGTTTTTTCTCATTTGTACATGTATTATATACAATCTTTTTTTCTTTTAACTACAAATTATTAAGCTTTTTTTTGTTATTTAATGTCAATTTCATTAATAATCACGTTATTTTTATTTATTTTAATTGTTGTACTTTTTATGTTATGTTTTTATTTTTTATTTTATGACTCCACCTTTTTGTTTTTTTTTGCTTTTTTTATGTTCTTGTGAACTTTATTTATACCTTTTCATGTTACTTGTTTTTATAATATTTTAACACACTTTGGTTCAACAATTTTATTTATACCTACTTATGTTATTTGCTAAATTGTATTCATATATTTTTATTAAGTAACTGTCCTTCAAATGACAATTCTGCTCTTATATATATATTTATATTGTATTTCTTGATCGGACTCCAACATAAAATCCAATAAAATCTAGTAAAAACGTTTTTACGAGATTTTACAATTTTTATCAGCTTTTATAAAGTTTCTAAAGCGGTTTTTGAAACATACTTGTAAAAATCATTAGAAATCTCGTATACAAAGAAACATTTATTTAACATTCTTGCTCATATAATATTGTAAAACCACTCAAGAACTCACTAACTTTTATAAGAACTTACGCAGTATTTTTGGCAGGAAGCGATTATGGAAAACCAGAATCCAGATGGAGGCGGAAAGGGCAATTTGTAAAATGCGGACATTGAGAGTTAAAGTCTCTAGCGTTCATCAAAGACCCTTTCAAATGAGCAACCCACTTATAAAATTGTAAAGATGCACTGAACTACTATCTGACCAGTGTGATGACATTAATATTAATTTCAAAGACACTAACAGGCTTAAAGTTTTATGCCTAATGTTAATTGTAACATTATCGGCAACTAATAATACATTTAACGTGTGAAAGACCACATTATTCTTTATGTTCGTTGTCAGCGGCAATACAACAACCACTAACAGTAACATATTTTGACCACTAAAGATAAATGCCCCTGTACTACTATTACTACTAGTAAAAGTTTCTTCACCCTACTTTTTGTTCAAAAGACATTAGTAAAACCAACTGTCAGCCTTTTCAGGTGAGCCAACTGTTAAAACCAAACGATACCGCGAAATGATCTGGAGTTTAACCGACCGAATAAAGTCCTATTTACAAGGCATGTTCACCTATACTAGTAGTAGACGGGGGTGGTTCCAGGCCTGGCAAGTAGGCCCTAGGGATCCCTTTTTGCCTTACCCCTGAGCCTCTCCCCTAATCCTCCACCTGCTCCGCCTGTACGGCGCCTGGATCTCCGGGTCTCCCTGTTCTCTTCAAGTGCAGTGGATGGGTCCATTTGAGCGTCTGCAGGTTCCCTGCATCCAGGCTCGGGTGTCCCAGTATCTGGTGCCTCATCCCTAGGTATGCTTCGCACTCTGCAACGAGGTGCTGGGATGTCTCCTCTGCCCTTCCACACGCTCAGCAGATGAAGTCATTCCCGATCCTTATGACAGTCAGATGCTTATTGAGCCGGTTATGTCCGGTCAGTATTCCTATCAGAAGTCCAATGTCTTTTCGTGTCCTACCCAGGACCACTTTCAACGGACTGCGTCTGGTCGGTTTACGAATTGCTTGGTATATCTGCATCCTGCTTCTCTCCCACAGGAGGCTGCCAGTGCATCATTAGCCCATTTGCTGAGTCGACTATGCACCTGCCTCCTTGTTGTACCTAGCAGTGGTGCCGGCCCGACGTATTGGGTACCAACCCCAATCCGGGCGAGTTCATCCGCCTTTTCGTTGCCCGGCACCCCCTTATTTCCTGGCACCCACTGTTCACCTATTCTAAATGAGACTTCTGTTTTTTTAATTACCATCAACATCGTTTGGTTACTAAAAAATTCTAGATTTTGTCATTTTAAATGCCAAAATTATGACCTGTTTCAAAGATTGATTTTTTAAATAATTGGTCAGTATAATTTTTCCATTAGACAATACTATCTCTCATTTTCAGCGAGGTAGACTATAGCGATATGCAAACAGTTTGTACAGTAAAATAGGTAATTAACTACGACGATAACGGCAAAAACATATCAGCATTAGCTTACAACAAAACGTTAGTTTTTGATAAACTAATAGCTGGTTAATAGCTAATTGAGAAACGAGAAGGAAAACCCTATAAATCCAAAAAATAAATTTTCAGGATAACGAACCTAATTGAAAAAATTTTTGTTTTTTTTACTAGTCAAGTTTGATTAATTTTATCCTAGCATATTATTAAAAAAAGGTTTATGCTTGAGATGATCAACAAAGAAGTATAAAATTGCTTGAAACCTACGTTGTCTTAAGGAGACCAACAAAACTAGATAATGAAGATTTTTGGATTAGTTCTGAAGTAAAGTGGAGTTTGGATTATAGTGCCACCAGAACATAAAAGCATTCGTAGTGTTTGTGATTCAATACCTATCGGGGCATCAGCTCGAGATATAGTTGTGTAACAATCATCTGTATTTAACGGACTGAAAATTTTTTCAAAAAGTATGCTAAATATCTAAAAATGGATTTAACACGTTTTTCCTTGGTTATTTATTATCTGTAACAAATTGTAATAATGTAGGAACTTTTTTGTGTTGCCCTCATACATAATTGATTTTATTTTTGTTTTTAAAAACAACAATAGTGTTGTTTTAATAGGCTAGGTAACGGTAAATACACCAGCCTATCCCAACACAAAAGTTTTTCGTTTTTGTTTTGATTTTCGAAATTTTATTAATACCACTACACATCCGCATCATTTTACAGCCTAAAATACCCAAATTTTAACATTATCGAATTTTAAATGCATGTTTGTAACACGTTTACCGGTTTCACTAAATTGCTCACTTGAAGAATCGGCAACCGCGAGATGTCGCTATACCCGCAACTCAGACAGCTTTGTGGACAACAAAAAATAAGACATTAATAAAACTCAGACAGCGACTTCATCAACCGCGACTGAATAAGCCATAAATCGCGGCGAGAATAAATTAATCCAAACTTAAACAGATTCTTCCCGTACACAACATTAATTAAATTTTACGCCTAATTAATACGACAAGTGAAAGAATTAAATGTAAAAAAATGAGGCACAATGAAACGACTGAATATTTATACTGTGTTTAATTCATTGATACTACCAGCATTGATGATCCAACAAACTATATCGTTATCGAGATATTGGGTAATACACATAGAGAAAGTAATAGCTACGCGAGAGTGACCGATACTGTGTTATACTTAGGGAACATTTTTTATCGGCGACACGAGCGCAGCCAGTGGCTACAGGAAGGAACTACTTGTACAGCCAGATACATAATAAAATACGTATATTCTTTTGGTTAAGTTTGTACAAAGCCTTACTTATTTAATAATAAAAATATATGAAAAAACTTAACAGACGCAGTTTTTCCATACTTTTTGGTGTTAAAAAAGCAATGCATTCGCGAAAGATTTTAGCTCTATACAAACCTTAACCAGCTTTTTACTATTCTATGCAGCTAAAAAACTTTCTTTAGCTTAAAAAAAGTTTTTTGGATCCTTTAAAAGTCATAAATAGGAGGAGGGGGTTATAACTATGATGAGGAATATTATCAAATATTAAAGGTAACAACATTTTATTATGTTATTTTCTTTTATTAATTGGGAAAAAATCCCAGTATAAAAGTCTTACAGATTTTATAAATGTTTTAACCTATATCTCTTTTTTTTTGTTGTATTTTAACCTATTACCTCCTTGCCTAACTCTGTATAAATCATCACAATATTTTTTTCAGGGATTTGCTTCGCAATATAGCTAATCCTATAAACTCGCGCGATTTCGAACCAAAACTAATTAAAATAACTCACTTTCGAAAAAAAAAACCGCTAGCCAGGCTTGACAGACTTTGACAAGCGGTGGCAAAAACCGGCAGGAACTAAATTAAAACTGTGTGAAATATATTTCGACATTGAAAAATATTCTGTCTTTCTTTCATGATCATATAGAAAGAGATGGACGAGCCAGGTAGGTGTTGACTTACAAGCATTACTTTCCTCCGCAATGCGCTATGCGCTACAGGAACGTAGTTCCTGCGCGGCCCTATTTTTCTGTTAGTCTCCGTAAGTTATTAGGTTGTCTCTGGTAATACACGCCTTGACAAAATATGCCATGCTACGATAAGTTAACAAATAGAATATGTCATGTGTATATATGACACTTAACCTTCAAAGATAAGGTGTATGACAGGTTCAAAAAGGGGAGCAGTGGTTATGTCTAAAGGCGCAATTACACAGACGAACATGCTCAAACAAAAGCTCGTGCAAAAGATTTAAAATTTTTTGCGCGAACATTTTTGTGAGCTTTTCTTTGAACATTTTGTTCGGGTAAATTTTTGAGCAAATTATTGCTATCTGTTTTGGAAACATATTTTTAAAGATGAGAATAAATAAAATTTCACATCAGTGATCAGTGATCTCAATTCTTTAAAAAAATGGAACACCAACTTTTATTTTAAATTTTTGTGAAAAAAAGCCGACGGCAAGCGAAACATTATTATTGGCTACTTGTAATATTTTTTTCTTAGGGTTTTTCCCGGATTTTTTTGCCCGGGGGTTTTTTTGGGACTTTCTTGCGAGTTTTTTTATTTCCAAGGGTTTTTTTCCTAAATTCGAAAAACAACCCAGAAAAATTTTTCATTTCCAAAAAATTTTTGAATTTTTCAAATATCGGCAAAAAACTCAAAAATTGCACTTTTAAGCGGTAATCCGCGCCTCACGACTATGAGGAGTGGTGGGAAGGGGATTTTTTTTAAAACATATTTTTGTAACTTTACTTTAACCTTAGCTTTGATTGTTTTTTTTTAATTCCTCACACCAGATTTACCTACTTAGTTTAAGGCCCCAAGGGTTGCTTAAAAAAGCAAAAGGTTTATGAAAATGGTGAAGATAGATATTTACTGTCAATTTAATGTAATAATCAAGGTCAATTACTGACACTGAACAAACAATACGCAAAGGGGCAACATTCCGATTCAAAAGTCTAGTCTATTACTGCTAAATTATATTTTTTAGACAAGGGTAGGGTTGTAAAAGTGGGTAATAAACGGGTATTATTTAAATCGAACGTGCTTTTGTTCATATATTTGAGATTTAATAAAATGTAAATAGGTTTTTTTCATTTGACTTTATTATTATTGTAAAAGACTAAACTAGGAAGTAATATAAAGAGATATGAGTGGTAAGGCGTTTATAACTAACGTATCAAAAAGACAATAAATACCATGATTACAAAAAATACTCTCACCACAACTACGACGTGTAAATATAAAGAATTCTTTATCTGGTATTGTAAGTTCAATTTTTTGTGAAGTAAATCCAACCCAACTCGACCCAAACTACTCTACGTTTCTCTGATATATGAATGGACATTTTTAGTTTTAGTTTGCGCCCGTCGCTTTTATTATTATGATATGAGAATGCTAAAATTTATTTTCTACTTTTTAGTGCACTTTATATTTTATAAAAGCTTCTTTTTATTTAAAATAATTTTTTAATTTTTAGACTATCATAAACCCATCCTTTCGATAATTATCTTCCCTAAAAACCCCTGTATGTCAATTTTGATTGAAATCGAACAAAATAAATCTTTTTCTTCCTCCACTTCCCTCATTAACGGGAGGGGGTGCCTAATAATACCATATTATTGTATTGTCGCCGCAACTATAAATACACACCGAAAACTGAAATTGAATACCAAATTTGAGTTGCAAGATTTGAGCCGAACATACAAACATACATAAATCAAAGCTTGTAAAAATCGCCAAAAATTTCAATATTTAAAAAATCGGAAATGCAAGTTCTACGCGTCAATAAAATAAAACGAATTTCTTTGTTTTGTGTCGGAGAGCCCTTTCTTTATGGAAAGATTTGTTCTAAAACTTTCATAAAAAAACTGCGTTGACCCTTGTTTGTTGTCATGTAATTTTGTGTGACAATGTTCATTTGACCAAAACCCCCTCTCACTAGTCTACGGTTTTTACCTTCTCCTAACCCAGCATCAGCAACAAATAAGTGCCAATTATGGTATACTGGCATATCCCCTATAAAAATCAAATCAATCGAAGTTGCTTATGAGGTAAAACGTGAATTTCGACATCATATCGTTTTTCCGTCGGAAAGCACTTAATTAAAATACCTTGTTTTAAAACTTAGTCTTTCTATTTTCAGTTAAGTTCAATGAATTCCCATAAAACTAAATTTTGCTCAACGTTCTCTCCAAAATTTACGTGTGTTTTTTTGTACGAGATTTTGCTTGAACATTTCTTTGAACATTTTGCTCAAGAGGCTTGTGTAAATGTTTGTCGGCATTTCAACATCAAAGGAAAGTTTGTCTGTGTAAATGCGCCTTAAGGGTATAATAGGGACTTATCGGTAGATAAAGTCGGCATAGACTGACTTTAATAAAGACGACACTATTTTTGACAATTCCGCCGTTTAAAAGGATTCTGACATTGAAATTAACTCTGTGTTTCGGACTAACATTGTCTATATTTTATTTATACACGACGTTTCGATCAGCACAATCAGTCGAATCCCTTTATGAACGTACCAGCCTACCGCTGGAGGGAGTGATGGAGTTGTTGGAGTGCTGCCTAAGTAACTCTTATTTTCAAGTGAAAGATAGGTTTTATGCTCAGGATGACGGTCTACCAAGTGGTGGCCAATATTTTTATGGAGTGGTTCGAATCACACGCGGTTGATACCGCAACATATAAACCTAAGCTCTGGCTGAGATATGTTGACGATACTTTTATTGTCTGGACCGGGAATGACCAACAACTTTCAGAATTTATTCACCACCTAAATAACATAAGACCCACCAAAAAATTCACAATGGAGTTGGAGCAAAATTGTCAAATTCCTTTTCTTGATGTACTTGTCACACGAGTAGAAAACGACATCAGAACAACAGTCTATCGTAAACCCACTCAAACAGGACAATATTTAAATCAAGATTCAAATCATTCTGCTACAACCAAACAAGGCATAATCAAAACTTTGTATAACAGAGCCGTTCAAATTTGTAACAATTCTCATGACTTGAAAATCGAAATAAGAAACATTAAGAAGGATCTGCAGCAGAATGGTTACAGCCTTAAACTTATAACAGATACTATTTCTAAATTTCAACAAGCAGGACAGAGATTACAAGACCAAAACCAGGCAAATGCATTCCTTACAATTCCATACGTTAAAGGAGTATCAGAGAAAATTGAAGAGTAGCGAAAAACTTTAATATTAAAACAGCTTTTAAATCTAGTAATACAATTCGAAGCCTTCTTAGTAAAACAAAATCGGAGAACAAACAAAATAAGGAATGCATTTACCAAGTTCCTTGTGAGTGTGGTGAATCATACATAGGCGAAACTTAAAGACCACTATCTGTTAGGCTTAAGGAACATCAGACGAATACCCAAAAAGGTGAAACAACGAAATCAGGAATCGCCGAACATGCATGGTCAAAACAACACCGAATGAAGTGGGCAGAAGCAAAGGTTTTGCACAAGGAGTCACACTAGAAGAAACGAAAATTCCTTGAAGCTGCCTGTATTGAGCAGAATCAGGGTATTTTCAGTAAACCAAGTGTTCAAATCCCAAATATTTGGAAGCCCCTCCTTGGGCGGAGCCAACTTCTTAAACTTCAAGGTTGAGTGATTTCTTACAGTATATAAGGTCGTAGCCTTAGGAATTGATTGTAGTTTGCACCTGAAGACGATCAGAGATTGTACTGATCGAAACGTCGTGTATAAATAAAATATAGACAATGGAAGTCCGAAACACAGAGTTAATTTCAAACACATCATTGTCTCAAACTTTCAAACAAACGATTCTGACATTGTTGTTGTCTAAATTTGGCATCTTTGCTATCAAAATTATGTCGACTTTCATAATGTTTGTGTCTGCCTTTAATAAAGGACGGCATTAACTTTAATTTGTCAACTTTAATAATGGCACAATATGAGCATGTTTAGATGACATGTTTATATGCCAAAAATGTCAAAAACCTTCGTGCGGAACTGTTAGAAATAGTGCCGAGGCAGACTATGCCGACCTTATCTACCGATAAGTCCCTAATGACGAAATAGTGGCAGGATTTACCTTTCAAAATTGAATATCTCAATTACTAGAAGTGATATCAAAAAATGAACTTCAGTTTTAGACTTGGCATCGGTTTTACTACAAAATAAACCCCATTTGTATTTTTGATGGAGAATCCCTTTATGGACATAGTTTTTTATTATTATAAATTGTCGAAGAAATTGTATATGAAGATACAAATGCCCACAGTGAAGAAGATGGGACCGAAATACCGAAAAAGGACAATGAACGAAAAGAATTATTCAAGACCATAAAACATGGATAGACCGCAAACACAAAAAAATGGATTACTATAGGACACAAGCTCTAACGGGGAATAGGGAAAACGGACGACAAATTTATACTACTTAAATTTAACTACTTTAATTTAAGATAAGAAATGATACAACACGTGGATAAATGGAACCAGGGACATCATATGATAAGAACGATTGTAAAAAACGAACGCACCTAAGAGACCAAAATAGTGAACGGTGAAATAGAATAGATGAATAGAAATTCCTGAGAATGGTTTCGCTATTTCGACCAAATCTACAGCGGAGGGGTTTAGTCCGTAGGAGTCCTCAAGAGAGGATGAATCGGGCACATTCGGCAGACCACCAGAGGCCGGTGCCTACAAAGAATTATCATCGCTCTCATTAAAAAAAAAGTTACTTATTGCCCAGATATTAAAGAAAAAGAAACTAAAGCTGGCAACTTCTTTTTCCATTATCACCAGGATCACAGGGGAAAGTATGAATCAGAGTGGAACTTGTGGTTCATTTTCAAATTCTTAAAACACAAATACCTGAAAGATTTTTCAAAATATTCAACCTTTCTTGAAGGTTTCAAAATAAGTTCGATATAAACCAAACCCAATTTTTAAATGAATAAGAGAATTATCGACAATTTCTCCTCAATGAGAACTGGCATAATATGCAAGAAGTTCGTGCAAGAATTGAGCAGGCCAGATTATCTTATATCAAAATGAAATCAGTGTTGTGTAGTCGTGTTGTGTAGTGTGCTTCGGTGTTATGTTTATGACATGGAAGCATGGAAACTGATTGAGGCTATGTGCAAAAAGTTAGAGCCACTCGAGATGTGGTGTTATCTAATCTAATGTGGATGTTCTGTAAATAAAGATCTTGAAGTTTTATTTACCATAAAAAACGATCACTTGAATATTTTGAGAAATGACAAATATAAAGTCTTAAAATTGAAGGCAGAAGAGGTCTGGGTCATAGACGGATATCATGGCTTAAAAATCTTAGACAATTAGTACTACGACACTTTTCCGAAAAGCAGTGGACAGAGTACAGATCGTGCTGGTAATAGCCAACGTTCGAAGAGAGCATGGAGCACTTGAAGAAGAAGAAGAAATTTCTCCTTCTTCTGAGAGACGGGACGCCCTGGCAAGGAAAATCAAGAATCGATAATAATTTTTTGCTCTCTGAGCATCAGGGTCAAGTAACTATGATCCTATATAAAACATTTTTAGAGGACCTTTATAATGTCTGCACTTGGCTTAAGAAAACAGACCATAACTAAGGGATCTTCTTAAGTCGTCAAGTCGATTGTAAGGTTTAATTGATACAACTTTTTTGCGAATCACTTAAGGTTAGTTTGCATTTTAGATTGGCTACATTGTGAAAACATCGTTGTTAGCGAGTCAGTTGAAGTGAGCGGTGTAAAAAATGATTTATTTGCACTTGTGAGACATTCCGCGATACGGAGGGACCCTGCAAGAAATTCTTTAGAAAAAAGAGTCGCACAAACTTATAAATAAAATAACGATACTTTTCTCTTCTCAAAACAAAGAAAATATTTGCTCCAAGAGATTTAGTTCAGTAAAATACTAAAACACAGTAATGTTATTTGTAATGCAATTCGATTTTTCGTTGGCCTTCATTTTGAGCAGTACAGCCTCCGGCGTACACTTCCCTTGCCAAGTGGGCCCAAAAGTCTTCAATGGGGCGAGCCTGGGGCAAGATGCCAGGTCGGGTCAAAACATAATTTCGTCTCCAGCATGATGTCGAAGAGAACGGCAATATCGAGGTATCCGCTCAAGCTGATTAGGGGTGTATTTTGGACATTTCTCCCTTTTGCGGTATTTTTGACCATTTCTGCTCAAAATTCTACAAATAGTACTTTTTGAAGTTTGTTTTCTTCTCGCTAGCTTCCTTACAGACACCCCGACCTTGTTTTTAGCCAACCTTACCACTCTGTTGCACTGAGGGGAGGAGGTGAAAATCCTTGGTCTCACACTTTTCGGGAGGTTCATACAAGGAATACCCTGTTCGCATTCCAATATGGTTCGATAAATGGTTCTCCTGGATATATCTTGGTGTTGAAAGATTCGCACTATTTCAGCTTTGGGCATTTGCCCAACCAAATTATAAATAGATTTTCTTATTTCCAATTTTTAAGACATTTTTTACACACTGACTTAAAACATAAATATGTCAAATTGAAACCTAGGAAACAAGGAAACCTTTGGAAACTTTTGCTACCAAAGCCAACTTGGTAAGTAACTTAGATATTTCTTTTGAGCTCCTTGAACTTTGTGTCAAAACGCGTTTAAAAAAAAAATAAATATACCATCTTTAAAATATAGATTTTTGTGTTCGATACATCGCCAATCACCATTTAGCGTAAAAAGTAAAATCCACTATGTAGCCCTTTTCTGGGAGGCTATTTTTGGAAAATATTCAGAAAACTTTAAATAGCAACTTTCTATTTTGACATCATATTTGAATTCTCGCTGAAATTCTCATTCCAATGGTAACCCATTTCATTAGGTTTACTTTACTAGTTTTCGAGATATTGGCTTTCAAAATGTCAAAAATGCAATTTTTAGAAGCCCATATCTTAGAAACTAAAGCAAATATCTCCGTTGTGTTTGATATCGATTTTAAGGGATTTTTAAGAAGAAGCAAACAGTTTAGGAATACTGCTGCATTTTAGTCTAATTTATTCGAAGACGTGGGCGTGAAAGAGATCGTAATTTTTCTCAATCAATCACTTAGAAGATCTTTATTTAACTGATAGTGAAATGATGCAACTAAAATACCACAAATTTTTTTTATGTAAGACCTAAGAAGGCGTCTCTTCGCGACTCTGTACATCTAAAGGCGCAATTACACAGACAAACATGCTCGTGCCAAAGATCTAAAATTTTTTGCGTGAAATTTTTGTGAGCTTTTCTTTGAACATTTTGTTCGGGTAAATTTTTGAGCAAATTATTGGTATCTGTTTTGGAAACATATTTTTAAAGATGAGAATAAATAAAATTTTACATCAGTGATCAGTGATTTCAATTCTTTAAAAAAATGGAACACCAACTTTTATTTTAAATTTTCGTGAAAAAAAGCCGACGACAAGCGAAACATTATTCTTGGCTATCAGTTTTGTCACATGGATTAGGGTTACTTATAATATTTTTTTTCTTAGGGTTTTTCCCGGATTTTTTTGCCCGGGGGTTTTTTTGGGATTTTCTTGCGAGTTTTTTTTATTTCCAAGGGTTTTTTCCTAAATTCAAAAAACAATCCAGGAAAATTTTTCTTTTCCAAAAAAATTTTGAGTTTTTCAAATATCGGCAAAAAACTCAAAAATTGCACTTTTAAGCGGTAATCCGCGCCTCACGTTTATGAGAAGTGGTGGGGAGGAGATTTTTTTAAAACATATTTTTGTAACTTTACTTTACCCTTAGCTTTGATTGTTTTTTTTAATTCCTCACACCAGATTTACCTAGTTAGTTTAAGGCCCCAACGGTTGCTTAAAAAAGCAAAAGGTTTATGAAAATGCTGAAGATAGATATTTACTGTCAATTTAATGTAATAATCAAGGTCGATTACTGACACTGAACAAACAATATGCACAGGAGCAAAATTCCGATTCAGAAGTCTAGTCTATTACTGCTAAATTATATTTTTTTAGACAAGGGTCGGGATCGTAGGGTTGTAAAAGTGGGTAATAAACATCGATGTACTAGTACGTCGATGGTAATAAACGGGTATCATTTAGACCGAACGTGCTTTTGTTCATATATTTGAGATTTAATAAAATGTATATAGGTTTTTTAATTTGACTTAATTATTATTGTATTGTGTTTTAAACTAGGAAGTAAAATAAAGAGATATTCTTTTAAACGTAAATTTTTATCATTACATTTTACAGGCAACAGCAATAAATAAGTGCCAATTATTTTTTTTTCTCGTTTTTTACAACCCCAAAAAAGTTACAAGTATACTGTCATATCCCTTATAAAAATCAGGTCAATCGAAGTTGCTTATGAGGTAAAATGTGAATTTCGGCATCAAATCGTTTTTCCGTGGGAAAGCACTTGATTAAAAATACCTTATTTCAAAACTTTGTTTTTCTATTTTCAGTTAACATCAATAAATTCCGATAACAATATATATTTTGAATTTGTAAAGAAATTTTTATACCCCCAATTCTGCAAACAAACTTTGCTCAACATTCTCTCCAAAATTTACGAGTGTTTTTTGTACGAGATTTTGCTCGAACATTTCTTTGAACATTTTGCTCAAGAGGCTCGTGTAAATGTTTGTCGGCATTTCAACATCAAAGGGAAGTTTGTCTGTGTAAATGCGCCTTTAGGAGGGAAAAGTGTTCTAAGTAGAAAGAGTAGGGCGTTGCAGATTGAAAGACAGCGTTGTTTTAATTGTTCTTATTCGTTTAAAAAGTAGAATTTTTAATTTAAATTTATTTCAACAAGATATTTCGTGAGCACGCGAGACTGCTACGATAAATTGTCTTGTAGAGTCGGGACTTTAACGTAACTGGTTATGGAGGTCAGGCTCAGACTTTTCCCAGCTTTATTGAAAGAGCAACCATCAATGGGTAGTAAGAGTTTGTGGATAAATGGGCATTTTAATAAATTTAGCGGATTCTAATTTCAAACTTAAATAAGAAAATCTTGGAAATCTTTTAGTTAATTGTGGTTGATATAAGTTTATTATCTCTTTCGCTCTCATTTACTACCCATTGCGCTTCTTTTTCAATACACAGACACTAGACAAGAACTTTCGAACTCATGGAACGAATTAGTTTAACAGCTATAATAGCAATAAATACGGAATTATTAAACAAAATTCAATTAATTTATCACGTCCAGTATGACTGTTAACATTTACCGAACCCGAGCCTATTTAAGCGAAATGATCATAAAAACCCGACATAAAAATGAAATAAATCAATTATTTTGCAAATAGAACAAAACGCCACACATAAAATTGGACCCTATAAATTTCTGTATTATATTATATTTTGCCCGTTTTATAGCCTTTTATGCAATAAAACGTATTTTTTCCATAGTCATCTCACATTATTATATTATTTTCCGATATTTGACGCCATATTAAAACTACAGAGCATGCGTTTTGCAGTCAAATGGCCGTTCCTTTTTTCTTTGGTTATGAGATAACAAGGAGAGCGCACAAAAAAGCCGAATTTACAAAAACCGAAACACAATTGAACAGAAAATAAAACGTCCGAAACGAAACGTGAGCAAAAGTAAAACACCCAGGAAATAATAGATACGAATATAATTTTATAGAATTTAAATTCTGACAAATTATGTTTCTGCCAAATTTGGTTTCGGGATTTTTATTGGGACCCATACAAAGCATCAAATAGAGTAGAAATCGTTTTAAACAACACCGCTTATACAGCGGCGTAGCCAAGGGGGGTTGGAGTTAACCCCCCCCCCCAGATGGTCCAACCCAATCTACAATAAATGAATCATGCAAGGTTGTCACGTCATGGGCGCCAGAGGGAGCTATGGGCCCCTCACGGTTAAATTTCAAAAAATTATCTGCGGCGCTATGACGTCATTAATTGTTACAATTTTTTTCAGTTTCAAGCAATTTTTATCAACAGCATTTTTGGTATAATTTTCGTAAAATTTACATCTGCGTCGCCTTTATGATGATGATGTGATTTTGGCAACAAATCTATATAAGTATACCACCGCAACCCATACCAGCTCAACATTGCTGGAAAATCAATATCATATGGAATGGAAAGGGGCAAAGAGGAAAATCTATTCAAGGGCAAGTTCAAAGAAACCCATGCTTTTCGGAGGTAACAGAATTCAACTGCGACAGGGCGGAACCAACCAAGGGGAAACTTCATGATTCACTGGACATAAGTTATGGTTCACTGATAACATGCTAGTTTATAAAATTAGTTAGTCTTACTTTTTGTTATGATGATGATAATTGCAGATACATCAGTATTGGAAACGTTGTGAAAAATTAAAAATATAAAGACAATGAGAGTTCGAAACTTTAGTCTACTTTCGCCCTTATTAAAGTCAGGCTATGCCGACTTTATCTATTGATAAGTCCCTAGTTACTCATATGTAAAGATTAAGACATGCGATGATTTTTTTGAGACACATTACCTATCCCAAGTAACAATAATAACAGACGTGCGGTCAAATTGACCCCTTTAATTGAAATAATAAAATTTATGGTTCACTGATAACATGCTAGTTTATAAAATTAGTTAGTCTTAGTTTTTGTTATGATGATGATAATTTCAGATACATCAGTATTGGAAACGTGTGTGAAAAATTAAAAATATACAGACAATGAAAGTTCGAAACTTTAGTCTACTTTCGCCCTTATTAAAGTCAGGCTATGCCGACTTTATCTATTGATAAGTCCCTAGTTACTCATATGTAAAGATTAAGACATGCGATGATTTTTTTGCGACACATTAACCTCTACCAAGTAACAATAATAACAGACGTGCGGTCAAATTGACCCCTTTAATTGAAATAATAAAATTGATTAAAAAAAAAATTATTCAGTCTTGTAACTTTATTATATCATTTGTACGAATATCTAAAATATGTTTGGTGGAACAGAAACTAATTTTGTGCAGGAAAATTTGTTAGAGGAATGAAATAATAGAGGTATATAGTTTTTTGCTCAAAAATGTAATAACCCTATATTTAGCAACTTAGTAGAAAAAAAATCAAACTTATTACTCATAAATGTTCTAAAGTAAAGTGAAGCAAACCTAAAAAACGTCAAAACAACTTCAATTTTAAAATTATGAAAAAACGTGCAAATGGTTTTTTGAGATTTTTGTGTGTTGCTTTCCTATTTTTTTGAAAGATCAACAATAGGCAATAGTTCTGTCACTGTTTCACTCACTGACAGACAAGGTCAAATTTCAAATTCCGCGCGGAACAAAAGCTTATGGAAGTCCAGCCTGAGACAAGTGGTCGGTCGGTGGCTATGCAGGACCTGAATTCCAGTACTCCATTCGAACTCGCTCAGTTTCCCTGGGCTTACCAAATTACGTGAACTTGGCGTTTCAGAATTCCGGCAGAATGTTGCTTAAAAAGAAAAAACCAAAACTTTTTTGGTATCAGATAATAGGATTTATAAAAATCTACAACCGTATCCCAAGATTTTTCAAAATTTAGTGTATTTTTTGAAAAAATTAAGAAATCCAAAAATTGTTGTTACAGATTTCTGTATTATCGACGAGGCTAAAGAAAAAGCCAGGTAAGATTTTTGACTATTGTTAGCCGTGTTTATTTTATTTCGGGAATGAGAGAGTACAGCAAAAATCTGTTCGGATACGGTTGTGAGGAATTAAAAAATAAACATTCCTGCCAAATTTCAACAGATTCCGTTTTCTCGTTTCCGATATTCTGCCGGTAAAGATTGGCCTTAAATAAAAAAAATATTTTGAAAAAAAATAAGAAGGATTGAAGGCCTGCTTATTTTTTAAAGCTAAAATATCCATTTTTTTACGGAAAACTAAGGTTTGTTGGTAAATTTAGTGGAAGAAAAACTTTAAAAAGCCACTTTAATTTTATAAATTACCTAGCTACGTATTTAAGAATTATTATTATTATATTATCCAGAGGGCCTTTCAGTCGTAGTCGCTTCGGCGACGCTGTGGAAACGTTGCACGTGACTCTAGTCGTAGGCACCACTCCGCCAAATTGGTGCAAAAGCGAGCTGCTAGAAAATTTATACGCCGCGCCGTTTTCAGGCAACGTTAGGTCACATTTGGCAACGTTAAAAATTTTTTTTTTAATTTCGAATTCGTACGCCAATGCGCAAAGACACCGCCCTTCTACCTACGGATCGCTCGTATACATAACGAAAATCCTTCTCTTTCTCTGATTTATAACGATTTAATATTTATTTTGATGGGTGAAACTCACCGTCACTAACACCCCTGAAAAAGGGAGGGTCGCGCAAACCATCTGCCGAGATATATTTAATACCCTTGCGTCTCGACCTTTTGTGTGTGACGCGTAGGGGTGATTTTCCTACAAAACACTTATGTGCGTTACCGAAAAAAAGGCATATATGGATTTCGGGCTTTTGTCCTCCTGGATTGGGATTTTATTTTATGCGACCGTGCGGTGGTCGGGCATAAAGTACCTTTTATAGGTTCCTCATACAGCTTATTAAATACATAAATAGGCTGGGGTGCGAACAGGGTTTGTTTATTAAGGTATTAAAAAGATTTACTTAGCTGTGACTAAAGTGACAGAGTAAGGAGCATTATAAATGGTTTGTTATTGGATTAGGAAGAGGATATCGTTTGACCGTTATTATAATGATTTTCGTTTTACAATTGGTCCTGGTTCTGGTTGAACCAGAACCGCAACCGGTCTTTTCGTTTTAAAACAATGACGTCACAGTTGCAACCCGGTTATGCAATTTTAGAACCAACATGGGAGGTTGGTTCGACCCTTTGCTTGTAAACATAACCCCTAAAATTTTGCAAAATTATAGATAGTCTTTTTTTGAGTAAAATCAAAGATATCTTAATAATATTTTAAATGACGTCATTATTTTAGAACCGCTGTCAAAATTTATGTCAAAATAATGTCAACCAGAACCAGGACCAATCCTTAAATCGAAAATCCTTTATGTAGTTGGGAGTTTTTAAGGAATAAGTGTGTTTTTATAGTTGGTGCCATTACCCAAGCAACCAAATCCTATCCTATCCCCAACAGGTTTTACTAGCCAAGTAACATAGCTTCGACAATATAGGCTTTAAAGCCAAGTCAATGCTGCAAAAAAGTTAGTACAGCTCTCTTTTTTTTGGCTGTTAAAACTGTTTGACTACTAAATTTCTGTTAAAACTGTTTGACTACAAAATTTACACAAAAAGAAGTTAAAAACCTCCAAATCAGTTACTTCAACCGAAAAGAAACTAAAAAACAAAAGATCAAACGATCTTGGGTGGAAATAATGAAAATTCAAACTTGGATGAGCATCCCACAAGGAACACACAAAAGATCAAAGCGAAAAGAGAAATGATTAAACGATGTTTCGCCCTGGGTAACCAGCGTGGGCTCATCAGTAGTTTCCCTGGTCACCCTCCACTATACATCATTAAACACCAGCATACACTTTGATTTCCAACTTTGAACCACTCACAAATAGGTATCGTTCCGCACTGGTACTTATCCAAGTTACCTGATACGGATTCGTCCTGGCGTGGTAATATTTCCAATAGGATCATTTCTCTTTTCGCTTTGGTCTTTTGTGTGTTCCTTGTGGGATGCTCATCCAAGTTTGAATTTTCGTTATTTCCACCCAAGATCGTTTGATATTTTGTTTTTTCGTTTCTTTTCGGTTGAAGTAACTGATTTGGAGGTTTTTTAACTTCTTTTTTGTTTCAATTGCCTTGGGAGCATAATCCTACTGTTAAGTACCAGTGCGGAACGATGCCTATTTGTGAGTGGTTCAAAGTTGGAAATCAAAGTGTATGATGGTGTTTAATGTTGTATAGTGGAGGGTGACCAGTGAAACTACTGATGAGCCCACGCTGATTAACCAGGGCGTAACATCGTTTAATCATTTTTCTTTTCGCTTTGATCTTTTGTGTGTTCCTTGTGGGATGCTCGTCCAAGTTTGAATTTTCATTATTTCCACCCAAGATCGTTCGATCTTTTGTTTTTTACTAAATTTACATTCAAAATAACTTCTACAGTTATATCAGCGAATCGACTTTTAAAGGTAAAACTTATACCTAAAAATATGCTCTGAGGATTACAAACTTTTTGTTTTAAATTCGAGATGTGCGCATGGTTGCCTGTGTAGCTTCAACTGCCAGATAAAATCCTATGACTCCCTGATGATTCCTAATAAAGATGAAACAGGTCTGTAGGTGTCTGGATTCTCCATTAGACATTGGAGGCCTGGTCGTAATGAAGTGAGAAACAGAAACGTTTTGTCCGATATGTCACGAGTGTTACTTTAATTTTTATTTGCGGACACGAGATTCACTTTGTTGTTTTTTATAAGAGATTTAGTTGGGAAAGTGTATTTTCGGTCACTTATTTATGATTTTTTGTGTAAATTTTTACTACAATTATATCCAAATCGGGAGTCAAATTTATCCTCAAGAGAAAGCATTAGAAGAAAATAAATTGACATTTTCCCACAATATAGGTAGCTAGAATTAATTGAATTTCTATAACTAAAGTTCAAGAGGCTAATAAAACTTAGTTCCTTAAAACAAATCCAGTAAGTTTTTAAAACGGAAATTCTAAAAATGTTTTCAAGTATTAGATGTTTCAAATTATTTTTTTTATGCTTTTTATCGTCAATTACAAAAGTGGATCTGACCACTAACTCTTATATTTCAAGCAAGGCTTTCCTTTTCGTGTTGATTGTTTTATTATCCAAAGAACTTATTGAAATTCGACATAAATAATATTCAAAATTAAAAACTAACGACTGTTGTGATATCACTACAAATAGATTTATTAATTATTGGTTCTTGTTTAAGGACAAGAACACCCAGTAGAGGTCACTAAGGTTCATTATTTTTATTAAATATTCCAATTAACTTATTTGTTTGTTCGATAATTTCAAGATTCGATATAGGATTTTAATAATATTTATAGTGAATTTAATTGTTTTTGATTTGACGTCTACGTGATCCAAACTATTTGAAAGTAAATTCCGCAAAAACTTTCTTTGTTATTTTGGACGTATTGTTTTACAGAAGTGATTAATCGCTAGAAACATTAAAAAATATTTCCTATTTAAATAAAGTGCATTATCGTAGCAGCTTTGGTTGGAAGTGAATTATGAAATTTATTAACCCCCTGTCCACCCCTTGCTTACTCCTATCGACGTAGTAGACCCTCATTTTTTAAATATTTTATTTGTTTTTCAAATGTATAACTTGTTATACATTTTGTTATACATAAATTTTAAAAACAATTTTCAAAAAACACTTACCCATCTAGAAAAGATACAAAGTTATTGATTATTTTGTATTGCTATTGCAAAATACCACTAAAAAATTGCTTTTTAAAATACACTATATTTTAGGAGAAAATGCCCTAAAACTATTTTTTTTTGACAGGTTTCAAAATGGCAAATGGTGAATACGCTAGAAATTTGGCACATAATAGCTTCATTATTTGTGTTTGAGGTTATAAAGTTGGTGATTTTTTAGACCTCAGGGTGGTAAGTAACCGTTTTTACAAGAATTAATTAACCTTATTTAATATTCCAAGTTGTTCATTACCCAATAAAACACTTTTCTGCTAAATTAAAAATTTCCTCTTAAATCCAACAAAAGATTGTGTTAAGATGATTATTCAATAAACAAATTTATTAAAAAAAAGTAGACCGAACTAAATGCTATAAGCTAACCTAAATGTGTTTTTATAACATAATTTAAAATACTCTGGGTCCCGGGACATGAAGGTGTACCGGGAAATGAATAGGCCGATAGATTGACTAGACAAGTCCGGAACCCATACTACCCAACAAACACGGTTCCCTCGGGCCTTCGTCGGTCCGATGTCGATTGCCGAATTTGTCGTCATCGGCACGACGTCGATTTGCGACATCGAACCAGCAGTATTTTTTGTCCGCTTTGCGATGTAGACCCAATGTATGTTTGCCGATGCGACGTTAGACTATGGCCCGTCATCGGTCCAATGGTAAATTTTACTTTTTGCTGACATCGGCATACCGTCGCCGTACGATTAAGGTCCGATATGATTTAAACACATGGTACCGACCATCCGCCCATAACTGCTTAATTTGTTCGGTCTAACGTAGACAAGCTGGTCTCGGCCCGACACCGGTAAACTATTCAACTCCGACATTGGTTTCCTAAAGCGGTCCAACGTCGGCGATTGACGGGGGTCCATCGGTGGTAGCTTAAAGCGGGCCGACATTGGCAAACTACAAAGTTTCGATAATGCGGGTGCTTAATCAGTCGGGCTGGTTTAAGTGGCAGAAGAGGTGATTCTTGTAGGAAGAAACTATTAAGCAGTTTAAACATTTTAAGGTGACATAATCGGACCATCGTCGGTTGCCGATTCTCGGATAATCAAATAAAGTTCCAATCGGACCATCGTCGGCCCTAAAGCAGATAAAGTGGTCGTCGGCATAAAGTCGACTATAGTAAATCGGGTCATCGTCAGTTGCCGCTTCTCGACCGATTAAAGAAAGTTCCAATCGGACCATCGTCGGCCCTAAAGCAGATAAGGTTTGCGTTGGCATAATGTCGACTCTAGTAAATCGGGCCATCGTCAATTGCCGATTCTCGTCCGATTAAACAAAGTTCCTATCGGACCATCATCGGCCCTAACGCAGATAAGGTTTGCGTTGGCATAATGTCGACTATAGTAAATCGGGCGATCGTCAGTTGCCGATTCTCGTCCGATTAAACAAAGTTCCAATCGGACCGTCGTCGGCCCTAAAGCAAATAACGTGGGCTTCGGCATAAAGTCGACTATAGTAAATCGGGCCATTGTCAGTTGCCGATTTTCGACCGATTAAACAAAGTTCCAATCGGACCATCGTCGGTTCTAAAGTGGTGTCGGCATAAAGTCGACTGTAGTAATGTGGACCTCCGTCAGTTGCCGATTATTGACCGAAAACTGAAAATCGCAATCTGACCAACATCGGGCCAGAGTGTAGTCGCCGATGCCGACACACTGCCGACGGCTTTGAAAAGTGACTTAGACAGGATCACTGGAATAGCACACAGGGCATGAGACAGGCCAAACTCCTGATTAGTGAAGTGAGCGTCAAAGTCCTTGCTCCACCTAGGTAGAGCCAGAAAAAACTGTTCTTTTGTGAAAGAGGCATAGATAGAGGGCGTACAACGGGCCCAGCAATTTTTCTTTATAAGATTTTTGTATTAAAAAAATTACGTTGGTTTTAATTTGAGACATGACAAATCAATGCATTATAATATTTTTAAATTTATATATATTAAAATAATAGATAATGCAAACAAATAATTACAAATCGTTGCTTTTTTCATAATAATATGAGCCAATTAAGACTAAGTGGTTTTTAAAAGTGGCAACAAATTAAAAAAAAAACATTGCAATACATGTACACTAACAAGCGTTTTTGTTAAAATATTGGCTAGAACCAATGGTATTTTTTTTCAAATTTGCATAACGGTGTGGCAAAATGTTTAACTACCTACTACCAATTAATATTACATTCAATTAACGCTTTACATGATTTTTTTTATTAAAATGCCAGCAATCAATATTTTGTTTTACTAAACGCTAGTTCTTATAGTTTGAATTTTAATGATCTCCATTAACCTAGCGACCCCACCTTAAGAAAATCAAAATTTAGGCACACCATAATTATGTGCTAATTTCGTCCCCTATAAAAAAATGTGTTCTCCTCTGGTTTCTGGGAAAATCGAAAAAGAAAATGGAGTAGCTAGGTTAATATTAACTTAGCAACCCCCCCCAAGAAATATGGCGCCAAACTAAAAATTTTTGGTTTTAAAATTATGTGCTAATTATGTGCTCCACCTATATATAAGAAATAATTCGAATTTTTCATTTAAAATTATGTTTTTTTTTAAAAAAAAAGTGTGGGGTACCTAGGTTAATATTAACTTAGCGACCCCACATGTTTAGTTATCACGGAATTTAAAAATGTCGAAAACCAGTATTATCTGTATATTATGTGCTAATTTCGTCAATGATCAGAAAATTTTGTACTCGTCTGGTTTCCGAGAAAATGGAAAAAGAAGGTGGGTTAGCTAGGTTAATTACTCCACTAAAAAAGCTGCACTAAAACGAATAATTCGGATTTTTCTTACACATATTCATGAAGCACATAATTTTGTAATAAAATATTTTTACTTTGGAATCGTACTTCAGAGAAACCAGACAAGTACAAAATTTTCTGATTATGGACGAAATTAGCACATAATTTGCAGACAATACTGGTTTTTGAAAATTTTAAATTCCGTGATACCTAAACATGTGGGGTCGCCTTGGAGGAATAATAATTGTTATTTCTCCAAGGGGGTCGTTAGGTTAATATTAACCTAGCTACCCAACTCTTTTTTTAAATCATAATTTAAATTGAAAATTTCGATTTTTTTCTTATACCTATATTCGTGGAGCACACAATTGGCACATAATTTTAAGAGCAAAATATTTTACTTTGGCGCCATATTTCCTGGTGAGGTTGCTAATTTAATATTAATCTAGCTAGAAACCAGAGGAGCACAAAATTTTTTGATTGTGGACGAAATTAGCACATAATAATGGGGTGACTAAATTTTTATTTTCTTGAGGTGGGATCGCGAAGTTAATGGAGGTATTTTAATGTAAGTTAATTGCTAGAAAATTTACTTTAAATATAAACAAATAATCATGGCTTATTGATTTAATAGCTTTCTTCATATCAAAGAAATAAAATAGAAAGTAAGTAGGTACGCCTTATTTAAACATTATATATTCATATCTGATTGCTTCAAAGATTTAATTTGTCCGGATATTGACATGATAGATACAAAAATTTGACCTACCACATCCATAACCGCAGATAGATTTTGATTCATGAAAACCTCTTTTCCTAAAGTATTCTAAGGAAAATAAAAAATTGTTTAAATTTATAAAATGTTTGTACTGAATTAATATAAATTACATTGCTGTCTTATTTTAATATTGAATATCTTAAGGCGCAATTACACAGACGAACATGCTCAAATAAAAGCTCGTGCAAAAGATCTGAAATTTTTTGCGCGAACATTTTTGTGAGCTTTTCTTTGAACATTTTGTTCGGGTAAATTTTTGAGCAAGTTATTGCTATCTGTTTTGGAAACATATTTTTAAAGATGAGAATAAATATAATTTTACATCAGTGATCTCAATTCTTTAAAAAAATGGAACACCAACTTTTATTTTAAACTTTTGTGAAAAAAAGGCGACGGCAAGCGAAACATTATTATTGACTATCAGTTTTGTCATATGCAATGTTAAAATAGTTAATGATGGAGGTAATAACATTTAATTCTTTTCTCTAACTTTTTTGGTTTTCTTTCATTACAAAAAGAAAACGGAAATGTCTTCGAAGTAATTACTTTTTAAAATGCAGGTGGATATTTTTAGAGAACTGTTCTGGAGAGTAGTTAGTTGTTCCCTGGGGGGGGGATAGGGAGGTTTAGACAGTCGGAACGCAGCGCTGTCAAACACTGCTGTAATTTTGTGTGTCAATGTTCATTTGACCAAAACCCCCTCTCACTAGTCTACGGTTTTTACCTTCTCCTAACCCAGCAATAAATAAGTGCCAATTTTTTTTTTTTTTTGATTCTCGTTTTTTTTACAACCCCAAAAAAGTTACAAGTATACTGGCATATCACCTATAAAAATCAGATCAATCGAAGTTGCTTATGAGGTAAAACGTGAATTTCGACGTAAAATCGTTTTTCCGTCGGAAAGCACTTAATTAAAAATACCTTGTTTTAAAACTTATTCTTTCTATTTTCAGTTAAGTTCAATGAATTCCCATAAAACTATAAAATTTAAATTTGTAAGAAATTTTTATTACCAACATTTGTTCAAACAAATTTTGCTCAACATTCTCTCCAAAATTTACGTGTGTTTTTTTGTACGCGATTTTGCTCGAACATTTCTTTGAACATTTTGCTCAAGAGGCTCGTGTAAATGTTTGTCGGCATTTCAACATCAAAGGAAAGTTTGTCTGTGTAAATGCGCCTTTACATGTCTCACATTGTTGCTATAATTATATTGCCCAACACGTTTACTCCCGTTGCCAGAATTATTTACCGCTCTAAACACAGCTTAAGATATGTGTGTCTCGTAATCCCGTCACGAAATTGTACTTAGAGCAATCTCTGGGGTAATCTCTAGTTGTGGATGGAGTTAGTCTGCTAGATCATGAACAAGACATGGTGAGAATTGTTAATAGTATGTTAACAACAGTCTAAGCTACGCAACACTGATGAATATAAGAATCAGGTCAAGTAATACAAATTTAGTTTTAGGTCCAATATATAATTGTGCTTAGGGGTAATCGCTAGTTGTGGATGAAGTTAGTTTACTATGTTAATAATATGTTAACAACAGTCTAAGAATATGCAATGCTGATAAAGATAAGATCCAGATAAAGTAACGAAAAATAAATTTAAGGAGGAATATAATTGTACTTAGGGCAATCTCGGTGGTAATCACTTGTTATCAATAGTGACAATTTGCTAGATCATGAACAACACACGGCGAGAGTTGTTAATAGATCATATGTTAGCGACAGTCTAAGACTTCGCAATGCTGATGAATATGCAAGAATCAGGTCTCAGGGGTAATCTCTAGTTGTGGATGGAGTTAATTTGCTAGATCATGAACAAGACATGGTGAGAATTGTTAATAATATGTTAACAATAGTCTAAAAATACGCTGATGCTGATGAATATACATTAAATTCAAGAGGAATTATAATTCTGCCACTAAGATATAATTTTATCCATAAATCTAAAATATAATTTTAATTAATAATGGCAAAATCTTTTGGTTTGATTTTTTTTAATTGTAGCATTTTATTGAAAGTATATGATATGTCTCTCGCATTAAGTAATAGGACATTAATTTTTACTTAAGGTTTGTGATTGGACAATTAATTTTTTCGATTTTGTTATACCCATGCTTAATATTTGAGAGCACAATTTGAATTTTTAGGGATTTAGATAGGTACATGTGTTCTTATTCGGTCGATTCAATCTTTCAACAACTAAATAATTTTCAAGCTCTTCTCGCATTTTGTCTATTACAATTATTAATATCTATATAAAAATATGTTAGTTTATTACTTTTTTATATCAAAAGACTTCTGGCATAATTTTCTAAATTATTTACGTTAAATTAGACAAAATTAGATTTTTCGGAGTTTAATATTTTTTGTGAATTACTTATGAGGCAATTAAAATCTTAAAAAAATATATCATTAGTCGTAATAATTAGAAGTCTCCGTATTCGGTACATTGCTATCTGCAAATAAAAATTGATCATCAGCAAATAAATCATTTACATTAGATAAGAAACAAAAATGGCCCGAAAACGGAACCTTGAGGTACTTCTATATCTAATTTAAAATTTTCGGATTTCTCATCATTAACCAGGATATTATTTTCTTTCACCGATAAAACTTTTGATCCATATCTTTTAGACCATCTCTTAATACCGCATCTACTGCAAAATACATGTCAAATGTTTTGCTGAAGTATAAAAACATTTTTATCTGTTTTGATACAAGTATGCAATTGCCTGCAACTTCTTTGTTATGTCCAAAAAAATCTTTTGCTGGGTTGGGTTTGTTATTAATTAGAAAATTTTTCAAATGTGTGATACATTCTTTTACCAAATTATTTGTCGATTACTTACTTAATCGTTTTAGAACTTTAGCGAAATCTTTTTCTTTCATTATCTAGTTTCTTTGCGAAGTGATCCTAATTGGTAGAATTTTTTTAAAAATAAATTTTAAAGCATAATCAATTCTTTTTATCGTTTACCTGAGTATTCGGCGAAGCTCTGAAACCAAACTGGGACATAGTGTGTCCCAGCCCTAATTGAACCCAAATCCCTCACAAAATACGGCAATCAACCATATCTCTCCACTGCCGTTATAACGTCGGTTGGTTCTCCACAATCTCCAACTGAACAAGCGCTCCTTATGTATCGTTTCCCCAATGGGGATATTCACTCCAGCCACCAGAGTTACTTTTCAGTTTCACTCTCTCTCGCACAGCAGAGTCGAATATTGCGGAACACCCCAAGAGAGATGAAGTTTGAAGTTTTCTTTAGTCACCTCTGGGTTTAGTCGGATGTTCACTGTCTTCAACGCGCACTTGATTTAAGTTTAAGTCAACGAAAGGTGCACTAAGCAATTTAGTTTTAGTCACTTTATATCTAATAGGTTTCACTGTATTGTGGCGATTGTTACAAGTTGGGACACTGGTTAACACGATGTCCGTACACGTGTCGAACGGTTGCTAAAAATCCGGTAGCAATAAGCGACTAGTCGCAGGTGATAATGACATTTGGTTGGCGGCAAACTTCTTTCTGACCGCAAAAATTTTTGCCTTCGGGTGGGTGGAGTCACGCGAGGGGCGAGAGGGGGGGGCGGGATAAAATAGTACAGAGAGTTCAGATGAGTGTATCGACGATGCGGTCGCTGGCGATATCAACCTCTTTTTGCCACTGTCAGGCCGCGACTACTACAAGTGACGATATCGCGTGGAATTCTTTTAACTCGAGGCAAGCCGACGACGACAAATTGCCGATATACACAAGCGCAGTAGTCGAAGCGATCGGCGAAAAAATCGTCATATATATTGCCGGGGACTCGTTCTTTGAGACTACTGCATTTTTGCGCCCCGGTAGCGTGATCCGTTTTGCTTCCCCTACCTCCTCTTCGATGTGGCAGTGGTAAAAATCCGCTGCGCCCTACTTCTTTCGATAGACGGGGCGTTTTTTCCCCCCCACCACAGTCGATTGATGAAGTGTGCCGCGGTCCGCCCCGATCCGCCCATTTGTTTCGCCCAATCGGGGGCAGGCTGTGACGGCTGTCGGCGTGACGCGACGGCAACGTGCGTTTTGCCGTCTGTTTGTTTGAGCGTTTGCTTTCGTTTGATCCGTCGCTCGTCTGTCGATAGATGACGAGTTACGACGCGGGCGGGGAAGGAGAAGGACGGGACGGTTTTACGCTTTTTGTCGTGCAAGCTGTTTGTTGCTTCCTTGCGCGCAGCCAGAGACAGTATGGTTTTCGTGATTTGGGAGTTGGTTAAATATCCTCAGCTAACGATATAAAATCGTAGCTTTGCGAAACTTTTAAAAACTAGCACAGGCACTACACACCAATACTGCTTTCTTCTTTGGGGTTCTATACACTGTGGCTTTAGTAATTTGGGAGTTGAATGAATATCTTAAAAAGTACAAACTCTAAAGCGACATGAATCTTTTTAAAAATTGCACGGGACTGCACCAGTATCGCTTTAGTCATTTGGGAGCTCATTGAATATTCTTAACTAAGGATATACTGGGTGTTTCAAATGCGATGCTCACCATGGGGATCTCTTAAACGGTAGGAGATACGAAAAGGTTTAAATTACGGCAAAGTTGCGCAATTTCATGCTTTGTTCAAAACCAAAAAAAATATTACAAATTCCGGATAGTTCCAGAGATAGGCGGAAAAACCCGAAATCTTATTCTTAAAGCTGCCAAAAACGGTTAAAACTTTCTACAGGCACTTTTTTTAAGATCTATCTAGTTAGGGGTTCATTTTTGAGATTTGACATTTAAGCGTGACAGGAGCACTGTCAAGTTCATATTTTTTTATTGACACATCCTTTTTTCTCCCGCCGTTTGCTTTATAAAAGATGACAGATACCATTTTGCAACCCTATTTTGACAAGTCACCTGACGTTTTGGGTTTATTGACCATCATCAGACCAAATTTAAGTTTTTCTTTTAACTTACCCAAGATATCTTGAAAAGTGACAGTTATTTTAACATTTTGTTACAACAAAATAACTTTACCTAATATTTTAAAAATACGTTTTTTTCTTTATTATTTAATCTTTGAATTTCGTCTGATGATGGTCAATCAACTCAAAACGTCAGGTACTTGTCAAAATGAGGTTGTAAAATATCTTTCATCCTTTATGAACCAAACGGTAAAAATAAAGATTTCGTTTTTTTTCGCCTATCTCCGGAACTACCCGGAATTTGTAAACTTTTTTTTGGTTTTGAGCCAAGCGTCAAATTGCGCAACTTTGCCCTAATTTAAACCTTTTCGTATCTCCTACTGTTTAGGAGATCTCCATAATGAGCATCGAATTTGGAACACCCTGTATAAAACTGATTTAGCTATCGTCACATTAGATGTGAATGGAACTAATCCACGTAACACTACTTTTGAGTAAAATAAGATTAAACATTTTTTGTAGAATAACAATGGGTATTTTTTTGTTCGTCATTATAAAAAAAAGTAATAAGTAAAAAAGTAAACGAAGTTTAGAGCTTTTGTCAACATAAAATTTGGACATTTTTAAAGTAGTTGCTATCATTAACTCAAAATTGAATATTTTGTGAGGCTATGTGAAACTCAAAAACTACCACAGGTACTACACATGCACCAGTATAGGTTTCGTCTTTGGGAGTTGGTTGAATATCCTCAGTGGCGGTCGGTGGGGGGGGCGACCCCCCCGCCCCCCCCCCCCTTTGCTCCAGAAAAAAGTAGACAACAAAGATTCTGGTGGTAACCCTAAAGTCTTGGGAGAAAAAATGAGAAATTGCAGAACGTTCCTTTAAAGACCCTCCAGAAACGAACCCTTCACAGTATTTTGGGACAGACACAACAAACGCATGACGTACTTACCGCAAAAGCCACGATATTGGAAATACAGAAGTGAAGAACAGTATTATCGAGTTTAAGGGGTAACGTTTTTGATTAAGCAATTTTTTACTACGTTTTTCACATTTTATTGCTCACAGTTTAAGCTTTCTTTCCATAGTTTCGATTTCTAAAATAAAAGACTCAAACATTTCAAGTTTTCACTGTGTTTTAGGCGTTCAAAAAAAATACTGTCAAAAAACATTTTTTCTCTGTTAAAATTAATTTAAGGCAAATGTTTACTAAAAATTTATGTTATGTTATCTGTCTATCATCTTGAGTGGTGTCGTGCATATGATTTTTATTTTGCAATTTTTATCCAAAAAACAGCAAAAATTGTAGTTTTTCAAAATGTAAAGTGTATGAGACATAAGGTGGTATTAATTTCTTTCAATCAAAGTTCTTTACAGTCTTTAAATTTACCAAAACACGTGTCCTACTAAAGTGTATTTTAACACATCTAAAAATAATTTATGGTTGCACTAAAACAAAGTTATAATTGTTTTCCACAAACCAAAACTACACTTTTTTGCACTCGACGCGCGTTTCGCTAACAACGTTCGCATCATCAGGAGACGATGAACAATGCGCGTTTCGCTAACAACGTTAGCATCATCAGACAAACAATGTGTTAATGGAAAACAATCATAACTTTGTTTTAAAAATAATTTAACAGGTATTTAAGAAAATTATTTTAAGGGTCAGAAAATCATTTTTGAACTAAGTAACTAAGACTAAGAAAATCATTTCGGACATAAAATGAAGGTTCAATAACGAGACTTAAGTATTTTTGACCTAAACATATTCATACCAAGTTTTATACAACGTGAAGCCAAAACAAGGCAAAATTAATTAATGTCGTTTCCAAATTCTATAAACTGTTTGATTAATCCAAAACACAAATTCTTGAATTTTTAATGGGAGAAGTAGGAAACAATATTGATCAGAAGAAATTCTTGGATGTTTGCCAGTAAGTAATGCTTCGTCAGAAAGAAGCTTCTCCTGCCTCAGAAAATTCGTCTGTGGTGCTTAGCGTTGCTGCATATCAATAGACATATTGAAACTGACATTGAGCAAGTTATTGACCAGTTTGGCCAAAAAAAAATCGGAAACGATTTTTTTTTGAGATAGGCATCTAATATTTGAAATATTGCAATATAAAAGGTAATGTTTCAACTTAAAAACTTCTTAGACCTCAAAAAAAAAGTATTTAGCTATTAGTTTTTGTTTGTGGTTTGTTTATTATCTATATTTTTTATAACTAAAAAAATTATAGGTACGCAGTTACTCAAGCGCGGATTTCAGGGGAGTAGGGGTGTAATTACCCCCTCCCACCCTGGATTTAAATTTTTTACGAAAACATTTACAAAATCAAAAGTAGGGCCTAAATTGAGGCGCAATAACACCTTTGACATTTACGGTATTAAGTTTATTTTGTGTTATAAATTACATTTACAGTGTCATTTTCCTAAAAATTTTCACCTGCTGCGCTTCGAAATTATTGTTATATTTACAATTTTGGTTTAATTTTAAGTAAAAAATGCATTTTTCAGTGCAATTTTCCTAAAAATTTTCGCCTACGGCGCTATGATCCCGTTGGTATTTACGATTTTAGTTTAATTTGACTCATAAATTGCATGTTTAATGTAATTTTCTAAAAAATTTTCAGCGCATTAAAAAATAAAAAATGTATGAAATAAACAACTTAAAATCTGTGTACCCCCCTAGATTTGAGGCCAAATCCGCGCTTGTAGTTACTAAGTTTTGTTTGCATATATTGATATCTTCCTCATAAAAGCTATACTTTTATTCTAAATTTTTTTTCGTATCGAAACCGCCCCCCCCCTTTCAAATGGCTTAAGGTTCGTGGATTGCGGGATGGAGATGGATGAAAATTTTTGTCAATAAAGCTGTTTGCTTTCCCGTAAGACAAGTGATATACACTATTTGGGAGTTAAATAAATATTCTATTATTTTAATATTTTATTTGTTTTTCTTCTAAATTGACGTTTTCTTCTTAAATCCAACAAAATATTGTGTTAAGATAGTTATCCATTAAACCAGTGGCGCACCGAGAGGGGAGGTTGGGGTTAAATGCCCCCCCCCCCCTTGAAACAAATTCCTGGGTGTGCCACTAATTAAACAAATTAATTAAAATATCCTAAACCCTTTTAATACCTATACATCTAGTGTCTAATTCTATAACTCGAAAAGTGTCTACCCTAGTATACCTATGACATTCTTGATTTTGGAGCTGGCTGAAACTGAGGATTTAAAACACATTAATAGCACGAAAATACCTTAACTTAGTTACCTTCTTAGCACGAGTACTAAGTACTTAGGTATGGCTTTCGTAAATAAGGAGTTGGTTGAATTCCTATCATTAATCAATTAATAACAAAATATATTGTTATTGCTTTTGATTGAAAATTCACAATCTAATGCGTCATTTCCGTGTACAATTCAAAGCCGTATAAAATTATGGATAATTTCTCTTTTTTAATTGCCATTAAAATCCACCGATAGAGAGCGCCAGCAATGCCACTCGTTGCTTTTTTCCGATGAGTAGCCTAACTTGAACGTGAAAGTGATGACAATAGCTCACAATTTTGTGTCGCCTCTGTCCTTTGTCACCAATTGTCTCGTTTCTAATGACCCTCCTCCCTCTTAAAGTTTCTAACAAAAATATTCAATATTTTTTAATTTTTTTTTAAATTTTGCTGTACCTACACTGAAACAAGAAAGGCACCGTTTTCTAAAAAAAAATACATTGAGCCAATGTATTTTGTATATGATTTTTTCTCCGATGTAAAGTTTTATTAATATCACAATCAAGTTTACATAAATTTTATAGCCAAAACGAGTTATTGATTTTACTGCTGCAAGACACAGTTTCAAAAAAAAGTTGTTACAATATCAAGGATTAAGAGACATGTTTTCAAAGCTTTTAGTTACACCTAAGAATGAATTTAGTAAAAGACTTGTTACGTACATAAATTTCATAACTATGTTTATGTATTTTGTATGCTCGGTTCATAATTTTCATAAACTTGTACATACATTCCATATCAACTTTCAAAGATCAATGATCGCGATTTATTAAATTTATTTAAGACATTGATTAAAATCGTCTTTTATTATTTCCATAACCTATACATACTATTAATAACAACTCTCTATAAAATGTCAAGAAACATTTTTCATTGATTTCGTAACTTCCCTTTATTAATTTCATTACTGTATATGACAATTTTTATAACTTTTCTCCTATTTTTGTAATAGTTACGTGTTATTGATGTACAATTATCTATAAAAAATTAATAAACGCCTGTTATTACTTTTTCAGAAAAACAAAAAAACAAAAAAAATATTACGTCACGCAGAACTCGAGATGTAGACTGGGAAACTATTTTTTTTAGCATTGTAACGTTTATTTCAACAATTCTAGAGAGATTGCCTTTAGCCTGGGACTGACGTAGATTTTAACACAAAATATCACATTTTCCATGCCTCTATCAAAAATTTTACAGTTTTTATGAAAAAACGGCGATCGCCTCCCACTGGGACCGCCACTGCTCATATGCTAAATGTAAATCCTCTAGAACAATTTCGAAAGTATCAATTAATTCGTTTTCTTTTACACAATTTAAAACTTACATACATTTTCTATTGACGCCACTTTGCCTACAAAGGCAATCACTGTATTTACCACACGACAACAGAGGAGGACGTTGCGTTTGTTTTATAAAAGAAGTTCTGATAATTGCCGCCTCTCTTATACGGTGGCAGCACTTACCTGGGGCTCTTTTGCGTGGTTTTTATAATTTAAATTATTTGTTTCTCTGTCAGAAATCGGGCCAATTTTTAGTTTTAGATTTTTGTATATGCCTAAAATATAAAAAAGTTTTTTGTGCAGTCTGCATCATCGTAGCCTTTTATTTTTGAATCACAGTTAATGGAAGGGGAGGGATATACCCCAAACCATCATTCCCTCCCCTGGCTACGCCACTGGTTATAAGTTGTTTTCTTAGTTTTTATTTCTCATCATCCAATAAAATGTTTATTGAGCAGCGCACACTCATAGTTTATTAAATAAATATCTTATAAATAAATAATATTGTTGTTATGGCTTTTTCTATGTGCCGCTTCCCTCTACCATCAAACCCGACCATAAAACTTCTTTTTTCTAACAAACATACCTCACGACTTTTAAGTCAAACGATCTTTAATTATTGTTATATTCTTCTCCTTCATTTATGTTTCATTGTTTATTTTTCTCTTTGCTTTGTTTTTCACGGTTCGCCTTTAAGTCGCTTTTCGACCAATGGGAGTCGTTAGTTGAGGCGATGGGTGGGCTTATTATCATTAAGGAGTTGTTGGCTCCGCCTTTTTGTGATTAAGTGTCAGGTGTGACTGATGGTGTTGATTTAAGGAGTCACAGATATGTTTCTGCGAAAGTAGATATTCAATGGATTGCTTAGGGGTTACGTGTTTTTTTTTTGTTAAAAATGGGCCTTTAATAAGTAATACATTTTAAGCTAAAAATATATTTAAAGTATCAAACCAACTGTGTGAGTTTTAAAACATACCATTCCTAAAGTTGCCAAAATAGTATCGAAATTCCAGGACTATCACCAGAAGTCTATACAGAGTGGAACTTTAGGTGGAATAGTGCAGGTAGGGAGTTAGAGTTTAGATTTTTCAAATAAACATCAGCCATTCAGAAAAGAGCTAAGTGCTCCTTTCAAAGGCATAATACATTTGTGCTAGAGGATTCTTTATATCAGTTAGCTTATTTTATGGTACGAATATTGTAATACATTTTTGAAACTTAGGCGAAGCGAAGCATAAGAACGTGTAATACCTATTTATAGGTACTTATTACTGTTGTTAATTATCTGCAGTAGTAAAATAATGGAGAATACACTTCACAATACCCAAGATGTTGCCGTAATTACAGGCAGGCTGGCGTCTGGAAGAATTTTTAAAGCAAGGCCATTTAAAAAAATTACAAATATGAGCTTTTAAAACTTATGATGAAAGCAGTCTCGTACCAATTCAAATCACACTCTTTTGAAACCACCAAATATATACCATATTTATACAGAGGCATATCCCGGAAAAGGGCTCTCCAGAGCACTCAGGTGATTTTTAAATGCATTTCAAAAATTCACAAAAGACAAAATAACTTCAAAATCTCTACTTTCGTTGCTTTATCTATACCAGAACCGCTGGCGCCGGAAGTTAAGAACTCCGAGCACGATGGTACCGCCGAGATGCCTAACAACGAAGCTGCATAGCTGAACTTACCGAGTAGTACTACGTTCGTTTGGAGCATCCTTAATGAGTATTTTATTCAAACTAGGAGGACGTACTTAAGGCGGTTCTCAGAAAGTTCCATCCGATATAGGGAACGTTAAAACATGTAAAGTTACATTTATGTAAAATTATATGTAATTATGTTTTATGCTGTTGAGCTGACTTAATCAGTGTATTGGGTCATATGCTGAAAATATTATTACTTTATTATCCGCAAAATAATTTTTTATTGTTTTTTTGAGATTTTGTCCATACCTTTGTTTAAAATGTCCAATATTATTAAAAATATATATATATATATATATATATATATATATATATATATTTATATTAAATGTGTGTCATGATGAAGAGTTATGCTGCTTAAGAAGAGCATATCGATGGGGATAACCATTTAAATTTAGCACATATACAGGGTTCCTAAGATTTTCATTAGGGATAGGATTTCAATAAATCAAACAGAAATGGCATAGAAAGTTCTGCGCGCACAAAAGAAACAGGTATATTGAGCAATGGTGCCAGTTTGTTATTATCTCCGAACTGCTATCATGAGAAAAAATTTTCGCCAATCTTTCATTGTGAGCATAAATCATAGTTGCAATAATAACCGTTGACAAGATGTCTGTAAATTCCGCTAGATGGCGGCCACACCATGAGATGATGATGATAGAAATTAGATGTTTTCAGGTCCAAACCACAGCTTTTTCTTGCTTAAAGGAGGCGGCAGGGTCCATTATTTACGATACTGAGCGATAAACTCGTGAGGTTGTTAACATTAGAAAGAAATATCTTTGCTTTTAATTAAATTTCTTTCCATTCTGTTCTACTAGTGACATCTATCCGGAAACGGCCAAACCATGCAGTTAGCACTAGCAGCTAAAGAAATCAATAAACGGCGCTGTTTTTCCTGCAGAGCTTTTTGCTTGCGATATTATCGATTTTAAATAAAGCTGGCCCTGATCTCGAAACATGTAGCGAACCATTTCTTCAAAACTAGCGGGAGGGTAAAAGCGAAAAATAAGGGGATGCCAATATTTGTAACACCCAAAAAGGGGTGAAAAGATTTATTTTGCTCTGTTTCTTTACAAAAAACGTTTTTATTACGAGAAAATTGAGCTCTGCCACTTTTTTTATTTTTTTCTTCAACTTTCTCGAAATTTTCGTCATACCGTAGAAAAAAATTATTTCTCCCATGGTCATACTCTACTTTTATTCGAAAAAATTTAGAAACAGAGACGGGATCAGTTTTCCTAAAACGGTGGATTTTGGTGTCGAGTGAGAAGATAAAGGGCGCCGCAGGCAAAAATTTTTCAATTAAATTAGCCGAACGCTAAAATGTTAGAAAAACAAAGCACGAAATAAAAATGGCGCCGCTTACAATTTTTTTTCAAAAATTACGTAATTTCGGGAACGCAAAGAAATAGATCTAAAGAGTATAATTTTTAAGAAAAACATATCAACTTTCTCGCCCTCCTCCACTGGGATTACAGGGGCCGTGCACAAATTACGTAACGGTCATAGGGGGAGGGGGGTTACAAAACTTTACGTAGGGGGGAGGGGGGTTTTCGACAGCGTTTGCATTTGTGTGAAACTAAGAAAATTTGCAATGAAAATAAGTGAAAAGTTTTTTTTTTTGGGGGGGGGGGTAGTGGTCTTGAAATCATTACGTAATATTAGGGGAGTGGCGTGCCAAACCGTTGCAAAACATTACATAGGGAGGGGGTCAAAAATTGGTAAAATCACCGTTACGTAATTTGTGCACGGCCCCACATCTGACTGTTCCTCCTTTTTGATTTCGAATCAAAGTGCAAACCCGTCCTATTTGCTTGATAAAGTTTCTACGGAAATATCTCAGTCGATTTCTCCGGCCGTGTATGAACGCTTTAGGTTAGGTATTTGCATGTATCTCAGTCCCCAGCCTGTAAACAGTGCGTAAGGACAATGGTTACAAAATGAAAAGCCGAAAAATATTTTTTTTACGATATCTTTCATCAGTTTGGTATTAAAGTCGAGCAAAAACAATTTTTATTTCAGTCCTAAAGGTATGAAAATGGAAAACATTAGAAAACAACAACCTGGAATGAATTTACTACGTGTAAGATGTAGTGACAACATCGCCCCATGCCCATCCTTTTCTGCCTAATGTGCTTTTCCGTTTGTCTGCGTCTTATACACGGCTGCTTGGCCCCCTAAGGATTTGCTTAGGAACCCTGTATCTGGTTACAACATCTTGTTTTACTGTCGACTTAATCTGGTTTTACAGAGGAAATTTCATAAAATAAGAAATAAGCAAATGAGAAACCAGATCACTTCCATCGACGTTGATGTTTTACTTGCTTTTCATTCATTTAATAAACAAATAATACAGATAAATTGATCAATTTGGCGAGGTTCAGTTCATCCATTTTCGGAAGGAAACAGATGATCTGTTCGTCCACCTAACCCATGTTACTATCTAATTCTAACATTCAAAATGTAAATAAAAATACAAATTAATTTAATTGAAGTATAAACTTACTTAATAAGCCTAACAGAAGGAAACAAAGACGAAAATATCAAGAGAAATAGTATCATTGTTGGGAATTGTGGAATTTGAAATCTACCTTAGCTTAAAATAACCGAAAAAAAACTGCTCTCAAACCATGCATTTTCTGACAGCACCAGGTTTAGTTTTACCTCAGGCGCCCCAGTGCGTCAGAAGGAAAACCCCTAGATATGCTAACGACACACACCAGTGCAGATGCGCTGGAAGATCTGCAAGAGTTGTTGAATCAAATTTCAGTTTCAACAGCTCGCAATTTGAAAGAAGTTGTTAATAAGTTTATTTTGAAAATTTGCTGTTTTCTCATCTTATGTTTATTCATGATGATGATTTTTTTTTAATAAATTAATTTTCATTTTAGTATGTATAAATATAAATTTTTACCCTACTTCCTTTCCTAAGCCCTTTCTTTTCTTTTAGTAGAGTATTTTTACAGGGTCTTCCGAACTCTAACAATTATATTTGCAAGAAAGACAAAAAATATAATATAGTTGTTAGGTACCGTTCCATTTCAGTCTGTAATACTACATTCATACTTTATTATAGTCTAGAGGGCATTAGTAGCAAAACTATACAAGAATAACAAAAAACTTGAAAAAAACCCAAGATCTTTTGATCTTGTGTTTTTTGGTTTCTTTTCGATTGAAATAACTGATTTGAAGGTTTTTTAGGAGCATAATGCTATTGGAAATATTAACACGCCAGGACGAATCCGTATCAGGTAACTTGGATAAGTACCAGTGCGGAACGATGCCTATTTGTGAGTGATTCAAGGTTGGAAATCAAAATGTATGATGGTGTTTAATGATGTATAGGGAGGGTGACCAGTGAAACCACTGATGAGTTCATGCTGGTTACCCAGAGCGAAACATCGTTTAATTATTTCTCTTTTCGCTTCGGTCCTTTGTGTGTTCCTTGTGGATGCTCATCCAAGTTTGAATTTTCGTTATTTCCACCCAAGATCTTTTGATCTTTTGTTTTTTGGTTTCTTTTCGGTTGAAGTAACTGACTTGGAGGTTTTTTAAGTTCTTTTTTTGTTTTAATTGCCTTCGGAGGAGGAAATATGAACATGCCAGAATGAATCTGTACCAGTGCGGAACGATGCCTATTTGTGAGTGATTCAAGGTTGGAAATCAAAGTGTATGATGGTGTTTAATGATGTATGGGGAGGTGAGCCAGAGCGAAACATCGCTCGTTTAATCATTTCTCTTTTCGCTTGGGTCCTTTGTGAGTTCCTTGTGGGATGCTCATCCAAGTTTGAATTTTCGTTATTTCCACCCAAGATCTTTTGATCTTTTATTTTTTGGTTTCTTTTCGGTTGAAATAACTGACTTGGAGGTTTTTTAAGTTCTTTTTTTTGTTTTAATTGCCTTCGGAGGAGGAAATATGAACATGCCAGAATGAATCTGTACCAGTGCGGAACGATGCCTTTTTGTGAGTGATTCAAGGTTGGAAATCAAAGTGTATGATGGTGTTTAATGATGTATGGGGAGGGTGACCCAGAGCGAAACATCGCTCGTTTAATCATTTCTCTTTTCGCTTGGGTCCTTTGTGAGTTCCTTGTGGGATGCTCATCCAAGTTTGAATTTTCGTTATTTCCACCCAAGATCTTTTGTTATTTAACAGAAAACTTTTTAAAAAATTCACAACAACGGCAAGGTGCACTAAAAAATAAATTAACCTTTTCTAAAATTACAGAAGAGGCCATAATAATAATAATCTTTATTGTTTGAAAGTTTGGGACAATGATGTATTTGAAATTAACATAGCATAGACAACGTCAAAAACCTGAAAAGAAAAAAATAAACAAAAATGATCTTGTACTGGCGAGCACAATTATTATGTAACACATTTATTAAAAGGTAGCCAGTATAGAGA
The DNA here is from genome assembly GCA_963921995.1 of Oxystoma pomonae. Taxonomy (NCBI): domain Eukaryota; kingdom Metazoa; phylum Arthropoda; class Insecta; order Coleoptera; family Brentidae; genus Oxystoma; species Oxystoma pomonae. The sequence goes on from OY998170.1 coordinate 5,458,893, forward strand.
GTCAACAGAAAACATTTTAGGACAATACATTTTAAAACAAGAAAATAGATAAAATGAAGTAGATAAAAACTGATTTTTCTCATTGCTAGTGGTGGCATGAATTTTTATTTAAATATAAAAATGTGAAAAACGAGACATATAAAGGCGCATTTACACAGACAAACTTTCCTTTGATGTTGAAATGCCGACAAACATTTACACGAGCCTCTTGAGCAAAATGTTCAAAGAAATGTTCGAGCAAAATCTCGTACAAAAAACACACGTAAATTTTGGAGAGAATGTTGAGCAAAATTTGTTTGAAGAATTGGGGCTATAAAAATTTCTTTACAAATTTAAATTTTATAGTTTTATGGGAATTCATTGAACTTAACTGAAAATAGAAAGACTAAGTTTTAAAACAACGTATTTTAATTAAGTGCTTTCCGACGGAAAAACGATATGATGTCGAAATTCACGTTTTACCTCATAAGCAACTTCGATTGATTTGATTTTTATAGGGGATATGCCAGTATACCATAATTGGCACTTATTTCTTGCTGATGCTGGGTTAGGAGAAGAAAAAACCGTAGACTAGTGAGAGCGGGTTTTGGTCAAATGAACATTGACACACAAAATTACATGACAACAAACAAGGGTCAACGCAGTTTTTTTATGAAAGTTTTAGAACAAATCTTTCCATAAAGAAAGGGCTCTCCGACTCAAAACAAAGAAATTCATTTCATTTTATTGACGCGTAGAACTTGCGTTTCCGATTTTTTAAATATTGAAATTTTTGGCGATTTTTACAAGCTTTTATTTATGTATGTTTGTATGTTCGGCTCAAATCTTGCAACTCAAATTTGGTATTCAATTTCAGTTTTCGATGTGTATTTATAGTTGCGGCGACAATACAATAATATGGTATTATTAGGCACCCCCTCCCGCTAATGAGGGAAGTGAAGGAAGAAAAAGATTTATTTTGTTCGATTTCAATCAAAATTGGCATACAGGGGTTTTTAGGGAAGAGAATTATCGAAAGGATGGATTTATGACCCTCGTCTAAAAAATATAATTTAGCAGTAATAGACTAGACTTTTGAATCGGAATGTTGCCCCTTTGCCTATTGTTTGTTCGGTGTCAGTAATCGACCTTGATTATTACATTAAATTGACAGTAAATATCTATCTTCAGCATTTTCATAAACCTTTTGCTTTTTTAAGCAACCCTTAGGCCCTTAAACTAAGTAGGTAAATCTGGTGTGAGGAATTAAAAAAAAACAATCAAAGCTAAGGTTAAAGTTAAGTTACAAAAATATGTTTAAAAAAAAAATCCCCTCCCCACCACTCCTCATAGTCGTGAGGCGCGGATTACCGCTTAAAAGTGCAAAATTCAAAAATTTTTTGGAAAAGAAAAATTTTCCTGGGTTGTTTTTCGAATTTAGGAAAAAAACCCTTGGAAATAAAAAAACTCGCAAGAAAGTCCCAAAAAAAACTCCGGGCAAAAAAATCCGGGAAAAACCCTAAGAAAAAAATATTATAAGTAACCCTAATCCATGTGACAAAACTGATAGCCAATAATAATGTTTTGCTTGCCGTCGGCTTTTTTTCACAAAAATTTAAAATAAAAGTTGGTGTTCCATTTTTTTAAAGAATTGAGATCACTGATCACTGATGTGAAATTTTATTTATTCTCATCTTTAAAAATATGTTTCCAAAACAGATAGCAATAATTTGCTCAAAAATTTACCCGAACAAAATGTTCAAAGAAAAGCTCACAAAAATGTTCGCGCAAAAAATTTTAAATCTTTTGCACGAGCTTTTGTTTGAGCATGTTCGTCTGTGTAATTGCGCCTTAAAGGCGACAAACTTTCCTTTGATGTTGAAATGCCGACAAACATTTACACGAGCCTCTTGAGCAAAATGTTCAAAGAAATGTTCGAGCAAAATCTCGTACAAAAAACACACGTAAATTTTGGAGAGAATGTTGAGCAAAATTTGTTTGAAGAATTGGGGGTATAAAAATTTCTTTACAAATTCAAAAGATATATTGTTATCGGAATTCATTGAACTTAACTGAAAATAGAAAAACAAAGTTTTGAAATAAGGTATTTTTAATCAAGTGCTTTCAGACGGAAAAACGATTTGATGCCGAAATTCACATTTTACCTCATAAGCAACTTCGATTGATCTGATTTTTATAGGGGATATGCCAGTATACTTGTGTCTTTTTTGGGGTTGTAAAAAACGAGAATAAAAAAAAAATAATTGGCACATATTTATTGCTGTTGCCTGTAAAATATAATGATAAAAATTTACGTTTAAAAGAATATCCCTTTATTTTACTTCCTAGTTTAGTCTTTTACAATAATAATTAAGTCAAATTAAAAAAACCTATATACATTTTATTAAATCTCAAATTTTTTGCATATTGTTGGTGCAGTGTCAGTAATCGACCTTGATTATTACCTTAAATTGCTTTTGCTTTTTTAAGCAACCCTTGGGACCTTAAACTAACTAGGTAAATCTGGTGTAAGGAATTAAAAAACAACAATAAAAGCTAAAGGTAAAAAAAAATATGTTTAAAAAAGATCCCCCTCCCCACCACTCCTCATAGTCGTGAAGCGCGGATTACCGCTTAAAAGTGCAATTTTTGAGTTTTTTGCCGATATTTGAAAAACTCAAATTTTTTTTGGAAAAGAAAAGTTTTTTTTGACTTTAGGAAAAAAACCCTTGGAAATAAAAAAAAAACTCGCAAGAAAATCCCAAAAAAACCCCGGGCAAAAAAATCCGAGAAAAACCCTAAGAAAAAAATATTATAAGTAACCGTAATCCATGTGACCAAACTGATAGTAGAGCCAATAATAATGTTTCGCTTGCCGTCGGCTTTTTTTCACAAAAATTTTAAATAAAAGTTGGTGTTCCATTCTTTTAAAGAATTGAGATCACTGATCACTGATGTAAACTTTATTTATTCTCATCTTTAAAAATATGTTTCCAAAATAGATAGCAATAATTTGCTCAAAAATTTACCCGAACAAAATGTTCAAAGAAAAGCTCACAAAAATGTTCATGCAAAAAATTTTAGATCTTTTGCACGAGCTTTTATTTGAGCATGTTCGTCTGTGTAATTGCGCCTTAAGGCGCATTTACACAGACAAACTTTCCTTTGATGTTGAAATGCCGACAAACATTTACACGAGCCTCTTGAGCAAAATGTTCAAAGAAATGTTCGAGCAAAATCGCGTACAAAAAAACACACGTAAATTTTGGAGAGAATGTTGAGCAAAATTTGTTTGAAGAAATATTGGTAATAAAAATTTCTTACAAATTTAAATTTTATAGTTTTATGGGAATTCATTGAACTTAACTGAAAATAGAAAGACTAAGTTTTAAAACAAAGTATTTTTAATTAAGTGCTTTCCGACGGAAAAACGATTTGATGTCGAAATTCACGTTTTACCTCATAAACAACTTCGATTGATCTGATTTTTATAGGGGATATGCCAGTATACTTGTAACTTTTTTGGGGTTGTAAAAAAAACGAGAATCAAAAAAAATAAAAATTGGCACTTATTTATTGCTGTTGCTGGGTTAGGAGAAGGTAAAAACCGTAGACTAGTGAGAGGGAGTTTTGGTCAAATGAACATTGACACACAAAATTACAGCAGTGTTTGACAGCGCTGCGTTCCGACTGTCTAAACCTCCCTATCCCCCCCAGGGAACAACTAATTACTCTCCAGAACAGTTCTCTAAAAATATCCACCTGCATTTTAAAAAGTAATTACTTCAAAGACATTTCCGTTTTCTTTTTATAGTGAAAGAAAACCAAAAAAGTTAAAGAAAAGAATTAAATGTTATTACCTCCATCATTAACTATTTTAACATTGCATATGACAAAACTGATAGCCAATAATAATGTTTCGCTTGCCGTCGCCTTTTTTTCACAAAAGTTTAAAATAAAAGTTGGTGTTCCATTTTTTTAAAGAATTGAGATCACTGATCAATGATGTAAAATTATATTTATTCTCATCTTTAAAAATATTTTTCCAAAATAGATAGCAATAACTTTCTCAAATATTTACCCGAACAAAATGTTCAAAGAAAAGCTCACAAAAATGTTCGCGCAAAAAATTTCAGATCTTTTGCACGAGCTTTTATTTGAGCATGTTCGTCTGTGTAATTGCGCCTTAAGGTTGAGTTGGTAGAGTATTACGCAATACTTTGGATTTTCTTACATTAGAAAGAATTAAAACAAAAAAAACGTAAAATTACAGAACTCGGATAACCACAAAATAAATGGTTTATTGTAGGGTCGTTTAGCTTCATGAATGTATAGGTATTTAGGAACAGATCAAAATTTACAAAAGATTGACCACTGGATATGTTTTTGTAGTTCATTTATGCAAGTTATATTTTTTTTATTGTACTGTATAAACCTTATTTATCAAATTAAAAAATCTAGGTAAATTTCACGCAATGGATGTTAAAAAGTCTTTATATTGTTAAATTACAAAAATTTTAAGGCCAACAAATTTTATTGTTTAAATATTGGCTGAATTTTCATTTCTACAACAGACAATAAGGAAATTTTAAAGAAGAGGTAATATTTTAGGGAAATAAATAAATTGAGGAAAGAGAGAATTATTAGTAGTGTACTTTTTTATTTAATTTTACGAAAACAGGAGTCAAAAGCAAAAAAAAACAAAGAATAAAATTAGGTCATAGAATAAATATCTTATTTCTCTTGGCACTTAAAAAATACCCATTAAAATACAAAATATATTTTATAGTATTATATAAAAACAATCTTCAATATATTATAAAAAGAGAGTCACGAAGTTTACGAATTGTTTTGTTCCTAGAAAACTCGGTTTTTATGAGAAAATGAACCCCATGGATGATCGGGGTCGTATTGTTTACTGTTACATCTCTTTTTTTAAAATTAATCTGAGGATTATTAGACTACTCTAATTCAGAGAGAGGGAATTGTGAATGTTGTCAAGTCACGTTGATTCTTGCTATTAAAAATATTATTTAAAATAATGTTTCATTATTGAAATTTTCACTTAAAAATAAAATAACTTTTTCTAAAATTACGGAAAGGGTTGTTCGGCTTAGTATATCGGAGGGAGGGAGTTGCTAAAAATATTATTTAAAATAATGTTTCATTTTTGGAAACTTCACTTAAAAATAAATTATCGTTTTCTAAAATTAGTGAAGGGGTTGTTAGGCTTATTAAGTCGGAGGGAGGGAGTTGTTAAACTTGTCGAGAACGTCGTGCGTCGCCTTTATTGTATGAGGAAAACTCCTCGCGAACTAAACTCAGCACAATAAGTTGCCCTAATTAATATACATCCGCGGCAAGTATTCGAGCATTAATTAAACGCTGTTGATAATATTCGCTGTTCAAATAAGTTACGTGCAATATTATTTACTTATGCCTCTTTTAGTCTCTCAACGGTATTTTAAAAGTCCAGTCCACACCACAAAACAAGTTGCTTCTCCACAAATCCTAAGCAAGTCCACTGCGACCATCATCGGGTGTATTACGGCATTATTTTGACATTTTTCTTCATTAGAGTATGTTTAGCCCCCCCCCCCCGTCCTTGAAAATAATAATCCGACGCTGATATGCAATTGCCAGACACATGTCTGGCCGTCTCGTCGTTAGCCCATAACAAATGCGCCCTTGACTCAAACCGAGTCACAGCAGAAAGTCTGCCCGCGTGTCGTATATGTGCGGCTTTTTACTACTCTAGAAAACTCCAATAGAAGCTATCCCCGCTGCTAGGTTCTCTGTAGCATGCAGCTATATACGCCGGCAGCAGCAATATGCCTGCTTTTGTGTGCGTCGAGAGGTCATTGAACCTGTTGAATGCATCGATAATCGAGTCGCGGTCGCGTGATTTTGGCGGAGGTGGAAGCTATCATTGGAGTAGGTTATTTGCAGGTTTAAACGGCTATCGGTGTGTACAGTGTACGTGCGTCGCAGTAAAGAGACTTTCGCAAATATAAGAAAACAAATAGGGAAGTTTTTAAAAATTTCTTCCCGTACTTGAGCCAGTATTCGTTGTCCTCGCTTAGACACATTCTATAAATGATATTTTCAGCCTGCAATATCCTGTATATACAGGGTTCGTCAGCGAAAGCTAGAATATAGGAATTGCGTGCATGCTATTTAAATCAAATGTACCAAGAAGATGCCTAGCTACGCGATCTTGTCAAGTGAGGATTTTAGGAAAAGTGAATATTTACAAATTATTGACACCACTCTGACATACGTAGCTTGCAAACCGTTAGCTATATATATTGAAAAGATTGTCTTCGTTTTCTTTCATAGAGTATGTTCTCTGTTCCGATAAAAAGCGTGATATTAGAAAAACAAAATGCTCGATTTTCGATACGTATTGAATACGACGTGAAAACATACTATATAAATACTTAATTTGAAGTAAAAATGTGACCATAACCAGGCTCCCCTCCTCGGTGCGCCCCTGTGTAAAGAGAGTAAAGTATCATTCATACAAGACATAATCATAGTTTTAGTTCTAATTTTAGTCATAAGGCTATCTCTGTCACTGTCTCGTTAAGAAAAAAAAACAGTGACAGTCATCTGCAATGACAGAGAAAACCTAAATAAGAAAATAAAATATTGCAATTTGACAAAAGATAAATTTACTGATAGCACCACGGTATTTTTTTTGTAAATTTCAACTATTAGAGTGCGATTTTTGGTCAAAAATTGTAATAAAATTTTAGTTTGTTACTTTACTAATGCTGAGAGTTGCTTGAAGTTTTCTGTTTTTGGACTAAAATGACAAAATTTGAATGTGATTTTTGGTACTGTCACTCTTCGGTAATTTATCTCCGTCGGTAATTTTTGAAATGTATGATGTTCAAACCATGATGGTAATTTAAGGCTAAAAATATTTTAGCATAATTTAAGGGGAGTCGTTTTTGATTAAGCAATTTTTACAATGTTTTTCACGTTTTGCTCACATTTTAAAGCTTTCTTTCCAATCTTTCGATTTCTAGAATAAGACAGTCACATTTTTCAAGTTTTCACTGTTTTTTTAGCGGTCAAAAAAATTACTGCCAAAAAACATTTTCTCTCTGTTAAAATGAAAAATATTTAGAGAAGAAGGGCAGAATTTTAGAGGTAGATGGAGAGATTTAAAAAAAAATTTGCCCTCTCTCTATAAATATTTTTCATTTTAACAGAGAAAAAATGTTTTTTGCCAGTACTTTTTTTGAACGTTAAAACAACAGTGAAAACTTGAAAAAAGTGAGTGTTTTATTGTAGAAATCAAAAGGTTGGAAAGAAAACTTAAAGTTTTGTGTGAGCAAAATCATGGCATAAAATATTTTAAGCCTTAAATTACCATCATGGCTTAACCATTAGTCTTGGTAATTCTCTCTAGTGCTGGTGAAACTTATTGTTCATCCATTTTGAGAGTGCATAGTGTTTACTATGTTGTGTGCTATTCCAAGGGCTGATTTGGGGCGAATGAAGACGGTGAAAGTTAATTGTTGTCCAAAATGATAATTTTTAATTTTTTTACAGTGGAACATACGCTCCAAGTCTTGGAATTTATCCGAAAACAACAATTCGCATTGGTGACACAGATTTGATACGCAACTTGAATGATCTTAAACACAGTAGTGGGGTTGTCAGGATCTTCCATCTGCTTATACAGGTTGCTTTGATACTCCTAGTTATAATCTCTTGTTTCCAATTTTTTTGTTTTGCTTTTAGACTGCAAAAAGCAAAGGATGTTTTTAGTGAGTGAAAAAAGTTACTCGTTCAACAAATATTAAAAAAATATCACATTGCGAAAACCGTTTTATTTGGCTACAAAAGGTTAAATCTTCAAAGTCATTGAATAAGACATGGTTTGGCCAAATGTTACACAAGGCTTCTATTATTCTGGAGGAGGGAGTCTTAGGCTGTTATTGTATAAATTAATACAAAGGGGGTAAATTTAGTCAATGTTTGTGCCGTTTATTGAATAGGATTTTGGGAATTTATTTACCGAAAGGGTTTCACAATAAAATTTGAGAATACATATTGCTTTTAGTATCCTATAGTACAGGTATAGTCACGCAAAAAAGTATATATTTCATTTTTATGAATGGATTCCTTCGATCCTTCACTCACATGTAACAATCAAAATGGATTTTATCTGAGAGTAAACTAGATTTTCGAACTTCCATCGTCTTTATTTTGTACCTGCTCACAACGTGTCGAATGCTTATACAGGGTTCCTAAGCAAATCCAAGCAGCCGTGTATAAGACGCAGACAAACGTAAAAACACATTAGGCAGAAAAGGATGGGCATGGGGCGATGTTGTCACTACATCTTACACGTAGTAAATCCATTCCAGGTTGTTGTTTTCTAATGTTTTCCATTTTCATACCTTTAGGACTGGAATAAAAATTGTTTTTGCTCGACTTTAATACCAAACTGATGAAAGATATCATAAAAAACAATATTTTTCGGCTTTTCATTTTGTAACCATTGTTCTTACGCACTGTTTACAGGCTGGGGACTGAGATACATGCAAATGCCTAACCTAAAGCGTTTATACACGGCCGGAGAAATCGACTGAAAAAAAAAAACTTTTCACTTATTTTCATTCCAAATTTTCTTAGTTTCACACAAATGCAAACGCTATCGAAAACCCCCCTCCCCCCTACGTAACGTTTTGTAACCCCCCTCCCCCCTCTGACCATTACGTAATTTGTGCGCGGCCCCTGTAGTCCCAGTGGAGGAGGGCGAGAAAAATTGATATTTTTTTCTTAAAAATTATACTCTTTAGACCTATTTCTTTGCGTTCCCGAAATTACGTAATTTAAAAAAAAAATTGTAAGCGTGCTTTGTTTTTCTAACATTTTTGCGTTCGGCTAATTTAATTGAAAAATTTTTGACTGCGGCGCCCTTTATCTTCTCACTCGAAACCAAGATCCCCCGTTTTAGCAAAACTGATCTCGTCTCTGTTTCTAAATTTTTTCGAATAAAAGTAGAGTATGACCATGGGGGAAATAATTTTTTTCTTCGGTATGACGAAAATTTCGAGAAAGTTGAAGAAAAAAATAAAAAAAGTGGCAAAGCTCAAGTTTTTCGTAAAAAAAACGTTTTACCCTCCCGCTAGTTTTGAAGAAGTGGTTCGCTACATGTTTCGAGATCATGTCATAAACCACCTCGAAAATATCAAATGTAGTGTAGGGCCAGCTTTATTTAAAGTCAATAATATCGCAAGCAAAAAGCTCTGCAGGAAAAACAGCGCTGTTTATTGATTTCTTTGGCTGCTAGTGCTAGCTGCATGGTTTGGCCGTTTCCGGATAGATGTCACTAGTAGAACAGAATGGAAAGAAATTTAATTAAAAGCGAAGATATTTCTTTCTAATGTTAACTACCTCACGAGTTTATCGCTCAGTATCGTAAATAATGGACCCTGCCGCCTGCTTTAAGCAAGAAAAAGCTGTGGTTTGGACCTGAAAACATCTAATTTTTAATTAGATTAAATGTTCAAATCGATCATCTCATGGTGTGGCCGCCATCTAGCGAAATTTGCAGACATCTTGTCAACGGTTATTATTGCAACTATGATTTATACTCACAATGAAAGAGTGGCGACAATTTTTTCTCATGAAAGCAGTCCGGAGATAATAACAAACTGGCACCATTGCTCAATATACCTGTTTCTTTTGTGCGCGCAGAACTTTCTATGCCATTTCTGTTTGATTTATTGAAATCCTATCCCTAAGGAAAATCTTAGAAACCCTGTATGTACCTGGAATCGTTATCAGGTGAATACAATAACACAAACTGAGACTACCTATCTAATCTAATATACAGTGCGGACGTAGAAAGCCCCTCCCCCCCGCTTGCTCTTGAACGGATTGAGTTATCGACCTCAAATAAAAACCATGTTTAATGATGACACTTTTGCTACTTTTTGACTTATTTTTTATAGGCGTCATATTAACACAAGTCTATAAAGTCACTTATTACTTTGAAATTTTAAATAGAAAGGAGGGTCGAGTGATACCTTGTTTAAAAGGTACTTTAATTCCCAATTTAAAATTTTAATTTTTTAAAAAATCGGTTTACGACTTACAGAGTTATGAGTTTTTTCGGCTATAGTTTACGCACCTCACCTTACTTTTGCACGAATTGAGATATCGACTTTAAATAGAAAACATGCGTAATGATAACAATTTTACCACTTTTTGACGTATTTTAGATTAGCCTCATAATGCCTGAAAACTATGAGATCATTAACTACTTTACAATTTTAAAAAGAAAGGGTGGGTTGCTTAAAAGGTATTTTAATTCCCGATTTAAAATTTAAAATTTAAATTTTTTAAAAAATCGGTGTATTACTTCCAGAGTTATGAATATTTGTAACTATCGTTTGCGCCCCTCTCCTCTTACTTTTGAACGAATTCAGTTGACTTCAAATAAATTTTTTAAGGTGAGACTATAAGGTCACTAGCAACGTAAATTTTTTATTATTGTTGAGTAATAATATACCTACGTAAGACTTAAACAATATAGTCAAAAACACTCATAACTCGAGATTCACTTTGTTGTTTTTCAAATATTTTGGCTTTTTAGTTCTGCGCAACAAGCCTCCTCCGGAGCGATTGGTTGCTGATGCCTTAAAATTAGGGCCACGTAGTATGAAGCTCCAATTGGGGTCGGTGCTGCTGGGAACGTTACCTCTTTTTAAGAGTCATGTTATAGTGACCTTATACTTTTGCAGATTTTACAGCGTTCTCAACTAAAAAGCCAGTTAACTCTTATCACTTCAGTGCCCTTTAGCCAAAGATTGCCGCCATTTTTATAACCAGATTGACAAGTAAAATATTGGATTTTCTGTCAGTTGTGTGTCAATATGACCGCTATAGTAGGCTAAAGGATACTAAATCGAAAAATAGTTAACTGGGCTTTTTATTTACGCAGGTGTTGTTCCTTATAACCTGCTGAAGGGTACAGGATTCTGTATTTACGGTCTTCTGCACTTTTCAATGTTGACGTTTTTGTTTTACAGTTTATTCGACAGGTGGCGCACACAGGTACTACGTCTCCGCGGATTACACACTTTTTGTTTTAAATTCGAGAGGTGTGCATGGTGCCTGTGTAGCTTCAACTGCCAGGTACAATCCTATGACTCCATGATGATTCCTAATTAGGATGAAACAGGTCTGTAGGTAAAAAGGAAGCTAAAAAACCTCCAAATCAGTTAACTCAACCGAAACTAAAAAACAAAAGATCAAAAGATCTTGGGTGGAAATAACGAAAATTCAAACTTGAATGAGCATCCCACAAGGAACACACAAAAGACCAAAGCGAAAAGAGAAATAATTAAACGATGTTTCGCCCTGGGTAACCAGGGTCAGTACTGATGAGCCCACGCTGGTAACCCAGGGCGAAACATCGTTTAATCATTTCTCTTTTCGCTTTGTTCCTTGTGGGATGCTCATCCAAGTTTGAATTTTCATTATTTCCACCCAAGATCTTTTGATGTTTTATCTTTTAGGTCTTTAGGTGTCTGGATTCTCCATTAGACATTGGAGACCTAGTCTTAATGAAGTGAGAAACAAAAACGCTTTGGCCGGTATGCCACGAGTCTTACTTTAATTTTTATTTGCGGACACGAGATTCACTTTGTTGTTTTTTAAAATATATTTTCCGAAAAAGCGATGGGGAACCTGAGAGAGAACATATTTTCGATAACAAAGCTTTACAACTTTTTTTGCATCACTTATAGTTTCTATACAAATATAAAATAAGTTGAAGAAACTGTATTGAATTTTTTTGCACCAAGATTTTTCTATAAAACTAAACTCTAAAAAAACAATTATTTGCTAAATCGTTACTCTTATCACCTAACAAACGAAAGTAAAAAAGTTTCGACTAGATTTGTCTGGCGGAATTAAATAAGAAGAGGTCTCTGAAAGACATCTTTTTTATATACAATAAAATAACAACAAATATTGACTATATAAGGGACTTCCCTTATTCCTGCTTCTATCTTGCCCCCTTAATCCCGGTGAGTTCGAAGGGTCTTATAGAATATTTAAAAAAATATCAGAGCACAAAGCATCATGTACTAGTCAGTATGACGGTCATTAAAAAAATTATTTTTCTTATGTTTTTTAAACTTTTTTACTGTCGTTTCATAGGTAATAAGACTACCTACTTAGCACATAATTGTATTTTTTTTTAGAAGTTTAGGTTTATAGAAAAATCTTGGTGCCAAGACGTTCAATACAATCGACATGACTTTAGCATTTTCTTCAACTAATTTTATTTTATATATAGAAACTATAAGTGATGTAAAAAACATTGTAACGTTTTTTTAGCGAAAATACTTTCAGGTTTCACATTGCTTTTTCAGCATATATATTTTTTTTAATTAACAGCATTAAAATTGAAAATGTGACAATTTTTTCCATTTTTCAAACATGTTTATAAAAAAACGTTTATAAAAAAAACGGTTAGTACTACAAAAATGCTTGTTTGACTTTTTTTGTCTAAAATGAAATGCTCTATAAGCCCTAATTTTTATTTTTCAAAAATATTTTTTTTTCACATTTTGGGAAAAAATTACATATTTTTGACAGGTTTTGACAGTAGGACGTATATAGAAGATTTTAATTTTTATCACAATAACTATTTAGGGACGGCAACTACACAAAAATATAACTTTCGAAAAGAGTATATTTTTTTCTTAAAATCAATCAAAAAGTGAGTGTTTGCTTTTGTGTTCTGTAAAATTGACGACCTTTTATGGGTCACTTCTTAGTTTAAAGACAGTTCGAATATGATATTGGTTAACTATTCATCTTATCTTTTCTAAGATTCCTTTGATGCGTAAGGAATTATAAGTGTCTCCTTTCTTTCAATATTTACGTGTGTCATTCTCTGTGTTGATATGGTCGTGTCGTTGAAGAAACCGTTCCGAATTTTCGATTTTTCTTTATTTAAAGCTTCTTCTGTATTGCTGATGTACGTGGCTCGATCTATGAGAGATTTTACAATTCCCAGTTTAGTTGATGTATAGCGGTTTGATTTGACGTTTAGATATTGTCTAGTATGAGTTGGTGTGCAAGATACGGAAGTGATTGTGGTTGAATTCTTTTTCGTGATTAGAACGAGAAAAGATTTTATATGTTGGTTGTTAACAGTAGTTTTACCAACTTGTCCAACTGCATCTACACTGCTAAAAAACTATGAAAATTTACAATTGCTTTTTAAAGATCAACTTCAATAGACACTTAAAGTAAATATTTCAATGCATCGGTATCGGTTTACGTATCGCGTTCGAAATAAAGCCAAAATACACTACATTTTTGACTTGCTCATGTCATGTTTCGAACGATGCCCGCTTTTTTGACGGGCGCGATGACAAAAAAGCTGACAGCAATCGATGCGTACGGAGTGATGAACGTATCGTTACTTCCATCCCAACGCACGCATCGATTCCTGTTAGCAGTTCTGTCATCGCACCTTTCAAAAAAGCGGGCATCGTTCGAAACATCGCATAAACATTTTAGCTTTATTTCGAACGCGATACTTATACCGATACCGATGCGTTGAAATATTTACTAGTGTCTATTTTCTTTACAACGTATGTGTAAATAAAATATTGTTCTTATAATTACTGTTTCATGGCTAATTAGTGTATAAATAAAAATAGAAATAAAAAGGTTTTGGTGCCATATTTAATTTTTGAGAAAATGGGAAAAGCAAGACTAAAGGATTTTAATAAAACAAGCAAGTAAACTCTAAACGTACGATGTCGTGAAGTTGGCCCCAGAGAGAAAGAGGCGGGTCTGCCGTATATAAAGTTTGTTTTCCGTCTCGATGGAAAGTTCAAACAACTTTATGCAGAAGTTGTAAGTTTGCTTAACTTTGCTCGGGTTGGCGAATATAACCAGATTTCAAACAAACATCTAAAAACTGTTGATTAAAAAATAGACAAACGAAATAATGAAGGAGCTAAGAAAGGGGCCCAGGAAAATTTTCTTGGTAACAAAAACCATAACTATTATATTTTTAACTCCTGTTAAACATCAAACCTCAGTTTAACTTCGCTTTAATCGTTACCGGCGGCCTGGTGTGGGTTAAACTTCAGTTTAATAGTTACCGAAAGATTCTAACCTCAAAGTAGTTATTAAAAATTTGTTTTTGGTAAAAAACTTTGAGTATTTAGTGAAATCGCTATGAGTGATGACTTAAAACTCATTTTTGATCAGCTGGATGAAGATGATGACAAAATTATTCACGTTGTCGAAGCATCAAGAAGACCAAAAACTATTCGTCCTAGGGCAAATCCTTTGGAGAAGTCCGACGATGTAGATTTTAAAAAGATGCGAAATTGTGCACGAGGAAATTCGACAAGAGTTGGAACATCCCACAGATCTGTATGTCTGCCTGTAACCAACGCTGATATCTCAAAAACTACTTGACTGTTTTGCCAAGACAACGTAGTCTTTTTAAACTAGAAAAAAAATTGTTGTGCTCCTAATCCTGCAGCTAATCCAACAGATCTTCTTTTGTTCCTGGCCGTGGTTTAACTGCGACTTATAAAATTGAGAAACTTGTTTATCAATGGTTTAATCCAAAGATTAAACTGAAGTTTACACTATGGTTTAATCTGGAGTTTTACCTTTGGTTGTAAAATTATTATTTAAATATTCTATTTCTTTAAACCACTAAATGAATTTCAGAAAAAGAATAAAAAAATATTTTTAAATGGTGTTTTTGATTATGACCTTCAAGGGGTTTATTTTGTAGTGGAATCGATGCCAAGTCTAGAAGTAAACTTCGTTTTTTGATATCACTTCTAGTAATCAAGATATTAAATTTTGGACCTTTTGGCTAATACACGTCTTGACAAAATATGACATGCTGCGATACTGACATAAGTTAACAAATGCAATATGTCACTGTCATGTCTATATTTGATACTTAACCTTTAAAGACAATAGGTCAATCCAACGATCTGTCGCTGTCGCTTCATTGACAAGTCACGGAGGGCAAACAAAGCGATTTTCCATAAGACATAGTGTTAACTTCAAGTGGTTTTCCGGATTTTCCAGTGACTTTCAATAGGTGAAAATACATTTTTATTATAGTTTGTTCTGTTTGAAAAACAAATAAAGGCAGTTTTTTTAGTCGATTTTTGCAGGAAGAGCCCAAAAATATTTTACATTGGTTTTTACCAAACCACCAGACCCAGCTTTGGGCTTTTGCAGCATAGTTAGCCCAAAACTAATATACATTTTACGGGCTCGATTTTCAAGAGAAGTCGAAAACTAAGAACCGCATTGCGATATGTCAAAGCGTTTCTAAGCTACAGGACCATTCTCAAAAATGTGCGATTTTAAAGGCCTTCTACAACTTTTTTATTTGTAAAGATAGAGATTTTCATTAAATACATTTTTTGAAGATTTTTTAAAGACAAATATACCTGTTTCACCGATTTTCTCTTAAAGCCTTTAGTTCCCGAGATATCACACAAAGTTATATTTATTTAAATGGGATACCCCCAATTTTTATAAAAAAATCAGTTTTCTAATAAAATTTTCTGTCAAACGATGTGTTATACACCTATTTTTATTAAATAGTTTAAAAGATATTTGCATATTTTGATATTTACCATAGTAGGCGCTGTGCGCGCCCTAAATGTGTAAATAAAATTTTATTGTTTTCTTTTTCATACAAAATCAAGTTGGCTATGACACGAGGGGACACAGCAACCTCGAACTTTAACTTCTAGTTTACTATAATTACCAACCCTAAAATAATAAACAAAAATAAAATTATTAAAAGTTTTTATTTAAAATTTTTATTAATTAAACTATGAGACACCTAAAATCTACATCTAACAATTTTCTTTAATTCTAAAACAAATGCTCAAATTGACGGCCGTTTTCTTGTAAACATATCCTACATCTTCTCTTGACGCTATTTTCTGCATTAAGAAGTTCTACCGCACGAAGCTGCCTGAATGCAGTACGAAGTGCCTCTTCCAATTCCCTTCTAGTAGTTGGGCGATTTCTGACAAAATCGGGGTCTTCTTGGCTTTTATTTAGGTACCACCTGCAAAATGCACGTCTTGGAGCAAAATCTCATTGCCGTAATTGGTGCACCCATCGGGGTCGATAAGGCCTAAACAGAGTTTCTCTCCAAAGCCCTGGTGGAAGTATTCGGGTTAATTTCTATTTATCCTAGAATCGTTAGTTCCTCCAACTCTCTATCTCTGGCTAGGCTTCTATACGTCCTAGGCCGCGGTTTTGTAAAGGATCCGTATTCTTGTAGATGACGTTTTAACTTCAAAAATATTTTTGAGTTAGGTTGCCTTCTTTCCGGATATCTCTAGAAATATAGATTTAACGCCGTCTGTCGATTTTCGTTACTCTCAATATAACATTTTATCATGTCGTACTTTTCAAAGTTTTCAAACATTTTTATATCTATCTATCTTGACGAAGACGCCACTTTTGACACTTCGGCTCGTTTATCATAGCAATTGTTTTTATTTGATCATAGCTACCTAGATAGTAGTAGATAGTAATTATTAAATCGTTTATAGGAAATTTTATTACAAAACTAATTTTTTTTTTAAAATTGGGTTATTCCATTTAAAAAAATGTAACTTTGTGTTATATCTCGTAAACTAAAGGCTTTAAGACAAAATCGGTGAAACAGGTAGATTTGTCCCTAAAAAATCTACAAAAAATGTTTTTAATGAAAATCTCTATCTTTACAAATAAAAAGTTGTAGAGGGTTTTTAGAAAAGCACATTTTTGAGAATCACCCTGTAGCTCAGAAACGCTTTGACATATCGCAATGCGGTTTTTAGTTTTCGACTTCTCTTGAAAATCGAGCCCGCAACATGTATATTAGTTTTGGGCTAACTATGCTGCAAAATCTCAAAGCTATAGAGGCCCCTCGAATTTGGACCACCCTGTACAATGAAAGACTATTTAAATAAGCTAAAAAGTAAGCATCCTGATGTGGCCCAGAGATACATAGAAAAATGTTCCCTTATTAATAACTGAGACCCATTTACCGTGGAAGATTCTAAATTTAGTTCAAAACCTGTGAATTTACCATCAATACACAATATGGACATTGTAACATATTTAATGTTAACAACAAGTTTTTACACAAAACAGCAAATGAAGGCATACAAGAGTCTTAAGTGAGGGCAGGCTTTACCCAAAGCTGTGGAGCTAGATAATGACGAAATAGTGACAGAATTTAACTTTCGAAGTTGAGTATCTCGATTACTAGAGGTGATATCAAAAAACGAAGTTCACTGCTAGACTTGGCATCGAATCTACTAAAAAATAAACCCCACTTGTATTTTTGAAGGAGAGCCCCTTTAAGGCGCATTTACACAGACAAACTTTCCTTTGAAGTGGAAATGCCGACAAACATTTACATGAGCCTCTTGAGCAAAATGCTCAAAGAAATGTTCGAGCAAAATCGCGTACAAAAAAACACACGTAAATTTTGGAGAGAATGTTGAGCAAAATTTGTTTGAAGAAATGATGGTAATAAAAATTTCTTACAAATTAAAATTTTATAGTTTTATAGGAATTCATTGAACTTAACTGAAAATAGAAAGACTAAGTTTTAAAACAAGGTATTTTTAATTAAGTGCTTTCCGACGGAAAAACGATTTGATGTCGAAATTCACGTTTTACCTCATAAGCAACTTCGATTGATCTGATTTTTATAGGGGATATGCCAGTATACTTGTAACTTTTTTGGTGTTGTAGAAAAACGAGAATAAAAAAATAATAATGGCACTTATTTATTGCTGTTGCCTGTAAAATGTAATGATAAAAATTTACGTTTAAAAGAATATCTCTTTATTTTACTTCCTAGTTTAAAACACAATACAATAACAATTAAGTCAAATTAAAAAACCTATATACATTTTATTAAATCTCAAATATATGAACAAAAGCACGTTCGGTCCAAATAATACCCGTTTATTACCCACTTTTACAATCCTACCATCCCGACCATTGCCTAAAAAATATAATTTAGCAGTAATAGACTGGACTTCTGAATCGGAATGTTGCTCCTTTGCATATTGTTTGTTCAGTGTCAGTAATCGACCTTGATTATTACATTAAATTGACAGTAAATATCTATCTTCAGCATTTTCATGAACCTTTTGCTTTTTTAAGCAACCCTTGGGACCTTAAATTAACTAGGTAAATCTGGTGTGAGGAATTAAAAAACAACAATAAAAGCTAAAGGTAAAGTAAAGTTACAAAAATATGTTTAAAAAAAATCTCCCTCCCCACCACTCCCCATAGTCGTGAGGCGCGGATTACCGCTTAAAAGTGCAATTTTTGAGTTTTTTGCTGATATTTGAAAAACTCAAAATTTTTTTGGAAAAGAAAAATTTTCCTGGGTTTTTTTTTAGGAAAACAACCCTTGGAAATAAAAAAAACTCGCAAGATA
The DNA here is from genome assembly GCA_963921995.1 of Oxystoma pomonae. Taxonomy (NCBI): domain Eukaryota; kingdom Metazoa; phylum Arthropoda; class Insecta; order Coleoptera; family Brentidae; genus Oxystoma; species Oxystoma pomonae. The sequence continues at coordinate 5,477,374 of OY998170.1, forward strand.
ATCCCAAAAAAAACCACGGGCAAAAAAATCCGGGAAAAACCCTAAGAAAAAAATATTATAAGTAAACCTAATCCATGTGACAAAAGTGATAGTAGAGCCAATAATAATGTTTCGCTTGCCGTCGGCTTTTTTTCACAAAAATTTTAAATAAAAGTTGGTGTTCCATTTTTTTAAAGAATTGAGATCACTGATCACTGATGTGAAATTTTATTTATTCTCATCTTTAAAAATATGTTTCCAAAATAGATAGCAATAATTTGCTCAAAAATTTAACCGAACAAAATGTTCAAAGAAAAGCTCACAAAAATGTTCACGCAAAAATTTTTAGATATTTTGCACGAGCTTTTATTTGAGCATGTTCGTCTGTGTAATTGCGCCTTTAAGTTCATGTTGTTCAAAATTACCTACAGCAACGAACACACTTTTATAAATGCCGAAATTTCCCGCCCCTGATAGAGTCCTATTACAATCGAAGACCAAACATGTTTAGCATTTAAGCTCATGCTTTAAAAACGCCATTTAATATTCCAGTGAGCATTTTCTTTTCCGGATATTTCTCGGGCAGTACCGCTTACAGTACCGGACACACGGCAACTACAAGTACTTCCTTTGGTTTAGTCGGTTCTTACACGAAATTAATATTGATATGGTTTTCTTTAAAACATGTGTCGGCTGCACGTAATTCATTCCCTTTTTTAAAAAACTTTGGGTGGTGTTTAAGTTCTTTAAACTCAATATTGAACTCGTGATTTGTTATTTAATAGAGATTCCTTAACGCTTACTAGATAAATAATTTTATATAAAAGAGAGCTTTTATAAAATATATAAAGTGCACTAAAAAATAGAAAATAATTTTGATCATAATAATACAAGCGATATTATATACAGAGTGGATTCTTTAAACGGTGCTTCTAGCGGATCAGAATTTGGTTGAATAAAAAAATCCCAAAACACGTCAATTGAGATTTTTAATTTTTGTTATCTTGGGTTTTATTATTTTTTTTCAAATAGGGCACCCTGTTTATTTTGCCATTTTTGAAATCTGTCAACAATTCTCTCTTCATCAATACCACACAGTAGGATCCCAAGCAACAATTATAGTTAATTTCACTGGTGCCATTGTCATTGCCACCAAAAAACGGTTAAAGCGTAGTAATATTTCCTACAAAAAACTATAGGAAAAATTTCATTATTTTCACTTAGTGTGGTCACTATTACTGTTAAAAAATTACCACACTGTCGTAAAAATATAAAGTTATACGCGAAAGTAATATATTCCACTATATAACTATATACCATTACTAGAAACACGAAAAAGCTTTATAGTGCGGGTCTTACTTCATAATTGTCACATTTAATTTCTTTAGTATTACTTTTACGAGGTAACGACTCTACTGATATTAATTTGGTTGCAATTCAGTAGCCCCTACTCAATACAAAACTACAAAGTTATGGAGTCTACACGGTCGCCTATCTACCACGCAGTAAGAAATAAATGTGCATATAGTGGAAAAACGTTACCTAGGAGTTATCGCTACTTTACTGACATTGTAAATTACTGCACCGTCAACTGGATGAGCGACGCCGCCATGTTATTTACTTCTACTAAACATGGAATTCAAATCAAAATTTAAAAATACCTCATTAAATCATTGATTAGTAGTTGCATGTATCAATAAAAGTAAAAATATTAATATTTAATTAATAAACCATATTAAAACTGGAAATACATTTAATTTGGAAATCCTAACCTCAAATAATTCCGATTTTTTATCGACATTTTAGATAAAACTAGGTCAAAACTGTGGGATCTTTTTATCAAGAAATCAGCATTTTTAGTCAGTAAAGTGCTATGCGTTTATAAATTTAGGATGTTGTGACTTCAGAAAAATGGTTAATAAAATGATAATTATTAGGTATAGGTTATGATATAGATAATATTTTTGTTTTCTGTCATGTCTTCACATATTTTATGGTGTGTGTCCTGATGTAGTTTAGAAAAAGATCAACATATTTTCAATTAATAATGTGGGAAAGAGAAAACCTATAAAAACCCTAAAAAGTCAGAAATACTACTTTATGTGGTAAACAGGACGTCGGGATAACGTGCCCGTTTACTAGCCGCGACGACATAATTCCTATATCAAGAGTAATCTTTACCGTCGCATTCCCAAAAACGGTGAATACCTCGAGGTATAGTAGTAATAAAACCGTCGCCGTGATATGACGCCACAACTCTATTAGAGATAGGGCGTGGAGACCGCCACCACGTCGCGACTGATTTTGTTGCTTGGGATCTATCTTTTACGATAATCAAGATATTTTTATCTAAATCTGTATGGAAAACTTCGATATTCATTCAAATATTCCCCGTAAAACACGGCATAGAGAACAATTCCGTGCAAGTTTAAATGCGTCTATCTTGGAAACCATAGGAGATAGAGTATTAGTGTGTGGTATTGTCAAAAAGATAATTTTTTTAGAATTCAAAAATGTCAAACAATACAGGGTGTCCTTTTTAAAAATATATATTTTTTTGCAATACCTTGTAAACAAAACGACATAAAAAATTAAAAAATCCAAGATAACACGATTAAAGAAAATTAAGAATCTCAGTTGACGTGTTTTTGGATTTTTTTATAAAACCAAATTCTAACCCGCTCGAAGCACCGTTTTGTTTAAAGATTCCACCCTGTATATTACGATTGTTCGCAAGAACCTGAATTCACTATAAAACAGAGAAATGCAAGGGTAAGTAAATCCAACCCAACTCGGCCCAAGCTACCCTAACATTTCTTTGATATATGAATGGACATCGCTTTTATTATTATGACATAAGAATGCTAAAAATTATTTTCTTCTTTTTGGCGCACTTTATATTTTATAAAAGCTTGTATTTGAAAAGCTTTTTTTTTATATAAAATTAGTTTATACCCTAAATCGTCCATTTTGAAATTTTTAAATCTGATCAAAAACTCATAATACCCTTCTCTAAGAATCCCTGTATGTAAATTTTGATATTTTCCCAACTCCACTTCCCTCGTTAAGAGGAGGTGGGTACCTGATTATACCATATTATTGTATTGTCATCGGAACTATAAACGCATACCAAATTTGACGACAATCCGATTTGTTTTTAACATCTGATCAAAAATTCGTATACTTTATCCCCAAAAACCCCTGTATACCAATTTTGGTTAAAATCGGACAAACTTTTTTTTCCCCTCCACTCCCCTCGTAGGAGGGGGAGAGGGTGCCTAATAATACCATATTATTATATTGTCAACGGAATTATAATCGAATACCAAATTTGAGTTTGAAGCAAAATTGAGTTGGGAAATTTGACCCGAACATACATACATGCATAGCGGTGACCTTAAATAAAAGCTTGTAAAAATAAGTTTCAGTGGTTCAAAACACCAACGAATTTTCCCTCGCGATGACCATCGTTTTCAACCGCCGATTTAAACGTATAATTTAAATCTTTTAAAACAACAACCGCACCAATACTTTTGTCAAACACGAAAAAAGATCTCTGTAAGCAAGCATTTCGATATTCAAGAGCGTACGCAAATACACCTATGGATATTTGTCAAACTTTTAAAGGACGTTTTACCAAAGGGAACCGCTCCTATGTTTTCGGCATTTATGTATGTTTTGGCGCTTTGTAAGATGGTCGTACGCCTCAAAAAAGTTTATGTAAGGCCTATAGGTATTATTTAAAAGTGTTTGCTCAAGCTTATTGGGTTTCATCTTGTTTTTAAAACTTGTCCGAAATGTCGGTTCTATGACAATTAAATCGAAGTCTTGAATTTATGAAGTATCGCTCATTATTGGGATAGTCACAGTGTTTGTTCTAATTTTAATGTTAGTTGTAATCATCAACATCAGTTGTTAACCGTTGAAAAACCCTCTAATTTAAGAAGATGATCATAGCCGTTATAAATAAAAGTAAACAACAGAGTGAAATGAAACAAAAAAATATTTGGTATCTTATAAAACAAAATACATCACAAAAAAGACCTTTCATTTTCCAGAAATAAAAACTGGAGATGGCTTGTCATTGACTGATCCTCAGGAGATAATAGACAACTTCTGTTCCTTCCTTGCGACTAAGGTGAGTAAGCTTATATCGATTATTTTCGGAAATACTAGATCAAACGAATGCACTACTTCTGCAAAGGGGAAACCACAGAGTTGCTTTTTAAAACCTGTTATTAGCACTGAGGTAATAACATTGATTAAAAACCTAAAAAATAAAAATATCTGTGGTATTGGCAATATATCTGCAAAAGTATTAAAACATACCTATGATATTATCGCTGAACCATTGACACATGTGATAAATAGTTACTTCTTAACAAGAGAATTTCCAGAGGATTTAGGAAGTTAGGTAAAATCATTCCAATTTATGAAAAATCAGGTCCTACATCCGTAGAAAACTACAGACCAGTTACATTATTAAATGTGATTTCAAAGGTGATTGAAAAGGCGATAAGCATAAGGATTACAGATTTTTTAAACAGCAACCACCTACTCGGTGACACTCAGTATGGGTTCCGACAAGGACTCTCTACTGAGCAAGCAGTATGTGATTTTTTCGAACAGGTTTATCCCTTGATGGATAGGGGCAAATTTGTGGCAGGATTGTTTTTTGACCTTTCTAGTGCATTGGATTGCTTGGATTTCAACTTTTTATTCAAAAAACTAGATGCTTTAGGTATCAGAGGTAGATGCCTTGAGTTAGTAACATCATATCAAAGCGGTAGAAAGAGTAAAGTGGGGGTGGGACCACTCTTGTTTACAGCTTTTGTTGAGAACATGGATGAGCATATAAAGCAGTTTACAACAAAATTTGCCGACGATAATTCTTTTGTTATTACAGGAAATTCAATAAAAGAGTTAGAAAATAACGTTAGTATAGTGGTAGACAATTTTAAATCATGGTGTCTAAAAATCAAGTTGATAGTACTGAAATATTAGCAAATCGGTTTGTATTAATTTTAGGTGTCAGAAAAATTCACAATTCGATAGCGCTTGTTGTCCTGAACCAACTTAGCAAAAGTTACTAGGCTATCCTGAGAATGAGGGAGGTTCTGGCAACGAAACAGTTACTAAATATTTATTATTCATTAGTTTACTCACATTTAATCTACTCAGTAATACTCTGGGGAACTAGTAAAAACTGGGAGCAGGTATTTGTGAAACCAAAAAGAGGAATTAGATTAATTTTTCCACTAGATTTCCAAGAAAGTTTCAGGAACACTTTTATTGCTAAGAAAATATTGACTTTTTCATGTATCTTTGTGTACAAGTCTACAAAAGTTCACAAAAAACTAAAAAGTTTCACAAATGTCCAACTCGATCTGATAGTAAATATGTAACAATGATGCATATTTTAACAAAATATGAACAGTGTGCGACGTATGCATTTGCTCAACTTTTTAATAAACTATCAGAAGAAGTAAGACAGTTTAAAAACACAGTACGGCATTTCTGGGGAGTAGGAGATTTTATTCAGTAAGAGAGTTTTTAGGTAGCAATTTATAAGCCAAAGATTTTTAATAATAATGTGTTCCAATTGTGCTGATTTGGGTTAAGTGTTTAGTATCGTGTATATACACAATTTTAAATTATTATTATACAAACATCGTCAATGTTTCCTGTACAAATAAGTAATTATTTTGTTTTGCAATTTTATTGTTTATGTTTTTATACTTTTTTTTATATTTAATTATGTTCGATATAACTAAGAACTTTTATGTAGATTTTTATTTTTTTAGCATAGAGTCGATTAAAAATTTTTGACAAAATGCCAGGAAGGGCACTTTCTATAACTTAAGAAACTCATTTACTTTACTACTACTACTTTACTTTACGTTACTTTACTTGCCCTTACTTTCTCAGGGAAGCACTACTTTCCTAGCTTCCATAACCCGCACGCCGCTGTCATGAAGCATTTTCAGGTTTACATGGGATTGATCGTGTAGGTTTAAAATAAGTATGCGCATATAATATGCGACTAGTTGCAAATATGCAAATGTAGCTGCGGAATAATTTACACGTTGTACCGGACGAAATGTGTTTACATGAATATTGATCGGTCTAGTAAATTTACACGAATATATTTTCAACCTTGTATAATCTGAATATTTATTAGATCTGCCGTATATACGCTTGGTAAAGGAAATATGGGATTTTTGGATGGATTTAAATGTAACTTAAATGTTGCCATACATTGGTTAAACATGGAAGCCTCGTCGATCAGCTACTGTCATTGCTTGAGGGTGAAAAAATGGGATCAAAAGTGTCGACGGCAAAGAGCACAAAAATAAATCGATGTAATAGATCACCATATATTTGCCGTTTTCTATCCTCTGCCATAGAAGAAGCTAAATGAGATGATTTTGAAGTGTTATCTAAATAAGTAAGTATTATGATGCCAAAGTATGTGTGCATGTGGCATCCCAAAGAAGCTGTTTTTCTTTTTCAGTTAACGTTCTCAAATATCTCTCAGACTACCAAGTTTTAAATTATATTCCACATTTAATTAATCCCTTAATTATAACTAAATTAGTAGACCTCTGGCCATTTTCTTACCGTCCACTTAAGTTCTAAGTGTCACTTATGTTATGGTCTGTCTCTTTTTCACTTTGGTTTTTAAAAAGAGACAGAGTCAAGATAAGTACAATTTGGGACTTAAGTGGAAAATGAACTAGAATTTATGAACAAAATGATTTCCAGTCTCTCAAATTTTCGGGTATTTACCATTTTTCCACTTTACCTTTATTAGGTTGTAAAATTTGAATCCTTTTAAAAAACTTTTTTTGTTGGTGGATTGTTAAAATATTAGCTGCTTTAGTATTATTCTTAGATTTTTGAGGTATTAATAATTTAATTACAAGCTTTTTACCGAGCTTTTTATCTCCAACTACGCCCATGACCAAGATAAAATGATAGGATCATTCTAATCCCCGAAATATTAATTCTGGGCTGGAATATCCCCTTTTATTGCATACCATGCACTGGTAAACCATTTTGTTGTTCCTCAAAATGGCTTTATGCAGTTCTTTTTTCACAAATAGTCAAAATAAAATCCAAAAACCACCAATTCCCGTTAAAAACGCTGCCGTCAAATTCAAACAAATATGTTGGAATTTATTCGCGGCTCGTCGAAACAAAGTTGCCGTCTTGTGTTCTTTTTTTTGTGAAAAAATTCTACTTAAATTTAAAAAAGGTAATTACTAAAAAAAAGTTATTAGCCTAAGGATAATTATCTTATATAAAAATATATATAAAATAGTCAATATTTTATAAAAAGAGAGTCAAGAAGTTTATGAATTGTTTTGTTCCTAAAAAACTCGGTGGTGAATTGACAACCATGCATTTTATTTATGAGAAATGGTTGATCGCGGTAGTATTGTTTATTGTTCTATCTATCTTTTTTATTAATCTGAGTGTGTCACCTTTTTACTCCGTTGGTTTTTTTGTGAGAATCAAACTACTTCTAAAAATATAAAATAAAATTCCTAGACTTTTTTATCGTGTCTAGCGCGTGAAAAAGCAAACTGTATAAAGTTAGTTCACGACAGGGCCGTTTCTCATACATATGTTGACAGAAATATGGACTCTTGAAACAAAAAGACAGGGATAATTTTCAGCGTTTCTACAACTATTACGGTATGTTTTTGATGTTGAGAGTTGAAGCGTTTTCGTCGAAGAGAGGTGTTGAGTGGTTTTATGACACACTGCTCGTTTTTTATTCGAAAAATATGAGGATCAGAGTATTCTCTTGTATTAAATTATAGTTTAGTATAATGACTTGATTTTTTTGCCGTTTTTTATTTGTTTTCCATGGTAACCAGAATTTTTTATTTACTTCACTGTCTGGTAGGACACAACAGGTTTTTTAACATTCTGTGAAAAAATAATTTTAATTTTTTGAGTCATTTGCTTCTAAAGTTTCGAGGTGCAGTCTTAACCCTTAAAAATAGCAAGGTTATGTAGTTGTTATAATGTTGACGTGTCAAAATACTCATTTTATGGAAAAAAATCGAAAAGAAAACGTTTCAAATGCTTATAAAAATTAATGTAACCATACTGAGGGTTAATTTCCATACAAATATTAAAAAACCCAAAAATAGTCCAAAAAGTCTGGACTGAGGCAAGAAAATATGAATTTTTCTCCATTTGTAAGAGATGAAAACTATGGTAAGTTCAAGTAAACCAAAAAATTTACAAACAATATATTTTTAAGTGGTTTTATATTCAGTAGAATGAACGTGTTATGTTTATTACTTCTCGTGATCCCTATTTTCCAATAAGTCTTACCTAGTACAGAGTGTGTTGAAGCTCATTTACCCAAGTTTTAATGCATAAGCACAACCGGTTCTTTCTTAATTATGTGGGGTTATGGGCGCCGAATGTTTCTATACGAATTTGTGGTAATTCCAGCGAGCCAGTAAAGTTCTTCTTTTGACTTTCAGCGGGCGACCGCACATGCGGAGTGGTTTTATATAAATTTTTTCTTAGGGTTTTTAAATAAACATATTTTGCGTTAAACATAACCTCGAAGGGTTTTATGTCGGGAAAAGTAAAAATACTCTTCTCTCCCACTGCGTCCCGATTGCCCAGAATTCCATTAACTTAATACCAATTTGGCTTTTTTTGAAAAAATAAGTAAAAAATTTGTGCCAAATTAATGCAGTTCGACAAAAAACAAAATATTTACTTAAAAAAGCTTTTGTTTGTAAAAAATAGCAATTTTTTGTGAGCTTACTATAATTTTCTTTTTTTAATTGCATCAGTCTGGAAGATATCAAGCTTACCAGAAAATGCTCTGCCTGTACCCCTGTATCGTTGACAGATGTATTCGCGGAGTCGTATACCCAAGCAGCAATTGAACGGAGTAGCGACGTTGTTAAATGCGACCCGACGTTATGATGCGACGTCGTTTTAGCCAATAGCCGACCCGGATTAACACCAAAATGGTGGATGATTTTTGAGTGCTTACGTCGTTGTACAGTGACTGGAGTCGGAATAGTAATCGTTCTTGTTACGTCGTAAAATACGACCCAAAATGACACTAGCACCCTCTTTGTTATTGATTTTTTGGTGGTGTTTCACTACCCAAAATGTTGCCCATCTCAAACTTTGGAATTTTCGATTACTAAAATGAACTTATTTTTATACGACAAACAAAAAATTATAATTTGATAATTACCGTTTATTAAATAGTATTTATATGGCCACTATGGGAGCAAAATTTAAAAACGCAATTCGGTTTACTGACAAGATGCTTAGAAAAGGAATGAGAAAACACGCGTGCCCTTGATTTGTTTGTGTTTAAACAAAAAATATTGCTTTTTTTTAATGTAAAAAAATGAATGCTACTCGTTTTAGGATTCAATGGTCAAATACCTATCTCGCCCGGAACATAAAACATCTCCAAAATGCCATTCATTGGTGTTTGTAGTATTTTTTGCCGTGTTTAGTAAATATAAACCATGGCGGCCATAAAGGACGGCATCAAAAACGGCAAATATTATGAGAATCCCAAAAAATATACATAAATGGACTACAGTCGTCAAACATTCCCAAATGAACCACTTGCCACGACCGTTGGTTACTATCAACCCAACATGCGACTGGAAAACGCTCCAACAATTCCGCCAACAGTTGACAGTCCCCATAACCTTACTTTTTATTCGATTTTTCTAAATAAATTGTCCGTGAACTGCGAAATAAAATTTAGTTTTTTCAAATATGACAGGACACTTTAAATATCCTACTTCTTGGAAGCAAAAGCAAAAAGTATTTTTAGTGAGTGGCAAGAAGTGAAGCTGTGTGGATCAGACATTACTGTTTAAAGAGCACCAGTCTTGTGTGTCATCTCTCTTTCAGGTTGAGCTAGTTATTTAAAATCTAGAGAGAGATAGGGCGATCTGCCGTACATAAATGCGGCAGAGAAGGAGAATATAATGCCATTAGTTCCTTTGGAAACTTTTCTTCTTCACAAGAAAAGGGCACTTAAATTCGTCAAAACTCCGGCCGGAAAACGTCGCAAGTTCAAGTAATGTGAAAGTTGTTTAGACGTTGATACGCCGACAGAACGTAACTAGAGTCTCATAAAAACGTCCACACGACATCACTGGTTTACTAGAAAATACACCAACGCGTGACAGGTCGGCTAAACGTTGGCTAGACGGTACCAATGTTACTGCAGTATTATCTAACGTTAAAGCAACGGAATTTTGTCGTAATATGTAAGACCGTCTGAAGATCACTAATTTATACACCCAAATTAACGTCCATTTAGGTGAAGTATGTGCTCATTGGTCAGAAAATTGTTGCTTGGGTAGGGTGTACAGGGGGTGGCTGCGTTTATAAAATTCCACCTGGGAAAACTTTTTTATTATTCGTCACAAGAGATAAACAAAAAAGTGAATTGTTGTTACAGTTTCACTTTTTTTTTGAAAATTACCCATTCCACGCAGGATGCTCATGAGGTTCTTTTTTTAATGGAACACCCTGTCTGATTCCAAAAATATACCATATATGTTATCATTGTCTGGAATGGTGATTGAGCAAATTCACAAAAAGAGTAATGTGTGGAACATAGGACCACCCAAACTATTTTTCCTTGACTAACACATTTCCCTTATGGCAAATTATTTTTTATTTTACTCGAGAAACGCCAAACATAAACCATATGATATATTTTTGGAATCAGACAGAAAGGATCTATCAAAATTTTGTAAAATATAGAAGTTATTCAATTAAAAAAACTGAACTTTTTTGACACTCTGCGTGTGATTAAAGAAAAAACTCAAAATTTCACAGAAATCTACCTAATTTCATGTTCTGGGTCTCCCTCAGCCGAATGCATGTAGAAAAAGAAAACAATAGTAACTATAGTAAGCTGACAAAAAATTTGCTAAAAGAATTTCTTTTTATCAGTGTAGGTGTATGGATTTGAGCTTTATCAAACACTTTAATTATTATGTCAACTATATAGTTGACATAACATTTATACACAGCTGCACCGATTGAACAATTCGGTCAAAGGGCTAAATTTGACACCTTAATGGCCGTTTTATATACGAGTCAATTAGTTAGGGTAAAATATGTACGATTTTCTATTAGATTAAATTAGTCGATATGGCTAGAGTGCCTAGATAGGAAAAATGTTTAATTCAATTAAATTTCCTACGTGTAGATTCAACAAGAAAATGCTTTCTAAAGTGAATGGGGGATATGAATCCTTGAATTGGCAAAACACAAACAGAAATGAAAACTGCGAGAGTTACCGGGGCAAGAATTATCCAGGGAATTTGGTGGATGGTCCAGAGATGATATAAATCTTAATATGCCCTCTGGCCTTATGTCTCTGGTATTTAAAGTAACATTACAGTTCATAGATGTCGCAGACAATCTAATTTTAAATTATTTGGCGAAGTTTTTTTTTCAATTGAGAAAAGCGATATTTGCTAAAGTCTCTCCTGACCTCCTGAATTTCTAACAATATTTTTAATACGTTTTAAGCGTAGAAAAACCCTCACACACTACACATTCACATACAATCTTCTTACTTAACCAGTGGCGGTCCTAGCCATTTCAAAAGAGGGAGGGGACGGTTTCGATAAAAAAAATAGAATAAAAGCATAGCTTTTATGAGGAACATATCAATATATGCAAACAAAACTACTAGGGAGGGGATACTCAGATTTGAAGTCGTTTATTTCATACATTTTTTATTTTAAAAAATGTTTCAGAAAATTTTTGACATTAAAACTATAATTTTTGAGTCAAAATAAACTAATACCAAGGTGTTATAGCGCCGCAATTTATGCCCTACTTTTGATTTTCTAAATGTTTTCATAAAAAAAATTAGGAGCCAGGGTAGGGGGGGGGTTAACTACCCCCTATCCTCCTGAAATCCGCGCTTAAGTAACTACATATAATTTTTTCAGTTATAAAAAACATAGATAATAAACAAACCAAAAACAAAACCTAAATACTTTTTTTTGAGGTCTAAAAAGCTTTTTGTTGAAACATTACCTTTTATATCGCATATCTCAAACATAACATGCCCATCTCAAAAAAAAAATATTTCCAGTTTTTTGGGCAAACCGGTCAATGACTCGCTCAATGTCAATTTCAATATGTCTGTTGATATGCAGCAACGCTAAGCCCATCAGACGAATTTCCGTCATAGTGTTTTTAAGTACTTATGTTTTCAATCTTCTGAGGCATGAGAAGCTTCTTTCTGACGAGGCATTACTTACTGGCAAACATCCAAGAATGTTCTAATCAATGGAAAAATATTGCCACACTTTTCATTGCCTCGAAAACGTTATCAGGTATGTTTTGATTTAAGCTTCTGCCTACTTCTGACCAATATTGTTTCCAAATCCTGACTTCTCCTAATAAAAGTTCAAGAATTTGTGTTTTGGATTAATAAAACAGTTTATAGTATTTAGAAACGACTGTAGTTAATTTTGCCTTGATTGGCTTCATGTTAAACTTGGTATGTATATGTTCCGGTCAAAAATACTTTCTTATGTCTGAATTGATTTTGTCTAAAACTTGTTTATAAATAGAAACTCTATAATACTGTTCTGTATTTTCAATGGTTTTCGCGGTAAGTTCGTAATGCATTTGTATATTTTTGGTCTCACGGGTTGAAGGTCAAACTGTCCCAAAATATTGTGGAGGGATCGCCCCCATCGCCCCCCCCCCTGGGACCGCCACTGACTTAACTGTCCAACATTTTTAGCATTATTCCGGTCAGCTGAAGTTGCCGGTATTTGCAGGTCCAAGTTTGTATTGTTCCCTAGAGATGGGTTGGGTTCCCTAGGGATGGAGAGGGATGTGATGGGTTGGGTTGGGTACAATCTATGTATTTAAGTACCTATATGTTACACTCTTATAGGTATATTTTTTATTTAATGAAACAAAAATTATTCATTACCACAGTTTTATTTCACTATTCCCCTCTGAAAATATTTTGCCGGTACCGAATTTTCCTATGCAATTTCCCTATAAAACAAAATTTGGGACCGAATTTAACCGTTATTTTTTACCCCTTTTTTTGCCTATTCCCGTACAAAATGATGTGATGGTGTCCGTCTGTGTGGGATACGATAACTCATAAGCTTTTAGTAATTTTTTAAGAGTTGTTTTTTGTCTAGGACTCTAAATAAGAGGCCAAATTAATTTTAAATAACATCCAAATTCGACGATATTAAACATATTACACATTATCTAAATTGATGCCGGATTGTTTTTATAGGCGAGTTTTAATGTTAACTAAAATAGAAATTTGTTGAAGTGTTTGTTCACCTATACGAGATATCGCGCTAGGATACATTTCCATAATTTTAATGTAAAATAAACATTTTCGACAAGCTATTTCCTTGTGTCAAATTTGCCTACATGACTAATTAAAACACTAAAATCAATTTTGTTAAATTTCATTTGTTTTATGTACCTATTTGATATCACATGATATAATATGAGCAGCGGCGTGCCCAGGGCGTGGGGAAGTTTTTGAGTTAAACTTCTTTCCCCAGAGACCTAAAAATAACTACTAGTTAGAACAGTCTCCAACAATATCCACCCCAACTGCCCAACCCTTCCTCCAGAGCCACTGTAGTAATGTGGATCGTTTGTACCTAAGTACTCCAATAGCAATCAAAGTGACACATGAATCTTTACATTTCTTACTCATTAAGCCATAGTTATCAGTGTCCTTCAAAATCCTAGTTTCATTTTCTAAAAATCTGTAAGTTAGTTTTACATTTGGCGTTTATCTTAGATGGCGGTGGAAAAAACCCGCTAGGCAAATTGTAACCCTCTTGCGCTAAAAGCAAATTCGATTGAGAAAATTAGTGTGCTCCCCATGTTGTACTGACATTATTATGGTGATTTAACTGATATAAGTTAGGTTGAATTCTAATAAATATCACTCCCAAATTTTCATAAGAAAAATTTCCAAAAGAATTTGCTATAAAAGTTCGCAGACTTGTGTGACTATCAGCCTTTCTCAATACTTTTGGCATGGCAGGAGCAGTCGCACCTTTTTTCGATAGGGGAGGCATGGGCGGTTTAATGAATCTGTGGTTGGAGAAGTTTATTTTCAATGGTCAGAAGAGAGTAGTGAAAAGCCGCGCGCATACGACACGCGGGCATACTTTCTGCTGTGACTCGCTTTGAGTCAAGGCGCATTTGTTATGGGCTTGATTAGCATTTTAGCATTTTTAAAGCAATCTAGAGTAATTGTTTACTATTTCAAAAATTACATTTAAGAAGATGATGTTTTCTAGCCTTGCTTTCATGATGGAACTCACCAATTTTAAATTAGTTCCTAAAATTATGTCTTAAATGTGCTGCAGGCGGAAACTCGGAGAAAATTATACTTAAAATTACATTATAAATTACACTTTTTGAATGGTGTTCACAAAAATTAGTTAAAATTAAACTAACAATAGCAAAATTTGAATTGCCGAAAATTCTTCAAAAATTTGGATCTCGGTGATTTTTGGGTTTTAGTTTTTTGTATATATTTTTCTGTTTACATAAATGTGTTGGTTACAGGTCTAAAAACAACTATTTTGACAAAAAAGTAAAAAAAAAATAATTTTTAATTTTATACTAACAGCCATCGACATCTAGATTATTTATATTTCGACTCATAACTTCGTGTACCGCTCTACAGGTGGCGGCACGTTGGTCGATATAAATTTTAGACTTTTTGTTTTATATTATCGTTTAGTTTGTTTGAAGCTGACTTTAATTCACTGAACAGAAGTGAACAGAAGAAGAAGCTTTTATTAAATGCACTCAAAAGTAGAAAATAATTTTTTATCTTTCTTATACCATAATAAAAGCGATGGTTTCAAATTAAAAATTTTAACTTTTGGTGTCGTATATCGGTCACATCGACGATTCACCTAAGAGACAATTGTATTACTCTATAACCTAAGAACATTTTCAAAGGCTTGGCAAGCACGGCAATCTCACCCGTTCTCAGCTTCTTTAGATGAAAGCATTATGTTTATCATTCGAATAGAAGAAGAATTTACTTCTTCTTTTGTAGTTCTCTCTTTGTCACCGTAACGTTAAAATTGTTAATTTGCACCCATCACTTTTATTATAGTATAAGAAAGATAAAAAATTATCTTTTACTTTTGACTGCATTTAACTAAAGGTTGTTCTTTCAGTTTTTTTAATAAAAATTTATTTTTTAATTTTTAGATTTGTACCCTAAATCGTTCATTTTGAATCCGCCATATTGAAATTTCTAAATCTGATCAAAAATTCATATCCCTTCCCAAAAAAACCCCTGTATGCCAATTTCGATTTAAATCAAACAAACAAACACACTTCGCTCGTTAGAGTAAAGTGTTTACCTAATAATATCATATTATGGTATTGTAGCCTGAACTATAAACGCATACCAAATTTTAACACACCCTTAACTTTTAGATTTATACCCTTAATCCTCCATTTCCAAATTCATAATCCCCCTCCTTAAAAACGCCTGTATGCCAATTTTGATTGAAATCGAACAAACTAAATTTTTTTCCGCCATCACTTCTTTCGTTAGAGGGATGTGGGTACCTGAGAATACCATATTATTGTATTTTCACCAGAACTATAAACGCATACCAAAAAATTGGTTAGCAAAACATGATCGTCCATCTTGAATCCGCCATATTGAATTTTCAAAATCTGATCGAAAATTCGTATTCCTTAACCCCAAAAGCCCCCGTATACCATTTTTGGTTGAAATCGGACAAACTTAGGTGTTTTCCCCCATCCATTCCCCTCGTATGAGACAGGGGTGCCTGATAATGACATATAATTGTATTGTCACCAGAACTATAAATGCATGCCAAATTTGAAGGCAATCGGATGTATGTGTATAAGTTAGTTAAAATTGGTTAGCAAAACATGACTGACAATCGTCCATCTTGAATACGCCATATTGAATTTTTAAAATCTAATTAAAAATTCTCCATCACCAAGTGCCTCAACACACCAAATTTAAACGAAATCGGGCCTACTTCAACTGTACCCCCCTCCACCCCCTTCGGGTAGGGGAGAGCTGTCAATTTCATCACACTATATTCTTGTGTTGTCACCGTAGCTATATAATCGTGCCCAATTTGAAGCCGATCGGATGTCGGGAAGTCGGTCAAAATTAAGTTGCAAGATTCCACCTGAACAAACATACATACATTGCAAGTTAAATAAAAGCTGTGCCCGAGTTTCTATACCCAACTTGAAAAATGACAAACTTTCATAAAACCCCTGTTTTACCCCTTAAGAAATGAATTTTCAAGGTATTTTTGTGTGTCTGTTCCTCAATCACGCAAAAACGGCTGTGTGACCTGGATTGAACTAAAGGCTTATTTTTATTTGATATTTCGCTCAATGATAGCTGTCAAACGATACTATTTTTCGACCGTTAATTTAAAATAAAATCAAAACTTTTATTTAAACATTTCTATAGATAAGGAAGATGTTTATCCTTATTTTGATTCAATGGCCACTTTTATTGATTTATAACCGAGCGTATTATTGTCGAAAGTATTATTGCGGTTCGAATTTTATGCGAGAGGCACGAGTCCAATTTTTTCAGTTTATATATTGAACAACACAATGGTGATTCAAATATTGATTCGGTGTAGATTGTTAAATTAGAAAATAGACAAGCATGCGGATCCAGTTTTATTTATTAGTTTATTACTGCCAGGCTCGCCAAATCTAATGAAGAATCCGGACCACAGACCTGTTTCATCCTTATTCGGATTCATCAGGGAATCACAGGACTGCACCTGGCAGTTGATGCTGTCATGCCGTTTTCACTTTTATTAATAGTTTTATCAAATTATTGCAATGTGGCGCACCCAAGAATTGACTTCGGGGGAGGGGGTGTAAAGGATAAATAATAAAAAAAAAACTGAATCTAAAGGAAAGGAAACAGGTGTTTACAAGCGCGGACCCAAAATTTGATGACAAAATCATGCGCAGGCAAAGTTCTTTGAGAAAATAACACTTAAAATGCAATTTTTGACAAAATTGTACTAATATTGGTGGGGCTTTGGGAATTTAAATTGTTTATTTTCCATTAAGGCTATAGTTTAGTATTTTAAGTATAAAAAAGTACAACTGGCAACGCCTTGTTCTTTAATTTTTTAATCTTTTGCTAGAGTGCACAGGGAAAACTAAACATCAGAATTAGCTGAAATTTTGGAGGGGTGATCATTTTTAAATGCTTAACAAAAATATCTGTGAAGGATTTTTCAGAATTCTCAATTATTTTTTCTTCAAAATAAAAGCTCTGGTGCTGTCATCTATCCCAAAAGCCAAAATAATTGCGGTTGAGAACAAACCCGATTTACAAAAAACATAGAGAAATACTCACAATTTCCTCTGGATTACATTTTTCCTTTTTATATTTCCTTTCTTTAGCGAAAATAAAAACTAAGTTTCGTTTTTTTCTAAACGCCTGTGCACTCCGGAAAAGAAAACCGATCAATCAATCACACTTCATTGAATTTGGGAGACAAACGCAGTTCAAGTGTTGGCCGATAGATGGTGGTAACTGCAGGTGTTTTGTCAACAAACTTTAAATCGGGCCGCAGTGGGAAAAAAACCATTCGATGTTATGTTTATCTTTAAAAAATGTATTTTTAAAGACATTGTTCTAAAACAAATATGAACCCACTCCGCGTGTGCGGTCGCCCGCCGAAAAAGGCCTAGCGCTGCGCGGACATTACCCCGAGTCTATCAAAGAACTAAGAGAACTTTACTGGCTCGCTGGGATTACTAGGAATTCGCATAGAAACATTCGGCGCCCATAACCCCACATAATTTTGGTTTTATTTTGATTCAACCATATTTTTAAATTTAAATTATTGCGGCATAGTTATGTGCAAGTGTTGAAATCTTGGAGTGCAAAGGATAGATTTTAGAACTACAGTTTCAAAAACACACGGATACTTGAGTACTAACAAAACAGGTCAGTAAAGCACCATTTAGAGGTTGGAAAGACTCTTGCTAGTCGTTAACGCTCCTGTTTAAAATAGTATACGATTATTTCATCTAGCGCCAGTAGCCGATTTTTAAATCTGCAGGCTTTTAAGTTAACCTGTTGTCGGTATCAGCTAGCGGGAGTGTTTCCAATTCAATTATAAATGCACCTGTAAATGCAACCTTAAACATTACACCCAGTTACTTTAATACGTAGTTGGGTAGCGTTTTTTTAGCAGGTTATTCGGCAATACATTGTTTTCTTTTATTTTAGTATTTTACTTGGTTTTTTTAGCGGCGCAGAACGCGAAAAGTCAAAATAAGTAACCTAACCCCGAATTTTTGACCCGGTGCTAAAAAATCTCTGGTGTCCCACTGTGGATAAACATAAATAAAGTCTCCGCGTTGATATGGAAAACAAATTCAAAGAAGTAAAATTTTGAAAAAAAATCAGGTCGACATAGTCAAATTGACTTCCCGTACAGTGTTGCTTAAAACAAAGTCCCAAATTGTAGCTACGACCTTAATTTGTTTGTAAAAATGACACTTAAAATAACATTTTTTACACTAAATCACAGGCAAAATGTTTTGAAATTTCCCTGTTTATTTTATTTTTGCTGTTATTTGATTGTGCCAATTGTAACCAGGTTTCTCGGAGGGGGGGATTATAACCCCAAACTCCGCCCCCCTCTTGGTGCGCCGCTGGACTGAACCACTGTATTTGTTTCTAACGCGCATATTAAACGACGTGAATTTTTATTAGAGCGGACTGTATTAAAATAGGAAAAACAAATATCGCAAAATATTTGCCGGGGTCCTCTTTTTTTCTTGTTGTGTCTGTTTTTAACCAACTGAAAATTCTCAAGCTGCTACATGTCATCGGTCATCGTGAACTAGACTCCATCAGCTCATGCCAACGTCACGTTCAAATCTTGAAAGTTCACTAAGGCGCTTATCATGTCGTCATATAATAAGCCCACTGAAACGCTGTTATAACTATAAGTAAAACCTTAGAAAGTCTCCGGACATTTACTCTTTTACTTGTTTTGTCCGCTGAAATGTGGGGGTCCGTCTAATAAAGGTGTCCGAAATGAAAGCTGCTAGTGTATTTAGTTAAAGTTTCCATTCGTCCGGGGATGTTCGTGTGGTTTTATAAGATTTTGCACCGGCATTCTGTTATCAGGTTCTCAAAGTATAAGCAAGGACATTATTGTCTTTAAAAACGATTAAAGAACCTTTCTCCAGTTTGCGTCTTTAATCTTTTTAAAACAAATAAACACAACTCTCACTATCTTTTTAATTCGAAATTTATCTTGACTTGCTATTGTAGATTTCGTTAATTTCTTGTGTTTTCAAATAAAAACAAACGACTCCAGAAAAACTGTGAGATGTAGGTTGGACCTTTTTTACACATAATTATAGATGGTGGGATGTCTGGTGATGGCTCTCAAGGCAATAAGACAAAAAGAAAAAAGATAAGAGTTGACAGAGTTAAATGATGGAAAAATGTCAAGGTTGGTAAATTCGGATATAATTTCGGCGATTTTACATTTTTCGACATTTTTATTTTCGACACTTTGGTATTTTGGAAATTATTTGCTGTTTTTGACTAAGATATAAATAAAATTTGGAGAGGCTTGCAAATACCGGTTTTTCAACAAAAATTAAAAAAATATATAAAATTATTTTTTTATATATATGTAATTATAGGAAGATAAAAGGGCCGAAGTTCCACTTGTCCCTAGGAAGGTACGCGACTGTTTTTCAGGTTGAGGCATACGCCATTCTGATGTGTGGATATAAAAATCTGGAAATTTCCGATTCAGGCAAGGATATTTACATTTGCTCAGATAGTAGGGCTGCACTGTCTGCTGTCAGGTTGGGCAGGGTTAACTCTGCCCTTGTATTGAAGTGCAAACGTGTCTTGACAACTATGGCAAGGCACAACAAGGTCAATCTCCTCTGGGTCCCGGGACATGGAGGTGTACCGGGAAATTAAGAGGTCGATAGATTAGATAAACAAGGATCATCAACCGATCCGGTAAGTCCGGAACCCATGCTAGATATTCTCGTACTCAAATAAAATGCCACTGCACTCGATTTGACGTCAGGAATATAGCGTCGAAGTAAGGCTTGCACTTGATTTGTTTTTATGTGTTATTGATTTTTATGGTTTTTCCTGTAATTGTGCACAGTGGTTTATAAGTTGTTAAAAAAGATAATAAACTAGTAAAAGCCTTATGCCGTTGAAGTGCTGCGTGCCAAAGTGTCGCGGGAATTACGGGGGAGCTAAAGGTTTCCGTTCCTGACTTCCCATCAGACGCCAATTTATCCAAAAAAATGAATGTATGCTATAAGGAGGAAGGATTTTGCAATCACGAAGAATTTCAGGGTAAGATTTGCAACAATTTATCCGTTTTATAGCTTATAAGCCATAACCTACTAGTTTCTTTTCTTTTTGTTATATTTTGTTTAATGTCTATTTATACTCAGATTTATTAGACCAATTTGTAGGGTTGAGTTTTAATTTTCTGATTTTTTTGTCAGAAAATGCCTTGGAAATGAATATGTTTAAAAACCATATAAAAATTTTTTTTTTTTAAATATAAAATAATAAAGTTTGGTAATGTAGGATTTAATAAAAAAGTATAACATAAAAAAATTACAATAAAAACACATGTGTTTCAGAACAACACTTATTAGTTGTAAGGCTTAGAAATCGAGCATCAATAAATCCATATAGGTGATCACTCTTAATCAATGCCAGTGCTAAGATAGTCCTTGGAATAGTTTACGGTGATGGTCCAAAAATTTTGCGGATCAAACAAAAACCTAGACCTCAACGTACATATTTATACCTGCTCTAAATTATTTTATGCACTTCAGGAATTAAATAGGTACTTTTAATCCCTCTTTTTAGGGACTAAAGTGACACTTTTAATCCCTAAGGGATTCAAAGAAAATTTAATCCCTAAGGGATTAAATATAAATTTAATCCCTCAGCTTAGGGATTAGAAGTAAAGTGCCGTTTACTCCCTTAGTTTATTCCCGCCGCGGGATTAAATGTGGCACTCTAGTTCCTAGATTTATATTGTACTATTTTATTATTTTGAAATATAATCTGCTGTAGGTAAAATTTTATATTGTTTATTCTCAGGTTTGTGAACCAAATTTTATACCGCTACCTTAGATGGTCTTGATATCCGATTAAAAATACCTCGACTGGTAATCATGTTTTATTTAATTTTATACCACCTAAGGAATAACCAAGGAGGGAAATAAGTAAAAATTCAATCCCAGGGATTCAAAGAACCATTTTATTTTTTAAAAACAGAGATTAAAAAGTACCTTTTATGTTCAGTTTGTGTGTGCTAAAACATAAAAGTACATAAAGGTATGTATATAAAGTATATAAATATATTTTTAAAAATTTGATTTTTATTTATTCTACTGTAAATCATATCAATTAACCTAGGCGACCCTGTTGACATTGGCTTTTTATTACTCTGGTATGCCAAGTCATAACGGCCCTGAAAAGTAACTTAGACAGGCGCTCTGAGGAGCTCTGGAATAGCACACAGGGCATGAGACAGGCGAAACTCCTGGGGGCTGATTCTTGAATAAATCGCACGGGAACGGTCCTCTCCCTGATATCGACCAATAAAAGGCTTTGAAGCGATCACGAGTTATCCGAAACCTATCAGACCACGCTCGAACCCCATCCGATTGCCGAGTATCGAAGGAACTTTCCTACACTTTCGTACACCTGCCCCCGGACCAGATGAGCGAGCACTCTTGAAAAACGACAATCCGGTCAGCTTTGCGCCTGCACCATGCAAGCTCGGCATCTTCTGAGCCTTCTTATTGGTCGAAACGAAGGATGTGAACGTAACGTAAGGTGAGCGCCAAAAAAACAAAGTTCTTGGTAGGAAAGACGTGAAACTAGCAACAGGCCTCTTAACAGGACACTGCCGCCTTAAAAAGCACCTAGAGACGCTGGGAATTGCCGAAGAATCAGAGTGTCGATGTTGCATAGAGGACGAAGAATCGTCCTGTCAGGCTTGGGCCAGGTCAACCTTGGGAATTATCTGCTGGCCCCAGGCGATGTACGAAGGTTGCAGCCCAGAAAAATCTGTTCTTTTGCGAAAGAGGCAGGCTTCCAGGGCTAAGCAAGGTCGTCTACGTACATGGGAATATAAATCAAATTTCCTAAAAGAGGTACCAAAGGTTGATAAATTAATTTTTAGGGACTAATATATCTTAGAAACGAAGCAAGAGAGGCCAATAAAATTGGAGATACTTTTAGTTTTCTTTTTAAAATGAGAAACAAACAATTGGGACGTTTTAAAAAAAGTCCCCATATGTTTTAGTTTAATTAACTTTTAGATCCTTTAAAAAACTTTATTTACTTTCCGAATTTACCGACAACGGTCTTTTCAAGTAAAAACAAAATTCAAAAAACGAGTTCGTGACTCGACCGGACCCGGGCGGCTTTTGAGCCGCAGTTCTTTGAAAAAATACTGAAATTCTTCGAAATGGAGCTCGATTTTGGACCCGAGATAGCACTGGTATTTTCATTCAGCGGTCCCACATCGTATACAGGATGATCCAAATTCGATGCTCACCTAAACGGTAGGAGAGACGAAAAGCTTTAAATTTTAGATTTTGTTTTTCTGGGCCTTTATTCTTCCTAAAAAAGCTTAAAACTTGCTGCACGAAGGTCAGTTTATGAAATTTGACATTTCAGTGTGACAGGAGACCGTCAAGGTCATTTGCTTATGAACACGTGCTTTTTTTCTTTTGCGGTTTGGTTCATGAAGGATGGCAGATATAATATTTTTTAACCTTATTTTGACAAGTCACTTGACGTTTTTGGGATAATTTATTTTTCGTTTCTACCCAGATCTTGTAAACATTTTTTTAAATTAAAATTTAGATGCTTGCGTAGCTCCTACCGATTAGGAGATCTCCATGGTGGGCAGCGAATTTGAAACACCCTGTATATATTGAGTCTTTAATTTATATGCATTGTTTTGTGGACGAGGATTATTGAAAGGGACGGAAGTCCGATAAGATTCTTCGTTTGGTTAATGAATTTTATGGTATTTTGGGATAATTTGTTTTTCGTTTCTCATACGTAAAAGGACAAATAATTGAATGAGAAAAAACTATTTATTTAAAGTTTTATTTGAGAGACGAAAATTCTTTCAGTATAGAACCGGAATTTGTTTTATTTAGATATAAAAATTAAAAAACTAAGTAGATAGGTACTTCCTTGTAAAGTATTTGAAATTATTAGGCAAAATTGCATTTAATTCCTAGAAATTAAACAAATTTTTATCATATTAAGACCGCAAGGAAAAGTTCTATTAATTCTTCACAAGTTTTTTTTGAAATCCCCGACCGGTTTCGACAAAAACGTCATTGTCCAGGGGGAAGTTGGGTCACAATTCTGTAAAACTGAAATAAAATCATGCTAAGAATAATTAATTTAAAAAAAAACCTACCTAACACATTTGCAAAGTGCGGTATACCTATAACACACTAAACATTTTATATATTTATAAATAAAATAGACTAAACAACAACAATAAAATGGTCATTTTTGTGTGAGGGTTTTAAGTACTAAAACAAACAACCTTAAAAAAACAGGAGGAACCAGAACCAAAAGAAGGGACCAAGACAAATTTAAAAAAAAAACAAAAGAACAATTTAGGGCTTAAAAAGATTTGCTATGTATGCCGCCGCTTTAAAATGACTTTTTATGGGGTCGTTACTTTTTTTCTAAATATCGCGCCTATATAAAAAAGTTTTGTTTTTTTTTTAACACAAGCAGTACTCTGTCGACGATACCAATTAATTCACATTCAGTTTTGTTTTGTTTTTAACACGTAAATGTTTTGATTTTAATAGTCCTGTAATGTTAAGAAATTTCTGTTCTTAAAATGTGTCTATGTTACTGTGTTATATACCGCACTTTGTGAATTTGTTAAATAAGTTTTTTTTAAATTAATTATTTTTAGCATGATTTGATTTCGGTTTTACTTTGACAGATTTGTGATCCAACTCCCCCCCCCTTTTAGTCGAAACCGGTCGGGGATTTTAAATAAAATTTGTAAAGAATTAATAGGACTTTTCCTTGCCGTCTCAATATGAATAATCTTCACTCTGGAGACCTCACTCAACTTAAATTTTTATCAGTTAATATTAGAATTTATTTTGTTTAAATAAAACAATCAATAAAAATACCTGTAAATTATTTTATATTGGAATTTTTTTTTTGGAAATTTGAGAGTTAATCCAAATTTTGCAATTTTAATATAATTATTTTATTTATTAATTCTTTTCCTAATAAAAGGGACTTAATATCCATTTGATCTAGCCTGAATGGCCTTTTTTGTCTTAATATTTTTAGAGCCATATCGGACATCCCACCATCTATAATTATGTGTATAAAAGGTTCATCCATGGTTTTTCTAGGGTCGTTTGTTTTTATTTTAAGACACAGAAAATTAACAAAATCTACAATAGCAGGTTAAAATAAATTTCGAATTAAAGAGATGCAGTAAGAGTTGTGTTTGAGAGTTTATTATTTTCTATAGAGATAAGATATAAAAGGCGCAATCTGAAGAATTTTTCTTTAATCGTTTTTAAAGACATTGATGTTCTTGCTTATACCCTAAGGACCAGATAAGAAAATGCCTTTAGAAATGTATTAGGGTAATTTTCCGTAGTGATAGTATTGTTAAATGAAGTTAAGCTACACAGATATTTTATCTGTATATCACCCTGTCACCCCTGTGACCAAAGAATTTGGCGCCGTCATGTATCCATTGAATCTTTGTTACAGCCAGTTAGTTGTTATTATCAATAATTTGTATCATATTATATTATTTTTATTTTACGTACTATTATTTCCTGTTCTCCTGTCGCCTTTGATATATTACAACAATTCCTTTCCGCTCAATAAAGTTTTTATCCTTTAATTTTCATGAGGTCCAACATAGATTATCTTCTTCTTCTAGATATTTAACAAAAATAGCTTTTTGTTTCATAATTATGTCCCGTTCTCATCACAAACTCAGTATCTTGTCCAACAACTATTCAAAGACAGAAAACTCGTAATATAAATAATTCTTTTAAAGATATCGAAATTAAGAACACTCTGTTAATGGATCCTCTTATCCGCTTTATCTAAAAATGCTTAGTGCAAGAGGTAAATGTAATAAATAGTAGAAAGTTGGAAGCATTTCGTCAACACTGTACTCTCTAACTGGATAGACAATAAGTTTTACCAATACTGGAGAGAATTTCCAGGACTTGCACATTCCAAAAAGTTCATTACAGAACCCTGTAGAAAGAGGGCAAGAGATGCGGAAAGTGGTTGATTTATATAACGTACAATGCAAGCTCAGAGTACCAATGCACAGAATGGGCTTAAGCGAGGACACCAAATGTAGACTCGCAGTGGAAAATCCCAGATACCATAGTAACAAATGAATTAATCAATCAATCAATCAAGCTCTGAGTCAAGCTAAAAAAGTACTAAGAAGTAACTAAGAAGTTAAATGACACCTTCGGAATACAAACCATAAGAAAATTGTGATCAAGCAAATAATGACACCACTCTATGACTTAACTGTGTAAGTTTTGATTTAAATATGAATGGATACGGATTGTTAGCTTATGGACTAAATTGTTATCTAAAAAATGGTTTCGCTGACCGTCCTAAAGTGGAATATAATTAAAAACTGGCCACAGAAACATTGTTACTTTTATCCCGAGACATAAAAGCCTCTGATGAAGGTCTATTACGCAATTAAATCTCAGGAACTGTTAAAGATAAGTGCCGGTCTTAACGACATGTTGGTGATTATTTTTTAGCGTTTTATTGCTGTAGTGTAGGTGTTTTAGTTTTACTGAGCGGGACCAAGATAATACGGGATTGACTACCTGGTGACATAAATTCTACAAGGATATTAAAAAATTAAACAAGGTTAAAATCTAAGCGGAGTTAAGGCATTTATTGTTCGAGTAGGACCTAACTAAGGGCACATAAATCTGTTGATCTTCGATAACTATGAAGATTTGGAAATCTCCAATTTATCACAAATTTTATCTAAAAACCAGATAGTTTGCTTATTCTAGCCCTTATTATTTCTTTTACTTAAATAGATTTGGCGCCTTCACCATGTGCAGAATCCTTTTTATTAGCGCTTTTAGAAAAACTTTTTAAATAGTTTCTTCTTCCAGGAGTTGTTGGGTTCCTGGCAGTCAAATAAGATGTGGGGGGATAATTCGTCATTTCCATCTCATACTCTACATGCAAATCTCTGCTCTTGTAAGTTTAGAACCTGCAGCAATGCCTAATAAGATTTCATTAAAGTTCTGGTGTGATGATTTTTTGGCCGAGTTTGATTCCATTGGTTTTGTGATATTCTTTGGTTCACCTTTCTAAGCAGCCACGTTCCAAGGTTTTTGATAATGCTAATCATAACCGATAGCTATAAATACATCTTTGTTTTTTTATCTAATTCTCACATAACGCTTTTTTATAAAGCTGGGAAAGGTCTGTTTATCTCGAAAACATTAACTTTCTGCTATTGATTAAGCATTTCTTGACGCATTCCGGTGTGGATATATCACTTTCCGGTCGAAGGTAAAACAGAAAAAAAAAACAGAAAAAAAAATCGCGTTGGCCCGACCGGGGCGCTTATATACCTACATAAAAAATGGTCCCCTAAAAGTCGTCTAATTGATGTGTCGTTTTTGTTTTGCTTAATTCAAGGCTCGAACATGGTTAGGCCATTAAAACGTCGGCCGTATCGCGGTCCGATCTCTGACCCCGATAGATGATGGGCCCAAAGAGAAATTAACACGGACCGGTGGGTCGGTTTTCCATACAGCAGTGTTGAAAGTATTAAGGGAAAATTCATTAATGATCTTACCGATGCTCATAACAATGATAAAGCTAAATAAAACTCGAAAGGCGTAAATAATGATGCAATTATTAAAAGTTAAATTCATGAACTGTTAGGGATACTTTTGTAGGGTGTCAAATCATATAACTCTGCAGTCTTCCTCGATATTGCTAAAGTGGCGTGGAGAAAATGTATTAA
Organism: Oxystoma pomonae; assembly: GCA_963921995.1. Taxonomy (NCBI): domain Eukaryota; kingdom Metazoa; phylum Arthropoda; class Insecta; order Coleoptera; family Brentidae; genus Oxystoma; species Oxystoma pomonae. The sequence continues at coordinate 5,504,535 of OY998170.1, forward strand.
TAATCTTGCTAATGCACATACAGGTACCAAATAAAACAATAGTAAGGTGTTGCTGATAGATGATGCACAAAACCCAAAATATTGAAAGCGTTAAGGGAAAATTCATACCGATGCTCATATACTAAAGGAAACAATGATGGGGTTAAGTAAAACTAAGGAAGTTTATATAATGATACATTATTGAAATGATTAAAATTTGCAAACAAAAACTATAAGAGACACTATTGTATAGATGTATTAAGGGTGTCTTAAAATTATTTCTGATAGATGATGTACAATTAACATGCAACAACATGATACAGCAGTCTTGAGAGTTTTAAGGGAAAATTCCTTAGTGCTCATATTAAAGGAAACTATGAACAAGGTAAATAAAACCAAGGATTTCTAAATAATGATACAGGAACAAGGCGTTATTAAAGATTCAATTCATAAACTGTTAAAGATTCTATTGTACAGGGTGTTTTAACGTTTGCACATTAAAAAAGTCCATGAGTTCTCATGCATCAATAGATAATACACAAAGCACAAAAACATATTAACTTGACCTCCCTTCCATACAGTAGTGTTGAAAGTGTTAAGGACGACGCTAAAATACTAAAGGAAACAGTGATAAAGCTAAATAAAACTAAGGGGGTATAAATAATCATACATAATGAAAGCACTTGCCAAATTGTTTCCGAACCTATGGGTGTTCGCCCTTCTGCCTTGTTGGCTAGAACGTCTGCACTTTCCCCCATAAGAAAGGTAGAGATATTGCCCAGCATTTAAGTGACAATCAAACCAACAAATAAAACATTAAAGTGAACAGTTTAATACAATGATTTTATTCCCTACGCTTTCCCTTAATATTCCACACAAAGTTTAGTTTATATTTTACTCATCGAAAATTCTACTGCAAGAAAAGAAAATTTGAAACTAGACTTCAATCTTTAAATAAGAGAAAACCTGCCAGTATTCCATTTAACAACGATTCAATCGACTTTCCTGAGGATTTAATGCGCGCTTGTTGTCACACCAATTTAAATTTGAAACGGCTATACGCAATTAAAATATTCAGCAAGATCTGGCTAATTATTATTGTACCGGATTTGCCGCAAAACCTGAGAATAGGGAGCTATTGCAATTCTTCACTGGTTTGGTTGACACTACTGTTATGAACTAAGTCAAAATTACCGAGTTTATATCGTAAATTTTCCGTCTTTAGCCGCAGATGTAGGTCTTAGATATTTGACGTCATTTAAGGAGTTTCAAATACTCTGTATCTTCTGTAGTTCAAAGCCTTACAGTTGATGTGACCTTTGTTTCTAATTGATTCCTAATCCTTCTTTGATAAAGTTTAACGAAAAAAATGATTTTATTTAAGAAAATAATTTTAAAACAAAGCATAACATGGGTAAAATGGGGTATAGTAAATCGCTCGACTTGCGCAGAAAGTCTATAAACTGTGAAACCTAACCAAAATTAACCATTTGATCATTTTTAACTTTGAAAATTTTGGTGAGGACTGAAAAGACACAAATTCATAGAACTGAGAAGAAGAAGAAAAATTGTGGTTTGAAAGCTAGCGAAAATTTTTTTGCTATATTGTTTGCAAGATTAGTGATTGAAAATAATGAAAGCAGAGGCTGTGGCATTTCTAATAAATAATCAAACTATTCGTTTCTATTAAAAATCACATTTATACACTCTGCAAGGGCGTTTTAAATTGAACGTACCCCAGTACTGGTGAAACTTATTGTCCATCTAATTTGAGAGTGTAGTTTGAAATGGCCTAAAAAAGATTACAGAGACTGGATTCTAATGAATTTTTTATTGTCTTTATTGTGATTACAGGCAATTTTCTACATTAAGGATTACGGGCTTTGCACAGTTTAAAGTATACAATAACTCTATAGCCTCTAAACACCGTGCTACAGCTAAAACAATTTCAAATTCTAATCCCCAGTCTTTACAAAGATAGTTTCGATGTTCCAGTTTGTTTTCCGAATGTTTTGATTTGTTAATTTGTTTTGCAATGGTTTGCTGGTGTACATTTAGACTTTTTGAATTTTTGATGGCATGGTAATGTATAAAATAAAAATTATTTAGAGGGGGGAAAATCTCTGTTAGTAAGTTAATAATATTTTATTTAGACGACAAACAATTTTTTTTTAATATTGTTTTATTAGAATTAGGGTTTTCTAAAGAAAATAAATACGTCTTCAGTACGATTTTTTTTTCTGTTTTCATGAACATGAATCTAGTGTAATTTTATCAAAATACTTTTTCTGCGATTTGATGTCAAAAATGTCAAATTGTCAAAGCTTCATCGATATTTTCGATTTTAGTTTAATTTTAAGTCAAAAATATTTTGTCAAAAAATTTTGCCATTTTGAGTAAATAAGCAATTCTAAATTTGGTTAACACCCCCCCCCCTCCTTTCTCTAGATTTGAGCCCTACTTGTAAGGACCTGTTTCCTTGTATCAATTATGGTCACATTTTTAATTCCAATTAAGTTTTTCTTATTATTTATCCTTAACCCTCCCCCCCCCCGAATTCAATTCCTGGTTGCTCGACTGATAATTGCACCGATATTTCATAAAAACAACAGAAAAAAAAACAAAAAAAGACTATTACCTTCAACATAGACCAAAATGATTAAAACATTCCCTTGTTAAGATCAGTGAGTGCAGTCAAAGACAAATGTGTGGCGCCAGGCAAATTATTTTATCGTAAAAACTTTAATAAACAATAAAATAAAAAGCCCCAGGTTCTTTCCTGTATCGAGGAGCTTGTAAACATTCGAAAAAATTACAATTTTAAAATAGTTAGTTCGGAATAAAAATTAAAATTTTGGCTTGCTGCTGGTTGCCAGAACCCCGAAAAGAAAATTAATTTTTAACATGCTGACGGTTTTACAAATTTTAACATAAAAATTACCCGTGGAGAACAGCGAGAAGTATCTTGTCAAAGCGCCCCCTGTCGAGAGGATTTAGAATTGTTTTGTTATTTTTAACCGTTTCATTCGAATTTGGAAATATAGGCTCGGTCGGATCGGATGCTTTAATAATAAAAAGGTTTTAAATTTATTGTTGGTTTTGAGTAATATATTTGTTTGTTTTCTTTTTGTATTTTTATTAAGATGGTTTTAATATTATTGAATATAAAACTGGCTTCAGATTCCGATACAAAATATACTGTTTTCTTTTAGACCAATAGAAATTGAAACAAAAATAAACGTTAAAATAATTAAAGTAAACAAAATAGATAGGTAACTAAATTACAAAATTAAAAAATATAAACACTAGCCTTTTTGTTGTAACTAGACAAACAATAACCACAAAAAATATTATTTAAAAGAAAAATAACCCAAGTGCGCCTGTGTAGGTTTGAAGTTTAGTTTTTAGTTGAAAGTTAGTTTGTAAGGGTTCCTGAATCGTATAAAATACTCGCATTAAAACGACAAATAATCTACTTATTTTTATTATTCTTACAAAAAAGTTATATTTACTTGAGTTTGGGTGGAGGAGCCTCCATGAAAAAGAGTGCGAACATTAAAAAGTGTTGATTGGAGAAAATTTTAGCAAATATCCAAAATGTTCGGTGCTAAAAGCATTCGCACTTCGTTATCCGCATAGCTTATCCTGGTTTTTGCCAATAAAAAGTTATGGTCACATTTACATGGAAAAATTTATTCGGTAATCAAGATAAAAGTGCTAAAATAATCATAACTTTTGTCGCCACCGCGACCGTTAAAAATAGAATGTCCAGAAATGTGTTTAACATTAAAAAAAAATATTTTGACTCTCTATTCTATGCTGTTCTTTGAAGGTGGCACTAGTAGACAATGTTGAAGTCTAGGGTAAACAAACCAACCTCCGCTCTTTCACAGTTGAAATCTGTTAACTCCGAAAAGTATGGGTTTCCAAATACCCTTGATGGTGAAGCTTTTTTGAGAAAATTTACTTGGGTTCCTCTGTATGAATGCTGTGCCTTCTTGGCGACGATCTTTGCCTCTTTCCATTCCATATGATGTTGTTTTCCTAGCAATGTTGAGGTACTTTTGATCCAGTTGTGTCCCCTTGAACTTCCATGGGTTGGCTGGTTTATCCGATTTAGATATCTCCACACTAGCATTGTTGCTGGAAGATTCAGTTCTTGGTGATGTGGCGATATGGTTTAGTTTTGTTAATTGACTTCCCACATAGCAATGAAAGAACATTTATATGCATAGCATATGCGTTAAACATCCTCTTGAGGATGTTCTTTTGAGCACATCTTTAGCATATGCTTGTAATGTACCATTTGAGTAGGTCCTTTTGAGTACATCTTTAATACATGCAAAGAATATATCAATTTAAAAAAAAATTTTGGTCAGTTTAGCGCACCATAAAAGAACATCAAAAGAATGAGCTTCTAAGTATTTTCTTGGCACATGCTAAGGTTATACCACTAAAGAAGGTTACTATTAGAATATCTTTAGCATATGCAAAGTGTATTTCACTTTTTGAAACATTATTATTTGGTTCTTTTAGCGCACATGCTATTGTGGTACTGCAAAAGAACATCTCTATGCACGATACAATAAAATCATGAGCGTTTGATTCAGTGCACTCAGAAAACCATCCCAAGTGAAGTGACTATACTTCCACCAAACGCGAAAATTCTCTGATTAAGGACCTATCTTTTATAAGCGCATGGTACAGTGAATAAAGCTTTGGTATCTCAACCTGTAGGTTTTGGGTTCGAACCCCGTCGGCATGTCGCACTTTTTTTATTATTTGTTTTTATATTTTTTCTTAGGGTTTATTGTGATGAGGACATGGTTTTTAGAGCCCAAAAATTATTTTTTATTTTATTTAAAGCCATATTTTAGAAGTTAACGGTGCTAAGGATGACCCGTTGCTACATGTGCTAACCACATGGAAATCATCTGATAAGAATATCTATTAACACCTCCAAAGAACCTGCATAGAATGTGATTAGGGCGGAACGTAACATATTCTTAGCACATGCTAAAGATGTTCCAATGTTAATATAGAACATCCTTAGCATATCCTTGGTCTTCTTCAGGATATTCTATGCACATGCTAAGGATGACAAATTGCTATGTGGGTTCTTATTAAAAAAACGAAAAAAAAAGTAAAAAAACCTCCAAATCAGTTACATCAACCGAAAAGAATTTAAAAACAAAAGATCAAAAGTTTTTGGGTGGAAATAACGAAAATTCAATCTTGGATGAGCATCCCACAATGATCACACAAAGGACCAAAGCGAAAAGAGAAATTATTAAACGACGTTTCACCCTGGACAACCAGTGTAGGCTCATCAGTGGTTTCACTGGTCACCCTCCCCAAACATCATTAAACACCTCATACACTTTGATTTCCAACTTTGAATCACTCACAAATAGGCATCGTTCCGCACTGGTACTTATCCAAGTTACCTGATACGGATTCGTTCCGGCGTGTTAATATTTCCAATAGGATTATGCTCCTAAAGCAATTAAAAACAAAAAAAGAAGTTAAAAACCTCCAAATCAGTTACATCAACCGAGAAGAATCTAAAAACAAAAGATCAAGTAAACTACTATTGGGGGAAAAATTCAGGTCAGTTTCGCCCACACTTAGGTAAAGTAGTGAGATTTTTTACGTAAAGCACTTGGGACCGGCTTAATATCACCTCATTTTCATTCAGGTATTGATTTTTTCTTTAAGCTCCAATTTTTTTATCAAAAAGACTTCCCCCTACAGATACTTCGCAATAGAAACAACATCATTTATCATAGGGTGGCTCAAAATTTGCAAATTCCCACCCCAACTTAATTTGCATCAATCATTTTATCCGCCCCGAAAAGCTATACCTAGCTTATTTGACGTGATGCCAACTTTGCCAATCAATTAACAGATTCTTGACTGATCGCAAAAGTGCCATTATTTTAGTAGTGAGATTCAGTGCGTTTTAGTAGGTATCAAAATAAGGTTAACCGATATAACATAAAACTATGAGATACTAGGATGATTTTGGCCAGGCAGTTAACCTTACCTTTACGCTGGGTAGGTAGGGTAGGTAGGGTAACTGGGGATTTAAAAGTTACAAAGTTGCTTAAATAAAGATTGACAATATCCCTTAAATACCTCAGAATTATGTGCTTTTTATGTGCTCCATGGAAATAGAAAAAAACTAAAGATTTTTTACTTTTTTACTGATTTTTAAAAAAAATCTCATGGGCTTGCTAGGTTTATATAAAGCTAGTTTTTTTCTATTTCCATGGAGCAAAGCTAGATTTACATAAACCTAGCAAGCCCATAACATTTTTTTTTAAACAAATATTTAAGGAATATTATCAATCTTTATTTAAGGTTGGGCTTTCTGGGTTTATATCAACCTAACAAGCCCATAACATTTTTTTTAAAGATCACTGAGAAAGTAAAAAATTTTTACTTTTTTTCTATTTTCATGGAGCACATGAATATTTTTAACGTTTATTTAAGGTTGGGGCCAAGGTTAGGCTTGCTAGGTTTACATAAAGCTAGCAAAACTACCATTTTTTATTTTCTCAAAAAGTCAAAGAGCACAAAAATTTAAAAAAAATGAGGAAATTAGCAGATAAAAAGCACATAATCCTGGAATTTTTAACATTTTGCGAACCTTGGGTAATTATAGTATCTCATAGTTACATGCTTACAAGTTTGGCTTGGTTAAGGGTCGGATTATCAATAGCGAGTCAGATATGTAACCCCCGAGTTAACCTTTAGCTGACTTAGGGCGGGTTTCTCAATAGCCGGTTACCAGTGGGTTAAATTAATTCGGGTTATAAATCTTAGTTTTTTGCTGTTTAGGGCCAATATTTTTTTTTAGATTAACCCTGGGGTAAGATAACTTCCTCACGTCTTGAAGTCAGGGTTAGCCTGGAGGTAACTTTAACCCGCACTTTAATGATTTTTCCAAGGTAATTTCTCAATTGAAGCCAATAGGCATATGGTGTTTCCAATTCACAACCAACAGTGTAGGGATTAAGGTATCATCCCATTCTTTACCCCGAATAAACTATCCCATAATCGCTCTCTGTCACTTTTCGTATTGATCCCGTATTTACACAAGAAATTTTTGTTGTCAAACATTTTTCTAAGAGAAATTTCACGGTGGGCGCGCCGCATGAAAGTTTTAGCATAATAGGCTTAAAATGTTAAAATGTTTGTCCTTAATGGTCAGAGGATTTGGTCCTGCGCCCCCCGCCGGTTTGAAACATGTTTATTCTTAAAGGTTTGCCTATTCCGTTTCCGTGTTTTGTTTACAAACCAACCGAATATTTTTGAAAATCAAAAAGCCATAGTTACGATCCAGGAAAATGAGATTAGCAACACTGCACCCATACCGGTAATTATCATCGACTAGGTTATTACATCATTGGTAATTACCAAGAAATCGCAGTAAATCCGTCACAGAACTTCGACTGAATACCGGAACAGTACTGCGATCTGTACTAAAACCCTTAAAAAGCTACAATTATTGATCCTTGATTTTCTTTGGCTCGAGTTTCTCACCTCGGGTAAAACAACAACTGTCAAAAACGGTATACAGGGCCTCTACCTATAGGTATTGCTGTGGCTCCAATAAATCGACACACACTACTAAGAAAGCAGCTTGCGTTGGAAGAGAGTTAAAAAATTTAGGCACAAAACTAATATGCAGTAGGTACTTAAGGACTGAGAAAACTATGGAACAAATTCAATTTTTTTTTTAAAGGTCGTGGGTAAAAATAGAGTATTTGATTGTTTACGACTGAAATAAAGCCAAAATGTTTTTTGAAAAATTTTCTTAGGTCGTAAGTAAAAAATAGGACTACAATATTTTAGTGACATTTAATGCATAGTCACGCCATTTGAGAATTTTAGTAAGACATTGTTTTTAACTAATAATTCGGGTTTTCATAACCTACCTCATCTATATATTATAAAAACTAATATACTTCATGATTAGTTTAATATTAAATCTCATTAACTTATAGCTATTTAAAATAATGCCAAATTAAACTGGTTACTTTTATGTCTCTTTAAGTTTCTCCTATACACAGCCTCTGGTTCCTCTCGACAAAGCGTCCAAGAATAATCCGCTAACATTGAAACATTCGACTTTCCTTGTTATCTTTTTTCCATATTTGCAATTTCTTGATTGAAAAAGTCTACGTGAGAGTGTAGAAAGTGTATTTTTAAGGACATATTACATCCCAAATTTTCATATGTTTTTCGATGTTTGTTTACAATTTCTGGATAATTTTCTGCTCCTTTATTCCCAAGAATTTGGTCGCCACTATTATTTTTCCTTTTCCCTCAAGCATTGCCTTAAATCCCGAATCCACGAGAACCTTTCCTGTTTGGGGTCCCAAGAAAATTCCCTCTTTAATCTTGGCTTCACTTATTATGGGAAACTTAACTTTATGTGACTGAAGGCAGGAACATAGAACATCTCTTTACCGATAACCGATCCGAACAGTTAGAAGAATTCTCAAACCAAGGCATAGATATAACACCAGAGAAAGTAAAACACTCAATATCTTCAGCTAAAAACAGAACAGCGGTAGGGCAAGACGCTAAATACGCTGGTCAAACTTTTTAACTTGATTAATTGTAGCGGTAAAATCCCTGCTGACTGGCTAAAATCAACTTTTGTTACCGAGTGATTACTGCCTAATCAGCCGAATGAGTCATATGTTAAAAATATTTTCTAAAGATTATCCACAAAAGAATTTATGGAAAATGCGAATCCTTTATGTGCGACATGTGGATTTCGTGGTGGGTTCGGGACAAGAGAGGCCTTGTTTGGCATTCAAGTTTTAGTTCAGCGGTCTAAAGATGTGTCGGTGCCGGTATATGTCTGTTTCATAGATTATGAGAAAGCATTTGATCGAGTCCCACACGAAAAGCTCATAGAATCGCTAAAAGAAGTTGGTCTAGATGACCGAGATCTAAAGATAATCGGTAATCTATACTAGAATCAGACTGCTCAAATAAAGGTTGATGACCAACTGTCCGAAGAGGTCAAAATAAGAAGAGGAGTACGCCAAGGTTGTATATTGTCTCCGCTGTTGTTTAATATCTATAGTAACAAAATAATAGAGAATGCACTTCAGATCTGCGAAGAGGGTCTGACCATAAACGGCATAAAAATCAACAACATACGATATGCCGACGACACTGTCATAATAGCAGACACACTGGAAGGCCTGCAAGAGTTGTTGAATCAAATTGCTGCCAAAAGTTCGCAATTCGGGCTTAACTTAAATGTTGGAAAAACAAAATATATGGTCATATTCAAGGAAAAGAACATCCGAGGCGTACAAATACTTGGGTTGCCTCCTCAATGAGAACTGGGACAACATGCAAGAAGTTCGTGTAAGAATTGAACAGGCTAAATCATCTTTTATCAAAATGAAATTAGTGTTGTGTAGTCGCGATCTTAATGCTTCGGTGTTATGTTTTTAGCATCTTATATTATGGCATGAAAGTTGGAGGCATTCAGATGTGGTGTTATCGTAGAATACTAAGAATATCTTGGATAGACCGAGTAACTAATGTGGATGTTCTGCTTGGAATAAATAAAGATCTTGAAGTTTTATTTGCCATCAAAGAACGAAACTTGAATATTTTGGCCATATTTTGAGAAATGACAAATATAAACTTTTAAAATTGATAATAGAAGGCAAAATTGAAGACAGAAGCGATCCGGGTCGTAGACGCAAAAGCAGAAACGTTCGAAGAGAGCATGGCACTTGAAGAAGAAGAAGAAGAAGGCAGGAAGATCTTTATTCATAGCTTTATCGCAGGTTTTAAATAAGCCAATTTTGATATGTAATGGCGGAGTAAAATTTTATTGGAAGGAACTAAAGGACTCCCGGTATCAAAGATTGTCTTTGCAGCCAACTTCTTCTTTTATATTGATCCTTTTTAGCTCGGCTATCCCATTCGCATAAAAGACAACAGTATTTTGTATAGCGTCTAATCCGTGACAATAAGTTAATAGCATGACCCGGAGTAAAATATTTATGGATATGGTATGATATGGACAGGTCTACTGCCCGTATCGTGCGTCTTGCATCTATAAAACTGGAGTATTTTCATTGCCGACGTTTTTTGTTGCATTGACTAGTGAAAGTCTTCACTAGCGATCTAGAACACACCTCTTTTTTTTTAATCCTGTTTTAGTGGATATTACTCGTATTGACCAATTTTTGAACCCAACCGAAACCAATTCGAAAAACGGAATACTCTTTTTCAAAACATGTCTATTATTAGCGAGATTTTTCGCCATTTGGGTGGTAAAGAGTGGTTTTCGAAAATGTTTTTGTCCATTTCCTGTTGTTAGCAACGGGGAGTCTTTTTACAATGGTAAATGGTTTGTAAGATTTAGGGATGATGGGTCTATTTTGTCAAATCTGTGAAGTTTTTGAAAGTTATCTTTGTGATGGGTAAACCAAAAAATTTAGCCACAAAATGTCCAACATAATGCAATTATTTAAGAGTTGCATGAAAACAGTTTAAAAGAAAGTAGAGATCAAATACTTGAAATACTACTTGATCAAGAAAAAAGTTAGTCATAACAGTGAATGGGATTTTTTTTTAATATTGGAGTTTTTATTTTGGAAAAAATTCTGCACCGAAAAATTTGATGTTTTAAAAAATTAAAAATGGTGCTAGAGACCTGTCAAAATTCGTTGGTATATTGTTAGGTGCTGAATGGTTAAAAACAGTGTCGCAAATAATACTGGATTATCTTATTTCCATTCATGAATGGACCAGACCGTAAAACACATTCTGATGACGGCACCTAAAAACAACGCCACCCTAAATTTAAAAAAAAAGAAACTAAAGACGAAAAATCAAACCACACGCTTACCTGACCCGTACAACTGGACGCGTGGGTAGTGGAACAGGGCTCTTTCTTATCTGTTAGGCTCATTTATTAAACCTCTTGTCTACACAATTAAAATATAGGGTGCGCCATGAAAAAAAGACTTTTTTGATTTGCTATAGCTCTGCAGGCGCGCGAGTCACAGCAGAAAGTCTGCCCGCGTGTCGTATGCGCGCGGCTTCTCACTACTATAGAAATATCTAATAGAAGGTTTCCTCGCTGCTAGGTTCTCTGTGTCCTGCAGCTATAATTCCTGGCAACACTGTATAATACGCCGGCAGCAGAAGTATTCCTGCTTTTATGTACGTCGGGAGGTCATTGAACCTGCTGAATGCATCGAGCATTGAGTAGCGGTCGCGTAATTTAGGCGAGCGTGGAAGCTATCATTGGACCGTCCACGTTTTTATGATGACGTAATTAACGAATTTGCAAAAAGTGATCAAAGAATCGAATAAGTTTAATCAATTGCTATGTAGAATTCATCCACTAACAAAAAAAGATTCTTAAAGGCTGTCAGACTCTTCAGAAAACGGAACAGCTCTGGATAACGTTTTTATCTTGTATCTTGAAAATTTCGTTCTTAAGGTTGTAGTTAGCAACACTGTACGGGAAATCAATTTAACTATGTCGACCTGATTTGTTTGCAAAATTTGACGTCATTGAATTTGTTTTCCATGGCAACGCGGAGACTTTATTCATGTTTATCCACATTGGGACACCAGAGATTTTTTAGCACCGGGTCAAAAATTTGGGGTTAGGTTACTTATTTTGACTTTTCGCGTTCTGCGCCGTTAAAAAAACTAAAAGAAAACCATTTATTGCAGAATTACCTGCTAAAAAAAGCTACCCAACTACAACAACTCGGTGTAATGTTTAAGGTTGCATTTACAGATGCATTAATAATTGAATTGGAAACACTCCCGCTAGGTGATAGAGACAACAGGTTTACTTAAAAGCATGCAGATTTAAAAATCGGCTACTGGCGCTAGACGAAATAATCGTATTCTATTTTAAACAGGAGCGTCAACGACTAGCAAGAGTCTTTACAACCTCTAAATGGAGCTTTACTAAGTAGTACTCAAGTATCCGCGTTTTGAAACTGAGGTTGGGATGTAAAATCTATCCTTTGCACTCCAAGATTTCACTAGTAAACTTGCACATAACTATGCCGCAATACTTTAAATTTAAAAAAAAATGGTTGAATCAAAATAAAAACTATGTGGGATTATAGGCATCGAATTTTCTATGCGAATTCCTAGTAATCCCAGCGAGCAAGTTCTCTTGATTCTTTGATAGACTCGGGGTAATTCCCGCGCAGCGCTAGGCCTTTTTCAGCGGGCGACCACACACGCAGAGTGAACAATGTTTTTCAAAACACATTTTTGAAAGATAAACATAACCTCGAATGGATTTCTGTCAGAAAATGTAAAAATACTCTTCTGTCCCACTGCGGCCCGATTTAAAGCTTTTTGACAAAACACCTGCAGTTACTATGGAATCGTCTAAATTCTGCGATCTATCGGCCGACACTTGAACTGCGTGTGTCTCCCAAATTCAATGAAGTGTGATTGATTGCTCGGCTTTCTTTTCCGGAGTGCACAGGCTTTTAGAAAAAGAGAAACTTAGTTTTTACTTTCGCTAAAGCAAGGAAATATAAAAAGGAAAAATGTAATCCAGAGGAAATTGTGAGTATTTTTCTATTTTTTTTGTCAATCGGGTTTGTTCTAAAGCGCAATTATTTTGAGGCTTTTGGGATAGATGAAGCACCAGAGATTTAATTTTGAAGAAAAAAAATTGAGAATTTCAGCTAATTTTGATGTTTAGTTTTCCATGTGCACTCCGGAAAAAGATTAAAAAATTAAAGAAATTAAAAAGTGCCGACAATTTAAAAAGGTCTTTATTGGTGAAAATATTCTCAATGAAAAATGTTCCTGAAGTTTTTAATGGAACGCCCTGTACAGCCTTATTTGGATAATTTATGTTATTGATAGTCCATGAAGGACTGCGGGAGACTATTCATCTTCGAACGTTGTGGCTTGTATAGTTTTCGCCAAAATAAATGAACTTGTAAGCTTTGAGTAAGATGAATAAAAATAAGAGATACACATTTAAAATTTAGTAACGAATGGACCAAATGTTTGCTTTACCCACATTAATTAACGTCTAGTCTAAACGTAACACACGTCGCTCATGTGACCTTGATAATAAAATCTTACGCAGCACCGTAGAGATGGGATTCTGGTACCCATATATGAGCGGAATTGTTTTGTTTTTTTAAAGAAGATCACACAGACCAGTAGTAGTATAGGGGCGGCGCGTGGGCCTGACAATTACGCCTCTTCATGGGCCCTTTCTGCCATACCCCGTTCCTTACCACTATGCCCCTACTTCCGCTGCACCTCTGTCTCCGGGCCTCCCTGTCTTCTTTACGAAGTTCAATATGTCGACCCATTTGAGCGAGTGCAGCTCTTCTTCCTCTATCGTGGGAAATCCTTACTTCAGCTGCCTTGATCTGGCATATGCGTCACACTTGCTATCAAGTGCTGCGCCGATTCCTCTTCGAGCTCGCAAGCGAGACACACGGGATCTCCTGCTACTCTTATTTGCGTCAGATGTCAGTGAGCATCCCTGTCAGCAGTCCAATGTCCTTTCGGGTCTTGCCTAAGAGCCATTTAGTTCTGGCTATATTGGGACCATCCACGAATAGCTTGGACTGTCTGCACTTTGACTCTTGCCTCCAGGACGTCTTCAGTTCATTGTTCCCCATTTTTTGAGCTCACTCTGTACCTGTTTCCTTGTTATTCCCAGAAGAGGTTCCGGTCCAATGTATTTCGGTTTCGGCCCCTAGTCTGGCAAGTTCGTCCGCTTTCTCGTTCCCTGGTATTTCCTCATGACCTGGGATCCACATCAGTGCAACACCGTTCTTAACTAAAAAGCCTGTTAACTCCTACCGCCTAAGTGCCCTTTAGCCTATTGTGGCTGCCATTTTTATAACCAAATTAACAAGTAAACCATGGATTTTCTGTCAGTATGGTGTCAATATGGCACCGATCATAGGCCAAAGGATACTAAAATGAAAATGAGTTAACTGGCTTTTTAGTTGAGAATGGGGTTGATCAGTATCACCCTTTTGTCTTGAGCAAGTGTTTGCATTGCTTCATCGCACTCCTCCACCAGATTACTAACTATTTTGGGTGCACTTAGAGCCTTGAGGGCAGCCTGGCTGTCGGAGCATATGTATATGTCCCTCCTGCCATTTCTGACCTCGGGTAGGGTTGCTGCCATGATAATGGCATACACCTCCGCCTGAAACACCGTAGACCTAGACTTTCCGCGTACACGCCTGCGTCTGTTGTCTGACTGGCTGACAGTTTAGAGCCATCCGTGTAGCAGACCGTCGCCTCTCTGCTTAATTCCGTTCGGAATTCTTCCCTTTGTCACTCATTCCCTTCTGGTATTGTAACCTTGTACTTTTTATCGAACCTCCATGGTTTAAGCGGTGCTTTCACTGGCAGTCTTAGGAGGAGCAACTCTTTCGTCACCAGTCCCTTGACCGCCAGATGGCCCTCTCTTTCCTCCCTGCCCTTTCACAGTCCCTTCTTCTTGATCCAAGTTGGAAGCCAGGAGAGACTCAAGATTGTTTCCAGAGCGTAGATGGGGGTCGCCCTCATTGCGCCGGTCATCCATCTGCAGGAAAGCCCTTGCAGGCTCGTAAGCTTTTTGGATATGGTCAGCTTCTCTACAGCGGGCCACCAGACCACTGATTCCTATTGGATGCTTGGTCTTATGATGGCCGTGTATAACCAGTGTAGGATCCTCGGGCTAATGCCCCAGATTCAACCGACTTTAACAGTTGTTCTGGCAACATGCTCGCTCCACAGCGTCACCCCCAAATACTTAAGTTGTGATACCAAAGTTAGGGGTCTGCTATACATTATGGGAGCTCTGAATCCCTCTAGTTTCCTCTTTCTGGTGAATAGGATCATCTCGGTCATTTCAGGATTCACTGAAAGACCATTCTGGCTATACCAGTCTTCTATGATTCTTACCGCTCTTTGCTTTTTTTCGCAGGCTGTGGCTAGAAAGCGGCCGTTAACTTTCACTACACCGTTGTCCGCATATGCTTGGGCGTCGAATCCCTCCTGCGTCAGGCGATTTAGTAGATCATCCATTAATATTCAGCACAAGTGGGGAGACAAGCAGCTACCCTGGGGGCAGCCTCCCGTCACATCCACCTTTACCTTGGACTCTCCTAAGCTGGCCTGTACTTCCCTCTCCGTTAACGCGGATTTGACCCATTCAGTCAGACTTAGACACCTCCCTGTACGCGTGCTGGTCCCTATGGAATGGTCTGTTAGCCAGTGTTCCCTCCAGGAGGTACCTGTCTACCATTTTTTCCAGTGCCTTCATCATGATGTGAGACTTATCGGTCTGAAGGATTAGATCACACAGACCAACTTTAAATTAAATCCTTGTGAGTCGAAAATGGTTATGATTACAAAAAAAATTACGATTTTATTTACTTTCATTTTTACTATTCTTAATTTAAACAATATTTTCGACCACGAGCATTGAGCATTCAAAATTGCTACAACAAGAACTTATATGCAGGCAACAACTTTAACACATTCAAAACCGTAAAAAACCATGTAACACTATCAAATTTCAAATTACGTTATTATGTTAACCATGATTTATTTTGCACAGTAGCCGAAAAAGAACGTAAAATTCGCAAAAACCAATTATAGTAACAACCGTAACAAAAGATTTAAAAGCTCTATAGCAGTCCTTTTTTTTTGCTTACTGTTTATTAACCGAATCCAAATTCTTTTGAGTCTTTGTTAGCGCGCGCATGGTTCAGATTTCATGGATTTTTTCGAAAAAGGTACTCCCTTTCGGTGTTTGGCGACGTCATAAAATCAAAAACCTGAGTCGTTGATTGGTAGCCATGTCTCAAATGACATTTAAACAGGCTTTTAAAGTTCTTTAGTTCGAGGGCTGACGGTTAAAATCTCAAAATTTTCAGAACACACCTACACACTATTTGAAAACAACATATTCGTAGCAGCTTTGGTTGAAACAAGTGTTATTAAAACTTTTTAAACCCCTGACAAGCTTTGCGAAATTTTCCAAAAACTACCCCCATTTGCTCCACCCCTAAGTTGTTTTTTTTACCTCACGAAACTGAAATAAAATAATACCTTGTCCACATTCACAGAAAATTTCATTCTGACGATGACGTGGGGAAGTCCTGACCCCATCTCGCCCAGAGAGAAATTTCTGGGTCAAACCTAACCAACAGTAATGGAGTAAATGCCGTTACGCAAGGTGGTTCATCAGCTAAGAAAGAGGACTGGCCTCATCAACCGAGAGTCCTCTGAGCAGAATTAAAAATTTGCACGGTCACTCCTACAGATAGCAACCCTTACTGAAATGCGAGCCCTGATCAGGTATAGAAAGTGAGAGATTTGGCTGAGGTCATTCTTATTAGGTGGAACCGTTAAAGTAACTACGGTGGAACGTACCACCATGTTTTATTACAGCCAAACCGTAAAGTACCTGTCTCCTGGTTGGACTAGGGCAAGTGCTTCAAATGGGTAATAAAGGGGGAATTATACAATAATCCTTTTAGGCTGACGGGTCTCACACTATCTGACTCGCCTGTGAGCGTAAGCATAGATCAGGTGCCCACGAGGGGTTCTTCTTCCATAAAAAAAAAACGGTTTTCCTTCACACCTGTTTGTAGAACCTGTACTATCTCTGAAAAAAAAGGAAACTGATTTTCTTCATTTTGATTGATCAATTGATTTACTATATACAGCAACGTAAGGTTTAGAAATTTCCTGACACTACAGGTGATTGTTGATTGTATCCCTTGCGGTATTCTTTCACCTAAAAGAGGTTCGATGCCTTCGCTAGTTTCAGCACCCCCTTTACAAGTGTCCTCTGAGGGCCTCCCTCCTAAGAAGATGCCTCTTCCAGTATTTAGGTGCTGGGCACTCAAAGATGATGTGCCATCACATAGCCTACAAATGGGTTCTTCCTGTCAAATTCCCATTGTGTACAGGTGCTTCCTCAGTGCGCAGTGACCGGTTAAGCTTAAGTATCTCCTCGGCCAGGGATGCCGATGGACATTTCAACATTGTTTTGCTATGTTGTTGCCCTGGTGTCTGCTTGCAATGGTCTTTGGGTTCGTTTCTTGCTCACCGTTCTAGGAGGCCACGTACTGAGGTTTTTGATACATGCATTTTTATTTCCCGCCACTCCCATGTGCCTCGGCACCCACGGAAGTGTTACCTGTTGTGGTTGACTAGGGTTATTAGGAGCTGTAGGCAGTTCCACAGTAGTTTGAAGTTTATTTGTTGACATGGTAAGGCTTTTATTGCTGCTTGGCTGCCCCAGAAGATCGTGATATTCTTGTTGGAATATCTACTTTTCAGGTTCTTCCTAAGGCACTTTTCGATTGCATGTATTTCGGCTTGGAATCCAGTTCCACCGTTCATTTTGGATCCTCAGTATACTACACCAATTTTCCATTATGGACTAGTGAGTCTTCCGTTTTATTTTCCCAGTTAAGCTGGCTTTGAAACTGGTTGCTGGAGTTTGTTCTCGGGATCATGTTATCACTTCTCGTGTCAAACAGCGAGTTTGTGACAACGTTTTTAATCTTGGCATATCTTGATGTATGACTTAGGTACCAGTTGTTGTTGTTGTCTGACTCCCTTACTAAGATAATGAAAGATCTCGAATTTCTCCGTTTCTCTAAATGTTCAATTAAAATTTGGGGACTGGCGCCCGAAAAGAATTTTGAAAAGACACTGTAAATCGTAAAAACGCAAGGTAGTTCTTTGCTTTGCCCGCAGCGGAATTTGACCATTTTTTTCTGCGTTCGGTGCTAAAGGTACTCGTAAAGAGATAAAAGAGACAAAGGGCCCTTTTAGATACCATATATTTTAACGTGACAAAGAGAAAATAGTGTTCAAAATGTTTTCTCTCTCTCCCTTCATATTTATTTACCGAAACTTTTTCGATGCACTATTTACCTAATCGGACGCGACATCAACTACTTTCGAACCCCAGACCAGGTCTTTTGTCCTCCAGTAGTCTATTACCGACTTAGGGATTGTGTAACTAGGTCCGCCTCCAAGTGATATCCGATTCCATCCGGCCTGGACACCAGCGTAAATGGAGGGGTAGGACCTAAGATACCTTTTTACACTTATTTTCCCTTTGTTCCTCCCCACTATGCTCACCAGACCGGTCTGATAAGCACTTCCAAGGAAGGCAGTAAAGGGGGTAAATTCAAAACTTTCTATGTTGGGAATTTGGAACCTTTGGTTGCACTAAAACAAAATTATGATTGTTTTCCACAAACCAAAACTACACTTTTTTGCACTCGACGCGCGTTTCGCTAACAATGTTAGCATCATCAGGAGACGATAAACAATGAATTAAATTAATCTACGCTCTATCTTATATACAATCCTTTAGTGGGCGGAGATAAGACCAATAAATTGTGATTGATCAAGATCTTTAATCCTATCTCCCCTCAACCAAAGAATAAAGTGTAGTAAAGGAGATGGGTCCTCTATCTTTATTTAAACTATTTCTGGATTTAATGATTTCCATACTTTCATATGCATTCAAAAGTCTTTTGTTTGGTACACTTTTTAGAAGTTTTAGGTTATCTAATGTGAATCTATGATTGTTTCCAAAAGCATGCTCGGCCACACTTGACTTTTCTGTTCTTCCGTATTTTAAGTCTGCTAAGTGTTCTTTAAAACGTGTTTGAATAGAGCGTCTCGTTTGGCCAACCTATTTTTTGTCACAATCCATGCAACTAATTTCGTAAATTCCACTTTTTTCTAGAACTGTAGTTTTATCCTTGGGATTTCCTAGTAAGCTTCTTATTGTGTTACCGGATTGATATACTAATTTAAGACCGGTGTTATTAAATACTTTGTGTAATCCTTTCGTATAATTAGGATTATAAGGAATTTCTGCATGAATCAAAATTACTTTCAATATAAAAATAACTACTACCAGCAATTAGAAGGGACCACAATGGGTAATAGTTTATCACCTTTTATCGCAAACCTATTTATGAGCAAATTTGAACCAGATATAAGTAAAGATTTTGAGTATTTTCCCAGAGTATGGTTCAGGTATGTAGACGATGTGTTTGCAGTATTCAACACTAAAGTAACTAGTGTTGAAAATTTTATGGAAAAAATAAATAACAAATTTCCCACTATTAAATTTACTTATGAAACAGAGAACAACGGTACACTGCCATTTCTAGACACTTTAGTTATAAGAAATAAAAATAAATTGGACTTTGACCTATACAGAAAAGGCACGGCCACCAACAGGTATATTCCAAATGACTCTTTTCATTGCTTACAACATAAGCTTGCAAGTTTGCACTTTTTAACATATAGATTAGTAAATTTTCCCTTAAACAAAGAAAGATTTGAAGCAGAAAAGAATAGGATTAGGAATATAGCTGGCGAAAACGGTTACGACGAAGGCTTAATAAATAAGCTGATAAATAGACATTCTTTTCAAAAGACCTTTCGGAATTCTACCTTTTTCAGACAAAAAGATACCTGCGACTCAAAATTTGTATCAATTCCTTATAATCCTAATTATACGAAAGGATTACACAAAGTATTTAATAACACCGGTCTTAAATTAGTATATCAATCCGGTAACACAATAAGAAGCTTACTAGGAAATCCCAAGGATAAAACTACAGTTCTAGAAAAAAGTGGAATTTACGAAATTAGTTGCATGGATTGTGACAAAAAATATGTTGGCCAAACGAGACGCTCTATTCAAACACGTTTTAAAGAACACTTAGCACACTTAAAATACGGAAGAACAGAAAAGTCAAGTGTGGCCGAGCATGCTTTTGGAAACAATCATAGATTCACATTAGATAACCTAAAACTTCTAAAAAGTGTACCAAACAAAAGACTTTTGAATGCATATGAAAGTATGGAAATCATTAAATCCAGAAATAGTTTAAATAAAGATAGAGGACCCATCCCGTTTAGTACACTTTATTCTTTGGTTGAGGGGAGATAGGATTAAAGATCGTGATCAATCACAATTTATTGGTCTTATCTCCGCCCACTAAAGGATTGTATATAAGATAGAGCGTAGATTAATTTAGTTCATTGTTTATCGTCTCCTGATGATGCTAACATTGTTAGCGAAACGCGCGTCGAGTGCAAAAAAGTGTAGTTTTGGTTTGTGGAAAACAATCATAATTTTGTTTTTTTTGGGTCAAAACTTTCTAGTAAAAACAGATACAAAAACATGCGGTTTTCTGATTTATGATCTGATCCAGTAACAATAATAACAATAATATGGCGGCGTCGCGCATCTAGTTGACTGTGCATTGATTTACAATGTAAGTAAAGTACTATATGCACATTTATTTCTTACTGCGTGGAAGATAGATAGATTTTGTGACAACTGTGAAGTAAGCCTCGGACTGTAAAGTTTTTTCGTGCTTCTAGTAGTGGTATATAGTTCTATAACGGAATATATTACTATTAATGGTTAGGATAAATAGTTTTTTGTAGGAAACATTACTACCCTTTAACCCATTTTAACTATAATTGTTGCTTGGGTGTTAAATTCTGCAACAGGCTGCTTTAACATCTTCAGCTGCACATAGAGTAATTTATAATGGTACCGTAGAGTACCCGCGGTGCCGGCCGAGTGGTGGTATCGTGAATAAGCTAAATAATTATTGGCCGAGACAGAATGACTGGTTCGCTTTGCGTTTACGAGCCCAACTCCCGCTGAAGCCAAATTGATAACCTGGCGTTTTAGTTTTGAAGTCGAAGGGTGTATGGAGCCGTTAAAATTAATAATTCAATATTAATATTGACTCTACCTATTGTAGAAACGTTACGAAAGCGTGGAAGAGCCACAACCTACCTTTCAACTGACCAGTGGCGGCTCACCTACAATTTCCATATTTTCAATAGTTAGTTAATAAAGTACATAATTATTATATTATCTCATATACCGGGTGTCCCGAGTGGTCTATTAGATTATTTTGGAAACTATACAATAGAAACTTGTCAAACTTTCTAACGTAAGTCCATGTAAAGTATATTTATAAAATTCTCTCGTATTTGCAGTGTTGCCATTTACAGGAAATCTTGGCAACAACTTTGTTATTTTAAATAAAACTACCTGTATATTTTTGCATTTTTTGATTCTACAAAAAATTCCAAGTACATTTTATGTAAAATGTCCTATACGTATCTTCATCTGTTTTTAAAATATCTACAGGTGAAAATTGACATTTGATAACTTTGACAGCCCGGACTATCATAACGGTTAAGGATAGAACAAAACGGTTTTTAAATTTCTATCGCAAGCTGTCGTTTTACACTATTTTTAACTCATCGTCTCCTGATGATGCTAACGTTGTTAGCGAAACGCGCGTCGAGTGCAAAAAAGTGTAGTTTTGGTTTGTGGAATCATAATTTTGTTTTAGTGCAACCAAAGGTTCCAAATTCCCAACATAGTTGAGATGGCTTCACGGTCAATGGAACTAAATCTCTATTGTAAGTTTAGTGAAGCCATCTCAGGAGACGATAAACAATGAACTAAATTAATCTACGCTCTATCTTATATACAATCCTTTAGTGGGCCGAGATACGACTAATAATTTGTGATTGATCACGATTTTTAATCCTATCTCCCCTCAACCAAAGAATAAAGTGTACTAAACGGGATGGGTCCTCTTTCAAAGTTCTTATCACTAAGTCTAAATGTCAACTTTTTAAACAGTCGGTATGCTTCAAACTCAAACATACTTCGTTTTGCGTACAAATTTTTGATTTCTAAATCTAACCATTTCTGTTTTGCAAACAGGGCTACTTTTGAAGAAACTGCAACTTTACTTGAACAAAGTTTGAAAAAACTTTGAATTTTTTGCAAGATTTTAGAAACCAAATATCTGCACCAACTAGCCTAATCTTAGTACTAAACTTACGATAGAGATTTAGTTCCGTTGACCGTGAAGCCATCTCAACTATGTTGGGAATTTGGGACCTTTGGTTGCACTAAAACAAAATTATGAATGTTTTTCACAAACCAAAACTACACTTTTTTGCACTCGATGCGCGTTTCGCTAACAACGTTAGCATCATCAGGAGACGATAAACAATGAACTAAATTAATCTACGCTCTATCTTACATACAATCCTTTAGTGGGCCGAGATAAGACTAATAATTTGTGATTGATCACGATTTTTAATCCTATCTCCCCTCAACCAAAGAATAAAGTGTACTAAACGGGATGGGTCCTCTTTCAAAGTTCTTATCACTAAGTCTAAATGTCAACTTTTTAAACAGTCGGTATGCTTCAAGCTCAAACATACTTCGTTTTGCGTACAAATTTTTGATTTCTAAATCTAACCATTTCTGTTTTGCAAACAGGGCTACTTTTGAAGAAACTGCAACTTTACTTGAACAAAGTTTGGAAAAACTTTGAATTTTTTGCAAGATTTTAGAAACCAAATATCTGAACCCAACTAGCCTAATCTTAGTACTAAACTTACGATAGAGATTTAGTTCCGTTGACCGTGAAGCCATCTCAACTATGTTGGGAATTTGGGACCTTTGGTTGCACTAAAACAAAATTATGATTGTTTTTCACAAACCAAAACTACACTTTTTTGCACTCGATGCGCGTTTCGCTAACAAAGTTAGCATCATCAGGAGACGATAAACAATGAACTAAATTAATCTACGCTCTATCTTACATACAATCCTTTAGTGGGCCGAGATAAGACTAATAATTTGTGATTGATCACGATTTTTAATCCTATCTCCCCTCAACCAAAGAATAAAGTGTACTAAACGGGATGGGTCCTCTTTCAAAGGTCTTATCACTAAGTCTGAATGTCAACTTTTTAAACAGTCGGTATGTCATAGGACATTATACATAAAATGAACCTTTTTTTATAGAATCAAAAAATTAATTATACAGGGTGTTCTATTGAAAAACCTCATGACCATCCTGCGTGTAACAGGTGATTTTTTTTTAAACCGAAGTTTTTTAAACTTCCAAATCAGTTACATCAACCGAAAAGAATCTAAAAAAGAGAAGATCAAAAGATCTTGGGCGGAAAGAACGAAAATTCAAAATTGGATGAGTGTTCCACAAGGAACACACAACAGACCAAAGTGAAAGGAGAAACAATTAAACGATGTTTCGCCCGGGGTGACCAGCGTGGGCTAGTAGTTTTTTTGTCTATCTTTTTTTTACGAATAATAAAAAAGTTAGCGGAACTTTATGAACAGTTACTCTGTACACTGTACACACCGATAGACGTTTAAACCTACAAATAACCTATTCCAATGAAAGCTTCCGCGCCCGTCTAAAGCACGTGACCGCGACTCGATGCTCGATGCATTCAGCAGGTTCAATGACCCCTCGACGCACGCGAAAGCAGACACACTGCTGCTACATGCCACAGAGAACCTAACAGCGGGGATAGCTTCTATTCGAGGAACATTTTATGTATGTCCTATACCTATCTTCACCTGTTTTTAAAATATTGACAGGTGAAAATTGACATTTGATAATTTTGACAGCCCGTATAAATGTATAAAAAAAAAACGTTTTTCACGGTCCTATTTTGGTTTTTCACAAACTATCGTTTTAGACTATCTTTAGATTTAATTCAGGATTAAAATATTCCAAAGTTAATTTAACCCTGAGTTAAAAATAGTGGAAAACGACAGCTTGCGATAGGAATGTAAAAACCGTTTTTTTCTATCCTTAACCGCTATGATGTTACGGGCTGTCAAAGTTTTAAGTGAAGATAGGTATAGGACATGATACATAAAATGTACCTAGATTTTTTTTTAGAATCCAAAAATTAATTATACAAGGTATTCCAATAAAAAAAAGGACCTCAAGGTCATCCTGCGTGTAAAACGGTGATTTAGAAAAAAAAGTGAAACCGTGGTAGAAATCTGCATAATTTCATGAGTAATTTTGTTTATCTTTTTGTGACGAATAATAAAAAAGTTTTCCCAGATGGAACTGTGTAAACATTCAACAGTCACCCTGTACACTGTACACACCGATAACCTACTCCAATGATAGCTTCCACGGTCGCCTAAAGCACGCGACCCCGATTCGATGCTCAATGCATTCAGCAGGTTCAATGACCTCTAGACGCACACGAAAGCATGGCATGCTGCTGCTGCCGACGTATTATAGCCGCAGGCCACAGAAAACCTAGCAGCAGGGATAGCTTCTATTGGATTTTTCTAGACTAGTAAAAAACCAATAGAAGCTATCCCTTAGGAATTCAAAGTTTCACTTTAGTCCCCAAAAATAGGGATTAAAAGTACCTATTTAATCCCTGAAGTGCGTAAAATAGTTTTTAGCATTTTTAATGCGATCCAAAGGACGTGTTTCCTATTTGAAAAATTACATTTAGGAAGATGAGGTGTTTCCCAACCAGCATTTTTTTCGCGGTAGGAGCCGAAAGAACATTCTTATAGCAAAACCTGCAGGAATAAATGCCTGTATAATTTGCTTACATAAGGGTTCTGTAAGACGCTACTAGGCCGGTTATAAGTGCAAAATGGGCACCGCCATATAGAGCAAAATTACTTCTATTGATAAACCCATAAGAACTGTATAAAAGATCTGCGTGACTCTTATGTGGTATTTATAGAATAGTTTTAACACCTATCCACACTATAAGGGGTTCTTCTGAAAACAATTATATAGCATTTAACTTCGATTGATAGAAGCTGAACTCCTAAAGTAAGAGAAGAAATGTTTTTTAATGTGGTTTGAATAAATATTTAAATAACAAAATGGGCTCTTTACTATGATTTATTTTTCTTCCACTGTAGGTATTAATAGCGACAACAAAACTATCTTGACAATAAATATATGTTACGCGAAAACTTTACCTATTTTGTAACACGTCCACCACAATTTTTTTAACGAACACCACTTTACTGTTAATATCCCTATCATTTATTTAAGACAAATTTCACGCGCCATTGAAATATCTTTGGTTGGAGCTTAAAATGCTGTCCGACTAAAAATAAAAAGTGAAAAAATATATACAGAACACGTTTTTTTAAGCAAATTATGCAAAATTTATCGTTTCTATGTATTTTTATAAATTATATTTACCTTCATGTTATTGAGGTTTTGGTTGCTTTTGGGGTAAATTGTTAAATTCAGAGAAAAACAAAATCATTCTAATATGGACATCTTGTTGTAAATATTTATAACATATATATATAGCAATAATACATTAACCATAAAGTAATTTTTAGTTGTAGGGATTCCTGTCCGCTTTGGTTTTCCATTATCCGCATAGTTTCCGATTTGAGTGGTCCATGTTTATATTTTCAGGTACTTTCTTTAAAGCTGATTTATAAGGTTAAACTTTCTGTTTACTGTTTGTTGTTTAAGGTTATGTGAGACGTTTAATTTCAATTGGGCAGTTAGCCAATTATGAGGATAACACAAAAGCAAGGAAAAATTAGAGAAGTAGCTAAATATTTTCATCCACCATCAATCATTAGACAGATCGTATATGATGGTTATCACCTTTTTGCTCTTGTAATGTATCTTCATAAAGCAATATAACTAATTATAGAGCCTTATTGATTTAAAATTGTTGTATTATTGGGACCCTCTTATACAATACTCTAAGAGCCTAAAGTACTTTGCGGCAATTCCGCTTTGTAGTACTACCATATAAATGTTCTTACAGAAAGAAGCAGAGCTTTTACAGGATATTCCCTTAATTGTTGCTTAAGAACATTCTTACAGAGAGCACAATTACAGGTAAAAACTTATAGAACCCTTTTTATTTAAAATGTTTGTATTATTGGGCCGGAAATACTCTTATACAATACTTTAAGAGCCTAAAGTACTTTGCGGCAATTCTGCTCTATAGAAATACTGTATAAATGTGCCTACTGAAAGAAGCAGAGCTTTTATAGGACATCCCTGTAAACTGTTGCTGTAAGAACATTCTTACAGCAATATAATCATCGCTAAACACCTTGATGAGATTTTCGAAACCGTAACACAGCAAACTGATAATCTGGTGACATTTATAAGGCACTTACATGCCAGAATTGTCCTGTGGTACATAAAAATTGTTAGTTGGGTTCTAGGGAAAGCACTGCTTTCCTTGCTCCCATGGATCGCACGCCGCTAAAAATTAACAAACATTTTCTAAAAAAACCGTCCTGAATCATAAAAATTAAAACTAAATCACGTACTCATTAGACAAACAATAAAATATCGAAATAAACCAAACAAAGTGATGTCGCACGACCCCTCTATTGTTTTATTTGTCCCCCATTGTCTTATTGTCTCTTCGTGCCGTGGCGCTAGGCTCGTGATATAGCCAGCCGATCACGTGATTTATATTGAAAAAGTCCACGGAGGTCCCGTGAGCACACAGACGGCGCCACTGTCTCCGTATGTGCTCCCGGCCGGGAGTACGCTCGTTTTTTTTTCGATGGCCGTTGCAATCAACAATAGGGAGTTAAATCTACAACTCTATTTTTGTTTTGTACTTACATTTCGATGACCCTTTGGGTCTGTCTCTCTTGAACCAATGAACCGATGTCGATGTTCGATAAAAATAGACTAAGTAGTTTCCGAGATATCACGGTTTCTACAGGGATACATCAAGGAATTTAAGATATGAACTAGTCATCCGATTATGGTGAAATTTACAGTGTGATTTACTAAGATCTAAAATAGTCACAGGTCTAAATATTTACACCTGTGGGGGGTACTAAATTTTAAAACCAATTTTTAAAAAACAACTACCCGTAGAGAAAAGACACAAAGTTATTCATTATTTTGTATTGTTATAGCAAAATACCACTGAATAACTGCTTTTTCTCTCAAAATATACCATATTTAGGGAGAAAATACCATAAAACGATTTTTTTTTTGACAGATTTCAAAATGGCAAATGGTGAATACGCCAAAAATTTGGCACATAATAGCTTCATTATCTGTGTTTGAGGTTATAAAGCTGGTGATTTTTTAGACCACCTCTGGGGGTGGCTCTATTCTGGGCGTAATAGAACGATCATACCCTGAGAAGTGACCACTTCTATTAAAATACAAAATTCCGTAGTCTACGACCGGCCCATCGCGCAAAAGTCATTCAAACGACGCACAGTGGATCGATGCAATGCTATTTTTTGGACATTAAGAAAAAATTGAAATTAACATTTTTCTTGCTATTTTGTACTTGGTTTGTTGCTGATATAGCACGGTTTAATTAAATCATAAGCAATTAATTATTTAATTTTTTCGCGGTAAGAGCCGAAAGAACATTCTTATAGCAAAACCTGCAGGAATAAATGCCTGTATAATTTGCTTATATAAGGGTTCTGTAAGACGCTACTAGGCCGGTTATAAGTGCAAAATGGGCACCGCCATATAGTGCAAAATTACTTCTATTGATAAACCCATAAGAACTGTATAAAAGATCTGCGTAACTCTTATGTGGTATTTATAGAATAGTTTTAACACCTATCCACACTATAAGGGGTTCTTCTGGAAACAGTTATATAGCATTTAACTTCGATTGATAGAAGCTGAACTCCTGAAGTAAGAAATGTTTTTTAATGTGGTTTGAATAAATATTTAAATAACAAAATTGGCTCTTTACTATGATTTATTTTTCTTCCACTGTAGGTATTAATAGCGACAACAAAACTATCTTGACAATAAATATATGTTACGCGAAAACTTTACCTATTTTGTAACACGTCCACCACAATTTTTTTAACGAACACCACTTTACTGTTAATATCCCTATCATTTATTTAAGAAAACTTTCACGCGCCATTGAAATATCTTTGTTTGGAGCTTAAAATGCTGTCCGACTAAAAATAAATAATTGGCACATAATAGCTTCATTATCTGTGTTTGAGGTTATAAAGCTGGTGATTTTTTAGACCACCTCTGGGGGTGGCTCTATTCTGGGCATAATAGAATGATCATACCCTGAGAAGTGACCACTTCTATTAAAATGCAAAATTCCGTAGTCTACGACCGGCCCATCGCGCAAGTCATTCGAACGACGCACAGTGAATCGATGCAATGCTATTTTATGGACATTAAGAAAAAAATTGAAATTAACATTTTTCTGGCTATTTTGTACTTGGTTTGTTGCTGATATACCACGGTTTAATTAAATCATAAGCAATTAATTATTTAATCTTTGTCCTTTGAACACTTAATAGCCATATGACCATTTTTTTCAAATTTTTTAATTTATTTTCTATCCTTTACAGCGTTTCTTAAAACCGTACTCATTTTGTTTGTTATATTTTTTTGAAATAATTTTTTTTAATTTTTTCTATATCTTCATCAAAATTTCAAACATTTTAAAATTCCCAATTATGCCGAATTTTGTTTTAATATTTTTGCATTCTTTAAAAACCATAAACCAACAAAATATTTTACTCGGCTGCGATTTTTTGCGATATTTTGAGAAAGACGGACAAAAGCACTAAATATGTACTCTCCCCTGTTGTTAAAAATTCTAATTGAATCTAGGGAGTTACAAATTATGATTATAATAATTTAATTTCTGAACTACTCAAGTAATTCATGTATTTATTCAGAATCCATCAGCGGCGCATCACATAAAAGTTAACAAAAAACAAACAACATTTTTATTATAAAGAAAGCAATTCAATCAAATTTTGGCAAAACTAGTAGTAGGTTAGCCCCTTCGTCAAATAGCCGGTTAAATGGACGAAATAAATTTGCTATAGTGCCACTAAAAAGAAAATACGAAGAAGAATGAACTGGAAGGCTTTGGGTTAAGCATGGTCAATACACATCAACAAGATCAGTTTTATAAACAACAAAATATTAAAAAACAAATAGAAATAAAAAAACCTATCGATAAACAAAAATCACAAATATATTAACTTATAGTATCTGCTTGCTTGAATAATTTTTTCTAAACGCCTTGGCATGGAGCCTACTAAATTTTCAAATAAATTTGTATTTTCTTCAACGATCTCTTAATAAGCTCTAACTATTAGCTCTATTAAATGGTCAGCATTCCGTGGAAGAATATTAAATTTTGTTAACTTTTTTGCAATGAACCCCCATACGTTCCCGATGGGATTGAAAATTTTTTCGTCGTTAAAAGCTACCGTACCAGGAAAATGAACTGTTCATTTTGCTTCTTTGGCCGTGGCAAATGGATGTTCTTCCAGGAAATTACGAGCGAAATTAGTGACTTGCTGATCCTGTTGGGGTGTGCTGACTTTGGTCAAGCCAGTTCCTTCGTTTCATCATACAGTTCCATCTTCTTCGTATTTTCTTTTTAGTCTTACTACAGTGGATTTGTTTGGTCTATAATGATCGGCGACCCGACGAACAGACCAACCTCCATCTAATTTTACCAAAATTTGGGATCTATCGAATTCCGATAGATATAGTGGCATTTCGAAGTTAGACAAGATTGTGACAACAAAACATGACAATGAGTGGACTTTGACACTTTGTGAGGTTGCTAAATCGTAAATCATCCTTTATCAAACAAACGGCAGGAGAAAAAAAGCATGTGTCCATAAGTCACACTGAAATTTCACATCTCGAAAATGGACCTCTCATTAGGTAGATCTTAAAAAGGTGCCTGTAGAAAGTTTTAAGCGTTTTTTGACAGCTTTAAAAATAAGGGCGCCGAAAAATAAAAATTAAAAATAAAGATTTCGGTTTTTTTCGCCTCTCTAGAACTACCCGGAATTTAAAAAACTTTTTTTTTGTTTGGTTACCGTTTAGGAGATCCCCATGGTGAGCATCGAACTTGGGACACCCTGTATAAGATTATGTAGTCTTAGTTTTTTTTAGTATTCACCTGATGATGATTGCAGATGCACATATATGAAAAAACAATCACGTCACGGTGGTGCAAATGATTTTGGGAAAAGTTGCCCTGCTTGTCGGGAGTTTTTAAAATTAAACTTGTTCAACTTTAGCGTTTCGATAATTCTCTAATAAGAGGTCGAAAAAAAACCAGAGCTCACTTGACTATAAAACTTGGTCTTTTTGCCCCCACTAGGTAGAGTTATTTGCTCGGTGAGACAAAGGAATTTCTATTGTTCAGAGGTGTTGAACGTTTTTTTTTGTTTCCTTATTGATGGCAAAAGGCAAAAAGAAGTTGGTGGTAAGAAAGAAGATAACGATGAAATTTCAAAATCAAGCGTTTTTGGAAACCGATCACGAGAATGTAGTCTTGTATATTTCTTAAAGAAACTCAAGAAAAACAGACTCCCCATAACAATTCAAATAGTACATTATAAACCTAGGAATTAAAGTGCCTCTTTTAATCCTGCGGCGAAAGGTTTGTACAATTCGCCGAGGGATTAAAATACACTTTAGTCACGAGGTTTATCCACTATTTTATGTACTTTAGAATGCGAAAAACTAAAAACAAAAAATCACAAAACTAACAGTAGACCACTTAACGGTACTCTAGTTTCAAGATTGACAGCTCGTATTACTGATAGTTGTCATTGATTGTTGTTGGCATGGTGGATTCACTCAAAATTTATTGGGCCATGGAAGTGTTGCTATGAAACAAAACAAATGTCAGTCAGTTGTTGTTATCAAACGGCGTCACCAAACGGTGAGTCCAGGATAATCGTACAGAATTTTTTTTTTTAAATGAACATTGAAGAGGCCGCGGAAGAGGCCATTGCAAACGTCGACATCAGCAAAATAAATAAAATTTCAATAAAGTTATTGTTTAATTTTGAAAAACTTACTTTAAATCTCCCAGGGGATTAAAAGTGCCCCTTTTATCCCCAAAATGAGGGATTAAAAGTACACTTTATGTAAAAACAAGTACAAGTTTTATATAGTTAGGTCCTTAAATATTTTATTCAATTTTACAGTTGATTAACACAGTGGCGCACCCAAGAATTGAATTCGGGGGGAGGGGTTAAGGTTAAATCTTAAAAAAAACTTAATTTCAAGTAAAAATGTGGCTATAACCAGGCTTCAGAAGGAGGGGGTTTTCACCCCAAACCCTCCCCCCCCTCGGTGCGCCAGTGATTAATACGTAGGTAGCATCGAGGTACACATCTAGTTACCTATATGTACTTTTCCTTCTTTAATATTGAAAGAAATATATAGTTCAACACATATTTTGCGAGACATAATTTTGTCAGCGATGATTTTTGGACTATTATCCGGAAATCAATTGGTGTATTAAAAAAGTTACACACCTATGCAGATTTACATGTGTTAAAATAAAGTCATGTTTTTTTTTTATAATTTCTAGGAACTGCCACGTTCTTCCTACAGACATCTTCCTTAAAACCAATTGAGTGAGTCGAGATAAAAGTATTCTGCGCACCTTCCACAACTGTGATAAAGGTAAGCACTCTGTATTTAGTTATATTAGGGATATTTTTTAACGCTTAAAATTTTGACAACTTTGACAGCCGGTATGGTAGTCTTTAACAACCACTACCACTACCACTTATCGATTTTACTAGAGTTTTTGAAACACAATTTAGAGATGAGAAAACATAAAAAATTTGGCTTAATTTTACAAAATAAGTGTTCTATATGTTAGAACCTTGCAATATTTTAATAAACACTGATGATGATGAACAATGAATATCATTCCAAAGTGTACCACCAAGCGTGTATAATTTTATGGTATAGGACAGAAAGAGACAGCATGGGTAAACTACTATGTTAAAATCAACGTTATTTTGACCCTAAAGGTTTTCTCATGAACATATACCACATCCCCCTATTATAATAATCATTTGTCTGCAAAGGATAGAAAAAAAAACACGATTAACTATCTTATTTGTTTTTTTTTTTAGAAAATACTTCTATTTTTGAAATGAGCACTAAAATTTAGCCCAATAACATGTACCGCGACCCCCCTAAATAAGCTGCAATGTGTGTAGTTTTTCCTATGTGATAGAGAGATAAAGCATTAATAATGAGCCTGTCTCTATCTTTTTTTGATTTTTATTTTCAGGTTCAAGCTTATTTTTATATTTTTTCATTTTTTTGTTCAGACTCAAAATCAGCATTGAAAACCAGTCTAAAAACATGTATCACACGTCTTAGTTAATGAAGATATTTTTTTGTGATTTTTGAAAAATATTTAAAAATGATAAGCTGAATAACGTTAAAACCGCTCGTGTTTCAATTTGTTCCAGGCAAAACGCAAAATAGAATTTTTGTCTATTTGTCTATCTGTTTGTTCCGACTGCTGGATTACTTGGTCTCCTGGGCAGGACATAGGCTTTATTTCGTGAAAATCGGTTCACGGAAATAAAAGTTGTGAACATTTAAAGCAAGCAAAACGGGAAAAAAGGGGTCTGCTTTTCGTATTTACGTAACTAACTTATTCATAAGGCAGTGGATGATCAGAAAACTGCACAGAAAAGAATCGGCGGGAGTGAAAGTGAGTTAAATTTAAAAGTAATTTTTTAATCTTTTTTGGGGACTTTCATTATTTTATTTCAATCTGAGTATAGAATACTCCAAACTGATGTAAATATGTCCAGTTTGATATAAACTACAATGAAAAACTCAAATTAGAGAAATTTAATTTTTAATCAATTTTGAGTAAAAATTGTATCTTGTTCGAGTCAAATTGGTGTAATAGATCTCCAAAAGTACGAGTACAATTTACATTAATATAGAGTTTAATTTCTCAATTTTAATTGAACTAACTCCAAAAATGGACAATTTACTCAAATATGGGTCAAACTTGATGACGGAGTTGTGGAGGTGATAGGTCGCTTCCTAGACACCGTCTGCAGCAGAATGCAACGAGCTGTACGAATAATAGAAAACTGGTGCCAACAGAACGGCCTCTCTGTTAATCCAGAAAAGACAGAGATGATCCTGTTCACCAAAAAGAGAAAAATGGAGGGATTGGACTTTGGTTTCAGAGCTAAAGTACTTGGGGGTCACCCTGGACAAGGGGCTCACCTAGACGCCGCATGTTGCCAAAATGACCGAAAAAGTCCAGGCTACAATGTGGCAATTGCGTTGGGTGGTAGGTCGGACCTGGGGTATTACACCCAGGAACCTTCACTGGATGTACACGGCTATACTAAGACCTAGGATCCAATATGGATCCATCGTCTGGTGGCCGGCAGTGGAGAGGACCACCATATCCCAAAAGCTCAGAAGCCTGCAAGGGCTAATGTGCAGGGGAATAACCGGCGCCATGAGGACGACACCAATCCAAGCACTCGAGACCATTCTGGGACTGCCTCCGCTACCGACTTGGATCAAGAAGAAAGCGATGGCGACCCATTTGCGTCTGAGAGACTCTGGTCAGTGGAGAGGAAGAGGGGAAGCCGTTGGACACCTAAGGGTCGCCCAAATGGCCACCAGGGAGATGCCACTTGCGTGCTTTGAGATCAAGGCAACCCGTATTCCCTGGAGATTCAATGAGAGGTACAAAGTCGAAATTCTCGATAGGGAATTCTGGCAGAAGGAGAACCTCCACCAACAGTTCGAGAGGAACGCTGTGATATGCTACACCGATGGCTCCAAGCTATCGGAGAGGCAGACAACAGGGGCGGGGGTCTACGTGCAAGACCGAGAAGAAGTTCGGATGAGCTACCCGCTCGGAGAGCAAGCTACGGTCTTCGAAGCCGAGGTATACGCCATTATAATTCCGGCAACACTAGAAGAGGTTCGCAATGGTCCGGAGGAGCATATGTACATATGCTCCCACAGCCAAGCGGCCCGAAAGTGCGCCAAAAATTGCCAATACTCTGGTGGAAGAGTGCGTAGAAGCACTGGAAGCCTTGAGTCAAGACAAAAGAGTTACAGTGATGTGGGTACCGGGACAGACGCGAGTGTCGGGCAACGAAAAGGCGGATAAGCTCGCTCGGATCGGAGCCAGCACTCAATACGTGGGGCCGGAACCACTCTTAGGTATAACAAGGAGACAGCTGCAAAGTCGACTCATTAAATGGGCTAACAATGCACTGGCAGACTCCTGGGAGAACGAATTAGGATGCAGACAGTCCAAAGAATTCATCGACGGACCGGACGCGGCCAAACTCAAATGGCTCCTGGGAAGGGCACGAAAAGATATTGAACTACTGACAGGATACTGAGCGGCCACAACCGACTCAGTAAGCATCTGACTCGCATCGGGATCGGGAATTACTCCATCTGCCGTGCCTGCGGGAGGGCGGAGGAGACATCCCGGCACGTCGTTACGGAGTGCGATGCATACCTAAGGATGAGACATCAGGTACTCGGACAACCGAACCTGGATGCAGAGGACCTACGAGCTCTCAAGTGGGCCAAAGTACTGGACTTCGTGAAGAGAACAGGAAGGCCCGGAGAGCCCACTACCGTACAAGCGGTACAGGTGGTGGATTAGGGGGCTGGGCTGGGGTAAGGTAAAAAGGGACCGCTTGGGACGACTTGCCAGGTCTTGGGCCTCCCCCTAGATACTACTACTAGTATGCGTGACTCATAAGTGCTAAGTGATGCTCTTGGTAGAGGAAAATCACTCCTAAGAATTTCACTCAGAAAATTTTGGTTTCACTCCAAAATATTTCACTCCAATTTATTTGAACCTGTATTAGATCCTTTTGGCATTTTTCACCATCTGTTGCAGGTCAGAGCATTGGGCAAACAGCGGGCCCTATCTGCCCCCCTCCCCCGCCAAATTTCATACAACTTCCGTGTTCTCGGTCGTTCCGAAAGAAAGCGATTGTGTCGCGCGCGTCCACTAATAAACATCGAAACACTAAATTTTACAAAAGATAACGCTCAGATACACCGCCAGATTAGCGTGACAAACGTTATATAGTTACCTAAACAATAAGGTAGTCCGTTCAAAAATGAGTCGTAAATAACCCCCGATGGGGCAGGGGCTCGAACCCGCGCGCCACAAGGACCCCCCCTGGGGCAGTGGCGCGCCAGCGTGACTTTACGGAAAAACAACGGTAACTGATTACGATCTGAGGTGGGGAATTCCGTTTCTTTGCGCCAAGTTTCAAAACAATTTGCGACGACCTAACCAAGGTAAAAATATTTAAAATTAATTTTTTTCAAACCACCATTACCGACCGAATTTTTCTAAAAACTATCCCCATTTGCTCTGCCACTGGAGTGAATTTTCTTACCTGAGGCTTTTGATTTCATCAAAATCGGTTTAGTAATAATGAATTTATGAGAAAATGTATGCATACAGACGACAATCGCATAATCCGTAAAACACTGATTGAAATTTTTTAATTTTTTTTGGAAACCACTTAACCGATTTTAATGATTCGCACCTCGTTCTGCGTAGCAGAAACAAGGCTTTTTTACGACTTCATAAAAAAATCCAAAAGGAATCCGTAA
Organism: Oxystoma pomonae; assembly: GCA_963921995.1. Lineage (NCBI taxonomy): Eukaryota > Metazoa > Arthropoda > Insecta > Coleoptera > Brentidae > Oxystoma > Oxystoma pomonae. The sequence continues at coordinate 5,539,856 of OY998170.1, forward strand.
CATAAGAATAAACGAAGCTCTTTGAAGGGTAAAGTTTGTGTCTGTCCGCCATCTTAGATTTTATAATGGCGGCAAAAAATATATTTCTAGTTAAAGTCTTGCTCAATTCCCTGCAAAGAACAGCTTGTTGCATTAAAATTGGTGGTATGATTTAAAAGTTATAACGGAAAACACTTTTTCCGGTTTTTTATGGTCCATCCGGTATAAACATATTTTTAAGCCTTTTCACCATATTGCAGCGTTTGGTGCTGGCTTGGTAGAATGACGTAAAAATTTCTACCGCATCGCAACGTTACTAGGATCGCAGGGAAAGATGCCAAGTTAAATTAAAATCAACTGCTCTTCTTGCTGGTGCAGTTTACAGAATTCTTTACGAAAAAAAACTTTCTCCAGTTACACCAGTCACAAATTTGAATATGTTAATCTTGGAAGGACGATTTTTGGCTTTTGTTTTTGTGCGTGATGTGTGTCCAGAGATAATTTTACATTGACACAGATTTTGGGGGAACAAAATTAATTTGAAACCTGTAAGATTATTTTTCTCGACTTTTTTGGCTCGATACCTAAACTAAGGTATTTTGGGATATGGCTGAAGGAATATTTTTCTGTTCGAGATGATATTTTTTGTCCTCAATTGCTACATTTTGTGACAAAGTAATCTTCAGTTATCAGTGAAAAGATTTTTTTATCACAAATTGTTTTTTATGGCCTAAGAAATATTTTTTTGGACAAATAAACCAAATTTATGCTAAATTGATAGAGTTTAGGGTCAAAAAATATTTTTTCTGACAAACGTATATTCGTTTAACATTTGTTTGTGACAAAGAAGTCTTTTTATGTGTAAAAATATGGTCCGCAAAGAAAAGATGAAACTGACGCAAAAAGTGATGGATATTTCAAATAAGAACTGTGTCCGTACCTGAAACCTGATTATCCAATATCTTAGCTGCCCAATATTTTTAAATTTTTGCAATTTTGGTAAAATCTTGTTTTGGCTACACTGAACCAATATATCTTTGTCTGAAAAGAACACTTTTTTTGTCCCAAAAAGGTCAAATTTTTCCTAAATTGATGCAATTTAGGACAAAAAATATTTTTTTGTGAGAGATATTCGTTCACTCATATCCAAAAATGCCCTTGCTTGCGACAAAGAAATCTGCTTACCAGAATAGTTATCTCTGAACAAACATACCTCCGGTAATGCCCGATTTATAGTAATGCGTCCGCGAAAGTTGGCGATGCCGCGTCCAAAATGGGGTGTCGACACGAACCTTAATAGGGCACCGTTCGTTATTCTTTTGTTTTTCGCGTGTCGCGACGCCGTGGCGACGCCATCGACGACGGGCAGTTTGTCAAAATTTCCTCGTTTAATATTATGATGGGCATCACAATACCATAGCAGCACTGGCGTACCCAGGTGGGTGCCCTGCGCTGTTAAGATTCGCAAAAAGAACCACTCCAAATATTATCCTTAAGCAGTGGCGGTCGCACCCTTTCCAAAAGGGGGGGGGGAGGGCCGTGAGGGTAAAATTTTGTAAAAGCAAAGAAAAAGTTTTATGCAAAAGTTCTAAAATTAATTTAACTTTCGGGTGCCGCCTATCAAATATTTTACTGTTTTTATGAAAAACCGGCGATTTTCTAAATAAATTTTCGAAAAAGTGAGGGGGGGACGATTTGCAACATTAGGCACCAGTGACGTAACGAGGACTTACGCAGGTTTAAAGCTAAATTATACGATGAAGAGGCCGAAAAAAATTGAAGGGGGTCAAAAACGCACGAACCCTATTGTGGCTATAGGTCGATATTTATTGTGGACCTGATGATGCTTCTCAAAACAAACCTTCTAAAAATGCAGTAAAAATTCCTCTCTTCTTTTTACTACACCACTGCATGACACTAGGGTTATCGCACTCGATATTTATAAGACATGGTTTGAATAAGAATATCGGTTTTGGGATGTTATGAAAATCTAACCCGCTTCTTATTTTTTTTTGTTGGGTGTATTCAGGTTATACAGGGTGTTTCAAATTGGATGCTCACCATGGGAATCTCCTAAACGGTAAGATACAAAAAGGTTTAAATTAAGGCAAAGTTGCGCAATTTGATACTTTGCTCAAAACTAAAAAAAAAGTCTACAAATTCCGGATAGTTCCGGAGATAGGCGGAAAAAACCGAAATCTTCATTTTTAGTTTTTATTTTTCTGCGCCCTTATTCTTAAAGCTGTCAAAAAACGCTTAAAACTTTCTACAGGCACTTTTTTAAGATCTACCTAATGAGATTTCCATTTTCGAGATTTGAAATTAAATTTGTGCTGATGATGATCAATAAACCCAAAACGTCAGGTGACTTTTTAAAATATGGTTGCAAAATGTTATTTGCCATCCTTTATGAACCAAACGGCAGGAGAAAAAAAGGATGTCTCCATAAGAAAAAATTAACTTGACAGTGTTCCCGTCACACTGAAACGTCAAGTTTCAAAAACGGACCTCGCAGTAGGTAGATCTTAAAAAAGTGCCTGTACAAAGTTTTAAGCGTTTTTTGACCGCTTGAAGAATAAGGGCGCAGAAAAATAAAAACTAAAAATGAAGATTTCGGTTTTTTCCGCCTTTCTCCGGAACTATCCGGAATTTGTGAACTTTTTTTAAGTTTTGAGCAAAGCATCAAATTGCGCAACTTTGCCCTAATTTAAACCTTTTCGTATCTCCTACCATTTAGGAGATCCCCATGGTGAGCATCGAATTTGAAACACCCTGTATACCTACCCTTTTTAGTATATTTATTTTTTTTTGGTTCATAGAAGGGTGATACTGAATTGTCCAAATTTGCTGCATTAATTTAGCATATGATTATTTTTAGATGCACTGTGCAAGGAACCTGAATCTGTTCCACACTTAATTTGTTTTTTGGCCACTGCCCATAAAATACAAAACAATAGCTTTTTTATACCTTTTACAAACGCACGATTTTAGTCACCTTTTGCAAATAACAAAATTATGGTTTTTTTGTCTAACGATACAAAAAAAAATGTCTTTTGCTCATGGGTGCAAAAAAAAATCCCATTTTTTCCCACATTTTAAGAGAAATGGCGTAAAATAGTAATATTAAGAAAATCTTATTATTCTAAGCAATTTTATTAGGTGTATTTCCCTCAGTTCTTTATTACCTACTTCCATGTCAATATTATTAAGTCTTACATAAAGAAAAAATAAATTCTTATATCGGGTAGGCCAAAAAATCTTGCACACTTTTAAATTTCCTATAACTATCGATCGAATATCTCGATTTCAAATTTTTTGAACTTTTTTGAAAGACATGAGACTTTTCTGATCCGGTTCAAAATTTCACATTTTGCAAAAATCCAAGATGGCGGAACGTTTTGAATATCGAGCAATTTTCACCCTCCCTGCAAAGAAAATACGTGCGGCACTGGAGAAAATCTAAGTCATTGCGAAAAGCCTTATACCAAGGCATTACTTAATTGAATCGGTTAAGAGATAAGAAAACTATAGACCTCTGAAATAAGTGGTTTTTGACTCCACATTGTCATTTGCAAAAAAAATCGCAGTTTTGGCATTTACTTTAACGTTTGATCGGATTGCTTGATTTTAAACATTTTTACATTTTTTGGTGATCAAAGCTTGCGTCTTTAACATTTTTCCAACTTCCAAGATGGCGTAACCATTGGGTAATTTCACTCCCCTAAAAGAGAAATAAAACAAAATCAAGGCCATTCTACCTCTAATCTCTGCTAGGTATATGTAGGTATTCAATAAAAATTGTGACTTGTAATAAAATAAAAAAAATTGCTGTGGTTTTAAGCTACTGATTTTTTAGCTAGAGCGGCATGTATTGGTTATTTGTTCGAGCTTAAGCTGAGTTTACTTTGTTATATACAGTTATATTTTTATAAATTTTTTTACACATTTATACTTTTAAATCAAAATAGCCATTAGTTAACGTATAATAATCTAGATCGGGCTACTCAGATTTTCTAAGCTGATCCCCATGTGTTCTTAAGACGGTACGCGTTACGCCAGTTATTAAAAGCATTGGTAATGTTTCTTTGGGGCATACTTCGATGGGCCTCTGTGATGCCTTCACACAGTTCGTTAATGTCACCGTAGCTGCGGCCATTTCTGTACACTTCTTTTTCTAAATCTCCCGAGAAATCTCCCCAGGCCATTCAATGCGGGCCTAATGAAATATGCGACATTTTCCTATATGCAGACAGGGTTAGTTTATGTCACCATATTTGATGATCAATTTTTAATTTCTTAACCAATTTAATTTAGTGATACCTTCATATACGCAGCATGGAGGGAACTTTTGTCGCATTAATTTAGATTTCGTTCAGTATAGGTACTAAACATTTTTTTTTTTCGGGGAAGAAGGGGGCGGGCTGAAAATTATCCATTATTTAAAAATGTCCGCCATCACTGATTTTTGAGAATTGTTAAATTTGTAAACACAACATAAAAGCCTTAAGTTTTGTACTTTTATCTAAAGTTGAAGCAAACAACTCCACTCAATATAAAAGCCCGTATTTTTTTTATTTCTTAACCGATTTAATTAAGTAATGCTTTGGTATTGAGAGAATACATAAGGCTTTTGTCATAATGACTTAGATTTTCTTCAGTGCCGCACATATTTTTTTTCAGAGGGGGTGAAAATTTCCCGTTATTTAACACGGTCCGCCATCTTGGATTTTTAGGAAATGTTAAATTTTGGACCGGATCGAAAAAGTATGATGTCTTGTCTTTCGAAAAAGTCAAAACACTTTAAAATCGACCGATTCGATCAAAAGTTATAGCAAGTTCAAAGTGTGCAAAATTTTTTGGCCTACCCTTTATACAATATGTCTCTTAACACTATTTAAGTTCAAGTTTCAAGTTTTTTATTTGTAATGTCAAAAGAAGCCACTCAGGTGATTGTAGACGTCAAAGAATGACATTTTTAGTACATACTAGCAGAAAGTAATATCTACATAATCCATTTATAATTATAAACTATGTATCTAGCCTATTTTATCAAGGATGTTGTTTTCCAGTTTTATTTTCTAAGTTATTTTCTGTTTTTTGTTAGGATTTTTTGATAAAGGTATATGTGATTTTTTTACTCACGTTTTTAAATTACTTTAAACCAAGGCTTGTAAAAAAAACACTATTTTACTTGCTAGTTGTAAAAACTACTATTTCGACCACCGATATGAAAAGATCATTTTTGATATTTTCATCTGCTCTCTCTTCACATTTGTTTATCGTCACTTTTTCGAGTCCCGTAGGCACTATTAACCTAATCGGACGAGACATCAACTACTTTCGAACCCCAGACCAGCTCTTTTGTCCTTCATAGTCTACCGACTTAGGAAGTGTGTAACTAGTTCCGCCTCCACGTGATATCCTATACCATCCAGCCTGGTTACCGGCGTGAATGGAGGGGTAGGACCTAAGATCCCTTTAACACTTATTTTCCCTGGGTTCCCTCCCACCCTGCTCACCAGACCGGTCTGATCTGTTATGTTCAAAAAATAGTCGTAGGTATGTCACATCAGAAGAAATGGGCTGAAAAAAACATTTTTGGTGTAAACCAACCTTTTCATCCATGAACTCACGAACCTTGTTCATAGCTTAGTTCTTGATGATTAACTTTTATTATTAATTTATTCGTTAAAAAAACCAATAAAAATTCCTCATTAAACTAACCAGCTTTTTTTCACCGGGCGCTCATTCTTCTAAAGCCCGCTTCATACGACGTAACTTTTACGTCACATTAGTGACTATTAAGGAAGTTTCCGGTCCCATTTTTGATTACAAAAATGGAGTGAGATCTAGAAAATGAGTCCGCAGGAAAAAATAGAACCTGCTTCAAGAGCCACGTCGATTGCTGCCTGAAAAATCTAAAGAGCGCTACCAGCGGAATTTTGAAGCGTTTATAAATTGGTGCGATTTGAAAAATGTTAAGAAAATTAATGAAGATATGTTTTGGTGGCATATTTTTCGGAAAAATTGACCACATTAAAGTTATCAAGCTTGTGGAATCTATACTCTACAAACAGGGCCGGCCCCAAAGATTCTGGCGCCCCGGGCAAAGAGAAAATTTTGCGCCCCTCCCCCCCACAAATATATATTTTTTTCGACTAAGAAATACAAATTATATAAAAAATCACCTTATTTTTTTAATAAAAACTCCGTTTTTATTAAATTCGGAAAAAAAATTTAACGACAAACAACAACAGAAAATATCTTAAAGAATAAAATACCTACTGATAAAGGAAATAGGAAAACTAAAATAATTTTTTGCTCACTTTTATTTTAAAAAATTCGCGGATAACACTCTTCAAGTTATTTCAACTTATTGCTTATCTCGTGCTCAATGGCTAACATTGCCCATTTAGCCGATTTTATGAATGACTTGTTCTTAAATAATTCTTAAATATTTTTAATTTTGAGAAGCTCCTCTTTCCAGTGGCCACTGTAATAGGCAACGTTAATAAAATTCTTAAGGCTATGCTTAGATTTGGAGCTATTTTGATAGAGGTTATTAATTTAAGAACCTCAATAGATCTTTCCTTTTTTAACAAGAGCGATGAAACAATCTGTATATCATCTGCCAGTTCACTATCGGTTAAAATTATTTCCAGATCTTTGCAATGGGCCAATAAATCCTTCCTAGGCATATCTTTCAATTCATAAATATTATAAAAAAATTAAAAATGGCTACTGTGATTATTTAGCAACGAATATCTTTTTTTAAGGCAATAATGGCTTGATCTATTGTGAAGAAAAAGAATTCTATTTTATATTTTTGTTTGGAATCTTGGCTAGGTTCGTCCGCACCTTCATACGAGAATGTTCTTTTTCTGCTTAAATTACTAATAAAATTAAGTTTCACGTCAACTTCAGAAGCCAGTTCTTCTAAAATGTCATCTTCAATGTTTGCATTTGTTCAATATATCAATATCTTGAGATAATCCAAAATCTTTCGTTTGTAATAGTTTGCTTATGGGATTGATGTGACTTAATATTTTGTACCAAATTACAACTGAACACATGAATTTAAACTGTTTCATGTCGGCCTGTAAAGACCAATTTTCCGGTCTAGTGACGTAAATACCTGTATTTCTAAACGGCCTCAAGCGTTGGCGCAAATGGCTACAAACACCGAGCGAGAATGACCTTCAGGTTTGGACGAAATATCAACATTTTCGTATATAACTGACGAGCCGCGGCAGAGACTGAACGCTCCTTTAGTTTCGGCCCACCCAAAGGATTTTCGTTTTACAATTGGTCCTGGTTCTGGTTGAACCAGAACCGCAACCGGTCCTTTCGTTTTAAAACAATGACGTCACGGTTGCAACACGGTTATGAAATTTTAGAACCAGCCTGGGAGGTTGGTTCGGCCCTTTGGTTGTAAACATAACCCCTAAAATTTTGCAAAAGTATAGATAGTCTTTTTTTGAATAAAATCAAAGATATCTTCATAATATTTTAAATGACGTCATTATTTTAGAACCGCTGTCAAAATTTATGTCAAAATAATGTCAACCAGAACCAGGACCAATTCTTAAATCGAAAATACTTCCAAACACAGCCCAGCAAACACGATTTGCCGGCATCGGCATGACATCGATTTACGACATCAGACCAGCAGTATTTTTTGTCCGCTTTGCGATATAGCCCCAATGTATGTTTGCCGACGCAACGGTAGACTGTAGCCCGACGTCGGACCAATAGTAAATTTTACTTTTTGCTGACATCGGCATACTGTCGCCGTACGACTAAGGTCCGATATGGTTTAACCACATGGTATTGACCATCCGCCCATATAGCTGCTTAATTTGGTCGGTCTAACGTAGGCAAGCTGGTGTCGGCCCGACATCGGTAAAGTATTCAAGTCCTACATTGGTTTCCTAAAGCGGTCCAACGTCGGCGACTGACGAAGGTCCGTCGGTGGTAGCTTAGAGCGGCCCGACAATGGCAAACCACAAAGGTCCGATAATGGGTGGATAATAATAAGGCCCCACATCGGCCTCTCAAAGCGGGCCGACGTCGGTGATTGACGAAGGTCCGTCGGTGGTTGCTTGATGCGATCCGACATTGGCAAATTATAAAGTTTCGATAATGCGGGTGCTTAACCAGTCGGGGTGGTTTAAGTGGCCGAAGATATGATTCTTGTAGAGAAGTACTACCATCTTGTCAAGTCCACATTCTAGTTTTGAAATATCTTTGCTCATATATATATATAATATTATCTTCCACTGTACAGAGAACATAGTGACATTAGCGCAATCTCTACATACTAGGAAGAAACTATTAAGCAGTTTAAAAATTTTAATGTGATGTAAAATCGTCTGTTGCCGGTTATCGACCAATCGAATAAAAATCTAATCAGGCCATAGTCGGTCCTAAAGCAGATAGAGTGCGTTTTGGCATAAAATCGACTATAGTAAATCGGACCATCGTCAGTTGCCGATTCTTGATCAATCAAACAAAGTTCCAATCGGACCATCATTGGGCCTAAAGTAGATAAAGTGGTCGTCGGCATAAAGTCGACTGTAGTAAATCGGGCCATCAATAGTTGCCGATTCTCGACCGATTAAACAAAGTTCCAATCGGACCATCATCGGACCTAAATCAGATAAGGTTTGCGTTGGCATAATGTCGACTATAGTAAATCGGGCCATCGTCAGTTGCCGATTCTCTTCCGATTAAACAAAGTTCCAATCGGACCATCGTAGGCCCTAAAGCAGATAAAGTGGGCGTCCGCATAAAGTCAACCATAATAAATCGGGCCATCGTCAGTTGCCGATTTGCGACCGATTAAACAAAGTTCCAATCAGACCGTCGTCGGTCCTAAAGTGGTGTCGGTATAAAGTCGACTGTAGTAATATGGACCTCCGTCAGTTGCCGATTATTGACGGAAAACTGAAAATCGCAATCAGTCCAACATCGGGCCAGCGTGTAGTCGCCGATGCCGACAAACTGCCGACGTTGTCAACATTGGCCTGATGCAATGCCGAAGATTTGTGTTTGCTGGAAGATTGTCCTAAGCAAATCGAGGCTCACAGGTTAACCTTTGAAAAAAAACTGCCTGTGTGTAGGGCCCTTAAGAATTCCTGTCGAGTACCCCCCGGTGGCGGAAAGAAAGTTTGTCCGTTTGTCCCCCTACTGGTAGCGACCATGGTCTACCCGAAATGAGCCATAAAACATGAAAAAATGTCAATGCCAACTCAGATGCATAAATAAAATAAATAAAGGACTCTAGGACGCACGGCACTAAAACAATGGGATACCTTTGTATAAGTTTTGACTGTTGGATACCCTTTTTGAAATATCGTTTCTCGGTTATGATTTTATTAATATTAATTTGTGTGTTTTGGAATTTAATGCTTTATTTTATACAAACATGATACAGTCGTCTAACCACCCAGCGGCGCAGAGTGTTTGGCTTGGTTTAGCTGGCCAAAAGGCAATTTTTAAAAATCGACTTTAGAAATATACAAGGTTACAGAAAAAATAGAGGCGTCCTTGTTCCACAAAAAATTAATTATTAAATAAGTCAAGTTTTTCGTAAAAAATGTTGACTTCATTTACATAAAATCCCTACGCTTTTCGGCCAATCTAAAACAAAAATTTTCTAAGCTCAAAAAATGTTTTAACAAAAAATGATTTTTAAATTTTTTATTATATTTACTTTTACAGTGTTTTAATTAAAATTTTACATTAGTATGTTCTTTTTTTGTTGTAGAACCCTTGAAAATGGCTTTCAACTGAGACCGAAACGCGTTGGGATTTTATGTAAATAAAGTCAACATTTTTTACAAAAAACTTGACTTATTTATGATTTCTTTGTGGACGCCTCTCTTTTTCCTGTAATTGAGAAATGTTCCACGTAGGAGATTTAGAAGATAAATTTGAATATACAGGGTGCTCCAAATGTCCGGAATAGTGTATTATTTGGAAGAACTATGGTTTTTTCAAAAAGAACTTATATAGGATTATTTTCGAAAAAAAAGCGGTTTCCAAAATTGTTTACCCTTTTATATAGGGTGTCTCAAAAATAAAATATAACACAAACTTATCTTTTTTAAAGTTTTACACTCTGTATATATTATTTCATTTTATGAATCCCTAAAAAATAAGCTTTTCAAAAATACCAAACCTTGGGTCTACCTTTTATCTTGAATATATTAAACTTAAATATCTATAAGAATTCAGATAATCAGATAATATACAGGGTGACCATTTAAAGAAGATAAGTTTGTGTCATATTTTATGTTTTGGACACTCTGAATAAAAGGGTATGCATTTTTCACTTTCACACTTCCACTTTATAAATTTTCTTTTTTAAACACCCACTGTATACAAAATATATTAAAAACTTAAGGCTGGTGCATGCTTAACAACTCTTGACCCGTGGGTCGAGAACTTTATTGTAAAAACATATAGAGTGAAACAAACGGACTTATTTTTGGGCAAAATTAAATCTAACATTGGGACTTATCGGAGAAAATCGTGGAAATGCCCAAAACTCAAAAAGACCCACATACAAGATTTTATTTGTTTGCTAGATTAAGAGCTATCAAAACATGTGATCCAAAAATAGTAGTTTTTAAAACTAGTGGCTAAAATAGTGCTTTTTTTACAAGCGTTGGTTGAAATAACGTGAGAAAAAAAGCACAGTTTAGCCGCGAGTTGTTAACGCTATTTTTTCTTAATACCTTTATCAAAAAATCCAAGAAAAACAGGAAAATACTTTTTTTGATAGCTTCATCAAAAACATGATTTTAGTAACTGTCTACAGATAACTAAAGCATGGCTTTTTTGGTTACCGATGCAAAAAAATCTTTTTTTTTTATCACGGGTGCAAAAGAAGATTTCTGTCCATTTTTTACCCAAAGTTAAAGAGAAATAGCGGAAAATAGTAATATTGAAACAAAATCTTATTATTCTTGCCTAAGAATTAGGCCATTTCCGCCAGTTTTCACCAAGTATTTACAAAAAAATCATTTAAAAACATCGTCAAAATATCAAACTATCAAAGATTAAAATGTCGCAACAATCAACGTCACCGAGTAAAAGGCACATCGCTATGGAAACCATTGTTATTTCATTTACCAACCTCCTTGATTTATAGTGTAAAGATGGTATGTTGCGAGAAGTGCTCTTCGTTTGAGATTTTTTGATAAAGGTATTAAAAAAAATAGTGTTAACAACTCGCAGCTAAACTGTGTTCTTTTTACTCGCGTTTTGAAATACCGCACTGCGCTCGTTATTTAAACCAACGCTTCATTTATGAAGAATTTTATAATGGAAACAATGTTTCTAATTTTTGAAAATATAAAGTTGATATTTTAAGCAAAGTCCCTTATTTTTTTCGCTTTCTAATATTGCGATGTAATTTCCTTAGGAATGATGCATTACATAGGAAATTCGATTCACTAATTTACGAGATATGATTTTTTTTTATCATTTTTGAATAATAGATGTGCGTAAAAATCTTCTCTTATGTCAATGATTTTTCTAATTTTTTTTTGTTTCATTTTAAAAACGGAAAATAAAAGTGATATTTTTTTGTATTTTTCCATTTTTAAAAATACCTCTTACCAGTAGGTTTTTATTTTTTTTAGTAGGAAAATAAAATTACTTTGTATTGTTTTGTTTCTGTTAATTTATTTCAATAAAGACAATCATAATAATAATTATAATAATAATATCCTTCTATACATTTAATTATTTACAATATAATAATAAGAAAAACAGGAGATAAAAATCATTTTTTCATTATCTATTTACAAATTTGGGCCCAAAAATTTAGGCTACCCAAAATATAATAATTATTTAACATAAAGAAAAATGTTAGTTTTCGTTTGTTGACAGTTCTAAATGTGATGTTTTGTTTTTTTTTTAAATATTAAATTAATAATAAAAAGACGTGTCATAAAATACTTTTGAAAATTCAACTTTTTTTACAAAAAGAGTACTCCCACGCCTTTATAAAATTAAATTTGATTTAAGAAATCTATACATGGTATACTCATTAATGGTCGACTGCACCGAATTTCTTTAAACCTCATTCAAGCTAAGCTTTCCATACTCAAATTGAACGTAGTTTAAAGCTGTTTTCTACTATTTGAAACATCTTTGATATGGACCATAGTATATTAAATTTTATACAAATAATTAACAATAGAAATTCAGCTAATTAAATTAATGAAAATAACAACTATTTAAATAACTTAAATTTAAATCTCTCTATTTTATGGTGAAAAGTAAAAAACGATTATGTAAACTTGTTCAAAATATTACAGATTTGTGACAGGTTATGGTTGTTTTGCTTAAAAATATTTGAGCACAAAATATCACCAGCGATACTTTGTGTATTACAAAAAAAAATGGAAAGCTCAAAAATTAAATATTATATTTATTCGGTTGTAGGAACTAAAATCTTTGTTCGTACCTTTAAAATAATTTTTTTGCTTTCTTTACATCTAAAAATGTTTTTCTTCTTCCTTTATTCCCGCCCCCCAACATCGACATCAGATTTTTGAAAATCATTATTTTTTTCAGTATCACAGATAAATAAATGCATTTACACAAATATACAAGGTTTATTCACGAATTACATTCGTTTCTTAAACTCACAATTTTATACTTTATTTAAAGTAAAACCCATTTTATAAAACCTGTTATCAGTTTTTTTAATTTTATTTTACTCTCTATTAGGTACCAAATAAAATCTAAATTTGTGAGTTTTAACAATAAATTTAATTTTTTTACGTAGATAGTGTATCACACTAAGTTTTGTTCCTTTCGTATAATATGTTTTGCACTTTGTCCCTTTTTATTGCTGCTACTTTATCTGAAACATAAATAAAAATTTATTTAAAAAAAAATACATCAAGTTCATGCCGTTGCCGTTACAATATTGCAAGTTCTTGGCAGAAAAAAAACGCCATGGAAAGATGGTCCAAGTTCGTAAACATCCGCCTCCTTGAATTACAAAAGGGCGGCCATTTTGTTTTATGCTTCGTGAAGAAAAATTTATTGGCTTTTTAACAAACAATAAAATTAGGGTTCTTCATCGGCTTCCTGTATAAACATTGTATAAACATACTGAGAGATTGCTAGATAATGTTTCTTTTATGAAACATGTTGGAAGAATTTTGTAAACAGTACATCTTTAAAATACCAAATACCCTATAGTAATTCAACATGACTGGTAACAAGAATATCAATACCATCTCAATGTCTAAGCCACCATGCAGTCCATTCTGTTCAAAGATAGTGCCAAGATAGGTTGGTAAAAATATATATATAGGCAAGGCATTCAATATTGGTTTCTAATATTCTATTTGTTCCCATTAAATAACAAATTGCTGATGCAAGATTAAACAAAAGCTATTTAAATTATTTTCAGTTATCGCAAGTTATCTTAAAGTGTTTCTGTAGAGAAGATTTCAAAATTGTTTGACGCTACAGTCCACCAAGCAAAATTTGTTAGCCGATTTCAACATGTTACTCCATTATATAACTCAGTCTATCTATGTGTTAACATTGGTTGCCACTAGTATGTATGGAATATCTCAACATGTTCCCTTTTGCCTTGTGACAAGGTGGAATTTTTTGAGATATTTCCTTTTGCCAAACTGTATTTTTTGTTTTTATCGGAATAACTCGAGATGTACCCTTTTGACTCAAAAATTTATTAGAGCTATCAATTTTATTAAATGACACTTATCTTGATGTGGATTGTTAACTTAAGCGACGCAGAATTTTCCTATATCTCTCTATTTGAACAATATTTGGCATGTAGATAGACAACAGAACTTATATTATAGAATTTGATAAGTTTAGATGTAAGTACTTCTCTTCGTGGCCTTTATGTCATAGCTCTTCTGCATTCAATCTTAAACAACGTTAGTACTATGACACAAAATAATGTTGGTTTCTCGGAGTTCAATGAAAAATACATTAAATGTATTTCAAATTTATATTCTGTTTAGTAAGGTGTGGAAGCTTTAAAATATTATTGATTTAAAACAATAGATATACATGACGACATATGGCTTTAAGTCATCTTGAGATACCAGTGGTGTGGGCAAAAAAAAAGTGGCCAGTAAATAATTTAAAATAATTAAAGGGTACTCCTTGTGCTTAATTGATACTATATTACTTAAGTATATATTAAATTTTTTTAATGTGAAAGAAAGAATAAAAATAGTAAACAAGAAAATGAAACAGAGAGTAGAAAAATCAAAGATCTTGGACAATTAATTACTGTTACTGAATAATTAAATGATATATTGATCATAATCAGTAAAGAAAATGTTGTTCTTACACATATTTTAATAGCACAATATTTGGAAACTAATTAAAAAAAGATTTTAGGCAAAACTTGAGGGTCCCAAAAAAAACGATATTTGTAGGCAAGAATTTAATTACAAAAAATTTGAAAGACATTGTATAAAATAGCAATCTTAAAAAGCAAAGAACAATATTCTTTGCCAATGACTATTTATTTTCAAACGGTTTTAAATCCTCCTTATAGAAAGAAAACTATAAACAAAGAAAAGGAACACAGCTGAAACAGTCTGTAAGCGACCATTCACTGATGAAAATCTCCTTTCATTTGTCAATGTCTCGAAGGTGGCGATAGCGTTTTTCATTGAGAAGAGCTGAGCTGTCTCGAAATTTGTGTGGGCGCGATACTACTATATCACAGAATGAAACGCACCAAACAGAAAAGCAACTACGGCCCTTACACCATCTTACTAAAGACTCAATGAAGCGGAGCCCTACCTGCGTGGGAATCGGCACAAGTTTCACCTCTGTTTGGTGAGTGTTTTCTGTGACTTTATCCTTTTGTTTAAATGGTATTGGAAACTTGAAAGTTTAAGGAAACCGGTTATGTTTGGGTTTATACCTGATTTGGTGATTAATTGAAGTTAAATCTGAGCTTTTCTTAAAGGCAAACAAGACTTTTTAGATTTGGGTGTGAGGGAAAAGAGCAGGGTTTAAGTCAAACAAAATAACCACAAAACTTTAATAACCCTTATCTAAAGCTTTA
Source organism: Oxystoma pomonae (assembly GCA_963921995.1). Taxonomy (NCBI): domain Eukaryota; kingdom Metazoa; phylum Arthropoda; class Insecta; order Coleoptera; family Brentidae; genus Oxystoma; species Oxystoma pomonae. The sequence continues at coordinate 5,554,926 of OY998170.1, forward strand.
TGTTTCCCACTTTCTGCACGTGTTTTTGCTGAATAAGTTAACATTTCTAGAAGATTCAAACTGAATACCCTCTCCTGAAGATACTTAATAGAAAATATTCTTACTTAGCAAAACAATTAATAATAGAAATAAAAAGAGAAGACAGAAAAGGTCCGTGTTTCAGACGAATATAAATAATAGCTAATTTACAAAGAAAATTCAAGTTTTACAAAATTTATAAAAAATATACCCAACTCAAACACAACAGAACAAATTTCAATCAAGTTGATTGTGGTTTTTAAATAATTCCTAATATCGTGTGTGAAACAAAAAAAGAAACATAGAAAAAAATATTAAACTCACCATTTATCTAGAGAACGACGCGTAGCTTCATACCGGCGAGACGAACCCTCCATTCAAGCTTTGCGAGCTGAAAGAAAAAATAAAAGACAACCGTTAACAACGACGTTGAAAAACAAAGAAAAAAAAACAATCATTAAGCCGACGCGATGGGCGTAAGAGATAAAATTAATTATTGCGGCCCTAGCACCAGCATCAGTGAGGATGACACTCTAATGAATGTCGACGTAATCGGTAATTTAGGCATTTGATCTGTTCGGTTTGGTAAAGTCATCGAAATCACCTGGTTGAGTATTTTGGGCGTGTTAGATAAGGACAGCCGTCTCGAGAGTGAGGATCGAGACGTGAAAGGATCACATCACCGTATCCGTTTAGTGTAAGATTTTTCCTTGACTTTGTATAACCCAAGTGACTTTTGATGAACATTTTTACGGTACCCTCAACGTGTATTAGAGTGAGAGGAAGTATGGATGGGTAAGTTAATCGTATGGGTATCGAACAGGGTATTCTTTGGGTGATCGATCAGCTCACCGATCTGTCTGATTAAAATTCGAATCGTATTTTTCCACTTCGTCAGCCTAACCTTTTCCCCAAATTTGTGTTGCACACTTGAAAATTAACGGTCTTTGATTTTGTCAAAGTTTTAATTTAGAATTTTAATTTTCAAAAAAGATTCCATTTATGAGGGTAAAACCTCAAAATCAAAATTTCCAGGGCAGATTGATTTGGTTGAATTGTAGTTAACTTTACTTGCCTCTATCTTGACCAAACCCATGTTAAACCTGTCTTTTACAGGTGTGACTTTTATTTGTGAGGCTGTTAAAATTTTGCCTGACCGTGAAAGAGAGAATCAAAAAAATTTTAGGTTCTGCGGTTTCTTATCTTAAAATAATGGGGACCTTAAAATGGTTAGTCTGAATCATTGGATGTTTGAAGTTATGTGAGGTTAGATCGAAATATAAAGTTTGTTAATTAAAATAAAATTTTACTAGGCACGATTTAATAGCACCAGGGTTTTGATTCACATTACCTCTAAAAAAAAAACCGCCTCTTCTACTTCTAAAAAAAATAAAAAATAATTACCTTTTATAAAAGGGCTTAAACGCGGCGTTCTCATTCCCAGGTCCTTGCATTTGTCCTGCGGGTCCTTGAGGAGGCCGCTGAGGGCTTTGCATTCTCCCAAAATTACTACCCAACCCAAAGTTGCTCGGCGACTGCGTATACCCGCTGTTGTTGTTGGTGAGCGGGTTGTTTAGAGAATTGCCTATGCATGGACCACCTTGACCGGTGACAACGTTACCTAAAGAAAATGTCAAAATTAGTTACGTGGTCAACAAGATCAGACGCCAGGTATAGAAGGTCCCGGTGAAGATGTTAGATTTAACAGCACCATTATGAATTATGTTAATAATGATAGAATATCAAGTGACCACTAGTACTCTAAAGGTAACCAAGCTAAGAAAAATGCAAAATATTACCAGTGAATATTCTGACGTACCTGTAACATTTGGTAGCTTCATATTAGGTGGGGTTTGTGGAGGGGTGTCCGTCTGAACGTCGGGAAACCCCTGCTGACAGTGACTGGGCAGAAAGCCTCCATTTGATGAATACCTGCAAGAAGATAATACCGATTGAAAAAAATTTAACTGAAGTCTATCTAAACTAACGAACTCCTTTCTCATTATTAATAATTTTAGTACTTTTTAAAGGCATTCTTACCTAGAAATGGGTAACGCGAAACCATTACTGCTTCCTAACCACTGTTGTTGATTGGGCGGAGGAGGAGGGGGGGTTTTGCATGCGGCCGTGTCCGCTAGCGACCAAATCTTTGGTTTAGAGGGTGGTAAAGGTACCCCGCATTCGCTGGTTTTCATTTCGGGCTTAAGGGAGTATCCGTTACCTAGTATGTGGTGCATGTTGGTACCCAAGATGTCGTCTTTACGATCTTCTTCATCGTTATCATCGTCAAGATCTTTGGAGCGTTCTGACTTTATCCTACCATGAATATCTGCAAGGATAATAGATAGAAATCAGATGGGTCCCGTAAAAGAAGGGTATAGTAGTTAATATCTATAGTAATAAAATAATAGAAGATGCACTTTACAACTGTCAAGACAACCTAAAATATGCTGATGACACTATCATAACTGCAGACACATTGAAAGATCTGCAAGAGTTGTTGAATACATTGAATGTTTTGACCATATTTTGAGAAACGAAAAACATAAAGCTCTAAAATTAATAATAGAAGGACACATTGAAGGCAGAAGTACTCCGGATCGCAGTTAGCTTACGACAATTTTTAAGAAGACGGTAGATAAGGTGCAAATGAGTGCTGAAGAGAGCATGGAACTTTAAGAAGAAGTGGGGAATATACTGATAGAGTAGAGCAAACAGATTTTCCGAAAAACCAAGAAAATTCCCGAACTAAAGGAATTAATTTACCCTCGAAATCTCAAAATTCAAATGCCATAAACCCTTTTGAATCCCGCAGATCTCTAAAAGGACGCGTTTAGAGAGCCATTCAACGAATTTATAATTGAATAAAGAGACCCAAAGACCCCACTAAAGTAATTAAGGCTCTGCGAAGGGCGCACGCAGAGTGTGGCACAAGGAGGGTTGGAAATATTGGGGAGGTTGAAGCGCTACTGCTTGATAGCGGAAACGTTAAAAAATCGCACGCAGAATATAGCACAAGGAAGGTTGGAAATAATGGGGAGGTTGGAGCACTACCAAAAACGTTAAAAATTGGTTTTATTTAAAGGCACCTTTGCAAAATTCTCGTAAAAACATAAAAAGTGAACCGCTTTCTGTAACTGCTAATAAAAATAAATTCATAAAGGAGAATAAAACTAAAGTTATCGAAATAAAACTCTCTAATAGAGCCTTTATTTTATTTGTGGAGGGTGATACGGAGCATTAGCTTCAGATCAGATTTAGGGGGCGTTAAAAACGAAATGATATTTTATTAAAAGATCTAGATACTTGTGCGAATGATATATATGGGATGAAATGGGAATAGTGAAAAAATAGGAAGGTAATATTTCAATAAAGGCTTTTGTTATTTTTTGATAAGGTAATTTATCTTATTGTCTCTAATTTCTAAAACATTCCCAGCTCAAAATAAAGAACTTTGCTGCCTTTTAAAGGCTTGGAAAGAAGCTAAGAGTGAAATGAGGGTGATCTTTTATTAGATTATAGGAATCAACAATATGGTCTGTCTGGATCGGAGTTTTATTTGCTTTGAGATTATTATTTTTTACACAAATGAAAGTAAATTGATTTGATAGAGATTAGTCATAAAAATCAGTTCAGTCACTATATATTAAACTAAGTAATTGAATATTAATTGGTTTTCTTTATTGCTGTTGTCAACACTATTATAAAACACTTAAATGATAATTAATTTACATAACATCATTTTCTCAAAATGTTGCAAATGTTAAGCAAACGTAAACATGTGTCAAGTCAATTAAATCCTAATAACTTTATATTAAATTATTATAAACAAAATTGTTGATAATCCAGTCATTTATACTGTTAATTTAGGCAATTAAAGAACCTTGACTAATTAATTTTAATTTCTATAACTGATCGCAATAGAAATACCAAATAATTATATATTCAACTTTTTCCTTAAGGATTTCCGTAATTCTTCACATTGTAGTAATAAGTGAGACCCTGTTTCTAATTACGATATCTCGAATGCTTAAATTGCAAAAGCTCGTTTTTCTGAGTGCTGACACTAATTAAAATAATTAGTCGCATTTGGCATGTCAAAAAATTAGGCAATTACCTCGGTAAATCAGTCTTAATGCTCGCTCACACTTAAGTACGGTCAAATTAGCCTGAAAACAAGCTGAAGACATTTCGACGGTAATGTTAAGGTATTACTTTGTAATGTGGAATCAGTTATAATAAAAAGTCACAACTGTTTTGATGTTTTAGTTTCAATAATAATTTATGTAAAAATTTGACCAAGTATTTCGGTCCCCAACTATTATGTAAAATTTTATTCGATAAACTCATTGAAGGGGGTAATTTTGTGCATGTTACCGGACTGGTTTTAGCGAACACCATGAGTGAACTTCCTATGAAATTCTGCATCGATTGAATTAACTAAACCAACCAACCTTTATCTGTGGTTCTATTGCTGAATTCTATTGACTACAAAAGTGACAAGTATTTTGTTTTGTTTTTCATTTTTATCTACCTTTTATCTTTTTTTTGAACTTTTTTTGGTCCTGACTAAGAGAATTACTTTCGATCAATATCGGCCAAAAGTTGGACCAATGAGATACATACGAGCGAGAGAATAAAACTTCCTGGGAGCAGAATTTCTATCATTGGAAGAATAAGGGCACAGAACTGATATTCTCATAAATAAAAACGCTAAGCACTACCAAACGAATTGCTTACTGTTTTGCCATTGGTTTTTGGAAGCGCTTAGCGGTTTTCGTTACATGAATGAGACACTTAGTTTTGCCACTTCTAAAATAAATTTACCCACCTGCTTCATCTCGTTTGTCATCATCGTCTTTATCTTTGTCATCGTTGTCCGAAACCATGGCGTCGTCGTCGTCATCAGTTTTATTTTTCGGCTCCCACGTCATTTTGTTTTCTTTTTTCAGCCGTCGTCGCGCGTTCGCGAACCACGTCGACACCTGAAATTGGTATAAAAAAAAATAAATTATTTTGTGGGAGTTCATTCTTGAATCGGACAGAAGTTTAAGAGTGCCTATAGATTTTGCAAACTCTTTAAATCGAATGTGCGAAGAATTCGACCATCTAAAACACAGATTTCGGGTACCACTCTTTTTACAAGCTTTTATTTAACTTCATCTCTATGTATGTATTTTTGTATGTTCGGGTCAAATCTTGCAACTCAATTTTGACTAACTTCTAGATGTCCGATTGAATTCAAATTTGGTATGAGTTTACAGTTCCGGTGACAATACAATAATTCGGAATTGTTAGGTACCCCCCCCCCTACGAGGGGAGTGGAGAGGGGGAAACACCTAAGTTTCTCCGATTTCAACCAAAATTGGTATACGAGGTTTTTTGAGGATAAGGAATACGAATTTTTCAAGACGATTTTTGGTTTTACTAACCAATTTAAAAATATTTTTATAAATTTTGAATTTTTTTAATTTTTTTTAAAAAAGATTTTATAAATGGCTATTTATTTAAGTTTGGGAGTCGGAAACTTAAAAATAAAAATAATAGCAAAGTCTCTCGAGAGAATATGTTGAGTTTAGACGCCTGGAGTTGCTAGCATAAAATTTGCCGCGGTAAGTGTACGCATAATAAAATGGTAGACAATAAAAATAAAAAAACTAACTAAACTCTCGGCACCCAGGACGAGGTTAGGTCCTGTTTTGTTATCATCAAAGCTTTTTTAAATACTCTCAAAATAAGAGCTTCCTTGACCTACTTTCCCTAATTTAATTTTGGTGGTAAAACTCATTTCTCGAAGGGAGTGTGTCCTACGAAAATTTTCAAAAACTCCCTCCCTTGAATAATAAATTGATTTGTCCGAGATTTTATTGGAAATTATACCCCAAATATTGGAAACGCCTCTGTTTCATTCTCGTTGGTACACGCTTTGAAAAGACATTCAATTAAAAAAGACCCATCAAGTCATTCGTAAATCGCTTTGAAACGCGATCAGTCGTTAGATTTAGGGAAAACCATTGTCCACTCTACTGGCAACACTGCATCACGCAATGCCAAGCACGCTCCACCTCACACATGCTCCATCCAACTTACGTTTACCAGCTCGATTCTACTAAAGCGGCGACTCCGATGACAAATAATGAATGAGACAGCGTTATAGGTGACCCGCTACAAGTGCGAGGTTGTCAAATTGTGTAGGTTTTATTCCCAATATGATATTTAGACCAAAAAATGAGCGATATATATGTACCATATCATGTACAACTGGGGCGGACTGGACGTACCCAAATTTCAAATACGTGTCCCCTTTTTTTTATGAACAGGTGTTTACCTACATATTAATCTTAACAAAACAAACAAAAATTTTAAAAAAAAACTAAAATGACGATACCATTTTGTTTGTTTCAATATGGCGGCCAGTCAAAATGTTGGGATCACCTATGAGTATAAGGTGTTTGCCCATGTTTTAAAAAGCAAACCAGAATATTTGCATAATTGCAGATAAATGGTAAAAAAGTTATAAAAATATTATGCTTGTAAAAATATTACAGTTCTCAGCGCAATCTGGCATTGTCGCCAAATTGTTTACCTTATGTCTGATCGCTGTCTGTGGTAATATACCCTAATCTCAAAAAATCTTTAACAAACAAAAATTATAAAAAAATTCAAGCAACAAAATTAACAATTTAAAATAGAAAAATATGATTTAGACCAAGCCCTTTAAGCTGGAAAACAGAACACAACAAATTAGATTAATTTGGACAAAACATGTACACAACCACTAATAAACAAGAGTGGATAGAAACCGTACACTACCAAAAACTTTAAAAATACTAGTTGATCTGATGATGACCTAACCAAAAGGCCGAAAGCGGCTCACCAACAAATTAAACTTGCACTAATGCAAAGAAACATTATTGTTTCAATAATCCCGATTAATAAAATTTAAGTGCACGCAACCACAACAACTCCTCCACAACCCCTCCTAATATACCTTTATGACCGTTTGCTTTTTGGTTAATGCAAGACTTACCTGTGTTAACGTCATCTTAGTAATAATTGCCAGCATAATTTTCTCTCCTTTGGTTGGGTAGGGGTTTTTCTTATGTTCGTTTAGCCACGCTTTTAGGGTTGCCGTGGATTCTCTGGTTGCGTTTTTTCTTCTAGCCGCTAAATCGTACCCTGCGCCATATCTGCAACAAAAAATTAGTTAAATTATTTTGATTTACTTTCAATACACACACGGGGCACACGGGGGTGGATGGCAATGAAAATGCAGATATCCTAGCTAGGAGGGGCTCTGAAAAACAGTTCATGGGACCTAAACCTGTGTTGAGTGGTATACCAAAAACCTCAGTGGATGGCCTTCTGGAGCAGTGGACCAGAAACGAATACAAAGACCACTGGAACCAGACACCAGGGCAACAACACAGCAAAACTCTCAAGAGATCAGATTAGAATAGTGATAGGATTCTTAACCGGTCCCTGCGCACTGAGGAAGCACCTGCGCACAATGTGAATTTTCCACGAAGAACCCATTTGTCCCCGGCACTTAACTACTGGAGAACTCGGACCTTCTAGAAGAGGCATCTCCTCAGGAGGGAGGCTCTCAGAAGACACACAGTAAAGAGGGTGCTGAAGCTAGCGAAGGCCTCGAAGCTCTTTTAGGTGAAAGAATACAGCAAGGGATACAATAAGCAATCAGCTACAGTGTCAGGAAATCCCTACACCTTACCTTGCTGTGTATAGTAAATCTATGTGTACCTCCGTGTCTTTATAATATATCTAGATTTTTCAAGCCGCAGTAGGCTTCAAAGATCTCCCCACTACTAACAAATGAATCGGACGAAAGGATTTCCGAATAGCCTAGTTCGTCGGTAGATCAGTTAGTAGAGCATTAGACTGGTATTCCAGAGGTCCCGGGTTCAAATCATGGTCGAGGAAAAACGTTTTTCCGGTTTATTCCCTCACCCTTTGCCCTCTACGCCACAAATCTTTTCTGTAAATCAAATCAGTGCCTAATCTATCGGATGAGCGGTTTAAAAGTTACAACCGATTATATTTGTGAAAATGTGTTATCTCGGGAACTACTTAGCCAATTTTTATCGATCGTAACTAAGAACACTCCCTGAAGGATAGGCTTCAAACAGAAAAAACTCCATCAAAAGAAAAAACGAAAAGGAGGGGGGGGGGGTGTTGAAACTAAACCCAATAACTCAATTTGGAAAACAAAACCCAGCGTTTCCATTTTTACAAGCTTTTATTTAACCTGCAATGTATCTATGTAACTACATAAATTATATTTAAATATTTTCGTAAATATGTATGTTTGTTCGGGTGGAATCTTACAACTTAATTTTGACTTCCCGACATCCGATCGGCTTCAAATTTGGCATGCTTATATAGTTGGGGTGACATCACAAGAATATAGTGTGATGAAATTGACAGCTCCCCCCTACTCGAAGGGGATGGAGTACGCCAGATTTCGTTGAAATTTGATGTGTTTGGGCACTTGGGCATGCAGATACGAATTTCTAATCAGATTTTGAAAATTCAATATGGCGGATTTAAGATGGACGATTTTCTGTCATCTTTTGCTAACCAATTTTAACTAACTAACAATACAACAATAGTCATTATTAGAAGCCCCTCCCCCCTACGAGGGGAGTGGAGGGGGGAAAACATTTAAGTTTGCCCGATTTCAACCAAAATTGGTATACGGGGGCTTTTGGGGATAGGAAATACGAATTTTTGATCAGATTTTGAAAATTCAATATGGCGGATTCAAGATAGACGATTTTTGGTCATGTTTTGCTAACCAATTTTAAATGAGTTATCCACATCAGATTGTGTTGAAATTTAGATGCGTTTATAGTTTCGGTGAAAATACAATAATATGATATTCTCATGTATCCACCTTCCTCTAACGAGGGAAGTGGAGGGGGAAAAAATTTAGTTTGTTCGATTTCAATCAAAATTGACATACATGGGTTTTTAAGGAAGGGGATTATGAATTTTTGATCAGATTTCAAAATTTCAATATGGCTGATTCAAAATAGACGATTAAAGGTACAAATCTAAAAATTAAGGGTGTGTGTTCAAATTTGGTATGCGTTTGCGTATGCGGCGACAATACAATAATATGGTATTATTAGGTACACACTTCCCTCCAACGAGGGAAGTGGAGGGGGGAAAAGATTTAATTTATTCGATTTAAGGAGATATGAATTTGTGATCAGATTTTTTTTTTAATCTTTTAAAAAACAAGCTTTTATTAAATGCACTCAAAAGTAAAAAGTAGAAAATAATTTTTTATTTTTCTTATACCATAATAAAAGCGACGGGCGCAAATTCAAAATTTACCTTTACGGTGACAAAGAGAAAACTACAAAAGAAAAACTAAATTCTTCTTCTATTCGAATGATAGACATAATGCTTTCATCTAAAGAAGCTGAGAACGGGTGAGATTGCCGTGCTTGCCAAGCTTTTAAAAATGTCCTTAGGTTATAGAGTAATACAACTGTTTCTTAGGTGAATCGTCGATGTGACCGATATACGATACCTAAAGGCGCATTTACACAGACAAACTTTCGTTTGATGTTGAAATGCCGACAAACATTTACACGAGCCTCTTGAGCAAAATGTTCAAAAAAAATTTCGAGCAAAATCTCGTACAAAAAACTCACGGAAATTTTGGAGAGAATGTTAAGCAAAATTTGTTTGAAGAAATGTTGGTATAGAAATTTCTTACAAATTTAAATTTTATAGTTTTATGGGAATTCATTGAACTTAACTGAAAATAGAAAGACTAAGTTTTAAAACAAGGTATTTTTAATTAAGTGCTTTTCGACGGAAAAACGATTTGATGTCGAAATTCACATTTTACCTCATAAGCAACTTCGATTGACCTGATTTTTATAGGAGATATGCCAATATAGTTGTAATTTTTTTGGGGTTGTAGAAAAACGAGAATAAAAAGATAATAATTGGCACTTATTTATTGCTGTTGCCTGTAAAATGTAATGATAAAAATTTACGTTTAAAAGAATATCTCTTTATTTTACTTCCTAGTTTAAAACACAATACAATAATAATTAAGTCAAATTAAAAAACCTATATACATTTTATTAAATCTTAAATATATGAACAAAAGCACGTTCGGTCTAAATAATACCCGTTTATTACCCACTTTTACAACCCTACGATCCCACCCTTGTCTAAAAAAATATAATTTAGCAGTAATAGACTAGACTTCTGAATCGGAATGTTGCTCCTTTGCATATTGTTTGTTCAGTGCCAATAATCGACCTTGATTATTACATTAAATTGACAGTAAATATCTATTTTCAGCATTTTCATGAACCTCTTGCTTTTTTAAGCAACTATTGGGGCCTTAAACTAACTAGAAAATCTGGTGTGAGGAATGAAAAAAAAACAATCAAAGCTAAGGGTAAAGTAAAGTTACAAAAATATGATTAAAAAACAATTCCCTCCCCACCACTCCTCATAGTCGTGAGGCGCGGATTACCGCTTAAAAGTGCAATTTTTGAGTTTTTTGCCGATATTTGAAAATTTTTTTGGAAAAGAAAAATTTTCCCGGGTTGTTTTTTGAATTTCGGAAAAAACCCTTGGAAATAAAAAAAAACTCGCGAGAAAATCCCAAAAAAAACCCCGGGCAAAAAAATCCGGGAAAAACCCTAAGAAAAAAATATTATAAGTAACCCTAATCCATGTGACAAAACTGATAGCCAAGAATAATGTTTCGCTTGCCGTCGGCTTTTTTTACAAAAATTTTAAATAAAAGTTGGTGTTCCATTTTTTTAAAGAATTGAGATCACTGATCACTGATGTGAAATATTATTTATTCTCATCTTTAAAAATATGTTTCCAAAACGGATAGCAATAATTGCTCAAAAATTTAACCAAACAAAATGTTCAAATAAAAGCTCACAGAAATGTTCACACAAAAAATTTTAGATCTTTTGCACGAGCTTTTGTTTGAGCATGTTCGTCTGTGTAATTGCGCCTTAAAGTTAAAATTTTAATTTGCGCCCATCGCTTTTATCATGGTATAAGAAAGATAAAAAATTATTTGCTACTTTTGAGTGCAAAGTTTTTTTTAATAAAAATTATTTTTTTCGTGCTTTTTTAGTACTTCCTTTGAGCAATAAAAACCATTAAGTTAGTTAGGCCTGCCGCGATAATATAAATATTATTTCCATCGGTTTACTGCATCATCACGTGCCAAACGACAATCGAAACTAAATTTGGGAAAATAGAGCAAAACTAATAAAACCGTCAGAAATAACAAATCAAAAACATAAAAATCAGAACATAGGCAACAAACTGATAAGGGATCTTGAGAAATTGACGCTGTTTTGGGGGCCCTTAAAATAAGCGAAAGGTTTGATTTATTGAGAAGGGGATGGTTCATGGTACAAAACAGTTATATAAGTGCGTGGTGAAACACACAAATTTTACGCAGTTAATGTAGATATAGGTTTGATGTAGATATTTCCCGAGCATACACATTGAGTACACGGATATTTCTCTTCTATCAAATTTAAGAGCCTCGCAAATCCGCGGTTCCCATTGATCGATGTAACTGATTTCTCTCAAAAATTACACTAATAGTACGGCTTAAAATATGTTTTTCACATTTTTATGCCATGATTTTGCTCACATTTAAAAGCTTTATATCCGAACTTTCGATTTCTGGAATAAAAGATTCACTTTTTTCAAGTTTTTACTGTTTTTTTAGCGTTCAAAAAAAGTGCTGCCAAGAAACATTTTTTTCTGTGTTAAAATAAAAAATATTTAGAGAGAGAGCGTAGAATTTTTGAGGTAGATGGATATAATTTAGTGAAGGTTTTTTATAAATTTTTAGTTTAGTGTTAGGCAACAGAGTAATATAATTTTTCCTATACAGTGCATATTATTTTTATTTTGCATTTTTCTTCAAGAAATCGTTAATATTTTATATTTTTTAATGCTCAAAGGGTATATTACGCCTTAGACTAGTAAGTATATTGACTTCTTTTTTTTTAAGTTTCAAGTTTTTAAACTCTTTAAAATTAACGAAAAACATGCCGGTACCCTAAATATTTTTACACCTCTAAAAAGATTTTAACAGGTATTTAACTAAATTATTTTAAGGTTCATCATTGCCGTACCATAATATGACAGTGTTTTAAATAGAAATAGGTGTCTTTCTAAAGATAAGTAGAAACAAATTTCATGAAAACTCTTTTCGGGGAAATTGGCAGCGTCATAGTATCTGTGTCTTTTAGAGAAATATTTGCTACGTTTGCATGTAGAACTGAATGCGTTTTCAATATGATTCACTTTCAAAACTATCGTGAAAACGCGAATCGAAAACCCCCACCTCGGTTCAATACGCCTATAGTATAGTATTGAAAACGCATTCGGTTTCACGTGAAAACATAGTAAATTATTTTCTACCTGATTTTAAGAATAGCTACACAGAGGGGTGGTACATAGGATATGTGAAAGTAATTCTTTCTTTCAGGGTACCGTCTATTGTAGGAAAATGTTACAAATTGTCAAAGCCAGCTGATTCAAAAATGGCGGCTTTATGGAAAACTAAGCATTTTCCATAAGGCGTAATGGTAGAGCCATGATGAACCTTAAAATAATTTAGTTAAATACCTGTTAAATTATTTTTACCCTTTACGCTTTGAATAATTATAATGGTTGCTGTTTTTTGGATAAAAATGGCAAAATAAAAATCACATGCACGACACCACTAAAGATGGCAGAAAGATGACAAAACAGAAATTTTTATTAAACAATTGTCTTAAATTATTTCCATCTTTCTCTAAAATACTTTTTTATAGCCTGCTGTCTCTCTTCAACAACCTTAAATATTTTTCATTTTAACAGAGAAAAAAGGTTTGGCATTACTTTTTTTGAACGCCTCAAAATCATGGCATAAAATTTGAAAAAAATGTTAAAAATCGCTTAAACAAAAACTTTACCTCTTAAATTATGCCAAAATATTTCAAGCCTTAAATTATCATCGGCTTTACCATGAATCAGAGAAAAATAAATATTTGACTGAGACAATAGGACTGTCCGATTTGAAAGAGATGCAGGGAAAAAAATTTGCACCAAGAACAATTTTGTGAAGATATAATCAACAAATTGTTCGAAAAAACTGCATTTTTGTTGATAATATTTTCAGAATTGGCTACAATTTTTACACAAATTGTTCTTGGTGCAAATTTAAGAACAATTTGTCTAAAAATTTTACACAATTGTAAACAATAAATCCACACATTTTTCCCAGTGTGGTCTACAATGTAGTACATAGCGAGACATAATAATTTTTCTGTTAATCAGAAAAGATTACTCTACACCTCTTTGTCATTAAAAAAAAATAGTCAAATCAGCCTCGCAGGTAGCATTCCTCTTTAAATAATCCACTAAGCTAAACAAAAATCAGCTGATCCCACTCCAAACTCATCAATAAACCATTATCCAAAAATGATAAATGGCGCAGCGAAACGGCCGACGTGATTTCCCCATAAAAGCGTCGCTATGCCACCTGCGACGACGCCAAACGACGCCACGCTAGCCCGAAGCGGGACGCTCCAATCAATAGCTGCACAGCTATGCATTCAGCGACACACAGTCAACAACACTGCCATTTTGTCTTCGCAAGCTATTCGAACCGTGATATAGCAAATCGAGAGATGAACACAAAAACAAAACACCCTAGATACTTTTTTACAGCTAAATCAGAGCTCTGGACACGCTGTGGCAGCTACGTGTTTGCGGTAAAGAAGCTAGCTTAATTCAAGTTGTATTTTCAGCTATCGTAATATGGCAACTTCTTTTTACACCCAAATTGCCACCAATGCAAAATTATATAGGAACGTGACAAAAAGAAAAAAAAATTAGCACTTTTTTAAGTTATTAAATGCAAAACGACAGCAACGAATATCGCGCCCTCTACCGTACAAAGAAAACATCTCTCAAACGCGTTTATAGTGTCGATCAGACGTCCCCCCCCACAAGACCCAAGGTATGTTGTTTTGTCTGTTTTAGGTATTTCTAGGTATTATCTAGTAACTGTTTATATTCTGTTAGCTGGCCCAACTATCAAACCAACACACTGTTTTATACGACGATTTTCTGTCAATTTGGTGTCCATATGGCCGCGATTGTATTTTTTTCTTAAGTTTCCCTTCCACAATCATTAAATGGTATTTTTTTTATAATGCTTTTTCGTAACATATTATTGTTTTAATTTTTTAAATTTTTGTTAATAGAAAAAGACAAGTTAAGTAATTTTAAGATGTATTTCAAGTCCGCCTGTAAACACGATACATAGTCGGCTGCTTTTGTTAACCACACATTAGTTTCCATCAAACCACAAGTTACAGGATTGTGTCAGTGCCTTGTTTTTTTTAGAAGAATTTTTTTCGGCCTTTTTGCGTGTTTTTGTTAAAATATAATGATTTAATTTGTTTAGGGCAGCTATAAAACAGGAATGATCATGTTTTATCTTTTCCAAGTGCTGTGGGACAACCCTTTTGTAGAAGAATTTTGTCAATACCAACTATTTTCCGTATACCCCGGTCAATAACCCACCCCCCAGACACCTGTTTTTAGCCTCTGCATTTTTTCCAGGCTAACATAATTGGGACAGTTATTACGGTACATCTTTTTTTCGGAAAACTTAGCGCTAATTTTACAACCAAAGGTAAAACTCCAGATTAAACCATGGTTTAAACTTCAGTTTAATATTAGGATTAAACCATTGGTAAAGAAGTTGCTCAATTTTATAAGTCGTAGTTAAACCGCGGCCAGGAAGAAAAGAAGAGCTGTTGATAACCTTACTTTTTGTTTGTAAACGTCATAAAATAAAATACATTGAAAATTTTAAAAATAAACAAACGAACGTGTAATTTTTCTGATGAAAAAGTAGACCTACTAGTGAGGCTAGTAAGTAAAATAAGGATTGCGTCGAGTCAAAAAAGAGTGAAACATTTCCTCGTGCACAATTTCGCATGTCTCTTTGGATAATCTAAACCTACACATCGTCGTACTCCTTCAAAGGATTTGTTCTAGGACGAATAATCGATCGATCGTAGCGATTTCACCAAGTACTTACAATTTTTTTACCAAAAACAATTTTTAAATCACTTTTTAATAACTATCTTGAGGTTAGAATCTTTCGGTAACTATTAAACTGAAGTTTAACCCACACTCAGACCGCCGGTAACGGTTAAACCGAACGGCCATTTCAAGCGGTCGGACGGGACAAAAAAGTAACCCATTACCAGAAAAAACCGCTGTGGCTTCGTTATGGTAAAATTATGACTATATTTTCTAATAAATAATTTCCTAAAACCATAGGTTATGCAATAAAATAGTTTAAAACAATAAGTTGTAACCAGAGCTTATAGGGTGAACCTTTAAACCTTGGGTTGGACGGGACAAGAAAAACCAAAACTTGATTTTTGTAAATTCTTACTTTTATATATTTCAATTTTTTAGAAAAATGCTTTATCATGGCTTTTCCAAACTAAACAAAAGGCATTGGAATTAAAGAGAAAGCATATATAAATTATTGTGAACCATAAACCAGTAAAGCCTGGGTTGGACAGGACAAAAAATACAATAATTGAAAAATATTATATGCTTTTTTTACATACCAAGACAAAGTGTTATAATAGTTTTATGATTTAGAGTTATTTCAAGATTTTTAACAAAAACGTTTTTCTTTTTTTTAATAAAATTACATTTGCTTGAAATTGCCCCGAAGTTTGCTGGTATATATATATATATATATATATATATATATATATATATATATATATATATCTCATAGTTATATGATGAAACACACCTCAAAGTTTCTCCCTTTATCCAAAAAAGGCAAACATATATCCGAGATCCACGTGAAAAACAACCCCCAAAAAAACTGGGATATAAATGGATATAAATCTCCCCAAAATTCACTTGCCTCAGCTTTTTATTGACTTCGTCGGTGAACGCCTTTCCCCTGTCTAATACTATTCTCTCTGGAAAAAGTAGCGAATTTAATAGGGGTGAAACCACTCTAACCGTAATCAACTTCCCCCCTTTTTTTGTTGATGCTGCCAACTATTTCTGGACCCGCATTCTTGAGAACGAGAAACTAGCAATATAGATAAAAGTTGGTACAAAGTGCGCAGCTTTTTTTATCAAAATGAAATCAGTATTGTGTAGCCGCGATCTTCATACCACTCTCCGAATTCGTACAGTCGTTCAAGAAGAAGAAAGAACAACATATCAAGGCCCTGCGTTGGACTAACTAAACCCACGATCAATAGGAAATTATCCGAGTGGGATGAAAGAAAAGGGGTGCAGCACTGACGCTCAACTCCGGAACAACTGCACTCCAAAGACTTTGTGAATAAGCCAGCACAGTATCCCATATGATAAAGTTTACTTTACTAGTTTTAGAGATATTGGCTTTTAAAATTTCCAAGTTCAATTTTTAAAGGACCATATCTTAGACACTAAAGAAAATATCTCTATTCTGTTCAGTATTGATTTTAGAGGTTTTTAAGGAGGAAATAAAAAATGACAACAGTTTAAAAATTTGACCTACTTCATATTTTTAGAATAATATCGTCAAAATCGCTGAACATCAATACACTGTAAAGATGAATGTGCAAACGTCAAACTCATTTTTTATTTGCTCTTAAAAGACAATCAAAATCGATAATACACACAATAGAGATATTTACATTAGTTGAATTTTTGACAATTTGAAAGCCAATATCTTGAAAATTAGTAAAGTTAATTAGTTATGGTATGGGGTATCATTGAAAAGAGAATTTCAGCGAGAATTCAAATATGAAGTCAAAATAGGGGGTTGTTATTTAAGGTTCTCAGAATATTTTCCAAAAATAGCTCCCCAGACAAGGGCTACATAGGAGATTTTACTTTTTAAAGTAAATGGTACTTGGCGATGTATCGAAAACAAAAATCTATGTTTTCAAACCCCTCTTTAGGAGCAAAACAGCGCCTGCAACTACCAAGATTTCGAGGAAGTCTCATACACCAAATAGACCGATTTCCTTTATCAGGGAAGCGGAAGTTGGGATGAGTGACAGGTATTAGCCACAATAGACCTCTTAGGTGCAGTATTCTGTGGCACACCAAGGGGGGCGGGGGGTTGGGGTTAACCTCCCCACTAGTTATGGTCACATTTTTACTTCAAATTAAGTTTTTTTATTATTTATCCTTAAACCCTTACCCGGAGTCAATTCCTGGGTACGACACAGCAGAATGCACCACTCATAACAAACCTAACCTAACCTAACAATCAAGGAGACTACTTATATAGAGGGAAGCGTCGAACAGCAAAATAAAAACATTGGTTGTTAATTTTTAATTTCTCTCGCTGTCAAGAATAGGCAACTCAATGTTGAAGAGGGGGACGACGAGTTAATGTTTTGACAGGTTTGGAGGAAATAATTGACTGAGAATGAATGATTTATTTGCGAAAATGTGATTTCTTTTAAAATTGCTTTTGACAGCTCACAAGACAGAAATGGAGTTTGATAGCCTTTATTAAAATTTGTCACGGGTTGCAAATAAAGATTTCTGTCCGTTTTTTACTCAAAATTAAAGAGAAATACCGGAAAATAGCAATACCGAAAAAATCTAATTATTCTTGCCTAAAAATTAAGCCATTTCCGCCAGTTTTCACCAAGTATTTACGAAAAAATCATCGTCAAAATATCAAACTGTCAAAGGTTAAAATATGTTGCAACAATGAACGTCACGGAGTAAAAAGGCACATCGCTATGGAAACCATTGTTATTTCATTTACCAGCCGCCTTGATTTATAGTTTAAAGATGGTGTGTTGCGAGAACTGCTCTTCGTTGGAGATTTTTAAGAGTATTATTCCGGTAACAACTCGCGGCTAAACTGTGCTTTTTTACTCGCGTTTTTAAATACCTCGCGGCGCTCGTTATTTAAACCAACGCTTGTAAAACAAACCACTTTTTTAGCCACTAGTTGTGAAAACTACTATTTTTCTATCGTCATAGATTCAAAAAATTATAGAAAAACTATATATATAGCTATGACTTTAAATAACAATTTACATTTAAGGATGATAAATAAAAGGTAGTACTTACCCGTACGCCGCTAAAGTAGGATCGTATGGATAGTACCCTGTTGTCGGTTGCAATCCGGCCGTACTCCACGCCGACATGTCGTTACCGGAAGCGTCTTTGAGACTGTATGGATTACTCTGAAAAACAAAATAAAAAACAAAAAATGAGATTCGCATTTTTTTAGCTTAATGGTCAGTTGCAACGACGTATGTAGGGATGACTTAAGTTAAGTCGCGCTTTAAAAATATTAGCTTAAAGCTTCCTTAAATACTATATGGTGCAACGGGTCATAAAATTCAAAAAAGATCAGCCTTGTAAAAAAATATAAGTAGTTTACAAGTACCTATACTAATTTATATTTTAATCTCACTATATTTATTTATAGAATTCCTATACTCGGTACTTATTATTTAAATGAAATGTCTGGATTAGTCTGTAATTGTAAACCAAACGAGCTGTATAACTGAATTGAAAACATTTTCTATTCCATACTATTCGCAGTAATATTTGAATTTTATCGAGTCTGCAAAAATGCAATTCTAATTGGTGTTTAGAATGCACCTTATCATGTTAAGTTTCAATTAAAAACAGCCTAGTATCATGTTAAGTTTCAATTAAAAACAGCCTAGTCTAAACTTACTTATTTTTAATTTATATCAAATTTTGTTTCAATTGCACAAATATATTTTTTTACAAATAGTGTTGGAACGAAATTTTGTATTATTTGAAAAAAAAACTTGTACTTATTTTTTTCCGCAATAAAAAACGGAAATAATTTAAGCTGGAAAAAGCTTTTTAGCAACAAGTAGCCCTTTTGCAGCTTAGGACGATGTCTTGTGCAAAGTGAGAAAAAAGGGTATCTATTGACTTACTGTTTTCCCCTCTTATACCCACCCCATAGACATCTTAAGGCGCATTTACACAGACAAACTTTCCTTTGATGTTGGAATGCCGACAAACATTTACACGAGCCTCTTGAGCAAAATGTTCAAAAAAAAGTTCGAGCCAAATCTCGTACAAAAAGACTCACGGAAATTTTGGAGAGAATGTTAAGCAAAATTTGTTTGAAGAAATGTTGGTATAGAAATTTCTTACAAATTAAATTTTATAGTTTTATGGGAATTCATTGAACTTAACTAAAAATAGAAAGACTAAGTTTTAAAACAAGGTATTTTTAATTAAGTGCTTTCCGACGCAAAAACGATTTGATGTCGAAATTCACATTTTACCTCATAAGCAACTTCGATTGACCTGATTTTTATAGGGGATACGCCAGTATACTTGTAACTTTTTTGGGGTTGTAAAAAAACGAGAATAAAAAAATAATAATTGGCACTTATTTATTGCTGTTGTCTGTAAAATGTAATGATAAAAATTTACGTTTAAAAGAATATCTCTTTATTTTACTTCCTAGTTTAAAACACAATACAATAATAATAATACCCGTTTATTACCCACTTTTACAACCCTACGATCCCGACCCTTGTCCAAAAAAATATAATTTAGCAGTCATAGACTAGACTTCTGAATCGGAATGTTGCTCCTTTGCATATTGTTTGTTCAGTGTCAGTAATCGACCTTGATTATTACATTAAATTGACAGTAAATATCTATCTTCAGCATTTTCATGAACCTTTTGCTTTTTTAAGCAACCGTTGGGGCCTTAAACTAACTAGGTAAATCTGGTGTGAGAAATGAAAAAAAACAATCAAAGCTAAGGATAAAGTAAAGTTACAAAAATATGTTTTAAAAAAAATCCCCTCCCCACCACTCCTCATAATCGTGAGGTGCGGATTACCGCTTAAAAGTGCAATTTTTTAGTTTTTTGCCGATATTTGAAAAACTCAAAATTTTTTTGGAAAAGAAAAATTTTTCTGGGTGGTTTTTTGAATTTAGGAAAAAACCCTTGGAAATAAAAAAAAACCCGCAAAAAGGCTTTTTTTACAAAAATTTTAAATAAAAGTTGGTGTTCCATTTTTTTTAAAGAATTGAGATCACTGATCACTGATGTGAAATTTTATTTATTCTCATCTTTAAAAATATGTTTCCAAAACAGATAGCAATAATTTGCTCAAAAATTTACCTAAACAAAATGTTCAAAGAAAAGCTCACAAAAATGTTCACGCAAAACATTTTAGATCTTTTGCACGAGCTTTTATTTGAGCATGTTCGTCTGTGTAATTGCGCCTTTAAGTATTTTAAACCAAAATAAAAACAGCCATTTATTCTAACCTTCTTACCCCTTATTTTAATAGAGAATTATTGATTGAACTGTGCTGTATAAGGCCACTGTCATAATTGCAGACTCGCTGGAAGGTCTGCAATTTCGGCTTAAATTAAATTTTGGAAAAAAAATGGATGGAAAAATTACATCAGTGTTGCGTAGTCGCGATCTTAATACCATTCTCCGAATTCGTGTGATTCGTTGTTATGTGTTATGTCGCGCCAATTTTACAAACAACATTTTTGTAACAAATTTAAACCATATATATTTCTATTACACAACTCTCTTGTGTCCCTCGCCTTTAAAAGAGAATACCCCAACGTGAGGACCCAAGCGTTAAAAATAAAGATTTTTTCTGTATCCGAGGCGAGAAATCCCCCATCCATCTTTTTCGCCCGTCTTTTCTCCATTCGTGGAAACCACCGACCGTCCCCACGTGGCGCCGAGAAAAGGTCCACGTCTTTCCACAAAAAGATTTACGCCTATAGAATAAATATCCATCGGATTTCGTGGCATGGTTGCCAAATTTTGTACGAATTCCTTGAAAAATATCGAGCTGAAAAATCTTTAAATTTCGATAAAGCGTATAACTATGAGATTTGTAACTGTGGTGTTAGAGGAGAACTTTTAGACTTTATAGCGACGTTTCTTAAAAACAGACATTTAAGAGTAAAGATGGAAGGGAAATTTTCAAAGGAGTACAAATGCGACACGGGTGTACCTCAGGGGTCTGTTTTGGGACCGCTGTTATTTTTGTTGTACATAAATGATCTTGCTCAACATAATAAACTGGGTTTTTGCACTATTTTTGCTGATGACACAACTATAATTATATCAGCAACTTCCTTGATAGAACTTGAAAATCTAATAAGTCAAGTAGTGTCTGGTTTTTCAGATTGGTGTTTCAAAAACAAGCTTATTTTAAATGCAAGTAAAACAGAAATTGTTTATTTTTCAAAAAGGCGAGCAAGACCAGAATTTGATTTAGCAAAAAATATTAAATTTACAAAGTCTGTTAAATTCTTGGGTACATATACTGATGAGAATCTGTGCTGGGATCTTCAGATTGATTATATTTGTAAAAAACTTGTAGGTACATGCTATGCAATACGCCAACTTAAAAACTTTGTTACAACCAAAGATCTACTCACTGTTTATTACACATTAGGCTACTCATATTTAAGTTATAACATACTTGCATGGGGAGATTCCTCAACTGTAAGTAGGGTCTTCATTCTACAAAAGAGATTAGTGAGAACTATATTTAATATAAATCCTAGGGAATCCTGCAAAAACTATTTTATTAAAAATAATATCTTAACAGTCTACGGTATATATATATATAAAGCAATAAAATATGCTAGGTCAAAAATAAACAACTCTCCATCTCAGTTTACAAAAGTCTCTGATATCCACGAGCACAATACTCGAAATGGTCAACTTTTGCGCTTGCCAAAACATCAAAATTCGTTTTTTAAGAAGTCTCCATACTACATAGCCATTAAATATTACAATACCTTATCAAATGATTTAAAATCCATAGTTAAGGACAGTATGTTCTATAGAGAAATTAAGAAATATTTAGTGGCGAAAGCTTTTTATTCATACAATGAATACTTAAAACAATAGCGTTTTTTTCCCCTAATATTTTCGTTCTTCGTCACTTCTGCTTCTCTTGTATTTTTTTTTTTTTAATAATTACTGTGTTAGTGTTTATGTAATTAAAAAAAAACTCTTGTTATGTGTATTTAATTATACGAAAAAATAATTATATTTCTTAAGCATGTAACTGTTAGTGCTGACTTTAAAAAGTGTATTAGTCTATTTATTCATTTACAATTATGACACGGGCACCCTGTGCTTAAAATTTAAAATATAAGTTTGACATGTATATTCTATAACATTTATAGGCCAAAGTACAGAATAAATTGAATTGAATTGAATTGATTCTACAGGGTTCCTAAGCAAATCCTTAGGGGGCCAAGCAGCCGTGTATAAGACGCAGACAAACGGAAAAGCACATTAGGCAGAAAAGGATGAGCATGGGGCGATGTTGTCACTACATCTTACACGTAGTAAATCCATTCCAGGTTGTTGTTTTCTAATGTTTTCCATTTTCATACCTTTAGGACTGGAATAAAAATTGTTTTTGCTCGACTTTAATACCAAACTGATGAAAGATATCGTAAAAAATATATTTTTCGGCTTTTCATTTTGTAACCATTGTCCTTACGCACTGTTTACAGGCTGGGGACTGAGATACATGCAAATGCCTAACCTAAAGCGTTCATACACGGCCGGAGATATTTCCGTAGAAACTTTATCAAGCAAATAGGACGGGTTGACGCCTTCGAACGTCAAAATCAAAAAGGAGGAGCAGTCAGATGTGGGGCCGTGCACAAATTACGTAACGGTGATTTTACCAATTTTTGACCCCCTCCCTAAAGTAATGTTTTGTAACGGTTTGGCACGCCACTCCCCTAATATTACGTAACGATTTCAAGACCACTACTTTTATACTTATTTTCATTCCAAATTTTCTTAGTTTCACACAAATGCAAACGCTGTCGAAAACCCCCCTATGACCATTACGTAATTTGTGCACGGCCCCTGTAGTCCCAGTGGAGGAGGGCAAGAAAATTGATATTTTTTCTTAAAAATTATACTCTTTAGACCTATTTCTTTGCGTTCCCGAAATTACGTAATTTTTGAAAAAAATTTTAAGCGGCGCCATTTTTATTTCGTGCTTTGTTTTTCTAACATTTTTGCGTTCGACTAATTTAATTGAAAAATTTTTGCCTGCGGCGCCCTTTATCTTCTCACTCGAAACCAAGATCCCCCGTTTTAGGAAAACTGATCCCGTCTCTGTTTCTAAATTTTTTCGAATAAAAGTAGAGTATGACCATGGGGGAAATAATTTTTTTCTACGGTATGACGAAAATTTCGAGAAAGTTTTTGTAAAAAAAACGTTTTTTGGAAAGAAACAGAGCAAAATAAATCTTTTCACCCCTTTATGGTGTTACAAATATTGGCAGCCCCTTATTTTTCGCTTTTACCCTCCCGCTAGTTTTGAAGAATTGGTTCGCTACATGTTTCGAGATCATGTCATAAAACACCTCGAAAATATCAAATGTAGTGTAGGGCCAGCTTTATTTAAAATCAATAATATCGCAAGCAAAAAGCTCTGCAGGAAAAACAGCGCCGTTTATTGATTTCTTTGGCTGCTAGTGCTAGCTGCATGGTTTGGCCGTTTCCGGATAGATGTCACTAGTAGAACAGAAACTGTCATTAATGTTACGTCAAATTCACGTAAATTAATTCACGTTAAATTCACGTGACTAATTTTTGACGTCTTCTCGACGTGATATAGACGTGTTTTGGTTGTCTTGGTTAACTCTTAAATGCACCGCAGGCAAATATTTTGAAAAAATTACACCAAAATGCTATTTTTCACGCTTTTAAAAATTGCTTAAATTTAAACAAAATTGTAATAATATTTAATATTGGAATAGCGCCGCAGGCGAAATTTTTGACAAAAAGAAACCAGAATTCTTTGAAAATTTTGATCTCTTAGGTTTTTTTGTAAAATATTTTTGAAACGTGTACGTGTGGGTTGCAATGGTATATAGAGATTTGTTGCTAAATCATAAATGCCCCGCAGATAAAAATTTTGGGAAAATTTATACCAATAATGCCATTTTTTGCACGTGTTGAATGCTGGTGATAAAAATTCCTTTGAACTAAACAAACCAATTAATTTATTGTAGATTGGGTTGGACCTCCTGGGGGGAGGGGGTTAAAGCCCAAAACCCCTCCATGGTTACGCCACTGTAGCATTTCCAATCTGAAGTGCGATTCGAAAGTGATAATTTATGATTCAAAAATGATGTGCCCCATGAATATCTACAAGAAAAATCCGATTTTTTGCAGTTTTTTAGTGGGGTAGTTAGTTTAATATTAACCTAGCGACCCCACCCTAAAATGCGGTTCTAAAATTTTAAAAAGTTTATACCAAAATTATGTACTCTACGATTATATAAAAAAAAAATCGAATTCTTCATTTTAGATGATATCTTTTTTTTAACATAATTTAAAACGAAAAATTTGATTTTTTTCATATATATTCGTGGAGCACATAATTAGCACATAATTTTAAAATCAAATTTTTTTTAGTTTGTTGCCTTATTTCCTGTTGGGGTTGCTAAGTTGCTAGTTAGATTTGCTCCGAAACCAGAGGAGCACAAAATTTTTTGATTGGGGACCAAATTAGCACATAATTAACACATAATTATGGTGTGACTAAATTTTGATTTTCTTGAGGTGGGCTGGCTAGGTTAATGAAGGTAATAATGGTGTTTGAAAGTAATTCTGTGTTTCAGTTTGCACCTGAAGACGATCAGAGATTGTACTGTATTGTATTGTATTGTATATAGACAATGGAAGTCCGAAACACAGAGATTTCTGATAATGGTGTTATTTAGAAAAATCCGCACGGTTATCGAGGTTTTTAAAAGTGTCGCTGTTGCTCCTCAAGCGTGGGTACGGAGCTGCCTACTTTACTGCTAGAAGGACCCTACTACAAGTTTTAGCCCCAATTATGGTAAGTACTCTTTGAAAGACTCAAAGATTTGTTTCTTTGTTGAATTTGGCAGCACTGTACAATGGCAAAAACTATAGATGCGGGCAGACGTCCTAGGGTGTTTTTTTTTCTCTCCAAGGGTGGCAGACGACCGGCGGGACCCACTTAAATAAAGTGCGCGTCCCGTTTCTAAATCATATACGTCAAATTTGAGGCGAAACGAGATTTTCCGATATACATATAGCCGGCTTTCCCGGAAGGCTCATGAATACTTTCACGTTTTTTTTCTTATGAAATACCTTTTTCTTTGGCGCATTTTTTCTGTCGCTTTTTCTTTATCGATTCATCGAGTTTTCATGAAGGCGTTTTTGGAGTTGAATACTTATATTCGGAAATAAGAAGGTTTTGAAACTTACATATTTTTTATTGGGTCCGTTAGAGTATCTAACATTCACATAAGTAAGTATATCCAGAATATTGTTTTTATACAGTAACAAAATAAATAATTCTTTAAAGTTGTTTCCCTACTAAGGCGCAATTTTACAACCCATAGTTAAACGTCAAACCTCAGTTTAAACCGCGGATGTCGATTTTTTTACGTTTTATAGGTGCAGTTAACCAACGAACTTCGGTTTAACCGTTACCGGCGATCTGGGTGTCGGTTAAACTTCAGTTGAATAGTTACCGAAAGATTCTAATCTCAAAATAGTTATTAAAAATTTATTTAAAATTTGTTTTTGGTAAAAAAAACTGTCAGTATTTAGTAAAATCGCTATGATCGATTAGAATTTGTTTTTGATCAAATGGATGAAGATGATGACGAAATAATTGACATTGTCGAAGCACCAAGAAATCCTTTGGAGAACTACGACGATGTAGATTTTAAAAAGAGGCTTAGATTATCTAAATAGTCATGCGCAATTGTGCGCGAGGAAATTCGACAAGAGTTGGAACATCGCACAGACCAGTAAGTTTTATTCTCACAGCGATCTCACATTTTATTGCAATTGTACTGTATATCTTTGCGTTTCTGACAATTCTGAATATTTTTTCTTGTGGCGTCTGGCTGTATGTCGGTCCGTAACCAACGCTGATATCTCAAAAACTATTTGACTGATTTTTATCAAATTCGGTGTCTACGCTGGGTTCGGCTCTAATTGGTGCCATTTTAAAAGTGTGGTTAAAATAATCAACTTTATACGCCAAGAAAATGTAGTCTTTTTAAACTAGAAAACACTTGTTGTGCTCCTAATCTTACGGTTAATTTAACAGCTCTTCTTTTCTTCCTGGCAGTTGTTTAACTGCGAATTATAAAATTGAGCAACTTGTTTAGTTTAAACTATGGTTTAATCTGGAGTTTTACCTTCGGTTGTAAAATTAGCCCTAAGGGTTTTTCTAATGTGTTTGTATACTCAATGTTAATGTGTTTTACATCGAATGTGAGTGCAATGTTGTTATTAGGCGTGTAAATTTTTATCTCGACATTTTCGAGGCGTGTTTCAAGTACCATTTTTGATTTATGATGATTGCTAAATCTGATTTTAACATTAATAATACAATCATAAGTTGGGTTTTTTTTTCGCAACGTTGCGGTGGAAATTTTGACCAAACCAACAACAAACGTTGCAAAAATGGTGAAAAGGTTTAAAAATGCGTTTACATGGGCAGTTTCAGCCACTTGCAAATAGATTCGTTTTACTCGAACGGATTCAAAAAGGTTTATGCGTTCAAATGTAAACGTAGTTTTGTTCGTAGTAGATCGAGTGGATATGCATCTTGAAGTGCCTGTTTGCGTATTGTAGATTTCAGAAATAAAGATATGGCTATCTTTGTTTGACTTGTTGTTTATTATGTATTATTTTTGTCATATGGAATTAGTTGGGCCGAGTTGTACTTACTATAGTTATTATTAAGGTCTAATATTTAAAAAAAATTAATAAGATTTGTTTGTTAATATGAGTATATTTTATGTCAGACCGTCAGAATAGAAATCTTCTAAAGAGCAATACGACGACGAGTCTTGAACCATTTTGGCCAGATGAGGTACGGCACTTGTAAAATTAAAAACAAAGAATTCTAACCAAAAAATCTAGCTGGTAGAAATAATCAACGCTGGAGTATACAGAAATCAGAAGGTTTTGAAACTTACATATTTTTTATTGGGTCCGTTAGAGTATCTAACATTTACATAAGTAAGTATATCCAGAATATTGTTTTTATACAGTAACAAAATAAATAATTGTTTAAAGTTGTTTCCCTACTAAGGCGCAATTTTACAACCCATAGTTAAACGTGAAACCTCAGTTTAAACCGCGGATGTCGATTTTTTTACGTTTTATAGGTGCAGTTGATCAACGAACTTCGATTTAACCGTTACCGGCGGTCTGGGTGTCGGTTAAACTTCAGTTGAATAGTTACCGAAAGATTCTAATCTCAAAATAGTTATTAAAAATTTATTTAAAATTTGTTTTTGGTAAAAAAAAACTGTCAGTATTTAGTAAAATCGCTATGATCGATTAGAATTTGTTTTTGATCAAATGGATGAAGATGATGACGAAATAATTGACATTGTCGAAGCACCAAGAAATCCTTTGGAGAACTACGACGATGTAGATTTTAAAAAGAGGCTTAGATTATCTAAATAGTCATGCGCAATTGTGCGCGAGGAAATTCGACAAGAGTTGGAACATCGCACAGACCAGTAAGTTTTATTCTCACAGCGATCTCACATTTTATTGCAATTGTACTGTATATCTTTGCGTTTCTGACAATTCTGAATATTTTTTCTTGTGGCGTCTGGCTGTATGTCGGTCCGTAACCAACGCTGATATCTCAAAAACTATTTGACTGATTTTTATCAAATTCGGTGTCTACGCTGGGTTCGGCTCTAATTGGTGCCATTTTAAAAGTGTGGTTAAAATAATCAACTTTATACGCCAAGAAAATGTAGTCTTTTTAAACTAGAAAACACTTGTTGTGCTCCTAATCTTACGGTTAATTTAACAGCTCTTCTTTTCTTCCTGGCAGTTGTTTAACTGCGAATTATAAAATTGAGCAACTTGTTTAGTTTAAACTATGGTTTAATCTGGAGTTTTACCTTCGGTTGTAAAATTAGCCCTAAGGGTTTTTCTAATGTGTTTGTATACTCAATGTTAATGTGTTTTACATCGAATGTGAGTGCAATGTTGTTATTAGGCGTGTAAATTTTTATCTCGACATTTTCGAGGCGTGTTTCAAGTACCATTTTTGATTTATGATGATTGCTAAATCTGATTTTAACATTAATAATACAATCATAAGTTGGGTTTTTTTTTCGCAACGTTGCGGTGGAAATTTTGACCAAACCAACAACAAACGTTGCAAAAATGGTGAAAAGGTTTAAAAATGCGTTTACATGGGCAGTTTCAGCCACTTGCAAATAGATTCGTTTTACTCGAACGGATTCAAAAAGGTTTATGCGTTCAAATGTAAACGTAGTTTTGTTCGTAGTAGATCGAGTGGATATGCATCTTGAAGTGCCTGTTTGCGTATTGTAGATTTCAGAAATAAAGATATGGCTATCTTTGTTTGACTTGTTGTTTATTATGTATTATTTTTGTCATATGGAATTAGTTGGGCCGAGTTGTACTTACTATAGTTATTATTAAGGTCTAATATTTAAAAAAAATTAATAAGATTTGTTTGTTAATATGAGTATATTTTATGTCAGACCGTCAGAATAGAAATCTTCTAAAGAGCAATACGACGACGAGTCTTGAACCATTTTGGCCAGATGAGGTACGGCACTTGTAAAATTAAAAACAAAGAATTCTAACCAAAAAATCTAGCTGGTAGAAATAATCAACGCTGGAGTATACAGAAATCAGAAGGTTTTGAAACTTACATATTTTTTATTGGGTCCGTTAGAGTATCTAACATTTACATAAGTAAGTATATCCAGAATATTGTTTTTATACAGTAACAAAATAAATAATTGTTTAAAGTTGTTTCCCTACTAAGGCGCAATTTTACAACCCATAGTTAAACGTGAAACCTCAGTTTAAACCGCGGATGTCGATTTTTTTACGTTTTATAGGTGCAGTTGATCAACGAACTTCGATTTAACCGTTACCGGCGGTCTGGGTGTCGGTTAAACTTCAGTTGAATAGTTACCGAAAGATTCTAATCTCAAAATAGTTATTAAAAATTTATTTAAAATTTGTTTTTGGTAAAAAAAAACTGTCAGTATTTAGTAAAATCGCTATGATCGATTAGAATTTGTTTTTGATCAAATGGATGAAGATGATGACGAAATAATTGACATTGTCGAAGCACCAAGAAATCCTTTGGAGAACTACGACGATGTAGATTTTAAAAAGAGGCTTAGATTATCTAAATAGTCATGCGCAATTGTGCGCGAGGAAATTCGACAAGAGTTGGAACATCGCACAGACCAGTAAGTTTTATTCTCACAGCGATCTCACATTTTATTGCAATTGTACTGTATATCTTTGCGTTTCTGACAATTCTGAATATTTTTTCTTGTCGCGTCTGGCTGTATGTCGGTCCGTAACCAACGCTGATATCTCAAAAACTATTTGACTGATTTTTATCAAATTCGGTGTCTACGCTGGGTTCGGCTCTAATTGGTGCCATTTTAAAAGTGTGGTTAAAATAATCAACTTTATACGCCAAGAAAATGTAGTCTTTTTAAACTAGAAAAACACTTGTTGTGCTCCTAATCTTACGGTTAATTTAACAGCTCTTCTTTTCTTCCTGGCAGTTGTTTAACTGCGAATTATAAAATTGAGCAACTTGTTTAGTTTAAACTATGGTTTAATCTGGAGTTTTACCTTCGGTTGTAAAATTAGCCCTAAGGGTTTTTCTAATGTGTTTGTATACTCAATGTTAATGTGTTTTACATCGAATGTGAGTGCAATGTTGTTATTAGGCGTGTAAATTTTTATCTCGACATTTTCGAGGCGTGTTTCAAGTACCATTTTTGATTTATGATGATTGCTAAATCTGATTTTAACATTAATAATACAATCATAAGTTGGGTTTTTTTTTCGCAACGTTGCGGTGGAAATTTTGACCAAACCAATAGATTCGAATTTTTATCTAAAATCAAATCAAAATGCGATGGAACGTTTTACTCGAACGGATTCAAAAAGGTTTATGCGTTCAAATGTAAACGTAGTTTTGTTCGTAGTAGATCGAGTGGATATGCATCTTGAAGTGCCTGTTTGTGTATTGTAGATTTCAGAAATAAAGATATGGCTATCTTTGTTTGACTTGTTGTTTATTATGTAGTATTTTTGTCATATGGAATTAGTTGGGCCGAGTTGTACTTACTATAGTTATTATTAAGGTCTAATATTTAAAAAAAATTAATAAGAGTTGTTTGTTAATATGAGTATATTTTATGTCAGACCGTCAGAATAAGAGCAATACGACGACGAGTCTTGAACCATTTTGGCCAGATGAGGCACGGCACTTGTAAAATTAAAAACAAAGAATTCTAACCAAAAAAATCTAGCTGGTAGAAATAATCAACGCTGGAGTATGTAGGTCAGGAGTTGCCAGACTAGGAGCCGAAATCCAATACATTGGACCGGAACCTCTTCTGGGAATAACAAGAAAAACAGGTACAGAGTGAGCTCAACAAATGGGTGAACAATAAACTGAAGACGTCTTGGAGGCAAGAGTCAAAATGCAGACAGTCCAAGCTATTAGTGGATGGTCCGAATGTAGCCAGAACTAAATAGCTCTTAGACAAGACCCCCAAGGAGATTGGACTGCTGACAGGGATGTTGACTAGGCACAATCGGCTGAACAAATATCTGACGCAAATAAGAGTAGCAGGAGATCCCGTGTGTCCCGCTTGCGGGCTCGAAGAGGAATCGGCGTAGCACTTAGACTTAGAGAAAGAAGAGCTGCACTCTCAAATGAGCCGACATACTGAACTTTGTAAAGAAGACAAGGAGGCCCGGAGAGAGAGTTGCAGCTGAAATAGGAGGGGCATAGGGGTAAGGAACGGGGTATGACAGAAAGGGCCCATGAAGAGGCCTAATTGCCAGGCTCCTCCAGAATGAAAATAACGATGTAATTCTACATAAAAGTTATTGAATTCTGATAAATTTGACAATATTTTCCCTATTTAACACACGGCAATAATTTAACTAAATAAAAGTAATAGTTCTATTACACTGTTTAAAAATACGTTTTTTAGTGTGAAATGAGAACATGACTCTAAGGTACCAGTAAGCAATTGCCTGAAAGGATGTTTGTTGCGTAAAACCAAAACACATGTGAATATTTCAGATTTATTTACTCAGTGAGAGGTTGGGCGGGTCGAAAATCATCCAGGAACAGAAATGAACTAGCATCCAAACATATCTTAATCTGTTTTGCAAACATGAAAAAGGAAAATCTAATCTAAACATTACAGAGAAGTAAAAGCTTATAGCCATCGAAATAACTACATCAATAGAGACTTTCGGTCGTACAGAATACGGGGACGTTAATATGGAATTTATCAGTGCCACTAGTTCTGCCTTGCTCTCTTTGGACGTAAACGTAAACTCTCTAATAAGTCTAAATAATACCGTTTCGTACACTTTCCAAAGATGGTCGACACCGAACGCGCATAAATCTCAGAAACTAGGCAAGATCTGAAGATTTTACGCGAAAGAATATATTATCTCCTTATAAGAAACCACCGGGCACAAAACGCTTACAAATTACAACAGATTTTACGATGTTCTACAGACAATTGCAAAATAAATACTGGGTTGTGTGAAAATTCGTACTTTCAAATCTTCCTTAACCGTTTTTGGTGTCGTGTAGAAAGTATATTAACGCAGAAAACTTTGTATTTGTAATAAATACTAATGTTAAAATCATTGATTAATATATAGGGAAGACACACAAATCAACAAAACTGCCTAAAAGCATATTCCGGAACACTCCTAACCAATGAACAGTTTAGTGATTTAAAACTATATATATTACTAATATTACTAACATCTTCAAAGTCTTATTTGCAATGTAATGTACATGATCCTCAAAAGAAAAGTACATCCAAATCTTGGACTCTATCAAGACTTTCTAAACTTAGATTATTAACTTCATAATATAATGGGATTCTGTATTCGATGAAATCTTATAATTCTTCACTTATCGATATTTAAATCAAGTTCATTTTCCTGACACCAAGCAAAAAATCTATCCAAGTCTTCCTGAATTAGTGTGCAATCCCTTAGTGTGCAATCACTTAGTGTTCAATCGCTTAGTGTCCATACAAATACTTTTGGTCAGGTGTGTAAAATACCATTAATATCGGTTACAAAAACTTGTTTAAAATTAAACTGAAATTGTAACAATCAATAATGGTATAGCGCCGCAGTTAAAAATCTTTTGCAATTTAAGCAGAAAATTCTTTAAAAATTTTGATACGTGAAATTTTTTTGAAAAAGTGGGTTAGCTCAGTTGCAGAGGAGAGGTAAGACAATTAGAGATTTGTTGCCAACATCATGTCGTTTAGACACATTTCAATGCTGATAAATCAAATCTATATGTTTGTGGCGGATTCATAATGTCGAAACTACTTTTTTTGGGTTTTTCGCCACTACGTTAAGGAAATTTTTTCAAAAATATGTTAAAACCCACTGCGTAAATTCCTAAAGAAAAAAATGTGTTCGTTTGTCAGTGGTTTTTAAATAAGATAAAAAATTTGCCTACACACACGCAAATACTAACTAGAATCTAAGTACGTATCTGACGTTTCGGCAGTATATTACAAAAAGAACCAGACAAAATTAAAGGAAAAATCAAAGAAGCAGCTTGCATCTATCTTAATGAAGATGAATGCATAGCTAGCATATCAGTTGATATAAATACAGTTTGGCTTCCAATTTTAAAACAAGATTTTCAAAAACGTTTTTTTTTAAATAAATTAAAAAATAGCATTGAAGTTCTGTGGGTTTCTAATGTATTTTTTCTTAAAGTCAGTCAAAAGATGATTTTTATACTTGATATTTTAAAATAAAAATTTTGTATTTTTATAATGTAATCTAAAATCGAAAACACTCAAACAAATATAATTTTGATTTTAAATTTTACCAAATTCACCCAATACCTTGTGGGCTACTATCGACGCGCCAAACTGTCAAGTTAATATTTGAAATATATATCAGTCAAAGTCAGTCAGTTGTATGACAACAGACAGATATTTTAAAAAAGAATCTAAAAAAGTTTTTGAAAAGAATAAAGTTCTTTGATAACGGCAGTAGAATTTCTGCCGAAACGTCAGATAAGTACTTAGATTCTATGAAAGTTTGAGACAATGATGTGTTTGAAATTAACTCTGTGTTTCGGACTTCCATTGTCTATATTTTATTTATACACGACGTTTCGATCAGTACAATCTCTGATCGTCTTGTCAGTTTGCACCTGAAGACGATCAGAGATTGTACTGATCGAAACGTCGTATATAAATAAAATATAGACAATGGAAGTCCGAAACACAGAGTTAACTTAGATTC
The DNA here is from genome assembly GCA_963921995.1 of Oxystoma pomonae. Lineage (NCBI taxonomy): Eukaryota > Metazoa > Arthropoda > Insecta > Coleoptera > Brentidae > Oxystoma > Oxystoma pomonae. The sequence continues at coordinate 5,588,413 of OY998170.1, forward strand.
TAGTTAGGATTTGCGTGTGTGTAGGCAAATTTTTTATCTTGTTTCAAAACCACTGACAAACGAACACATTTTTTTCTTTAGGAATTCACGCAGTGGGTTTTAACATATTTTTGAATAAATTTCCTTAACTTAGTGGCGAAAAACCCAAAAAAGTAGTTTCGACATTCAATGCTGATGACAAGTTAAACCGAAAAATCCTGTAAGGATTTTGATTTCTTTCACATTTTTTGGGAAATTTATGGTACATGGGGGGAATTATCCCCCTTATCTCCCCCGTGCGTACGACACTGGTCCTCATTTTGTCCTGACTTGGTTTAAAAAGGTGTCAACAATTTGGTCCATGAGGTTGTATCTTTTCTAAATATTGAATCAATTGTCAAGCCAATGGCGTCAGAACGTTCCCCATCCGATTGGTTGACATTTGACTTGCAGACAGTTTTACAAGTGAATAAGCTATCCTGTCTCCTTAGGCCTTTTCTTGCGTTGAAATTGCTTAAAATGTTTGAAACATTTGTTTTCTCGCGTTGCAACGGTGACGTCACATCTAAATGGGTTAAAAATATTTTGAAACGGAATCCACTCTAGTTTTAAAACTGACGCGTGCGTAGAAGATACATCAAAAATCTACATTCTTGTTTTAACCTAAGATTTTTTATTGTTTTTGCACACCATACTGGGTTATTCTAAACAATTGAAAAAAATTGTATTCTAGATATCTTGTTAGCCATTCTTCATGGTATGCATGTGGTATTATATGATGTAGCTTCCATTGCTTGCCATCCATGTAGCTTCCATTGCTTGCCATCCATGCAAAAAAAATAAACAGAAAAACAAAAGAGTGAGGTTACACTAAACTAAGTCAGCGTTTTGAACTACTCATTTTTTGTCGGTTCTAAATGATGAGGTCACATCTAAATAGTTTCAAATAATATTTTAAAATAATTTCAACGCGAGAAAACGCCTCTTTACTACTCTAGTGTTAAATTTGGAGTGAGAAATCGTAATAAATTACAAAAGGGTACTTGAAACACGTGTCGAAAGTGTCAAGATAAAAATTTACATGCCTAGTAACAACCTTGCACTTGCGATAGATGTAAAACACATTAACGTTGAGGGGTCACACACATTTTAGGACACCCCTTGGAGCAGGGGGGGAAAGGTCAATCGGTATGCAAATGAGAACAAGTGAATGGCCGCCGAGCGAAATTTGAGAAAGCTTAAATAACTTAAAATATGTACATAAATACTAATTTACTACGTTTATACGCACCTAAAAGCGCTTTTATATAAGGACGGTTTTAAATAAAATCGCTTTCTCCGAGTGCTTATACGGCCGTCATTTAAATATGTCAGTTTAAAGAAAAAACAAATAAAACAACTTAGTTAACAACAGATTTTTCGGAAAACCAGGGTTGAGTGATCCTAAAATGGATTTTAAAGCGATAAACCACTTTCTTAAATCGCTTTAAAATAAAATCGATTTAGTGCTTAAAACGCCTTCTGTATTTTAGGTACAGAGGGCGCTGGCCTCGCCTACAGTCGGCCAATTGAAATTAGGTAGTACCTAAGTCGTTTTTTGGCGTGAGAAGATTTCGAAATCATGCATGAAATATCATTTTGGCGTTGAACTGGTGATGTCACGGTTCAACACATTTCAAAGGAAACTACTACTCTTCGGACTGTTTCGAAAGTACTTCGATCACGATTCCAATATGGCGGGAGTTGTCATTTGTCAAAATACGCGGGAAGTATTGGGTTATGGAGCACCGGCTATTTTTGTTTTGTTTTTTCAAACTAGCTGTTAATGTTTTTCTTTAACTCCATATACTTATAGTCTTTAAAATTTCAAAATATTTTAATTATTCTAATATTAAGTTCTCTTCAGTTTTATACATATAATAATATTAATGAGTTGTATTAGTATAATAATTTAAAATTTCCTGTTTCTTCTTTCTAATTTGGCTTAAAAAGTTTATTTAATTTTGATGTAAGCCTTTTTCAAATCACTATCCAAAAATATTGTTATAATACTTAAGTGTACTCCGTAAATTGCAATGTTTGTACATTATGTTGAGTACCGAAATAAACAAACAAATAAATATAATGATGGAGTCTGATTGTGTAATGTGCCAAATTCAATTGGGAGAATTCCTCTTAAGGCGCAATTACACAGACGAACATGCTCAAATAAAAGCTCGTGCAAAAGATCTAAAATTTTTTGCGTGAACATTTTTGTGAGCTTTTCTTTGAACATTTTGTTCGGGTAAATATTTGAGCAAATTATTGTTATCTATTTTGGAAACATATTTTTAAAGATGAGAATAAATAAAATTTACATCAGTGATCAGTGATCTCAATTCTTTAAAAGAATGGAACACCAACTTTTATTTAAAATTTTTGTGAAAAGAAGCCGACGGCAAGCGAAACATTATTATTGGCTCTACTATCAGTTTTGTCACATGGATTACGGTTACTTATAATATTTTTTCTTAGGGTTTCTCTGATTTTTTTGCCCGGGGTTTTTTTGGGATTTTCTTGCGAGTTTTTTTTTATTTCCAAGGGTTTTTTTCCTAGTCAAAAAAAACTTTTCTTTTCCAAAAAAAATTTGAGTTTTTCGGCAAAAAACTCAAAAATTGCACTTTTAAGCGGTAATCCGCGCTTCACGACTATGAGGAGTGGTGGGGAGGGGGATCTTTTTTAAACCTATTTTTTTTTACCTTTAGCTTTTATTGTTGTTTTTTAATTCCTCACACCAGATTTACCTAGTTAGTTTAAGGTCCCAAGGGTTGCTTAAAAAAGCAAAAGGTTCATGAAAATGCTGAAGATATAGATATTTACGGTCAATTTAATGTAATAATTAAGGTCGATTACTGACACTGCACCAACAATATGCAAAGGGCAACATTGCGATTCAAAAGTGTGGCCGGCCTACTACCTGCGAAATCCAAAACGCGGGATGATAGATCGGCGACACAGTCTACTAAATTACTGCTAAATTATATTTTTTAGACAAGGGGCGGGTTGGTAGGGTTGTAAAATTGGGTAATAAACGGGTATTATTTAAACCGAACGTGCTTTTGTTCATATATTTGAGATTTAATAAAATGTATATAGGTTTTTTAATTTGACTTAATTGTTATTGTAAAAGACTAAACTAGGAAGTAAAATAAAGGGATATTCTTTTAAACGTAAATTTTTATCATTATATTTTACAGGCAACAACAATAAATAACTACCAATTATTATTTTTTGTATTCTCGTTTTCTTTACAACTCCAAAAAAGTTACAAGTATACTGGCATATCCCCTATAAAAATCAGATCAATCGAAGTTGCTTATGAGGTAAAATGTGAATTTCGGCATCAAATCGATTTTCCGTCGGAAAGCACTTGATTAAAAATACTTTATTTCAAAACTTTGTTTTTCTATTTTCAGTTTAGTTCAATGAATTCCGATAACAATGTATATTTTGAATTTGTAAAGAAATTTTTATACCCCCAATTCTTCAAACAAATTTTGCTCAACATTCTCTCCAAAATTAACGTGTGTTTTTTTGTACGAGATTTTGCTCGAACATTTCTTTGAACATTTTGCTCAAGAGGCTCGTGTAAATGTTTGTCGGCATTTCAACATCAAAGGAAAGTTTGTCTGTGTAAATGCGCCTTTAGAGGTAGATTCGGACACTGCCAGGGCCCTAATTCTTGAGCAGGGAACGACATAGATTTCGTTCTATTCTTGAGCGGTGATCGCTCATTCCATGCTATCAAAAATTGTGGGTTTGCGCTCCCCGACTGCAAAGCCAGGGATCGGTCCCATTTCTCTGACAAGCATGCGCATAAAATGTATATTTTTCAATCTAAAATTTTGAAGAGGTTTCAAGAAAAAGCACCTTTTTCCGGGGGATGGGATCACTCCCCGGGATTGATCCATTCTCTTGAGGGATCCTTCCTCTTGAGATTCAAGAATTAGGCCCCAGGCAGCTTTCGTCAGAGAAGTTATTTAATGGTGGGTTTATAACATAACAAAATAATCCCGGATTTATAAACCAGGGTTAGGAAAAAAACGCTAACAAATATTTTATAGCAATAAGCTAGGTTAGGTTTTGTAAAACTGTCGCTGGAAAGTGCATTTTGGCGACCGATGACGTCACATTTCGAAAGCACGCAAGCACCGTGTTCTACGCCAAAAAACTAATGTAAGGGCCGTATTTATAGTCTTCCCTTGCTTGTCCGCATCTTGTTTATCGGCTATATACTGCTATCTAGCCATCTAGCGGGAATATGTTACATTATTATACGGTTTTGCGCTTGTAATAGTAGAGTTTTGCGCATTTATTGTTTTCAAGTAGTACTGTTATGAACCTGTACTTTATTATAATTTTTGTTTCTTGTAATGCTTTGATAAATTATGCGCACTCTGTATATAAAAGCATTTTTCTTAATTTAACCACAATAGGACATTATCAAAACACATATCAAACTCTGCTCGGATTTCAAGTGACTTATTTTGTACTTTATTTGCTTAAAAAGCGCCAAGTCGTCACCTGGACTGGAATGTCAATCGGGCCGCCCTATGATAACGCCACGGCTCTTATCAGTGTTTACCCCGTTATCTGTGTAACTCTGATTGACTCCTTTGGCGGCGAAAAAATACGAGACGATTATCGAGAACAAATTGTGTGCTCAAGCCTCGCTGATAACGCTGTTTTCAGCGAGATTTGTTTATCTGGCTGTCAAAATGGCGGCGGGCTCTTTTATGTGCTGATGGCTTGTCAGTACTTTTTTGTTTAATGTTAACCAGACTGGCTACATTGGGATTATGACGTCAGCTAATATATGATCGACTTTTTTAAATTATTTGCAACGTTTTTTTAAAATCTTATTAACCAGCAGCAGCCCGACTCCGCAGGAGGAGGGCAAAAAAAACACGTTTTTTCAGAATTAATTCTCAAAGCACGAATGGTATTCGGTAGAAAATTTCAAGAATATAGAAATTAGATTTTTATTGCAATTAATTGTACAATTATTATAGATAATATAGACACAAGTATTTTTTTTCTCCATAACTGAAGTTGCTGCTTAGCCCTGCCATGCATTTCCCCTGAACTAGTGCGGCTATGACTTCCTCGCATTTCATCGACGATCGCCTGATGCTGCTCTTCGTCTATCTGCAGATAGCTCGCAATGGACTTGGAGATAGCATGACCTGTCATCTTTATAAGTTTCTGTTCAGCAACTCCGCTTTTTGCGAGATGAGACACAGCAGTTGCCCTCTATGAGTGATTTGTAATCTTTTTTTCGTCGCGTCTAGTCCCACCTGTGCAGCCTGCGTCTTAGTCCACTTCGCCATCTCGTTCTTGTCCACGGGTATGTTCTCAAACCATTGATGATCGTTAGAAACAGGCGATTATTTTCAATGCTATCTCTCTTTGATTTCAGTGCATGAAAAAGTCGAACCGGACAGAAATTGGGGTGAGTTTTATTCAGCCATTTGGATGAAGCACATGGTTTAGATCCACCAAAAATTGGATTGTACTCAATTCTGTTAATCTTTTCACCTGCATTGTCCACTTCTTATTTAAAAAACTGCAACTTGGCCCTGCAGCCTTCTCCTCCTCTCCAGGCTAGTTCATAGGATAACACAAAGAACAGCTTCTCTTGCAACCCGTCTGGTGTCCCTTTATCACAGCTACTCAATAGTCTCTGCATTTCATCAAATTTCAAGGCAGTTGAGCTTAGTTTTCTCTTAGTCCTCTTGGGACTGCAAGTTCCGTCGTTTTACATTTTTTGCTTCTCTTGCAGATTTGAAAATTATATCTTCAAATGAGTCAAGATTTTTGCCATATTTTTCATAATATTCATCCATAATTAATTTTGATGTGACGTTCCAAATTGTTTTTACGGTAGTTTTTTTATACTACTCACCGTTTCGTTTCTTCATATTTTGTGCCCAATCCCTCAAAATTTTTGCAAACTCGTTCACCGGCGTTTCCTGCTTCAATTCATATTTTCTGGCTTTGCAGAACTCCATAAATTGGTTCAAGACCAACTTCTTATTTTCTCTGGTGTTCTCTTATTAAACGTGAAAAAGAAGTTTGCAACTTTGCAATTTATGATTTTTTTAAAGATTTTTATTCAAAATGAAATTCCAGTCTCTTGTATTTTATTCCCTATATATTTTATTTCTGCTATTATTTGATTATGCCAATTGTAACCAGGCTTCTCGAGAGGGAAGGATTAATCCCAAACCCCCCTCCACTCGGTGCGCCACTGGTTTTAGCTCTATAAGTCGAAAAAATGCTAAAATTTGTTTCTATTTAGTTAACTGAGATTTAGCTTTTATTTCCTATATAATTTTGCATTGGTGGAAATTCGGGTGTAAAAATAAGTTGCTATATCATTGTGACAGCTAAAAATACAGCTTAAATTAAACTAGCTACTGTACAGCAAACAAATGGCTGCCACAATGTTTCTACAGCTATGAATTAGCTTTAAAATCTAAAGTGTCTGGGTACACATTAAAATGAAGTTAACAGAACTTGTCCAAAACCGTCAACAATCAAACACATTTGTTCATGACGTCTTATGCAACGTTTAACTCTGAACACACCCAAGGATACGATAAGGAGTTATTTTCCTTCTAGTTCATCAGACTAATGATTGGCCTGTACTGCTGTGGTCATCTAGCCATACCTATTTTTTTATTTTATGCTTTTCCAGCATTGGGGGCGCAGTTAAGTCTGTCAACTATTTTTTTTGGCGAGCAGTATACCAACAGAAACATCTGATGATCGGGCAGCCTGATTGGCAGCTGTCCAGCCACTTTCCTTTACTTTTTAATTGGTCGAATGATTAGTCCAATTTTTGACAGGAAGATAGCTTTCTGGTAAGGTCAGATATGTGTTGATAATTATTTAAATATTACCCCGAGGCATTTTTTAATGAACCAAATTTTATATACAAAGAGTTTGACGACATTATTCCTTAATGATTTTTCGATGGTTTTGTTCTTTGGCACAAAATTTCTCTCTATTTTTTTGATAATTTTGGTTTTATGTTTAAAAAATTGGTGCTAAAAAGCACGGATATTCCACCATACAATCAATTATTTTATGTTGAAAGGAAATGAAAATATCTCGAAAACTGTAGCTTTAAAAGATTTGAACCTTATAGGAAAATTTTTGGATAATATTTACGAAAACCAAAATCTGAAAACCGCATATCAATACCTGCTTTACTTCTAAATTTATGATTTTTTTAAATATATTTTAACGTTTTCTCAAATAACTCGGAAACTAAAGCTTCCACGAATTTGTACTTTATAACAAAATTTGTAGTTCATGTTCATGGAAACTTAAATCTGAAAACCGTATATCGCTACTTGCTTTTGTTCCAAAGTTTTTTTACCCCTTCAACGCCCCCCACCCTACCCAAAAGTTAATCAGTTCATGGTCAGCCAATAGAGGATTTTTGTACCAAATTTCGTTAAAATCGATTAAGGCATTCTTGAGTTATCGTGTATACAGAGAAACAACAGACAACAGACCGTCAGACCGACAGGAAACTTTGTTTTTCGTCGATTAAGGTGTTTTGGAACCTTAGTAACTCATTTCTGATAAAATTAAGAAAAGTCAAAATTTCACGATTTTAATAGTCGCCTATACCATATTGGTATGGTGGACTAAAAAATTGTTAAATTTAGGGTTCTCTAGTTCAAAGAGTAAAATTGTAAAGAGGCAGTTATAAAAAGAATCTATAGACTTAGTCTTTTTTCTACGGAGACCACAAAGATGAATCCGTTCGAAATTCGGGGAAATAATCAAATGTGTAAACGCGTTTAATCGAACATTCAAACCTTTTTTTTTTATCCATCTTGAAGAGCTCGAATGGCCAATAATTGAAATCGAAATGAAAATCGAAGAGAACATCAATACGATTTTTATTTGCACAAGACTTTAAAAAACAGGGTAAACTTTATAATTAACTGCTACGAAACCAAGAAGCGACAAACTTGCACCTGTATAGTTTAAGTCTCGCATGCAATGCGACTGTTTTTTTAAGGTTTAATAGCAGAGAAGCATGTAGAGCTCTGCTGGAAGGCAGTTGGCTTTAACGGACTTCAGTCTGTATCAATTAGAAATCGAGCAATGACTTTATGTTGTAAAATAATTAAGCTTAATACACCACTCTGTGTAAAATTTATTTCAAAGTACATTCCAAAATAACCGGGTTTCAAATTAGCAAATCAATTAATTGCCCAATGAATCAGATTCCTCTGCTAAACAAAAATTGCATTTAGGCCTGTTTTAAACTTAAAATAAACAGAACATATTTGTTTAATTGGGTGCTGCATAATATTCAATGCTCCAACACGCCACTGGTAGACGTGAACCTTGAAGCGTAAAGTTTAGGTCGCCATTTTGATTTTTGCTCACTGTAAGGCCAATTATTTGAACGACATATGGCCAAAGCATATAGAGAAGTTACATGAGAGCTACAATAATTATATGGTGGTTGTTTGGGGTAATAATGATTGATTATTATCATTTTAGTTTATGAATTTCCATTGGCTTGTTCTGTGGTAGTTTCTTTAGTGTTTGGTGAATTATTTCCAACAAGACACATCGATTGTATATTTTTTTACAGGATTATAACAAGTTACTGTGGCCAACAACTTTAAAATGAAAAGCAAACCATGAACAAGATCTTTACATTGTTTTAAATTCGCACCTAAGCTTTCCAGTAAACACGTATGAAAGTACCTCTTAACATAAAAAGGTGGAACGCAGTTTCTCATGAAACTATAAAACTAAATCTAACCGAGTTTTATGGCGCACTGTAAAAGGCTCTTTGCAGAGTATTTTTTCGTTACAAATAGAACGAGCGATACAGGTCCTTCTTTAGCTGAATCCGCACAAAACGAACAGGATCGTACCAAAACATTAACAGTGAGATTTACTAAGATCTAAAATAGTACCCATCATAGGTCCACAAATTTACACCTGTGGGGGGTACTAAATGTTAAAACCAATTTAAAAAAGAAAAACACTTACCCATATGGAAAAGCTACAAAGCTGTTGATTATTTTGTATTGTTATTGCAAAATACCACTGAAAAACTGCTTTTTTTCTTAAAATATATCATATTTTGGGAGAAAATGCCCTAAAAATAATTCTTTTCGACAGGTTTCAAAATGGCAAAGGGTGAATACAATAAAACACCTCCAATTTTGTTCAGAAAAACGCCATATTTTGAACACAGGCAAAACTAACATAAGTTAAGGTCACTGATTATGCACGAAAAATATACCAAACAAAAAAACCCAAAACAACTACATATATTAATTTATTAACAAACTGAAATTAAAACATTGAGGTTATATATCAAAAAGCTCAGTCAAGAAAACTTTCCTTACTCAAAGCCCACTAATTTCAAAGCTGTAGCTTTCATCAGTAGAGGTTGGTGCAAGCCAAGGTATAACCAGAGGTAAGAAATCCGAACTCGCTGTTTGTGATTTGAACGCAGCTAATATTTTGCAACTGACATTTCGACATTGACAGAAATGTAAGCAAAACTTGCATTTAAGTTTTTTAATACATTTCATAAATAAAAACACCTTTTAAATAAATACAAAATTAAGTTACTCCTTATTTTATTATTACCCATCTAAATCGTTGTGTGGTACGTTTTAATTAATAAAATTATGACCTCAATTTTAATTTGTTCTACAGAGTGTTTACTATTTAAGCCGCGCGTGGGTTTAAATTTTTTAATTTTCTTTTCTTCTAAATTGAAACTTTCTTCTTAAATCCAACAAAAGATTGTGTTGAGATGATTATTTAATAAACAAATTTATTCAAATTCTTCTTATAAATCAAACTATGTCTAAAACTCAAGGAGGGTTGGTTTAAAATGCTTAAAACCAATAATTTCACTTAAACTTAGGACCGTTCTAAAATAGACTAAACCCTTTTAGTAAATCCCACCAAATCCAAAACTCTATGGCGAAAACAACTTCTAACAAACAACAAAGTAAATCTCGTGTCCGCGTCTAAAAATTAAAGTAAGACTCGTGGCATATCGGACAAAGCGTTTTTGTTTTTCACTTCATTACGACCAGGCCTCCAATATCTAATGGAGAATCCAGACACCTACAGACCTGTTTCATCCTTATTAGGAATCATCAGGGAGTCATAGGATTGTACCTGCCACCTGTCGAATAAACCGAGAAACAAAAACATCAAAATTGAAAAGTGCCGGTGGCGCACACAGCTTCCACGTCCTCGCGGATTACAAACTTTTTGTTTTAAATTCGAGAGGTGTGCGTGGTTGCCTGTGTAGCTTCAACTGCCAGGTACAATCCTATGACTCCCTGATGATTCCTAATAAGGATGAAACAGGTCTGTAGGTGTCTGGATTCTCCATTAGATATTGGAGGCCTGGAAGTGAGAAACAAAAAGGCTTTGTCCAATATGCCACGAGTCTTACTTCAACTTCTAACTTTTGCAGGCAGGCCAACATTCAAACCCAAACGATACCGCAATTAAATCTGCAGTCAAATTGCATACAGGGACTCGAAAGTGACTACTCAAATGTGTTATTTTGCTTACTAATAAGAGTAGCAGAATTCCCGATAGAAACCCCGGTAAATACGTAATTCCGTATAGAATAAAATTCATTTAAAATGCACAATGGAAAATGGAACTGTGTACAATGTTCATGTGTCGATTCCAATGGCGATATATGAAGCAATTTAGTGTTTCGTGCATCCTAGACAATGCGCATGCAAACATTATTATTACAATTATTTGACTAACTCGCGGTATATAATTTTCACGATATTTTGTCATGCGATCGTCTCTTTTCGATTGTTATACAAGTATAACGCGATGGTTTTGTGACATTAGAGAGATCCGAGTATTCTCATCATCAACCTTTAACCTTATTCTTTCATAAAATCGTTTATACATTTCTTGAGAGTAAGGTAGATGAACTTCTTCTTTAAGAACTCCATGTTGTCTTCGATCATCTGAAGAGTGTCAAAGTTGTTCTAACAATTATCAAGGATTAGATATATTTTTCTGCGACCCGAACTTTCTCTTCAAGTTTTAAAAGTTCAGGTTTGTTATTTCTTAAAATGTGGAATTCTTCCTTAAATCTTGTTTTGACCCTACAAGTTGTTTATAATGAAGGTGCTGAATCTTAAATAATACGTTAAACAATGACTTTAGTGTCACTGAAGTCAATCTCCAGATGGCTAAAGCTGTTGTAGAAACTCTCTAATATTTTAATACCATGAACACTTTTAATCACACAACAAACGCGCTACGCTGTTGTGACATTGTTAACCGCACAATATTCCATGCAATTATTTCTATTAACAAGAATAAAGCAAATCAACGAACGGTGATTCTGAACGATGATGGGTTTTGCACGCCAATTTTTTTTACCTAACATCGAGGAATAACAGTTATTATTAGACGTTGTAGATATCTAGGTAAACGCTGATTAGATAGTTCCTTTGTAGCAACCATTTTGAGCAAACATAAAATTTTTTGCTGATAAGGAATCAGACTTTTTGTCGAGTCAACCAATGGTAAAAGTAACAAATTAAAAGTTCTAAAAATATTTACAAAGATGGTCCACAAAATAATTTATGAAAAATGCGAATACCTAACAGGTGATACACTGTTTTAAAAATATTACTTTCAGATTGTCAAGTTAAAGTTTGGCTCGAGCAGTTGAACAGTAGAAGTGCTTTGTGTTAGTTTCTAGTATTTAAATAATTATTTTTGGTAAAGCTTGACCCACTGGAGGTTTATCTTTTCAGTTAACAGAAACCTTAAAATTTCTTCTGTGTGTTTTCAATAAAATGTTGTTTTTATAATTATTTTTTCACATAGCTAATTAGTAACGACCCTCCACAAACTAAAGTAAAATGTAAGAAAGTTGAAAAATTACAAGGTAAATTCATAAGCTTTTTGTAAAATTACAATGAAGCTTACTTAAGCAACGCAATAGTTAATAGAAGTTAAAAATAGATTTTCCATTTACCTAATATTTTAAAATAAACCGTTACAACAAGATCACTCTCACAGATATAATATTAAAACAAAGAGTGATAAAAATACATTCAAAATGACACCAACGTTTAAATTTGGAGGAAGATTGATGTAGCTATTTAAATAAAACATGAAAAGACCGTAGGACGAAATCACTTCAAAAACAAGGATTGTTTGAATTTATCTGGTTGTTTGTTTCGTAATTCGGGAAATTACAAAGTAAATTCAATGTCGACGATGGTTTATTAGTTAAGTAATTGTTTAAAATAATAATGGCCTAAAATTTTATCGATTTAAAGGCAAATTTAACAGAAAAACCTAGATAAGACTGTATAAATAACAATTGTCGCTTTCCAAAGAATATTATTAATTCATTTTTATATTTAACATTAAATGCGCACTCATCATCATCATACACACCCTCTTCAAACCCAAATCTAAGTAAGTGTTAATCTTCATCTTATTGGTAAACAGGTTTTATAGCTTTATCTAGGCAGGGTGTTACTTACTACAGAGCTCTGATACCTAAGTAAATATAACTTAAGATTAGAAGTATTGTGTTTGTTTGTTAAACGGTTATTTCATACCCATCAATCAAATAATTATTTTTTTGTAATATCTAAAGGTCTATTTAATTTCTTATTAAAATATTACTCTAGTAATATTATTACTAGCTAAAATTGATATATTTATTTTGCATAATTATTCAACCCACGCACTTTTCTTAATAAGTTTAGTAAGCTATAAGAATTAGTTATTAAGGATGATGCTCGCAAAGATTCCTTTATTGAGTGGAAAACAAAAAGAGACGTTGACTACATTTGTTCAAACAAAAGTAAAAAGACTAAACCTGTTTTCAATTCATTTAAAGCGACTTTAAATAAAAACAAAAGGTGCCCATTTATTTATTGAAATCGCCAATTCATTAATTCAGCATAAATGAGGCGATAAACGTTTTTACACTGGTTCCAATCGAAATAACGCCTCGCGGACTGGTTTTTAGGTTTATTTTGGTCAAAAATGTTGTTCTGGGAGAATTTAAATTCAGGTAGGTACATTTTCTCTTTTAAAGATTCTTCAGTTTGAAGTTTTTACTATAAAACATTTATTAGTTACCAGGGGACTACATATAGTTGCAAAAAAACCTGAAACTTACCAAAGGTGAATAAAACGCCGAACTGTCCACCCCTATACTGGGATAAGGATTCTGGTCCGTACTGGGATACGGCGTACCGTACATTCCAACACTCCTAGGGTACTGCAGCGCCGCTAACCTGGCCGAGTCATACTGACAACTACACACGCTCTGTCCGGTTACTGGGTCTGTTATCATGGGACGTCCGGATTCGCAGCATTGTGCAGGTCCGGTCGAAGATGTACCACCGGGTGAAAGAGCACCGGGCAGAGCTCCGGAACCGCCAGGACTGAGGGAACCTCCTCCAGAGGCCGGCGAGGAACTTGAGTTGGTGGTCTGTTGGCCCGATACGAGCAGCTGAAAAGAAGAAAACGTACATTTAATTGATTTTTTTTCGGTTTGTTGAACTAAATAACTTTAATGATAAACCATACACTGGGAAAAATGTGTTGATTTATTGTTTACAATTGTATTAAATGTTTCCACAAATTTTCATAAGATTTCCACTAAGGACAAAGTGTAAAACTTATACCCAATTCTAAAGATATTATCAAAAAAATTGTTCTTGTTACAAATTTTTTCCCCTGTATTTAATTTAGGATAAACGAGTGACATTTGCGACAAAAATTAGTTGATTTTCATTCAGAAAAATGTCCTTTAAACTTTATTAGAGTTCAAGCTTCTATTGAAATCCCTTTAATCCTTCTCGATGCAAACTGGGTTCCGTGATCACAAAAAATTACGTCAGTAATTAGATCGCGCTATTTTTCCAAACAATTTCCAAATCAAAAATAGGAAATACCGTGACAAAACAGTTTTCCAACAGTACTTTCGGTATATGCTGCCGGCATTCGACTCATCATCAAAGGAACGTAAAACGCATTGGGTAAGTGCTGGGTCAATGTTTGTCAGTGTTCTCTCCGTGTTTGTTTTATATTTCAAAGTACACGTGAACACCAAGCCAATCACTAATTAATATTTTTTTGTTAAATATATAATAGGTATGGCGTTCGTGGGGAAAGACCAACATACCGAGATAATGGGAAAAATATTGATTATAACAATTTTAATAACTAAAATACTGTATAAAGTGTCTGTTTATTTGTAGCTAACGTACGAACGTGAATAAAAGTTTTTAATTGACATCCTCCTATCAGGTGAACCTCTAAATTTTTAAATTGCACAAAAATATTACTTAATTATTGTAGCAACATTACATGTAGTTGAAAAAAGCTATTGCAATGGAACGTTCAAAAATTCTCTTGAGAATCTTTAAATTTATATAATTCATGTCAACACCTAAAAATTACCCATTTTTACAGTTGCATTAAATACAGCTGTTAACTTGATATTCCCATAAACAGAAAACAGCACCATATTTATAATGATGCCCATTAACCAAAGTAACGTGTAATACAAAACCTGGAAAGCATTAGCATATGTTGGCATTACTTTAACAACGTGTTCTTATAGCATTTAAATGATTGTATAATCAATAACAAACTCATTCTAGCATAGGCAAAAACAATTAATCAAATAGTTATCGAATTCTGGACAAATAATATCAGGAAAAGTCACAACAATAATATCAAATAATTAATTAATATGATTAGAATGTTTCTTACCCAACCCAGACTTTTTTAAAATTGTAAACACTGATGGTAATAAGTGCTGGAACTGGAACATTTCGAAAAATTCAGGCAGGTTGGTTTACATTCTGTGGCTCTCCACAAAATGGCTCAAACCAAAATCATCTAATGCAGACTCTTATTACAAAGAAGACTACGACGATCAGAATGATGATCAGAAGATTACTGAGTATTCACCTTATGATGATTGCAGATAGATAGGCATTCGAAACGTTGGGAAAACGTAGTTCGAAACTCTAGTTAAAAACAACATAAAAATGATGCCTCAGCTAATCAAGCTGCATGCCCCTCTTAGGATCCAAGCATAGTTGGTGAAGAACAATCCGAGAGTGTTGCATTGAAAGTTAACCTATTAACCAAGAATATGGTAAATGATGTTCATGATTATTTAATTCCAGAGCAGTTGTTGATATCATCACGGAAATTCAAAAGTCTAGACCTATTGAGTCAAAACCCACACATTAGCTCTATAAACACCTTAATACGAATAAATAATAATAATCACACACACACAACGCAAAGCTGTTTACTATGAAAACAAATTAGAAATGAATGATCTGGCGACGAACAGAGACGCTCGTATCGATCTCGTTGCATCGGACAAAGACGAAAATACGCCGTCTAATGTAATGGACAAAGATAAAGTGCGAAAGAGAGTAACTTATACACTAGAGAGGCTTATCCTACATCATTTTCCCATTTGGGAGGAGGCACTCAATCACTATGTGTCACTTTAAATGAGCACTAAAATGGATACCTTGCTGGAACATCTGTTCACATTGGCTTTTTACAAATAAAATTTGTCCCTGCAATCGATATATGTACGTGTTGTTTATGCAAAGTTCTGGTTTGAGTATTTGAATTTTGGTTTGGTAGGGGTAATTAAGATCTTCTAGCTGTTGACTACAGAAAAGTTTAAATTAACAATTTTAGGATTTATTAACATTGAATTTGCTCAACAAAAAAAAATTATATTAATATATCTTATGAAATTAGCTCATTCCTGTAGATCTCATAGTCTTATGTTTAGTTAAAAATCCTCTATAATTAAATGTAATTGTTTGGCGACCCTTGTGTAACATTTGGTCAATCTATGTCTTGGACAATAGGAAGATTTAACCTTTGGATCAAGCAAAAAGTCTTTAGAAATTAATAAAGTTTTTTAAACATTTGCTGATGGAGGGATTTTTTTCCGGAGCTATTATGTGGAAATAGGGCATTCCAGAGAAATGCAGTTTCTAAAACAATGTAAAATACAAGCTCTAGCTCGATTCTAGAAGTACCAAACAAATGTGTCCTTGCTGTTTGTCTTATGAATTAAAAGTTTTGTAGACAATTGTTGATTAAGTGGATTTTTTAAATTAAAATTAAAGCATCTTGTAAAAATTTTCAGTCGGAAAAAGACCTTAAAACTCAATAATTACCCCATAAAAAGTAGCTGTTGACTTAGGGCCGAGTGTTGACTAGGCAAAAACAAGGGGAAGAAGCAATAAAAACCAATAAGTGTGTCGAATCGCCCTTCTTAAACAAATATTTAGCCAACTCGCAATTAGTGTCGAATCCAGAAGTGTGAAGAAGGGTCAAGTTTCTGTGGGAAACGATAACAATGACATAACAATAAATTGAAAGGGAAATTAAAATCGATAAATCGTAGTCTAAAATTCTGTTGCGAAATCATTTGTTAAATGCAAAATTGCATCACAAACTTCTCCCTATAGCGGCTACCCTCTTGAGCGGAGGAATATCTACTAATAATCTATTCGGATGTTATATTTGTCAATAGTTTTAATGGCTAATGATAGAAAAACAATCTGAAGTAATTACTTTCATTTTAATATGAAACAAAATCAATAAAACTAAATTTATAGATGAAGTTACTAACATCGTTTTTGAGAGGCATGGTTTTATTAAAGGTATTAAAATTATACTCCTATGATCAAATGCCGACGGCACTAATAACGTTAAGACTTCTTTATATGCTTTAATTTTATTAAAGAATTTGTTTTTAAAATCCATAAATAACAATACATTATCTTTATCAATTTACAGGATTCCAGATTAATTTAATCAATCAATCAATTTTACCTAATTTAATTCTGTTTTCTCCATCCCAATCATCATTATAAATAAATGTGCTATTGTGAACATCAAAGTACCAAAATATCTCCAATGTTAGTTTTGAATTTACATTTACAAAACCTCTTTGTCATTCTTTCTCTAATGCAATTATTAATTTTTTAGGTTTTCTTTAATTAAAATTACAGCAAGTAAGTAAATTGTTCTCACCTGCGAACCCGTCGGATAGCCATAACCTGCGAACTGGGCATACGCCGCCATCACTAAGCCACCTCCTTCCAGTTTGTATCAAAGTTCAAAAACAGATTAAAAAACGAAAAAAACAACTACCGCAATTAAATGGGCGTACAACAACAACTCAAATTTTTGTTGTAAACTAGACTCTACCAAAGCACTAGTCCACAATTGTAATAGTCCATTTTACAAGTAACTAAAGCACATAAACAGTTTGTTTTTTTTAGTAACAAAACATATGGTCACTGTTTATAAAAGGTACAACAAAAAAAACGTGTAAAGTTCGTAAAGTACAATGTCCCGACCTCAACGCGTGTACAATCTGATTGCGACTGAAAAGTAGATGGACCACTTTCCTCGCTCCAACGATCTCGCCTCTCACTTTAGAGGCGGAGTCGACGAACCAACCAAAAATAACATGAAAATCGTGGAGCTTTTGCGCGAGCGCGCGTTCCCATTGGTTCCCCACTCCGATACGGGCCGCCTTAATCGAGTCGCTACGCCCCCGATGACCTTAAGAGGGGTAATACACGAGTTTTCTACCTTGTTTTATGGAGCTGTATAGATCCTGAACAAATCCCACCACTCTATGTGCAACAAGAGCTGCTACGTTAACTGAATTTATTGGTAACAAGGTGTTCTGGGCTCGGGAATGAATCGAGACTGGATCGTTTATATTTTCCAAGAGTTAAGCGGCGTTGCCGATTTGAGGAAGAAAACTTTTTGTTTCTGGATTTATTTTTATATTAGGGGTCTTTTGCTTTACAACCGATTTTTATTGTTTCGGTCATTACTTCTACTTACCGTTTAATTATTCTATCATCAAAAGTTATTAATTCATCTATTAATTATTTTGAGACAGACTATACCGCGGTCTTTTGCTTTCTACAAATGATTTTTATTGTTTTATCCATTAATATCAAAATTTATCTGCTTACTTAGCTTACTTATTTATTTTAGGTTGTCCGTCTTTTGCTTTACAAACAATTTTTATTGTTTCAGTCATTACTTCTACTTACTATTTAATTATACTATCATTAAAATTTATTAATTCAGCTATTAATTATTTTAGTTCCTGAACTTATTTTATGTTCTTGGTCTTTTGCTTTCTACATACGATTTTTATTGTTTCATCCATTACTTTAATTCTATTATCCAAATTTGTCTACTTACTTACCTATTTGAAGTTCGGGAAGGAATGATTTTTAATATAACGCGACTTATTTTCACCGGCGATCCTTTGGGAGGGGGGATGGGGGGGAGATTCCCCTCCAATGTTGCTTGCAGTTGGGAAATATGAAGGTTCAGTTGGAAAATTTAAGTACATTTTACAAAACATTTTGTATTTCTAATTTCTTCAAACAACAATTTAAGAAATCTCAAAGTTACCAATGTTAGTTGGGAGAATGGCGGTTCTTGCTGTTTTGCTTCACAAACGATTTTTTATTATTTTAGTCATTAATTTTGAGTAAGGAATAGATTGAATAATACCTAAACCGCGGTTTGTTTTAGGACTGGAGGTCAATTTTACAACTTCAGATAGTTCTACGCGTGGTTTGGTCCGAGCTTAACTTCTTCAATCAGTATACGAAATCGTAAAAAAACTTTCACCCGTTTTGTTTCAGTTTTTTAACAAACATTAGTATTTATTTATAGTCTAAATAATGTTAAACATGAGAAAATAATGTTACTAAGAGTCAATTTCTTTCAATAACGTGTGTGTTCCTACATAAACATAAGCCCTCAATGCGCTGTTGTTGCCATACTTTCATTACAATCATACTTTTCGATGATATAAAATATTTCCTCCAGAGATATTTTATGAAATTATTGAATTGGAATATAAAAGTGGTAAAATTGATCCCTGTCTTGGTCTTTTTTATTTTTCTAGTTATTGCCTGTACCTACTTACACTTTACTTTAGGATTAAGATTTTGTTCTAAATTATTTTGTAACTTAGTTCTTTTTATTTAATTAGTCCTTTGCTAGTTTCTAAACGTTATAGGTATTAGAAGATTTTTTTTATTCTTATCAAAAGTGTCATCGAAATTAGGAATTTCTGAAGGGTTCGATTTCTTTGCAAAAGGTTTTCATTATTATGATTATTTATTGCTTGCACTTTAATTTTGTCATCATACAATTTATTTAGCGTTAGAAAAAAATCAATGTTGACAATTTGCTTTCAAAATAATAGGGCTTGGTTTTTCTGTACACAAAAAGAAAAGAGAGGTTAATTTCTTGAAGTTCTAAAAGGTTTGTGATTTGGCGTTTTTCAAATGATATAATTTATAAATGCTTTGCCCCAGGGCTTTACCCCTTCCGAGTCATTTTTACCTCAAAAAACAGCTTGTTGACCGTTGGGCAGTATGACGTTTTTTCAATGGTAGGAAGGATCAAAAGTTTTTATAACATAATTTGCAATAAAAACTTGCGTAAATTTATAGAGAAATGAAGAGAGCTCTACCTATATAATACTTTTTGTTACATGGCAAAATTATTTTTTCGCTATTAATCTATAAATCATCTTTTATTAGGGACTTATCGGTACATAAAGTCGGCATAGCCTGACTTTAATAAAGACGACACTATTTTTGACAATTCCGCACGAAGTTTGAAAGAATTCTGACATTTTTGTTGTCTAAATATGTCATCTTTGCTATATATCAAAATAATGTGGAGTTTCATAATGTTTGTGCCTGCCTTTAATAAAGGACGGCATTAACTTTAATTTGTCAACTTTAAGAATGACACAATATGAGCATCTTTCGATGACGTGTTTATATGACAAAAATATCAGAAACATTTCAACCTTCGTGCGGAACTGTCAAAAATAGTGCCGAGTCAGGCTATGCTGATAAGTCCCTATTGTGTATCTAGACAAACCGATTACGTGATTAAGAGGATCCTTACCCAAACCTCATTAAGGTCATTTGGCCACTGGCGTCATTCGTTCGGTTTTTCCCATAGTGTTTTGACAAAAGATTGTGTGAGAGGATCTATAAAATGGTAAAGATTTATTTAGTGGTTTATTTATATTGTGGCCAGTGATTAGGGCTAGAAGTTAATAATGTTTTGATGGTTTTATTGAAGACAATGATTGTTTAGGGTGTGGCAGGGTGCTGGAAGAAGAAGATTTTTAAATTTTTTGCACGATAAAAAAATATAATTAAATACTTATATTAGGAGTAAATGGCATTATCTTTTGACTGGATTCTTTAGCTATAAGATACAAGATCTTTAACACTTACAATATGAGTGTAATGGCATTTGTTAGTATGCTTTTTAGTTGTAAGATATAATTCCTTGAAAACTGTGTGCAGAAAAATTAAATAAAAAAACACTACTATTTAAACTTAATAACAGTGTTTTTTTAAAAGTGAGTTTCCAAAATGCCTGGCCAGCTACTTATTTGAAATAAATAACAAAAAACAACTTGAGCATTTTTTAATCCAATGTGAGTTTATTTAATCCAACCAAATATTTGAGTCACTTTTATAAGTAGGTAGGTACCTACTAAAAACTGTATATCTTCGATATCTAAATAAGAAATATATCTTTCTTAAAAATTCCACAAAAATTGATGATGATTTTTACTCTAAAAAAATATATATTATATATAAAAAATATATATTTTAAAGGAATAGGTAGAAACGGTCACAGTAGGTAAAACAATAAGCTCTGAATAGGTAGTGTAGCGTGGTGTACCTCAGGGCACAGTACTTGGCCCGATATTTTTTCTACTTTACATAAATGACCTATTGGACCATGACCAGGATTTTCTTTCGGTAGCATTTGCTGATGATAAAGGATTGTTCATAAAAGGGTTATCTTGGGAAGAGGTAAAAAATAAAGGTGAACGAGCTCTTAAGTGAGTAAAAAACTGGCTTAACCTAAATGTCCTTAACTTAAATTGTGAGAAAACTAACAGTGGGATTTACTAAGATCTAAAATAGTACTCTTTACAGTTTTACACCTGTGGAGGGCACTACATTTTAAAACCAATTTTCAAAAAACACTTACCCATGCAGAAAAGACACAAAGTTTTTGATTATTTTGTATTTTTATTGCTAAATACCACTGAAAAACTACTTTTTTGTCAAAATAAATATCATATTTTAGAAGAAAATGCCCTAAAACTAATTATTTTTGACAGGTTTCAAAATGGCAAATGGTGAATACGCCAAAATTTTGCCACATAATAGCTTCATTATTTGTGTTTGAGGTTATAAAAATCGTGATTTTTTTAGACCACCTCTGGGGGGTGGTTTAAATTTATGACCCCCAGAAAGGATTGTTTTGTGGCAACTGGTAATAAGTTCGTTCATAATTTCCCTAAGTAACCGTTTCCACAAGGATTAATTTACCTTATCTAACATCCCAAATTGCTCATTAATCAATAAAACACCTCCAATTTTGTCCAGAAAAACGGCATATTTTGAACCCGTTTGCAGCACAAAAAATATATTTATGCGGGCCCTACGACGCACAACAAACATAAGTGAAGGTCACTGAGGATGCACGAAAAATATTTACATTATCTATTTACGTTATCTTAAAGCTCAGTTAAGAAAACTTTTCTTACTCAAAGCCTACTCATTTTAAAACTGTAGGTTTCATCAGTAGAGGTTGGTGCAACCCAAGGTGCAAGCAGAGGTAAAAGATCCGAACTCGCTGTTTGTGATTGAACGCAGCGCTAATATTTTAAACTGACATTTCGATAGTGACAGAAATGTGAACAAAATTTGCATTTAAGTTTTTTAATACATTTCATAAATAAAAACACCTTTTAAATAAATACAAAATTAATCTACTCCTTATTTTATTATTAGCCATCTAAATCTTTGTGTGACATCAGGTATTAATTGGAAAAATTAATTAACAAGGGTAAGTTTTAATTAGAGTGACATATAACCCCAATTTTAATTTGTTCTACAGAGTGTTTACTATTTAAACCCCGCCTGGGTTTAAATTTTTTAATTTTCTTTTTTCTAAATTGAAACTTTTTTCTTAAATACAAAAAAATATTGTGTTAAGATGATTATTCAATAAACAAATTTATTAAAATTCTTTTCATAAACCAAATTATGTTCAAAACTCAAGTATGGTTGGTTTAAAGTGCTTAAAACCAGAAATTTCAATTAAACTTGGGACCGTTCTAAAATAGACTAAACCCTTTTAGTAAATCCCACCGTAAATGTCTACCTTTTTTTTATTAATGAAAGGACAAATCCTAATTTTAAAAGTATAATTATACACGAGTGTAATAATCACAGAAAAAAATTTGCATCAAGAGCAATTTTGTGTAAAGTTTGTGTTTGTAATAAAGTACATTTTTGCTAATCTAAGAACAATTTGTGTGAAAATTTTACACAATTGTGCAAAATAAATCCACACATTTTTCCCAGCGAAGAAGATTATCGTTAAAAAACAAAAGGTCAAAAGATCTTGGTTGGAAATAACGAAAATTCAAACTTGGATGAGCATTCCAAAAAGGAACACACAAAAGATCAAAGCACAAAAAGAAATGATTAAACGATGTTTCGCCCTGGGTAACCAGCGTGGGCTCATCAGTAGTTTCACTGGTCACCCTCCACTATACATCATTAAGCACCATCATACACTTTGATTTCCAACCTTGAACCACTCACAAATAGGCATCGTTCCGCACTGGTACTTACTTATCCAAGTTACCTGACACGAATTCGTCCTGGCGTGTTTGAATTTTCGTTATTTCCAACCAAGATCTTTTGATCTTTTGTTTTCTAGTTTCTTTTCGGTTGAAGTAACTGATTTGGAGGTTTTTTAACTTCTTTAAGATTATCGTTGCTCTGAAAATATTGAGGTAGTTGACAGCCTTAAATATTTGGGCTTAACATTGGACCGTCGACTCAATTTTAAAGAGCACGTGGATAAACTAGCTTCAAAGCATAGAAAAATAAATTTTATGGTCAAGAAACTTCCTAACATCCCAGATATCTCAAACCTTAAAACGATATATCCAATCTTTGAATCAATACTTCAGTATGGGTTACTCATCTAGGGAAGTAGTTACGACGCATCTCTCAACAATTTAGAAGTACTCCAAAAAAGATGTATAAAAATAATTTTGCAAAAAAATCAATTGTATCCAACAGATAAACTTTTTCAAGACTTTCCAGCACTTAGATTAAGACAGTTGTGTGCAAGTTAAGTATTACGATATATACAAACACTGACACTATACGCATAAACTCCAACCAATATAGAACCCGACAGGTAACACAAAATATGGCCGAGATACCAAAGAAACATAAAAGATTAACTCAGAAGTGTATAACCTGTACCCTCTCCAGATAGGCCGATCAACTCATACCTCGCCTTCGCCGCCATTTTCACTCAAAAGTGACAGATAATCCATTAGTTTTTTTTTATTCTAGATGTTTTCATATCGAAGCCGCCCCCTTTCAAATGGCTGAGACCGCCACTGACTAAATTAGCTCTAGTTATGTACGTATCTTTTTTTTTCTGAATGCTCTTAATTGGGTTGTAATCGCACGCGCTGCTGGCGGAAGCTCTAATTTTTTTTGCGGAACAAAATCAGCACTAAATTAGCTCTAATTAGTTACAAAGGTTCTAATAAAAAAATCGCAAGTTACGCTGCTAGCTTCTTGTACATTAGTTTTTCCCTATTCTGTCGTTTCCTTTAAAATACCATTCATTACTAGATATAATGTACATTATGTTTTGAGTAGGTATATAGATATTTTTTAATCCATGGTTTGAAATTTGAACCCTTGCAACCATCTACAAGAGTAAAATCGCTTAAATTCCACCTGAAGGTGTTCTTACAATTTTATAATTTATGTAAATCTGTGTATTAACATATTTGACTTAATGGGTACTAATAATTATTATCGATGACTACTCGTCGTACAGACTGGCTGGCCACAAAATTTTTAAATTGTACAATAATAATTAATACGCCGATTTTTAGTTTGTTTTAATTTTTTAATAATATTCACATTTCAATTTAGCGTGAATTGGTTAGGGAATATTTTTAAGATTCTGCTCACCGACGATCCGAAGGCATTTAATGAGGGGGGGGGATAAAGACCATTTTTCTCAACTAATATCAATAGCGATATCCAAGAAAGAAGAAATAAAAAATACAAAATATTTTGTAAAATGTAATTGAATTTCCCAACTGAAACTTTATATTTCCCAACTGAACTTTCATATTTTCCAACTGGAAGCAACTGAAAGCTACCTTGGGGGAGGCTCCCCCCCCCCCAAGGGATCGCCGGTGCATAATTTCAGCTGACTGTATCCTGGGTTACTTTATCGCGAATATCTTAAAAACTAATTGACAGATTGTCGAAAAAAAACTTGCGAAACCGCTAAAGACAATTTATCAGCAGCGTGCGGTCCATAGAAGCAAAAGCAGCAGTGCTTCCCTTAGGAAAACATCATCTACTAAAATGGAATTTTTGAAATAGGAGACAATTAGATTGATTTAAAAATGCTAAAAATTATTTTAAATCAAGCCCATAGCAAATGGTGCTTTGACTCAAACCGAGTCACAGCAAAAAGTCTGCCCGCGTGTAGTATGCGCGCGGCTTTTCACTAGTCTAGAAAAATCCAATAGAAGCTATCCCCGCTGCTAGGTTCTCTGTAGCTGCAGCTATAATACGCCGGCAGCATCAGTAGGCCTGTTTCGTGTGCGTCTAGTGGCGAAAAAAAAGTAGGACACGGAATTGAAATATGCGTAAATATAACACTCTATATTAATGAAAATTTACATTGTTAGTCATTTGTTTGTTAGATATTAACCTCTCGTTATTTACCTTAATACATTTGACATTTGTGTTTGTCATAATAGTAAATAAATCAAAGGAGATTTATTAAAAAATCTTTAAAATCGTATGTTAGGATCTAATACAAAATTTGAAAAATTCAACTTATAACTTGAGTTACGAAAAATAACTGGTCTATAAGAAGAGCGGCGAACCATTTTAGATTTAATAAAAATACATTACCACGTTGGGCAAAGCGCTGTAACAAAAACAATACCACAGAAAAAAAAAACGAGAATACAATAAACACATACTAATTATTACAGTAGGCCATGGCAGCAATGCAATAAGTCATTGTCAGAATGGTTTGACTATGCAAAGATAGAAATGCAAAATATTAAATATCTCAAAAACGGTTTTACCAAACTATCACATGCTAAAGACGGTGGAAAAAATCAGGAAAGACAGTTATGGTGGGATTTACTAAAAGGGTTTAGTATATTTTAGAACGGTCCTAAGTTTAAGTGAAACTTTTGGTTTTAAGCATTTTAAACCAACCCTGCTTGAGTTCTCGTCATAGTTTGATTTATAAGAAGAATTTTAATAAATTTGTTTATTGAATAAGCATCTTAACACAATCTTTTGTTGGATTTAAGAAGAAAGTTTCAATTCAGAAGAAAAGAAAATTAAAAAATTTAAGCCCATGCGGGGTTTAAATAGTAAACACTCTGTAGAACAAATTACACCCAACGATTTAGATGATTAATAATAAAATAAGGAGTAGATTAATTTTGTATTTATTTAAAAGGTGTTTTTATTTATGAAATGTATTAAAAAACTTAAATGCAAGTTTTTTTTACATTTCTGTCACTGTCGAAATGTCAGTTTAAAAATATTAGTGCTGCGTTTAATTACCAACAGCGAGTTCAGATCTTTTACCTCCACTTGCACCTGGGCGTGCACCAACCTCTACTGATGAAAGCTACAGCTTTAAAATGAGTGAGCTTTGAGTAAGGAAAGTTTTTTTGACTAAGCTTTTATATAACCTCATTGTTTTACTTTCAGTTTGTAAATAAATTAATATAGTTGTTTTGGGTTTTCTTGTTTGGTATATTTTTCGTGCATAATCAGTGACCTTCACTTATGTTTGTTTTTCCTCGTAGTGCCCTCATAAATTTATTTTTTGTGTTAAAAATGGGTTCAAAATATGGCGTTTTTCTTCAAAATAGGAGGTGTTTTATTGGGTAATGAACAGTTTGGGATATTAAATAAGGTAAATTAATCCTTGTAAATACGGTTACTTAGGGAAATTATAAACTAAGTAACTTATTACCAAATTCCACAAAACAATCCTTTCTGGGGGCTATAAATTTAAACCACTCCCCTGAGGTGGTCTAAAACATCACCAACTTTATAACCTCAAACATAAATAATGAAGATATTATGTGCCAAATTTTTGGCGTATTCGCCATTTGCCATTTTGAAACCTGTCAAAAAAAAATTAGTTTTAGGGCATTTTCTTCTAAAATATGGTGTATTTTGACAAAAAAAGCAGTTTTTCAGTGGTATTTTGCAATAACAATACAAAATAATCTGTATGGGTAACTGTTTTTTGAAAATTGGTTTTAAAATTTAGTACACCCTACAGGTGTAAATATTCAGACCTGTGGGGGGTACTATTTTAGATCTTAGTAAATCCCACTGTTAAATTCTTTGTCAAAAAGTCTATAAAAAAGCTCTTTAGATCAAAACTAAATTTATAAATAATAATAAAGTTATAGCCCTCTCCCAAAATGCAAACTTTTCAAAACGCGGATTTCACCTTCGAACTTCTCTTGAAAATCGAGCCTCGCAAGTGGAAGTGCCTTAAACCACCCAAAAGTGCCCAATTTGGGCACCCTGTGCAGTGAACATGTACATGGTACATGTATCTACCATTAATATGGTCGTCCAACAAATCTCAATGTTCGCACAAGTAGGATGAGTTGTCTATCCCCCTCTCATCCATCTATAATAAGAACTCAACAATAAATATTGTAAGCCACCCATACCCTTACCCAAACCAGGATCATCGTTTGTAAGAGGTGTGCCGTTGCGGTGGACAACAAAAGCTAAGCCTTCAGTATTTTGGTAAGTACGGCTTAACGGATTTGCTGCTAATAGTACCACCCTCAGGACGATCTATTGTGGCTTTAGAAGCTAACAACTTCTTGATGGGATTATAAAGTTTTGCTCGAAGGATTAGAAAGTTTGGGAAAAACCAGCGTTTTAGGGGATTGTTAGGTTTGGCTTTAGGACGAGCGTTTGAAGTCGTCTTGAGGAGATTTTGAAGGGATATACAAGAATAACTACGAAGGCGTAGAAGTACCACAGCAGTTTTTTTTTCATTTCTAAAATTTCGACTTATTAACTCTAAACTTAAAAATTTGTATTGGTGTTACTTATTCAAAAATTAAAAGTTTCGTGTTGTTATCTCGAAATTTTAACATTACGTAACATTATCTTAAAATCTTAAGCCAAAATTAACTGTTGGTAACTGGAAATTTTAAAATTTTATGTTAGTATATCGAAATTTTGAAATTTCGTGTTATTGTCTCGACATCTTGAGCCAAAATTTCGTGTTGGTAATTGAAAATTTTAAAATTTTATGCTTGTATCTAGAACTTTTAAAATTTTGTGTTATTATCTCAAAATTTGAAAATTACTTGATACTATCTTAAAATTTTAAAATTTCCTGTTATTATCTTGATGTTTTAAAATTTTTTATTACTAACTAGATGTTTTACTATAATTTTGAGATTAAAAGTCCAAATTTTAGAAATGTAAAGAAAATCAAAACTGGCGTGTGCCTTCTACGCCTTTGTAAATACCTATTTTTGAGGCTTTAGCTTGGATAAAACTGCACTGTTTTTAAATTTTTGATTTTGATTTTTGATATACCAGAGTCGTGCCTAACTTTTTGGCCGCCCGCGCGCCCCAGGTAAAGTAAGAAAAGGCCACCCGCCCTCTGGAAACGGCCGCCTGAGGCGGCTGCTTCGTTGCCTGACCCTTTGGCAGTTTCATGGAAAAGTTCTAAAATTAATGATACTTTCGACTCAATAGGGCGCCGTAAGCGAAATTTTTTGAAAAACCGATTTTTTTTAGACTGGGATTTTCCATTCATTCTAGTATTAAATGCCCAGTGTTGCCAAAGTGAGAGCCAAGTGACAGACAGACACAAAATATCCATGCACCTAGCCGGGATTCGAACTCGGGACCTTCCGAGCGGCAGGCAGATACGCTGCCCAATGCGCTACTGGTTTTATGAAAAAACCGGCGACTTTTTAAATAAGTACTCGAAAAAAAAAGGGAGGGGAGATCGACCTCTGCGACCGTCAATGATTTATATAAATAAAAGTGGAAAAATACCATATTTGCTTTGATTTAATTATCTTCTTTACCAAATATGGACTACTGCACACGGAAAAAAATATTATAAAATTAAAAATAATTATTTCAAAAACTAATACATTTTATATTACTATATAGGACACCTATCCAATATTTTAAAAACTAATATAAAAATATACTTAAATAGATTTTACTTCTAAGGATGTAGTATTTTAAAAGTTAATATATTTTATTTTAACTATTGTATTTTAAGGATAGTAGTTAAATAATTGTCTTTTTGTTTTAAAAATTTAAATATCATTTCCACAAAAATAACCATCTCAGGTATTCATTTTTAAAATAAACTAACTAAACATAAAAAAAATATTTAAAATGAAAACATGCTCTATTCAAAATTTAAAAAAATTTATTACGTCCTAAAATAATTTCTTTAAGAGACAAAATAGTAAAAAAAACTATACATTTTTTTTCGTGCAACCATTTTTCTTAAATAATTTATTTAGTGAAACACCCTGTACGTACATACAGGTCATGCAAGATCTATTACTACTATTATTATGAGATTATCAAAAAAATGATTTTAGTAACTGTCTGTAGATAACTAAAGCATGGCTTTTTTAGTTACCGATGCAAAAAAAAAACTTTTTTTTTGATCACGGGTGCAAAAAAAGATTTCTGCCCGTTAAGAGAAAAAGTTAAAAAGAAATGGCGGAAAATAGTAATATTGAAAAAATCTAATTATTTTTACCTAAAAATTAAGCCATTTCCGTCAGTTTTCACCAAGTATTTACGAAAAAATCATTTTAAAATATCGTCAATATATCAAATTGTCAAAGATTCAAATGTCGCAACAATGAACGTCACCGAGTAAAAAGACCCATCGCTATGGAAACGATTGTTATTTCATTTACCAGCTGCCTTGATTTATAGTATAAAGATGGTGTGTTGCGATAAGTTCTCTTCGTTCGAGATTTTTAAAAGTATTTCCCTGTTTTTCTTGGATTTTTTGATAAAGGTATTAAAAAAAAAAGTGTTAACAACTCGCGGCTAAACCGTGCTTTTTTTACTCGTGTTTTTAAATACCTCGCTGCGCTTGTTGTTTAAACTAACGCTTGTAAAAAAGCACTATTTTAGCCACTAGTTGTGAAAACTACTATTTTTTGCGTCTGTGTGCGGTTCTTTTAGAAACATTTATGTCCACTTTTTCAAGTTCAACGACAAGTAGGGTATATTTTGTATATACAATTGAATTCCATTCTATCTAACCTCTCTCTAAAGTTGCTGTTTAATCCAAAAACAATTAATTTTGCGCTCTGCTTAACAAAATTCGCGCAGCCCAATTTTTGCCCGGCCACCTTGTTAACTCGACTTCCTTCTTTCGATTTTGGTTCGATTTTAATTATTCAAGTCAGATTCTATTCGAAAAAACAATTTGCTTTTGTTTTACCATGACGTTGTACGTTTTTTCCAGAAGCGCGTGCTGTAAACCATAATTAGATGTTGTACTTTTGTTGCGTATACAAAACAGGGGGAAACGATTTTCGAGTGCGCGTTGAAATTGTAGCAAACACCATGATTGCCGCCATTTTGATAGCTAAACCGACCAATCATTCGGTTATGTTGGTTTTGGCTACATAAGCGATTCCTATTCTTTTGTATGTTTTGATTTTTATCTGTTTTTTGGGCTTTATTTTTAGTTAAACACGTGTTTTTTTTTATACTTTGAGTTTGTGTTGTGAATAGGGCTGTATTGTCAAAGTCAGCAAGCAACCACCTGATGGCCTTTTAAAAACGGTTGGTTGGGTAAACAAAGCCATTTTCCATAGGACGTAATTCTAATAAAAATGAAAATTTGGGGAAAGTGGGGAAAAGATGGAGATTAAACAAAGTGACTATTTTATAAAGAAATCTTTTCTGAATCGGGGAGAAATGAGCATTCTGCCGAAATGTTGGAAATAAACTCAAAATTCGCAGTTTAAAGAGAGCATGTACTTTTAACTCTCTCGCACTTGTACAGTGTGGATAGGCATTGTCTCTCTCAGTTCAGCCTGAAGATCGGGCCAGTGGGGCTATTCTTGAATCGAGAGAAAATGTTCTCCCAGGGACTCAAATTCTCTCGCTACTATGTATCTCATTAGTTCCAATCTTCGGTTTAAATCGGTTTCTCTCACTTTAGCCCGATATCGATCGAAAGTAATTCTCTTCAAAACCAATATAATTACTTTTGATCTCTTCAAAACCAATAGAATTACTTTCGATCAATATCGGGCAAAAGTGAGAGAAACCGATTTAAACCGAAGATTTGGACCAATGAGATGCATAGTAGCTAGAGAATTTGAGTCCCTAGGAGCAAATTTTCTCTCGATTCAAGAATAGCCCCGCAGATCGGCTATCTGATTTGAGACAGATGACGTTTTCTTTTATTACACGGGTGCAACAGAGATAGGTAGAGGGACATTTCCACGTATAATTGCGAATTTTGCGTTTATTGGTCAACGGACAACGCACGGATCTTATGAAAAAATAAAAATTATACGATTGTCGTAAAAGTCAGATATGTTGTAGTTCTCGACTTTCTGATCACAGGTTCTAATAGGTCCAAAAAGATTCTATGACAAGTTTCGGTGATAGAGGGTCGGTGGGGTTGTACCGAAAAACTAATCTTATTCTTACTACAAAACTATTCAACAAAAAGCGATCCGGATGATTTATATGCTAAAGATTTGAGTAAAACGTTGTTATATAAGCTTTTTGAAAAGTCTGCATTTTGGGATAGGGCCTGTAACTTTTTTATTTATGAAAATTTCTTTTTGGTGTAAATTGCTTTTTTGTAGATCTCTTATAGCAGAATCCAGACCTCAAAGTGGATTTTTTCCGCCACTTTTTTATTATGGAACACCTTGTTTTTTATTTTATTTTTGTGTTCAGAATTAAATTCTAATCAAATCTTATGTGATATTTTTGGTCAATTAGTTTTTGAGATATTCAACATTTTCTATTCACAACAAGGTGGCCATGGCCGGATATAGTTTTGGTACTAAAAATAAAGTAGGCCATGCACTAAAGGCTAACGACTGGCATAATATAACATAATAACCAAATTCTTTTAAATATTTGGAGCAGGCGGAAATTGAGGCTTCTTCATGCATAAGAAACTTCAATGGTTTGAAATTAATTCTTCAAGACTCATAGTTAGTTAGTTAGGTAGGTAGTTAGGTTGGTATCCGGACATGACCTTCTGCGACTATTACTTATGAGGCACAACAACAGACCTGACAACAAACAAGACCTGAAAAATCATTTTATGGATTGCGTTACTGCTTTAAAAAATATAGAACTTCTTAATACCGCTATAAGTGCCCCCGCTTATATATTGGACAAAATGGCGGATATTTTGAGGACCTTTTATAGTCTAGGTTTTAGTTTTTTTATTAGTTTTTTTGAGATTAAGTTGTTTCAAATGGAGTAGGGTAGGGGTACTTTTTGGTATTAGTTATTCTTTAGAGATTGATTAGAGTCAAGAATTTTTTCATCTATGTAGTACTGTTATTAATTAGAATATAAATTTTAATATTAAATATAAACGTTAAATTGAAATTGGTAGAGACTTGTTCAAAATGATAAATGTAGTAGGCCATGACATATTTGACAGGACCTTATAAGTTCATGTCTTTGGTGCATAGCCGACTCAATTTTTATTGTCATAACCATATCCGGCCATGGCCACATATTGTGAAAGGAAAATGTTGAATATCTCAAAAATTACTTAACCAAAATATCACACATGATGCAAAATTTTGATTAGAATTTAATTCTGAACACAAAAATAAAATAAAAAACAGCCCCCACAGATCTTCCCCAAAAATCACCAATATTCTATTGCTCAATCCACCCAACCCGCTGGAAAAATTTCTGCGCACGCCACTGAATGTGTTTGACCTTGTGGTGAGCCGATACGAGTTTAGTCAAAATACTCCTTTTTGGATTTATCAAAAGCAACCGAAAACGTTGTCTATGGCGCTGCTGTTTTCTAAAGTATCTACAAAAGAGCGTTAAAAGTCGCATGGTAGTTACTGAAAATAAAAATTTATAAAAAACAGTAACATACTGTGTTTTTTGAAATGTTTGATCACCCCCCGTACCCAGCATATGACATTTTCGTTATATAACAGCGTTTTACTCAAATATTTAGCATATAAATCATCCGAAACGCTTTTTGTTGAATAGTTTCCTAGTAAGAATAAGGTTAGTTTTTCGGTGCAACCCCACCGACCCGGCCCTGTATCTCCGAAACTAGTCATAGGATCTTCTTGGGCCTATGAGAACTTTTGATCTTAAGGTCGAGAACTACAACATATCTTTTTCATAACAATCGCATAACTTTTATTTTTCCATAAGATCCGTGCGTGGTCCTTTCGGCAAAATGTTTGTTTTTCCCCGATTCAGAAAGGATTAACTGTGTATAAACGTATTTTTAAAAGTTTTCACCATAGTTGCAACGTTTCGTGCTGGTTTAGTAGAATGACGTCAGAATTTCCGCCGCAACGTTGCGAAAAAAAACGCAACTTTAGCTACCATCAAAATGGTGGCCCAACATGTCTCAACGTTGCCTGAAGTAGGAAGCGTCATCTATCTCCGTTTCCTATATCTATGGTTGTACGTCTGTTGTAGGTCCATTCACATCGTAAAACAATACATATTTCGTGGCTCAAAAATTAAAATACGGAATTGTAATCAGTGAAAATAATGAAAAGAACTGACTGCATCAGGCGGTTTTGTCTTATAGACAATGGGCTTGTAACGAATATATTATTTCATTATTTGTAAGAAACGCTGTTGTTGAATATCAAAACTCTACATGCGTGTGTCTTTGACTAGCATCTTAATATGTATATGTATACGATTGTCTATTAAGTATACGTGATTTTTTTTGTCTCGTGCTCTATTGAAAACAATATGTTTTGTTTTTACTAACAATAGGAGAAATTGATACACAGGTGTTTAATGTCTCATTGCTCGGCAGAATTGAGCCGAATGTGAAACCAACATTTATACAAAAACGCTATTTTAGCCGCTCACTGGCGTAGTAACAGGGAAACTTAATACCAGTGGTGCACACAGGGAGGGTTTGGGGTTAACCATCCCCCCCCCCCCCGAGCCTCGTTATATACACGAGCCAGGACTTTAATTTTTAACAAACATCTTTAAAAAATCATAAATTGCAAAATTTTTCGCCTGCGGCGCTATAATAAATTTTATT
The DNA here is from genome assembly GCA_963921995.1 of Oxystoma pomonae. Lineage (NCBI taxonomy): Eukaryota > Metazoa > Arthropoda > Insecta > Coleoptera > Brentidae > Oxystoma > Oxystoma pomonae. Next base: position 5,621,989 of record OY998170.1, read on the forward strand.
TTCACGATTTCGTTCGTTCAAGACCGCTATCAAAATGTGTTATTTTTAAATTTGTGTTTAATTTGTATCACCATCAAAATGGTCTTTTTCATGTAAGGTTATCAAAACATTTTGCCGGCGATTTGGTGTCAAAAATGGTATTTTAAGTGTCTTTTCGTAAATATTTTCGCCTGCGGCGCAATTTAGCATCTTTACAATCAAATTAAGAGTAAATAATTTTAAATCGAAAATTGAATTTTAAGTGTTACTTTCTCAAAAAAATTTGCCTGCGGCGCATTGAATTATGATCTTGACATCAAATTTTGGATAAGAAATAAACAATATTAAATTTGGTTACACCCCTCCCCTTCCTCTACATTTGAGCCCAGTTGTAAGCACCTGTTTCCTTATATCAATTATGGTCACATTTTTCCTTCAAACTAAGTTTTTTTCCTGGGTGGGTTTTTTTCCTATTCCACTGTAGCCGCTACTTTTAAAGCCTACTATTTTAAAACGACTTGGGGCTACTAAATAGTTTTTTTACAAGCGTTGGTTATAGTAAAAAATGCACAGTTTTGCCGGGATTTGTAAACACTTTGTTTTATACTTTTATTAAAAAATCTTTAAGGCTATAATTTCTCCCCAGATTTTAAGTAAAAAAGAGTACAACTGGCAACGCCTTGATATTTAATTTTTTAATCTTTTGCCAGAGTGCACAGGGCAAAGTAAACATCAGAATTAGCTAAAATTTTGCAGGGATGATCATTTTTAAATTCCTAACAAAAATAATACAAGCTCTGGTGCTGTCATCTATCCCAAAAGTCTCAAAATAATTGCGGTTTAGAACAAACCCGATTTACAAAAAATAGAGAAATACTCACATTTCCTCTGGATTACATTTTTCCTTATTATATTTCCTTGCTTTAGCAAAAATAAAAAACATTTCCTTTTTTCTAAAAGACTGTGCACTCCTTGGTCGATAGATCGCAGAATTTATACGATTCCATGGTAACTGCAGGTGTTTTGTCATCAAACTTTAAATCGGGCCGCAGTGGGACAGAAGAGTATTTTTACGTTTTCTGACAGAAAACCATTCGAGGTTATGTTTATCTTTCAAAAATGTGTTTTCAAAAACATTGTTCTAAAACAAATATGAAACCACTCCGCGTGTGCGGTCGCCCGCCGAAAAAGTCCTAGCGCTGCGCGGGCATTACCCCGACTCTATCAAAGAACCAAGAGAACTTTACTGGCTCGCTGGGATTACTAGGAATTCGCATAGAAACATTCTCCCATAATCCCACATAATTTTGTTTTCATTTTGATTCAACTACTTTTTTTAAAATTAAATTATTGCGGCATATTTATGTGCAAGTTTACTAGTGAAATCTTGGAGTGCAAAAGATAGATTTTAGAACCTCAGTTTCAAAAACACACGGATACTTGAGTACTAACAAAACAGGTCAGTAAAGCTCCATTTAGAGGTTTGAAAGACTCTTGCTAGTCGTTGACGCTCCTGTTTAAAATAGAATACTATTATTTCGTCTAGCGCCAGAAGCCAATTTTTAACTCTGCATGGTTTTAAGTTAACCTGTTGTCGGTATCAGCTAGAGGGAGTGTTTCCAATTCAATTATAAAGGCACCTTTAAATGCAACCTTACATCCAACATTACACCCAGTTACTTTAATACGTAGTTGGGTAATTTTTTCTTTTATTTTAGTATTTTACTTGGTTTTTTAGCGGCGCAGAACGCGAAAAGTCAAAATAAGTAACCTAACCCCAAATTTTTGACCCGGTGCTAAAAAATCTCTGGTGTCCCACTGTGGATAAACACAAATAAAGTCTCCGCGTTGCCATGGAAAACAAATTCAATGACGTAAAATTTTGCAAAAAAATCAGGTCGACATAGTTAAATTGATTTCCCGTACAGTGTTGCTAAAAACAATTCCCCAGATAGTAACTACGACCTTAAGAAACGGGAGGAAACTCACCATTTTTATACTATAAGTCAAGAGCGGCTGATGGAGGTCACAACGATGGTTTTGTTGGACATTTTAATTTGTGACAGTTTGTTTTTTCCCAAAAAAAATATGTATTTTCTGGAAAAATACGTGAGCGCGGAAAACGTTCAAATACCTGTAACAGTGGCGCACCCAGGAATTGACTTCATGCATAGGGGGTTTTTAAGGACAAATAATAAAAAAAACTTAATTTGAAGTAAAAATGTGACCACAATTGATATATACAGACCGCTTCAAGCTACTGCGAACATAGGGGGAATCAAGTCCAATTTACTCTCCGTGCCGTACGACCGAGGTGGATTCGAAGCACGCTGCAGTGTTATCTTTTGGAAATTCATTTTGTTTTTATTATTTTGTTTTATTTCTGCCTTGCTCGAGAAACAGATGGGTAAGTTCTTAATTGAAATAATACATTTTTAAAACCAAAAATGGATGTCTACGAAGTTGCCGAAAAAGTGCAGATGGTCAAATGGTCAAATCGTCATAACCCAACACACGTTCGATATTGGTCGAGGGAAAATTTGCATTTGTATTTTGACGTAAGACCACAGTATCCCCAAAAACTAAATGTTTGGGGGGGGGGGGTATTATAGGGGAACACGTAATTGGGCCATTTTTTATTAACGGCAATTGCAATTTGAATGGTCCTAGATACTTGGATCTACTGCAGCAGCACATTATTCCAACTGCTAGGCAGTTGTTAGGTGTAAGATTTGGTGAAACATGGTTTCAACAAGATGGTTGTTCCGCTCACAATGTTTGCCTTGTTAGGGAATATCTTGATAATGTATTTCCTAATCGGGTTATAAGTACACGGGAAACTATTTTATGGCCAGCTCGATCTCCCGATCTTGCTCCTAATGACTTCTATCTGTTTTTGAAGAAGCTTTTCAAATTATCACCCCTAACATGCTTGGAAACGTTAGAAGGGGTTTTTATAGTAGGCTCGGATATTGTCTAGCCGAGCAAGGAGGACTTTTCGAACATTTGCTTTAATTTTTTTTTGACTGGGAGAATCTTTTTGGTTTTTAGAATGTATTATTTTATTTTGAGAACTTGCTTTTATTTTGTTTCTCCTTATTATTTTCATTGTAACATGTCGTCACTGATAAATCTGAGCAGTTGACAATAAAACGCTCTTATTTATCAGTGACAAAAAATAAGAAAATTACGTTATAAAAATTTGCGTATTTATTGACCAAATTCCGGTTTCATTGACTACGCTCCACACAGCACCGTGGTTAGAGGCGTACTAAATACAAGGCGAACGGCGGCGAACGGCAGCGAATGGCGATCGGAAGCCTGAGTGTTGGTTGCTTCACTGATAGGCGTCCGGTGTCTCTGCATGTACGTACACTGGCAAATTAGACTTCTTTCGCCCTATGTTCGCAGTAGCTTGAAGCGTTCTGTATAAACAGGTGCTTACAAGCGCGGACTTGGGCTCAAATGTAGAGTTAACCAAATTTAAAATTGTTTATTTAATGCGCCGCAGACCAAAGTTTTTGAGAAAATAACACTTAAAATGCGATTTTTGACTTAAAATTAAACTAACATTGTAAATATTGATGGCTTTTTGGAAATTTAAGTTGTTTATTTACCCTTAACCTTATCCAGTCGATTTTTTTAGCCATAAGTTAATTAGATTTAATATTAGACTAGTTATTAATGCTCGTATACACCAAGGCAATAATTCTCCGATTAGGCTTTAACCGTGATTAGTTACTAATCGGTGTTTAGAATGTGGTGTTTTACATTGAGTGCAAAAAAGTATAGTTTTGGCTTGTGGAAAACAATCATAACTTTGTTACAGTGCAACCAAAGGTTCCAAATTCCCAACATTGTTGAAACTTCGTTTGCCAAGGCTCATTCCAAACACCGATTAGTGTTAATCATGATTATAGCTTAATCGGAGAATTTTCAAGTTGGTGGATATGGACATAAGTACATCGTTCTTATAATATGTAGAGATATGGTAGTTTATGAAAACCCGAATTATTAGTTAAAAAAAATGTCATACCAACATTCTCAAATGGTGTATGTATGCAATAAATGACACTAAAATATTGTAGTTTTTTGTTTACGACCAAAGAAAATTTGTCAAAAAACCTTTTGGCTCTCTTTCAGTCATACACAATCGAAAAACTCTATTTTTACCCACGACCTTTAAAAAAAATTAAAGCTTGTTGCCAAGTGTTATCAGATTCCAAAAAATGTGCAAAATTTTAATTTTGCCAATTACCAAAATATTTTAAGCGAAAATTTCGATATAATCCCATCTGACCAATCTCTACATTCCCGACATTCTAGAATTTATTCGTGAGTTATGACTTTTCCGACATCCGACGGCGCCAGGGATACACCTACCTGCCTTCCTTTTGGTATTTCCTTGCATGAGGCCCTGGTAAGGTCTCAACGACCATAGAAATGTTAAGGCGATGGGGCTCTGGCACATTTTTTAATTTATTAATGTTTATTTATTCCCGAACAAAATTTATTATAAAACTTATAGGGATATTAAAAAGTTAGCAATAAATAAAAATATAAATTAATAATAAAACTAAAGCCCCTGTACTTACAGGTTTAATTAAAATTATATTTTTGTTTGTTTATTTAGTATTTTCGAGTACGAATATTTTTGAGAAGAAATTTTTTTTCCAAAGTTATTTTTTATTATCTATCATTTATTTATTGTTTTGATAGTATGTACAATAAGAAGCTAGAACTAGTTATTCAGTGTTTACGAAATGTATGCTTTTAATTTGTTCGTTGTCTCTGGCACATTTTTTAATTTATTAATGTTTATTGATTCCCAAACAACTTTATTATAAAACTTATAGGAATATTAAAAAGTTAGCCATAAATAAAAATATAAATTAATAATAAAACTAAAGCCCCTGTACTTACAGGTTTAATTAAAATTGTATTTTTCCAAAGTTGTTTTTTATTATCTATCATTTATTTATTGTTTTGATAGTATGTACAATAAAAAGCTAGAACTAGTTATTCAGTATTTACGAAATGGATGCTTTTAATTTGTTCGTTGCCCAATTATTTTTAAGGTTTTCACAAGTATTTACGAGAAAATCATTTAAAATCATCGTCAAAATATCAAACTGTCAAAGATTAAAATGTCGCAACAATAAACGTCACCGAATAAAAAGGCGCATCGTTATGGAAATTATTGTTATTTCATTTACCAGCCGCCTTGATTTATAGTGTAAAGATGGTGTCTTGCGAAAAGTGCTCTTCTTTCTAGATTTTTGAAAGAATTTTCCTGGTTTTCTTGGATTTTTTGATAAAGGTATAAAAAAAATAGTGTTAACAACTCGCGGCTAAGCCACTAGTTGTGAAAATAATATTTTTCTACCATTTGCCGTTGCAAACGCTTGCATAACTTCATTAAATTCGATGTTTTTGGCCACTTCGATCTCAATGGATAAAATCGCCAAACTTTATTATCCGTTCTTGACTCATAAGCTCATTGTGAAGCACAAATAATTTTTAATCAATTTTAATTTCAAAAAACTGCACTCATATGTAGCGTTTGAAACGCATAAGGTAATAAATAGTTTCAGATTTAAAAAAATAATTGAAACATATTTAACAATTTTAAGAAAATGTAAACAACTGCAAGACGAACAATAATTTTCATTACCAAAGAATCAATTTAATATATATATATATTCGGAAATATGGTTGACTTAAACAATTAAAGGGATGGTAAAACTAATAAAATCAAAAATATATTTTTTAAGGTTTCAACCTTGGGATCAATAACTTTCTTCGAGTAATAATGTCTGATAATTTTGTCAGTTTTTGACTACACATACTGTTTCAAATTGTTAAACAAAAATTAAACTATAACTTATAGATGGATGCTAGACAGACTGAGAGAGAGAAGGTGCGTACCGGAATACGAATATAAAATCTCATGAAGTACGGATATCTTTTTCTATCATTTTAGGGATCTTATACATACCTATTTATGCATAAATGATGATGAGTTCTGACTTTTACCGGTTTTCCAGAAAGCGGCCACCCCTGTTTTATCTTATCCCTGCCAAAAAAACTTAAAAAAACCGTGTTTAATTTCTTAGAAAAGCTTTACGAGATTTTTTATACTGTTTTACCGGGTTTGACATGTTTTCTATGAGGTATGTTAAACAAACTTAAAAATCTAATAAAATCTCATGAAATACGAATTTTTTCTATCAGGTTGGCACGTAGAATCTTATAAAATCCTTCAAACAGCATAAAAACTCACCAACTTTCATAAGAATCTATGTGATTTTCGTACCTGGGATAACTTAGAGTAGGTTTTTGGATAATTGTGTACATATGGAATACCAAGGGGGCCCCCATAACCCGGGGCCCGGGGCGGACCACCCCCCCGTCAGTACGCCACGGATGAAAAAGTATCGAATGCTGCGAAATTGTATATGTCACTGTTACTAAAAATTATTCATATTCTGTCTGTTTCTAAAATGTCTCTCGAAGCATCGATATAGGAATTTCTTTTCATATACAGCAACAATGACACAAAGTAGAGTTATGAATGAAATGGTATTTTGTAGTGCCTCCCGCTGAGGACCGGACCCCTGCGAGTAAATCGATAATGATTTAAAAGCTTGTGGATATATGGACGTGTATTTTGTTGAAGAACAACAAGTGCTGTCCAAATATGAATTATATGAAAGACAACTCGATGATGTGAATAAAAAAGGTTTAAAAAAAATACGTCGGCTATTTAATTTTGTCGAATTAAGAGAATAGGGAGTTATCGGTACATAAACTTGGCGTAGCCTGACTTTTTTGACAGTTTCCCATGAAGATTAAACAACTACTACATATTTTCAGTGGCGGTCTTAGGGAGGGAGCGGGGGGGCGATTGCCCCCCCCATTCTTTGCTTCGAAAAAAAGTAGACAACAAAGATGCTGGTGGTAACCCTGAAGTCAAAAGAAAGACATTCTAGAATCCCTCCACAGTATTTTGGGACAGTTTGAAACAGATGAAAACCACGGTTTAGAAATACAGAACAGTATTGTAGAGTTTCAATTTATAAACAAGTTTTAGACAAAATCATTTCGGACATAAAATCAAGGTTCAACAACGAGACCTAACTTCCACCAATACTGGAGAGAATTGCTGGGACTGGCACATTCCAAAGAGTTCATTACGGAACCCTGCAGGAAGAGGGCCGGGAAACTCATTGAGCTCACCAGGCAGGACATCCGGACAATGGTTGATCTGTACACCGGACACTGCTGGCTGAAAGTACCGTTACACAGAATGGGTCTAAGTGAGGACACCGAATGTACGGTCTGAGACGGCCAGACATGTGCTGTGTGAATATCCGGCCTGTGCACGTCAGCGTCAACGTATCTTCATCATCATCATAGGCAATCACTCGATACCGAGTATGATTTTCTTCTATTCTGTATCGTCGCTATCTGTTGTGCGTTTTTTGATGGCTTGTAAGCCAATTCTCGAGCCGCACACCCTTCCACAGTCCTGGCACACCCAGTCTCCGGCAGCAGCCGGGTATTGTTGGTCATCCAATCTTCCATTTTGTCGCTCCTTTCTACGTTCTCTCTTTTCCGTTTCTAATCTACGTCGTTGCTCTTCAAAAGTTTGTGCTCCCTCATGGACTGTTCGGCACCATGTAGCCCTATCGTTTGCCGTGGTCTCGAAGTTGTTTATATCGATGTGACCCTTCATTATATTGCCTTTGAGAACGTCCTTGTACCTTTTTTGTTGACCACCTTGATTTCTCTTTCCCTCCTTCAGTTGTCCATAAAATATCTGCTTTGGGAGACGTGTTTCAGGCATGCGGATAATGTGACCAGTCCAACGAAGCTGGTGCTTGAAGATAAGGGCTTCTATACTAGTTGTTCTGGCTTCTTCTAAAACACTTATGTTTGTTCGTCGGTCTTGCCATTTGATTCTCAGTATTCGTCTTAAACAACTTTGGTGATATTTTTCTAGTCGTTTGATATGCCTTCTGCAGGTGGTACACGTTTCGCATCCGTATGTTAGAGTTGGTATTATAACTGTGTTGTAGACACGAAGCTTGGTCTCCGCATTGATGTCGTGATTGTTGAAGACTCTCTCCGAAAGCCGTCCGAACGCTGCGCTAGCACATTTTAGGCGATGCTGTGTTTCTGCGTCAATAGTTGCATTTGATGATAGGTGGCTCCCAAGGTATGGGTAATGTTCCACGTTCTGCAGAGGATGGCCATTTATGGAAATATTTACCATTACGACGTTGTCATCGGCGTACTGCAGTTCGATTACCGAGGTTGTCGAGACCTTAGTTTTTGCTCGCAGTCTGCCTAGGTTAAGTAGGCCACCGTCGAATCTATATAGAATTTCCACTCCCGGTGGCAGATGTTCCTCAACAAGGTGAAGCATGGCACCTAAAAATATAGAGAATAGGGTGGGCGCAATAACACACCCTTGTTTAACGCCTGTCGTAATCTGGGATTACTCTCCTGGTCCATCGTTGCTCAGGACTGTTGCATTCATATTGTAGTGTAGTAGTCTAAGAATTTGAATATATTTTTGAGGGCATCCAGCTTTTGCCAGTATTTTCCAAAGAGCTTCTCTGTTGACCGAATCAAATGCTTTGACTAGGTCTCTTTAAGGGGCTGAATAATCTGTAGCAACAAAAAATGTTAAAAGTGAGCCACAATAGACCCAATAGTGGTCGCAGTGGACAGTGCCATACTGGCACACTCACAAACGAATCGTTCAATTAATCAATCAATCAATACAAGTATCTTGACCTGAACATATTCATACCAAGTTTTATACAACGTGAAGTTAAAATCAGGGAAAAATTAACTAATGTCGATTCCAAATACTATAAACTGTTTGATTAATACATAACACAAATCGCAAAAATATATATTTAATTGTAAGAGAATCAATATTTCAGCAACAATATTTTTATTGTAAATTTGATGGTTTTCCACAAATAAATATTCGAGTACTAAGCCAAAATTCTTATTTAAGTGCCTCCTAGAATGAATAACTGTACCGAATAACTCATCATCTTCTGAAAAAGGAGACTTTTTCAGCTTCCCAGCGCAAAAAATCAATCAAGAACCCTTCTCTCCCTTCTTATATTGTTATTTTACACTTGACAAGAATTTACAATCCAATATTTGTGTTTTTTATTGTATTTATTGTACTATAAAGTCAATTTCTCTTCAATTCTATCCTATGTTTGTGCATGGACTTATTTATTTTAATTTGTTATAGTTTTTAACAAATGGCCAACACGATCGCCGTATAATTTATAAAATTTCCGAGGTTGGCAGGCATAAAATTTATAAAATTAGCCGGGCCGTCATCCTCATGTTACAATTAGACTCTTCTATTAGGACAAATTCATTCATTTATCTATATTTTATTAGGCCTCTTTCTGGCAATTGGAGCTTGAAAGAGCGTATCTTTTATAATTGAAATAGACGAAAAAAAAAGGAGTTTTGCTTGCTCACCGAAAGGGTGGAACCTAGGAAGACGTCGTTTCGTTCTTATTAGGAACTCATCAGCTAGGTGTACCACAATGAGAGACAATTTCGGTCGGGCTTATGTGTCAAATATTACGGCTCAACCGGAAGAAATCTTGTCGATAGCGCCCTCTATGCGCAAGATCTAAACCAAGAAAATACCTACTGTAGTTAGCAGTAAGTGGAGATAGAATCGATCCTGCGAGAGACATACAATTATGCCAAAGAAGAGAGCGATTATAAATCGCAAAACAACTTGCAGACGAAACCTACATACAGATGGCAAAATAATTACAAACTTTAATAAACTTAAAATTATACTTGACAAAAGCTTAAAAAACTTATAAAAACTGATCAAAATCAGAGGCGTTTTCTCGCGTTGAAATTGTTTAAAATGTTTTTAAAAAGTTTGAAACATTTGTTTTCTCGCGTTGCAACGGTGACGTCACACCTAAACGGGTTAAAAATATTTTGAAACGGAATCCACTCTAGTTTCAAAACTGACGCGTGCGTAGAAGATACGTCAAAATTCTACATCTTTGTTTTAACCTAAGATTTTTTTTTGTTTTTCTGTGAAAATGGATGAAAAATCGTATTCCAGATATTTTGATAGCCCTTCTTCATGGTATCACTTTGGTCTTATATGATTTTCGGGATTTAAAACAACAGTAAATAAAAAAGCTTCACTATCCATGTAGCTTCCATTGCTTGCCATCCATGCTACTAAAACTGGCCGTACACAGTGGAAGGTTTTGTTAAATAAACCAGTAGTTGATCCATTTTAATTTTAAAAACCAAAAAAATAAACAGAAAAACAAAAAAGTGAGGTTACACTAAACTACGTCAGCGTTTTGAACTACTCATTTTTTCTCGGTTCTAAATGATGACGTCACATCTAAATAGTTTCAAATAATATTTCAAAATAATTTCAACGCGAGAAAACGCCTCAGGTGTGTTTTTGATGATATTTAATGCGAGTTTTTTGGCAGGGTTACAAAAGGGTTCCGTCGCTAAAAAAGTTGGAGAACCGCTGAGCACAGAAGTAAAAGAATAAAAAAACTGACGGTCCCCAGTTGTAGCTTTTTTCATATTCGGTAGGGTAAACAACCAGAGAAGGCTTTGTGGATTTCAAAATGTAAGAAGTACACTTCCGGCCATATAAAATAAGTACAGCAAAAGTTAGCTGCAGGCCTGTTGAATTTAGGTTTTGCTAATTGCTTTGCTCATTGTAACTGACTTTGACGTTTTTGAATTACAGGTTAGATATTTGACATTGTAAACACATAAGAAGACTGGCCACACTTTATTAAAAAACTAATATACTAATGAATAAAACAATTTTTTTAAATTATTCAACATTTTATTACAAAAAATTATTCTTAAAGCTCATTATGAACAAAGCAAGACCACAATTGTACGAATAAGAAAAAAGTATCGAGAAGAAGGAACTGTTTGGCGAAAGGAAAGCAATAACTTAGACTTAATTATAGTCAGCGCACCTCTGCAGGATCAGTAAATTTGAGTAATATAGGTCTTAGCAGACAACCAAAAATGTTCAAAATCAAAACGGAATTATTAAAACACTAAGTAAATAAAAAAAGCAAGAAAACTGTTTCTTCAGTAGCCTGTCATTGTCCCGTCAACTTCGATAATGTTTGCCAGTCTTCGTGGCATGAAATCTACTAAATTTTGAAATAAATTTGGATTTGACACAATGACTTCGTCGTACCCTCTGACTATGAGCTCCATTAAGTGGTTGGAATTTCTGGGAACAATATTCATTCGTGTTAACTTTTTTGCTATAAGGCCCCACACATTTTCCTTGAGATTGGCGTCAGGAGTTTTTGCCGGCCATGGCAAAACCTCGATGTTGTTTGTCTGGAACCACTGTCTAGAAATGCGTGCGATATGGATAGGACAGTTATCCTGTTGATACACAAAACCTTGTGGATGAAGAATGGTTGCTTCTGGAAGCATAATATTTCTCATCACATCAACATAAACCTTAGCCGTAAATCTTCTAAAAAGAAGCCCATGTCCTCTCGCAGGTATCCAGTCCACACATTCTCGGAAAATCTTCCAGCCCGGTTTTCGTTCCCAGCAATATCTTTTTCTAGATAGCGTGATCGTGGCGGGCGAAATACCAAAATTTTTTTGCTGTCATTGTGGGACTGAAAATATTTTTCATCCGTGAAGACCTCTTGTTGCCAAAATTATGCTTCTTGTAGTGAATAGTTTAACGGCCCAATTACATCGTTAAACCGGCAACGCTGTTGGGTCCGTTTATTAGGCAATTCTTTTTCCGCATGTTTCTCGGAAACGGGACTTCCAAATGGCCTGAAATTTTGCCTAAATTGTTTATTGGACTATGTTTTTCCATCAAATCTTGGTACTTTTTTAAAATTTTGTTTATTTTTTGAAAAAAACTGTTTTAGCTTTTGTGGTGTTTCAAAATTGGCGCGCCCATATTACGTCAGAAACAGTCAGAAATACCCTTTATAGAGACCTGTAAAACTAAATTGGAAATATTTGTAATTTTCCAAATAATGAACACCTAATTTCAAAAACTCTCTAGATTGTATTAATAAGCTTTGTAATCCTCTTCCTCTAATAAAAAACAAATTGAGTATTATTTTCCTCTAAAGCTAAAACATGCGGAAATGTAAAAACATGGACTATACTGGTTACCTATCAATATTAGTTATATACCTAGCATTAAAAAGTACTTAAGTGGTTATATTATAGATACCGCCACCATCAAAATAAACCACCCACGTCTTTTTTTTGTGAGCTTACCCTAGGCATAGTTTCTAGTGTTTTCCTTTCCTAAATGTATTCGGCTAAGAGAGATCTAGCATATATACCTAGGTAACACCCCTTACCAGGAAAAAAAATGTATGCCATGCAAACATCGAAAATGGTCGACTCACTGTATTTGCAACTAACCAATGTCAGTGTGTCTGCCTGACATTCTTCATAACCTTAGTTTTGTCGTTTTGTTTTGGAGTTCGTCGGCCTGGTTTTTGTGTTTTATTTAATAATTTTTCCTTTGGTGAAAAGCTACTTTTTAGAACCCTTAAGTGGTCTGTGTGTATGGCCATTTGACTAGTTGTCACTGCTCTCAATTCGATCACCTAGGTGATAAATAAACAATCCCCCATAGGGTCACTGGATCCTGAGACCTGCGGTCCCAGCCGCAGGTTTTAGGATCCAGTGACCCTAATCCCCAATGATTCGCAGCGCAATCTGTGAACAGGAGAATACAGTAAAGAAACCAGAGATAGATAATGAGTGGTAGATGACGTATTGAAATCGATTGACAAATTTATATTATCTCTGGATTGTTCTTGCGCCGGTGCAGAAATTAAATTGCTTCTTTTCTTCACTAAGTAAGATTATCTTGGCAGAAACGCGACATCTAAGTCTAGAACGTCTTATCCGTCAGCGCGTTGTTCTTATGGATCCAGAAAAATGTGCCTCTACTTTCGCCTCTGGGGCCATCGCAAATGGGCGGTCTTCAAGAAAGTCGATCAGTTCCTGATTCTGCTGAGGCGTACTGACTTGGTCAAGCCAGCGCCTCGCCTTCGTCGAACAGTTTGTTCTTCTTCTTCTTATTCTTACAATTGTAGCCTTGTTTCGTCCACAATGGGCCGCTACTGTTCGAACCGACCAACCACCATCTAATTTTGCCAAAATTTGGACTTTTTCGAATTCGTTTAGTTGGGGCATTTTTAAATATAAGCGTATGACAACAAAAAAATCTGACAGTGACATTTTTTGTCAATTTGAAATACTTAAAAGGTTACTGAGTTGCGAGGCCTATAATATACTATACAGGGTTCCTAAGATTTTCCTTAGGGATAGGATTTCAATAAATCAAACAGAAATGGCATAGAAAGTTCTGAGCGCACAAAAGAAACAGGTATATATTGAGCAATGGTACCAGTTTGTTATTACCTCCGGACTGCTTTCATGAGAAAAAATTGTCGCCACTCTTTCAATGTGAGCATAAATCATAGTTGCAATAATAACCGTTGACAAGATGTGTGCAAATTCCGCTAGATGGCGGCCACACCATGAGATGATCTAATTAAAAATTAGATGTTTTCAGGTCCAAACCACAGCTTTTTCTTGCTTAAAGGAGGCGGCAGGGTCCATTATTTACGATACTGAGCGATAAACTCGTGAGGTTGTTAACATTAGAAAGAAATATCTTGGCTTAATTAAATTTCTTTCCATTCTGTTCTACTAGTGACATCTATCTGGAAATGGCCAAACCATGCAGCTAGCACTAGCAGCCAAAGAAATCAATAAACGGCGCTTTTTTTCCTGCAGAGCTTTTTCTTTGCGATATTATTGATTTTAAATAAAGCTGGCCCTACACTACATTTGATATTTTCGAGGTGTTTTATGACATGATCTCGAAACATGTAGCGAACCAGTTCTTCAAAACTAGCGGGAGGGTAAAAGCGAAAAATAAGGGGCTGCCAATATTTGTAACACCCAAAAAGGGGTGAAAAGATTTATTTTGCTCTGTTTCTTTACAAAAAAAGTTTTTTTTACGAAAAACTTGAGCTCTGCCACTTTTTTTATTTTTTTCTTCAACTTTCTCGAAATTTTCGTGATACCGTAGAAAAAAATTATTTCCCCCATGGTCATCCTCTACTTTTATTCGAAAAAATTTAGAAAAAGAAACGGGATCAGTTTTCCTAAAACGGGGGATCTTGGTTTCGAGTGAGAAAATAAAGGGCGCCGCAGGCAAAAATGTTTCAATTAAATTAGCCGAACGCAAAAATGTTAGAAAAACAAAGCACGAAATAAAAATGGCGCCGCTTATAATTTTTTTTCAAAAATTACGTAATTTCGGGAACGCAAAGAAATAGGTCTAAGGAGTATAATTTTTAAGAAAAAAATATCAATTTTCTCGCCCTCCTCCACTGGGACTACAGGGGCCGTGCACAAATTCCGTAATGGTCATAGGGGGGAGGGGAGTTACAAAACGTTACGTAGGGGGGAGGGGGGTTTTCGACAGCGTTTGCATTTGTGTGAAACTAAGAAAATTTGGAATGAAAATAAGTGAAAATTTTTTTTTTTGGGGGGGGGGGGTAGTGGTCTTGAAATCGTTACGTAATATTAGGGGAGTGGCGTGCCAAACCGTTACAAAACATTACATAGGGAGGGGGTCAAAAATTGGTAAAATCACCGATACGTAATTTGTGCACGGCCCCACATCTGACTGTTCCTCCTTTTTGATTTCGAATGAAAGTGCAAAACCCGGGTTGGACGTTCGAAGGCGTCAACCCGTCCTATTTGCTTGATAAAGTTTCTACGGAAATATCTCAGTCAATTTTTATTCCAGTCCTAAAGGTATGAAAATGGAAAACATTAGAAAACAACAACCTGGAATGGATTTACTACGTGTAAGATGTAGTGACAACATCGCCCCATGCCCATCTTTTTCTGCCTAATGTGCTTTTCCGTTTGTCTGCGTCTTATACACGGCTGCTTGGCCCCCTAAGGATTTGCTTAGGAACCCTGTATAAAATCGGCGTACACATTTTATGTGGCCGGAAGTGTATCTCAGTTGAAAACATCTTATTCCGTGTAGAAGAAAACAAAATTTTGTCTGTACGTCTTTTCAAGCTTTCATTACTTTGCCAGTTAAAATTTAAACATTTTGGATGGTGATGAAAATATATCCCTCACAGATTTTTATATTATATTATAGAGCGTTTCGTGCATTAAACTCAATACATGTATTTCATTTATATTTATCAATTGTTTTGACGTAAATACGTACGTTTTGCGTTTGTTTTGATGGGGCAAAATTCGAAATTGTGTTTTTTATTTTATTTCTGCATGTCGGCTAATGACTGGTTATAAATAAGTTCTGTTTTTATTTTAATATTTATAATTCGAAATACTCACATTAGAGAAGCAATTTTTAAAAACTTACTCTATTAGTGCCAAAAAATGGTATTTTTAAATTAAAAAAGCATTTTAAAAAAATTGCCGAAAAAGGTCGCTTTGACATATATAGATCTTTTAATAAACATACATACTGAGCATTATTTGCAGTAAAAAATCCTGCACCAACCTGCCATGTTCGGAGAAATGAATAACTTTTTGACTAATGGATGCTGGAATCCTCAAAGGATGAAAATGTTTTGCGTGTTTTGAACTACGTGAAAAGCAAACTTAAACAAGATGAAATGGATGAAGATTTTGAGCTTCAGCAATATTTTTTCATTAACGAAAACAACTTTTCAACCAATGCTAATGGTCATTTAAGTATTGGAAGATCACCTTTACCGTTTTGTGATCACAAAGAAGAACTGCTTACCGGGTGTCCAGTGAGATTGATGGTATTGGACTTTGCTACTAAAGGCAGCTGAAACTGCAGCAAGGAAAGATGAAAACCATGATTTAGCACATGTTAAAAAAAACCCGAGAGAAGCCGATAAAAAGACCAAAATCATATAGCACTGAAGAAGCACTTGAGTTACCTTTGGATCTTAATTTAAGTAAAATACAATATCTAGAACTCAGGAAGGGTGCGCTTTCAAAACACGTCGATTTGTATCCCGATTATAAAAAACTATGGAAGCTGAAACCCATATTAAAGCCATCGGGAATTTGCTGCAATACATGGATTCCCTATCTGTTGACCGATTATATAAACAAAAGTTTGATCAGCAAGATGCTCAACCGAGTGATGCTACTTTGTTTGCCACCACTCTTATACCAATCCGTCTAACTTCATTAGGAAACACAATTTTATGGAACAATAGAACACCTCAATCTACTTTTTTTTGCCGCCCAATAAAATTAGAGTATGTTAAAGAAACAAAGGAGCATATTCTTAAAGAAATAGAACATATTGATATGCAAATTACGCAATTAAATGACTTAGACATAACTATTGGGAACAATAAAGTAGTAGCTGTTAAATTTGTTCTTTTGATGTCGCTTATTGATGGTAAAGTACTTAGCATTCTTACTAAAACAAATTCAAGCCAAGCATGTCCAATATGTGGAGCGAAACCCAAAAACTTTTCGCAAATTAAGGTTAAGAATTTTTTTTTCAGGATATGGCATTAGTCCACTTCATGCGTGGATAAGACTTTTTGACTGTGTTCTTCACATAGGGTACCGACTGGAATTGAAAGAGTGGCAAATCGAGGTAAAGCTAAGAAAGCGTCGTTTGATGCAAGAAAAAAAGTGATCCAAAAAAGATTCCAGCACAAATTAAACTTATACGTCGACAAACCAAAATCAAATGGTTTTGGAAGCACAAACGATGCAAAGACCTCGCGAAAAGCATTCATTAACCTCATAAAAAAAATTAAAATAATTTTAGTTTTTCTTTCTTCTCACTATGAGATTCATACCATTCAATTCGAGAAATATTGTTAGGAAACCGCAGAACTATATTTAAACCTGTATTCGTGGTATCCTATGCCATCTATACTATATAAAATTTTTGTTCATGGCAAAGACATAATTGAAAATAGTCTGCTTCCTGTAGGCTGCTTAGGAGAACAAGCTTCCGAAGCTAGAAACAAATAATATAAACAAGATAGATTATTCCACGCAAGAAAAGATAGTAGGCAGTACAACTTAGAGGATATCTTTCATAGAGCTATGGATTCTTCAGATCCAATTATATCTTACATAAACCTGAGTAAGAGGATAAATCAACAAAAAACCATTCAACTTCCTAAAGAGGTATTGGCTTTACTTAAGACTCTAAATCACATTGTTCAAAATTTAAATGAAAGCAGGTTGGGTGACGACGAAACTCAGGAACGGGCAAATTTAAGGGAAATAGATCAAGATGAAGATTTTGATGAGGAAACTGGATTCCTTGGTTCTTCTTAATGAAAAAGTCTAAAATTCATTACATTAAAATTTAAAAAAATACCATGTTTTTGCTTAAAATTCGAGAGTCTTGTTTTTTTCTGTTATGTATAAAGTGAATAAAGGTTGTTTTATTTTGAATTTATAATGTTACTTGTTTTTATTATTTGTTAATATTAAATTCCCTTATATATTAAAAATAACTGTATTTTTAATAGTTTATCTTTATACCCCTTTAACAAGGGGTCCCTCTTATTACCCCACGCCACTTACAAAATTGTTCCCAGTTGTTTGTGTAGTACCAAAAAGTGTTTTACCAAAATTTGATTCAAAGTTTAGAATTTTGGCCACTGAAACTGTCTTCAGAAACCAATGTGGAATGGTGAAAAGCCGCGCGCATACGACACGGGGGCAGACTTTCTGCAGTGACTTAGTTTGAGTCAAGGCGGCATTTTTTATGGCCTTGATATTTAAAATAATTTTTTAGTTTAATTTACTAATTGATTATTAATTTTCTAAAGATATTTTAAAATTTTTCTAAGAAACAAGAAAGTTATAGTTATGCAGTTTTAAAGGAGCTAGCCACCGCTACTACTACTTTTATATCTTAAACTTTTTTTCAAATTATTAGACTGCGTTTTTATTCCAACAATAAATCATCAGACGTAATAACAATGTAAACATCAAGCCAAAATAAATGCTCAAATTATAAAATTACATCCCCCAATATTTATTCTAAAACGCCGTCTAAATGACTGAAAATTTAAAATAATGCGCTAAATATGCTAAATAGGTCGTTTAAATATATTAAAAACTGTTAGGAAGGAACCACTGTTTGATGGTGGTGCCTATTATTATAGGGGAAGCCTGGGTCAAGTTAATACCTTAATGTTTTATATGGGTGTTACATCAAAGTCATTTAGACAAGAATCTAAAACCTAAAAGAAGTTAAAAAACCTCCGAATTAGTTATCAATTATTTTTTTAACTTTTTTTTGTTTTAATCGCCTTAGGAGCATAACCCTATTGGAAAGATTAACACGCCAGGACGAGCCCGTATCAGATGACTGAAAAAAGTGCCAGGGCGGAACGATGCCTACTTGTAAGTGATTCAAAGTTGGAAATCAAAGTGTATGATGGTGTTGAATGATGTTTGGAGAGGGTGACCAGTGAAACTACTGATGAGCCCACGCTGGTTGCCCAGGGCGAAACATAATTTGATCATTTCTCTTTTCGCTTTGGTCCTTTGTATGTTCCTTTTGGGATACTCATTCAAGTTTGAATTTTCCACCCAGGATCTTTTGTTTTTTAAACTAAAACATATCCCAGTTATTCTCCTTATTTGTTATTAAATAATGTTTTAGTAAAGTCTTTATTGAACAATATCAAATTATCACTCGAGTAACGGACGAAGGCTGTTCTATAAAGAGGGCGATAACCCATTTTGGAGTTGATAAAATAACAATAATACGATGGAAACAGCGCTGGATTGAAAATAATTCGACGAAAAGGAAACTTGGATTAGGACAAAAATGATGATAAACTTAATACTAATTATTTTCACTTTTTCTCTACTACAAACTGCAAACGTCTGGGCCTTGAAAAGGTTAAATTTTGAAAATACTAATGGTCTTCTGAGAGCTGATCCAATGCGCGATAATAGCATCGCTTAACTCTTCAGCATTTCATGGTCTCAAATTCCTTTGGTATATTATTTTAACGATTCGACCCCATATATTTTCCATTGGGTTAAGGTCAGGGCTGTTGGCTGGCCAAGGAAGTGTTTCTATATTATTATTCTGAAACCATTGGCGAACAACATTATCCGTGTGTACTGGACAGTTGTCTTGCTGATAAACGAAGTCATTATTTTCATGTAAAGCCTGTACAGATGGCATCATAACGCTTTCAAGGATTTCAATATATCGTTCACTATTGAATCTTCCTTCGATTCTCCAAAAAAAACCCAAACCTCTAGTACTAAACCAGCCCCACATGTTTACAGAAAAATGTTCAGCTTTTTTAATTTGGTTTGTATATTCGGGTTCAAATCTAGAATTAGAATAGATAATAAATAGAATAGATAAACTAAAATTCCCTTGCTGCTTGAAGATGATTGAAAAATTTTTTCGTCAATGAAAACCACCCTCTTCCAGAAGTCATTATCACAAAGAACGTTGTTCAATGCAAAAATCACTCTGACCTGTTTTTTTCTTCTGTTAAAAGAGGCGTCTTTGCAACAACTCGACAAGAGACTTCTGATTTCGTTACTCTTCTATTTACTGTTGCTAAAGAACCCGGAAATAATGTTACATTAGCTGCTTCAACCGACGTTGAAAAAGGATTTTGGCTAAGATGGTCAATAAGTCTCTCATCTTGCACTTCAGAACTTACTTTTTGTCGTCCTGATCCATCTTTCCTATCCGTAGAATTATTTTCAATCCAGCGCCTTTTCCATCGCATTATCGTTATTTTATTAAGTCCAACATGGGTGGCCGCTCTTCTTATAGACCAGCCGTCTTCTATAACTCGAGTGATAATTTGAACTTTTGTAAATGTTGATATCTGTGGCATTTTTAAGGATGTCACACTGAATTTTAAGCTGTCAGGCATACTAAGCTGGTGGTGCCTTATAATAGTATACACTAATGGAAAGCTAAATTTTGTGGCAAGTGTACAACAGCGTCTACCTCTCACCTATCTCTACGACCAACCTTGCAGTATCCCTGATTCACAGTTTCATTCCTTCTATTCTCCATTCTATTGCCCTCTCACTTTTTTCGACAAGGAAGGCAATAGAAGTGAGCGGCGCGAAGTAAAACTATGCATAAATCACTGATCGAGAATTGGTTTGGTTCAGACGTTGTAAGCACAACTTTAACTCTTTTTTTTAAGGATGCTTTGGTAAACGCAATACGCTAACAACAAGGAATCAAAAATAGCTTGCCAACTTACCCGGCGTTCCCCTACCCTATAGAACAGAACCACCTGGTACTTTCATAATAACAATAATAATAGGTCGACGTAGGCTCGACACCTTACGAGTATTTTAAATTTTGACAGGGTTCAGATCCGTGGCCTTAGATAAGCGGATCATATTTCATACGTTATGAAAGTTTTTTTCGGCTAATAGCTGTTAAAGCTGCGGGATTTCAATCGTGCGTTGTTTGACTCTATACGGGGTGTTGATTTTTTTTAGAATGTCTCTTTTAAATTACCTGCACAAAATTCTGTAAAAGCAATTACTAAACATTTTAATTGAAATTTCTCCCCCATTTGCTCCGCACTTAAAATAATTTTGTTTACCTTGACTAATTTACATCTGCATAGTAAATGTAAAGAATAATGGTAACATATTGATTCGATATTATTTTCCTTTTGTTTTCAAATTTCCAAAATTACTGAAAATCGATATATTAAAAAAATATCTGAAAATACCTAAGGATTTGGCATATTCCTTACTTAAAAAGCTATAACTTGATCAAACAAAACTCAGGTCCAAAACAGGTAAATGCGGATATCCCAAAAGTGTCTAACCATAAAGCAAAAGAAGTGGTTATTAATAGGACAAATATTTTTAAAGTAATTTATTTATATATTAATATATTAAAATCAAAATCTAATTCAATAATATATGTAATTGATTACATTTCCAAGAAGATTCCTCCATGATAATTATAAAAAAATTAATAATGAGTGGCTCCTTCATGGTTATTTATGCACTCGTTTGTTCTATTGGGCATTGACAAAATAAGATGGTCTATATCATATTGAGGAATACTCATCCAACTCCTCCTTACGGCATGCCTGAAGCCTGAAAGGAAGTGATTTTTGATATCTTTTAACCTGAGTTCATCTAAGTTTCCAGAGGGATACGTGTTCGATAGGAGACAAGTCAGGCGATCTTGCTGGCCATTCTAAAGTCTCTATGCCAAGTTCATGTAAGAAGTCCATTGTTTCACGAGCAATATGCGATCTGGCATTATCTTGTTGAAAGATCGCATTTGTGATAGTTTATAGGTAAGGATGTAAAACTAGCTGCAGCACTTCATCGATATATCGCCGAGCAGTCAGATTGCCCTTGATGAAGAGTAGAGGTGATCTGTTTCCTAAACATACCATGATACTTTGCTGTCTTGCTGTATCACGTTCAATAGCAAAGTTTGCATTTCGTTTCTCACCTCGAAATCGCCTAACCCTCATGCGTACATCATGGCCGCCTAAACAAAACCTGGATTCATCGCTGAAACTTATGGTATTCCATTCGTCATTCCAGTTTTGCCGAGCTCTGCACTACTCCAAGCGGCGAGCCTTAGGTTGTGGGGTCAGGGCGTCCAGAACCCGCACGTCGTCTATAAGTCTCATCATTGGACCACATTCTCCAAACTCTTAATACTGTTGATGAATTGGCATTAACCCTTCTTGCAATTTCCCGTAAACCAAAACCAGCCTATTTCATGCCCACGATGCGTACTTTCTCGAAGTCGTTTAAATGATGAAATTGTTGGCGACTGCGAACTCTTGGCATTTTTTTTTAAAATTAAACTGCAATCCGAAAAGTCCAAAAGCTACGTGAAAAATGATTTAAAATTTTCAGAAAAGGTCTTTTATGTGTTGGTTGTTTTTGAAAATTAATAGAAAAAATCTGTGAAAAAAGGAAAGATTAGATTTATAAAATATTTCTTTGCACACAAATAATTTTGGTGTTGCATTTTTTTTTGTTCTCCAGTATATATTATGTGGGGGTAGACATATAATTGTTTCGTTTGGTGGGTCTATATCAGATGAGGGTGTGTTGAGCTAGGGTGTTGCTAAGGGTTGAATTGTGGGCTCTTTATTATCGTTGTCTATATTTAAATGATTTGGTGCAACATATGGGTTCCAAATTTTGCAGATGACTCGAGCTTTAATGATTAAAGCTTGAATTTTGGTGTACTTTCATCCGGCCAATCTCGAGTCAGGGCTCAATCATGGTTTGATGCTCATAAAATGCTGTTAAATAAAGACAAAAAACCAATTATTAAAATACCAACCGATTATAAACTAGCAGAGGGGCATCATATAAAACAAATACTCGGATTAACTATCGATGACAAGTTTTCGTGGATTCCGCATACAGATCGTCTGTCAAAAGGCTTCTCTAGCGATATATTTTTAATAAGAAGGTCTGGAGTCAGAGAGAAAATTATAAGAGTCTTATACGGTGCAAAATATCGAATACACTTTAAGCCTCTGTTCTTAAAACACAGAATCATGCCTTTGCCATGCATCTTTATATGTTTCGCTTTATTGGAAATACACAAAATTAAAAACGTAAGAATCACCATTATTCAATGAGAAGTGATAGACTCATTATTAAGGCGCATTTACACAGACAAACTTTCCTTTGATGTGGAAATGCCGACAAACATTTACACGAGCCTCTTGAGCAAAATGCTCAAAGAAATGTTCGAGCAAAATCTCGTACAAAAAAACACACGTAAATTTTGGAGAGAATGTTAAGCAAAATTTGTTTGGAGAAATGTTGGTACATAAATTTCTTACAAATTTAAATTTTATAGTTTTATGGGAATTCACTGAACTTAACTGAAAATAGAAAGACTAAGTTTTAAAACAAGGTATTTTTAATTAAGTGCTTTCCGACGGAAAAACAATTTGATGTCGAAATTCACATTTCACCTTATAAGCAACTTCGATTGACCTGATTTTTATAGGGGATATGCCAGTATACTTGTAACTTTTTTGGGGTTGTAAAAAAACGAGAATAAAAAAATAATAATTGGCACTTATTTATTGCTGTTGCCTGTAAAATGTAATGATAAAAATTTACGTTTAAAAGAATATCTCTTTATTTTACTTTCTAGTTTAAAACACAATACAATAATAATTAAGTCAAATTAAAAAACCTATATATATTTTATTAAATCTCAAATATATGAACAAAAGCACGTTCGGTCTAAATAATACCCGTTTATTACCCACTTTTACAACACTACGATCCCGACCCTTGTCTAAAAAATATAATTTAGCAGTAATAGACTAGACTTCTAAATCGGAATGTTGCTCCTTTGCATATTGTTCAGTGTCAGTAATCGATCTTGATTATTACATTAAATTGACAGTAAATATCTATCTTCAGCATTTTCATGAATCTTTTGCTTTTTTAAGCAACCGTTGGGGCCTTAAACTAACTAGGTAAATCTGGTGTGAGGAATGAAAAAAAAAACAATCAAAGCTAAGGGTAAAGTTACAAAAATATGTTTAAAAAAAATCCCCTCCCCACCACTCCTCATAGTCGTGAGGCGCGGATTACCGCTTAAAAGTACAATTTTTGAGTTTTTTGCCGATATTTGAAAAACTCAAAATTTTTTTGGAAAAGAAAAATTTTCCTGGGTTGTTTTTTGAATTTAGGAAAAAACCCTTGGAAATAAAAAAAACTCCCAAGAAAATCCCAAAAAAACCCCCGGGCAAGAAAATCCGGGAAAAACCCTAAGACAAAAATATTATAAGTAACACTAATCCATGTGACAAAACTGATAGCCAAGAATAATGTTTCGTTTGCCGTCGGCTTTTTTTCACAAAAATTTAAAATAAAAGTTGGTGTTCCATTTTTTTAAGAATTGAGATCACTGATGTGAAATTTTATTTATTCTCGTCTTTAAAAATATGTTTCCAAAACAGATAGCAATAATTTGCTCAAAAATTTACCCGAACAAAATGTTCAAAGAAAAGCTCACAAAAATGTTCACGCAAAAAATTTTAGATCTTTTGCACGAGCTTTTGTTTGAGCATGTTCGTCTGTGTAAATGCGCCTTTACACATCACAAAATGTCAAAATCAAAATCTAATTGACAAGTCTAAACTTTTATAACAAATTGCCTACCAAAATAAAAGAGTTTTCTTTAAACCATTTTAAAAACATTATCAAAATCACTTGCTTCAGAGATGTCTCTACAGTGTTAATCAATATTTGGATGCATCGTTTGAAATATAAGTTGAGGTGGGATGCGCTTATAGAGACGGCTCTATACTTTTTGTTTAACTTGTTGTTAGTTTATAAAATGTTTTAATGTTTTTTTTAAATTATTTATAATTTATCTTTTAATGACTTGTTATAATTTACATTTTTATGTATTAACTATGTTGGGAATTTGGAACCTTTGGTTGCACTAAAACAAAATTATGATTGTTTTCCACAAACCAAAACTACACTTTTTTGCACTCGACGCGCGTTTCGCTAACAACGTTAGCATCATCAGGAGACGATAAACAAAACAAACATTTTTAACAAACATTGTTTGTTTTGTTTATCGTCTCCTGATGATGCTAACGTTGTTAGCGAAACGCGCGTCGAGTGCAAAAAAGTGTAGTTTTGGTTTGTGGAAAACAATCATAATTTTGATTTTTATGTATGTTCTACTTCTACTTCTACATTAAAGATTTAAAGTCGTCTCTGAATGTAAGTAAAAAATGAAACAAATAGTAATACTGCTTTTGAAAGATTACTAAAAAGTAAGTGAGGATTACTTTAGTACCAGTTTACTAAACTTAAAATGCTGGTTTGGTTCGGTTGCAATAAAATATAAAAAATATGTAAGTCAGGGGCAAAATTGATGTAAATTATTACTTTCCAAGTTTCACATTTTTTACAGGTGTTTTTACACCTTACCGAGTATGAGAATTAATATTAAAAGTACTTATTTATCAGAATCTTGGTGGACAGGTGCGGACCTACCCAAAGGACGATGAGCCTATAATAATAAAAATAATGAGGCTACAAGCCATAAACTGTGTTTTGAAGCAGGGTATGAAGACATAAAATAGGCAGCAAAAAATGTTTGTTACAAACTGTCGATGATAAGGATCTTTGGTTTGCAATAAAATTAAAAGTGTTTTGAGTAAGAAATAAAAAGAAAACTTTTAGTACGTTTCAGCAAGTCACATTCTAAGCTACCGAATTAACTCAATGCTTTTAAATATGCGATGCCATGAGTTACTAATACAAAACCATTACTGGGTTCTTGGTAATTCCCATGACTACCATTATTATTTTTAATTTATTAGATGACCATCATAATTGCAAGCTCCTGCTGTACACAACACGCAAAAATGACGTAAAAGATCCGATGTCCCTCACGGTCGTCTATTGAGACCAGTGGTAACATCAGAAATAAAAACACCATTCCGAAGGCTCCCTTCCTCATTGGATAATGTAAATTTTTATGGCGACCCTTAGAAGCATCAGAAAACAACTAATTTAACGCACGTAAATTCAGAAACTGCTATTTTGTCCCAAACAGATGGCAAAGCTGCAATACAAGACTAAAATCAAATAGAAACAATAAATAACACACAAACAATAAAGTAAGTGGTGTCTGGAAATGATTTACCAAGAAAACATCAGTATGGGAACACATAGATTAGGAACCAAACTTAGCAACATAGCACAAGAATACCTTTTAGCAAGAACGCTAACAAATGTAATAGCAAAAATCAACAGATTGTCTATTAGATTTAAATAAATGTAGAGAGAAAACAGAAAATGTAGATGGAAAAAGTAAAAAGAAACAGGGAGGGGAAAAAATTGTTGTGAATAAAAACAACCAATAATCAATCAAAGATACGTATAGTAATAACCCAAGTTCAAAAATGAAATAGAGTCAAGCCTAACAAATAATAGAACATGTTTTAAATTATTAACTTAATTTAGTAGAACCTAATTTTAGAAATAAGAATAAATCATATCACAAAAAAATAAAGCAGACTGTAGGGAACATCTTAAATGAAAAACAACAACCGTACACTTGTATTGTACACCCGCTAAATGAAAAATTTTAATGAACGCCCAATAAAAAAAAATATGTTACAAAAGAGAACAATTCCCGCGCGATAAAAAAACGCCACACCGGCGCGCATGAAAACTTTTTTAATCTCAATGAAATCTACGTTAATGTTATTTTGATTGGCCTCAAAACGAACCCCTTTATCATCTTTTAATATAGATTTACAGTTTAGGGCACTCGTTCAAAGGCAATTTTAAAATATTAATAGAGCGAGGCACCTGCTCGAAATTAATAGAGGGTTCTATATAGTGGACTGCTTTATTAAAAGGAGGGTGCCTAAATGATCGCCCCGAGGAACCCAGCGATTAGAGCCAATTTTTAAAATGATACTTATAAAACGCTTCCGAAGGACTTCTTGAAAATTATAGGGCTCGCGCGGGTTTCTGGTAAATGTGTGTTTGTTTTGATGTTTGTGTGGATTTTTACGAATGATTGATGGTTGGCAATTGGACGGTCATTCCTTCCTTTTTGTTAAATTTTTTAGAAAAGAATATGATACCGAATTTGATCCGATTTTTTAATACTCTGTTATTTAACTTCGTTTTAAAAGTTGACTATCATCAGCTCTGTTAGTTATAATAGGCAGTATTACACTTGATTTAAAAAAAAAACTCATACATGCATTTTTTCCTATGCCACAAAATTTAGCTTTCCATTAGTGTATACTATTATAAGGCACCACCAGCTTAGTATGCCTGACAGCTTAAAATTCAGTGTGACATCCTTAAAAATGCCACAGATATCAACATTTACAAAAGTTCAAATTATCACTCGAGTTATAGAAGACGGCTGGTCTATAAGAAGAGCGGCCACCCATTTTGCAGTTGATAAAATGACGATAAAGCGATGGAAAAAGCGCTGGATTGAAAATAATTCTACGGATAGGAAAGATGGATCAGGACGACCAAAAGTAAGTTCTGAAGTGCAAGATGAGAGACTTATTGACCATCTCAAACAAAATCCTTTTTCAACGTCGGTTGAAGCAGCTAATCTAACATTATTTCCGGGTTCTTTAGCAACAGTAAATAGAAGAGTAACGAAATCAGAAGTCTCTTGGCGAGTTGCTGCAAAGAAGCCTTTTCTAACAGAAGAACAAAAACAGGCCAGAGTGATTTTTGCACTGAACAACGTTCTTCGTGATAATGACTTCTGGGAGAGGGTGGTTTTCACTGACGAAAAATTTTTTCGATCATCTTTAAGCAGCAGGATAATTTTAGTTTATCGTCCACCAAATTCTAGATTTAAACCCGAATATACAAACTAAATTAAAAAAGCTGGACATTTTTCTGTAAACATGTGGGATTGGTTTAGTGCTAGAGGTTTGGGTTTTTTTTGGAGAATCGATGGAAGATTCAATAGTGAACGATATATTGAAATCCTTGAAAACGTTATGCTGCCATCTGGACAGGCTTTACATGAAAATAATGACTTCGTTTATCAGCAGGACAACTGTTTAGTACACACGGCTAAGGTTGTTCGCCAATGGTTTCAGAATAATAATATAGAAACACTTTTCTTGGCCAGCCAACAGCCCTGACCTTAACCCAATGGACTATTTTCAAAATTTTACCTTTTCAATGCCCAGACGTTTGCAGCTTGTAATAGAGAAAAATGGTGATCCTATTAAATACTAAATTATTTATTTTAGTTCTTTTTTAAGTTAAAATAATTAGTATTAAGTTTACCATCGTTTTTGTCCTAATTCAAGTTTCCTATTCGTCGAATTGTTTTCAATCCAGCGCTGTTTCCATCGTATTATTGTTATTTTATCAACTCCAAAATGGGTTAACGCCCTCTTTATAGAACAGTCTTCGTCCGTTACTCGATGATTTGATAGACTTTACTAAAACATTATTTTTGCTGATTTTTTAGTATTATGCAAAATTTAATATACAAATAAGGTTGCCTTTAACTTAAGTAAAAAAATATTTTTAGTTTTAGGGACCTTTTTTAAACCATATGACAAATTGTCGTACTTTTGAAGTTTTTAGGCATTTTAGCTGGTTTACACTTTTAGAAAGGTCAATTTTGTGACTGCATGTATGCGTTTTTTGTGAAATCAAGTGTACCTTGTCTAAATGCATTTCTAAAATGTCGTTGTACTAACACCATATCAATGTCTATTTTTTTTTTTAATTTTTCCTTTTATTATCAGTTTTAAGAGTTATTTTTTACTTAAATTATAGGGCTCGTGGAGAGTTCTGAAAATGTATGTTTGTTTAGATGTTTGTGTGAATTTTTACGAATGATTTATGGTTGGCAGTTGGATAAATAGCGATTTTGACCCGATTTTTTACTACTCTGTTATTTAACTTCGTTTAAAAGTTGACAATGCATTTCTAAAGTGTCGTTGTACTAACACCATACCAATGTCTATTTTTTAAAAAATTTTCCTTTTATTATTAGTTTTAAGAGTTATTTGTTACTTAAATTATAGGGCTTGGGGAGGCTTCTGAAAATGTATGTTTGTTTTGATGTTTATGTGGATTTTTACAAGTGATTGATGATTGGCAATTGGAAGGTCATTCCTTTTGTTAAATTTTTTAGGGAAGAATATTATAGTGATTTTCATCCGATTTTTTACTACTCTCTCATTCAACGTTTTAACGTTCGCTATCATCAGTACTATTGGTACCTGGTCTACTTTTTTTAAAATTTTCTTTTTCTATTATCAGTTTTAAGAGTTTTTATTTGTCACTTAACTCATAGGACTCACTAGTAAACGTGCGTTTGTTTTTATGTTTGTGTAGATTTTTACGAATGATTGAGGGTTGGCAATGGGAAGGTCATTTCTTTCCTCTTGTTAATATTTTAGAGAAGAACATTACAGCGATTTTGATTCGATTTTTGAATACTCTGTTATTTAACTTTATTTAAATATTGGCTATCATTAGCTGCACTATTGGAACATTGTCTAAATGCATTTCTGAAAAGTATCATAATACTAACACCATACCAATCTCTATTTTTTTTAGTTTTTCTTTTTCTCTGTCACCTTTTTATCTACTATTTTTCTCTACTTTTAAAAATTCCCAGTTTATTTGCCACAATTTTTTATCAAATTGGCTATGCTCGTCTTTTGAGCCTATACCGAAGGAACGGAAGTTTTCTAACACTCGAATGAAGGATCCTGATTCTTCCAAAAGATCACGAGTTCAAGACTCACGTCGACTACAAGCAATCAGTAGGTATTACAAAGTAACAAAATATTTCGATAAATGAATAAGTAAATGCAAAATGATAAATTCACCCCAAAATTACTTTGACATTTTGGGTCCGATCGCTCATGGCCTGCTTGATAGTTTCTTGTTTGTAGTAATTTTATTTTGCGACGTAGCCAGCTTGTACAATAGTAGATAAAAAAAAGTTGTCGACAAATATTTGTCTAGATGCGCTAAATCGGCCCCAGACCCTCTTCGCAGCTGTGAAGTGCATTCCACTATGTTGAAGAATCTAATAAGTGTGTTATCCTTGTCTGTGTTAAGAGTGAACCAAATGGGTTGATTTGTGCATTTATACACCTTAAATATACCACGTAAAACATTTACAGATAAGATAGTCACATTTTAAGGGTTATGTTGTCTTACTTTTTCTGATTTAGCGCTGTTCTTATCAGCCAACAGATGTAACATCGACTCGTTAAAGCTGTAAAGAGGCTTTATGAGGCTATATAAAGTTTTAAGAGCAATAGGAGCTGAACTTAAGTGTTTATTTATGCAAGTAAATGTAAATTGGCTGCTAAATGAAAATGATAACTTAAAATAGGTTTAGGTAAAACTAGAGGCTCCGTATATATTTGACAGTTGTTGTTTTACCAGAAGTGAGCAACTCATATTGCCCTCTCTTTCTAGTTTTTTTCATATTCGCATGTAAAAAAATGTAAAAAATTTTAAATATTTTAGCATAATTTAAGGGGTACCTAAAGTTTTTGTTTGTGCAATTTTTTCTATGTTAAAGTTTTCTTTCCAAACTTTCGATTTCTAAAATAAAACACTCACATTTTTTAAGTTTTCACTGTTTTTTCTCGTTCAATAAAATGAAAAATATTTAGAGAGACGTGGCAAAATTTTAGAGGTAGATAGAGATAGATAAATTTAGTGAAGTGCAAAAATATTTAAGGTTGTTGAAGAGAGACAGCAGGCTATAAAAAAGTATTTTAGAGGAAGATGAAAATAATTTAAGGCAATTGTTTATTAAAAATTTCTGTTAAGTCATCTGTCTGTCATCTTTAGTGGTGTCCTGCATATGATTTTTATTTTGCCATTTTTATACAAAAAAGAGCAAAAGTTGTCATTTTTCAGAGCATAAAGCGTGTGAGACATAAGGTGGTATTAATTTCTTTCAATCAAAGTTCTTTACAGTCTTAAAATTTACCAAAAAACGTGTCCTTCTCTAAGTATATTTAAGCACGTCTAAAAATAATTATTATAATTAATAAAATAAATAATTATAGGTATTTAACTAAATTAGTTTAAGGGTCATTATGGCTTTACCATTAATTAGTCAAAAATGTGTCACTGACAAAATTATTTATTTCCAATTCTATTGGTTGCCAAAACACAACAAAATTATCAACATTTCCCTAACAACTGCCAAATCGAGTTGCTTACCTCTGGTAAAACAATAACTGTCAAAAATTGTATACAGGGCCTCTAGGTAAAACAATGGCAATGTTTCAAATAAATGGCACCAACAGGGACGTGTTGTTTTTTCAATATCTTAAAAACGAAGGCCCTGACACACTTTCACAGCATTACTGATTTTTTTAGAGATGTGTGTGCGTTAGAATTTTCATAAATATATTTTTATCTTTCTTAAATATCTCAAAAACTTTAACCAAGTCAATACATCTTTTTTTTTAAATTTAACGCAACCGGTGTGTCTCTAGAGCTCCTAAGGCTCGTGACTTCGAATTTTTTTAAAAGTTCAACCTTTCTTTCTAACCTCTTTTCAACATCCGATCAATTTTTTTCCAAATTTATGTTAAGTAATTTTGGAAGTGTCTGCGTTACTAGGGAAATGATAGTGAACGATCCTTCAGTTCAAGGAGTGGGAGAGCTAGTGTTAAACATTTTGTAGGTACATAAATTAGAGCCCAATTTGGGCATTAGCCTTGTGCAAAAAGGCCAAAAAATTAATAGCTATATCCTTTTCTTAATAGGCTACATTATTCATATCCTAACTATTAAGCGCATTACATTGTATTATTTCGGTTTAATAAGAACGCGATGATCTTGGATATAAAAACTTTAAAACAAGGGTATTTTATTAGCTGTACACTGAAAAAAATATCGTACATAGTATTAATAACAGGCGTTTATTAATTTTATATAGATAATTGTACATCAATAAAACGTCACTGTTACAAAAATCGGAGAAAAGTTATAAAAATTGTCATATAAAGTAATGAAATTAATAAACGGAAGTTACGAAATCAATGAAAAATGTTTTGTTATTAATAGTATGTACAGGTTATGGAGATAATAAAAGAGCATATGAAATAAATAAAACATGTTGACGATTTTAATCAATGCCTTAAATAAATTTAATAAATGGCTATCATTGACTGTCGTTTAAAAGTTTTTATGGAATGTATGTACAAGTTTATGAAAATTATGAACCAGACACACAAAATACATAAACATGGTTATGAAATTTATGTACGTAACAGTCTTTTACTAAATTCGTTCTTAGGTGTCTCTTAATCGTTGATTTCATAACATCCTTCACAAAAATCAGTCTTAATGACTGTTTATATTGTAACAACTTTTTTTTGAAACTGTGTCTTGCAGCAGTAAAATCAATAACTCGTTTTGGCTATAAAATTTATGCAAACTTGATTATGATATTGATAAAACTTTACATCGGAGCAAAAATCATATACAAAATACATTGGATCAATGTATTTTGTTTTAGGAAACGGTGCCTTTTTTGGTTCAGTGTATGTAATGTAATATACAATTTTTGTGAAGGCACTCTTCAAAAAGTTAAATTTAAATAATCGTTTACCCAGTTTATACGGTGTCAAACACACAACACTAGTGAACCCGTTTTGAGAGATGACATATAGGTACGCTTCAGCTAAAAACTTTTTAAACATGCGACCCAGAGTTTCCAAAACCAGCTTAGGATTGCGTTTAAATACTTTTTAAACTATCTTTAAGCTATTCATATCCTAAAATTGCACAAATAGAGATTGCTTAATCGTAATCGTGCTCATGCTCAGAACGGATACGTCGAACAACACCGACTACGTCTCACCTATCTGACCTATCCCTACGACCACCCTTGCAGTATTCGTCGTATTCTAACCATTTTGATTTGTGTAGGTTTTCATAAGCCACATGGCAATGAAAGAACATTTACATGCATAGCATATGCGTTAAACCTCCTTTTGAGAATATCGTTTTGACCACATATTTAGCATATGCTTGGTACATACTACTTAAGTATACGCTATTAAGGATATCCATAGCAAATGCTAGTGTACCATTTACCAAGAATATATCAATTTTAAAATATTTTTGGTCCGTTAAGCGCACATGCTATTCTGGTACCATAAAAGAACATCAAAAGAATGAGCTTCTAAATATTTTCTTGGCATATTCTAAGGAAATAACATTAACGAAAGTTACTATTAGAACATTTTTAGCATATGCAAAGTATATATCACTTATTGAAACATTATTTGGTCTTTCTAGCGAACTTGCTATACTGGCACTGTAAAAAAACATCAAAAGAATGCGCTTCTAGTATATTTCCTTAGCATATGCTAGGAATATCTATTAGCACATCCTAACGTATTCTATGCCCATGCTTAGGATGTTCTAATGTTAATTTAGAACATCCTTAGCATATCCTGTTTCTTCTTGAGGATATTCGATGCACATGCTAAGGATGATCCACAGTTTCACTCCTTCTATTTTCCATTATAGTGTCCTCTCACTTTTTTCGACAAGGAAGGAAATAGAAGTGAGCGGCATGAAGTAAAACTGGGCATCAAGCACTGAACAAGAATTGGTTTGATTACGGCGTACGTTCTAAGCACAGCTTTAACTCTTTTTACAAGCTTTTATTTAACTTGCAATGTATGTAACTATCTATGTAACGAGATATGTTTTTTCGGGTAAAATCTTGCAAATTAATTTTGACCAACTTCCCGACATCCGATCGGTTTCAAATCTGCCAACTATATAAGTTGCAGTGACAACACAAGAATACAGTGTGACGAAATTGACAGCTCTCCCCTACTCGAAGGGGGTGGAGAAAAGTACAGTTGAAGTACGCCCGATTTCGTTGATATTTGGTGTGTTGAGGAACTTGGGGATGGAGATAACGAATTTCCAATCAGATTTTGAAAATTCAATATGGCGGATTCAAGGTGGACGATTTTCGGTCACGTTTTGCTAACCAATTTTAACTGACTTATCCACATCTGATTGTGTTCAAATTTGGTATGCGTCTATAGTTCCACCTCTCTCTAACGAAGGAAGTGGAGGGGGAAAAAGATTTAGTTTTATCGATTTCAATTAAACTTGGCATACAGCGGTTTTTAAGGAGGGGAAATTTTTGATCAAATTTAACCGATATACGATACCTAAAGTTAAAATTTTTAATAAAAACTTGTTCCTTAAAAACTTTTTCAAAGGAATCAAAAATATCTTGCCAACTTTAAGTGTCTATTATTTATAAGTAGCGTTTATTTTTAGATTATATAGTCCTTCTATCTTGCCCCTCGTTTCTTACTTATGTATTTCAACAAAAAAATACACACACACCGTCGAATTTGAGGGTTAATTAAAACTGTAAACAAGTCATAAATATTTATATTCTTATCGCTTACCCACCGTTAAAATACTAATTAATATTTTTAAGCGGCTTTATTAACGAAAAAAATGCGAAATCGTACCCTCGAAGCCTTAAGAATGTGCATGTAATTAAAAATTAGGATTAATTAAGAATTTAAAAAATGGGTTATCTTATCTTTACACAAATTAATAATAAACTTTGACTGTAATTTGCATGTGAAAGCATTATTGATTTCCTATATCTATAGACTTTGTAATATTACAAATTAGGTCTGCTCACTTTAGGAAATAAAAGGGTACTTTTGATCCCTTATTTGAGAGACTAAAGTGGCACATTTAATCCATGAGAGATGAAAAGTACAAAAACTGCTTCATACATATTTTCCAAGATATTTGTGGGAGGAGCGGCCCTATAGCCTCTTTGCGGCTTTTTCAGATGCAGACCTTCCTCTAAAAAATCAGAACAGTTCTTGTATTATTTTTTCTTTATACTTATATAAAATTAGAGTACCTACTCTATAAAATGATTATCGCGAGACTAATTTAATCAGCTAATAACAAAATGAAACTTATTCTGAAGACAATATTCTTTTAGAATTATAAAATCCTCATTAAACCCCCTTCTAACAATTTTTTTTAATAACAACATGATATTCGCGATGCCTATTGAATATTCATTAGTTGCATAACTTCAACACGTCATCTCTTTTAAATGCAACAGAGTACTAAAATAATAAAAGCTGCTATGTTGTGTTTTCGAAACTTTACACCAGAGAAAAGTCATATTTTATAAATGACCCGGCATCGAGCGCGGATTTCGTGGAGGGGGGCTTGAGGTGGAAAGGGTAATTAACCCCCCCTTTGGAAAAATTTTCACCTGCGGTAATATAACAGCATTAATTTTGACGACCTTTTGTCAAAAATGACATTTTTAATGTAGTTTTCCCAAAATTTTAGTGTAGAAACAGTACTTTTAATGTAATTTTCTTAAAAATTTTCACCTGTGACGCATTTAAAGCTTGAACGTACGTATTTTTAGGGACAGGGTGTTTCACTAAAAAAAATTATTTACGAAGCCTTAGAATCGGCAGTTCTTTTTCGGTTTAGTTACAGCAATAAGTAGATTTTGACATTTACGATATAGGTTTTGGGAGGAAAGTTGACTTTTATATTTTAAAAACATACCATTTAAAAAAAGTGATATGTCACCGCCCCTTTTTTGATAAATTTAAAATAAGTGTCGTACTGAAACAAAAAATAAAAAATATTCCCAGGACTAAAAGTAATGGGTGTGAGAAAATTTAGTAAGTTAAAAAAAACTTTTAATTTTTGGCCAGTATTTTTTAATTCCCGATTGGTAAATTTGAAGCTATAAGATATGTTCCTTAATAATAATTTAATTAAAAATAATTTGGGAAAGTCTGGACATTAATAATTAAATTGAAGAAAGTGCATCCAAGCTGTCGCTACTCTATGGTTTGTTATACTCGGGTTTAACCCCCGCCCCGTCGCGAATTCCAAAAAGAGTGTGTATGTGTGTGTCTTTTTCGTTTGAACCCTATTCTTCTAGGAGTGTTCTTAGCTATTTTCAGTAAAAATAGGCCAAGTAATTCCATAGATAATACGCATTCTACACACAACTGCGTAACTTTTGAAGCGTTTATCCAAGTATGATGAAATATGGCGTGTAAAAAATGTCCATCAGGCATTAGTTGAAGGGACAAAAATTCGCCGAAGTTGTTGGGGGGTTTAAAAAATTTTAACCTTAAAATTAACGCTAAAAAAAGTTTCAACGTTGAATGTTATTTTTTTCCATAGCAGAATTCAACTTTCAGCCTACAATAAATCAATCTAGATAGAAAACTAATTTATTAAAATTGCGATATTTTGTAAAACAAAGCAGAAAAACATGAAATAACTGTTTTCCCATAATTTATAAAGGTCTTAAACACGGTGGACGTTATAATTGAGAATCCAATTTTTCACTTGACTTGTCTAATTGGGATAATGATGTATGTTTAGCTAATGTGGTTTTCAAGAAAAAAAAACTGGTGGATGGATTAACCCATACAAGTATTCAACTTAAGATAGCATTTTTATATTTAATCATATTTATATTTTTGTTAAAGTTGTTGTTGTATATTTTATTTTATTATTATTAAATACATATATTATTATTATAAATATTTTTTTTGTTATTACAGCAAAGGATGGGTAGATTTCTGAAGCCGGATTTCTCAAGGCTTCCGAAATTATCGCTTAAAGGGAGCGCGTCGTACAATAGCTGTTGTTCCTAGAGTTACAGCTTTTTGCATCCAATTTATAGCTTGAGACGGGACTAGCAACTCTTCCAAATGTCTAATGGTTTGTTTGCTGACTTGACCATTTGCAGAAATAATTACGGGCTTTACTTTTACCGTTTGCATCCTCCACATATCCTGGATTTCATCTGCCAGAGCTTCATATTTTTCTTTTTTTGTCCTGCCCTTGTTTTTTGCATTATTTTCTTTGTTTTTGTTTGTTTTTCAAAGTTATTATTAATAAAATCTAAGTTAAGGAAATTTCTTAAAAAATATATAAAAAACTACTTCGTAAATTCCTTAAGAAACATTTGTTCGTTGCCGTTATCAAAGAAATTATACTTTCCAAACTTTTTTGCAATCGACTGACTGTTAACTAAATTTTTAAACTATCGTGCTCGATACAAAATTTGCGTTTATTTTATTACACCCACAACAAGTGGTCAATTCATCAATTACTTAAGACCCAACCACGCAGCACTTGAGTCAATAATTAAAAGTTTTTTAATTAATTCACCGTCGTGTCGCCCTTTTGGCTGCCTGTGTGTTCCCTTAATTAATTGGTCTTTGCTTAAATCCGTTTAAACTTCTGATTGGAGATTTATCTGTCGATTGTGCATCTTCTCTATTTAATTGATATCAGGCGCGATATAGAGTTTACATAAGCTTTGTTTTTAGTTTGGTTACTTGCGTTTTTCTTTGTCATTGTTGTTTGCATATTATAGCTTTTCTTTTGTTATGTGGGTGGTCTTGATACAGGGTTCCTAAGCAAATCCTTAAGGGGCCAAGCAGCCGTGTATAAGACGCAGACAAACGGAAAAGCACATTAGGCAGAAAAGGATGGGCATGGGGCGATGTTGTCACTACATCTTACACGTAGTAAATCCATTCCAGGTTGTTGTTTTGTAATGTTTTCCATTTTCATACCTTTAGGACTGGAATAAAAATTGTTTTTGCTCGACTTTAATACCAAACTGATGAAAGATATCGTAAAAAAAATATTTTTCGGCTTTTCATTTTGTAACCATTGTCCTTACGCACTGTTTACAGGCTGGGGACTGAGATACATGCAAATGCCTAACCTAAAGCGTTCATAGACGGCCGGAGAAATCGACTGAGATATTTCCGTAGAAACTTTATCAAGCAAATAGGACGGGTTGACGCCTTCGAACGTCCAACCCGGCTTTTGCACTTTGATTCGAAATCAAAAAGGAGGAACAGTCAGATGTGGGGCCGTGCACAAATTAAGTAACGGTGATTTTACCAATTTTTGACCCCCTCCCTATGTAATGTTTTGTAACGGTTTGGCACGCCACTCCCCTAATATTACGTAACGATTTCAAGATCACTACCCTCCACCCCCAAAAAAAAAACTTTTCACTTATTTTCATTCCAAATTTTCTTAGTTTCACACAAATGCAAACGCTGTCGAAAACCCCCCTCCCCCCTACGTAACGTTTTGTAACCCCCCTCCCCCCTATGACCATTACGTAATTTGTGCACGGCCCCTGTAGTCCCAGTGGAGGAGGGCGAGAAAATTGATATTTTTTTCTTAAAAATTATACTCTTTAGACCTATTTCTTTGCGTTCCCGAAATTACGTACTTTTTGAAAAAAAATTGTAAGCGTCGCCATTTTTATTTCGTGCTTTGTTTTTCTAACATTTTTGCGTTCGGCTAATTTAATTGAAAATTTTTTACCTGCGGCGCCCTTTATCTTCTCACTCGAAACCAAGATCCCCCGTTTTAGGAAAACTGATCCCGTCTCTGTTTCTAAATTTTTTCGAATAAAAGTATGACCATGGGGGAAATAATTTTTTTCTACGGTATGACGAAAATTTCGAGAAAGTTGAAGAAAAAAATAAAAAAAGTGGCAGAGCTCAAGTTTTTCGCAAAAAAAACGTTTTTTGTAAAGAAACAGAGCAAAATAAGTTTTTTCACCCATTTTTGGGTGTTACAAATATTGGCAGTCCCTTATTTTTCGCTTTTACCCTCCCGCTAGTTTTGAAGAATTGGTTCGCTATATGTTTCGAGATCATGTCATAAAATACCTCGAAAATATCAAATGTAGTGTAGGGTCAGCTTTATTTAAAATCAATAATATCGCAAGCATAAAGCTCTGCATGGTTTGGCCGTTTCCGGATAGATGTCACTAGTAGAACAGAATGGAACGAAATTTAATTAAAAGCGAAGATATTTCTTTCTAATGTTAACAACCTCACGAGTTTATCGCTCAGTATCGTAAATAATGGACCCTGCCGCCTCCTTTAAGCAAGAAAAAGCTGTGCTTTGGACCTGAAAACATCTAATTTCTCTCATCATCTTCTCATGGTGTGGTCGCCATCTAGCGGAATTTGCAGACATCTTGTCAACGGTTATTATTGCAACTATGATTTATGCTCACAATGAAAGAGTGTCCGGAGATAATAACAAACTGGCACCATTGAAATCCTATCCCTAAGGAAAATCTTAGGAACCCTGTATATGGATATTCGCTAGGAAAATTTGTTTGCAAATTGCTTCACCGTTTGATTACTGTGTGTTTATCTGCTGATTGTTCATCTTCTCTACTTTAAATGATATATCACGCGCGTTTGTACAAGCTTTTCTTTTGGTTTCGTTACTTGCATTTTTTTGTTATTCTTGTTTAAATTTTATTTAGTATTGTTTTCGTTTTTATGTGGGCGATGTTCAGAGCATTATCTCCTGTAAGAAAATTTGCCTTTTCAGTTGGCACAACAAAATATTTTTCAAATGCTCCATCTTCTGATAACTGATAAATTCTACTGCTTTTCTAAAAAGTGTTTAAAAGTTTGCTAGAGGTACTACATAGCGTTTTATTTAGCATTTATTCTATTAAAACTCTTCTTGCGTAAACAACATTTTGCGTTTCCGATATCTCCCCGCAGATCAAGGAAAAAGTGTCTCAAAATTTGACTAATTAAATCCGAGACGTCAGTTGCGGTAAAAATCGTGTCTTTCGATTATGGTAAATGACTTCGAGGAACACGGAAGGCATACTGAAATGCCCAAACGAGCGAATATGACAAAATAACAATGCAACATACTTTGCGTGACACACTATGAATTGTGTGGAATGAATAACGTAAATCGTGCTTTAATCGTCCATTTTTTAACGTTGAAAAATTTGTGTCGAATATCGATTTTGACCGTTTTTTTTTTAGTTAAAAACTTCTTTTTCTGTTAAAATATTAGATACTTTGAGTAGTACAGGAGCCGTCATAGACGTTACCGTTAACGATAAAGTTGTCTATATCGTCCTTTCTCTAACGTTTACGTATTTTTTGTAGCTTTAAGTGGTTGTTAACAATAAAACATACTTTCCGTGCAGCATTATGAATTGTGTTAAATATAAATAACGTAAATAATGCTTTAATCGTCCATTTTTTAACGTTGAAAAATTTGTGTCGAATATCGATTTTGACCGTTTTTTTTTAGTTAAAAACTTCTTTTTCTGTTAAAATATTAGATACTTTGAGTAGTACAGGAGCCGTCATAGACGTTACCGTTAACGATAAAGTTGTCTATATCGTCCTTTCTCTAACGTTTACGTATTTTTTGTAGCTTTAAGTGGTTGTTAACAATAAAACATACTTTCCGTGCAGCATTATGAATTGTGTTAAATATAAATAACGTAAATAATGCTTTAATCGTCCATTTTTTAACGTTGAAAAATTTGTGTCGAATATCGATTTTGACCGTTTTTTTTTTAGTTAAAAACTTCTTTTTCTGTTAAAATATTAGATACTTTGAGTAGTACAGGAGCCGTCATAGACGTTACCGTTAACGATAAAGTTGTCTATATCGTCCTTTCTCTAACGTTTACGTATTTTTTGTAGCTTTAAGTGGTTGTTAACAATAAAACATACTTTCCGTGCAGCATTATGAATTGTGTTAAATATAAATAACGTAAATAATGCTTTAATCGTCCATTTTTTAACGTTGAAAAATTTGTGTCGAATATCGATTTTGACCGTTTTTTTTTTTAGTTAAAAACTTCTTTTTCTGTTAAAATATTAGATACTTTGAGTAGTACAGGAGCCGTCATAGACGTTACCGTTAACGATAAAGTTGTCTATATCATGCTTTCTTTAACGTTTACGTATTTTTTGTAGCTTTACATGGCTGTTAACAATAAAACATACTTTCCGTGCGGCATTATGAATTGTGTTAAATATAAATAACGTAAATAATGCTTTAATCTTCCATTTTTTAACGTTGAAATATTAAACACTTTTAGTCTTACGTTATCGTTAACGTTAAATTTGTGGGAGCGGATAATTCTTTCTTTTATATTGAATGCCAGTATTTTTGTCTTGCTCATGTTTGAGCGGAAAACTTTTTTATGGGAAAGATTAAGGTAGAACCAAAGTCACATTTGACATTAACGTATTTTGCGTGACTTACTTTGCGTAACGCATTATGAATGGTGGTGATCGTACTTTAATAACCTATTTTTTAAGGTTAAAAAATATGTGTGAAGTCCTTTTTTTTGGTATTATGTTGGATGTGGATTATACCTTAAGCTCAATTCTCACGATGCAATAAATTCTGCGATCTCTATTTCCATCCTTGTTTTTTAGATTTCAAAAACAGCAATTTATTGCATCGTGAGAATTGAGCTTTAGATAAAATAATTTTTTTTGGGTATTGCAGGTGCCCCATGTAAAAACGCAGCAATCGACATATTTCTCAAAAATTTTGCATCTATCCAGAATTCGATAAAATTAATGACACAAATATTGGTCATATTAATGTAAAAACAAAAATGAGGAATTTTGTTACGTTTATCATTTGCTTGAGTTTCCTAATAACGTAAAATACTTATTTCTCTAACATAGAAAATAGGAATCATATTATTTATACACACGCTATGTCTTGTTAATTTCGATTTTTTTTGTATACGTATCTTTTGAATTCGATGGTTTAGCTGTGTTTTTTTTTGTATAATAACACTTGTTTTTCACTTCCGACATGCAATTTACAACATGGTTTACTGCGGGTAGTTTATTATTATTATTTTAATTTGGATTGCTTTGTTTTCACTCAATGTAAGAATTAATCGAATGACCCTTTGTTTAAAAATTAAAATAAAAGTTGGCTTCAATTTCATCTCACTGCGGAGACACCCAGCAGTATTTTCTGGGTCTCTATAAAAAACCCGAAACCAAATTTGACACAAACCTAATTTGCCAGAATTTAAAAGAAAAGAAAATAATTGGTCCGAAAAAAGTGGTCTCGAAAATGAAATGACGGGAAAACCAAATCGCTAGAAAATATATAAATAGAATTAAATTTAATAAACACACAAAATGCTAGAAAATATTTTTAACGAAAATAATTTGATAGAAACATAATAATGCCGAACCACAAAATTCAAGAACCCCAATCTGGCCAAAAATGATTTGAACGGATAGCCACCAATTCAATTGCTACGTTGCCATGCTTACGGCAGGGAAGAGTCGAAGCAAGTTGTGATATTGTATTAATTTACCCCCTTTACATTCTTCAACCAACCCTTACCCGCAAATTTCTTCAAATATTGTATTGTCATCGGACCTACATTACAAAAATGAATCTCAAGATTTGATAGACAAAAAAAGAAGTTAAAAAACCTACAAATCAGTTACTTCAACCGAAAAGAAACTAAAAAACAAAAGATCAAAATATCTTGGGTGGAAATAACGAAAATTCAAACTTAGATGAGCATCCCACAAGGAACACACAAAGGACCAAAGCGAAATGAGACATGATTAAACGATGTTTTGCCCTGGGTAACCAGCGGGGGCTCATCAGTGGTTTCACTGGTCACCCTCCCCATACATCATTAAACACCATTATACACTTTGATTTCCAACTTTGAATCACTCACAAATAGGTA
Source organism: Oxystoma pomonae (assembly GCA_963921995.1). Classification (NCBI taxonomy): domain Eukaryota; kingdom Metazoa; phylum Arthropoda; class Insecta; order Coleoptera; family Brentidae; genus Oxystoma; species Oxystoma pomonae. The sequence goes on from OY998170.1 coordinate 5,664,212, forward strand.
TCGTTCGGCACTGGGACTTATACAAGTTACTTGGTACTTATCCAAGTTACCTGGTACTTATCCAAGTTACCTGGTACTTATCCAAGTTACCTGATACTTATCCAAGTTACCTGATACGGATTCGTCCTGGCGTGTTAATATTTCCAATAGGATTATGCTCCTAAGGCAATTAAAACAAAAAAAAGTAAAAAAAAACCTCCAAATCAGTTACTTCAACCCAAAAGAAACTAAAAAACAAAAGATCAAAATATCTTGGGTGGAAATAACGAAAATTCAAACTTAGATGAGCATCCCACAAAGGAACACACAAAGGACCAAAGCGAAAAGAGACATGATTAAACGATGTTTCGCCCTGGGTAACCAGCGTGGGCTCATCAGTGGTTTCACTGGTCACCCTCACCATACATCATTAAACACCATCATACACTTTGATTTCCAACTTTGAATCACTCACAAATAGGTATCGTTCGGCACTGGGACTTATCCAAGTTACTTGGGACTTATACAAGTTACCTGGTACTTATCCAAGTTACCTGGTACTTATCCAAGTTACCTGATACTTATCCAAGTTACCTGATACGGATTCGTCTTGGCGTGTTAATATTTCCAATAGGATTATGCTCCTAAGGCAATTAAAACAAAAAAAAGTAAAAAAAAAAGCTCCAAATCAGTTACTTCAATCGAAAAGAAACTAAAAAGCAAAAGATCTTGGGTGGACATAACGAAAATTCAAAATTGGATGAGCATCCCACAAGGAGCAAACAAAAGAACAAAGTGAAAAGAGAAATGATTAAACGATGTCTCGCCCTGGGAAACCAACGTGAGCTCATCAGTGGTTTAACTGGTCACACTCCCCATACATCATTAAACACCATCAAACACTTTGAAACCACTGATGAGCCCACGCTGGTGACCCAGGGCGAAACATCGTTTGTGTGTTCCTTGTGGGATGATCATCCAAGTTTGAATTTTCGTTATTTTCACCCAAGATCTTTTGATCTTTTGTTTTTTAGAGTCTTTTCGGTTGAAGTAACTGATTTGGAGGTTCTTTTAGGAGCATAATTCTATTGGAAATATTAATGCGCCAGGACGAATCCGTATCAGGTAACTTGGATAAGTACCAGTGCGGAACGATGCCTATTTGTGAGTGTTTCAAAATTAGAAGTGTATGATGGTTTTTAATGATGTATTGGGAGGATGACCAGTGAAACCCTCGTTTAATCATTTCTCTTTTCGCTTTGGTTCTTTGTGTGTTCCTTGTGGGATGCTCATCCAAGTTTGAGTTTTCGTTATTTTCATCCAAGATCTTTGGATCTTTTGTTTTTAGATTCTTTTTGCTTGATCTAATTGATTTTTGAAGGTTTTTTGATTTTTAATTGCCTTAGGAGCATAACCCTTTGTTCTTTATTTGATAGACAGTTAGACAGCCAAAAACTGTGAAGTTAAATAAAATCGTTTAATAAAAAAAAATCCCCGTGTCATCTTCCAAATAGAGAATCTTGTCAACGACGTAAGCCAGGGCCTACGGCGCCCTAGAGATTTAAATTTGACACATGCCCAATAGCGATTCGGCTGGATTGTGGTTCTGCTCATTTAACGATCGGGCATATTATTTACTATCAATTTCTGACTCGGGTGTTTTTCGTTTCTGGACAATTATTTTTAATACTTTTGTAATTCTGATATTTTAAGGTTCGAGAAAATTATAATCGGTTAAATTATATTCGTGTCTTTTAAGGATCGAGTAAATTAAAATTCTATAAAATGGTATTCGTACCCATTATTTTCTGTGTGTTTTACTTTCCTTCATATTTGGTTTCGGACGTTTCATTTTCTGTTCAATTGTGTTTCGGTTTTTGTAAATTAGACTTTTTTCTGGGTTCCATATTTTCTGTCAGCTACTCGCGGCATTCTTCCATACTATTAAGTTCTTGCCATTGAGTCCTTAGTAGAGTACCTAATATATCTTCAAACTTCTGATGTCAAAAGTATTCAGCATGTACCTAAACCCATAATTAAAGATTGATTACTTCCCAAATATATTTCACACACCCATGCGCCATCCGCAGGTGAAGTCGCATATATTTACGAAAGAATTATAACGCTTGTAACCGTTTTCAGTATCATAAACGATGACCATTCGGTAAATGATGGCCATTCGGTCATATTGTAAGACAAGTTGCCGCAGAAAATTATGATCCTTGTTTTCGACCCGCGAACTTCAATTAATAAATTTTAACGTTGTCGGCAACGTAAGTTAAATCGTAAATAGTAGAGAATTATGGGAAGGCTCATGACGAGTCGTCATACGCTATAATAGCGTATTCCATAGAGATAGAAAGATGTGTCGGTGTCAGTTGATTGATTGATTGATTTACTATATACATCAAGGTAAGGTTCAGGGATTCCCTCACACTGCAGCTGATTGCTTATTGTATCCCTTGCTGTATTTTTTCACCTATAAGAGGTTCGATGCCTTCGCTAGGTTCAGCACCCTCTTTACACGTGTCCTCTGAGGTCCTCCCTCCTGACAAGATACCTCTTCTGGAAGGTGCCGAGTTCGCCAGTACTTAAGTGCCGGGCACTCAAACATGATGTGAGAGGCTGATTCTTCGTCCTCATTACACAGCCTGTAGTAGTGGGCCTGGCAATTAGGCCTTCTCATGGGCCCTTTCTGCCATACCCCGTCCTCCGTGAATCTCTATCTTCTTTACGACATTCAGTATGTTGGCCCTTTGAGCATGTGCAATTCTTCTTTCTCTATCGTGGGAAATTCCCACTTAGGTGCCTTGATCTGGCATATGCATCTCACTCTGCTATCAAGTGCTCCGCCGATTCCTCTTCGAGCCCGCAAACGGGACTCACGGGATCTCCTGCTACTCTCATTTGCGTCAGATGTTTGTACAGTCAATTGTGCCCAGTCAGCATCCCTGTCATCACTCCAATGTCCTTTCGAGTCTTGCCTAAGAGCCATTTAGTTCTGGCCGCAATAGAACCATCCACGAATAGCTTGGACTCTCTGCACCCTTACTCTTGTCTCCAGAACGTCTTCAGTTTATTGTTCGCTCATTTGTTGAGCTCACTCTGTACCTGTTTCCTTGTTATTCCCAGAAGAGGTTCCGGTCCAATGTATTTGGTTTCGGCCCCTAGTCTGTTTTCTCATTTCCTGGTATGAGCCAGTATTTGTAGTGCTTCAGCGCACTCCTCCACCAGACTACTGACTATTTTGGGTGCACTTAGAGCCTTGAGGGCAGCCTGGCTGTCGGAGCATATGTAAATGTCCCTCCTGCCATTCTTGACCTCCGGTAGGGTTGCTGCCATGATAATGGCATATACCTCCGCTTGAAACACCGTATAGCGTGTTCTCCAAGTGGATAACTTTTCTGAACTTCTGGGTACCCTCCTGCGCCTGTGGTCTGCCTGGCTGACAGTTTAGAGCCATCCGTGTAGCAGACCGCCGGCTCTTTGCTTAATTATTGTGACTTTGTACTTTTTATCGAACCTCCATGGTTTAAGCGGTGCTTTCACTGGCAGTCTTAGAAGAGGCAACTCTTTCATCACCAGTCCCTCGAATGCCAGATGGCCTACTCTTTCCTCCATACCCTTCCATAGTCCCTGGTCTCTTAATCACAGGTGCCTCGCCATCGCCGCCTTCTTGATTTAAGCTAGAAGCGAGGGGAGACCCAAAATGGTTTTCAGGGCGTGGATGCGGGTCGTCCTCATTGCGCTGGTTATTCCTATGCAGAAGAGCCCTTGTAGGCTCGTGAGCTTTTTGGATATGGCCAGCTTCTCTACAGCGGACCACCAGACCACTGATCCGTATTGGATTCTCTATCTTATTTCGAAAAAAGTAATTTTCAACATTCCGAAGCACAAAGTATAAATACTTGTATTGTATTGGGACCAGTTGATTTTAATTTTGCGGATTATATTAATTAGATGTGCATTAATAAACTCGCCTTTCCAACTACAACTAACAAAAAATCAATACTTAATTAACTGCATCGCTGTCTAACCAAGACCAGAAACCAGACCAAAAGAACTTATAAACCTAAATATTTATTAACAAAATGTTTCACACAATATATACTTATTAGGTTATGCAAACAAATTAACAAATTAAAATACAAATATACTTCTCAAATAACATGCAGAAATGACAAAAAAAAAGAGTTAAAACCGGTCTAATAGAGAGCAGTTAAAGACACATTAGCAGCCATTTTCAAACAATGTATTTCTCTCTCTTAGTTGTTAAATATGCATGGAAAACTCAACTGCCTACATGTTATTAAAATGTTATTAGCTTATTTTAATATAGAGCAGACCTTAGACGAATTAAATGGATATAGAGCTTCAACTGGAATATTTTGGAGTATCTTATTTCTTAAATCAACTTTTGTGCTAGTTTGGTTTTCCTGGATCGTACGTGTTTTAATTTTTTCGATTTTCAAAATCCTTAATAGATTCCTGGGGTAAAATAGCCCCACTTGAGGCCGTGGCTTATGAGTTAGCTTTCATCAAAGTGGTAGCCACCATTTTTGAATACGTACGTAAAGTAACAGCAGCGGCCCTAATAACATCAATTGTTTTGGGTATAGGTTTACTATTTCTACGTTCTTACGTATTCCATTCCTCCAAGATATCCTGGAGCATTCAACGAAAGCATTTCATCTCGATTGCCTCCATCTTCTTGCACATGGTATCAGTCAGCGTCCCTGCTTCTATTCTACTGTATGTAAATGATTTACCAGAGCAGATTTTATGTGGAATTGTCGAGACTTATGCTGACGATACGGCAGTACTAATACCAGCAAACTGTATTCAGGAACTTCAAGGAAAAATTTATTTAGTTTTGAATGATTTGTCAAACTGGTGTTCTGGAAATAACCTAATTGTAAATTTTGACAAGACCATGTGCTTAGAGTTTAAAACAAAACAAACACCACATATTAATGGACTGGGAAAGCCACATGGGCACTCTGAGCCCGATGATAAATAAATGCATCTATCAACTAAGCCTCCTTAAAAACTCAGAAAACCTCTATGTTTCTCAAAACCGAGCAATCAGAGTAATCTTCGATCTTTTCTACAGGGGATCTGCAGAGAGGTTTTTAAAAAATATAAAATTTTAACTGTAATCTTTGAGTTTGTATTTTTTATTTACATTGCAATAAAAATAAGTTTATTTTGCAAACAGTTGTATACCACTCTTATAATACCTTTCATAAACATGAGTATTTAAAAAAAAGTCCCCTTCTATTTTGGATGCAAGTTATATAAGACGCTTCCATTAAATATGAAGACACAAAAGGCAACTTAAAAATTTATGGTGTTCAGATGCATTTTACTCAATTAATGAAATAATAATCTACTTTTCACAATGCCCAACTTAAACGTATGTTTTAATATTTAGTCTTTCTGTTCAGTTTGCAATTTTTGTTTTGTGAATCCTATTTTAATTTTACTAGGACCAATTTATAACACTATTTTTATGTCTGGGTCGTACTATGCGTTCGTATTGATAACTTTTACGTAATGATTCTGACTTTATTTTTAATTTTACCTGGACCAATTGTTTTGTTTGTTACTGCATTCTTAAATTTTTTGTTTTATACCTTTAAAAATCTCGAACGATGAGCACTTCTCGAAACACACCATCTTTACACTATAAATCAAGGCGGCTGGTAAATGAAAGAACAATCGTTTTAATTTTAATTTTTGACAATTTGATATTTTGACGATGTTTTTAAATGATTTTTTCGTAAATACTTGGTGAAAACTCGCGGAAATGAGTTAATTTTTAGGCAAGAGTAATTAGATTTTTTCAATATTACTATTTTCCACTATTTCTCCTTAACTTTGGGTAAAAAACCGACCCAAATCTTTTTTTGCACCCGTGATAAAAAAAAAGTTTTTTTTGCATCGGTAACCAAAAAAAGCCATGCTTTAGTTATCTGCAGACAGTTACTAAAATCATGTTTTTGATGAAGGTATTAAAAAAAATTATTTTTGATGTCTGGTCCGTGCTGGGTATTGGTAATGAGACCTTTTATGTAATTTTTTACTTTATTTTCACATTTTTTTTTAAAATTGTCTGCTGTCTGACACATTTATCTTGCTAATATTATTTTTTAAATTATTATATTTTAATATGACCGGATCGTAATAACAATTATGAAGTCTAAGATAAAGTTAGATTTATTAATTTTTATATTAAAGTTTTAATTAATTTGACGTTGTACATCCTGATTTCAATTAGGCCGAAGTACTGAATAAATGATTGATTGATTGACTACTTCAATTCGGATATTGGTATTTGATCATTGCCACACGTTTTGAACGTTTTCGGCAAAAGTAGTTATTTTTCGTCCCAATCACTGTATTGTCTAAGGTCTTCAGTATTCATTGTGTTTTGATACACATTTGACCGCGTTGTTAAGGGCCATAACTTGGCTATGTAATCTTTTGTTAATATCATTGTATACCTTGATGGTTAACTAAGATGGCTGACTGAAGTCGTATAGCCATGTTTGATTTATGTTGTTGCTAATTTTAGCTTGTACTTTTCATTTGTTTTATGTTAAAGGATCTGGAACGACAAAAATGGGGAGTGAAGTAATCATATTTTTGACGTTGTATGTAGGAAATTAACATGGAAATTAAGATTTATTTTGATGGGGTTCTTAATTAATTTTTGTTGCCACTTTTTGTGACTTATTACGCTGTAGTAAGTCTAATATGTCATTGTCATGTCTATATGTGACACTTTACCTTCAAAGACCAGAGACGTCTTTTCACGACCGGTGTTTCAGAAAGCACATTTTGAAAACATACGTCAACGTTTCAACCACAACGTCACCGTTTCGAAACATCGCCACTGATCGCCAAAATGACAATTATTGAATGACATTAATCAGCTGTGTTTGTGTGGCTTCTCGTTTTTTGGATTTGCAAGTGTTTTTTGTGATTTTTCGAAATGGATGTCCTGGATCCACAAGTGGCCCAACCTTGGCCCAATTTCATTATTGCTAAAAATTGACAAGTACCGCCATATTGAACCGTGTTCGAAACGGCGGCCGAGGCGCTTTCGAATTCCTTTGAAATGTTTTGAACCGTGACGTCATCGTTTCGTCGTCAAAATAACATTTTACGCATGTTTTCAAAGCGGTTTCGAAATCATAGGTAGCGAAAAGACGTCTCATGTGTATGATAGATTCAAAAAGGAGGAATAGTGGTTATATCTAAGAACATAATGGACTGCTTTCTCACTTATCACTTAAGTTTTACTCTAAGCTAAGGTTGACCTTATCTTAAGTTAGTACTTAAGTTAACTTCGTTCGCACGGGTGTAACCTTAGCTTAGTGCAAGCATAGAACAGAAAATTGTTTAGGTGTTATAAATTGACATTGACATTTTTCGTAGTTGGCGTCCGATATTTGACAGAATTTTGACTAATTTGACACTGAAATTGTTATTTCCGAAAAAGTTTGGTTTGCGATTTTTTCTGTTTCGAGTGCGCGAATATTTTTAAAGTTTGAATAATGGATAGAGAGGAAGGACAAAAAAGAGCTCTGAATTTCACTTTTACCGAAAAGGATTTTTTGTTAACAATTTTTGAGGATTTTAAAGACATTGTGGAATGTAAAAGGAGGGTTGGGGCTAACTGGCGACAAAAAGACGAGGCATGGAACAAAATCCATTATTTATTTAGTATTATATTATATTATAATATATGTTATATTATATTTAGTATTATTCCAGTATTTTGACTGTTAGAAAATGTTCCATTTACTTAACCGTGTATTTTTGTTTTTCTATCAATCTTCGTATAATTTCACAACCCCATGCACAGCAAATGTCTTCAAAACAAACACAAATTTCACAGTTCCGCCATGACAGGATGACAATCCGCTTTTTTCAATCTTGGCGAAATAAGTACAAATTCTACTTTCTAGGTGAAAAAGAAACCTTTTCCAGTTGAAAACATTTTAAAATAACCATGAAAAGTGACTAAAACAGTTGTAAATTATTTTTTAAAAAAATCAGCTAAGTTGTAAAAATTTTACCTCTTAACTTAAGTGAAACAAATGTCAACTTCACTGAAACTTTGACAGCACCTGCAAGCCCTTAAGTCAAACTAAGTGAAGCTTGGACTTAAGTGGAAGTTGAGAAAGTGGCCCATTGACAAAATAATGGCAGGATTTAACTTTCAGACTGGGCATGGATTCTATTACAAAATAAACCCCACTTGTACTTTTATCGAGAACCCCTTTAAGCAAAAATCACACCAATCTATTAAACACCACTAAAATAATTTTTTTAAAAATATGTTGTTTTAGCCGCTATACCTGGTCCTCTCTTTGAGATTTAGAATGTATTTTTTTTATGGCGGGAGTTGATACGAAAAGACTTTTGATCCAAAACAAGGCTTTTGGTAAAAATTTTAAAAACAATAATATGTAGTTTTTTTACATTTTTAGGCGGTGGTCTACGATATACGATCATTTTACTCGAAATACGACATTCCGTGTCACTTTGACATTTTTCTACGGCTTATTTGAACTGTTTTGGGAAAAATGGCCTAACATGTCTCGTTGCCGTGCATTTTGAAATCCATCCAGGTAAATATATCTCGATTGCGGTATGGTTCCGCTTAAAATCAATTTTTTGGATACCCATGTATATGTCAGCCTTCAAACTTCCGCTGCAACTCTTTCTCCGGACCTCCCTGTCTTTACGAAGTTCAGTATGTCGGGCCATTTGAGCGGATGCATCTCTTCTTCCTCTATCGTGGGAAATCCCCACTTCAGCTGTCTTGATCTGGCATATGCATCGCACTCTGGTATTAAGTGCTGCGCCGATTCCTCTTCGAGCCCGCAAGCGGGACACACGAGATCTCCTGCTACTCTCATTCTCCCTTCGGGTCTTGCCTAAGAGCCATTTAGTTCTGGCTACATTCGGACCATCCACAAATAGCTTGGACTGTCTACACTTTGGCTCTTGCCTCCAGGACGTCTTCATTTAATTGTTCGCCCATTTGTTCAGCTCACTCTGTAAATATTGATCTATACCTATTTTAGTCCCACCCGCTATTACCAATTCAAATAAAGGTTTTTCGAGAAAATTTCTTTTTATAAAATCTTTATTCAAAGTAAACCCTCTATATTTACTATTAGAATTTGACACACATTCACATTCTGTATAGTACATGATTTCGCAAATTTTAAATTTCAACAGTGCCTCGATTGTTTGCAGAATTGATTGCAGTTGATTGTTTTTCGAAAAGGCCAATATTTATTATAGATGTTGGTCATTTATGAAACGCTTGTTTGGTGGTATTTTTTACGATTATGACAGCGTGTTAAGCAAATTGCCTTTTTGTAAGTTGAGCTTTTTAATCGAAAAACGTTTTAAAACGCCCAAACAAAACGCGCTGGTACTAAAAAATCGTTGTAAACTTTTGCAAGGCACTTGTAGGACCAAATTGGTTATTAGAAAATTATGGGTTCCCAAACAATGGGTTATTAACAGGGCGAATTGAAAAAATTGGCTCCAGATGTAATAAAGTTCTGAAATAAAATTGCATTCATTTGGCAATACGTCTCGACATACTAGAACACTTACGGTGGGATTTACTAAAAGGGTATAGTCTATTTTAGAACAGTCCTAAGTTTAAGTGAAATTTTTGGTTTTAAGCATTTTAAACCAACCCTCCTTGAGTTTTGGACATAGTTTGATTTATAAGAAGAATTTTAATAAATTTGTTTATTGAATAACAATCTTTTGTTGGATATAAGAAGAAAGTTTCAATTTAGAAGAAAAGAAAATTAAAAAATTTAAACCCACGTGGGGTCTAAATAGTTAACACTCTGTAGAACAAATTAAAATTGGGGTTATATGTCACTTTAAGTAAAACTTACCCTTGTTAATTAATTTTTCCAATCAATACTTGTCACATAACGATTTAGATGGGTAATAAAAATAAGGAGTAGATTAATTTTCTATTTATTTAAAAGGCGTTTTTATTTATGAAATGTATTAAAAAACTTGAATGCAAGTTTTGTTTACATTTCTGTCATTGTCGAAATTTCATGTTTCAAAATATTAACTGCGTTCAAATCACAAACAGCGAGTTCGGATCTCTTACCTCTGCTTGTACCTTGGCTTGCACCAACCTCTACTGATGAAAGCTACAGCTTCGAAATGAGTAGGCTTTGAGTAAGAAAAGTTTTGTTGACTGAGCTTTTAGACAACCTCAATTTTTTTTGGTATATTTTTCGTGCATACTCAGTGACCTTCACTTGTGTTTGTTTTTCCTCGTAGTGCCCCCATAAATATATTTTTTGTGCTGAAAACGGGTTCAAAATATGGCGTTTTTCTGGACAAAGTTGGAGGTACTTTATTGGTTAATGAAGAACTTGGAATCTTAAATAAAAACTGCTACTTAAGGAAATTATAAACGAACTTATTACCAATTGCCAGAAAACAATCCTTTCTGGGGGATATAAATTTAAACCACCCCCAGAAGTGGTCTAAAAAACAACTTTATAACCTCAAACACAGATAATGAAGCTATTATGTGCCAAATCTTTGGCGTATTCACCATTTGCCATTTTGAAACCTGTCAAAAAAAATTAGTTTTAGGGCATTTTCTCCTAAAATATGGTATATTTTGGGAAAAAAGCAGTTTTTCAGTGGTATTTTGCAATAACAATACAAAATAATCAATACATTTTTGAAAATTGGTTTTAAAATTTAGTACTCCCTACAGGGGTAAATGTTCAGACCTGTGGGGGGTACTATTTTAGATCTTAGTAAATCCCACTGTGTCTATTTACTGGTTATTTTGGAGGTGGAGGGGGGCTTGAGTAACAGAATCAGAATCGGTCTGGTGATTTTTCGAGAAAATTCAACCTTTAGGAGTTGATTTTTAGTAGCTCTGCGGGGGGAGGGGGACTTTAGCTCCTAAGCCTCCTTCCCTGATAGAGAGGCGTCCTAGCGCTTATAAAATGTTACTTTGTTGTAACACTCAATTAGTTATTAAACTATTAAAAAGTCAATGTCTTCTTTACAAGCACACAGGTGTTTTCTTTGATCTGTACATTTACTTTTTTAAAACTTAGCGTATTTTAAACATGCAAGGCAGTGGCGGTCCCAGCCATTTGAAAGGGGGAGGGGCGGTTTCGATACGAAAGAAAAATAGGAATAAAAGCATTTTATGAGGAACATATCAATATATGCAAACAAAACTTAGTAACTACAAGTGAGAATTTGGTGTCAAATCTAGGGGGGGGGGTACTTAGATTTGAAGTCGTTTATTTCATACATTTTTAATTTTAAAAAATGTTTAAGAAAACTTTTCAGAAAAATTACATTAAAACTGTAATTTTTGAGTTGAAATAAACTAAGATCGTAATTATCAATGGTATTATAGCGCCGCAGGCGAAAATTTTTAAGAACATTTCTCTAAAAAATGCGTTTTTTGATTTGAAATTAAAGTAAAATTGTAAATATGTCAATGGTTCCAAAGCGCAGCAGGCGAAAATATTTAAGGAAATTACACTACAAATGCCATTTTTAACACAAAATTAAACTAATACCGTGAATATCAAAGGTGTTATAGCGCCCTAATTTATGCCCTACTTTTGATTTTCTAAATGTTTTCATAAAAAATTTAAGGCTAGGGTAGTATGGAGTGGTTAACTACCTCTTCTGATTTTTTCAGTTATAAAAAACATAGATAACAAACAAATCACAAACAAAACCTAATAGCTAAATACTTTTTCTTGAGGTCTAAAAAGCTTTTTGTTCAAACATTACCTTTTATATCGCATATCTCAAACATAAGATGCCCATCTCAAAAAAAAATCATTTCCAGTTTTTTGGGCAAACCGGTCAATGACTCGCTCAATGTCAATTTCAATATGTCTGTTGATATGCAGCAACGCTAAGCCAGTCAGACGAATTTCCGTCATAGTGTTTTTAAGTACTTATGTTTTCAATCTTCTAAGGCATGAGAAGCTTCTTTCTGACGAGGCATTACTTACTGGCAAACATCCAAGAATGTTCTAATCAACAGAAAAATATTGCCACGCTTGTTCATTCCCACGAAAACCTTATCAGGTATGTTTTGATTTAAGCTTTTGCCTACTTCTGACCAATATTGTTTCCAAATATTGAGTTTTCCGAATAGAAGTTCAAGAATTTGTGTTTTGGAATAATAAAACAGTTTATAGTATTTAGAAACGACATTAGTTAGTTTTGCCTTGACTTTGGCTTCATGTTAAACTTGGTATGAATATGTTCAGGTCAAAAATACTTTTTTATGTCCGAATTGATTTTGTCTAAAACTTGTTTATAAATAGAAACTATAATACTGTTCTGTATTTTCAATGGTTTTCGCGGTAAGTTCGTCATGCGTTTGTATATTCTTGGTCTGACGGATTGAAGGTCAAACTGTCCCAAAATATTGTGGAGGGAATCTAGAATGTATTTAAAGGAACTTTCTGCAATTTCTCGTTTTTTCTTCTTCAGGGTTATTGTTGTTGTTGTCTACTTTTTTCTGAAGCAAAGGGGAGGGGCAATCGCTTCCCTGGGACCGCCACTGTGCAAGGGATGTCCGAAACAAGTACCTACTGAAAAAACACTGCCAGCGCGTTCAAGGAAGTTGTCTAATTGCCTTTTTTTTCCACGATCGCGCACGTGGTGGCTATTTATTGAAACCATTAAAAGGCTTTCTGGGTGGTTGGATTGCTATACATATACATAGTTAAATTCATGGGAAAAAACGTCCTATTTACAGGTATTTGTTTAATGGTCATACTGTCTGATTTTGCATAGATGGACTTTTTTAATTAGTTTTTAGTAAGAGGTCTATGTGAAAGTACAAAGTAAATATACCTGCAACAGAGGCGCAATACTTAACGTAGGGGCGCACCGAGAGAGGGGGGTTTCAGGTTAGTACCCTCCTTCCCGAGGAGCCTGGTCAAATACAATTGCCACAATCAAATAACGGCAGAAATAAAATATATACGGAATAAAATTCAAGAGCCTAATTTTTAACAAAAATCTTTAGAAAATCACAATTGCAAAAATTTCGTTCGTTCACACAGAAAAAAAGAATTATTTCAGTCAAAGCAAATTGCTTTGATTCAAGAAAAAATCTGCTTTCCTATGCACGAAGACAATATTTTCTTAACAAAGAAAAAATTGTTTTGAACTAGTGATTTTCGTTGAATTTGTCTTGAATGAAAGCGGCAAGCTTCTTGTTATACATAGACATAGTTTAAAAATATCTTGGTTTAAAACAATAGGCTAGCGATAACATCTGGCACTAAAAACATTATTTTCTTGTTTTGAAATATTTTTTTTTTTCATCTGAAGAAAATTAGAAAAATACTTTTTCTTGATTAAATTAAATTTATCACTTCAAAAACATTATTTTCTTGTTTTGAAATATATTTTTTCATCGGAAGAAAATATTTTCTTGATCGTATTAAAGTTTCTTTTGCTTTAAATAATTTTATCTCTCTTAGGAACCTCCAAATTTGCGCGACATCGATACCCCACCCACAAAGGGCGCAAATTGAAATACCGAAAGGACTGAACTTGCCTTCTGGTTTGAGAAAAAAAATAATTTGTTAACGTTCTCGTCTTGTTTTAAAACTAAATTGTCATTTTTGTTTCGAGAAGTTCCGCTATTTTGAGTTAATAAAGTAAAGTTCTTGACGGAAGTAAAGCTTTTTTTTGTGCTAAGAAGATATAAGTAAGAAATTTTATATCTTGTTTCAAAATCACTTTTTCTTCTCTAAAGACAGTTTGTTTTAAATCAAAACAATTTTCCAAGACAATTATTTTTTTTCTCAAAACAAGCAGTTTTCTTACATGAAAAAAAATCATTTTGGGCGGAGAATTTCGCTTTTGGGTCAAGACAATGTTTTCAAGAAAAGAACTTTTCTACAGGGAAGATTTTCTTTTTTTCTGTGCATGAAAAAAATTTTTTATTTGTTTTGTTAATTTTATCAAAACATTTTGCCTGGGATTTGGAGTCAAAAATGGCATTTCAAGTGTCATTTTCGCAAAAATTTTAGTATTTTTATAAATAAATTAAGGGTAAATAAACAACTCAAATTTCCAAAACCCCATCAATATTTACGGTTTTAGTTTAATTTTAAGTCAAAAAATAATAATAAATAAACAAATTTAAATTTGGTTAACCCCCCCCCCCACTGCACACACAAGCACCTGTTTCCTTGTATCAATTATGGCCACATTTTTACTCCAAGTTCAGCTTTTTTTAATTATTTATCCTTAAACCCCCCCCCTGAAGCCAATTCTTGGCTGCGCCACTGCTTAAAGAACTAAAATATATCGCAGGCTTTAGCCGGTAACGTTAACGTTATTACAATAATTTCCTTAATGTTTTTCGTTTCCTAAAATAATAATAAATAAAAAAAAGCCTTCCATCCATTTCGGGATCTACACTTCTGTAGGTAAATGTACCTATCGAGGGACCAACCAGCAAAGTAGATACCTACGATTTTAAAGTTGTGGCGAATGCGTCACAATTGCTACGTTTTCAAGTGGAACTGAGTACATTTTCCATACGATTCTTTTCAAACCAGCCCTGCCCAAGTTCTATACGGGTTTTTTGGTATCTTATCGGGATCCTAATGTATGAAAACGATTGTATGGAACTGACTGATAACACCAATAACACTAGGCAACAAATTTTTTTTTTTTTAAAGGTCGTGGGTAAAAATAGAGTTTTTCGATTGTTTATGAGTGAAATAGAGTCAAAATGTTTTTTGAAAAATTTTCTTAGGTCGTAAAGAAAAAATAGGAGCACAATATTTAAGTGCCATTTATTGTATATATTGAGAATTTTAGTATGACATTGTTTTTAACTAATAATTCAGGTTTTTTGATTCGTCTAATACTAAATTTAATTGACTTATAGTTAATTGAAACAATGACAAATGACTGGATAATTTTCTGCTCTTTTATTTTCTAAGAATTTGGTCACCATCATTCTATGGCTTTCCGTGCCTCTTTTTCCTTTCCCTCAAGAACAGCTTATTGGATTTAAAAAACAAACAAGAAAGTAAAATTGGCAAAAACTAACCTCAAAATACATCAGGTAATTGTCAAAAGCTTAGATCGTGTTCAAAACGCGTTCATATCGCTTCATGAACACCGAAAACTTAATCGTATTGAAAACGTATTCAATTCCATGTGAAAACGTAGTAAAGTTAGGTAATCAAAGTCATTGTGATCAACTGCTACTGTCACGTATTCGCCATAAACCTAAAAGCCTAGCTGGTTGATTGACCGACGCGATATGGAAATACGGTCTAATAATAATAATTGAAGCTGGGTAGCAAAATTAATAAAAAATATAATTACATTCCATACTAACATTATAATAATAAATAATTATAATAATAACTTGTATGTGGCAAATTGAAGGAAGGCCTTAACGAATAAATTAATAAAGCGTTGATTCATTTAGGTAGATGTCTTTGTATATCTAATTGTATATGCAGCAGATGACCTGGTGTCGGTTTTATTTTTAGATTTTAATTTATAAATAAATTTAGGAATATGTAGAGTTATCATCTTATTTTAGATTTTGAATTTGGAATTAATTTAGAATTTTCGTATACCGGAAATTGTGAAAAAAAAAAAATTTTCGTATACCGGAAATTGTGGGAAATATTATTGGCAAGTTGAAATTTTGCAGGTAGATTCTGGTGTAAGAAGCTAACTTGAATTCAAGTTTTCGACCTGTTAACCTTTGCAATAGAGTGATTTTTGGGGTTGAGTATGCTTTTGTCCATAACTCTCACATTTTTAATACTACGACAAAATTTATGAAAGTAACTTTGTAGGCAATTTTGTCTATAACAATCATCGTTAAACATTTATATTTGTTAGTTATAAGTATGCTTTTAATCCATAATAAATATTTGGCTACATCAAATCAGATTTTCTTTTAATTGTAACTTCAAATCTAAGTATTCGCTTATTTGATGTCGCACCGTTGCAGGCAATAAAGGCAATAATTGCTGATGACTTACCTGATGATGGGAATAATATTCGCCACCCAAACTTCCACCGTCATGCTGCCCCATATCATCTCCCAACTCATCATGTCCCAAGTCACCCATGCCACTGGACGATCCCATCGAACCGCTTTGTCCCATACTATTTGATAGTCCCATCGCGTTAGATTGTCCCAATGATGCGGAACCCGATTGCACCATTGAATTGGATCTACCAATGGAATTGTGTTGTCCCAAAGTACCCTGGGACGAGCCCATGGAATGTTGGGTCAAACCTAGTTCGTTAGAATTCATTTCTGAATGGTGTAGATCGGTTATACCCATCATTAGAGGGGATACGTGGTGATCCCAAGATTCATCCATTTTTGATTACTACAAGTAATTTGTGAGCGTTAAAATATCAAGTCTTTGGTTGGGTTTGGTAGGAGTTTTATCACCTTTTGTTGTTCAATAGTTAATCCTTTTTTGGCATCAAGGTTTTCTTATGTACTAATATTTAGAGTCTACATCTAAAATACTATCATTGGACTGAAAAGAAGCTTGCGCAGAGTTTGCAACTTTTAAAACTTCCACGACCACTTGCTGGACCACACAGTTTTCCCGCGTAAAGTTTTCAGAGTTTTCCTTACCGCAACAACTGTCCACTTTTAAATCAAAAGTTTTGCGACACTTCACTTAATTTGAAACTTGTTCTTTATAAGACTTTTTATTTAAATGCTTTGTTATTAGATAGTCAACCACACAGGAAAAAATTTTGTTTATCTGCTTTTTTTAGAAAGCATTTGGTACAACGTGGTCTACTCTCACTAAAATGTCACTTAAAAATGTAAAGTCACTACCAATTAATTCATTAACACAAGTTTTTTGTAACACATAAAACTTTTGTTCAACTTTTTGCGGTACTAAGTCATAGTCGAACACTGTCAAAATACCTTTCGCAACTTCTTCGGCACTCGACGGCAACTTCACTTTCGAGACGTACGTCGTCGGCGTCGCGTCTTCACAACGTTGCTGGAGAGTGCACGCGGTCAGTTCTATTGTTTAATCCTCATGCATGTGATATCGAGTCGCCTATGCATGTGTGTGTATGTATGCGTTTAAGCTATAGGCTGTATGAACGGTCGAGCCGATAGAATACGGTTTCAAAACGGGGCCGTAAGTCTATTCGCTTCCCCTCTTTAACTCATCCGATCGCTTCTCTCTCTTCGTTTCCTCTGGGGCGATTAGACAGAGAGGCCTATAGGTCGGGTGAAGACGATTCTGGGAAAACGAATGAACGGACCTGCGTGAGTTTGAAGTCCGCGGTGACCGCCCCTCCTGGGTCCGGCCCCCTAAGTCCCCCACGTTCGTTTTGGGGGGCGATAAAGGGGGGTCGCACACAGTGCTTGTCCTCGATATACTAGTATGCCATGGAACGGTGTGTCCCCCCGCGGCAACCTGAGCCCGAGTCGAGGCACGGGAACATTGTACCTATTATAATTAGGCTGCGTGTTTGGTTTGCTACGAGGTTCGATTGGTAATTTTAGTTGCAAGATGAATCTTCCTTGAACTTAGAAAGCAGTTCTTTTGAGAAAAATAATTAATTTTAAAATTCTTTGTCAGAGGGGGGGGGCAGGGGGCCTTGCCCTTCCCCTAATATGTCAAGTTTTTTGTTGAAAACACAGGACTGCAAACAATTTTTAATCTTTTTACATTGGTTAACAAACCAGCAATGTCGTACGCAGAAATTGTTCATGGGGACAGGCTTGAGGTTCTTGAGGGATGGCTTGAGCAACAGCATAGTTTCAGATAACCGTTTTATTTTTTATTTTTGGGAAAACTCAAAGTTTAGGTGCTGATATTCAATGACTGGGGGAGACATGAGCCTCCTAAGCCCTTCCCTCTCTGCTAACGCCACTGATTTGTCTCTACCAAATGCAGTTTTTTTCCTATTCAGGCACCAGGTTGTGATATGATTTTAGATGCACAATTGGATCATTATCCTGAAACCCCAAGCGGGTGATATCAGTAAAGAGCCGGGAGAGCAATTTTTCCATGATATTAAGAAAAACCTCTTCTGCCTTCAATTTTGCCTTCTATTATCAATTTTAAAAGTTTATATCTGTCATTTCACAAAATATGACCAAAATATTTAGGTTTTCGTTTTTTTGCTGGTAAATAAAACTTCAAGATCTTTATTTGTTCTAAGCAAAACATCGACATTAGTTACTCTGTCCATCCAAGATATCCTTAGTATTCTACAAAACACCACATCTCGAATGCCTCTAACTTTTTGCACATTGTCTCAGTCAGTGTCCATGCTTTTATGCCATAATATAAGATGCTAAAAACATAACACCGAAGCACACGAATTCGGAGAGTGGTTTTAAGATAATCTGGCCTGCTCAATTCTTGTACGAACCTCTTGCATGTTGTCCCAGTTCTCAATAAGGAGGCAACCCAAGTATTTGTATGAATCCACGCGTTCGACTTGCTGCCCATTTACTTCTAACATGCCTCGCATGTTCTTTTCCTTGGATATGACCATCCATTTTGTTTTTCCAACATTTAAGTTAAGCCCGAATTGCGAACTTTTGGTAGTAGTTTGGTTCAACAACTCTTGTAGGCCTTCCAGCGTGTCTGATATTATGACAGAGTCATCAGCATTTCGTAGGTTGTTGATTTTTATGCCGTTTATGGTCAGACCCTCTTCGCAGTTATAAAGGGCATTCTCTATTATTTTGTTACCTTAAACCTCTTCATATTTGGACCTCTTGATTCCAATATAGATAAGCGATGATCTTTAGATCTCGGTCATCTAGACCACTTTTTTTTATCGATTCTATGAAATTTTCGATCAAATGCTTTCTCATAATCTATGAAACAGGCATATATGGCACCGACACATCCCTGGACCGCTGAACGAAGACTTGAATGCCAAACAGGGCCTCTTGTCTCGAAGCCACCACTGCGTGTCGCCCATAAAGGATTCGCATTTTCCATAAATTCTTTTATATTATGGATAATCTTTAGAAATATTTTTAACATATGGCTCATTACAATCACTACACTTCTTTGCTGAATGTTTTTTAGGCAGTGTAACAAAGGTTGATTTTAGCCAGCCATCAGGGATTTTACTGCTGGGATAAATCAAGTCAAAAAGTTTGACCAGCGTATTTACCGAATCTTCGTTTTTTATTAGCTTTAAAACCTCAGTGTATACTTCATCTTGCCTTACCGCTTTTCGGTTTTTAGCTGAAGATATTGCATGTTGTACTTCTTCTGGTGTTATATCTAAGCCTTGGTTTGAGAATTCTTCTGGCTGTTCGGATCGGTTATCGGTAAAGAGATGTTCTATGTCGCTGCACCATTACAACGGATTATTGGTGATTAAAAAAGATGTTCCTATTCCCATTCCTATTATAAAAAACATAAGCAAATTTCGAGTTTGCTTGCTACAGGGTGGTCCTAATTCGAGAGAATTGTTTGTCAGTATGTCAACCCGTTTTTGAGCTACGGGCTATTTTTAACGATTTTATTTCATTACTGATTTTTATAAGTCACACATTTTTACGTTCGTATTGGACGAAGTTTTCAAAAAAATTTTTTTTGAGCCAGTGTTGTACAAAAAAAAACATTTTCAGGGGGGGTAAAAAACAAACAATTAATTTTCAAATCAGACTGTGGGTTCCAAAATTATAGGCAATCCAAAACATCTAATTTTTGTGGCCCACCCCATATTTTGAAAATGTTTCATTTGCTCTGGGCTTTCATTATTCTCAGAGCTCCCTCGTATAATCTGATCAGACCCAGACGACAAAATAAGGCAACGGTAGGCTATACCAGCGATTCGATAGGCCACCTCATACAGAAAAAATAGACTATTGGTCAAAGCCTGAGTGGGTTTTTTCTTCTATTTATGGAGTGGTGTGTTCTATAAGGAAAGTCATGTTTCACGATGAAAGTTGAAGTAGATAATATTATTAAATTGTTTTAACTAAGTTAACTCATTTGATCAGCTAAACCGTTTTTTTTTTGAGCTTTTGTTTTATGTCTGGTTTCCACTTTAGGGGATGTAAATCATGCTTTATTGTCCAAAGATACAGGTGATTGACAAAGCTAGTACTTAACCTAAACGCTCAACTTATTAATACATACAACATTAATTATTTAAATTTTCTGGTTATTGTTGTAGCATTTTGAGATATTAATTTAATTTGCACAAAATTAAACAAACAAAAAAAATTTTTTATAAAAATTATGAGTAAATTTTAAAAAAAAATATATATGCATAAATAGAAATACATTTAGTAGGAACAAATTAAAACCAAGACTAGTAGTTGTTAAATATTCAAAACAAAAACAAAACAAATTAAAATAAAATAAAACAAATAAAAAACAATAAAGAGGTAACATATGCACATATTCGACATAAATCACAATCAATCGGCCATACAAAATACTTAAAGTATTAAAAAGTTAAGACTAGATTAGTCTGAAATAATTATAAAAATAAAAAATCAATCAATTTGGCTGTGGGTTAGAAGCATAAGGTAAATTCAAAGTAACAATTTTTAGTTGCCTTAGTGGCCATAACTAAGAAATACACTAAAATTAACGTTGCATAAAGTACAAAAACTAGTCATTTTTGCAACGGCCGCTATGATGGACGAGAACACGACGTCACGCCGCCGCCGTTGTTATTAACTAGGGTAAATTTGGCAACCCTCTAACAACGTTTATTTTTACTGGAATATTGTGAGGTCTTTAACGACCGCAAGGAACGACGGATCAACGACGCCAAAACGTTGATAATTAACTACAGTTAATTAATTTACGTTTTTTCAACGTTTCTCTTTACGAGACAATTGTGGCCAATTAATCAATGCAGTTTCAGAGTTTCTAAAATCAATTTGTGAGACGATAAAACATCCACTAACATTTCTTATAAATAAATCATTCAGCGAGGGTATCTTTCCAACTATTCTTAAAGAAGCGACAATCAAACCGCTCTTCAAAAGCGGAGATAAAGGTGAAATCACAAATTACCGACCAATTTCTCTGATATCAAACATCGCGAAAGTTTTTGAGAAAGTCATTGAAGAAAAAATGGTGCGTTTCTTGAATAAATATAAATTATTATCAAACAATCAATTCGGATTTCAGAAACTTAAATCTACAGAAGATGCCTTAGCGAAATTAGTTGCTAGTATAAATAAATCGATAAGTACGAAAAAACCGTCGCTTTGTGTTTTCATCGACCTTACAAAAGCATTTGACACAGTCGATCATGATTGCCTTATGAAAACCTTAGATAGTATCGGATTTCAAGGAATTTTTTATAAGTTTCTTAAAGGTTATTTAACAGAACGTGTACAACGGGTAAAAATTGACGATACTCTAAGTGAACAAAAAATAATCAAGTACGGTGTACCCCAAGGAACAGTGCTTGGACCGCTCCTTTTCCTAATATATATTAATGAAATATTTTCCCTTACACTAGCAGGAATACTAACTTGTTTTGCGGATGACACTGCAATTTTTTATGAGGCAAATACGTGGGAACAACTCAAAGACGACGCAGAAAAAGATTTGGCAACGATATTTGAGTGGTTTGAAAGTAATCTCTTGACCGTAAATGAAAATAAAACAAATTTCCTTGCTTTTACATCATATTCCACTAACCTCCCCACCTATGATACACTTTCTGTCAAAATCCATAGTAGCTCAGAAACTTTAACAATAAAAAGCAAAAACAGTATCAAATACCTGGGGGTTTACTTAGACAGCCATTTGAGATTTGACAAACACGTGGTATACGTCACAAAAAAAATTAGGTCTACGCTGCGTAAATTTAAGTATTTATCCAAAATTCTGAGTACTGGTCAACTTGAAATTCTATATCATGCATTAGTCGAGGCGCACATTAGGTATGGTTTGATAGTATGGGGAGGATCATCAAAGTACTTAATAGATATGGTAGAAATAACTCAAAAATGGGTCCTAAAAATAATTTATCAAAAACCTAGACTATTTCCCACTGGACAACTATTCGAATTATGCAAAAAATTTAGTGTAAATCAACTTTTCTGCCTGTCACTGTTAATTCGACAATTTAAACATAAAGAAACATTGCAGATAATTAATCATGAACATAATACCCGTCAAAAAAACAAATACGTAGTTCCCAGACCAGAAAAAACTATATCTCTAAGATGCCACACATACCTTTGCCCAAAGATATACAATAATCTTCCTCTTGCGATTAAACAAATCAGCTCCTATAATTCTTTTAAAAAAGAATGCAAAAAATGGATCTATTCTATAGATAGACAAGCTTTATACAATTTTATCAGCACACAAAATAACTATCTTTTTCAAATATAATTAATATACAAATATAACAATTCAAAGTACAATTATTATATTCCTCGTTTGTGTTACTAAACCAAAAAAAAAACAAGAAGAAAAACATTAAAAAAAATATTGGTTGTACAAGTTTATTTTTTTTAGATGTTTAGCCTTAAGGATTTCTATTATATGCACTACACTTATGCAATTATGCCTATTTTGAATTTGTGGTGAATCACAGGAGCACCCACGCACAAGGTTTGCCTTTAGTGGGTTTTCTTTTATTTGCCTCAAAGTATACTTAGGATTAATTCATTACTATGCTATTTTATATGTATTATTTTTTTTTGGCAAATAAATATTTATTATATTATTTATAGTTGTGGACAATTTAAAAATATAACTGCATCTGACAACTATAGAGGGCACCTCCTTAGTCACAAAACGGTTAGACTTTCAGTAAACTAAGAAATGATTAATTATTGCCGCCATACTGCCATTTGTGTAAGTCGTTGCTGTATTTTGATGATTTTTTAGTTAGTTTTAGTCATTTTTAAGTATTCTTTTGGACTGGCTAAAGTTTAAAATAGGTTTAAAGCATTTTGAAAGTTTTCAGTATTTAAATAAGAAAATAATTTAGGAAAAAACAAGACTGATCGAAGGCCCGCTTATTTTTTAAAGCTAAAATAGAATTAGAATTATTAATAAATGATGTTTGGAAAATAGTCCATTTGTGGTTGCAGACGTGGAAGTCTTGATTTCAACCCAAGTAACCCAGCTTCGACAATATAGACTTTCAAGCGAAGTCAATGCTGCAAAAACGTTAGTAAAGCTCTACTTTTGCTTTAAAATAGCCTAGCTTCATTTAGTATGTAATTTTTGGCTGTTAAAATTGTTTGACTACCAAATTTATATTCAAAATAACTTTCATAGTCATATCATCTAGCTAATCAACTTTTAAACGTAAAACTTATGCCTAAAAATATGCTAAAACTTAACTAACCAAATACTTGCACTTTTTATTTTTTTTCTTAAAATACAACTGAAAAAAAATCCAATGGCAACGGAAGTTATTTGTTGTATCCTAGTGCAATTTTTATTAAAATGCAGATGCTTTTAATGCTATTTAGCATTTGAAAACAAGCGCCCTCTACCGCTAGGCTGGGACCGTCTAGACGTTGTCACAGGCAAAAAATATTCCTCAAAATAGCTGTGACAACATTTTCATGACGTTTTCGAAACGTTGTTATCCCAGCTTATTTAGAGCAGGCTGTGTTACTTGAGAAATCAATTATATCAATAAAAATATTATCCAGAGGGCACCTCAGTCGTAGTCGGTTCGGCGACGGTGAGGAAGCTTGGAGATTTCTTGCTTACCCAGATTTTATTAATTTTTACGGATTCTTTGGGCTTTTTAAGAAAACATGGCTTACGCGTCTTATTTCTATACTATAGTTCTTAGTAAATATCGCCCTTTAAATAAGTGTATAAGGAATATCAAATTGGCCCCGGGACTGGGCCTCATGGTACCCCATGACAAATTCGTTTTAATTTTTAAATTAAATTAAAATACCAAATACCAGTTTTTCTAGTCATAATTAAAAACGAATAGCTGACATATATGCATGGGCGCATCCAATGGGGGGCTTAAGCCCCTTCCCCCCAAAACCACTGAAAAAATATCTAAAATTTAGTATCTTAAATAATAATAGAAAAAGAATCATTGATCTCATTTGATTAAAGTAGCCCAGCCCCATCTCTAACATTCTAGACTGATTATATAGCACAGAAGGCTGCTAATAAATACAGAAAGCTCTATGGAATATTACAAGATAGCTATATATATATTCTTACCATTTGTAGATAGCTAATTATCAACTTAAAAGATATATTTGTAAAACACAGAAATATTTTACAAGGTTTTGAAAGCTTATTCCCTTCGCCGTCAGTACCGTTTGGTACGCAATTCAAATCTTTTTGGGATAATATGCATTCTTTTTATAATTAAAATTATATCGAAAACTTCAGCAACGAAAAGATTTTCAAATATTTCCCAATATCAAAAAAAAGCTTCAAATAATCATAACTTTGCACCGCAACATCATCAGAAAGATTTTTTTAATCTTTAAAAATTAAGAAGTATTATTTGCTTAATGGTTTGGCTTCTCTGTATAACAATCGAGACATCGACAAATCTGTTGAAGAAGTACTCGATGAGATGGGTTAACCCCCTCCCTTCCCCCCCGAAAAGCCTGGTTATGGTCACATTTTTACTTCAAATCAAGTTTTTTTTTAAATATTTATCCTTAACCAACTCGTGGGTGCGCCACTGATATAAGTAATATCTAAGTACAAGGTCTAAACGAGGCTCTAAATTTAGTTTTGTATTTTTATAGACTCAATATATATCAAGACTATACAAACATTTGCTAACCAAGCCTAAGTATCTACCTAGGTCCCTAATTTTTAATGGTTTTCGTAATATTAAAATTCATTGAAGCCCCCCCCCCAAATATTTTTTGGGTGCGCCACTGATACATGCTTGCCATCAAATGGTTGACCTTTGCTTTAATTTTTTTTTATAAAGGTCTTTAAATTTTTTAAATGGAGCCATTAGGAAATCAAGTTTGTCCTAAACGTATGAGAATATGATATTCTGTAAAAAAATGGGACTAGTTTTAAAAAACATTACAATAAATGCCTGTGAGAAATTCTAGTGCTATAATGGTTGTTTAAAAAATAATTTTGGGTGTTTATATAGCCGTTTTTTCTAAGTAGGTAGTCTGGTACGTACGGAATCCCTTTTTGGTGTAACGATTCTATGAGTTTACTTAAGCGCAATTTTACAACTCATAGTTAGACGTCAAACCTCAGTTTAAACCACGAATGTCGAATTTTTAACATTTCCTATGTGCAGTTTACCAACAAACTTCGGTTTAACTGTTACCAGAGGTCTGGGTGTGGGTTAAACTTCAGTTTAATAGTTACCAAAAGATTCGAACCTCAAAATTGTTATTAAAAAGAAAGTATTTAGTGAAACCGCTATGATCGATGACTTAGAATTTGTCGTTGCACCAAGAAGATCAAAAATTATTCGTCCCAGAACGAATCCTTTGAAGGAGTACGACGATGTAGATTTTAAAAAGAGGTTTAGATTATCTAAAGTGCCAAATTGTGCACGAGGAAATTCGATAAGAGTTGGAACATCCCATAGCCAGTAAGTTTTATTCTAACACCGAGCTCACACGTATATATATATATATACTATATATCTTTGCATCTGGTTGTACGTCTGTCTGTAACCAACGCTGATATCTTAAAAACTATTTGACTGATTGTTATATTGTTCTCAAATTTGGTGACTATGCTGGGTTTGACTCTAGTTGATGACATTTTAAAGATATGGTTAAATTAACCAACCCTATATGCCAAGAAAATGTAGTATTTTTAAACTAGAAAAAAATTTGTTCTTCTCCTATTCCTACAGTTAATCCAACAGCTCTTCTTTTCTTCCTGGTCGTGGTTTAACTGCGACTAATAGAATTGAGCAACTTGTTTACCAATGGTTTAACTGGTTGTAAAATTAGCTCTTATTAAAATTAGAGATTTTTTCCTCTGTCAGTGACCTTAGCGCAGAAAATAGTGACGTTCAAAACAGATCATGTGGTATCCATACTTTTTGAAGGGTCAATGTCCGTTCATTGAAAACACACTCATCGAAAACATTTTCATCGACAACATTCTCATCAAAAACACTTTCATCGAAGACGGTATAGGTTTGGTTGTTTGGTTTAGTTGGTTGGTTTGGTTGGTTGGTTTGGTTTTTTGGTTTGATTGGTTGGTTTGGTGGGTTTGGTTGATTGGTTGATTTGATTGGTTTGTTTGAAAACCACTGACAGAAAAAAAGAATCTCTACTCTTAATCTAAAAATCTGTTAAATCAAATTTGTATCAAATTTTGTACGGTGAAAGTTTAAAGCATTATCCCGGAACTATTCACGTGATTTTGCATAATTTTAAGTTTTTTACATAATTTTACGTATCCTAATAGTAGTTTTAACAACTAGTAGCTAAAATAGTGCTTTTTTTACAAGCGTTGGTTTAAATATCTATTGCAGCGAAGTATTTAAAAACACGAATAAAAAAAAAGCTCAGTTAGCCGCAAGTTGTTAACACTATTTATATTATATTAACAGGAAAATACTTTTAAATATCTTGAACGAAAAGAACTTCTGGCAACACACAATCTTTACACTATAAATCAAGGCGTCCGGTAAATGAAATAACAATCGTTTCCATAGCGATGTGTCTTTTACTCGGTGATGTTCATTGTTGCGACATTTTAATCTTTGACAATTTGATATTTTGACGATATTTTTAAATGATTTTTTCGTAAATACTTGGTGAAAACTGGCGGAAATGGCTTAATTCTTAGGCAAGAATAATTACATTTTTTCAATATTACTATTTTCCGTTATTTCTCTTTAGCTTTGGGTAAAAAACGGACAGAAATCTTTTGTTGCACACGTTTTTTGCATCGGTAACCAAAAAAGTCATGCTTTAGTTATCTGCAGCCTGAATTCATGTTTTTAATGAAGGTATAAAAAAACGCTAAAAATTATCGATTATCTTGAAAAGTTAAATAAAAAAAAGATATATATATTTTTCTTGAAAAACCACGCGAATGCTCTGTGAGGGATACCAAAAACCTCCGTTGTGCAAAAAAACCACAGACGTATCTCTTTATTTGTTATTAAATTTAGGAATTTTAATGTAATACATTATTCAAAAAAATTAACACCGGAAAATTTAATAATTACAATATTTTATCTTCACAATTAAAAATAAAAGCTCATCAGACACCTTGTTTGCTAGAATTTTCGGAAGGAAATCAGGATGTTTTTCATCCATCAACACCTTAATATAAACGTCGAGAACTGCAAGAATATTTTTATTAATACGATTATTTTTATTTAAATCTTTCCTCTGTGGTTTGTTCCAAACAATATTTTTAAGGCCAACCTAAAATTTCATTTTATTTGTACTGTTTCTGTTGTTTAATTTAGGTCGAATTTGTTAAGGCGAATTTTTCATGACCCTAACCACTCCAAGGTTTGTTAGGATAATGACGTCAGGAATGACGTCACGGTTAACTCACCGGTTAACAGCTGATTTGGTTGACAAATACAGTATACCAATTTAGGTTCTGTGATTTTGTCTTCTTCGAACCTCACTTATATGTAAATAAAAGGTTGGACTTACCAGAACTACTACTAGGTACTACTATATGATGCTGCGTTACCAACCTAGAGACAGTTATGCAAATATGTCAAAAATGCATACCCACATAGACTCTAGACCTACCTAGGTTCCCTATTAAAATTTAGAAGTACAATTTCAACAGCATTTAGAGGCGCGTGGGCCAGAAAAAAAAACAAAGAGACCAAAAACGAATTAAAAAAATTAGGTAATATGCAGTGTACAGTTTTCTGTAATTTTTAATTTTTTACGAAAAATTCTTTATAGAGGCACCTATTTGGGTCCCTAGGCCCTAGGACCCCAAATCCGCCGGCGCCGGTTTTTTTTAAAGACAAAAAAGGGCGCCGGGGGGGGGGGGGGGTTGTAATTTGTTTTTTAATTGTTTTGGGTTGGGCTGTATTGGAGTGGGTTGTTTTAGTGAAGAAAAATTAAAAAAACAAAAAAATTAAAAAAAAAACAACCGGCCCGGCGGATTTGGAGTTCTATGGACCCTAGTAGGTGCCCCCATGAAAAATTTTTCATAAAAAATCAAAAATGGCAGAAAACCGTATACTGCATAATTACCAAAAATTAGACTCTCCAAAAAAAACGATATGCTTCACAGATTTTTATTTTCTTCAGTCACACTTTAATAGGTAAGTATCAAAAGCAATCCAAGTGTACCATGATATATGTTACCTAACAAAATTTACAAATAATGCCGGGCAACAGGAAAATTAAAGATACATAGGTAAGGTACCTTTTCTTAAATTTTCAAACACTAATGGGTCATCTGTTTTGATAATAAAAAGTTCTTTGTTAACGACCACTGCATACTCCAATATTATTACTAACACCCACATAAATCTGTTTCTGTTTGTCCATATAAGGATCAACGTCGAACGATAACGTCGGATTTATAAATGGTGAATAAAATGCGAAAAAAATTAAACTGGGATATATATATATATATAACTTTTTTCTCGGACTTTTAAAATTTTCGATGTCCCGTGGCTCACTTTAAAGAATAATTTATAAATACAATGAAAATGCACAAAAAAATGTATTTTCGAACTGCAAAAATTTATCAGCCAACACAGACCCCACCAAGCGAAGACCCCGTAACCTCATTTTTAAACTACAATCCTAAACCAACTGCAAGAGGTAGTTTGCCAGGTTAGTTTAGTCTGACGTCATGGTAAGAAAACCCACTCGCAAAAATTACATGATGCGCCATTTCAAATACAATTGATTGTGGTTTTCAAACCACATACGCGAAAATACGAGTGGTTTGGATAACCATAACCATGGTATAAGTAGTTTAATATGAAAAATTCGCCTTTAATGTTATGATGTTTTTACTCTGCGCGCATTTAGCTGGCGAACGACTAAACCAGTGGCGCACCCAGGAATTGACTTTGGGGGGGGGCGGGTGTTTTTAAGGATAAATAATACAAAACACTAATTTTGAGGTAAAAATGTGACCATAACCAGGCTTCTTCTCGAGGGGGGGGGAGGTTAAGCCCCCTCGTTGCGCCACTGACTAAACCGATTTCGATGCGGAAGTGTTCTTAGCTACGGTGGATGAAAATAGCAATGGCGTAGCCAGAAATCGAACTGGTAGGGGTTTCATCATTTCATAAAAATCAACTACCTACCTATGTCAAATTTTTAAAAATTAGATAGGTGTCTATTGCTTGAACTCTTGAACAACTAATAGGTGTTGAGTTAGTTTATACGAAACAAAGATACTTATTGCAAATTTTTTTCAGAATTAAAATGCCTTCATCGAAAACATGATTTTAGTAACTGTCTGCAGATAACTAAAGCTTGGTTTTTTTCGTTACCGATGCAAAAAAAACTTTTTTTTTGATCACGGATTTCTGTCGTTTTTTACCCAAAATTAAAGAGAAATAGCGGAATATAGTAATATTGAAAGAATCTAATTATTCTTGCCTAAAAATTAAGTCATTTCCGCCAGATTTCACCAAAGGCGTTTTCTCGCGTTGAAATTGTTTAAAATGTTTTTAAAAAGTTTGAAACATTTGTTTTCTCGCGTTGCAACGGTGACGTCACATCGAAACGGGTTAAAAATATTTTGAAACGGAATCCACCTAGTTTCAAAACTGACGCGTGCGTAGAAGATACGTCAAAATTCTACATTCTTGTTTTAACCGATTTTTTTTTGTTATTGCTTGAAAATGTATGAAAAATCGTATTCTAGATATCTTGTTGGCCATTCTTCATGGTATCCATGTGGTCTTATATGATTTTCTGGGCTTAAAAGAACAGTAAATAAAAAAACTTCACTATCCATGTAGCTTCCATTGCTTGCCATCCATGCTACTAAAACGGGTCGTACAGTCGAAGGTTTTGTTAGATAAACCAGTAGTTGATCCGTTTTAATTTTAAACACCAAAAAAATAAACAGAAAAACGAAAAAAAAGTGAGGTTACACTAAACTACGTCAGCGTTTTGAACTACTCATTTTTTCTCGGTTCTAAATGATGACGTCACATCTAAATAGTTTCAAATAATATTTCAAAATAATTTCAACGCGAGAAAACGTCTCAAGTATTTGCGAAAAAATCATTTAAAAACATCGTCAAAATATCAAACTGTCAAAGATTAAAATGTCGCAACAATAAACGTCACCGAGTAAAGAAGGCACATCGTTATGGAAACCGCATTGTTATTTCATTTATCAGCCGCCTTGATTTATAGTGTAAAGATGCTGTGTTGCGAGAAGTGCTTTTCGTTCGAGATTTTTAAAAGTATTTTTCTGTTTTTCTTCGATCTTTTGATAAAGGTATTAAAAAAATAGTGTTAACAACTCGCGGCTAAACTGTGCTTTTTTTACTTGCGTTTTTAAATACCTCGCTGCGCTCGTTATTTAAACCAACGATTGTAAAAAAAGCACTATTTTAGCCATTAGTTCTTAAAACTACTATTTTACGCGTCTCAAATGTTGTGGACAAAAAAATTGCTTAAAATTAAACAATTTCTAATATTGGTATAGCGCCGCAGGGGAAAAGTGACAAAAAGAACAAAAAATTCTTTAAAACTTTTGATCTCTTACATTTTTTGCAAAATATTTTAAAAAAAGTAGATTGGGTTAGATGCCAAGGGGTGGGTTGCGGTGGTAAATATAGATTTGTTACCAAATCATACGACGCAGATCAAAATTTTAAGAAAAATTATACTAATAATACCATTTGTTAGACGTTTTGCATGCTGATAAAAATTCCTTAGAATTAAACTACAATTATAACAATTAATGACCTCATAGCACCGCAGACAAAATGTTTAAAATTTAAGACATCACATCAAACACACGTCACAAACTTGAGTAAAGCGTCAAAAAAGTGGGGGAGCTATATATTTCCCAACCCCTCCCCTGGCTACGCCACTGAAAATAGGCTAAGTAGTTCCAGAGATAACATGAGATAAAGGGAAAAATCTAATCGCTGGTGTAACTTATGAACCATTGATCCGATTATGCTGAAATTTGGTGTGTAAATGTAGACTAGGTTCTAGTTTATTTTAGTCGTGTCGGGTAAATAAAATAATTTCAAGGGTAGTAGTTAGAAAAAATTCGCATTCTTGTCGGGGCCCATAAAAACCTTTCTTTCTGCTTTTTTGTATTTTGTTTAGAACAAACTGTATTGCCAATTTTTTTAAAATAAAAATGCCGTATCTACCGATCCGTCAAAATTGCAATGAAATTCTTATATGCAGAACAATAGCTTTTAAAAGATAATAATTGCATATTTAATATATACCGAAAGGACGAATAAATTAAAATATATTTAGCCTTTCTGCAGTTGTTTTACACTCATTTAACATCAATGTTTCGCTTATAATAAAGCTATTTAGCAGTTTTCCAATTATTTTTTATTAGTTTAGACATTCCTCTTTTGTGTTTGGACAAAAATAATGGGATATTTTTTGTATTACTATTTTATATTTTTTTAAATTAAAAATTTTTTACAATAGGCAGTTATATGAGAGTTCGCCCGGTGGTAGAAACAGGGGGGGGATCAGATAAAAACTATTTGATTTTTTATAACTTTATCAAAAACAGGATTTTGCTCACTGTCCGAAAATGAAAAACTTTTTTGACTACCCATGTGCAACATAAAATTGTTCAGGGGTGCAGGCTACAGAGAACCCAACAGCACGTCTATTGGATTTTTCTAGAGTAGTGAAAAAACACGCGAGCAGACTTTCCGCTGTGAATCCCAGCAAACACAAATCGTCGGCATTGAATCGGGCCAATGTCGACAACATCGGCAGTGTGTCGGCATCGGCGACTACACGCTGGCCCGATGTTGGACAGATTGCGATTTTCAGTTTTCGGTCAATAATCGGCAACTGACGGAGGTCCACATTAGTACAGTCGACTTTATGCCGACACAACTTTAGGACCGACGATTGTCCGATTGGAACTTTGTTTAATTGGTCGAAAATCGGCAACTGACGATGGTCCGATTTACTATAGTCGACTTTATGCCGACACCTACTTTATCTGCTTTAGGGCCGTCGACGGTCCGATTGGAACTTTGTTTAATCGGACGAGAATCTGCAACTGACGATGGCCCGATTTACTATAGTCGACATTATGCAACGCTAACCCTATCTACTTTAGGGCCGATGATGGTCCGATTGGAACTTTGTTTAATCGGTCGAAAATCGGCAACTGACGATGGCCCGATTTACTATAGTCGACTTTATGCCGACGCCAACCTTATCTGCTTTAGGGCCGATGATGGTCCGATTGGAACTTCGTTTAATCGGTCGAGAATCGGCAACTCTTGATGGCCCGATTTACTATAGTCGACTTTATGCCGACGACCACTTTATCTGCTTTAGAGCCGATGATGGTCCGATTGGAACTTTGTTGGATTGGTCAAGAATCGGCAACTAATGATAGTCCGATTTTCTATACACGACTTTATGCCGAAACGCACTCTATCTGCTTTAGGACCGACGATGGTCTGATCAGATTTTAGTTCGATTGGTCGATAACCGGCAACAGACGATGGTACGTCACTTCCTAGTATGTAGAGATGGCGCTAATGTCACTATGTTCCCTGTACTGTAGTGGAAGATAATATTATATATATATAATGAGCAAAGATATTTCCAAACTAGAATGCGGACTTGACAAGATGGTGGTACTTCTCTACAAGAATCACCTCTTCCGCCACTTAAACCACCCCGACTGGTTAAGCACCCGCATTATCGAAACTTTGTAGTTTGCCAATGCCGCAACGTGTCAAGCAAACACCGACGGACCTTCGTCAATCACCGACGTCGGCCCGGTTTGAGAGGCCGATGTGGGACCTTATTATCCACCCATTATCGGACCTTTGTGCTTTGCCATTGTCGGGCCGCTTTAGGTTACCACCGACGGACCTTCGTCAATCGCCGACGTTGGGTCGCTTTAGGAAACCAATGTCGGACTTGAATAGTTTACCGATGTCGGGCCGAGACCAGCTTGCCTACGTTAGACCGACCAAATTAAGCAGCTATATGGGCGGACGGTCGGTACCATGTGGTTAAACCATATCGGACCTTAATCGTACGGCGACGGTATGCCGATGTCAGCAAAAAGTAAAATTTACCATTGGTCCGACGGCGGGCTACAGTCTATCGTTGCGTCGGCAAACATATATTGGGCCTACTTCGCAAAGCGGACAAAAAATACTGCTGGTCCGATGTCGCAAATCGACGTCAATCGACATCGGGCCGACGAAGGCCCGAGGGAACCGAGTTTGCTGGGTCGGTTTGAGTCAAGGCCGCATTTGTTATGGGCTTGATATTTAAAATAATTTTTTAGCATTTTTAATACAATCTAAAGTAATTGTTTCCTATTTCAAAAATTACATTGAAGAAGATGATGTGTTTTTAGGGAAAGCAGTACTTTCCTTGCGTCCATAGCCCGTACCCCGCCAAAAAATACGCACTTAAAATATCAATACTGACTTCGTATGTATATGTATGTTTTTTGCAGAGAGAAAAAGTACACCTGTGTCCAGCACTTTATGGGTGAATCACTTTCCTGCACTTTGCATGCATACATCTTAAAACTTTTAAAGACGACAAAAATAAAACTTTTAAAGCGTAGTTCCTCCTTTAATGACCAACAATAAGTTATTTGTGGTCGCTAAAAACATAACAATTACATTAGTAGACCAATAATTACTTTTTTGTAGTTTTTCCGTAACGTAAACTGGATGGGTATTAAGATTGGGTGCATTTTCCGAATAGTCTTAGAATAATATAGATTTGCGTGTTTGAAGTTGTAGCTAACTCCTCCCTTGCCCCACCTGTCAGCGATTTCAATCCCGAGGAACAATTTGTCGACGTTTCAACGTTACCGAAGGCGACTTAACGTTGCGTAAAAACGGCGGTATAAACCTTTTAGCAACTGACTTTTGCACCAATTTGGCAGAGATTTTTTGAGTTTTGTTGACGTTGCCCTCTGGATAATATTTTTATTAATATAATTGATTTGAAATCAAGTCTTCCACGTCTGCAACCACAAACGGACTAATTTCCAAACACATTTATTCTTCTTCTTCAAGTGCCATGCTCTCTTCGAAAGTTGGCTATCATCAGCGTGATCTGTACCATTTAGCAGTTTGAGCCATGATACGACCCGGACCTCTTCTGCCTTCAATTTTGACTTCTATTATCAATTTTAAAAGTTTATATTTGTCATTTCTCAAAATATGGCCAAAATATTTAAGTTTTCGTTTTTTGATGGTAAATAAAACTTCAACATCTTTATTTATTCTGAGCAGAACACCCACATCAGTTACTCGGTCCATCCAACATATCATTAGTATTCTACGATAACACCACATCTCGAATGCCTCCAACTTTTTGCACATAGCCTCAGTCAGTGTCCATACTTCCATGCCATAATATATAATGCTAAAAACATAATACCGAAGGACAAGAATTCGGAGAGTGGTATTAAGATCGCGACTAAACAACACGGATTTCATCAACTTCTTGCATGTTGTCCCAGTTCTCATTGTATGAATTCACGCGTTCGATTTGCTGCCCATTTACTTCTAAAATGCCTCGCATGTTCTTTTCCTTGGATATGACCATCAATTTTGTTTTTCCAACATTTAAGTTAAGCCCGAGTTGCGAACTTTTGGCAGCAATTTGATTGGACAACTCTTGCAGGCCTTCCAGCGTATCTGCTATTATGACAGTGTCGTCGGCATATCGTATGTTTTTGATTTTTATGCACTGGCGCACCGATGAGGCGGGGTTTGGGGTTAAAACCCCCCCGAGAAGCTTGGTTATGGTCACATTTTTAATTAAAATTTTATTAATCCTTAAACCCCTTCCCCCCCCCCCCGAAGTCAATTCCTGGATGCGCCAGTGCTTTATGCTGTTTATGGTCAAACCCTCATCGCAGTTATGAATTGCATCCTCTATTATTTTGTTACTGTAGATATTAAACAACAGCGGAGACAATATACAACCTTGGCGTACTCCTCTTCTTATTTGGACCTCTTCGGATAGTTAGTCATCAACCTTTATTTGAGCAGTCTGATTTCAGTATAGATTAGCGATTATCCAACCAACCAACTTCTTTTAGCGACTCTATGAGCTTTTCCTGTTGGACTCGATCAAATGCTTTCTCGTAATCTATGAAATAGGCATATACTGACACCGACACATCCCTAGACCGCTGAACTAAGACTTGAATGCCAAACAAGGCCTGTCTTGTTCCGAACCAACCACGAAATCCAAACTGCGTGTCGCCCATAAAGGATTCGCATTTCCCTTAAATTATTTTTTTGGATAATCTTTACAAATATTTTTAACATATGGCTCATTAGGCTGATTAGGCGGTAATCACTACACTTCTTTGATGAATGTTTTTTAGGCAGCGGAAAAGGTTGATTTTATAAATCAAGTTAAAATGTTTGACCAGCGTATTTAGTCATTTATTAATAATTCTAAAACACGTAGCTAGGTAACTAATAGTTAACTTATAACACTAAATTTACCATCGAACCTTAGTTTTCCTTCCTATTTTTTTGTTTAATTACTGAAAATTTTAAAAATGCTGCAAAATCATCAAAATTCAGCAAAAAAACAATATTTTTTTTAACGATTTACACAAATGGCGTAGCGGCGCAAATCAGGAAAAGAAAACAGTATGGCTACATTAATCAATTCTTGGTTTACTGAAAAACCTAACCATTTTGGGACTAAGGAGGTGTCCTCTATAGTTGTCAGATACAGTTATATTTTGAAAGAACGTAAATTAATTAACTCTAGTTAATTATATGAACGTTTTGGCGTCGTTCGATGCGGTCGTTGAAAACCCCACAATATTCCAGTAAAAATAAACGTTGTTAGAGGATTTCCAAATTTACCCTAGTTAATAACAACGGCGTGGCGTTGTTTCCCGTCCATCATAGCGGCGGTTGCACAAATGACTAGTTTTTGTACTTTATGCAACGTTAATTTTCGTGTTAAATTGTTACTTGGGATGCCTATCCTTCAACCACTCTCGCGCTCCATTCCGCCCGTCAAACCCTTCCAACCAATCTAGTGCCAGAGGTTCTTCCCGTTTTTTTTTGCATTAAATGGTCATACCTTTTGTTTCTGTAAACCGATTTGGATGAAATAAAGCCTATGTCCGACCCAGGAGTCCATGTAATCCAAAATTCCGACACCAAACATTTAAAAAAAAATCAACGGAAATGCGGTCTATCTCAGTGACGCACCCAGAAATTGAAAATAAAAAATACTTAATTTAAAGTAAAAATGTGACCATAACTAGGCTTCCGGGGGGGGGAGGTGCGCGCGCCACTATCTAGATATTTATTATATGTATAGATAAATGTACAGTTTTACAGTTTTATTTCTGACTGATTCTCTTTCAGTATTCCATGTAATTTTCCAAGTGAATATTTCCACACTAATCGTATTCCAATGGAAATATACTTAGGTACTCGAAAAGGCCTCTATTTTGTTTAAAAATAAACGCCCTGTGTTACGTTAAATAAAATGCCCAACAAAAATTCTTTTGCATTCTCTTTATGATTTTTCTTAGTCTAAACCCAGTACTTTACCTTTTACTTTACCGTTCGTTACTTTACTAAACATTTTCCATGGATTAAAAAGAGAATGGTGGAGGGTACCAAAGTTAAATAATGTTTTTCTAATGAGACAGTTTTAAGTCATTTGTGTTGTACTTGCTAAGTGTACAATAAGTAGGTACCTAATTATATTGCAAAAGTAATAGGATTTAACAGTCGAGGGAAGAAAGACTTCCTTCTTGCTCTTCCTTTGTTTTTTAGTGTGTTTAAAATTAAATTGCTGATTTATTGTTTGCCACATATTCGTACGGGGGGTTGCAGTTAAAGGGATGCACCTGGATTTGCTCAAAAACTGATCAAAATTTTTAAATATTCCAAGCCCGTTGATTTTATTTTTACATTTTGGCTTTATTGGAATTTTTGTAGAAGGCTTCCTCTTCAAGGGGTGAGCTCCATCCATGAAAAAGTGGGTCAAATTTTAAAATTTCTTGTATATTCTTCTGGATTGGCATACACTCATAGGAGGGGTAAAATTTGCCGATACAATTTGAACCAGTTTGTAAAGACATTTACTTACGACCAAGCCATAATACAAATTTAACGAGCGTCCCAACATGACTGTAATGGACCATTTACGTTCCTAGGATAATAATGAAGCTCAGACGTTAACCACCCCAAGTAACACAAGGTGCTGAAAAACTTTTGGAAAAACGTTGCGACAGCAAAACTCCTCTACTATTGTGTTTTTGCTGTTGTCTGCCACAACGTCTTGAAGATGTTGATAAAACGTCGCCTAACTCAACCGATATAGCTTTTTCAGTTAAATTAATAAAAAAATTATAGAATTTTTGATTTTATTTTGGAAAAATATAATAATGTTTTCTTTTAAGATTGTATTCGTGTAATGGCCGCCATGGAAACTAACAACGCGATCTAACTCGACAGCTGATATTGCTGTACTTTAGCAAATAATGTTTTTTTTTCCACTATTTTTTCTACTTAATATAAATAAGGGGCGGGGATTTGTTCGCGAAGCAAGCCGAAAGAACCCGACGGCTAAAATGACTTTGTTTTTTTACAACTTCCTGCACAGAAAGCGTATTATTTTAGAAACCACCCGAAAAAACCCGACAGCTAAACTTGCTGTATTATAGTCAAAAATATTATTTGCTGTCTTTACAACTGTATTCCTCCAATTTAGTTTTTATTGGTGTCAGAACTGACTTAAAAAGCTACAAAGTTTGGCTTTAATGTATAGCCAACATTCTGCATATTTTTCTGCCCAAAGTATAGTATTTTTGAGCAAAGTTTAATAAATACTTTTGCTTTTAATACCAGTATGGTCATCAAAATGGGCTGCGCTTACATTATGAAAGGCACAAGTATTACAAAAACTAAGCAAGCTAATTTACAACCAAAAAGGTGCTGACAAAACGTTTTCACAGCTTTACTTTGGTTGTACCCAAATGTTTATAATGTTTTTTTTTATTCCCTGTAATGAACTACTTAAGTTGGTTAGGAATAAATACTTATTACAACTTAACAAAAAAAAATATGTATAATGAATTACTTTTTGCCTAATATTTTATATTCATACTGGTTGATAAATAAACAATATTTTTTAAATGACCTACACAAAGATATTTTGAATCTTTATACCAAGAAAACTTTTTTTATACTTACTTGACTTGAAAAAAAAAATTGGTGATTTTTAAGACCTTTTTAATTCGTCATATTGAGACGTTTTAGAAACATCTGTATTAATACGTCTTATTGACGCTATAAAATGTAACGTCAAATTCACGTCGATAAAATGACGTTAAATTTCGAGAGAAACCCACGTGATTTTCACGTTAAAAACAAGTCACAAAATAGACGTCATAGTGATAAATTTTGACGTCTATTCGAGGTATAATTTACGTCTTTTGATTGCCTGGGAATTGACGCAAACATGTGAATTATTTTTCTATATTTTTAAAACAATAAATATTTATTAAACGTAAATAAATCCAATATAATTTTAGTTCCTAACCAAGAATAAGTTCCGTTAAATTGACATATTACGCATTTTTAAGAAAAAAAACCTTTTTTTTTAAAGATATTTGAAAAGTCCGTTAGTAATCTTATTTTTTTTTGACGTTTTAGATAGAATGTCATTGAATTGATATTTTTAATATTCTGATATTTATATGATGACATTTTCATT
This sequence comes from Oxystoma pomonae, assembly GCA_963921995.1. Classification (NCBI taxonomy): domain Eukaryota; kingdom Metazoa; phylum Arthropoda; class Insecta; order Coleoptera; family Brentidae; genus Oxystoma; species Oxystoma pomonae. Next base: position 5,703,129 of record OY998170.1, read on the forward strand.
GGTCGTAGGGAAGGTATAGTATACGCCCTACAAGCATTTGGACGTTATATTACGTTATGGTCACGTAGGGTAAGAAATACCTGACGTCGGCTCCGACGTCCATCAGTCTTCCTGAGGACTCGATTTAGCACCTAAGTGGGGAATCAAAATTCGAGTCGTTTCGACGTCGGGTGCTGCACAGTGTTTTGGTCAAATATTACGTCAAATTACGTAGACCCACGACCCAAAGTTTTAATGTGCACACCAAGTTTAAACTTATTAGGTAAAAGTTTTATATTTCTAAACAAACACATCTCAATGAACTGTGGATGACAATAATTATTATCTTAGTTATTGTAGGTAACTGAAAAAAGTTAGTTTTACACATTCTTTGGATCCAAATCTTCCAACGAAGGTCAGTTTACTGATAAATAGAATTAAAATAGACATTAAAAAAACAGAAACCCACAAAAATAATTCAAAAATATTAAGAAATTAATTTCGAAAAAAATTAACCTAAAAATAAAATCTTTATAAGGATGCCCGTTTCTTATAGTAAAACATTATAGCCATTTAAAAAATGCATTTTAGTTGCCAACAAATGAGTTGATTTACATATCAAGCCTTCAAAATGAAAAAATAAAATGTTCTGTTGTAATGGCGCATCGATGCTAAACGTTTAAAATGGCGTTTCGGGCGCCGACCAAATTTGTAATGATTATTTACCTATTCGGACAAGAACACCTCCTGCGACGTCGCCTTGTAGAACGACCCGACCTAGAATATTGTAGTATAATTGTAGGTCACGCACCCACGTCGGTGGACCTCGGAATAGTTACATTTAATAAATAAAAGATTTTTTTAATTTGTTCCTTTTATATTTTTTTAAAACTTTCTCGTTCTTTCTTAACTTTTTTTCCAATTTTTTAATTTTGCCGCTTTTTTTAAACTTTTTTGTTATCAAACTTTTTTGATTATTTTCCATTTTTTTTTAAAACTGTTTCGATCCCAACCCAAACAATTTTTTTAACATATTTTTTGTTTTCTTATTTTTTTTTAATTCTTTCAATTTTTTTAAAATTTCGTTTTCGTACCCAACTTCTTTTCAATTTACGTTTTTTATATTTTCGATTTTTTCAACTTTTTTTTATATTAATTTTTAAATCTCAACACACTGCCGGATTCCGGCCTGTCGCACTGTTATGGGTCATGAGCCTCGATCGCCTAGTGGATTTCGTGCTGAGCGGTTGTCGCTCTGCTCAGTTCAGTCACCAAAGATGGCTGCCTCCGAGCTCTCTGTGGAGCAAATTTACGCGTTTTTTAAGGAAAATAACGGGAAAGTGAAAAATCGGGACGCTGTGCGGTATTTTAAACGTTATTTGACGGATCCTGCATCTAAAGGTATGTGAAAATCCAGGAGTTTTAGCCGTATTTTGGCCTAAATGGACCTTTGTTTACCTTTCTGCATAGGTCGACAACCTGTTGCATTTTGTGTTTATCTGCCTATTTCCAATAGTTTTTCCATTGTTTTCGACTTGATTTTGCTTGTAAACGATGAAAAATTGTTTAAACAATGTGCCGGCAAGTTATTTACACAGTTTTTAGTTAAATTACCATACAGTTTTAAAGAAAAGGCTGGGTTTTTTTAAAATGTAGGTTAGATTTGTTATGATCAATGGGCCTGAAAGATCCAGTTATAGATTTGAAAGGCTCTCCCAATCGTTGACGCTCCTATTTAGCATAAAGCACTGTGGATCTCAAAACTGCAATCAAAACCATAGCCGCTGGCCAAATCTTAAATTCACATTATTAATTTATAATTACTCATGCCAGGTCTTGCTGCTGAATTTTCAATTCATTTTTAACAGCTGTTTTTCTTTGTTCCAGATAAAAATCGCACCAAATTCAAACAGTATGTGAATCTTCTTGCTCATACCAAAAATGAAGATGGAGAAAAAGTTCTTATTCTAAAGACAAAATATCATAATTCATTAGATGTAGCACCTTCACCCTTGGCATCACCCTTAGGATCTTCAGAAGGGCGATTTGCTGGTAATGTGGTCTCGCCTCAGTTTGACCCATGGAATGCAGTAGGAATACCAGCTGCCCCGTTGACAGAAATTAATAGTAATGTGGTGGCACTGCCCATTTATGGAGAGGTGTCGCCAATCAGTACACCTAATCGGTAAGTAGCAACCTTTTTTTACAACTTTTATCCAGTAAACCTTAGGGTCATTCCATATCAAATCAACCAAAAAATCACAAAAATTTTACGCGACCAATTCCAATTTTGATGATTTTTGGTATATATTTTCTTCTTACCATAAAAGTTGAAAATGCAAATTTTTAGATTTTTTTGATTCGTAGTTTTTTTTTTTTAATTTTTCAAAATAAAAAAGTCAGCATTTTGACCTTAACAAGAATGTACAAAACTAGCAATATCTCGAGAACCACTTACACTAGGAAAGTAATAAATGGCTCATTTTAAAGTCATTTTGAAGCTCTTTTTTATGAAATATCACAACATAATTTTAACAAAAAAAAAAATTGAAAATAAAAAATTGAAAAAAAAAATTGAAAAATTCAAAAAGGCTATTTTTAATTTTTTTGAAAAAAATATATAATTTTGGTCAAAGTGTTACTTAATTATCCACAAAATTTTATGATGGAGAAATGATGGGTTCAATGTCAAAAAAAATATCAAAAATATTGAGTACATTAAAAATCATGCATTTAAAAAAATAAATATATTTTAGGAGCACCAATAGTGCACTGGATATTAAAATAAATAAATTTGTTGGATGGATACAGGTTTTAAAAAATACCCAGAGGCTTTATCTACAAATTATTTTATTTTAAACTCGCAAAAGAAATAAACAAACTTTTCTACTTCGTTGATAAAAATTAGACAGAAAACACTAAGACTAACTATATACCTTAAATTTATTTTTTTAACTTTCTTTTAAGAATTTCTGATGAATCTGACATTTCTTTTTTGCTGACATTGTAAGTTCTGCCAGTAGCAGTGTTGGGTTCAACTTTTTTTATAAGATTTTCTGGTTTAATAATTAAAATATCTTGAGGTGTTGGGTAAAAAAATGATGAGGCAGGTCCTCGTGGATGAAGAAAGCTTACTTTCAGTTCTCCGCTCTCATTATTTTTCCCCAAGACACAAGCCAGCCACCAAGCACTGTCATATTCTACAGTGACAAACCCTGACTCGATATTTTGCAAAATAATGCTTCCACCTTTAAAAAGATTATGTGTTTCGACCTCTAAGCATGTAGAAAACTGTTTTGCCAAAAACGTGCTTTCTGTAAGAGGAATTACAGCATGAATTTTTTGTGTCCCCGGTATTGTTAAGACTTCCGCAAATCTTTTATTCAAAATTATTTCATGATTTGTATAATCTGCTTCTGTGCAATATTTAAAATCAATGCCAGATATGTTTTCTTCACACCAAGTAAACAATTGTAGAGGTGTCATTATTTGATTGTCATAGGGCCTCTGCAAACTGGCTTTGGCAGCAAGTCTTTTAACAGTTCCTCCCAAGCCATCGCAGGCACTTTTGCCATGCGAGGTGGCAAAATAATGCCACTCTGCTTCAACACCAAAATCTTTTTTATGCAGGCATATATTCAGAAAATTTTTTTTGTTTTTGTACTGTGCAGCACATCCATCCGAAAAATAAAAAATTTTGTTAAGTCCTGGTATTTTGATTTTTAAATCAGGCATTAATTTTTTTTAAAATAAATGAAATGCAATTGTATTATGTGTCAAGCTTTCCGAAATAAACACATAATTCAGGTTGTGCAGTTTACCATCACTTAGAAAATAAATGGCAAAAGGGTGGAGGGTTGCCTGGCTGTTATTCCAATGATAAGACTGGACTTCATCTTGCATAACAAAGGAATAATTTTCCGCAAAGTCGCAAGTGATCAAAGACTCTCCAGGTTTAAGGTTAATTTTTATTTCATTGTATCTATCTTTTTGCATTTTTGCAATAAAAGAATGTGATTTAAGTTTTACAAGATCATCAGTAAATTCCTGGACAAAATCATCACTTTTCTTAACAACGGTTTCCATAGTACACCTATCTACTGAGACCCACTTTTTAAATGAGACCTCATCAATTAATTCTTCCTCAAATTTTTCTATTAACGTATTTTTAAACTGTTCTACTCCAGGACATTGCTTGCATCTATTGCTTAAAAAACAGTCCACTGAAGGTGGATTACACATTAGTTTATAAAGGCAATCATGATAAGATATTGCAAGAGGCCTGTTATTTTCATCATATAGCTTATTTAATTTGGAGCCATTGAGCATTAGTTTTATATTTTGATGTATAGTACATACACATACAGTATGAGTCCCACTTTTTCCTGCCAGTATACAGTTTTTGGGTCGCAGTTCACAAAATTTTGAAAACCCAATTTTTTCATTGGGGTACTCAGTTTTAAACAATGCATAAATTTCTTTTAAATTAGCTAAGACTAATTTTTCAGCTCCATATTTTCTGATAACAACATAATCTTTTTTACCTGGCATGGTCCTGCTAATGTCATCCCTTTGGTAAAAATCTACCACTATTTGGGCCACTCTATCACTAAGGGTCTTTCCCGGTTTGGGGTTAGGAGAACATAATATCCCATTGTCCTTAACTAACTGTTTTACAGCTCTGGCCAAATATTGAGAAACTCCAAATTCTTCTTCAATCTTCTTTCTACTCCAACTTTGAGGTAAACATGATAAAACTAGTATTTTCTCACTCCTCTTTTCGGTTTTTAAAAATTTGTCCTTTAACTGCTTAATCATTTCACTTTCGTCACTCTGGCATTCCTTTACTAGCGTTGAATCTGATTCCTTTGTAAATGCTTTCGCAAATGTATGCTGTACAATATCAATTTTTTCTTTGTATACATTTTTTCTTTTAATCGGCGACACACCAAGAAGCTCCAATGACTTGTTTAAAAGAGTAAATGATTCAGCAGGATCTTGAAAATCTGGATCATTTTCTGGAACTTGACTGGGTCTAAAAAAATTTAAAAAGTTAGTTTTTTATAAGAACTTAAAAAGGGGGTAACAGCTGACCCAAAATGTGTACATAATGCCAAGAAATTTGTGCATAATGTCTGTATTCTCAAAATGCCATGCAAAATAATGCCATGAGATTTTTCCACTCCGTACTTGACGCAATTGGTTTAGTTTATTAATTTTATATTAAAAAATACTATTTGTTACTTACCCTGCCTCATCTTCTTCAGATGCCTTAAACTCCTTTGAAAGCTTTAGTCTACAACCATCACAGATTTTCATTCCCATTTTGACATTTTTGTAACTGCACATCCACTTGGTCACATTTCTTAATTTCCCAAAATGCTTGATTTTTAACTCTAGTGGATCACAGCACTTTACTTTATATTTAGTCCATCCACTTGCCTCACCCATAGTTGAAACTTTTAAAATTACACAGAGATGACTTCTGATAAACCTTCAGTCGAACTATTATGTATTGATTATTTGGAGCTGTATCAGGAAGATACTTGCCAAAAATTTAAAATCAATTTATGCAGGAATTTTCATGTCAGCAAATCCCCACAATGTACCTAAACAGACCAATAAAATGAAGGAGGTGTGTCCTTAATGTTAAACAGGAATAAACAGGCAGTATTTCACAAAAGTATTGGCAGGTTTATACAGGCATATTTTCCTAAGAATTGGAACATCCAATAGTACGTCTCTGGTGGAAAAGAGGTTTTGTAAGTAAATATTACAATGGGGGGCAATGTTAATCTGATTACTGATACAGAATGAAACGTAGGATATAATTTTTTATTAAATAAAATATTGTTAAATATTTTTATAATATCGCTTTAAACCCCATTATATTCTTCTAATTACCAAAATGCATTGTCTATTTATAGGCGATTTTTCATGCATGTGACATTTTTAATAAATTTTTTCACATTGAACCCATGATTTGTCCATCTCAAAATTTTGTGAATAGTTTAATAACACTTTAAAGAAAATAATATAATTTTTTGAAAAAAATTAAAAATGGCCTTTTTGAAATTTTTCAAAAAAAAAAATCAAAAATTTTTTTTTTATTTTTTTTTTCAATATATGTTATGCAATATTCTCATATGAAAGATCTTTATAAGAGCTTTAAAATGAACCTTCACCTACTTTTCTATTATAAGTGGTTCTTTGGATATTCCTAATTTTGTGCGCACATGTTAAGGACAAATAAGTGACTTTTTCGATTTTCAAAAATTAATTCAAAATAAACAACTGGTCAAAAAAGTCTGAAATTTTGGATTTTCCAGTTTTTTGGTAGGAAAAACATATATACTAAAAATCATCAACATCGGAGATGGTGTGGTAAAATACCCTGGTTGACTTGATATGGACTGACCCCTTATAAAAATTATTAAACTGATAATGGACACCAAAATTGTTATTACATATCTAAAATTGCTAATGGTAAATTTTTTTACTAAATTGAAAACCTGTTTCGGTGAGTCACACTTATGGATATAAATGATAAAACATCATTCTTATATTTTTATTAATGTTTTTCTATTAAACCAAGGATCTCAAAAATTCTTTTAAAAAATAGGTATTGCATTTTTGTTTTAAAACATTGAAAAGTTACAAGTGCTCTATATTAGGTTATTTTTAATTTATCCACTAGGTCCTCCCCAGCCAGACAACCTCCCCCTTACCGACACCCTCCACCTGCACCCATGTCACCAAGCAACTCATCATTGGACAATATATCGTTGGGTTCCACAAGCACTCTGAGCAGTTTGACCTCTGGCGAACCTTCTAAAAAAAGTGAAGGTGAACCTCCACAAGCACCACCAAGAAGGAGGGACAGTGAGAAATCAAGGAGTTTGAGTATGGAGGAAAACAGGGGTAAGTAGTATTTATTATCTATTTAAAAGGTCTTCATGTGGCTTTTTGGGATGCTAAAGTAGTTGTTTTAATACTATTTTTTCGGACTTTAAATTCTAGATACACTTAGTGTGTACAGCAGAAGATAGCTGCAGGTCTGATGTATTTAAATTTTGCTAATGGCAATGCTTATTGTAACTAATTTTGACATTTTCCAATGTCATGTTATATCTTTTCACAACATAAACAATATCATAAGTGAACTGATAATATATTTGAACTATTCTAATTTTAAGGTTACTATAGCATTATATAACATTAAAACATCTTTAAAAATTAAAAAAAAAATAATATTACAAAGCTCATTATGGATGAAACACGTTCACTATTATGCTTTTCTTCACTTAGTTTTATTTTCTTAGCTGGAACCTGACATTTTAGCCTAGAGCGACTTTGTCTGCAAATTGCTGTGTGTAATCCAGGCAAACTTACTTACCTCTCAGTTTGGTTATAAAACTGGCGGGGACAGTAGGCTAAAGGAGACTGAAGAAGTAGGAGTGAACTGGCTTTTTAGTTGAGAACAGTGTTGCTGAGTTCTGAGGTTCATAATACACCATATAAGATCAGCCTACGCATTTATGTGGTGCCAAGTGTAGCTGTGAGGTCCAATAAGTGATGGTCATGAAATTAACTCTGTGTTTCCGACTTCCATTGTCTATATTTTATTTATACAGTGTATAAAATGTGTGTAAATAAAATATAGACAATGGAAGTCCAAAACACAGAGTTAATTTCAAACACATCATTGTCTCAAACTTTCAAACAAGAGATGGTCATCTTCCACAAAATTAGTTTTTTAATAAATATGAATGGTGTTTTTTTTTTAAATCAAACTGCTTTTCATGTAATGTCTCATTTTTCATTTCAAAGAGATGTCAAGAAATTTGAGGTATGATGACAAATATAATCGGGTGTAACTTCTGAACTGTTTATCCGATTATGATGAAATTTGGTGTGTAGATGTAGACTAGGCCCTAGTTTATTGGGGGTAGTTTTTATAAAAATTGTCAGGGGTTTTAAAAGTTTTTAATTTTCCTTGTTCCAGGAAACAACACTATGCAGGATGCCGCTACCACTCCAGTTAGTGTCAGAGAAAGAACGCAGAAGTTTAACAGAATGGCATCGACAGAAGAAGAGAGCGCCTCGAAAATGCCCAAGTCTGCTGAAAAAGACAGGAACAAGTCGGGAAATTGGGTGAGTTTTAAAATATGTTTTTTCCAGTGCAGTATTTATTATCTCGTGTTTGACTGCGAGCAAGATATGATTTAGGCAGTTGATTAGTAAGAAGTTGAAAGTATAGTACAGTTCCAAACTTCTCCCAAAACAAAGGCCTATGTATCTGCAATCGTGATCAGGTGAATACTATGACGATTGCAGATACATAAGCATTCAAAACACTGTGAAACAGTAAAAATAAAAACCATGGAAGTTTGAAACTCTAGTTTAGTCTTAAATTCAATATTGTCTACCCACCTTCAAACTACAGTTAGTAAGAAGGTGTTTAAACTTTTATTTTTGAGAATATTTTTTTTAATTTTTTCACTAGGAGCAAGGAAATGCGCTTTAGGCAGTGAATTAGTAAGAAGTTATTACTTATTTGTTTGTTTTTGTGTATGCATGAAAAGATAGGGTGGGACCTGGATTGACATTTCGCACAATAACAGCTGTTAAATGACATTATTTTTGAAAATCGCCTGCAACGCCACAGGTCGACATCTAGTAAAGCTAAGGTTATACAGGTAAATAAAAAAATAAGAATAATTAATAAAAATTATTAAACTAAACTGTATCATACTGTTTTCTTAAATAATATCTGCCAAAAACAAACCAAAAAATGCAAAAAATCCGAAAAACACCCATTTAAATGACAACATCAAATAAAAGTGAGGTTATGTGCGTCAATGGAGCATGCGCATTTTAGGACCGTCAAAAAACATTTTCAGATTTACGTGCTCTTTATGTGCTAATTCTGTGCCAAAAAAAATTTTGTGCTCAATCAGAAAGTATTTTTTTAAAACATTGAAAATGGGGAAGCTAGCTCGACGACAAGCCACACCACTCACCACCACAAATTAATACTTGACATCAAAATCGACAGCATGCGATTTTTATGCTCTTTATGTGCTTTTGAACTCACTAATCTCGACAGTCCGCACTGCAAATCTGCGGCAGATAGCGCTATTTGCTTTTTTATGCCAGGGGAGGTGTAGCTCGACATGTGCGTATTTGGGTCATTTCATAAAAAATTGTGAGCAATTTTTTTGGTCGTCCCTGAATATCCTTCATTTGATTTTTATTTCATTATAAGTTAATACCATACCCTTAGCTAAAAGAAGTGTGCCTATGTATCACCCAGATATTTGCCTGGTTTTTGAAAAATAATTAGAAAGTGACATGATAATGAGAAATGGGTGACATGGTAATGCCAAACTACACATGGTAATGCTTCTTTGTGTCACGGTAATGTTAATCACATTATTTTTAAACTGATATAAGGCAATTAGGCTTCACATGAAAACTTTATTAACAGACTAAAAACATATTTTTAGCTTAATTAAAATTAATGAACCAGATCAAAAACCAAGTTATCTATTTTTTTATATTCTGGAACATCAAAAAGTTGAGCAGAGCATGGAACTGGTGGAAAACACAACTTCATTATGATTTCAGCAGCAGGAATTGTTTGAATGTCCTGCTTTTCAGGCCAAAAAAATTTGTCTCCTTTTTGATCCATAAATTCGATTTTTAAGGAATCATTTTCTTTGCACAAAACAACACCTAAAACAATGAAAAAAAATTCACACCTTAAACTTTATTTTTCAAAAATTTTGATCACATCTAGAGAGGGAACATTATAGCCAGAGACTTGATCATTTACCACATTTTGGCTTACCTTGTTTATAGAATTTGTACTCAGTGCTCTAACTGAGAAATGCTCACAAGCACATCCTTTGCATAAGAGACATGTTAGTTTGTTTAAATATAAAATCCCATTTTGTCTATTCCATAACAGATTATGAACCCTTTAAAGGTTTCAAACAACTCAATATCTTTAACTTTATTGTTAATATTAGATATGTCACTTTCGGTTATTGTTTCCAAATAAATATTCTTTACATTGTCAACCATTACTTTTAAAAATTGGTCAAAATTTGGAATATCTTCATTTTCTGCTACTAAACGATCAGCGGTACTTTTTAGAGTAGCTCATACGCCATCTGGAGCACCCTTGCCGTGTCCAGCCTCACTGTATGACCAAGAAATATAATTTATTTTGCGGAAAAAGCGCCGGAATGTATTTTGCTATTAATGAAAACATCGTTTTATTCCTATACTGTGTACTTGTGCTATCTGAGAGAAAATATAATGTCTCTGTTATTAAGTTGTTGTTTAATACATTCTCCAAACACAGTTACACCAGCATCATTCAGGATAGTATCGACTTTTGTGTTGGGAGTTATGTCTTCCATAACTTCCATTTTTTCTGTGGACTTTTGTGTTGTTCCGTCTCTATGTTTCTTAATCTTACATGCAAAAGACGATTTTCCTTTTTTAATTTCTCAATTTTTTTAAAATTTAGTAGTTTAGATCGCAAATGGCTTACCCTGATCCGATTAATCTTCTTTTTTGCTAACATTTTGGGTATAGTTTCTTCACTGGTAGTAGTAGATGGCTCATTGCATGTATCAATAATATCTGGATTTTCTTAACTTTTTTTTATTTTCTCTATATGTTCTATTATTACTTTTCCATTTTTTTCTTTGTATCCATTGCTCTCTTTCGCTTAAATCCTTAATAAGCTTAATTTTTCCGTCACTTTTTCTTTTCAAATATCTTTCTTTCTCCATCTGTTTTTGTTTTTCATATCTTTCGGGATCACTTTGAATTTTCTTTCTACGTGCTCTTTCTCGCTGTGCTTAATTTATTTAATAATAGCTTATTCCCTATGGTTTTTAACCAATAAAAAATGCTTTTCAACTGTTTTACAATCACAGCATTTGTCCCTATCCTACATGGTAATGCTTAAAAATAATTTCATACCTTTAAAATGGCAATAAATTCATTTCTACCAGCACATAAGTTGATTTCATCTGTTACTTCCACTTAACCTTATAAAATATGTCTATGGGGGAATTCCCTACAACATGTGGGGTTTACCATACATGTGCAGTTTTGCCATAGTTAACAAATTTATCAGAGACATGATAATGACCCAATGAGCATTTTTGTCTATATAAAAGTTACAGCAAATAATATAAAACCTTCATAAAATAACCAAAAGTTATATTATTTAGTGTTGGTGATAATTTTATAACTCTCATATATCTCTTAAATGAGTAAAAAAGACTTGAAAAACAACTGTTCAACACCAGCTTATAAAAATGTATGGTACATAGTAATGGATACAAAAACAACATATAGATTTTATAAAACTTCCTTATGAGCCCTCAAGTATAGAGATTATTATAAAAAGGTTTTACAACTGTTCTAACAACACTACATAACAAATTAAAGGTTTTTATGGATTTAGAAATATAAATTTTCCATCTTTCTTCCCTTTGCTTGTTATGTATTATTCTTTTTCTTTTTACAATAAAATTTTTTATAAAATGGTGTTTAGCAATCTTCTAAAATAAATAAAAATGAAAGTGATATAAGCTGAAACAGGAATATGAATATTTATAAACTATAGTCAAATAAAAGCTGTTTTTCAAGTCATCCTACTCTGAAAATCAGCTGCGGTCCCGTGTGTACTGTATAGTTTTCGAATACACTCACGTAAATTTCATGGGCTCCAAAAATACTTGAGAAAACGGGAAAAAAATATTCATATAAATAGCAGTTTTTTTTTGTCATACGCGTTTTTTTCTTTCTGGGACAAATATTGAATTTTGTATGTTGTTGTTAACCCTAACAAGCAATATTTCGATTGAAACACATGTTGAAACCCCATAAATAACGTTTTTATTTAGGTCAAAGACCTATTTTTGCAATCCAAAATGGCTAAAATTTCCGACAATTCTCTAAAAAAAACAATACAACTATACCACTGTTTACCTCGTCAACACTATTTTATGACCCTTTTAAAAAATGATGCTACTTGGAACAAAGAGCTGCAGATGGCGCAGTGTTGAACACTGATGGTCCGTTTCTGCGAGCTTAACATAGTTATCATTCTTCTCTTTTCCTAAGTGCATTCCTCGAGAGATTCAGCATACTACACATACCAGGAAAAATACCCGCCTCCACACACTTCAAGCCCGCATAACTGTCAGAGGTAACTATCTCAAGTTAGGTTGCGGGGTCGAAGGGTGTACAGGCGAGTATATTCCGGGGTGTTCACATTTGCCGCCGACCAGCAGTATCAGCGTATGCGCTCGACGTTTCACGGTGCGTTTTTGCGACCTTAACACGATTACTATATTGTTCTCTTTTTCTAAAACACGGTTCCCATCTATGCGTTTCTCATTCGTGGGTCCCCCGAATCAAAACATCAAACGTGGTCTAAGCGAGATTTGCCTATACAAGTTCATGTCGGACCACGTGATGAGTTTTTTGAGTCAGGGTGACTGCGCATGGGAAACGCTGGTGGGAATCAGGTGTAAAATGCATTCGATCCCGATATCTGTCATCGGCAACTATCTCAAGAAGATTTGGATCTCTTATCTCTCTCAGATTGATGTAATTAAAACAAGATAATAATGGTATGGTATCTCGCAAAAACGCGCCTTTTGATTTCGCAAAAACGCTCCTTTTGATGTCACAAAAACGCGCCTTTTGATGTCACAAAATTAACCTTAAAAAATCTTCTTTGGTTTGTTATTATAATTGCCAAAATAAATTAAAATTGTTTTTTTTTATCTAAAAACAGTTGTATTATAATCACTATATAAAGAAATTAATAACAACATTATAGAAAAAACCTTATGGGCAAAAAAGGTTTATGAATAAGTTCATAAGAATATTACAGACACCAATTTATATAACTATTGTGTGTGAGTTCCCAAGTTGTTATAAGTGTCTCTCGAAATATTTTCAATCTTATATAAATTTGTTGTTGGTTAATTAAGTTTTATAAGTGGGTTGATAGCAACATTTTAAAAACCAATCTGTTATATATCTTTAATTGATAGTTACTTACGGTTTTATAGGTGGGTTGACAGAAAGATTTCAAACACCAATTTATATAACTTTTTTCACTGATGACTTATATTTTTATAAATATGTTGGTGGAAACATTGTTAACACCAATTTATATAACATTTGTTACCGATGACTTTAATTTTTATAAAGATGTCCGTGGAAATATTGTTAACGCTAGTTTTATGTTACTTTAGGGTACCATCAATTTAGAGCCTTTAATAAAACAAATATACAAACTCAATTCTTGTAGGAAACTTCTAAATACCCTAGGGTATCAATAATTTTTATATAAATATCTGTCACCAGAAGTTTCTGAAAATGCTCATTGGGGAGCATAAAAAAGTAATTACAGACTTCCACCAAAAATATTTTTAAAATGAAATGGTTGCTTTTTTGTATTTGGTGTTCAAAAATAAATACACTGCCACAAAAACTTATTTTAAATTTTATTTTTTTCCTAAAAACATTTTGGTGTCAATATTTATCAAAGTAAAACAAAAGAAAGCAGAAATTTTTGACATGGTAATGTTTTTTTGGGAAATTTTTATCAAAAAAAAGCAATATTTATAAAATTTTTAAAATAGCTTTTGTTGATACATTTAGCGGAATAGCTAAAATATTTAATAAAATCAAAAAATATAACCAAACGTTTATATTTAATATGTGTTGGAGGCAGATGTAAGAATTGCACTTTTTGATGAAATTATCCATTTCAGAAAAAAGCTTGGAACTCAAAATATGAGTGCTATTTATGTGCTGCAATTAAAATTTTCAAACTTAATCGGAAAGTACTTTTTTTTTAATTGTGAAAATGGGGGTGCTAGCTCGACAACGAGCCACACCCCCCCACCACAATCATCACAATGGACCGCATGGGATTTTTGTGCTCTATGTGCTTTCGAACGCACCATTTGTTTTTTTATGCACATAAAAAGCACTTAATTGTGGCATTCTCGTCTTTTAAGTTTGAATCTTATTTCAGAAATACGCAGATGTCGAGGCACACCCCACCCGCCTGGCATAAAAAAAGAAAATTGCGCAGATTTTTTCTGGTGTATATCCGCCTACACTGTTCCCCATAAGCTTAAGTTTTATTTTAATTTTAATTATTATTTTTATTTTTATTTGCCGGTAGGTGTAAACCTAGCTTATAATGAAATATGTTGAGCTTGAGTAGTTGGACAACACACTAAAAATCATTGTATTTTAATTAAAGACCATATTGGAACATGCGGTAAGCCACAAAATAAAAAAGTGGAGATTTTGATGTTTAAATTTTTCAAAAAGTATGTAAACCTATACACTTTTTCATTAGGTATCTTAACTCTTACAAGATTTACAAAAATCATGAATTTCTGTATTTTGGCTGCGGCAATTATTTGAACGTGTTAGACCAATTGTTAAAGCACAATTTTTCATATAAAATAATTCATATAATCAGCCTCCCTTGATTTATAGCATAAAAATGGTGAGCTCTCGGTGGATGTGGAGTTTTTTTAAAAAAAATAAAGGTATAGGAAAAATAAAAAAAAATAGGTTTTGTTTACCTATATAAACTAGGCGGTCCCACCTCAATAAAATCAAAAAACGATAGTACCAGAATTAGGTGCTCTTTAGGTACTAATTTGGTTCTCAAATTAAAAATTAAGTGCTCCTCTAGTTTTACGAGAAAATAAAAAAAACGTTAGGACCGCTAGGTTAACGTTAAGCTAGCGGTCCCATCCATAATTCTTGTAGAAAAATTTAATGCTACTATTTCCAAATTAGGCGCTATTAGAGGCTCTGTATACGATTTTTGACATTTATTGTTTTACCAGAGGTGAGCAACTGGATTTAACAGTTGTTAGGGAAATGTTTGAAATTGTGTGTTGGCAATGATAGTTGATAACCCCTGACAATAAAATGGAATTTTGCTGACGAATTTGTATTGTTCATTTGTCCAACGGAGAAAGAAACTCAGGAAAATTGAAAAGAAAACATGCATTTACCAAGCTGGAAAATTAATAAAAATAGTCGAATTCGCGAGGTAAGCAGTAGGTACAAACATACGCATTTAGCATGTACTACTTAGTTAATAAATAACACATTATGTTTCCATGTTTTATTGTAAGAAAAAGAGTAACAAAAATATAGATCATACCGTGTCTATTCACTGTTTGTTTTTGTTTTTTTTGTCAAAGCTTGACATTTTTTACTAATCAAAAAAAAATCAATCTTTCAAAAACTGTCTGGGGAAATTATAAAAAGAGACAACAAAACATCGGTCCATTTCATAAAATCCGTTTTACATGCAAATATGAAAAAAACTAGAAAGAGAGGGCAATATGAATTGCCCACCTCTGGTAAAACAACAATTGTCAAATGTATAGAGGGCCTCTAGGTGCTATTTAAGTGCTCGCCGAATATTAAATCAAAACTTAAAAAAACTCTTGGTATTTTCGCAAAAGTAGGTAGCTTTACATAAACCTAGCGGTCCCACATGTACCTACTTATTCAGATAAACCAAATTTTAATTGTTTTCAAATACAGAGCAATTTAAGCGCTAATTTGTCCATCTTTCGAAACTTTTTGTTCATATAATAAAATAATATCTTCAAAAGCAATACATTCTATTTAGGAGTTGAATAAAAATGCGAAAACCCTATTTGGCACCTTTGATTTGGTCCTTCTTTAGAAAATTAAGTGCCTTTTTCGTTTTGGAGAAAAATGGAAAAAATGGAATTCCATGGAAAAAAATACGCGCGAAAACTAGGGTTTTCGCATTTTTATTGAACTCCTAAATCGAAGATATGAATCATTTTATGCTTATTATCTCGAATTTGTGTGAAATTACCAACAAAATTGCATTTTTTCATTTTTCGCCAGTTCGTTTAGTTAAACAGATAAACCGCACATCAAAAATTAACAAAATTTTGCAAAGCGGCTTCTGGACCATTCGCGTGGTTTTTTAAAAAATATATATATCTTGTTTTTGTTTAGTTTTTTAAAATAATCGATAATTTTTACCGAGAATTAAACATTTTTAAGATTGAAAATTATGTAAAAAACTTAAAATTATGCACAATGGTTCCAAGCATTATCCAAGTTTCACGGTACAAAATTTGATACAAATTTGATTTACTGTTTTTTAGATTAACTAATTGGAAGAAGCGCATTTTTTATTGAAATTAACCCTTAAATTGTTCTTTATTTTAAAATAAGTAAAATTTGGTTTATTTGCAGGGGTACCTGGGTGGGACCGCCTGGTTTATGTTAAGCGCGGTTCCTAGTTATTGGAAATAGTAACATTAAATTTTTCTCCAAGAAATATGGATGGGACCGCTAGCTTAACGACAACCTAGCGGTCCTACCGTTTTTTTTAATTTTCTGCTAAAGGTAGAGGACCTCCATTAACCTAGCGACCCCACCTCAAGAAAATCAAATCTTAGTCACACCATAATTATGTGGTAATTTCATCTCCAATCAAAAAATTTTGTGCTCCTTTGGTTTCTGAGATAATCGAATGGGGTAGCTAGGTTAATATTAACCCCACCAGGAAAAATGGAGCCAAACTAAAAATTGTTGGTTTTAAAATTATGTGCTATTTATGTGCTCGACGAATATATAAGAAAAAAATCGAATTTTTCATTTTAAATTATGTTTAAAACAATGGTGGGGTAACTAGGTTAATGTTAACTTTTTGACCCCACATGTTCATGTATCACGGAATTTAAAAATTTCAAAAACCAGCATTATCTGCATATTATGTGCTAATTTCGTCCATAATCAGAAAATGTTGTACTCGTCTGGTTTCCGAGAAAATCGAAAAAGAAGGTGGGTTAGCCAGTTGAATAATAACTCAGCAACCCCTTCCAGGAAATATGGAGCCAAACTAAAAATTATTGGTTTTAAAATTATATGATAATTCTGATACATATTCATGGAGCATATAATTTTGTAATAATATATTTTTACTTTTGAATCGTAGTTCAGATTGCGAATGCTAGGTTATTACAAATGATGTAATGTAATATCATTTATACAGACCGCTTCAAGCTAGGGCGAAAGAAGTCTAATTTGCCAGTGTACGTACATGCAGAGACACCGCACGCCTATCAGTGAAGCAACCAACACTCAGGCTTCCGATCGCCATTCGCTGCCGTTCGCCGCCGTTTGCCTTGTATTTAGTACGCCTCTAACCACGGTGCTGTGTGGAGCGTAGTCAATGAAACCGGAATTTGGTCAATAAATACGCAAATTTTTATTTTTTGTCACTGATAAATAAGAGCGTTTTATTGTCAACTGCTCAGATTTATCAGTGACGACGTGTTAGAATGAAAATAATAAGGAGAAACAAAATAAAAGCAAGTTCTCAAAATAAAATAATACATTCTAAAAACCAAAAAGATTCTCCCAGTCAAAAAAAAATTAAAGCAAATGTTCGAAAAGTCCTCCTTGCTCGGCTAGACAATATCCGAGCCTACTATAAAAACCCCTTCCAACGTTTCCAAGCATGTTAGGGGTGATAATTTGAAAAGCTTCTTCAAAAACAGATAGAAGTCATTAGGAGCAAGATCGGGAGATCGAGCTGGCCATAAAATAGGTCCCCGTGTACTTATAACCCGATTAGGAAATACATTATCAAGATATTCCCTAACAAGGCCAACATTGTGAGCGGAACAACTATCTTGTTGAAACCATGTTTCACCAAATCTTACACCTAACAACTGCCTAGCAGTTGGAATAATGTGCTGCTGCAGTAGATCCAAGTATCTAGGACCATTCAAATTGCAATTGCCGTTAATAAAAAATGGCCCAATTACGTGTTCCCCTATAATACCTCCCCCCAAACATTTAGTTTTTGGGGATACTGTGTTGTTACGTCAATATACAAATGCAAATTTTCCCTCGACCAATATCGAACGTGTGTTGGGTTATGACGATTTGACCATTTGACCATCTGCACTTTTTCGGCAACTTCGTAGACATCCATTTTTGGTTTTAAAATTGTATTATTTCAATTAAGAACTTACCCATCTGTTTCTCGAGCAAGGCAGAAATAAAACAAAATAATAAAAACAAAATGAATTTCCAAAAGATAACACTGCAGCGTGCTTCGAATCCACCTCGGTCGTACGGCACGGAGAGTAAATTGGACTTGATTCCCCCTATGTTCGCAGTAGCTTGAAGCGGTCTGTATAGATTTTCTCTGAAACCAGACAGGTACAAAATTTTCTGATCATGGATGAAATTAGCACATAATTTTCAGATAATACTGATTTTTGAAATTTTTAAATTTCATGATACCTAGACATGTGGGATCGCTAAGTTAATATTAACCTAGCTACCCCACCCATTTTTTTTTTAAAACATAATTTAAAATTGAAAATTTTTATTTTTTTCTTATATATTCGTCGAGCACATAATTAGCAGTTTTGCTCCATTTTTCCTGGTGGGGTTGCTAAGTTATATTAACCTAGCTACTCCATTTTCTTTTTCGATTATCTCAGAAACCAAAGGAGCACAAAATTTTTTGATTGGGGACGAAATTAGTACATAATTATGGCATAACTAAATTTTGAGTTTCTTGGGGCGGGGTCGCTAGGTTAATGGAGGTAACTAGAGGAGGACTTAATTTTTAATTTCGGCACCAAATTACCACCTAAACAGCACCTAATTCCGACCGCCTAGTTTATATAGGTGTTTTCTTTGAAAATTTGACTAACTAAACTTCCTTTACTGATGTTGGATGTATATAGTGTGTACCGGAAAGTCAGGTATGAAGCCAATGAGGCGATAAATAAATAAAAGGACAGCCGCGTGTCGCGGACCGATCGGCCGATCTATAATTAGGCCGTAAATTTCCGCGACGAGCTACGAGACAAATGACGACAGCCCGCGCTTGTCGTCCAATAGGGAAGGCCAATTTGTGATGGGACAAATTTCCCTACGGCAGATAAA
This sequence comes from Oxystoma pomonae, assembly GCA_963921995.1. Classification (NCBI taxonomy): domain Eukaryota; kingdom Metazoa; phylum Arthropoda; class Insecta; order Coleoptera; family Brentidae; genus Oxystoma; species Oxystoma pomonae. Next base: position 5,722,152 of record OY998170.1, read on the forward strand.
TCGTTTTTATGGGATCGCCTGTAGAATTTGGTGTATTGGCCAACTTGACAAATTTACCCAGCAATTGCTGAAAAAGAGAAAGCCAAATTTGTTTGAAAGTTTGAGACAATGATGTGTTTGAAATTAACTCTGTGTTTCGGACTTCCATTGTCTATATTTTATTTATACACGACGTTTCGATCAGTCATCGATTCCTGATTTCGTGGTTTCACCTTTTTGGGTATTCGTCTGATGTTCCTTAAGCCTAACAGATAGTGGTCTTTTAGTTTCGCCTATGTATGATTCACCACACTCACAAGGAACTTGGTAAATGCATTCCTTATTTTGTTTGTTCTCCGGTTTTGTTTTACTAAGAATGCTTCGAATTGTATTACTAGATTTAAAAGCTGTTTTAATATTAAAGTTTTTCGCTACTCTTCGAATTTTCTCTGATACTCCTTTAACGTATGGGATTGTATATGTATAAAAAGACCACTATCTGTTAGGCTTAAGGAACATCAGACGAATACCCAAAAAGGTGAAACCACGAAATCAGGAATTGCCGAACATGCATGGTCGAAACAACACCGAATGAAGTGGGCAGAAGCAAAGGTTTTGCACAAGGAGTCACACTGGCAGAAACGAAAATTCCTTGAAGCTGCCTTTATTGGGCAGAATCAGGGTATTTTCAGTAAACCAAGTGTTGAAATCCCAAATATTTGGAAGCCCCTCCTTGGGCGGAGCCAACTTCTTAAACTTCAAGGTTGAGTGATTTCCCACGGTATATAAGTACGTAGCCTTAGGAATTGATTGTAGTTTGCACCTGAAAACGATCAGAGATTGTACTGATCGAAACGTCGTGTATAAATAAAATATAAACAATGGAAGTCCGAAACACAGAGTTAATTTCAGAAAGCCAAATGTTATTCACTTCCAATAACACTGCGTTGCAAATGTATAAAAGCTACAATTTTAAGCAAAATTATTTCTAACATAAATGTTTTCATAAAAAGAAAATAGTTAAAAAGCAATTTATGTGCAAGTGACTTTTTCAAACCTAAATGTTTTTCTTATTGTCATTTTTATACAGAAGGGTTCAAAGTGGTCAGGGAAAACCTGGAAAAGTCAGCGAATTTGTCTGCTGTCAGGGAAAAGTCAATAAAAACCCAAAAATGACCTAAAAGTCAGGAAAAAGTCAATGTACTAACTACTACTGTCAGGGAATAAGATTTTGATTGATTGATTGATTCGCTGTGAGTGTGCCAAGATGGCACTGTCCACTACGACCACTATTGGGTCCATTGTGGCTCACTTTTAACATTTTTTGTTGCTGCAGAATATTCAGCCCCTTAAAGAGGCTCGCAACTTGCTTTAGTGAAGCAAGATACGTTGACGCTGACGTGCAATGGCCGGACATTCACACAGCACATGTCTGGCCGTCTCTCCATACAGAGCCTACATTCGGTGTCCTCACTTAAACTCATTCTGTGTAATGGTACTTTCAGCCTGCAGTGTCCGGTGTATAGATCAATCATTGTCCGGATGTCCTGCCTGGTGAGCTTAATGAGTTTCCCGGCCGTCTTCCTGCAGGGTTCTGTAATGAACTCTTTGAAATGTGCCAGTCCCGGCAATTCTCTCCAGTATTGGTGGAACTTCTTTTCCATCCAGCCTGAGAGAGCAGTGTTGATTGTGTTGTATGCTACTCCAAGGCCTGGTTCGGGGCCAATAAAGACGGCAGAGGCCGCGACCAGAATGTCCCTTAATCCATACGAGCGACACAGTGTTTATTCGACCTAAGGTATTCAGTATGTCCTGACACCTCCCAACGGTTCTCGATGAGCACCTATAGGATTCAAGAGCTTTGAGGGCCGCTTGACTGTCGGAGAGTATTTTTATTGATCTGTTGGGCCAGTTATGATCTATCATCCAACGTGCGCTCATTTCAATATCGAAGAGTTCTGCCTGGAAAATTGTAGCTATTCGTCCAAGACTATGTATAATCCTGATATTTTCCCGGCTGCAATAAGCTCCGGATCCAACCCCTGAAGGTATTTTGGATCCGTCAGTGTACCAGCAGCTATCTTCACTTGAGAAACTTATTCGGTTTGTCGTCCAGTCCTCCCTATCTCGGAGAATAGTGTTGTATAATTGGTTTGGTACTACTTGACTTGCCCTGCCACCCCATTGGTTGGCTATGATTCTGTAGGTTGCCTTCATAGCCTCTTTTTCCAAGACAAGGTGTAGAGAAGGAAGGTAGGGAATAAGATACCCATTTATGATTATTTTAGAAATAAACCTGGTACAATCAAAATATTTAGTATGTTTGTATTCTCCCTCGTATGTCAACACCTCGTGACAAATCGGGCGTGCGCAGATAATCCTTAACGAAATTCTTTCGCAATCATGCGGCATAGTGCAAAAAAAGAAACAGAGAGTCACTACGTTTGTCTGAGCTTTATTCTTATTTTGGTCCGCACCAATGAGGATGTAAAAAACGTGCCAGTGTATTTGTTGTTTAATTTCACCCTTATTGTACCGGCTTTTACTCCATTACTTTTTTTTACGAAATTGGATAAAATAAAGTGTGGTTACAGGTCGCCATTTTGATATATCAGCCGCCATATTGAAACGTGTCATAGCTAAACCAAATTTTTTTAACAATATTGTTGGACTTGCCCTTCCTTTCTCTCTTACCAAATGTGATCCTTTTCGCTTTAATAGTTGATGAATAGCGCCTTTTAGTATGTTATTTTTGCAATGTGTTAATTTTACTGGGTTATTTTTCAAGGTCATGAGGCTTCAAACTCCATGACAAGGATCGAATTTGGCATATATGCCTAATAGTTTGTGGTGCATTTGAAGTTGGACTAACAAAAACTCGAATTATTAAGATTTTTTGAAGGGAAAATGACAATAATCTTGTTTTTTGCGATTTTTAAGGTCATTTAAGGCTAGATGACCTTGAAAGTGATTTTTGTGGAATCCCCGTTCTCGATTTATATGGAATCGAGTATAATCATGCCCCGACCGATTACGAAAGTTGTATCTTTTATGATTTTTGGCCGTCATCTTGAAAGATGACGTCATATCAACCTCTTCTACACGGATGCGAAAAAAACACCCGGTAACACTTGATTGTGTGGCTAAAGAGCTATCAATCCCATTTAGTCACAAAACTCCTTCATTCAAAATCTTACGGGATAGAAATAATCGACATATGCTCCTACACTAAAAAGGGCTTGTTAAAAATATGACAACAAATGCGCAGCAACCATGAAGAGAGTGTGGTGTCAAACAAAAATAATAAAGCTAGTACCTCAAAATATTCTGATAATATTTGTGATACTAAGAAAAGCGTATTTATCTCAGTAGACGTTGTAGATGTCGAGATATTGTGGTGTTTAAATACTGTAGTGACTGTTATTAAACCCCAATTATTTTGTGTTAAATAAGGTTTACGTAAAAAAAAAACTTGCCTATATTTTATGTTTGGTGAAGGTGTTGGCTACTTAGTCGCATTGTCTTGTATTAATTAGCAAGGTTTGGCGAATGCGTTAAAAAAAGTAAATTTGCTTGAGTGTTATAGTTTGGTGGAGACTTTACTTACATAAATCTGCATTTTAACAGAATTATTAAGGTATTATTAATATTACAATGTTAAAGGTTTGGCGCATGCGCAGGAAAAAAGTAAATTTGCTTGTATTTTACAGTTTGGTGAAGGCGGTTGTAACAGTTTTTTCATTTAATAACTGATAAGGGAAAAAAATAATGTACAGAGACTACCAGAGAAAACCTGGAAAAGTCAGGGAATTTCCAAATTGAAAATCACTTTGAACCCTATTTAAAATTAGATAAAAAATAAAAATAGTAGCGTAATTTTCTGTGAATTTATACTTTAATGCTTTCTCACCATTTCTTTTTGTACCTACAAAATGAGTTTATACAGTCCTACAAAAAACGCATAAAAGGTAGACGCTTCACCCCTAATTATCATTATATTCTTCTCTCTTGAATTAAACACCCCTAAATAATGGACTTTTCAACGCCACACGCAAAACAGAAGAGCGAATGAATTAAAATTTTATAACTGGCCACACTCTCTCTCTGCTCAAGCAGACAGCATTCGCGATACGTTTACGTGCGTAAATAAGGTATCGTTTACACAAGACAATTTTTTGTAAAAAAAGTTAAAAAACCTCCAAATCAGTTACTTCAAACGAAAAGAATCCAAAAAGAAAAGATCAAATGATCTTGGTTGGAAAACACGAAAATTTGGATGAGCATCCCATAAGGAACGCACAAAAGACCAAGGCGAAAAAAGAAATTATTAAACGACGTTTCGGCCTGGACAACCAGTGTGGGCTCATCAGTGATTTCATTGGTCACCCTCCCCAAGCATCATTAAACACCATCATACACTTTGATTTCCAACTTTGAATCACTCACAAATAGGCATCGTTTCGCACTGGTACTTATCTAAGTCACCTGATACGGGTTCGTCCTGTCGTGTTAATATTTCCAATAGGGTTATGCTCTTAAGGCAATTGAAACAAAAAAGAAAGAAGTTAAAAAACCTCCATATCGGTTACTTCAACCGAAAAACATCAAAAACAAAAGATCACAAGGTCTTGGGTGGATAAGGAACACACAAAAGACCAAAGCGAAAAGATAAATTAATAAACTATGTTTCGCCCTGGGCAACCAGTGTGGGCTCATCAGTGATTTCACCGGTCACTCACAAATAGGCATCGTTCCGCACTGGTACTTATTTAAGTCACCTGAAGCAATTAAAACAAAAAAGAAAGAAGTTAAAAAAAAACCTCCAAATCAGTTACTTCAACCGAAAAGAATCCAAAAACAACACACGCTTGTTGCCCATGGCGAAAACATCGTTTAATCATTTCTCTTTTCGTTTTGGTCTTTTGTGTGTTCCTTGTGGGATGCTCATCCAAGTTTGAATTTTCGTTTTTTTACAATTTTTCGTATTCCGAATCCACTGAAGCCTTGTGGGCTTATTGTACTGCAGGATCTTCAGGAGATTTATAGTTTTTATATTTCTTCATATTTTTCTGGAAATTTTGCCTATGTTAAAAAAGAATGAGTTATGTTACTATTCCTAATGTATTCTTGCTGTTCTTAAAATGTGTGCCTCAAGAGTGAAACTGAATATTTATATGGGCCATCCAGGCCAAGCTCCGCTTTTTTTTGGTCAGGGTCCAAAACAGCCTTTTCTATAAAGCTCAGATTGCTATCTCTTTTTATATGGCAAGTCACTAAAGCCTTATAAAAATTTTGGATGGATGTAATTTAACCTGGCGCTAGTTGCACCTAAGCTCGCACGCGGCTCTTGTAATTCTACGGCAATAAGCTGTGGTCCCTGTGTCGATTTGATTGAATTCCCGTACGTTGAACTAATTTTTGTTTGCGAAAATATAATTTCGCCAATTTTGCAATACTTTTTGCGGAACTTTTCATATTACGAACCGTATACCTATACAGCGCCTATATAGAGGTTAAATTCAAAACCATGTCAGCGCTGTTTTGTTGTTTTTGTTTTAGTCAGCGGCATGCACACCCACCCGCAAACTAAAAACCACTGAAGTTAATGGACAATTGTGGAAGTCCTATCGATTTTTGACTCTTAAACTTTGTTTTTTTCGTTCCTCTGGTTAAAACACATGCTTAAGAAAAAGTGTAAGAGTTTTTTTATGTATTTTTTTCTTGACCAAAACCAATGTTTCGTGTGTTTTGTCCAATTTTTTGCGATTTTTCGATTGACGTGTCCGCATTTTCTTTAATATTTCACTGGCTTGATATATTCGAAAATTAATTTGAGGCAGTTTAATATAATGCCCTCAATTGGCCGTTATTTTAATTTGAACAAGCAGCGGTCATAGTTTTGGCGCCGATATAATTTAACTACAATACCGAAATGAATGCAGGACAGCGTTGTTTTTGGTTTTGTTTGCGATATGATTTAGTGGTCAAGTGTTTAAAAATAACTTTACTCCCATCATTTTAAGCAAATTGGAAACTTTATTTTGACAGATAATTTTTCGGAAATTTTTGTCCTAGGAAACCTTTTTTATATTGTCTATATAGTGTTAAAAAAAGGTTAAAAAACTTTGCCTATTTTTCCTAATTTGGTCATTTTCCTTGTTGCTACATCAAACCTAATTATCTCACCGTTATTAGCACATCGTCATCCTAGCTATACAAAACTGCTGATTAACTCGCATTCGATATCATTAGTAACCGTTTCGAATTCGACTGTTTATTCAATTGGCAAGAGGCCGGCCCACCGCGCAGCACGAGGCCCCAGGCAGAGTGCAGTTAGATCCAAATAGTCTTATCTGAAGTTTTCGATCTTCATTGTGCCGAGGCAATAACATGCAGCAAATTGAAAAAGATTAACTGAAAATCATAAGGACGAAGATAATTCAAAGTGAAATGAATGCATATCAACATTGCTTAGAAAGCTCAGTATCTTTCTTGGATTGTATTGCTCTTAGCTTGGCCATATTGGGCTTTTGCAGGTTGGGTCCTCGATACGATACCCAGTTTGTTGAGATGGTCTTTTAGCCTACACAGTGCTCTGTAAGTAATTCTTTTAGGATCTTAATATTTTTCAATGACAGTTGATGTAGGTTTCGTCAATCCAGGCTTCCTCAATATCAGACAGCTGTTTTACGCAAGGAGGGAGTACCAAGTATTTGGAATATCTGGTTGACCTCTGATCTTAAGGCGGTTCTGACGTTAAATTCTTTGACAATTCTTCTATCCTCTCGGATATTCCTTTGATGTATAGAACAGTGACAAGTTAGGTCTGTTGATTGTTGGATTTTGGTGATAGTGTTATTAGTCCATTCTACTGCAATGTATTGTTGCAGATTCTTTCCGTCCTTTTGATATATCTATGTACAAGCTGTTCTGTCGAGGTCCTAGGATAGTACCTTGAGGCACACACACCTCTCTCTGCTTGACGGACACCGCCGCGGGTGGTACACGACGCGGGCTGCCAATACTCTTGGGTTTTTTATGTGCGCCTCTTTTTTTCCCAAACGGACATTGTTTTCTTAGGCGCCACGCTCCCATACGGTACTTCGATGGAACAACCCCCTGTTGAGTTCGAACTGGTATCAATTTGTTTAACGTTTTTAGGGGATGATTTAGGGTTTTTTTTAGGATTTAAGGGTTACAAACATTGACACATTAGACGCTTTATGACAAAACGTGTCGTCATTTGTGCCTAAAATTGGGATTACGATGAAAAAAAAATACTTTATTTACAATGAAGAACCATCTCTACAGAGTGGATATCGTTGAGGATCCAAACTGTAGAGAAGGCTTGGAGGATGACGAAACACCATAGAAAATCCTCAAAAGACAAAGATATGAGAACTCTGCAGTCTAGTATAATGGTAAAGGTAAACGAAAAAAAAAATCCCAAAAAAAAAACAGAAAAAATTGAGTATACATTGATAAAAAATTATAAAACAGTCATAATGGAAACCTCTGAAATTGCCACAATTTGGCAGTTTATTTAATGTCGAGAAATTGTGAAAAAACTGTTAATTAAAAATTAACTATTACACGACACTGAAATAGTTTCAGGAATGTATCAGACCATTTTGAGGCAGCATTCCCCGACCGCCCAATTCAACAAGCTTCAACTGTGATTCGAATAGTTAATAAATTTGATGAAACCGAGAGTGTGGTAAACAGTTTTAAACAGGGGAACGTAATAAAAAATAAATTTGTATGGCTCTTGAAAAAAACCCACAGCAAAGCAGCACGAATTTTGACGTCAATCAGAGCACGGTAGTACGCACCTTAAAAAAAATTTACAAGTATCAAAAATATCAAAAACTTCGACCAGGAGATACCATAAGAAAAGCTGATTTCTGTTTTTACAGACGAAAGTATGTTTACCAAAGAAGGAAAACCAAATGTTTAAAATTTTCGATATTGGGCTAGAGAAAATCAGCATCGAATTGTAGCCACAAACACTCAATATCCTGAAAGAGTTAATGTTCGGGTAGGAATAATCGGGGAACACATAATTGGACACTTAGATTGAACAATTAGCAACTTTAATGTCCAAAATTTCCTACAACTGCTCCGGGAAGACATAGCGCCTGCCATTGATGCCATTGCAAGAAAGCACGACCGGTCATGGTTCCAAATGGATGGCTGATCCGTTCATGATGCCCGAATTGTGTGGACATATTTGAAATACGTGTTTGGCAATAGATTAATTGGACGCTTCGACACGATTTTTTAGCCAGCAAGGTCTCCCGATCTTGCTCCCAATGATTTATATCTATGGGGATATCTGGGGGATCAAATTTACGTAGAAAATGGATACGAAACAATACAATACAATACTTATTATTATTATATTATTTTGGATTGGATGGGTCTAGCTTGAGTTGGAGGTTTGGGTTAGTTATAATAATTTCATCTTGGGGTTTTTTCTGCAGGGTTTCTTCCGAATGGGTTCCTTCCCGGTTTTTTTTCCGAGATTTTTTTCAATATTCAATATAACTGACGTACTGTATTTTTTATACTCTTTACTCTTCCAATACCACAATAAAATACACACCAAAACAATATGTTGGTGTCGTTCTGTAAGCAAACCCTATTATTATACAAGCCTCTGTCAGTACTCATGTAAGATATTAATAACATTCAATCAGCCCAACCAAAACGGTCGATGCCTCTTTTCTTGTAGAGATGAATCGGCAAAATCTTCTCGAAGAAGAAATCTATTAACCCTCTTAGGAGGAACAAATTTAATAATAAGCGTGGCGAATGCTATTAAGTTTATTCGATGAAGAAATTGATTGATCGATCACGACGTTACGTTAAGATGAAGAAGAGAAGAACGGGAGAAAGAGAAAGAAGCGGGATGGGTGAGAATTTTCTACCTCGTATTAAGTACCACCTAGTTTTGTCAACCACCTTTTGTTTTAGTCGGAAATATGGATAATATACAGGGTTTCAAGAAAATACATTAATGTTTGTTTCGCCTAAATATTATATATTAGATTTAGTTGAAAACAATTTTACTAAAGTAAAATTTTATTTAGGGCAAAAGAATCCCTTGCAAGCGCAATTTTACTTATTAACATTTAAACCAGCAAAAAGAGGGGTACCCTCTCCAATAACTCACACTCGTGCTCAGAAAAAAGAGGACAGGATTTTCAAAGATTAAACTCTTGAATAATTTACCTTTTTCAGTTAGGAGTATAAATAGGCGATTTTAACGATAATTTCGAAATTGATCAAAACAAATTCTCCCATATTTTTTTCACAATTGTTTATCAATCAATCAACTCGTAAGTTTAAAAAAAATCAATTGGGAACCGTCATGACTTTTATCCGCGTTGAACCACAAGTTGTAATGACTGTCAAAAGTACACCTCGTTTTCGAGATAACGTATCTTCAATGACTAATGATCCGTCGTTTAGAATGTGTTTAGTCATCTCTATTGGTTTTTATGGTAGTTTTATCGTTCGGTTGGTATCTGCGAGAGATGACCAACCGCCCTCTGTTTTTTTCAACTAAAAAAACTTTAAGGCATGGGATTCGTCTACGACCTGAACCCTTTCTACCTTAAATTTTTACTTCTTTTACTAATTTTATTGGTTCATATTTGTCATTGCCCAAAATATAGTACAGTAATAAAACTTCAAGATCTTTATCTCCAACCTTTTACACGTTTTGAAAGGGGTCTCTTTTCCATCCAAAATTGTGTTCACTAAAATCCCAGCTCTTTCTCTAACGGGGGCACTTTCCTCCCTTAGTGTGATCAATATTAAAATTTTGTCGTATTTTATAAATCTTTCTGACATTATACATGCGAAAGTTGGTGTGTGTGTTTGTTTCTCAAGATAGGGTGTAACCGGAATATAAATACGGGCTGCTTTTTATTTGACATTTCGCTCAATGACAGCTGTCAAATTACATTTTATTTTTGTTCGTTCTTCGCCTGCAGCGCCGTGGGTCAACACCGTCTCAACTAAAAAGCCAGTTAACTCCTATCGCCTCAGTGCTGTTTAACTTACTGTGGCTGCCATTTTTATAACCAAATTGACAGGAAAAACATGGATTTTGTGTCAGTTTGGTGTCAACATGATACCGATAGTAGGCCAAAGGATACTAAAACGAAAATGAGTTAACTGGCTTTTTAGTTGAGAACGTTGTTGCGTGGGTCTACCGCTAGTAATTATGTATATTTACCGGGTCTTCAAAATAATTGACCCTACAACTCATTATATACGAGTACAAACAATTAACATAATAATATCGTCCATGATCAAACTAGACATGTTCATTTCTGCTAATCAATAGTCAATTACCGTTTGTCTTCAATCGGTAAACAAACAATACGGAGTTAATTAATCAGCTTTTCGGTTTGGTATATAGATCCGTTTATTAGTTTGTTCAAAGTAATAGGGAGATTTATCTATTAGGTACGTTATTGGAGATATACCTTTTCGTAACTAACTGTGTTTTGTATTTCCTTGTCTGTATAAGTACTTACCCAATATTATCTAGTAGCAGTAGAAGTGGGTCCCACGACATCTTTTTACTGTGGAACCCTCCCGTCAATTTAATGAAGGTCAGAAGACTGTACTGACCCGAATTTTTTCTCTCGATTCCTTTGTAGGCTGGTGAAATGACCATTTGAGCTTATCCTTGCGCGGTGTCTAGTACACTTTTTGTGCCTTTTTTGGTTTAATCTCGTGTAGGTCTATTCCGTGATGTCATGCTCTCTTCGAATGTTGGCTATCATCAGCGCGATCTGTGCCCTGTCCGCTGCTTTTCGGAAAAGTGTCGTAGTATTAACACCATACCATTGTCGTAAGATTTTTAAGCCATGATATCCGTCTTTGACCCGCACCTCTTCTGCCTTTAATTATCAATTTTTAACGTTTATGTTTGTCAATTCTCAAGATATGGACATTTTTATATTTCACTCCACTATGGATATTGGGAATTTATTTCTCATTCTGTTATCAAAATATTCAAGTTTTCGTTTTTTGATGGTAAATAAAACTTTATTTATTTTAAGCAAAACATCCACATTAGTTACTCTATCCATCCAAGATATCCTTAATATTCTACGATAACACCACATCTCGAATGCCTCTAACTTTTTTCACATGACCTCGCACGGAGAGTGGTATTAAGATCACACACACGACACTGATTTCATTTTGATAAAAGGTTATCTGGCCTGTTCAATTCTTGCACGAACTTCTTGCATGTTGTCCCAGTTCTCATTGAGGAGGCAACCCAAGTATTTGTATGAATCCACACGTTCGACTTGCTGCCCATTTACTTCTTACATGCCTCTGATGTTCTTTTCCTTGGATATGACCATCCATTTTGTTTTTACAACATTTAAGTTGAGCCCGAATTGCAAACTTTTGGCAGCAGTTTGATTCAACAACTCTTGCAGGCCTTCCAGCGTATCTGCTATTACGACAGTGTCGTCGGCATATCGTAGGTTGTTGGTTTTTATGCCGTTTATGGTCAGACCCTCTTCGCAGTTATGAAGTGCATTCTCTATTATTTTGTTACCATAGATATTAAACAACAGCGGATACAATATACAACCTTGGCACACTCCTCTTCTTAGTTGGACTTTTTCGGACAGTTGGCCATCAACCTTTATTTGTCATTATCGAAACAAATTTCTCTTCGTCGGGAAACATTGCCTATCTGTCATTAGGTTGGAGTTTAGCCCATGCCAATTGGACTTAAGGGTTTCAAAAATTCTCTAATATTTCGTGGAGATGTTCACAACAAGTCATCGCTGTGCCATTTGGCGCCGTGTTGCAAGTCACTTGGCAGGTAATCATCGAGGTACATTGTTTGAATTTTTGATGTCCAAGATTGAACACCATCGTTTTTACGACAGAAATTAATCGACTGGTGGTGCATGCTTTCTTCGCTCAAGGATGTTTCGTTTTACAAGTGAATTTCAAAGTTCGCTTTTTTAAGCTTATAGTTACTATTTAGGGTACTGGATGCACTAAATGTACTACGTATATTTTTCGCAAATTCTAGAAGTCGTCTAGTCTAGAAGAAGTGAACTTCGTTTTTTGATATCACTTCTTAATTTTGGAGCCTTATCAAACCTTTTGGGAAATACAGTCCTTGAGAAAATATGACATGCTGCGATACTGACATAAATTAAAACAATACAATATGACATTGTCATGTCTATGTGTGACACTTAACCTTCAAATCCAAGGTGTATGATAGATTCAAGAAGGAGGAACAGTGGTTATGTCTAAGGGTATAATGACGAAATAGTGGCAGGATTTAACTTTCAAGGTTGAATATCTCGATTACCAGAAGTGATATCAAAAAACGAAGCTCACTTGGCATGGATTCTACTGCAAAATAATCCCACTTGTATTTTTGATGGAGAACCTCTTTAGCTTACTTATAATACCTCAATATTAGTAAAAAAATTTATAGCTCGATCTATAACGAAATATTGTACTACATGTAATTAGCATTGACACAGACAAGGACTCTAAATCTAACAAAAATCATAAACTAAAAAATTGACAACCGTACAAGACCAATGAAAGATAAATAATATTCCAAAAGCATATACACATATTATACAGGGTGTTTCAAAATTTAGTATCAAGTTTTTAATGGCGTATTTTTCAGGTTAAAACAAAAGACTTTTCTTGTTAAAGTTTCAATTTTTTTTTTGGGTTTTCTTTACAGCTGTTGCAGTTTTTGAGATATTCAGATAAAATTTAAAATATGTTTTAGGCCCTTTAAATCTTGATACTTGGAACAAGAAGGTGACACTTCTGTGGGTTCTGGAGCACAGGGGGATTCCAGGCAACAAGAAGGCGGACGAACTCGTCAGTATTGGAGCCGAAACCCCTATGTGGGACTTGAACCGGCACTAGGAATGACGATGCGGCAAGTTCAGAGTAAAGTTAATGACCGGGCACTTAAAAGAGCAAGAATGTAGGCAGTCCAAGGAATTTGTGAACGTACCGTAAATGGCTACTGTGGGGAAGCCGCAAAGACATAGGATTGCTCACAAGCATACTAACCAGATATAACTCGTTAAGGAAACATCTCTCCCGCACTCTGTGTGTTCCTCCTGTGAACAGACAGAAGAGTCATCTTGGCCCCTAGTGGAAGAGTGTGAGGCCTACGCAAGAGTAAGATACCGAGGGCTGGGAGCCCCAAGGGAGGCATATACACTGGACTTTATAAAAAGGGCCCATGAAGGCCTGCTTGCCAGGCACACCCCATTTTTACTGCTACTACAAATCTTGATACTGAATTTTTGGACACCCTGTATAGTGTAAAAACGGCGGGAAATAATCCAGGTTTCTAAATCAATTGGCCGGCAATGACATCGCACTACAAATAATACACAACCGGGCGCCATATTTACGATTACAAGCGCGACTCGCTTTTAATATGCGCTCCAAAACAGATCCTATCGGCGGTTTTAAATTATACCCGCCGACACTGTAAGTTGAAATGAGATGACTGGTATTATGCTAAGCTTTTGGACAAATAGAACGGTTCTTTAAAAAAAAATCAAAAGATCTTGGGTGGAAAAACGAAAATTCAAAATTGGATGGGTATCCCACAAGGAACACAATTAAACAATGTTTCGCCCTGGGTAACCAGCGTGGGCTCATCAGTGATTTTACTAGGTGACCACACCATCATACACTTTGATTTCCAACTTGAATCACTCACACTCCCGCACTATTTCACAAATTTTGGCCAATTGAAAAAAACCAAAAAGAAAACAACGACATAAATAAGGTGGAAGAAGAACAAACACAAATATTTGTTGAAGTTAAAAAAAGTACTGAAAAAAGATGGGTTCCTTTTTATATGTTTAAATACCAGAGCAGTGCATCTTGAAATACCTTTTTCATTAATTAATTAGCCTATGATACCAGATCAAAATATATCGTAATGGTTAGATTACCTACCTTATAAAAGGAGGAGGCACTAAATACATTGTTTACCGGGATGCGCCGGATGAGCTGAATTTGAGATGTTAGAGCCGTCACCTTCCTGATATTTTTTCCAAAAAAAATTGGGGGGGTCATCGGTCTCGTTTTCGAGCAATATTTATTCGAAAGGGCGCCACTGGAGTCTTGATAATAGAACTTTTTAGAGTTTTTCTGTAATAACTTCGTACAAAAAAGAGATAGAAAGCTAAAACACATTTCAAGAAGGTAGTGACAGTTTAAAAAAATATTTTGCATTACCTCTCATCCGACGCATCCCGGTAAACAATGTATTTAGTGCCTCCTCCTTTACTGATGATCCTACAAAATTTATTTATTTATTTTTAAGGTACTTGCTTTGTCAATAAGGATTTTTCTGTATCTTTGAACAATAAAGCATATTTACTACTACTACTACTACTACTACTACTACTACTACTTACTACTACTACTGATGTGATTGATTCGTTTGTGGGTGTGCCAGTATGGTACTATCTACTGCGACCACTATTGGGTCTATTGTGGCTCACTTTTAACATTTTATGTTGCTTCAGAATATTCAGCCCCTTAAAGAGGCTCGCAACTTGCTTTGGTGAAGCATAATTCAGATCCAGTCCGTCGATCTGTAGTTTACCGAAGATACGTTGACGCTGACGTGCAATGGCCGGACATTCACACAGCACATGTCTGGCCGTCTGATCATACTCCATACAGAGCCTAAATTCGGTGTCCTCACTTAGACCCATTCTGTGTAATGGTACTTTCCCATAGAAATATATTTAGATAATGGGACAAACTTTAATGGGGGCGACAATAATTACACCAAGAAAAATCAATCTCGGAGTTAACATTTATGCCAGGGACGTCGCACATGCGTGGTGAGTGGGAACGAATAGTGCATTCCATCAAACAAATTCTGAATTTTACCCTTAATGACCATAGAATGTCTGAAGAAATACTAGACTACATTTCTTTTGGAACCTGAGGAAATAAACAATTGCAGACCCAAAACTTACATCTCGCAAAACGTCAAAGATAAGTTAACGGCATTTCCTTACTGGTTCATCCAATTAATACATCTTGGTTGGCACAATTATTTTTTCTCTTGTCTTTGTCGAGGCTAACCCCGATAAAAAATACTTTTCAAAGTTACTTGTTTTACACATTTTGTAGTCCTTGGGCCATTATAGTATCTCACAGTCGTTCTAAATCGTTTCTCATTTAATTTTTTCACCAATTTATCACGGATCAGAACGCGAGCGCTGATTTATGCTCTTTTATCGCGTTGCCATACGGTAAGGGTCATAATTCGAGATATCCTTCGATTTATCGTTTGCAACGTTTTTACTCGCGACCCTGGAGGACGGGATTTCGCGATTTCTATCTTTGGACAAAAACAAACGTGGCGAGGTGTAACGCAAGACGTTTCGGCTTCTGGGAGTCGTTTTTCGCATCGATATAAGAATATTCGTGTTTTGCATGTTTCGGGGTTGTATTTCGAGTGTTTTTGTAACAAAATCCGCAAGAGAAACTCGCTGGCATTATTTCACAAATTTTGGCCAACTGAAGAAACCCAAAAACAAATCAAGGAAGAAAAACAAATACAAATATTTGTTGAAATTAAAAAAAGTACTGAAAAAATATCGGTTCCTTCATTTATATGTTTAAATAGTGCATATTGAAATACCTTGTTCAATAAGTACTCATTCACCTTTAATGGCACTAAGGAGATTTACTTTAAAGCAAGGTTAACCCATAGGAATAATTACACCAAGAAAAATCAACCACTGAGTTAACGACATGTACAGAGTGACTGTTATAAAATTCCACCTGGGAAAACTTTTTTATTATTCGTCACTTAGAATAAATAAATAAAAGATACCTGGTCCAACGAAAACTCCTTGGCAAATAATTACCTCTGTTTATTTAGAAAATTTGCCAAAACCCGACAAAACCAAAACAATGAGTTGGAATAAACTCCATGTCGTTTCAAACGTTAGAGAAAGAAAGCGACGGAGATATGTAGGATCTGACGCAGTCGCGAAAACAAGCCTAAATGAACAGGCGAATGGCGGAGCGATCATCGGTTTTGCCGCGGTCATTCTCGAACTGTGAGCATGCATTTGATGTGCTTTGGCTGTTGAGTGATCGATTCTTCTTGCGGCTTCGAAAATTGGGTCCCAAGAAAAGTAACGGTGGGATTTACTAAAAGGGTTTAGTCTATTTTAGAACGGTTCTAGGTTTAAGTAAAATTTTTGGTTTTAAGCATTTTAAACCAACCCTCCTTGAGTTTTAGACGTAGGTTAATTTATAAGAAGAATTTTAATAAATTTGTTTATTGAATAACTAACTAACTAACTAACATGTTTTGTTGGATTTAAGTAGAAAGTTTCAATTAAGAAGAAAAGAAAATTAAAAAATTTAATCTCACCAAAGACGTTTAACTACCTTTATGAATCCCACGCTGGGTTTAAATAGTAAACACTCTGTAGAACAAATTAAAATTGGGGTTTTATGTCACTCTAATTAAAACTTACCCTTGTTAATTAATTTTTCCAATTAATACTTGATGTCACAGAACGATTTAGATGGGTAATAATAAAATAAGGAGTAGATTAATTTTGTATTTATTTATGAAATGAATTAAAAAACTTAAATGCAAGTATTGTTTACGTTTCTGTCACTGTCGAAATGTCAGTTTCAAAATATTAGCTGCGTTCAGATCACAAACAGCAAGTTCGAATTTCTTACCTCTGCTTGTACTTTTTGGCTTGCATCAACCTCTACTAATGAAAGCTACAGCTTTGAAATGAGTGGGCTTTGAGTAAGGAAAGTTTTCTTGACTGAACTTTTAGATAACCTCAATGTTTTATTTCAGTTTTTAAATAAATTAGTATAGTTGTTTTGGGTTTTTTTTGTTTGGTATATTTTTCGTGCATAATCAGTGACCTTCACTTATGTTTATTTTTCCTCGTAGTGCCCTCATAAATATATTTTTTGTGCTGAAAACGGGTTCAAAATATGGCGTTTTTCTGGACAAAATCCTTGTAAAACAGGTTAATTAGGAATACTAAAAACCAATTTATTACCAATTGCCACAAAACAATTCTTTCTGGGGGCTAGAAATGGCCTAGAAAATCACTAACTTTATAACCTCAAACACCGATAATGAAGCTATTATGTGCCAAATTTTTGGCGTGTTCACCATTTTCCATTTTGAAACTTGTCAAAAAAAATTAGTTTTAGGGCATTTTCTCCTAAAATATGGTATATTTTGAGAAAAAAAGCAAGTGTTATTTTGCAATAACAATACAAAATAATTAATAACTTTGTGTCTTTTCTGTATGGGTAAGTGTAAAGGTGTAAATATTTAGACCTGTGGGGGGTACTATTTTAGATCTTAGTAAATCTCACTGTAAATGTTTTCTCAGATAATAATATAACCAAAGTCTTCGTAAGCCTCGCTACCTTTAAGTAATTCTTCTAAGCAAAATTCGATGGTGGAAAAACTGACCTCCACGTGCGAGGGTTAATATTTAAGAGAAGTTTCGAAATGAAAATTTTCAATAATTTAAAAATTAGCAGCTGTCTTCGTATTTAAATTAGGAAAGTTAATGTCACAATTTGACATTTGCCACGACAGTTAAGAACTATGATGTACGTCATACGTCAGTTTATAAAATGTTACACAACTTATGCTTGGGATAGGGGGGAATACAGTATTTACCTGATGACTCTCAAGTTCAATATTGTCTACCACCAAAAGTTTAAAGATGAAAACCGCAAGTCTACATTTTGCGATGTGGTCCATAACTTTTGTTTCTGAAAATTACTTTGGTGCAAATGACTTTTTTGTAGATTCTTTAAAGCAACATTCGACTTTCACACTGGATTTTCTCTGTCACTTTTAGTTTTTGAGATATGACACAAAGTTAGTATTTTTCTTATAGAATGACTCTTTTTATTTCATTTTTAAATGATGTATCACACTTTGTGCTTTATTTCTGATACCTATCGGTTATCTTGCGCTTTCTTGTAGACGAAACCTGCATACAGAGGGCATAATTGTATGTCTCTCGCCGGATGATGCTACTTCCATCTATAACTACAGTAGGTATTTTCTTGGTTTCGATCGTTCACACAGAGGGCGCCATCGACAGGATTTCCTCCGCTCTAGCCGTATTTTCTGAGACATAAGCGCGACCAAAATTGTTTGTCGCTGTGATACGCCTTGCTGATGAGTCCCTAATAAAAGCGAACCGGCGTCGTCCTAGGTTCCACCTATGTGAGCAATCGAAATTCGGGAAGTTCGTTTTGCACTGAAGTAAAAAAAAACTCGGGTTTTTCAGTTAACCGGTTATGTTTGCAATCATTTTATCTGCCCGGTTATAACCGATCGAAAACACCGGGTATTCCGGTTAACTGGTTTTTCAGTTATTTAAAAAAAAAAATAAAAGTGATTATAATTAAAAGCACCGGTTATTCAGGTTAAACGGATTTTCGGTTATTTCTTTTCGTTTTTTTTTAAATAATAATAGAATCATGAATTTATAATGATGAATATCATAAAAATGTTAATAAAAACCATTTTTAATTCACCTTCTTTTTATTGAAAAAAACTTACAAAAACTTAATCTACCCAGTAACATTTCGGAACTCTGTTCATAACGACCCTTTCTGTTATATGGCTGTTAGTAAGCCGATCCTGCACAACATTATTTAATGTAAATTACCGGTTTTTTTTTAACGGTTATTGGGCAGAAAGTGTAACAACCGGTAATAACCGAAACAAAAAAACAACTGATAATAACCGGTTAACTGATGGGAAAAAACCGGTTTTCCGGTTTTAACCACCGGTTATTGACATGCCTAATTTACAGTACACCCAGCCATCTTCAGGACCATTTATTTTGGTTTTTATATCCATTTGATAAGAGATTCTGTTTATATATGAATACTTTCTTTTTTTCAGGGTACGGATGAGCAGGATTCGTCAAATTTGCCACCAGTAAGTATAACTTTTTAATTTAAGGTCATACATGTTCCTCCCCGTACTTTAGTAATACAGGGTGAGATTGTTTTGGGGTCATTTCATATGAAATCAACCAATTACCAAGTTTTGCTCTTAAATAGGTACAGAAAAATAGGAATATCTGTAAAACTACTTTTCAGAAATGCCTTGTTTAAAAGGTCTTTTAAAAACCTTTTGAATGATGTGTCATATTTTTATTTTTTTTTTCAAAAAAAGAATATATTCTTTGTCAATATCTTAGTGAGATACTGACCAAATTGCAAGATGGAGAAATTATGGAATTAGGTACAAAAAATAAAGTTTTTATTAAACATGATTTTAATGAAAACCAAATGAAAAGTAAAGTTTTTGATTAAGCAAATTTACTATGTTTTTCACATTTTTATACCATGATTTTGCCCACATTTTAAAGCTTTCTTTCCAAACTTTCGATTTCTAGAATAAAACACTCAAATTTTTCAAGTTTTCACTGTTTTTTTAGCGTCCAAAAAAAGTACTGACAAAAAACATTTTTTCTCTGTTAAAATGAAAAATATTTAGAGAGAGAGGGCAGAATTTTAGAGGTAGATGGAGAGATATTTTAGTGAAGTGCAAAAATATTTAAGTTTGTTGAAGAGACAGCAGGCTATAAAAAAGTATTTTAGAGAAAGATGAAAATAATTTAAGGCAATTGTTTAATAAAAATTTCTGTTATGTCATATGTCTGTCATCTTGATATGTCATCATCATATAATTTTTATTTTACCATTTTTATACAAAAAACTGCAAAAATTGTAATTTTTCAAAGCATAAAGTGTGTGAGAAATAAGGTGGTATTAATTTATTTCAATCAAAGTTCTTTACAGTCTTTAAATTTACCAAAAAACGTGTCCTACCATAAGTGTATTTAAGCACATCTATAAATCATTTAACAGGTATTTAACTAAATTATTTTAAGGGTCATTATGGCTTTACCATAAAAGATCAGCTTAAACTTTTTACTCTCAAATATTTTTGCTCACTATCCATGAAATAATTTTATAAAAAATAAATAAAATTTTTCTTGTAATTTAAATATTGTTTCTATTTTGAGTGGAAATAGTGTTCCTTCCGTTACGCAACCTTTTGTCAGTTTTTTTGGAAAAATAGTAATAAATATTATTTAAGGGTCATTCCATATCAAATCAACCAAAAAATCACAAAAATTTTACGCGACCAATTCCAATTTTGATGATTTTTGGTATATATTTTCTTCTTACCATAAAAGTTGAAAATGCAAATTTTTAGATTTTTTTGATTCGTAGTTTTTTTTTTTTTAATTTTTCAAAATAAAAAAGTCAGCATTTTGACCTTAACAAGAATGTACAAAACTAGCAATATCTCGAGAACCACTTACACTAGGAAAGTACTAAATGGCTCATTTTAAAGTCATTTTGAAGCTCTTTTTTATGAAATATCACAACATAATTTTAACAAAAAAAAAAAAATTGGAAATAAAAAATTGAAAAAAAAATTGAAAAATTCAAAAAGGTCATTTTTAATTTTTTTGAAAAAAATATATAATTTTGGTCAAAGTGTTACTTAATTATCCACAAAATTTTATGATGGAGAAATGATGGGTTCAATGTCAAAAAAAATATCAAAAATATTAAGTACATTTTATAGGCGATTTTTCATGCATGTGACATTTTTAATAAATTTTTTCACATTGAACCCATGATTTGTCCATCTCAAAATTTTGTGAATAGTTTAATAACACTTTAAAGAAAATAATATAATTTTTTGAAAAAAATTAAAAATGGCCTTTTTGAAATTTTTCAAAAAAAAAATCAAAAATTTTTTTTTTTATTTTTTTTTTCAATATATGTTATGCAATATTCTCATATGAAAGGTCTTTATAAGAGCTTTAAAATGAACCTTCACCTACTTTTCTATTATAAGTGGTTCTTTGGATATTCCTAATTTTGTGCGCACATGTTAAGGACAAATAAGTGACTTTTTCGATTTTCAAAAATTAATTCAAAATAAACAACTGGTGAAAAAAGTCTGAAATTTTGGATTTTCCAGTTTTTTGGTAGGAAAAACATGTATACTAAAAATCATCAACATCGGAGATGGTGTGGTAAAATACCCTGGTTGACTTGATATGGACTGACCCTAGGGTCATTCCATATCAAATCAACCAAAAAATCACAAAAATTTTACGCGACCAATTCCAATTTTGATGATTTTTGGTATATATTTTCTTCTTACCATAAAAGTTGAAAATGCAAATTTTTAGATTTTTTTGATTCGTAGTTTTTTTTTTTAATTTTTGAAAATAAAAAAGTCAGCATTTTGACCTTAACAAGAATGTACCAAACTAGCAATATCTCGAGAACCACTTACACTAGGAAAGTAATAAATGGCTCATTTTAAAGTCATTTTGAAGCTCTTTTTTTATGAAATATCACAACATAATTTTAACAAAAAAAAAATTGGAAATAAAAAATTGAAAAAAAAAATTGAAAAATTCAAAAAGGCCACTTTTAATTTTTTTGAAAAAAATATATAATTTTGGTCAAAGTGTTACTTAATTATCCACAAAATTTTATGATGGAGAAATGATGGGTTCAATGTCAAAAAAAATATCAAAAATATTAAGTACATTTTATAGGCGATTTTTCATGCATGTGACATTTTTAATAAATTTTTTCACATTGAACCCATGATTTGTCCATCTCAAAATTTTGTGAATAGTTTAATAACACTTTAAAGAAAATAATATAATTTTTTGAAAAAAATTAAAAATGGCCTTTTTGAAATTTTTCAAAAAAAAATCAAAATTTTTTTTTTTTATTTTTTTTTTCAATATATGTTATGCAATATTCTCATATGAAAGGTCTTTATAAGAGCTTTAAAATGAACCTTCACCTACTTTTCTATTATAAGTGGTTCTTTGGATATTCCTAATTTTGTGCGCACATGTTAAGGACAAATAAGTGACTTTTTCGATTTTCAAAAATTAATTCAAAATAAACAACTGGTGAAAAAAGTCTGAAATTTTGGATTTTCCAGTTTTTTGGTAGGAAAAACATGTATACTAAAAATCATCAACATCGGAGATGGTGTGGTAAAATACCCTGGTTGACTTGATATGGACTGACCCTAGGGTCATTCCATATCAAATCAACCAAAAAATCACAAAAATTTTACGCGACCAATTCCAATTTTGATGATTTTTGGTATATATTTTCTTCTTACCATAAAAGTTGAAAATGCAAATTTTTAGATTTTTTTGATTCGTAGTTTTTTTTTTTAATTTTTGAAAATAAAAAAGTCAGCATTTTGACCTTAACAAGAATGTACCAAACTAGCAATATCTCGAGAACCACTTACACTAGGAAAGTAATAAATGGCTCATTTTAAAGTCATTTTGAAGCTCTTTTTTTATGAAATATCACAACATAATTTTAACAAAAAAAAAATTGGAAATAAAAAATTGAAAAAAAAAATTGAAAAATTCAAAAAGGCCACTTTTAATTTTTTTGAAAAAAATATATAATTTTGGTCAAAGTGTTACTTAATTATCCACAAAATTTTATGATGGAGAAATGATGGGTTCAATGTCAAAAAAAATATCAAAAATATTAAGTACATTTTATAGGCGATTTTTCATGCATGTGACATTTTTAATAAATTTTTTCACATTGAACCCATGATTTGTCCATCTCAAAATTTTGTGAATAGTTTAATAACACTTTAAAGAAAATAATATAATTTTTTGAAAAAAATTAAAAATGGCCTTTTTGAAATTTTTCAAAAAAAAAATCAAAAATTTTTTTTTTTATTTTTTTTTTCAATATATGTTATGCAATATTTTCATATGAAAGGTCTTTATAAGAGCTTTAAAATGAACCTTCACCTACTTTTCTATTATAAGTGGTTCTTTGGATATTCCTAATTTTGTGCGCACATGTTAAGGACAAATAAGTGACTTTTTCGATTTTCAAAAATTAATTCAAAATAAACAACTGGTGAAAAAAGTCTGAAATTTTGGATTTTCCAGTTTTTTGGTAGGAAAAACATGTATACTAAAAATCATCAACATCGGAGATGGTGTGGTAAAATACCCTGGTTGACTTGATATGGACTGACCCTAGGGTCATTCCATATCAAATCAACCAAAAAATCACAAAAATTTTACGCGACCAATTCCAATTTTGATGATTTTTGGTATATATTTTCTTCTTACCATAAAAGTTGAAAATGCAAATTTTTAGATTTTTTTGATTCGTAGTTTTTTTTTTTAATTTTTGAAAATAAAAAAGTCAGCATTTTGACCTTAACAAGAATGTACCAAACTAGCAATATCTCGAGAACCACTTACACTAGGAAAGTAATAAATGGCTCATTTTAAAGTCATTTTGAAGCTCTTTTTTTATGAAATATCACAACATAATTTTAACAAAAAAAAAATTGGAAATAAAAAATTGAAAAAAAAAATTGAAAAATTCAAAAAGGCCACTTTTAATTTTTTTGAAAAAAATATATAATTTTGGTCAAAGTGTTACTTAATTATCCACAAAATTTTATGATGGAGAAATGATGGGTTCAATGTCAAAAAAAATATCAAAAATATTAAGTACATTTTATAGGCGATTTTTCATGC
Organism: Oxystoma pomonae; assembly: GCA_963921995.1. Classification (NCBI taxonomy): domain Eukaryota; kingdom Metazoa; phylum Arthropoda; class Insecta; order Coleoptera; family Brentidae; genus Oxystoma; species Oxystoma pomonae. Next base: position 5,745,821 of record OY998170.1, read on the forward strand.
ATGTGACATTTTTAATAAATTTTTTCACATTGAACCCATGATTTGTCCATCTCAAAATTTTGTGAATAGTTTAATAACACTTTAAAGAAAATAATATAATTTTTTGAAAAAAATTAAAAATGGCCTTTTTGAAATTTTTCAAAAAAAAAATCAAAAATTTTTTTTTTTATTTTTTTTTTCAATATATGTTATGCAATATTCTCATATGAAAGGTCTTTATAAGAGCTTTAAAATGAACCTTCACCTACTTTTCTATTATAAGTGGTTCTTTGGATATTCCTAATTTTGTGCGCACATGTTAAGGACAAATAAGTGACTTTTTCGATTTTCAAAAATTAATTCAAAATAAACAACTGGTCAAAAAAGTCTGAAATTTTGGATTTTCCAGTTTTTTGGTAGGAAAAACATGTATACTAAAAATCATCAACATCGGAGATGGTGTGGTAAAATACCCTGGTTGACTTGATATGGACTGACCCTAGGGTCATTCCATATCAAATCAACCAAAAAATCACAAAAATTTTACGCGACCAATTCCAATTTTGATGATTTTTGGTATATATTTTCTTCTTACCATAAAAGTTGAAAATGCAAATTTTTAGATTTTTTTGATTCGTAGTTTTTTTTTTTAATTTTTGAAAATAAAAAAGTCAGCATTTTGACCTTAACAAGAATGTACCAAACTAGCAATATCTCGAGAACCACTTACACTAGGAAAGTAATAAATGGCTCATTTTAAAGTCATTTTGAAGCTCTTTTTTTATGAAATATCACAACATAATTTTAACAAAAAAAAAATTGGAAATAAAAAATTGAAAAAAAAAATTGAAAAATTCAAAAAGGCCACTTTTAATTTTTTTGAAAAAAATATATAATTTTGGTCAAAGTGTTACTTAATTATCCACAAAATTTTATGATGGAGAAATGATGGGTTCAATGTCAAAAAAAATATCAAAAATATTAAGTACATTTTATAGGCGATTTTTCATGCATGTGACATTTTTAATAAATTTTTTCACATTGAACCCATGATTTGTCCATCTCAAAATTTTGTGAATAGTTTAATAACACTTTAAAGAAAATAATATAATTTTTTGAAAAAAATTAAAAATGGCCTTTTTGAAATTTTTCAAAAAAAAAATCAAAAATTTTTTTTTTTATTTTTTTTTTCAATATATGTTATGCAATATTTTCATATGAAAGGTCTTTATAAGAGCTTTAAAATGAACCTTCACCTACTTTTCTATTATAAGTGGTTCTTTGGATATTCCTAATTTTGTGCGCACATGTTAAGGACAAATAAGTGACTTTTTCGATTTTCAAAAATTAATTCAAAATAAACAACTGGTCAAAAAAGTCTGAAATTTTGGATTTTCCAGTTTTTTGGTAGGAAAAACATGTATACTAAAAATCATCAACATCGGAGATGGTGTGGTAAAATACCCTGGTTGACTTGATATGGACTGACCCTTAAGTGTGAACTTAACTTTACGATTATATTAAATTTTGGCATTTTTTGAGGCCCTATTGACAAATAAATAAGTAATAATACAAAAATAAATTAAGGTATGCTTCTTTCAACTTGGTAGAGTATATAAAAAATAAATTTACATTTGAATTGTTTGAATACAATTAATGTATTTATTTTTTGTTATCAGCGTTTACATATTTGCAATATTGAATTTTAAATTTAAAAAAATCGTGCAAAGTGTTCCGTCTGTTACGCTGGAATGGCTGACAATATATCAAAATTCTTGTTACAAAAAATAATTTTCATAGGAGTATAGTCTTCGATTAAAAAAAAAGTACCGATTGACACCTTTGGTCCAAGATTATTCTTTCTTAACGAAGGAGTTTTTTATAGTTTTGGTCTTATTTTAAATATAAGGATTAAATTTAGTGTGTGGTTTTTGAGACAATAGGGACTTATCGGTACATAAATTTGGCATAACCTGACTTTAATAAAGACGCCACTATTTTTGACAATTCGGCACGAAGTTTAAAAGAATTCTGACATTGTTGTTGTCTAAATATGTCATCTTTGCTATCAAAATATTGTCGACTTTCATAATGTTTGTGCCTGCTTTTAATAAAGGACGGCATTAACTTTAATTTGTCAACTTTAAGAATGGCACAATATGAGCATGTTTAGATGACATATTTATATGACAAAAATGTCAGAAACCTTTCAACCTTCGTACGGAACTGTCAGAAATAGTGCCGAGTCAGGCTGTGCCGACTTTATGTACCGATAAGTCCCTAATGATCTCATAATTAATTCAGTTTTTTTTTCATCTTTCTACGACAAAAAGTTATGATGAGGTACGTTTATAAAAAATCACCCTGTACCAGTAGATCTATGTTAGCTGGGTGTGCTCTGGATGGGTAGATTAGCAAAGACTTCATATCTGAAACACAAATCGTTTATTTCGCCAATTTAATTACTTATTAAACGATAACAAAACTAGTGAAAAGAAAATGAATAATGACATTCAAAGTTTAGTTCACTAAATTTAATGACGTTAATTGCCAATTTTTACCAACAATTACTAGTATCTCATTACACAAATTAGAACTCTGTTTAATTGGCGACCTTTAAAAAATTCTCTTTATTGTGTGTCAACAGAAACTGTCGACTGATCAAGCAAAACGCGTTAAATCCATTTTTAAAAATAAAAAAATTTAAATTTTATTTCTTTACGTTTTGAGCACATTTATGAATCTTATGCTGATAAGTAAAAATTTGGTGCTAGAAAGCATGGATATTCCACTATACAATCAATTATTTTTTGTTGGAAGGAAATGAAAATATCTCGAAAACTGTATCTTTGAAAAATTTGAAGCTTATAACAAAATTTTTGGGTAATATTTACGAAAACGAAAATCTGAAAACCGCATATCAATAGCTGCTTTACTTCTAAAGTTATGATTTTTTAAATATATTTTAACGTTTTTTTCAAATAACTCGGAAACTAAAGCTCCCACGGATTTGGACTTTATAACAAAATTTTTAGTCCATATTCATTGCAAGCTACTTGCTTTTGGTCCAAAGTTACAAATTTTTAAAATATTTTATTCCCCTTTTCCCCTTCAACCTCCCACCACGGTACCCAAAAGTTAATCAGTTCATGGTCAGCCGATAGAGGATTTTTGTACCAAATTTCGTTAAAATCGATTAAGGCGTTCTTGAGTTATCGTGTATACAGACAGACAATAGACCGACAGACAACTTTTTTTTTTCGTCGATTAAGGTGTTTTGAAACCTTAGTAACTTCTGATAAAATTAAGAAAAGTCAAAATTTCTCGATTTTAATAGTCCCCCATACCATATTGGTATGGTGGACTAAAAAGAGTTGTTTTTACGCCCTTGTAGTTTTTCATTTATGTATTATGTTGTACTAATTGTTTATCGTCTCCTGATGATGCTAACGCTGTTAGCGAAACGCGCGTCGAGTGCAAAAAAGTGTAGTTTTGGTTTGTGGAAAACAATCATAACTTTGTTTTTTTTATCAAGGGGATTATCAAAAAACCTTTTAGTCAAACTTTTTAGTCAAAGAAATTTTAATTTTATTTATTTACGTTGTACGTAGTTTTTCATTTACAGTGCAAACTTTCTTTACGGACAGCTTTTACAAGTATAGAAATCTCATAACAGGACAATATTTCTAGAACCAAATTATAAATTCCTATATGTAAAATATCCTCTCTTGGACAGCTCCCATAGGCGGACCAAAAAGTACGTCGATATTCGCTTATGGGAGTTTTCACTGTATTCTGTAAAATTTTATCAAGGGGATTTAGTGCGTTTCGCTCGATAATTTCACAATTATCAAAAACCTGCAATTAAGCTAGTCCTCCAATTAAATAGATGGGCATAAAAAATATAAATAATAATGCCCCAATTAACGCAAATTAACTATGGATCGATTAAACACGCAGAAGAACATTATACTGGACCTGATGACATTGGACACTTAAATATTTCAACGTATCGATATCGGTATACCTACCGCTTTTATGGTTACGAACCTAAAACTAGCCATAGACGTGTGTTTCGAACCTATTTTGATCTCATCAATGCGGTACAAGTCAGCCCTGTGGAGTTTTTTTTTTAATGTAAAATTTACGATTTCCATTCTAACCCCGGATTTATAAACTCAATCTTATCATTTGACGTTGGCGCATATCTAGTAAAAGAGAAAGTTCACATTTGTATCAACAGGGCGGCGTTGCGCTCAGTATACCCAAGACACACCCAAGCGTGTTTTTCTGTTTGAGCGTTCGTTCATAAATAATTAAATACAAGAGCACAAAATTTGATTACTTGGCATTTAATTGCACCTAAAGAGCACTAATTTATTCCCATATCAAAAACACCACCAACTTCATCTTTCACGAGAAATGCAAAAAAGTAAAAAATATAGAATTTCCTTATTGAAATGGCAGCATTTAATTAGCATTTAACTTTATGGACCATTAATGGACCATTAAACGGTGTTCGGTCTTCATTATATTTTTGTTTGAATGTTCCCTAAAAATGAACTCTTTATTTTTTTTTCTTAATTTAGATATTTTCTAGCTCACTGTGTAGAAAAAAATGATTCGCGTTAACGCCTTTATTTTATACCTGAAACTTCAAAAAGTTAGTGTGAATTTTTCTGTCTTATTGAACTATGGCAGAGAGCATATAAATCTAAATAGAGAGGACACGAAATGATAATATCCGACCAGCAAGTCAACGCGTTTCACAGCGAATTTTTATTGTTAGCTGAATGCGCCAGGATGAACCGCGGTAATATTTATTTTAAATTAAAACGGCAATAATAATGAATATCGATTTATCACTGGCGTACAAAGTTATATTTGATGCAATTTTAAATGAACTTGTTGCTAAGTGATAATTAAGGAAAAAGCAGAGAGCATATAATTTAGGTTTTCTCCGGTAAAAAATAAGTGTTTTTGATTTATTTTTTTAAATATTTTGCTATCTAAGGTTACTTCAAATTTTAATAACCCCGTCATTTCCGAATGTTTGAAAAATACATGATTAGGAGATCAGAATGGGTGTAGAAGGTTTTGTTCTCCTAATCCAAAAGAGGCGGTTGTGACGTAACAGTGTCAATTCCCATTATGGGGAGTCTTCTCCAAAATTGTTTTTATGATTTTTTTTTAAATTTGATCGCCGAAGACGAAACCTTGTAAAAGAATAATGTTTAATTTAAAATAAAAGAAAAAACTGGCGCCGCAGGGCAACATTTTTGGGGAAGTTGGTACGTAATTTCGTCGGAAAGGGGGTTGATCGCCTCCCTCTGTATTCGCCACCTGTGACTGTACCGGCACGGGTCTGTTGTCTGCAGCGCAATGCGGGCGATCGATATTATGAATAGTTCCCAACGCGGAACTCGTCCATAAATACGATTTTCCTGTGCGCCGCCACTGCTTTTGATCGATAAAAATAGGCAAGAGCGAAGTTTCCAAGCCAAGAACCAAAAAAACGATAGCTGTGCTACTTGGTTTTCAAGTCAGTTGAGCGGGGTCGCAAATTTACATTAGGTGTCCTCTCTATTTATATTTATTTGCTCTCTGACTATAGTCAAATTTTCTCTTCTATTCAATTCAATGCAGAATAATTTTTACTTTAGTAGCTAGCAGTGCAGGTCCAGGTCATATATCCGAACCTACAAGAACACAGAATTTTGTGACTTGGCATTTAATTAGCACTAAAAAAAACCACGCACCAAATACATTGAAAACCAGTCACGGTCAAATTGCTTTATATTGTAGTATATTGTAACCCTATGAATCCTCTTCAAATGAAAGCAAAAAAAAAATTGAGGTAGGTCGGGCCGTTTGGGAGGTACGGCCCTTTAAAGTCGCTACTGCAGGGCCCCTTTAAAATTTATAGAAAGTCAATAAGGGCGTATGTAGGAGTGTGATTTATACAATCAGGGGTTTTTAGGGATGTCTAATCGAATAATGATATTTTCGTTTTAATATTTTGGCTTTTAAGTGACTGAATCCAATATGGCCGCTATAGTTTAAGTCATTTTTATTTAAATATTTTCGAGTTAAGGGGTGTGATATACCTGAAAGGCAAAAGGCGATTTTTTTTGAATGCAGTTAACGTTTTTTGATAATAATCTAAGAACCACATTCTTCTATCAGTTTTGGGATTTGAGAAAAATAATAATAATTAGCGAATAGGCCAAAAACCACATATTTTTATCGGTTTTTTGCTTTTAAAAAATTACAGAAACACGCTAGACAAAAGGCGATATTTCTTTTAAACGCAGCTAAAGTTTTTTGATAATAATCTTAAAACCACATTCTTCTATCAGTTTAGGGATTTGCAAAAAATAATAATATTTAGCAAATAGGCTAAAAACCACATATTTTTATCGGTTTTTTGCTTTTAAAAAATGACAGAAACACGCTAGACAAAAGGCGATATTTTTTTTTAAACGCAGCTAACGTTTCTTGATAATAATCTAAAAACCACATTCTTGTATCAGTTTTGGGATTTGCGAAAATAATCATATTTTAGCAAATAGGCTAAAAACCACATATTTTTATCGATTTTTTACTTTTAAAAAATTACAGAAACACGCTAGACAAAAGGCGATATTTTTCTTAAACGCAGCTAAAGTTTTTTGATAATAATCTTAAAACCACATTCTTCTATCAGTTTTGGGATTTGCAAAAAGTAATAATATTTAGCAAATAGGCTTTGCTTTTAAAAAATGACAGAAACACGCTAGACAAAAGGCGATATTTTTTTTTAAACGCAGCTAACGTTTCTTGATAATAATCTAAAAACCACATTCTTGTATCAGCTTTGGGATTTGCGAAAATAATAATAATTAGCGAATAGGCTAAAAACCACATATTTTTATCGGTTTTTTGCTTTTAAAAAATTACAGAAAGACGCTAGACAAAATGCGATACTGTTTTTAAACGCAGCTAATGTTTTTTGATAATATTCTAAAAACCACATGCTCCTATCAGTTTTGGGATTTGCAAAAAATAATAATATTTAGCAAATAGGCTAAAAAAACTCATATTTTTATCGGATTTTTTCTTTTAAAAAATTACAGAAACACGCTAGACAAATGCGATACTTTTTTTAAACGCAGCTAATGTTTTTTGATAATAAAACCGCATTCTTCTATCAGTTTTGGGATTTGCGAAAAATAATAATAATTAGCGAATAGGCTAAAAACCACATATTTTTATCGGTTTTTTGCTTTTAAAAAATTACAGAAACACGCTAGACAAAAGGCGATACTTTTTTTAAACGCAGCAGCTAATGTTTTTTGATAATAATCTAAAATCCGCAATTTTCTATCAGTTTTGGGATTTGCGAAAAATAATAATAATTAGCGAATAGGCTAAAAACCACATATTTTTATTGGTTTTTTTGCTTTTAAAAAAAATACAAAAACACGCTAGACAAAAGGCGATATTTTTTTTTAAACGCAGCTAACGTTTTTTGATAATAATCTAAAAACCACATTCTTCTATCAGTTTTGGGATTTGTAAAAAAATAATAATAATTTAGCGAATAGGCTAAAAACCACATATTTTTATCGGTTTTTTGCTTTTAGAAAATTACAGAAACACGCTGGACAAAAGGCGATATTTTTTTTTAAACGCAGGTAATGTTTCTTGATAATAATCTAAAAACCGCATTCTTCTATCAGTTTTGGGATTTGCGAAAAATAATAATAATTAGCGAATAGGCTAAAAACCACATATTTTTATCGGTTTTTTGCTTTTAAAAAATTACAGAAACACGCTAGACAAAAGGCGATATTTTTTTTAAACGCAGCTAACGTCTTTTGATAATAATCTAAAAACCACATTCTTCTATCAGTTTTGGGATTTGCAAAAAATAATAATATTTAGCAAATAGGCTAAAAACCACATATTTTTTTTTTGCTTTTAAAAAATTACAGAAACACACTAGACAAAAGGCGATACTTTTTCTAAATGCAGCTAACGTTTTTTGATAATAATCTAAAAACCACATTCTTCTATCAGTTTTGGGATTTGCAAAAAATTATAATATTTAGCAAATAGGCTAAAAAACTTCATATTTTTATCAGTTTTTTGCTTTTAAAAAATTACAGAAACACGATAGACAAAAGGCGATACTTTTTTTAAACGCAGCTAATGTTTTTTGATAATAATCTAAAAACCACATTCTTCTATCAGTTGGGATTTGCAAAAAATAATAATCTTTAGCAAATAGGCTAAAAACCACATATTTTTGTCGGTTTTTTGCTTTTAAAAAATTACAGAAACACGCTAGACAAAAGGCGATATTTTTTTTAAACGCATCTAACGTTTTTTGATGATAATCTAAAAACCACATTATTCTATCAGTTTTGGGATTTGCAAAAAATAATAATATTTAGCAAATAGGCTAAAAACCATGCACATATTTTTCTCGGCTTTTTGCTTTTAAAGAATTACAGAAAAACGTAAGACAAAAGGCGATACTTTTTTTGAACGCAGCTAACGTTTTTTAATAATAATCTAAAAACCACATTATTCTATCAGTTTTGCGATTTGCAAAAAATAATAATATTTAGCAAATAGGCTAAAAACCATGCACATATTTTTCTCGCCTTTTTGCTTTTAAAAAACTACAGAAAAACGTAAGACAAAAGGCGATACTTTTTTTGAACGCAGCTAACGTTTTTTGATAATAATCTAAAAACCACATTATTCTATCAGTTTTGCGATTTGCAAAAAATAATAATATTTAGCAAATAGGCTAAAAACCATGCACATATTTTTCTCGGCTTTTTGCTTTTAAAAAACTACAGAAAAACGTAAGACAAAAGGCGATACTTTTTTTGAACGCAGCTAACGTTTTTTGATAATAATCTAAAAACCACATTATTCTATCAGTTTTGCGATTTGCAAAAAATAATAATATTTAGCAAATAGGCTAAAAACCATGCACATATTTTTCTCGGCTTTTTGCTTTTAAAAAACTACAGAAATACGTAAGACAAAAGCCGATACTTTTTTTGAACGCAGCTAACGTTTTTTGATAATAATCTGAAAATTATTTTAAGTGTAATAATTTAAGATGGCGGACAATTCACATTATTGCGGTGGTTAGTGTTAACTGGCAATATGATGCGTTCGAAGAATTATATTATTATTTTAGGTATATTAGGTATTCGACTATTATATCCTTTCGAGTGTCAGAAAATATGAAGGACCCTGGAACAACAACAACAACAACACCCGGTAAGAGGGCCCGATCTGGAAGAATCCTTAGTGTTAGCGGACATCTATGTGCGCTGACACTAATTATTCTGCCAAACCTTTCCTTCCACCCCCACTTGACCTTCAAGTGGACCTCTTAAACTCTCCCTACCGCTAGGTAGCCTAAGTTTTGTCGATTTTTGGGGAGACTAGCTGCCTGAAGGGCTTAAATGTCGTGACTGTTCTAAAGAACTATTTGTTGTTGCTGTTGGGGGGGGGGGAGGGGAGGGAAGTGGGATTTGGAGAAGGAGGGAAGGTGAGAACTAGCTCGCTAGCTGAAGGCTAGAGGGCTAGCTGAAGACGGGGTCTCTTGTGGCGATGACGGATGTTCTCGTCGTAGTTGACGGCCTGTCGAATAAGGGGATTTGAATGATTATCAGCTTTTTGGTATACATTATGGGCTTTTTCGGAAATAAAGGTCGTTAAGGGGGTAAGATTATTGTCTCTCATAAGTCTAGTATACGAGGTGTGCCAGGGAAGGTCAAGGGCGTTACGTCTGTAGCGATTCTCAAGGTTTTGAATGAGTTTTAGATGACTTGGCGCGGCATAGCCCCAGGCGGTTGATGCATAGGATAGGATCGGGCGAATTATTGTGTTTAGTAGTAGTAATTTATTTTTGTGTGTGAGTTTACTATTACCGCGAAGTAGGGAGTATAGATTTTTGTAGGTGTACATGGCTTTAATGCGTGTGTTTTTGACGTGTAACCCCCAAGTAAGGCGCTTGTCGAAAGTAACCCCAAGATACTTAACGTCGTCCTGCCAATTGATTATATTGCCATTTATTTCGACGTGTCCGACAGGTCCCTGTCTTCTACGGCTAAATAAGATGGCTTTTGTTTTGTCGGAGTTTATTTTGATTTTCCATCTATTGCAGTAGTCTACAAAGTCGTCTGCTGCTGTTTGAAGGTGACGCGTCACTTGGCGAGGAAGCAGTGAAGCTGTTTTAATGATTAGGTCATCGGCGTATCGTGCTAGGTCTGTGTGAGGTGTGGGAGTGAGGTCATGGGTAAAAATGTTGAACAGATGGGGGGATAGCACGGCCCCCTGGGGTACGCCGGCCATGATGTTTCGAGATGCGGATAGACTGTTCCCCACGCGGCTGTTTATTTTACGGCCGCGTAGATATGAGTCTGTGAGGCGAGTGATTGTCAATGGGTACCCGGCGACAGTCATCTTATAGACCAGGAAGGACCCTGGGCTATTGCCAAAAGTGATCGCTTAGCAGTTATTTCCCTAACAAGTTTAGAAAGCGGCCCTTTTCCGGACATGATAGCAGGAACGACAAGCAAGCCATAGAGGGGGAAAAGGCACTTTACCTTGGACTTTACGCATGTTATGTATAAGCAATAAGCTTAAAATGTTCTGGTAAAAAAATAAAAATATCAGTATTTCAAATTTCTAAAATAATCGTAGTCACTCACTTTACCGCACTATGTGCGATAAAGGTAGATTTTGCTACCTAGGTTTTTAACGGCACCTTTTGTTTCGGAGATGTCTCTTTTTTGTCTAAATTTTTAGTTTCTGCACGCGACATAAAATAGTTAAATAGTATGCTTTAGAATAATAATATAATTCTCCGAATGCATCCTACTGCCAGTTAAAACTTGTAACAACATCAGTAATGTGAATTGTCCATCATCTTAAATTATTTTTCCTACTTGGCGTCCATTAAAATCCCTCAGCTACATCACTACCCTTAACTCAAAAATATTTAAATAGAAATTACTTAAACTATAGCGGCCATATTAGATTATGTCACTTAAACATCAAAATATTTAAAAAAATATATCATTATTCGATTAGACATCCCTAAAAACCCCTGAATTGATATATCACATTCGTACATACGCCCTTATTGACTTTCTGTGAATTTTAAAGGGGGCCCTGCAGTGGCGACTTTAAAGGGCCGTAGCTCCCAAACGGTCCGATTGATCCCCAGTTTTTTTTGCTTTTATTTAAAGAGGCTTCATAGGGCTACAACATACTACAATATAAAGCAGTTTTACCGTAACCGGTTTTGCTGACTTAGTACTGCCAACTTTAGGGACGTAAAAAAATCACTTCAGGTGCAAAACAAATAGGGGTAGTTAAAAAAATAGCACGGTTGTCGGGGGTTTTAAAAATTTTCAATTTTACTTTTTTTTCGGTATAGTTGGAGCCCAAGAAATGTCAGGAATGGTACGTGACTTGTAGCCGTGGGGACTGTCAGGAACTCTTAAAACTGGCCAGGGCAGAGCCGAGACTTGTCAACAAAAAGGTAAGTCTTTTGTTGATCCAAAATTTCTCGATTAATTTATAAACTCTTTGTTTTTTTTTGCTAAAATCTTGAAATCCTTTGAATTTAGACAAAATGTGATTGCAGATTTGAAACAGCGAGGTCGAATTATAACGTTTTGATGCACTGGTACACACTCTGTCTTTTTCTAGCTTGTAGAAACATAAAGGGTAGAGAGAAAATCAGTACGCACTGGTTTTGATTGCGATTTTCTCAATCTCATGCTCAGTTTACCGCCGATTAAAACCGATTTTAGGCATTAGGCTCGGAATAAATTCTTTAAAAACGCTTTAGTGCATTGCTTCCAGCCTAAATAAATACTCGTTTTATTTGACATATTTATTGACATTTACCGAAGGACATATAAACACTCGGACAAAGCAATTTATTTCAAACCGTCCTTATATAAAACCGGTTAGGTGCGCGTATAAACGTAGTAAGTTCATATAATAATAATAATAATCATCGTTTATTTAGCTAAAAACAATAGTACAGGTATAGTACAGCTAATTCAAGCACTTTAAAACTAATTACAAATTTAATTAAAGGAAAGGAAGGTATAAAGAGTTTGTTACAGCCTAACAAAGTAAAAAATGGAAAAAAGTACAAATTTTCATACAAAGTTAAAATCACTGTAGTCATACAAACAATACCTATATATAGGAAAAACAAAGAAAGTAAAATAACAAAAATAGAATATTCATAAAATTAAAATATATATATATATATATATATATGTATAATAATAATAATAATAATAAAAAGCATAATAAAATAAAATAAGTCGCTTACAGTCTAACAGTAAAAACACAGATAATAGAAAATACACATTTTTGTACAAAGTTAAACAAACAAAGTAAAATATCAAAAATAGTTATAAAATAGTCATAAAATCCATAACACAATAATAAAAACAAAATAATAATAAAAAATATATAAACAGAGACTACACTTTAAATAAATATACGTATAAAGAAAAAACCAAAAATATAACAATAGATAAACATAAAGTGGCAGAGAGAAAAACAAAACCTATCTACTCAATGTATATACCGCATCTTTTAAGTAAATATATTCTTAATTTCTTTTTAAAGTTATTGACTGAGCAAGCATCTTTAATGATCTGAGCGAATTATGACCATTTTTCTTTTTCTTTGAGATATAAAAAAATTATTTTTTGTGTTTACATTGTGAATTGCGTTACTATAAACTAACTTATGCCTAAGATATGAGGGCGCGCGTTCGCTTTTTATTTTAAAAATAAAGACTAACACAACTAGTTCAAAATAATCAACTACACGCAGCCATTGTAAACATTGTTGCATTTTTCGAATTGGTGTATATTTTGAACAATTCAGTATTATTCTCATTAAACGATTTTGGAGTTTTTAAAGACGCTGTAATTCGTTTTTATTCAGTGTATACAAAATAGTTACACTATAATTAAAATGTGGTAGTATTAATGTGTTATATATAGTCAGCTTTGACAAGAGAGACAGATAACCAGAACAACGAGATAAATGGTTAGTATAATAACTTATTTTTGATACTACAGAACTACAATGCTCCTTAAAAGTTAGATTTTCATCAATTAGTACCCCCAAGTACTTGGTTTTCGTTACACATCCGATATTTGATCGACCTATCGGCATATTATAATTACCAGTTTTAAATTCTTGCTTCTTTCTCTCAGGTCCAAATATCATACAATTACTTTTGTTTGCATTAACTTTTAACAAATTTATCTTAAAAACAAAATTATGATTGTTTTCCACAAACCAACACTACACTTTTTTGCACTCGACGCGCGTTTCGCTAACAACGTTAGCATCATCAGGAGACGATAAACAATGAACTAAATTAATCTACGCTCTTTCCTAGTAAGCTTCTTATTGTGTTACCGGATTTATATACTAATTTAAGACCGCTGTTATTAAATACTTTTTGTAATCCTTTCGTATAATTAGGATTATAAGGAATTGATACAAATTTTGAGTCGCAGGTATCTTTTTGTCTGAAAAAAGTGGAATTCCGAAAGGACTTTTGAAAAGAATGCCTATTTATCAGCTTATTTATTAAGCCTTCGTCGTAACCGTTTTCGCCAGCTATATTCCTAATCCTATTCTTTTCTGCTTCAAATCTTTCTTTGTTTAAGGGGAAATTTACTAATCTATATGTTAAAAAGTGCAAACTTGCAAGCTTTTGTTGTAAGCAATGAAAAGAGTCATTTGGAATATACCTGTTGGTGGCCTTTGTTAAAGATATTTCACTCCAAGAAGGTGAAATTTTAATCTCGTTTGATGTTAGTTCGTTAGTTTGTTGAAAACAATCATAACTTATATATACTATTAGTGCAACCAAAGGTTCCAAATTCCCAACATAAATTTATCTTAGTGTATTCATGAATTCTTTCTAAAGCTCGGTTAATCTTAAAAACTAGATCCTGAATATCAGTTCCGACCACATAGGCAAGAATAATTAGATTTTTTCAATATTACTATTTAGTTATTTCTTTTCAATTTTAGGTAAAAAACGGACAGAAATCTTTTTTTGCACCCGTGATCAAAAAAAAAGTTTTTTTGCATCGGTAACTTTTTCTGCAGACAGTTACTAAAATCATGTTTTTGATGAAGGTATAAAAAAACATATTTTCTAACATTTTGTGTTTCTAATTCCAAGTGATTTGATTTTGCCGTCATTTCATTTCGAGACAATTTTTTTCGGACCAACTATTCTCTTTTCTTTTAAATTCTGACAAATTATTTTTCTGCCAAATTCGGTTTCGGGTTTTTTTATAGGGACCCATCCAGAAGCCGTAAAATTGACCCCCTAAGGTCCCGCTCAAATCCATTAATACCTAAACAAGTAAACATGACACCAGGGCCTGACCTATGCAACTCGATATCCCTTAGAGGGGGGGGGCGTGTCTCAACCGTAAATTATGTCAGTGCATTACTACTAAATTAACGTCTCGGAGACGGTTGACATTCAGGACCCCTAAACTGACGTTGGCGCCAAGACACGGACCTCTGGGAGTTTGGAGATGCTTTATTGATGACAGATTTTGATCGATGGCATCTGCATTAGTGAAGGACCTGCATTGCGCCGTTCTAATTATTCGTGATAATTATTTTAACGGTGACCTACCCTGCGTTATTTCCCGCCGTACAACCTTACAGGAAATCAAAATCTAAAGCTCACAGTTCACTTTTTTAATGATTTTAAGAAAAAAAAAACTCTTCTCGAAAGTTATATTTTTGTGTAGTGCCGTCCCTAAAGAGTTATTTTGAGAAAAATTAAAATCTTCTATATACGGGCTACTGTCAAAACCTATCCAAAATATGTCCTATTTTCCCAAAATGTAAAAAAAATATTTTGAAAAATATAAAAATTAGGGCTTATAGAGCATTTCATTTTAGACAAAAAAAGTCAAACAAGCATTTTTGTAGTACTAACCGTTTTTTTATAAACGTCATTTAAATGTTTGAAAAGTGGAAAAAATTGTCACATTTAGAATTTTAATGTTGTTAATTAAAAAAAAAATATATTTTCTGAAAAAGCGATGTGAAACCTGAAAGAGAACATATTTTCGCTAAAAATCGTTACAATGTTTCTTACATCACTTTCCATAGTTTCCATATAAAAATAAAATTATTTGAAGAAAATGCTAAAATCATGTCGATTGTATTGAACGTCTTTGCACCAAGATTTTTCTATAAACTTAATATTCTAAAAAAATACAATTATGTGCTAAGTGGTTAGTCTTATTACCTATCAAACGATAGTAAAAAAGTTTTGACTTTCTTATATTTATTAAGTAAAAATAAGAAATAACCAAATTTCTGCAACATAAGAAAAATAATTTTTTGAATGACTGTAATACTGACTAGTACATGATGCTTTGTGGTCTGATATATTTTTTTAAATGTTCTATAAGACCCTTCGAACTCACCGGGATTAAGGGGTCAAGATAGAAGCAGGAATAAGGGAAGTACCTTATATAGTCAATATTTGTTGTTATTTTCTTGTATATAAAAAGATGTCTTTCAGAGAGCTCCTCTTATTTAATTCCGCCAGAGGTTACCTTTTCAAATCTAGTCGAAAGTTTTTTACTGTCGTTTGATAGGTGATAAGAGTAACTATTTAGCAAATAATTGTTTTTTTTTAGAGTTTAGTTTTATAGAAAAATCTTGGTGCAAAAAAGTTCAATACATTGTGAAGTGATGCAAAAAATATATATTTTATATTTTAAATATTTAAATTACGTTTATAAAAAATGGTTAGTACTACAAAAATGCTTATGCGACTTTTTTTTGTCTAGAATGGAATGCTCTATAAGCCCAAATTTTTTTTTACATTTTGGGAAAAAATGACATATTTTTGACAGGTTTTGACAGTAGGACTTATAAGGAAGTAATTTTTATCAGAATAACTATTTAGGGACGTCATCTACACAAAAATATACCTTCCGAAAAGAGTATCTTTTTTTTCTTAAAATTAATCAGTGTGTGTGAGTTGAAGGCGCAATTAAACTTATTGTTTACACGAAATAAGGAAAAATAAGGGCTTGAAAAAATGTTTCCAAAATCTAAAAATGAGTTAACTTTGACACAGCCGGTAGCTCTTTGTTTAGGTTATGAGAAAATTTAAATAAAAAATGTGAATTTTTAAATTTTATTCAAATTTTTTTGAACTTTTTTCCTATTGCTGATAGCCTCAAATTGTTATTGTTCTTAAGTTAAGCACCCCCGAAAACCTAAGTAAACTGGTACTTTTTTTGTCCAAATAAAAACTTATTGTTTGGACGAAATATTGGAAAATAAAAATTAAAAAATTGTTATTAGAAAGCTCGGATAGTCCACCATACAATCAATTATTTTATGTTGAAAGGAAATGAAAATATCTCAAAAACTATAGCGTTGAAAGATTTGAACCTTATAACAGAATTTTTGGGTGCTACTTACAAAAACCAAAATCTGAAAACCGCATATCAATAGGTGCTTTACTTCTAAAGTTATGATTTTTTAAAATATATTTTAACGTTTTTTCAAATAACTCGGAAACTAAAGCTTCCACGAATTTGGACTTAATAACAAAATTTGTAGTCCATATTCATGGAAACTTAAATGTGAAAACCATATATCGCTACTTGCTTTGGTTTCAAACTTACAATTTTTTTACATATTTATCCACCTTTCCCCCCCTTCAAGCCCCCACCCTACCCAAAAGTTAATCATTGGTCAGCCGATAGAGGATTTTTGTACCAAATTTCGCTAAAATCGATTAAGGCGTTCTTGAGTTATCGTGTATACAGACAGACAACAGGCCGACCTACTTTTTTTTTTTTCGTCGATTAACGTGTTATGGAATCTTAGGGTAACTCATTTTTGATAAAAATAAGAAAAGTCAAAATTTCACGATTTTAATAGTCCACCATAACATATTGGTATGGTGGACTAAAAATGGTTTCAAAATCAAAACTGAGTTAACTTTGACAGCCGCACTGAACCAAAAAAGGCACCGTTTTCTAAAAAAAATATATGATTTTTGCTCCGATGTTTTATTAATCATAATCAAGTTTACATAAATTTTATAGCCAAAACGAATTATTGATTTTCCTAGAATTCCTAGAAGCCCTATGGATAACGTCACCCCTTCCCTGAAATATTAGACTTTTAACTTTTTTTTTTATCAGTGCCGCACCGAGGGGTGGGGGTTGGTGTTAACCCCCCCAAGAAGCCTGGTTATATACAATTGGCACAATCAAATAGATTCAGAAATAAAATGTATAGAGAATAAAATACAAGAGCCTGGACCTTAAGTGTTATTTTCTCAAAACCTTTTGTCTGTCAAATTTTGGATAAATAATCAATTTTAGATTTGGTTAACACCCCCCGCTTCCTCTACATTTGAGATCAGGTCCGCGCTTGTAAGCACCTGTTTCCTTGTATCAATTTTGGTCACATATTTACTTCAAATTAAGTTTTTTTATTATTTATCCTTAATCCCCCCCCCCAAGCCAATTTCTGGGTGCACCACTGACTTTACCAGCAAATTTAAATCAAAATTGTTTTTTAAAACTTTTCCTATTGAAGAAATATAAAATATTAATTTAGTACTTATTATCCGATTCGATTGGGAACCAACTGTGTACGCGGCAATTGTTTTGCCTACTTTCGAATTTCCCTGGTATATCAAAATATCTTGAAACAAAAGGCAACTTCTTTCCTTACTCATCCTATTAATTATTTTCGACAAAAAAGGTCGGGTTTTTACATTTTGGCCTGCACATGGCCTGTTGGGGGGTGTTAAGATATCCCTTGCAAATTTTGACAGCCCTTCATTTGTAAACATAGTTTATTTGTTTTTAAAACTGGCCCCCTGTTGTGCCTTTATTTGTTGGTTTTGAAGGTCTTGGCATGGTCACACGTTATTGAGGGTTTTTAAACAGTGGCGTGCCCTTTTTTGTGTGTAATAAAAATATTAAAAAAAGTCACTTTTTTTTGATAATATTTTTTTTAACTTTTTGTTGGGTATCTCAAGGTGAGTCGCCTTTTGAAAATAGATCGAAAATTGAATTTTTCTGAAAATAATTGTTACTACTTTGTTACTTTTTATTTGTTTTTAAATTAACCAGAAATGCCCAATAAGAATCGTTTAAAAGTGAAAAAAGGAACACATCACAAAGGGCAAAGAAAGTAGTAACATTTCAGCTCACAAATAGGCTTTCTGTGTTGATTTTGGTTTTATTTGGTTTTTGTATTCAATTTTTTAAAATATTAAAGCTTAATCCTAACTAAGTATAACACGTTTTAGGCTGGCATTTATAGTCGATCCTTAAGGCCTTCCTTCGGTGAGGATTCCTTGAGGGCTCCTCATTGAGTTCGTTTTATAAAGTCTTCCTCGAGAAAGGCTTGCTGAAGGCCATTCTGAGGTCGCGCAATATGTGGCAACGTTGCATTTTTACTGTTTTTTTTTGTTGGCCGACGTCAGGTTTGAGCCAAAGCTAGCTTTTAAAGCTATATAAGCCATAGAAAAACGAAAGGAGAACAGAACTCCTTTTTTCCAATGAGGAAAGGGAGTACTTGTGTTTACTGGTGGAAAAATTTTCCACATTGGAATCCAAAAAACCGATGCATGCCACATCACTTCAAAGAAAAGAAAGGGCATGGGAAGAAATAACCAAATATTACAACAGCAATTTTTCTGTATGATTGAATTGAATCAACAGTTCTATCGACAGGCATCTTCCATTATCTTTTTTTAATTCGTCATATAAAATTGAGTGTATATAATCTTGAAATATATTTTTAGAAAACCAATATCGTTTTTTGAATGTCTTCAGAAAACCTCTCAAAAGGGTTGTCAAAATCTCTGAGGTATATTTTTTCAACTCGCTGATATGGTGAGAGGGGTTCTTCTACTTCTACATCCTTACTAGTAGTCCAAGAAATCTTGAAGTTTCTCCATTATTCACGAAAAAAGAACACAAAAAAACTACTCTTCACAAAAACAACACATAAAACCTGAACCTAACCTGAAAAACACAACCCAAAGCCTCCTTAAGGTAGCTCCCGAGCTACCTTGACCTTTACTTAAAATTAAGGTTTACTTCAGGGACTATAAAATGCATTTCCGACCTTAACGGATCCTCAAAGGTCACTCAACCTTAAGGAGGCATTGAGGACCGACTATAAATTCCAGCCTTAACTAATTCCATGTGACAAAGAAAGCTGTACAGGGTGTCCAAAATTCGATGGTTTTGGATTGGATGGATTTTTTTTATATCTTGAATGCTTTTTTCAAAACCATGTGTCTCTCACGAAAACTCATAAATAGTTGTCAAGTTATTAAAGAGTTTCCATAAATCATATGGTAGGCTGTGATAAAAACGACACACCACATTATAAAAAAAATCTAGGGTGCCATGGTTGTCAATCCTCAAGGCCTACTATTATATCAATAATAAATTATTATACCTATATTTTATGCTCAGATTGTCAACCAAGGCACTCTAGATTTTTTTAGTAATGTTGCGTGCCGCCTTTATCGCATCCTACTATATGATTTATGGAAAATATTTAATAACTCGACAACTATTAATCCGATTTTTGAAATTAAAAAAGCATTCAAAAAATAAAAATTGGGGTGTTCCATAAGAAAAATACCAACTTTGTGTTATATCTCAAAAACTAAAAGTGACTCATGAGATCTGATTTAGTAATTAAATTCTATTTTAAAAACTCTACAAAAATGCAAGTAACACTACAAATATATTTTAAATAATAGGGCCTATCCCAAAATACAGACTTTTCAACATTATTGACACATTGAGCTTCGCAAAGGGGGGCCGAAACCCTCCTATAAAACCATCGAATTTTGGACATATTAAACAACTTCTTTTTTAATAAGCTTTCCAAAAACAAGTGGTACCTCCTCATTAAAAAAATATTGTTAGGCCCTGATCCTTCAGTGAGGGCCCCCAAATGGGCTGCCAATAATGTCCTTGTGTGGTATTTTCTTTATTCCGCTTAGTAAATTTTATAGAGAAATATGTATTTTATTTTGAAGCTTGAAAAAATAGGTTTTTTTGACACATTGGTTGACCTATGTCAAAAAAAAACTAGTGTGTTAGGTTTCTTTTTTAATAAGCTTTCCAAAAACGTGCCACAAATGATACCGTCTTATTTAAAAAAATACTTGGTAGGCCCTGGGACGTTGGGGGTCCCAAAATTATTTTTTACCATGGACAGAAAGTCTGTCAAAAAGCATTAAAGATTCACTTTTAGCTTTTTTTAAACCTCTTCCTTAAAGCCTCTAGAAGCACCGTTCGTGTTGAGGATGGAAAAACTTGCATCTCAGCAAAAATTGGGTTATACCATGAACTCTAGAATATAAATAACTATTATTATATAAACTGTGGCGCCACTGCGAACCTCAGCTGATTCATTATTTTTTCGCAAACCCTAAAATTTTCGAAAACCCTCATGATACAAATCTGAGGATGATCCTGACATTACCCCGGCTCCACCCCGTTACACGGATATCTTTAGGTAAAATCGGCAAAATAGGTTGTCTAGACTGCTAATAGGTAAACAGTGTAAAACAGCTAAGTTGACAAGACCAGCTTAGGAAAAGATGATATAATCGGGGTGCAGAAAGACCGGAAAATTTGACGAAAAACGGGCAAAGTTAGCGAAATTTAGTAAAACTCGAAGAACAATGTACAACAAAAAAAGGTTTTTATATATATAAATATATTTTTTGTGCTGAAAACGGGTTCAAAATATGGCGTCTTTCTGGACAAAATTGGAGGTGATTTATTGGTTAATAAACAACTTGGCGTATTAAATAAGATAAATTAATCCTTGTAAAAACGGTTACTTCGGGAAATTATAAACGAACTTATTACCAATTGCCGTAAAACAATCTTTTCTGGGCGCTTATATTTAAACCACCCCCCAGAGGTGGTCTAAAAAATCACCAACTTTATAACAAACACAGATAATGAAGCTATTATGTGCCAAGTTTTTGGCGTATTCACCATTTGCCATTTTGAAGCCTGTCAAAAAAAAAATAGTTTAAAAAAAGCAGTTTTTCAGTGGTATTTTGCAATAACAATACAAAATAATCAATAACTTTGTGTCTTTTGTGTTTTTTGAAAATTGGTTTTAAAATTTAGTACCCCCCATAGGTGTAAATATTTAGACCTGTGGGGGTTCTATTTTAGATCTTAGTAAATTCCACCGTTAAATTTTTAAATTCTATCCAAAGTTTGGAAACTTTTTTCCTACACACGCCAAAACCGCGCGGATAAGCCAAAAGGCCCAAAAAGATCATCCCCGCATATACAGTGGTTTGAAATTAAAATTCGTTTCCTATATCCGGCGTACGCGGGCACAGGTAATTAGACTGCCCTTGTCCCTGCCAGACTAAAGGGGGAGCCACCGAATGAATTATACCCGGGAGAAAAATTAGCAGTGAAAAAAAGCTAACAAAAATTAGGGTGTTTTTGTTCGAGTGTACCTATTTTTGGTCTGCAGAATGGCTTTCGTATTTTTCTACATATTAATTATTATGTTCCTGCTTTCCACATTTAAGTAGGACAGCTTCTTCTAATTTATTTTAACCAATTCCTCATTGAAACGTTGAATGTGCTCCTGAAACGCCCCATAGGCCACAAATATCCGAAAACAACTGCCGTTGTCACTAATAAAACACGTCTCAGTTTATTAATTCTTCCATTTTCAGGGTGGTCTCACTCTTAAGTAAATTTCGTGGGATCGTCCGAAAAGCGTGTATCAAATTTGACGTGTGTGCCAGATAATTTGTTGAGTTTCGTTGTTGTTAATTCCCGGGGACATGTGTGTTTATAGTGTAATTTTTTTCAAATCTATTTTGGAATTTTCGAGCTCTGGGTGCATTGATTTAAAAAAAAATAATTTCGTCAAAACAGAAAACATTTGGATTTTTAACGAAAAAGCAAGAGTTTTTTTGTGAATTTCGATTGCTCACATAGAGGGTGGAACCTAGGTATACTACAATGACAGACAATTTCGGTCGCGCTCATGTGCCAAAGATTACGGCTCAAGCGGACTTCGTTAAAGCTATGAATAGAGATCGTCCTGCCTTTCTTAACCTCTATCCCCCCTACTATGGTCACTTTTGTTGGACAAACTGCTCGACCTCCTTCAGACGGAGGGAATAGATGCGCAAGCGTATTCTGACGATGTTGTAGTACAAATAAGAGGCAAATTTGATGAGGTGATATCTGACATCCTTCAGAGAAGTCTAAACCTAATCAACGGTTGGTGCACTAGGGAAGGTCTATCCATTAATCCCAAGAAAACCATCATTGTACCTTTTACAAAAAGGAGAAAAGTAAATCTTATTGAACCTAGAATTAGCTGGGAACGTATTCCTTTCCTAAAAGAAGGGAAATACCTGGCACTGATACTGGATCATGGAATTCCCACCTGAACAAAGTTATCGAGAAAGCACAAATGGCTCTCTGGACTTGTAACAGAATATGTAGGGAGTCGTGGGGGATGAAACCAAAACAAACCTATTGGCTGTATCTACCGGTAGTAAGACCGATGATCACTTATGGCTCTATATCTTGGTGGTCCAAAACCAAGCAGGTCACTGCTCGGCAAAAACTGGCGGACAGCAATGAAACACCATTGGAAGCAATGAAAGTAATGTTTAACCTCGCCCGCTGCATATCTGGGTGGAGAAGGAGGCAAGAGCAACTTTAGCAAGATCCAATAGCTTAAATGTGGACCATCCTGGTCAGGCATTGGGAAACTGTGCAGGGCTAACCAAGGCATTTTGTAATAACCGAATCCTTACTATGCCAACAGACCACAGGCTACCAAAATACAACTTTAAAAAACCGTTTCAGGTTCTGTTTCCAAGGGACGAATGGGAGGAGAATATAATAAATCAACTTACCAAAGCTGACCACGTTTGGTACATAGACGGATCAAAAACCAAGGACGGCGTGGGAGCGGGTGTATCGGGTTCAAGAGCTGCAATTTCATCTCTAACAGAAGAATCAAAATCATATCAGATAGTTAAGCTGCTCTGAAAGCAATAAGCTCAAATAAGATCCAATCACTTTTAGTTTCGAACTGCCTTGAAACTCTGCTAAAGATCTGTGGAACCAAAAAAATCACTCTTGTATGGGTCCCGGGCCACACGAAAAAGCCGATTCTCTTGCTAAGGCAGGAGCGGAATCTGCGTTCTTAGGGTCAGAGCCCTGCTTTGGACTAACTAAAGCCACGATCAATAGGGAATTATCCAAGTGGGTTGAAAGAAAAGGGGTGCAGCACTGGCGCTCATCTCCGGAACAACAGCACTCCAAAGCCTTTCTGAATAAGCCAGACAAACATAGAGCAAAGCAGCTTCTGCAATTATCAAGGAACAGCCTGAGAATAATCACAGGTCTGTATACAGGCCAGTGCCGACTCAACCAACACATGAATAGAATTGGAGTGAGCAACACACCGATTTGTAGATTCTGTGGAGGAGAGGGCGAAACGGCGGTACATATCCTATGCTACTGCGTAGAACTAATGAGAACAAGGGCGAAAATATTTGGCCCTGGGTTAAAAGTGCCCCAAGATTTCGAGGAAGTCTCACCAAGTAGACTGATTTCCTTTATCAGGGAAGTTGAGATGAGTGACTTGTAAAACAGGTATGAGCCACAATAGACCTTTTAGGTCGCAGTGGAGGGTGCATCATTGCACCACTCATAACAAACCTAACCGAACCTTCCTGCCTTTAATCACATAAAACACAAATTTTCCAGAATAAGTGCAGTCAAGATTAAAGAGAGAATTTTTGTGGAACCCCAAATAAGAAAGCTTCTCACAGTTTCGGAATTTTTGACGCTGTGCTTAAGGGAAAAGAAAAAGAGGCATGGGAAGCCTTTAGAATGGTGGTGAACAAAATACTTCTCCGAAAACTGTGAAGATGTAAGTGACGAACATGGAGAACGATTCCATCAAGAAGTTGCAAATGTGGAAAAAAGATACTGAGGGAAGTGGAATGTCTCAAGGTTAGCGGATTACTGTTGGACGCTTTGTCGAGAGGAACCAGAGGCTGTGTATAAGAGAAACTTAAAAGTACATAAGAAAAGTGATAAATTTCATTTGTCATTATTTTAATTAGCTATAAGTTAATTAGATTTAATATTAGACAAAACATTAAGTATAGTAGTTCTTATATATATTAATTATTCAACTAGGCACAAAAACACGACCCTTCTTTACCCAACACACAAACTTACATTTACAGAAAGAAGTCCAAAATATGTGTCCATTAAATTTTATAATGCCCTTCCAACTAAATATAAGCTCTACAACTCACTGGCTAAATTTAAACGAGATGTTAGCAAAGTTTTATGTGACATTGAACCTTATAATGAAGATG
The DNA here is from genome assembly GCA_963921995.1 of Oxystoma pomonae. Classification (NCBI taxonomy): domain Eukaryota; kingdom Metazoa; phylum Arthropoda; class Insecta; order Coleoptera; family Brentidae; genus Oxystoma; species Oxystoma pomonae. Next base: position 5,770,314 of record OY998170.1, read on the forward strand.
AATTTAGGGAAATAAAATCATATAGCTAAGTAGGTGGCTGGCTCAGGTCCTCTTGAGGTTAGTTAGTCTAATTTGTTTTATTGACGCTATTTACATTTTTTATGTCAATTTGTGTCGGTAACAAGCTGTTTAGAATTAAATCATGTATTTTTACAAATTTTTAGTATATATTTTTTATAATTTATTAAGAAACCATGTTTCTACATTTTAAAAAAGGTAATAATAAAATCTATTCTATTCTATAATATGTAGAGATATGGTAGTTTATGAAAACCCGAATTATTAGTTAAAGAACAATGTCATGCTTATTTTACTATTTTTTATTTACGACCTAAGAAAATTTTTAAAAAAAATTTTTGGCTCTATTTCAGTCATAAACAATCGAAAAGTTCTATGCAACTGTCTTTCTAAGGAGAAACAAAATTACCAAACGTCAGATCAAAAATTCTCGCTGACAGTTGACGTCAAAAATAATAAAATACTGTACTATCACTTCTATTACCATCATTACAGTGCAGTCTGTGTGGCTGTGCGTGCGTAAGCCGAATTAATCATTTTATATAGTTGACAACGATTTGGTCGACACGAGACTACATCGTCCATTTACATAAATGTTTAATATCTGCGCGCTTTGATTTTTCTTTTATTTTTAGTTGGCTTTTTTAGCATGGAATCACTGTAAAAATGGTTCGATATGTAGATTTAAAAACAATAGGGAGGAAGCAAAGTATTTATCGAATTGAAGCCAACATCGATATAGTTCGGTCGTCATATTTTTAAGAATATTTTTTTGGTAACCAAACGGTGTTGACAATTAAAAAGACAGGGACTTACCTGTTTTTTATTATATATTTTTTATTAAGGCCACGAAAACGGCATAGATTTGACAACACAGCTTTGCTATTTTTTTGAAAGATCAACAATAGATGGCATCACTAATACCGTTTCCAGTGAGATCATGCAGTATTCAGAACACGGTGCGAACACCGTATGTGAGGAAAAGTATAACTTATTAGGAACGTAACCATTTATTAATGCTTCTTTAAAAGGTTTCATGCTTCATAGATTGCAATGTCTCGAAATTAAAAAGAATCAAAAGAAAAATCATTATTCAACATCAAAAAAATTACAAATTTCCGTATTATTTTTATCACTTGACATGTATCAATTTATTGGCCGAATGTTTCATTAGACAAGTGGCCGGTGGCTATGAGGAACCTGAATTCAAATACTCCAATGCGCCTACTAAATTACGTGACCTTGGCGTTTCAGAATTCCGGCAGAATATTGCTTATAAAGAAAAAAAAACATAACCCTTTTGTTATCAGATAATAGGAATTATAAAAATCCACAACCGTATCCAAAGGATTTTTCAAAATTTGGTGTATTTTTTTCAGAAAATAAGGAAATTCAAAAATTGCAGTTACAGATTTCTGTATTATCGACGAGGCTAAAGAAAAAGCCAGGTAAGATTTTTGACTATTGTTAGCCGTGTTTATTTTATTTTTAAAATGAGAGAGTCCAGCAAAAAAACTGTCTGGATACGGTTATGAGGAATTCAAAAATAAACATTCCTGCCAAATTTCAACAGATTCCGTTTTTTCGTTTCCAATATTCTGCCCGGTAAAGATTGACCCAAAAACAGCACAGCAGTGTTTTCAAATCTATGCCGTTTTTGTGGCCTTAAAATATTAATTGGGTAAAATAAATTTTTTGTAGTTTTTCGTAGAATAGGTAGTTTTTCGACTTTTTTTCAAAAAACTGCAACAAAAAATATTTTGAGAGTAAACTAGAGTTTCGAACTTCCATTTTCTTTATTTTTTACTTTTCCACAACGTTTCGAATGCTTATCTGCAATCGTCATCAGGTGCATACTAAAAAAAACTAACACTTCCTAATCTTGTATACTAGCATCTGTTCAGTGAATTATGAAGTTTACACACGCAGATAAAATCTCTGTTACCTCGGAAAGTATGGATTTCCAAATATCCTCGGTGGTGACGTTTCGTTGGGAAAATACATTCTGGTTCATTTTTATGATTGCTGTTTCTTTGAACTTCCGTTTGAATAGATTTTCCTCCTTGGCTACGATCTTTGCCTCTTTCCATTCCACATGATGTTGATTTTCCCAGCAATGTTGATTTTTCGATCCAGTTGTGTCCTTTTGGCAAGTTTTGCGTTTGTGTTCTGTAAGGCGAACTTCCATGGGTCGGCTGGTACCTGGTAGGTGCAGTTCTTGGTGTTGTGCCGTTGTGGTTTAGTTTTTGTTAATTGATTTCTTATTGTATTTCTTATTTTCTGAGATTCCTTTGATGTATGGAATTGTGGGGTTCTTTCAGTATTTACGTTTGCCGTCCTTTGTGTTAGTGTGGTCGGAAGAGTTTTATTGACCGGGTAGTTGGAGAAACCGTTCTTTAACCATTTAACTTTTCTTTATATAAAGCTTTTACTGTATGGCAGATGTAGGAGGCTCGATCTATGAGAGATTTTGCAATTCCAAGTTTGGTTGATGTGAAGTGGTTTGGTTTGAAGTTTAGATATTGTCCAATGTGAGTTAGCGATATACGGAAATGATTATGGTTGAATTATTTTTGGTGACTAGAACTTCGAGAAAAGGGAGAGTTATTTTGATGCAGTGTGTTGTTGCCCTTTTTTCAGATGATGAATATGTTGTCCATGAATCCTAGTCATAATTTGGCTCTCTGCGATGATGTTTTTAGAGCTTCTTCTTCAGAAGATTCCATAAAGATGTTGGCTACTACCGGCGAAAGTGAAGATCCCATGGGTAGACCATCTTACTATCGAAAGTAACAATTCTCCAGACAGAATTTTAACAAATTAATAATGGCATTGATTGGTAGGTTGGTTCTGTCAGAGAAGTTTGTTGTTTCAAAAAATATAAATTTTGCTAAAGGCCCATCGAAATTGTGGTATCTTTTGGTTTTGAAGGTTGACTCATCTGCAAAGGCAGTTCTTTTCGCGATCGTCGTGTTTTGGTCACAAAGTAGAGCTAACACTAAAAATAATATCGTTTTTTGTTGTATTGTGTATTAATGTTTAAGGTTAATTTTAGATGCTCTGATTTTATTTTGGTTTAATACTCTTTATAACTTAGACGCCTTGGCTTTAGAAAGGTAGAAATAACTAAAACTATTTAAAAAACAACCATGTTTGACCCCTGAAATCTAAATATTTGATTAATTGATTGATTCTGACTGCGATCACCAACGAGTCTATTTTGGCTCAATTTGGAAACTGTTCCTTTTTAGTTTTTGTTAATTGACTTCTTATTGTTGTGGTCGTTTTGAAGACAGTCCGAAGTTGGTATTGGTTGGCTATTCTTCTTATCTTTTATTATAAGCGATGCTCTTTTAGTGTTTACGTCATTCGTCCTTTGTGTTGGTGTGGTCTGAATAATTTTATTGATCGTGTAGTTGGAGAAACTTTTTATTATTTTAAGCTTCTCCTGTATTGCAGATGTAGGTGGGTCGATCTATGAGAGATTTGGCCATTTCCAGTTTGGTTGATGTAGAGTGGTTAGAGTTGTCTTGTTATATACCAAAGTGATTATGGTTGAATTATTTTTTGTGGTTGGGGCATTCTCGTCGCATTCGCTGTATTCGCTCATACCATCTTGCGCCATGGTACTCTCAGTTTGCAATGTCCGGTATGTAGATAAACCATTGCCCGGATTTCGTGAACTCTTTGGAACTCCGAGACTAGCCACAGACATGTGATCTCATTGCACCTATCTATGACGTAGACAGGTACAATTGGACCTGCCAAGTGGCCTAAGTGCACGTTTTGGCTAACCAACCACCATTTTTACCATACAAATTGGGCGACAGACCCTTTCAAATAAACACTGTCATTGTGTGAGTGCACTTAAAATTTCCAACCAAAACTAAATCCCCATTTGGAGCCCGATATAGGTTGACACCGAAAATTTGTCAACGGTTAAAACTAAAGCATAAATAAAACTAGAGTTTGCATCCTGAGTCCATAGCTTTTAGAGTAATTAGGCTGTACGCCATGGATTGTCAATTACTTAAAGTATTGAAATTAACTCTGTGTTTCGGACTTCCATGGTCTATATTTTTTATACACGACGTTTCGATCAGTACAATCTCTGATCGTCTTCAGGTGCAAACTACAATCTATTCGTAAGGCTACCTACTTATATACTATGTTTAAGAAGTTTGCTCCGCCCAAGGAGGGGCTTCCAAATATTTGGAATTTCAACACTTAGTTTACTGAAAACACCCTGATTCTGCCCAATAAACGCAGCTTCAAGGAATTTTCGTTTCTTCCAGTGTGACTCCTTGTGCAAAACCTTTACTTCTGTCCACTTCATTCGGTGTTGTTTTGACCATGCATGTTCGGCGATTCTTGATTTCGTCGTTTCACCTCTTTGGGTATTCGTCTGATGTTCTTTAAGCCTGACAGATAGTGGCCTATGTATGATTCACCACACTCACAAGGAACTTGGTAAATGGATTCCTTATTTTGTTTCTTCTCCGGTTTTGTTTTACTGAGAAGGCTTCGAATTGTATTATTAGATTTAAAAGCTAATTTAATATTAAAGTTGTTCGCTACTCTTCGAATTTTCTCTGATACTTCTTTAATGTATGGAATTTTAAGGAATGCATTTGCCTGGTTTTGGTCTTGTAATATCTGTCCTATTTGCTGAAATTTAGAAATAGTATCTGTTATTAGTTTAAGGCTGTTACTATTCTGCTGCAGATTCCTTCGTTTCTTTTTTCGATTTCCAAGTCATGAGAATTGTTACAAATTTGAATGGCTCTATACAAAGCTCTTATTATGCCCCGTTTGGTTGTAGCAGAATGATTTGAACCTTGATTTAAATATTGTCCTGTTTGAGTGGGTCTACGATAGACTGTTGTTCTGATGTCGCTTTCTACTCGTTTGACAAGTACATCAAGAAAGGGAATTTGACAATTTTGCTCCAACTGCATTGTGAATTTAATGGTGAGTCTTATGTTATTTAGGTAGTGAAGAAATTCTGAAAGTTGTTGGTCATTCCCGGTCCAGACAATAAAAGTATTATCAACATATCTTAGCCAGAGCTTAGGTTTATATGTTGTGGTATCAACCGCGTGTGATTCGAACCAATCCATGTAAATATTGGCCACCACTGGCGAAAGCGATGAACCCATTGGCAGACAATCAGAGATTGTACTGATCGAAACGTCGTGTATAAATAAAATATAGACAATGGAAGTTCGAAACACAGAGTTCAAATTCATCATTGTCTCAAAGTTTTAAGCATACTTAAAGTATTATTATGAATGCATCATCTTGTGAAATATTCTTGAATATTGTTTAATTTTTCTCCTCGTTCGGACCTTTTCGGAAAATTGTTTTGGTGACCAATTGTCCGTATATCTTTCCTGGACATTTTTCAGTGAATATGTGGGGCTTGTTTAGCGCTAGAGGTTTGGATATATTTTGGCAAGATATTTTGGAGGATGTTATGTATGTTTCGACTTGCACACGGCTAATGTTGTTCGCCTTTGGTTTGAAAACAATAATACTGAAAATGTTCTTTGGTTATCCAACAGCCCTGATCTCAATCCAATAGAAAATATATGGAGCCGACTTGTCAAAATTGTTTATCAGAGAAACTGGAGATCACAAAATGCTGAAGAGTTGTGTTATTTTGAATCCAGCGCTTTTTTCATTTTATTATCATCATTTGATCAACCCCAAAGTGAGTGGCCGCTCTCCTTATAGACCAGCCGTCTTCTGTAACTCGATTGATAATTACTCTTTGCAATAAAGATTGTTTTTAAATATATTTATTTTCTGTTTAAAGGGCAATTTTTGGTATCATTATCCGAGATTTAACATTGATTTTAGAAACAAGAAACTAGTCGGGTAATAAGTTTATTAGTTTTAAATTAAGGCATTTTTTGATTTAGAGGCCTATTTATTTTCGATTTTATCAATATAAAATAACTTCATCGTAATACCGAACTTAATACTGTTAGACATTACAAGCTGGTGGTGTGTTTGAGTATACACTAATAAAAACTCAAAGTTTGAGATATAGGCAAAAATGTATGCGTTTTTTTTTTTTTTTTTTGAAAACAAGAGTTCGTTATGCTGTCTTTTACACACATTTATGTTATTATTTTTTTGAGGAAGCTTTTCTATTTGCATGAGGTGTCTGTGGAATAGGTTACTCTAAGCAACATATACCCGATAAATTAAGCTGAAACGCTTCGTGTGTTCGCCGGTAAAGTGTCTAATTTGTCTGTGCTGAAACATTTTCAACCATTTACCCAGTAAAGATCTTCATACACCGATTCGAGACTATAGGTAATACCTTAATGGCCATTTGCGTGGCTGATTTAAGACTGATTTAAGGTCGTAGTGTTTCATAATCAACGAAATAGAAACGCTTAGAAAGCAGCAATTGTCGATCCTTTATTTTCTTTACCAGGATGCCCAGGCACCAACTAAAACAGACCCATCAAGTCATTTATAAATCGCTTTGAAACGCGATCAGTGGTTAAATTTAGGGAAAAACCATTTTACTCTCCACTGGTAACGCTGCATCAGGCAATACCAAGCATGCTCCACCTCACACATGCTCCATCCACCTTACATTTGCCAGCTTGTTTCTACTAAAGCAGCAACCCCGACAACAAAGAATGAATGAGGCAACGTAGTACACAGTTATACAGACCGCTTCAAGTTACTGCGAACATAGGGCGGAAGAAGTCTAATTTGCCAGTGTACGTACATGCAGAGACACCGCACGCCTATCAGTGAAGCAACCAATACTCAGGATTGCGATCACCACTTGCATGACTTTCCTTTGGTATTTAGTACGCCTCTAACCACGGTGTTGTGTGGAGCGTAGTCAATGAAACCGGAATTTGGTCAATAAATACGCAAATTTTTATAACGTAATTTTCTTATTTTTTGTCACTGATAAATAAGAGCGTTTTATTGTCAACTGCTCAGATTTATCAGTGACGACGTGTTACAATGAAAATAATAAGGAGAAACAAAATAAAAGCAAGTTCTCAAAATAAAATAATACATTCTAAAAACCAAAAAGATTCTCCCAGTCAAAAAAAAATTCAAGCAAATGTTCGAAAAGTCCTCCTTGCTCGGCTAGACAATATCCGAGCCTACTATAAAAACCCCTTCTAACGTTTCCAAGCATGTTAGGGGTGATAATTTGAAAAGCTTCTTCAAAAACAGATAGAAATCATTAGGAGCAAGATCGGGAGATCGAGCTGGCCATAAAATAGTTCCCCGTGTACTTATAACCCGATTAGGAAATACATTATCAAGATATTCCCTAACAAGGCCACCATTGTGAGCGGAACAACCATCTTGTTGAAACCATGTTTCACCAAATCTTACACCTAACAACTGCCTAGCAGTTGGAATAATGTGCTGCTGCAGTAGATCCAAGTATCTAGGACCATTCAAATTGCAATTGCCGTTAATAAAAATGGCCCAATTACGTGTTCCCCTATAATACCCCCCCCCCCAAACATTTAGTTTTTGGGGATACTGTGTTCTTACGTCAAAATACAAATGCAAATTTTCCCTCGACCAATATCGAACGTGTGTTGGGTTATGACGATTTGACCATTTGACCATCTGCACTTTTTCGGCAACTTTGTAGACATCCATTTTTGGTTTTAAAAATGTATTATTTCAATTAAGAACTTACCCATCTGTTTCTCGAGCAAGGCAGAAATAAAACAAAATAATGAAAACAAAATGAATTTCCAAAAGATAACACTGCAGCGTGCTTCGAATCCACCTCGGTCGTTCGGCACGGAGAGTAAATTGGACTTGATTCCCCCTATGTTCGCAGTAGCTTGAAGCGGTCTGTAGGTGACCCGCTGCAAGTGCGAGGTTATCACATCGTGTAGGTTTTATTCCCAGTATAAATTGGAAAATTAATGTCAGATGTTAAATTTGTCTGATATTTCGACCAAAAAAAATTTATACAAATAAGGTGTTTCTCCATGTTTTAAAAAGCAAACCAGAGAGTTTGCATAATTTCAGGTAAATGATAAAAAAGTTATAAAATCGTCGCCAAATTGTTTACCTTAGGTCCGATCACAACTGTGGTAAACATATTGTCTCTATTTTCAGTGGCGTAGCCATAAATCGACTCTGGGGGGGGGTTTCATCATTTAATAGAAATCAACTACCTACCTATGGCAAATTTTTTAAAATTAGGTAGGTACCTATTGCTTGATGTCTTGAACTGAAGGGAGGGCAGAGGGGCGGTTTAATAGGTGTTGAGTTAGTGTATACGAAAAAAAAAAAATTATTTTTAAAAACAAGTCTCATCTAGTTTCATTTGCAGATTTTGTTCAAAATTAACCCTTAAATGCGCCGCAGTCAAAAATTTTGAAAAAATTACACTAAAATGCTATTTGTGTTGCCAAAAAAATTCCCTAAAATTAAACAAAATTGTAACAATATTTAATACAGGTATGGCGCTGCAGGCAAACATTTTTACAGAAAAAAAACAAAAATTCTTTAAAACTTTTGATCCCTTAGGTTCTTTTTTTGTAAAATATTTTTGAAAAAGTAGATTGGGTTAGATGCCAAGAAAGGGTGTTGTTTGCGGTTGTATATATATATAGATTTTTTGCTAAATCATAAATGCTCCGCAGATGAAAATTTTAATACGTTTTGAATGCTGGTGATAAAAATTCCTTAGAATCAAACTAAAATTATAACAATTAATGAAGTCATAGCACCGCAGTTAAAATTTTTAAAATTTAATACATCACATCAAACACACGTTACAAACCAATTGATCTATTGTAGATTGGGTTGGACCTCCTGGGGGGGGGGTTTAACCCTCAAAACCCCTCCCCCCTGGCTACGCCACTGCTATTTTATTTATACCTTTATGATAGTTTTTCATTTTTTTTTAATATGGGGAGAAACGCTGGCTTTACATGCAAATTGGTGTAAAATTTTAGGCGTTCGTAAATTGTTCGTGTGTAAGACTTTATACGTCAGCATGCCCACCCTTCTTTTCAATCAAACTCGAAGATTTCAAACTTTTTCAACGTAAATTCTTCATGTGACGAATTTAGAAAAACATTAATTTTGATGTTCCCGGGGCGATATTGTGACTAACCCCAGCGACTTTTAAGATTCACGATGAAAAATAAGTACTTTGTCTTGTTAGATACGCGCAAGGCTAATTTATTAATGTTTATAGGAGGTTTAGATTCTATACAGGGCCTCTAGATATCCCCAATGGTACCTGGTACTGTATATGCCACCCGAAATTTATCCACATTGATTGACGTCAACTGTCAATGAGAATTTTCAGTCTGACGTTTATTTTTTGTTTCTCCCTAGATTTTTGGCCACACTGATCACAGTATGGACAGGGCCTCATTCAGAAAATTTTCGATTTCGTTTAGTTTAAATTTTATCATGAGTTGATTGTAATAGAAAGTTTTTGAACCATTTTTTTGCCATTTTGTTATTGTTATCGTAAGACAATTGATCGCAGTGTATATCTAGGGCCACGGCAGCAAGTGTTGATCCAATAAATAAACGTAAATAGTGCGAACTCTACACATCATAGAAGGGACTGGTTATGAAATCTCAAATGAATGAAGCTCAGAGATTGTTTGGGGCATAGGCATGGTGGACGCACCCACTGGTAATTTTCAAGGGCACAATATATAGGCATATAGCCGCAAGAGTAGCAAGATCGATAGAAATCTGTTTCGTCACAATTCCTTCTAATATTAGGAAGTAATTTGTCACTTTAAATCTAAAAACTGCAAATTCGTAGCAGCCTTAAGGCTCAAAATTATAAAACATTAAGTTTATTAAGAAGAAGTTAAAAAACCTCCAAATCAGTTACTTCAACCGAAAAGAAACTAAAAAACAAAAGATCAACAGATATCTTGGGTGGAAATAACGAAAATTCAAACTTGGATGAGCATCCCACAAGGAACACACAAAAGATCAAACCGAAAAGAGAAATGATTAAACGATGTTTCGCCCTGGGTAACCAGCTTGGACTCATCAGTAGTTTCACTGGTCATCCTCCACTTTACATCATTAAACACCATCATACACTCTGATTTCCAACCTTGAACCACTCACAAATAGGCATCGTTCCTCACTGGTACTTACTTATCCAAGTTACCTGATACGAATTCGTCCTGGCGTGTTAATATTTCCAGTAGGATTATGCTCCTAAGGCAATTAAAACAAAGAAGAAGTTAAAAAACCTCCAAATCAATTACTTCAACCGAAAAGAAACTAAAAAACAAAAGATCAACAGATCTTGGGTGGAAATAATGAAAATTCAAACTTGGATGAGCAATATTTAGATTTTTACCCTAAATCATCCATTTTGAATCCACCATATTGAAATTTTCAAATCTGATAAAAAACTCGTAATCCTCCTAAATTGGTTAGCAAAACATGAGCAAAAATCGTCCATCTTGAATTCGCCATATTAAATTTTCAAAATCTGTTCAAAAATTAGTATACTTTATCCCCAAAAACCCCTGTATGCCAATTTTGATTGAAGTCGGACAAGCTAAATATTTTTCCTCCTCCAGTTTCCTCGTTAGGGGGAGGTGGGTACATGAAAATACCATATTATTGTATTGTCACCGGAACTATAAACGCATACCAAATTTGAAGACAGTCGGATGTGTATAATTCAGTTAAAATTGGTTAGCAAAACATGACTAAAAATCGTCCATCTTGAATTCGCCATATTGAATTTTCAAAATCTTATCAAAAATTCGTATTCCTTATTCCCAAAAAACCCCGTGTACTAATTTTGGTTGAAATCCGACAAACTTAGGTGTTTTCCCCCCTCCACTCCTCCCATAGGCGGGGAGGGGGTGCCTAAAATACCAAGTTATTGTATTGTTACTGGATTTTTAAACGCATACCAAATTTGACAGTCGGATGTGTATAATTCAGTTAAAATTGGTTAGCAAAACCTGACTAAAAATCGTCCATCTTGAATTCGCCATTTTTAAATTTTCAAAATCTGATCAAAAAATTCGTATTCCTTATCCCCAAAAACCTTCGTAGGTTAGGTGTTTTCCCCCGCTGCACCCCCTCGTAGGGAGAGGGGGGGTGCCTAATAATACCAAGTTATTAAATTATAATATAAATTAAAATTGGTTAGCAAAATACGACTAAAAATCATTCCTCTTGAATCCGCCATATTGAATTTTCAAAATCTTTTTAAAAATTCATATTCCTTATCCCCAAAAACCTCCCTATATCAATTTGGGTTGACATCGGACAAACTTAGGTGTTTTTCTCCCTCCACTCTCCTCGTAGAGGGGGAGGGAGGTGCCTCATAAAAAGCATACCAAATTTAAAGACAATCGGATGTGTACAAGTCAGTTAAAATTGATTAGCAAAACATGACCAAAAATCGTCCATCTTGAATCCACCATATTGAATTTTCAAAATCTGATAAAAAATTCGTATTCCTTATCCCCAAAAACCCCCGAATACCAATTTTGGTTGAAATCGGAAAAACTTAGCCGTTTTCTCCCCTCCAGGGGGTGACTAATAATACCATATTATTGTATTGTCACCGGAACTATAATCGCATACAAAATTTGAATTCAACCGGACATGTAGAGGTTAGTCAAAATTGAGTTGCAAGATTTGACCTGAATATATAAACATACAATAGATAAAGGTAAAGTTAGATAAAAGCTTGTAATAAAAAATACGCAAAATATAAAGCCGGTCCAGCATTTTTAGATGTCTAAATTGAATTTGAATTCATTATTTTTTGGGTGACTTCGCTCACCAGTATGGGTCTCTCTCAGGCATATTGGGTCAGCATCGCGTTTTCTTTGTTATGTTCGGTGTACAAATAAAAACGAATGTCATGGCCGCCTTAACAGGCATATTACGGAATAATATATTTTTCATCCATAAAGTATCTCTGCCATCTTGCTGTTTCACTCTGGTGCATTTGATTAATATGAAAGCGTAATATAGGGGGTTATTCGGAGTGATTTAGAGTTAGCAGTGTAGTTATAATGCCGTGGGGGCGTTTGATTGTGAGGTTATGTTTTGTCTAAATAAAAATGGAATGGACTGTAGATGCAGTTCTTGTTGTTTTAAGTTTTGTGAGTATTTTACCTAAATATTTTATTTTTGTATTGTATGACGCACCATGTTTCAATTTTTGTCGAAAAGGTAAAATATTGTCGATCTAATAGAAATCTTACCCCTAGATACATCTTGCGGATACTGTGTAGGTATAAAGTGATGTCTTTTTTACATGGAAAAATACCACATAAATCTTTTATGCCATCCTAATTTTTCGCGTTATTTATCCTTTGAAATGTTTGGCCTGATGCCACGCCGACTTAACGCGTTTTAATTTATTGCACAAAGAAATTCCGCGAGATTTATTAATACAGCTTAATTTTTTGCTCATTCTGGAAAATGATACATACGTTTTAAGCTACTTCATGAACCCTTTTGGCCACATTTTTTTTTTCATTAATAGCGTATTGTAAAAATCCAGTTCCGCACTCGCCTGTTTCCAGTTTTGCACGAACACCTATGGTTTATCAAACCAGGAATTTATCAGACCGTATTTAATAAAAAATTTCGTCGTAAGAACGATTCACCATAGAAACTGCAATTCGTCAATTTTTTATCCAAACCTTATTTCATCAAACCCATTCAATAACAAATTCGAAATTTAACAGACCCGTTTTTAATCGAACCGTTGTTCATCAAACTCATTCAATCTCAAACTCGTAATTTGTTATTTATCAAAACCGGATTTCGTCAAACTCGTTGTTTATCAGAAAATTCGCCAATAATACTTACATGAACTGGTGCACAGTTGGTCTAAAGAGGGGTTTTAAGAAAAAAAATATATAATCTTTAAAACATAGATTTTTGTTTTTGACACATCGCCAACTATTATTTACCGTAAAGTAAAATCCTCTATATAGCCCTTTTCTGGGGGGCTATTGGTGGAAAATATTCTAAAAACCTTAAATATTAACTCCATGTTCTGACTTCGTATTTGAATTTTCGCTGAAATTCTCTTTTTAATAGTACCCCATATCATAAGGTTTGCTTTACTAGTTTTCGAGATATTGGCTTTCAAAATGTCAAAAATTCCATTTTCAAAGGCCCATATCTAAGAAACTAAACAAAATATCTCTATTGTGTTTATTATCGATTTTGAGGGTTTAATAAGAGCAAATAAAAAATGACGATAGTTTAACGTTTGCACATTCCTATTTACAGTTTATTGATTTTCAGTGATTTTGATGATATTATTCCAAAAGTATGAAGTAAGAAGTCAGATTGTCAAACTGTTGTAATTTTTTATTTCCTCGTAAAAAACCGCTAAAATCGATAATAAACACATTAGAGATATTTTGTTTAGTTTCTAAGATATAGGCCTTTAAAAATTGAATTTTTGACATTTTGAAAGCCAATATCTCGAAAATTAGTAAAGTAACCCTTATGATATTGGGTACCATTGGAAAGAGAATTTCAGCGAGAGTTCAAATATGAATAGGGGGTTGCTATTTAAGGTTCCCAGAATATTTTCCAAAAATAGCCCCCCAGAAAAGGGCTATATAGGGAATTTTACTTTTTACAGTAAATAGTAGTTGGCGATGGATCAAAAACAAAAGTGTATGTTTTAAAGAGTATATATTTTTTTTCTTAAAACCCCTCTCTAGACCAACTGTGGGTGGCTTATACAAGGTTGGTGCACTGACATGAAGTTTCGGAACCAAACTAGGTTTAATCGTTTGGTGGTCGTTTGGTAACGTTTGATAGTCAGTTATTTTGGTTTGGTGGTACCCGCTTTATTTAAAAAAAATAAATAAAAAATTAGTGTGAAGTTGGCACCCCACTTTCGAATTGAACTACAAAAATTGGTACCATGGTAGACAATAACGTAAAAACGTTTGGTAGTGGGTTATTTTCGTTTGGTGGTGTCAGTTTGGCAATATTTTATAAAAAAAACTATTTTTTCCTGGCCTGCAGATTATCTTTTTCCGGCCTAGGCCAAGTAAAGTGGAAAAACCTACCAAACGAAAAGAAGTAACCACCGAACACTACAAAACAACCTCAAACGATTGAACATCTACAATAGTTTTGTTCCAAAATCTACGACCGTGCATATTTACCCACTTTCCCGCACGCATTTTAGTTTTAAAAATGTCACTTTCCCGTACTAGTGCAGAAAGGTGCCACTTCCCCACTTGTTAGGTAAATAACTATTACGTAGTTTCCAAATATGCGGTAACTGAAAAAATGTGCAGCAACCCCATTGTCCAAAAATTTAATTTGCTTAAAGAAAAAATAGTTGATAGTTTTTAACGGTTTTTTATAAATTTTTAGAATTACCTAACTGCTTTGACAATGAATTTTTATTTTCGGGCAATAAGGCCTTTTTGAATTTGATCAGAATAGGTCCAGAAGCCTCTAAAAATAATATTTTGTGAAAACCAGCTGCCGCAACATAGGCATATAAAAAAATTCCATCCCTAACGTCCGTTAAAATATCTCAACCAATTAACAGCACTAGAATTTTCGAGTAAAATTTAATGCCATTTAGCAGAAGCTCGGGGGTGTCACTCGAAAAATTCTTCAGAATTTTTTTAGTGTTTCCGTTTGTAATGTGTCGTTTTACACCCTATATCTACATGGAACGCTAAGCATGATACACGTGTAGCGTGGTGTAGAAATCCTAAAATATTAGGTACAACCTACGTTTTTTGGAAGAGCTATTATTTAAAGTAAGTCACTCCCGCCCTCTTTTTAAATTGGATTTTGGATTTAGAATGCTTTTAATTGACATAAAAAAATATTTTTATATTGTTTTCCCCTGGCTTCTATATTCTATTCTATAGCTCCAGGTTAATAGAAAATTTTGGGTATAGAACAGGCTGCCCGTTGTTGGACGCAAGAAAAAACGTTTCCGTCTTTAAATTTGCCATCACAATGTTGTAAATTAAAAAAATAATTATATAATCCCTATGACGTAGCAACTAGCTCTAATTTATGGCTCCGAAAATCTTGGGTCTAAATTTTTCCCACAAAATCAATCCCAATGACAGCTTTAACGAACTTTACGCCACCAATTTTTACATCCTCATTAATATAGTTGATGTTGGCGATCACTCATATTCGTCTAAAAAAAATCTGCAGTTACACACTGATTTCTGATTTTCAAAACTAATGTCAAGAATAAATTGGTGTTGACGAAAAATTTTTCAAAAATGACATAAAATATGTTTGTTCAAAAATGTACACAAAATAGACGAAAACACGTCAAGTTAAAAAAAGAATACAAGCAGAAATAAATTGCTACAAAGTTTTTAAGTTTAGAAAAAAATGTTTTTTTTTACATTTTCAAGAAAAAATAATTAACGAAAGTTTGGGTTTTCAGGCATAAAATAAGCTTTATTGTCATATTGCTGTAAAAAATTAAATCTGAATATGAAGAATATTCGCCGATCGCTGATAAATTTAAAAGAAAAGAACGCCTATAATTTACAAAACAATTTAATTTAATTTAATCTTGAACAAGCGTTAATTTCGACAGATAATTTAAAACGTTACGAAGTAAACGGCGATGTAAAGTTAGCAGTATTAGTTCCCACACAAGCAAACAAACAAAACTGTAACAAAAAAGTACACATGTAATAATTAATAAATACCGTTCCTTTAACACTGAAACTACATGTCCCCAAAACTCCCATACATGATCCCATACTAGGTCTAAATTACTATAGGCCTAGAGATGACAACAATTTTTATACAAAGATAGATACTTCGATTGTCTTTATTTTTAATTTTTTACAATGTCTCGAATGCTTTTATGTATCTGCAATTATCATCTGGTGAATACTAATAAAAACTAAGGATACCTAATCTTACATACATACTAGCATGTTTTCAGTGAACCATAAAAACTAACTTGAGGCAAAAATCTTCGCCAAGGAGGAAAATCTATTCAAGCGAAAATGAGAAACCAGAATATATTTTCTCAAACAAGCGTCACCATCATGGATATTACTGAACAAAAGTTACTTTTTATGATTCACTGAATATATGCTAGTCCATAAGATGAGGTAGTCTTGGTTTTTGTTAGTATTCACCATGATCAGGTATGCCCTGATGCTATGAGTAAACAATTATGGTGCTATTGAAACAGAAATAAAGGAGACAGTTCCAAAAGATCCCCACACACAACATAATTTAAATAATCTGCAAAAAACTAATAAGGAAAATACGGAGTTGTGGATTCGTATAAAAAGAGCGAAAAGAAAAATATTAAATAAAAATAAATATCTCCTGGCCTATGACCGTATACAGTGTCTAAATGATAAATAAATGACTCCTGTAACCGAATACGGAACACATGCTCTTAATTAGCCGTGGCTTAGACCTTTTAGCGTCAGTTTTGGTTTTCAATGATATTTATTTGGGGTTGGTTAAAGAGACGACAAGATTTTCTGATATGGAAGTTATTAATATTTTTTTACTGGTTTTGTTGTTAATTACTTTTAAATTGTACTAGAGAAAGTAGTTGCAAGTAAGGCTTCGTTCTTTGTCGTATTGATCGATTTGTGTTTTTATTGTAGAATTTTTTAATGCTTTTTATGTCCAAACTAACTAAGAGAACAAAACGAAATAATGTATTCAAATTATGCTATCAAACATATTTTTTTGAAGGTTGGTTTGGAGAGTCAAGATTTTCTATAACATGAATGGTAAAAGACAAAAACCCAGGTAAAAACCAAACTTTTTTTTTCAAAAAAAAAAACCGACCAATTATTTTTTTAAAAGTTTACTCTGCCTTTTTTCCTGTTCATTCGAATTTTCTCACACTCATCTATAGTATCTGCTTCTTAAGTTTATCTGAAGAATTTAAATTATCTACACAATTCTGTACGTTTTGGACGATTCCTGGTAAATTTTAATCGCCTTAATCTAATAATTCATTATATACTATTTTTTCCGTTTCTTCTTATTTCGCCTTATCGCTTTAATTCATCTCACGCACTTTTTCAATTAAAACTCCGGAAAAATACCGACAAAAAGCTCAAAAAGGCAAATACAACTCATCTCTTGAAATGTTTTTAGAGCTAAAGACACAGTATAAGGATTTACAGTAAAAGCAAGTTTGTTTATGTGAGGCATTGTTTTTAATACACCTGCTTATCATGCGTAAGAATCTTTTTATCTTCTTTCATATTTGTACGAATCATTTAGTTCTAGTATGCCTCTCATGATTTTTTCCTTGTCTATAATCGTCCATTTTTTTCCAACATTAATTAAGAACATACTTAAAACCGAAAATAATTTAAAAGACAAAAGCTACTATTTTTTACCATCACTATACCAAATTCTGCAGGGTCACCCATTTGCAGAAAGGCGTTAGTAACAGTTGACTTACTGTCTGTCTAGCTATACCTACTAATATATACTTATGGCAGTTAGGCTCAAGCATTGCCATTAATTTCGGTCGGCTGGTGACAGGCTCTTCAAGTTGGACTAGGCACCGGCTACCGGTACCTTCGTTACGCGGAATTAAGGAAATACCTTCACATACAGTTCAGGAATTTTGATTACAGGTATGTTTGTAAAATGTTGCTGTAGAACCCATTGCAACAACAAATTCGTAATAGTCAATCAAAGTTCGATCCTTGTTGTTCTTGTTTTTCTTTCTTTATGTGCAATGCTCTCTTCAAACGTTGGCTTCATCAGTGTGATTTTGTATTCGTCTAAGACACGGACCGCTTCTACCTTCAATTTTTGCTTCTGTTATTAATTTCCAATCCTTGTCTCTCTTTTAACTATGTTATTTGTTGCCAGTTTTGTTTCTATATCTGAAAATTAGTGTTTGGTGCCTCCCATCATGAATTTTTCCACCATACTGGCTTTCCTTTATTTAGTTTATCTTTCAGGTCGGTGCAGTTTCCAGAGTGTGGGACGTGAAGCCATAAGTGAGTCCGTTTAATAGGTCCCTAATACTGCGCTAGTAGTAAGAATACTACTAATAGTACGCAGGTAGTAAAAATTTTAGAGATCCAAATCTCAACCTCGGCAATTTCCTACGGTGTAGCGCTATAGCTATTTGCTCGATTGTAAGATTGCATTTTTACGCTATTAATTGCAATATGAATATTATCAACTCTATTATAGTGTTTTACGAGCGATATAACAGCGTTTATTGCATAATTTGCAACAACGTCAATCTTTCTTTTGATTCTTGCAAGATATGGCAGGCCAGTGACTGATTGTATGCTAATTTTCAAAGTTATGGCTGTCTGGTTTGAGCTTAACACAACTAGAGTACACGCAAAAACCTGGACACGAAAATGCCCCTGTTAGCAGTAGTAGAAGGTTCATTTGACTAAAAGGTTAGGATGTCCAAACATTACACACGGACGGCCCAGGTTCGATTCCCGGCTAGTGATTGGGTGTTGTCATTACTTTTTAAGAGACTCGGAAAAAATTACGAATATTCCTCTTTAGAAGATTCTTTCTCAGATTCCTCTGTCTGCTTTGTGTTTTCTGCGCAGCGACCAGCCCCTTCCTGACTTGCTAAATTTTTCCATTCTTTGATGGCTGATTTGATTTGTAACTACATCCACTCAAAGAATTTTCACGTTGGTGGATATGTGTATCAAAATGCTTTAAACTTGGTAGTAAAATTGTTGGTTAATTAATTTTATGCTTATTTTTAAAAATCAGGTACTTTAACAAAAAGCAACTTCTTGCATTTTACTTTTTCCTTTCAATTTGTCTTTCTCATTACAAAGAAATTTTTAAGAAAAAGTGTATGTGTTAATATCTGAAGGATGAAACGGTAGCTAAACAAAGAATCAGATAATATGCAAATCACACACACTAACAGCAATAATTAACTTGTTTATGAATTATCTCGAATAAAATTCCCTCTAATTAGTCATTTATTGGCATTGCTTGGATTGGAGAAATAGAAATACCGTGAAAGAAAGATCTTATAAGCATGACAGATGTATTTGCTCAAATAATTAATCGGCCCTTTTATTTGCGAACAAAGTCAAGTTCAACCACTATTACTGGTCAATGAAATTTGCCACAGTTAACATACTAGGATACAGTAAATAAAATGCTAAAAAGTGTCACACCATGGGAGTTTAAGCACCAGGTGAAGTATCTTCCTTAAGTGTCGGCTAATCCTTGAAAACCTCTTTAGAAAAAACCTTCCACTTCGCAGCTACCGCCACAACCTCAAGTGTTTTTATCCTGTCATCACTAACACACAACATATCTCGACCTTTATGTATTTCCTGCCTTTTTGTGTTTTATTCCTTTCCAAAACCGAAATTATTGACCCTTGTAAGTAAACCACTTTTAAGTACTGCAATAAATTTGGCTAATGGCGGTGTCAAAACTTGGTTTGTAGTGTTGTGTAAAATACCTACTATTTCCTCTATAAAAGTTGTTTCAGTCATTAGGTTTTGTGGATGTTTTAAGTGATTTTAGGAAATATTTTTCAAATGGGAACATGGGAATGGTGTGAATTGGTTCGGAATCAAAGATAGCCATGGCAATTGCCAAATTTCTAAAATTTTGTGGTCCAATGTAGGCGAATAAAATTAACAAGTGAAGCACCAGAGAGACGATAAGTTATGGGAAGTTTTAGCACAGTTAATTTTTTCACAAGTTTATTATTCATATTTTTAATTAGAAAACACCATTAAAATCATAAAAAAGTTTGAATCTCAACAAAAATTTTATCGATACTAAAAATCTAAAATTTTGTGGCGCCTGTGCCCGATTTTTATTGGCATTATGGTCTAGACAAACCTAGCCACATTTTGGGTCAGTTTTTGCGTCATAAAAATCCGATAGCCACAAAAGTCGTGAAATTCTAGATTTTTTCTGTTCGTGGCGTCACTTGGTTTATTGTTTTGCCGTTTTTCGACGAAATGCGCTTAAAAATCTTCTGAACGCGATAAGTATCTCTTAGTAGAGTCAGTTTTCAGGATGCGAAGATCCAGTAATGATTGTTTGGTGACAGGTGCTTTAATGTTTGTCTTCACAAAATTATCACAATCTCGTAAAACTATAGGTATTTTCATTCCTAGTTTATTTGATGTCCTTTGGCAAAATTATGGGTCTGCTTAGACATAACTACTATTCCTCCTTTTTGAATCTATCATACACCTTGTCTTTGAAGGTTAAGTGTTACATATAGACATGACAATGACATATTATATTTGTTAACTTATGTCAGTATAGCAGCATGTCATATTTTGTGAGGGCGAAACACGGTGTTGGGCGAAATAGATAGAGAGGTGGTGGCACTAAAATAGTTATTTATGCATCTAGGTCGTAAAGTAGACGTTTACCGCCCGCGGCGTGAAAGTTATAGCCTGAGCCGTTAGGCGAGGGCTATAACACGCATAAGTATTTATTTTTAAACTAGGTTTAATTTTTTTTATTTAACTTGGATTTGGTACAATAATGGTAACTTGCCGTAATATTTTGTCATAATATTACATAATGATATGTGTCAAACCACTGTTCATCAAAGGAGGCAGTTGCTTAGCTTCCCTAGCAACGGTTCAATTTTATTGTTTCGTAATAGCAACCGTTAAACAACCTTTAATTTTTTAAGTAAGGTAACATAAAAATGAATTCTTCGGAATTTGAGCTACCTCGAGAACTTTTGAAGTCTGTAGACGAAGCAAAGCAAGATCTGCTGCCATTAAAGTCGAGGAAAATCTATGAAAAGCACTACAAAGAATTTTCTGCATGGCTCATGGAAAAGGCTGTAGCCGTAAGTCAACTTAATGAAAACGTTATGCTAGCTTATTTTAATGAAAAGTCCAAGAATTACAAAGCGTCCTCGTTGTAGAGCTATTATTCCATGCTTAAAGCTACCCTAAACCTCAATATTGGTGTGGATATAAGCAAATTCCCGAAACTGATTGCTTTTCTAAAACGAAAATCGAATGGTTGTAAACCCAAGAAATCCAAAATTTTGAGTAAAGAGGTCGAAAAGTTTTTAATTGAGGCACCAGAAGAGGATTTTTTTATTAGTTAAAGTGGCCTTGATATTTGGCGTGTGCGGAGCCTGTCGCCGCGAAGAACTAGCGAAACTTGAAGTTAATGATATTCAGGACTTGGGAGAATCTCTGATGGTAACAATCAAAGAGTCAAAAACTAAAATTGACAGAATGTTTATGATTATTGATGGACGAAAGGAGCTACCTAGTTTCTTGGGAACATTTAGAAAATAATTAGCCTTGCGACCAGCAACAATAGACCACAACCGACTCTTTGTGTTTTACAAAAATATGAAATGTTCAACGCAAGTAGTAGGAAAAAATACTTTTGGCAAGATGCCAAGGCAGATAGATCGCTTCATTTTTAAATCTTCCTGACGCCGACCAATTTACAGGGCACTGTTTTCGGCAAACATCAGCCACACTACTTGCTGAAGCGGATGAAAGCGTTACCAACATCAAATTACATGCCGGATGGAAGTCTAGCTCAGTGGCGGAGGGGTACATCGAGAAAACCAAAATCAGTAGAGAAAAAATAGCAAAAAAAATTGTTGGGAACACAACAGCATCTTTTACGCAAGATAACGTCCTGCCTTTAACATCAACATGTTCAAACCAGAGTAAAGACTTAAAAAATAAGATTGAAGCAGTGGCAAACTCTCGAGCTACAGCTTCTTCATCAGCTACAGCTTTCCCGCCATTAAGTATTGTTAATTTTTTAAATCAGAATAAAAAATATTGTAGCATTTCAGATTGCTTAATAAAAATAAAATTTTGTTCAATTTTCATTTATTTTTTAGAATAAAAATAAAAAAAAAATATAAAAGGGTTAAATTGAAAAAAAAATAAAAAAAAGGGTTTAATTCATCCAAATACTCAGCCAAACACGTTAAAATCTTACTTTACGCCCAGGGGTAAAGTGCACTTTATCGCCCGCTTGTGCATAAAATTAATGATTTTATCCCATTAGAGGTTTATATAGTTTTGATAAAGACACCAAAGATAACAAAAAAAATACTTTCAGACGTCTAGTGGGGGCTTTTTCTACAGGGAGTCCCCAAAACTTGCAAAAAATAATAGCTATATGAACTCATTTCATCCCATCTGCAATTTATATTAAAACAATCTACTTACCTCAGGGCTTAAAAAAAATCAAACGGTACCCGCTTATGACGGGGCGTTTACGAGTAGTTAATATTTTTCCAAATATTTATTTTACATCAAAAAGTTAAGAATCTAGCCCAAGAAATTAAAATTTGTGAATTTTCATCATTGGAATTACTAGGTTCTCCTCTGTCATCTAATTGCATAGAAAAATCTCTTGATAACAAATTTAAAAAAATTGAGCTTTTATGTAAAAATCTCGAGATTCTAAATTCTCATTTAGCTTATTTTTTATTAAAAAACTTTAGCTGTACCAAGACTGTCATATATTTTTTTTTCAAACGACCGGAAAATAGCCACTTTCCGTACAATTTTTCATACGGAAAGTTCCACATTACAAGGCATGTTCTTTCGAAATATTTCCACTCTCCAGAAAGGACCTTTTTGTTCAATTTTCCGGTCCCATTTTTGGCCAAGTCGGCTATGACTTCTTGTTGACAGCTTTTACCTTGTTTTTTTGGGCAGTTTTGACACTTCTAAAAAAGCTGTCTTAAATTTGTTTCAAAAGTTTTGTTTACAAAAATGGACTCAGATCTACAAAAAGGGGTTGAATCCGGAGGAAATAATAAAAGCTGCTTCAAGAGTCACATACACCGAAAAATCAACCACAGATTTTTAATTCTCAAAGTAAGAGTATACTATAAATATAGGTAAATGAAGAACAAACCTAGAAATCTGCCTTTTATGAGTTCTTTTATCATTATTTTGCTTGATAAGTTGGCCATAACTAGTCGTAAGTCATCACTGATTTATACAATTTTGCACAAGTTAAAAATACAAAAATCATTTCTAACCACAAAACTTTACTTGTTTCTCTTAGTTTTCATCTTAAAAACTACCGGCCTTAGCGGCAGTAGCTATCTAGCCAACAAGAAGCAGAAAATATCAGGGGATTGTTCATAAATTACGCAACACGGCTTGGCGTCGACAAAAGTGATAGATACTAAAATGTTTTTTCTGATCGTTTGAAAAAAAAGTACGTACGATACACGACCGGAAAGTGTCTTTACAGGTCTAGTGACGTAAATACCTATTAAGATCTTCACCATGTCGGAAATCTAAAACTTCTCTTTTAAAAATTAATTATCTCCATGCAAAACATTTCAAATATAAACTTTAACGAAGAAGTTTGGTCTTTAGCATCTCTACCAGTTGGAGGACTTGATATTCGTAATGTTGAAAATTTAACTTTTTCTGCATTTTTGGGCTCAGTCAATGATACTGAATAATTAAAATATAATTTTAAATAAAATTCAAAATTCAGTAGATCCAAAATCAAAAGCTCGCCTTCTAGCTCTTCAAGAAAAAGAAAGCAATGCCTGGCCCTTCCTTCTTCTCCACCGGTGTGTGAACAGCATGCCTGCACTTGCGGACAATTGGTTGACATTTTGGGCCATCACGGTCTGTGCTGTTCCAATAGTGCTGGTAGGTTGTCTCGCCATCGATTCCTAAACGGCATCATTTATCGGTCTTTGGTTGTAGCAGATACACCAAATATGTTGGAACTAACTGGTGTATGTAGGAGTGATGGAAAACGAGCAGATGGTTTAACATATTTTCCATGGAGGGAGGGAAAACAACTCGTTTGGGATGTAACCTGTCGGGACACTTTGGCAGATAGTTACATATCCAGAACGAGCGCCAAGGCAGGTAAAGCTGCCTATCTTGGTGAACAACAAAAGAGATGCAAGTATAAAGAGTTAGTGGATAGGTTCATTTTTGTGCCTTTTTGTGTGGAGACCTTGAGACCTTGGGGTGATGATGCAAAGCGCATGGTCAGTGAGATCTCTGCGAGAATAAAAAATTCTGACAGAGAGTCAATGACCAGGAGTTTCATTGTCCAGCTGATTAGCTTGGCTATTCAAATCTAGCGATTCGTTTTTGTAATGTAGGTCCGATGACAATACAATATTATGAAGAAATTTGGGGGTATGGGATGGTTGAAGAATGTAAAGGGGGTAAATTAATACAATATCACAACTTACTTCGACTCTTCCCTGCCGTAAGCCTAGCAACATAGCAATTGAATTCGTGGCTATCGGTTCAAATCATTTTCTGCCGTATTGGGTTTCTTGAATTTTGTGGTTCGGCATTATTATGTTTCTATCAAATTATTTTATTTAAAAATACTTTTTAACATTTTTTTAACAGTTTCTATAAAAATCTGTTTCGTTTAAATTTAATTCTATGCATATATTTTCTAGCGATTTGATCATTTCATTCTCGAGACAATTTTTTCGGACTAATTATTTTCTTTTCTTCTAAATTCTGACAAATTATGTTTCTGCCAAATTTGGTTTCGGGTTTTTTATAGGGACCCTTAAGATTAACTTTTCTTCTAAAATTTAACAACGTCCGTCAGATGTTTTTATTCTGGTATTTTTGGTTTATTTAAAAAAATATATTTTAAAACTTGAAACAATACCACCTATTATGCTCTTGGCGGTTCTTTATGCGGTTCCTTTGGAACCACCGACAGTAGCCGATATATCGTCCTTCCCGTACGGTCTTTATTCGCTATTATTTTTCGTACTAATTGTTGGCCAACGATACGATCCGATGCGATCCTTATAAATAAATAAAAGGCTCTTTCGATCTAGACGTAGATAACCATGTTTAACTTCGTGTGTGGCACCAACTCGCTGAGGATTATAGTCTTAAAAATTCGAGCTCCAGTGTTTCGGAACGGATTTTGTCAACGTTTTCTTCTTGGGACTTTTAGAACGCTTTTATTAGTAAGTCCTGATGCCTTGAGATTATTTTTTTTTAAGTCTGAGAACACTGTGTGACACGATCTCGGTACCCGAAAAACTGATTGCTATTGAAAGGCGATTTCGGCAAGCTTTTCTTGATATACAATTTGGTACCTGTGACGTCATAGTAATGACGTAACATACCACTTTCTGTTTGAAAGTTTGAGTCAATGATGTGTTTTAAATTAACTCTGTGTTTCGGACTTCCATTGTCTATATTTTATTTATACACGACGTTTCGATCAGTACAATGTCTGATCGTCTTCAGGTGCAAACTACAATCAATTCCTTAGGCTACGTACTTATATACTATGGGAAATCACTCAACCGTGAAGTGTAAGAAGTTGGCTCAGCCCAAGGAGGGGCTTCCAAATATTTGAAATTTCAACACTTGGTTTACTGAAAATACCCTGATTCTGCCCAATAAAGGCAGCGTCAAGGATATTTCGTTTCTTCCAGTGTGACTTCTTGTGCAAAACCTTTGCTTCTGTCCACTTCATGTGGTGTTGTTTTGACCATGCATGCATGCATCCTGATTTCGTTGTTTCACTCCTTTGGGTATTTGTCTGATGTTCCTTAAGCCTAACACATAGAGGTGTTGTATTATTCGCCACACTCACAAGAAAATTGGTATATGAATTCCTTATTTTGTTTGTTCTTCGGCTTTGTTTTACTAAGAAGGCTCCGAATTGTATTACTAGATTTAAAAAACTGTTTTAATATTAAAGTTGTTCGCTACTCTTCGAATTTTCTCTGATACTCGATTAACGTTTGGTCTTGTAATCTCTGTCCTCTTTGTGAAAATTTAGAAATAGTGTCTGTTATAAGTTTAAGGCTGTAACGATTCTGCTGCAGATCCTTCATAATGTTTCTTATTTCGAATTCCAAGTCATGAGAATTGTTAGAAATTTTAACGGCTCTGTTATACAAAGTTCTTATTATGCCTCGTTTGGTTGTAGCAGAATGATTTGAACCTTGATTTAAATATTGTCCTGTGTGAGTGGGTTTGCGATAGACTGTTGTTCTGATGTCGGTTTCTACTCGTTTGACAAGTACATCAGGAAAAGGAATTTGACAATTTTGCTCCAACTCCATTGTGAATTTAATGGTGGGTCTTATGTTATTTAGGTGGTGTAGAAATTCTGAAAGTTGTTGGTCATTCCCGGTCCAGACAATAAAAGTATCATCAACATATCTCAGCCAGAGCTTAGGTTTATATGTTGCTGTATCAATCGCGTATGATTCGAACCACTCCATGTAAATATTGGCCACCACTGGCGAAAGCGATGAACCCATTGACAGACCGTCATCCTGAGCATAAAATCTATCTTTCACTTGCAAATAAGAGTTATGTAGACAGCACGCCAACAACTCCATCACTCTCTTCAGTGGTAGGCTGGTACGTTCATAAAGGGATTCGTCATCAACCATTCTCTGTCTGATAATATCTAGCAATTCCTTTATCGGGACGTTGGTGTATAGACTTTCGACATCAGAAAAGAAAAAGTTAAACATTTTTTATATTTTTTGTATACAATATAAATTTTTTACCATATCTTTTATATTTTGTTGCTTGCAAATGTATAAATAAGAAGTTTAGATGGCAGTTCTATTCGAATTACATTGATAATTAAATAAAACTATGTCTATGTTGGACGTTTAAGTAGTTTTTAAATAGTAGTAATAGTAGTGGTTCGTAAATATTACATTGTCCCTAAAACAGTTGAAAGCAAACATTAAGCTGTCCTACTTTTTTTCTTGGCTAAGTTTATTTTTTTTAGCTGTGCGACATCTCAGTCTGAACTTTTAATTCGCCTTACTCTCCGAATAGATCAACCAATGTCTAATTTTTCCAAAATTTGTGCTTTATCAGACTCTTAATACTTTGATAGCCAATTGCACCAACGTACATAAGCCTCCTTAGCGTTAGCGTTTTCTGACGTTTCATGCCAAATGAAGTACGTCGAAAGTATTTCTTGTTATTAACAATAAAATGCACCGAGCTGACATTTTGTGTGTTTTCAGACCCTCCTTTTTTGAAAAATTTTATGTTACTGTCATTTGCCACATGTTAAAAAGAGAACTCACTATGTCCTGGATGTTCTACATGGATTATTTAGATTATTTATTGAGGGTGATATTGAATTGCTTGACCTCTCGTTGAGTTTGACATGCCGAGAAAAATATAACAAATAATTCTCAGCAGTCTCTTCATGCACTTGCTGAATTAGAGGCACTGGTTATCTGTTTCAAATCGCTTAACATAGCCATGAGAAAAATAGTGTCCTTTGAAGTGAAATGGGCAGACCTCTTTTTATTTATATTTATAAATTATAGTTTTCCAACGTAAATTGTTGACACATTCATCAGTTTTCCCAAAACAACAACATCCAGACAAACAAAAGTTATCAGATTTCTGCATCTCTGCCAGATTTCAGAGCGGCCAAGCTTAGAAAACCTCAGAAACGAATAGTGCAATCCAAAATCTGTTTTGGGGATTCCTTACATTTAAAGTTTCTTAATTGTACTTTCCTTAAGTGAATGTTGGTGCAATTAGCTATGACTGTCTTCAAATAAGCAAAATTTGAAAAATCAGAGCTGCTTTCCGTGTTTGCCCACATACAAAAAAAATTAAACCATAAGTCAAAATTTACTTTAATTCATTTCAGTGCTCCATCATGAGGGGCAGAAGATAAGATACAGTTTACGCAATTATCTCTCTCCTAATAAACCTCATATATAAAGTCTTTAAGCTACTTTAATAGAATCTGATGACAGACGTGGTATTAACGGTTTTAACGAAGATGATGAGAAAATCTTTAAAACTTTGTGTAGTTCCTTTGGCACGTATATAATGAGGTATTAAGTGCGCATTAAGAGATCGACAGCAAGTTGGATTAACAACATTAGGACCACCAAGTTGAAATGAGAAAAGAGTCGGGATTTTCATGAATTACTAAATAATACAGAAAAGGATCTTAATTAGTTCCTTATAAAACGCCATATGAAAGTGGCGTTCCAATCCCAGTAGACCAAACAATAATGTCATATTTTGCTGTCCTTCCGTAGAAAGCCATCTGTGCGTCTATTCTTGAATGGATTGGTCTTGACTAAGAGAATTACTTTCGATCAATATCGGGCAAAAGTGAGAGAAACCGATTTAAACCTGGAAACAAATTTTCTCTCGATTCAAGAATAAACGCACAGGGATTCTATTCTTCAGAAGCTTTCCTTCTCATGTGTGTTCGTGCAGCGTTTGGCACTGGTGGAATTGGTTTTGGACTATGAGTTTTCGCCATGATGCATTCTGGTTTCCCAAGACTCAGGTTTTTACTTTTGGTTTCTATTTTATTTAATGCTTGTGATGCAGCTTTAGTGACGGTTTGGACAGTCGGTTATCTGACTTTGTACGGCTTGGGTAGCCACATTACGTACTGCCTTTTTGAAAAGCATTTTTAGATCTTGGACTGTTTAGTCGTAATAATTTTTTCTTCCGTTGTGGAATCTCCGAATAAAAAATTGCGTCAAATCCTGGACAGAAAATCCCGAAAGAAAAATGTCCCGAGACATAAATAAAGACGTTTAAGTTATGCGGTCGAGATGACACTCAAAACAGCATAAATACTAGAAATATAAAACCCGAAATTCTTTAAAAACATCTGTAGCACATAAAAAATAAAGATGTGTACGGCATCGTGTCTTCTGATTGCCGTTGGAAAAATTTCGGGAATCTTGAATGTACGGGGGTAATTTTTTATTAAATAAATCAATTTTTATACACGAGTTTTTTTTTTTTAAACTAGTTACCGATTTTTTAACTAACTTTATGCAGTGCACAAAAGTGGTAGGGTCCTTATGATCAAGAAAAATAAAATGCTTAAAACTCGGTTCCCATATGCCAGATTCCAAAAATTGCATTATAGAACTGTGCAGAAAGAGGGATGGGAAACTCGTTGAGGTCAGCACGCAGGAGATCCGGACAATGGTTAACCCATATGCCGGACATTGCCAGCTGAGGGTTTATTGATTGATTGATTTACTATACAGACCGCTTCATGCTACTGCGAACATAGGCTGGAAGAAGTCCAATTTGCCAGTGTACGTACACCTATCAGTGGAGCAACCAACACTCAGGCTTGCGATCGCCGTTCGCCGCCGTTCGCGGCTTGTGTTTAGTACGCTTCTAACCACGGTGCTATGTGGAGTATAGTCAATGAAACCGGAATTTGGTCAATAAATACGCAAATTTTTATATTTTCTTGTTTTTTGTCACTGATAAATTAAAGCGTTTTATTTTTAACTGCTCAGATTTATCACTAACAACGTGTTACAATGAAAATAATAAGGAGAAACAAAATAAAAGCAAGTTCTCAATAAAATAATACATTCTAAAAACCAAAAAGATTCTCCCAGTCAAAAAAAATTAGAGCAAAGGTTCGAAAAGTCCTCCTTGCTCGGCTAGACAATATCCGAGCCTATTATAAAACCCCTTTCTAACGTTTCCAAGCATGTTAGGGGTGATAGTTTGAAAAGCTTCTTCAATTTTAATCCGAAGTTCTTCCAAATTATTAGCCCTTTCATGCCCGTAAACTTTATTTTTGATATAACTCCACAGATAAAAGCCATTAGGAGCAAGATTGGGTGATCGAGCTGGCCATAAAATAGTTCCCCGTGTACTTATAACCCGATTAGAAAATTAATTATCAAGATATTCGCTAACAAGGCCAACATTGTGAGTGGGACAACCATCTTGTTGAAACCATAATATGCTGCTGCAGTAGATCCAAGTACCTAGGACCATTCAAATTGCCGTAAATAAAAAATGGGCCAATTACGTGTTCCCCTGCAATACCCCCCAAACATTAAAAAAAAAAATACAAATGCAAATTTTCCCTCGACCAATATCGAACGTGTGTTTGGTTATAACGATTTAATAATTGAAAAGTGCTTGCCGTGAAGTGTAAGAAGTTGGCTCAGCCCAAAGAGGGGCTTCCAAATATTTGAAAATTCAACACTTGGTTTACTGAAAATACCCTGATTCTGCCCAATAAAGGCAGCTTCAAGGAATTTTCGTTTCTTCCAGTGTGACTTCTTGTGCAAAACCTTTGCTTCTGTCCACTTCGTGTGGTGTTCTTTTGACCATGCATGTTCGGCGATTCCTGATTTCGTTGTTTCACCCCTTTGGGTATTCGTCTGATGTTCCTTAAGCCTAACACATAGAGGTGTTGTATTATTCGCCACACTCACAAGAAAATTGGTATATGAATTCCTTATTTTGTTTGTTCTTCGGTTTTGTTTTACTAAGAAGGCTTCGAATTGTATTACTAGATTTAAAAAACTTTAATATTAACGTTGTTCGCTACTCTTCGAATTTTCTCTGATACTCGATTAACGTTTGGTCTTGTAATCTTGTGGAAATTTAGAAATAGTCTCTGTTATAAGTTTAAGGCTGTAACGATTCTGCTGCAGATCCTTCTTAATGTTTCTTATTTCGAATTCCAAGTCATGAGAATTGTTAGAAATTTGAACGGCTCTGTTATACAAAGTTCTTATTATGCCTCGTTTGGTTGTAGCAGAATGATTTGAACCTTGATTTAAATATTGTCCTGTGTGAGTGGGTTTGCGATAGACTGTTGTTCTGATGTCGGTTTCTACTCGTTTGACAAGTACATCAGGAAAAGGAATTTGACAATTTTGCTCCAACTCCATTGTGAATTTAATGGTGGGTCTTAATAATGGAAAAGTGCTTTCATCTGTGAAAAGAATAGATCTCAGAAAGTTTTCAGCACAATTAGCCCTTTCCATTATTATTTCGCAAAATTCCATTCGACGGTAGTTGTCCTCGGCAAAAATTTGATGCGTTTTTGCCGCTTTGTAAGAATGATAACCATTCTTTTTGAGAACACGTAAGACAGTGGCTGAAGACGTATCAACTGCTTCGGCAAATTGGTGGCTAGTTAACTTTCGATTTTCCTCCACTGCAGCGCAAATGATCACACCTCGTGCTTCCTGCTCTTCATTCAAAACAGTGGGTTTTTTATGGTTTCTTGGCGCTACACAACCAAACTTTTCAAAATTCTGCACAAACCTATGAATCGTTGATAAACTAGGTTCTGGGCGATTTACAAAATTCTCCAAAAAAAGTTTTTGACTAAGTCTCAATGGTCTGCCTTGATAGTACCATTTGACTATCTGTACTTATTCGGCAACTTCGTAGACATCCATTTTTAGTTTTAAAAATGTATTATTTCACTTAAGAACTTACCAATCTGTTTCTCGAGCAAGGCAGAAATAAAACAAAATAATAAAAATAAAATAAATTTCCAAAAGATAGCGTGCTTCGAATCCACCTCGGTCGTACGGCACGGAGAGTAACTTGGACTTGATTCCCCCTATGTTCGCAGTAACCTGAAGCTCATTGTATCAAGCAGACGCAGGAGTGTACGCGGAAAGCTTAGAAGTTCAGAAGAGTTATCCACTTGGAGAACACGTTGCGGTGTTTCAGGCGGAGGTGTAAGCCATTATCATGGCAGCAACCCTACCCGAGGTCATAAATGGCAGGAGAGACATATATATATGCTCCGACAGCCAGGCTGCCCTACAGGCTCTAAGTGCACCCAAAATAGTCAGTAGTCTGGTGGAGGAGTGCGCTGAAGCACTGCAAACACTGGCTCAAGACAAAAGGGTGACACTGATGTGGGTCCCAGGTCATGAGGGAATACCAGGGAACGAGAAAGCGCACGAACTTTTCAGACTAGGGGCCGAAACCCAATACATTGGACCGGAAGCTCTTCTGGGAATAACAAGGAAACAGGTAAAGAGTGATCTCAACAAATGGGCGAGCAATGAACTGAAGACGTCCTGGAGGCAAGAATCAAAGTGCAAACAGTCCAAGCTATTCGTGGATGGTCCGAATGTAGCCAAAACTAAATGGTTCTTAGGCAAGACCCGAAAGGACATTGGACTGCTGACAGGGATGCTGACTGACGCAAATAAGTGTAGCAGGAGATCCCGTGTGTCCCGCTTGCGGGCTTGAAGAGGAATCGGCGCAGCACTTGATAGCAGAGTGTGATGCATATGCCAGATCAAGGCAGCTGAAGTGGGGATTTCCCACGATAGAGGAAGAAGAGCTGCACCGCTCAAATGGGCCGACATACTGGACTTCGTAAAGAAGACAGTGAGGTTTGGAGGGAGAGGTGCAGCGGAAGTAGGGGCATAGGGGTAAGGAACGGGGTATGACAGAAAGGGCTCATGAAACGGCCTAATTGCCAGACCCACGGGCCGCCCCTATACTACTACTACTACTACTACTACTATATAAAGCAAGGTAATGTTTAGGGATTCCCTCTCACTGCAGCTGATTGCTTATTGTATCCCTTGCTGTATTCTTTCACCTAAAAGAGGTTCGATGCCTTCGCTAGGTTCAGCACCCTTTTTACAAGTGTCCTCTGAGAGTCTGCCTCCTGAGAAAATGCCTTTTATAGAAGGTGCCGAGTTGTCCAGTAGTTAAGTGCCGGGCACTCAAAGATGATGCGAGAGGCTGGTTCGTTGTCCTCATCACACAGCCTACAAATGAATTCTTCCTGGAAAGTTCCCATTGTGTACTGGTGCTTCGTCAGTGCGCAGTGATCGATTAAGAGTCCTGTCACTGTTCTAATGTGACCTCTCAAGAGCTTAAGTACCGATGGACATTTCACCATTGTTTTGCTATGTTGTTGTGGGTACTATTGCACAGAATGGGTCTAAGCGAGGATGACGAGGCGGCCAGACATGTACTGTTCTCATGGCTTCCGATTGTGTGACCGCGTCAGCTTGTATTCGGCAAGCCAAAAATCGACGAAATAAAAAATAAGTTGTATTATCTTTTTTTTTGTTTTGTTTTTAAAGAATGAGAATTTAGCGATGCTCGACAACCCCGTATTCATCCCCCCTCCCGACGATTAAAATACCTCGTCGCGAACGACAGGTGATTAATCGGGCGCTAAATATATAAATCGCTCTGGAATCTGACTATATTTACAAACATTCTAACTTGAATTCGAACATTAATAACTTCTGTTCTGTGCTCGCGCTCTCGGTGTTCTTTCCCGGTGATGTGTTTCTGATTCGGGGAATAGGGAATAAGAGAGAGTCAGGGGCGTCCTGAAAATGAACAATGCTAATAGATGACTTTTTCAAATAGTCGACAAGCATGCGAGTTTTGTCAAAAAATCCGTCCCTAAAGTGATTTTTTTTATTTGACGGAAGTGAAATAAATAAGTGCCTAATCCGTCAGAAAATCTCGCCCTTACAAAAAATCTGACGATTTTTAAACACAAGTTTACACTAACTGCTTTTTTGTCAGGACTTATTTGCTAATATTTCTTAAAATTTACTTTCTTAATACTGTTCCAGTAAATAAAAAACATGTAAATTTTAGTATTTGTAGGCAGTTTTTGTTAAAAACGCTTTTTTTTTATTTAAAAATGCATGTTATGAAGCTTATTTTTGTGTGTAAACAAACCTTTAAAACTTTTAACTTTCAAAAAGAATATTCGACACCTTAAGGCGCAATTACACAGACGAACATGCTCAAACAAAAGCTCGTGCAAAAGATCTAAAATTTTTTGCGTGAACATTTTTGTGAGCCTTTCTTTGAACAGTTCGGGTAAATTTTTGAGCAAATTATTGCTATCTGTTTTGGAAACATATTTTTAAAGATGAGAATAAATAAAATTTCACATCAGTGATCAGTGATCTCAATTCTTAAAAAAAAAATGGAACACCAACTTTTATTTTAAATTTTTGTGAAAAAAAGCCGACGGCAAGCGAAACATTATTCTTGACTATCAGTTTTGTCACATGGATTAGGGTTACTTATAATATTTTTTTTCTTAGGGTTTTTCCCGAATTTTTTTGCCCGGGGGTTTTTTTGGAATATTCTTGCGAGTTTTTTTTATTTCCAAGGGTTTTTTCCTAAATTCAAAAAACAACCCAGGAAAATTTTTCTTTTCCAAAAAAATTTTGAGTTTTTCAAATATCGGCAAAAAACTCAAAAATTGCACTTTTAAGCGGTAATCCGCGCCTCACGACTATGAAGAGTGGTGGGGATGGGATTTTTTTTTAAACATATTTTTGTAACTTTACTTTACCCTTAGCTTCGATTGTTTTTTTTTCATTCCTCACACCAGATTTACCTAGTTAGTTTAAGGCCCCAACGGTTGCTTAAAAAAGCAAAAGGTTCATGAAAATGCTGAAGATAGATTTTACTGTCAATTTAATGCAATAATCAAGGTCGATTACTGACACTGAACAAACAATATGCAAAGGAGCAACATTCTGATTCAGAAATCTAGTCTATTACTGCTAAATTATATTTTTTTAGACAAGGGTCGGGATCGTAGGGTTGTAAAAGTGGGTAATAAATGGGTATTATTTAGACTGAACGTGCTTTTGTTCATATATTTGAGATTTAATAAAATGTATATAGGTTTTTGAATTTGACTTAATTATTATTGTATTGTGTTTTAAACTAGGAAGTAAAATAAAGAGATATTCTTTTAAACGTAAATTTTTATCATTACATTTTACAGGCAATATTTTTTTTATTGTCGTTTTTTTTTTACAACCCCAAAAAAGTTACAAGTATACTGGGATATCCCCTATAAAAATCAGATCAATCGAAGTTGCTTATGAGGTAAAACGTGAATTTCGACATCATATCGTTTTTCCGTCGGAAACCACTTAATTAAAATACCTTGTTTTAAAACTTAGTCTTTCTATTTTTAGTTAAGTTCAATGAATTCCCATAAAACTATAAAATTTAAATTTGTAAAGAAATTTTTATACCCCCAATTCTTCAAACAAATTTTGCTCAACATTCTCTCCAAAATTCACGTGTGTTTTTTGTACGAGATTTTGCTCGAACATTTCTTTGAACATTTTGCTCAAGAGGCTCGTGTAAATGTTTGTCGGCATTTCAACATCAAAGGAAAGTTGGTCTGTGTAAATGCGCCTTTATGATGTTTATTGGGTACGCGTAGTAGCAATGTCGTAAAACTAGTCCTGCATATATAAC
Source organism: Oxystoma pomonae (assembly GCA_963921995.1). Lineage (NCBI taxonomy): Eukaryota > Metazoa > Arthropoda > Insecta > Coleoptera > Brentidae > Oxystoma > Oxystoma pomonae. The sequence continues at coordinate 5,805,371 of OY998170.1, forward strand.
TTTACAAAACGTTAGCATAAATATTAAGGAGGCTATGTTTTTATTTTAAATGAGATAATAAGTATATATATATATAATAATAATGTCGTTTTTAAAGAATTTGCTTGCGGTGTTGGGAAATTTTAGGAAACACGTAATTGTGAAAATTTATTGATAATTTTAGAACTTTACTGATATTACCCCCGATAATAATGTATTTCTTTAAAATGTTACGGTAATCTTTTATCTACGCTACTGGTGTTGTAGGAGATTTAGAGCTTATTTTCGTGCTCTTAAAAGCTTGTTCAACACGAAAGTGACAAATAAACGTATTTTGACAGATGAAGTTTTTGTTCCTGATGCGCTCGGTTCGCGAGAAAATGCATAGAAGGGTAGGTAGAGAGCGCAACATTTCTAGCCAGAGCACGCGGCCATGTTGACTCAAGCCCATAGATATATTTATAGTTAAGAATGCGTAACTAACTAACTTTTTGAACTACCAGGCTCTCTGGTCGTTGGCGCCACCCACCCTACCTACTGCATTTCTGAAAAGTGTAGCAGAACTAACATCATACCTTTGTTTAAGATTTTTAAGCCATGATATTCGTTTGTGATCAGCCTTCAGTGGCGGATCCAAGGTGGGGGGGCAAGTACACCGAAAGAATTATAAAGCAGAAAACGCGAAGGATTATTACAGAAGATCAATGTACATCCCAATGATCGACAATGTCATCATGGACATCGAAAATAGATTTTCAGAGGAATCGTTCGAATGTTATGACTTTCGTTTATGACTTCCTTCTGTTATTCTTAAAAATCCGCCAAATTATCTTGCCGATACATACAAAGGTCTGCAGTCTTGGTCTGATTTGGTGGGATTGAATGAAGAAATAATTTTATGGCAGGTTCACTGGGAAGGTAAAACAAATCTACCGGAAAATGTGCTCTTCACTTTGCAGTTGTGATGAGATATCTTTCCCGCCATTCACAACGTACTAAAAAAATTTATCAGTGCAGCCACTGCCGAAAGAATCTTCAGCTGCTTAAAAAGGGTGATAACGTGGTTGGTTGAGGATAAGTATGGGGAAAGACAGACTAAATGATCTTTATTTACTGCATTGCATTGCTGCCGTGATAAAACCACATCCCGAATGCCTCTAATTTTTTGCTGTGAGCAAGTGACGTCTTCTACCCATACGTTTATTTGACTCCTCGCGAGCTGGCAATTTGTACAGACAAGGAAAAACCAGTACAAGCAAAACCTTTTACAGGTCCCTAGATGAGTTGAATTAGTTGCCTCGACGCTGTAAAATTTAAAATAATATCTTACTATAGTCACGACCAGTGAATGGGGTTCTTGTACATTTTTCAATGACTACCCCTCATTCCAATTTTTCCGGACCAATTTCAATATGGCGGCTGACCGTTAAACTCAGAAGGTAAATGGAACTGTCATTGTCAGTGTCAAAAAACTGGTCCGCAGCAATTTGGATTGCAGTGTATATTTAAATACTATTTGAAAGAATATTCGACTTGTGGTTTTTCGTTTTGCAATGCTTTAGTATCAGTTATATGAAAGCTATCAAAATCAATTTTTGTCAAAATAAAAGTGTCCAACTGTCTTAAAATGATGAATCCGCCCGTAATTATAAATTTCGACTCATCTTTGTGTTTATGAACCCCCCCCCCACCACGTCCGCCGCCAGTATCCTCAATCTTTGGGACACACCACTCCCCTGCCCTTCAATTGAAATCATCTTGAGTGCACCAACTAAAACTGAGCTGGTGCTGTCACGGTTTGAGAGAAGATTTTTTTTATTTTATTTTATGGTAACCCGATAAAAAGTATTTTCCGGGCTTTAGAGATATAGTACTTTTTTTACGGATATAGATTTCAAATCCCACAATTGATATCTGTATTCGAGCGAGTCTTTGTTTTTTTTTACAGATAAAATAAATACCGAATATTGCGTTATATTTCACGACTACGCGTACGCAACTTTTTTTTATACTGGAACAGTTTTTGCAAAGTTAAGGACAAATACAAAATATCCATGCACCTAGCCGGGATTCGAACCCGAGATCTTCCGTGCGGCAGGCCATTACGCTACCTACTGCGCTACGGAGACCGGCAACTATGATCAGCTTAAACTGTCCAATGTCTAATGTCATTTTTCCGTAATATTTGTCAGTTATTTTCGGTCATCGTTAGCGAACGAACTCAAGCCATGTCGAGCTTCAAGGCTCACTTCGACAAGATGCAGCAAGCTGCTATTGCTGCTGTCATACTGTAAATAATATAAAAATTTAACTGTCGAGTTACTCTATCCCAATAGTTATGAGATAGGCATCCTTATGGTAAGAAACGATCCATAATGTTTTCTGCCTCACTCAGCCCACAACCAAAAATTTGCTGACAACAGTATCATAATTTTAGACATTGTGAAAGGTCTGGAAGAGTTGTTGAAACAAAATAAATGGTTATACTAAAGAAAGGAACATTGGAACGATTTATGCAAATATCTGGGTTTTCAGCTCAATGAGAACTGGGCAAGAAGTCTATGTAAGAAGCTTTTTATCTAAATCAAACCAGTGTTTTTTAGTCGTGATCTTCTGCTTGGAATAGATAATAGATCTTGAAGTTCTAATTACATACAAATGTAATCAAATGTTGATGACACTCAGTTTGGTTTCCGTTATGGTATGGGCACAAAATATGCAAGTTTTACTGTTCTAGCAAAAGAGTGCTTAGACATGAGACACGACTAATATGTAGGTTATATCGATTTCAAAAAAGGATTTGACATAGTTAAACATGATCAGTTGATAGAGCTTGTTCAAAATCTTAACGCCAATAAATCATTTTTCTGTTCTTGTTTGTTATGGCGGTAATTAGCGCCACGCCAAATAACACAACTTGTGAGGTTTCATTGCACTCTGCCTTTTCCACTGCTCTCCATGATACCGGTAATGCTCTGCCATTGGTGGGACACGAATTGCCCTAAGGGCGCCTAATGCCGTTCCATTTGATCTTTGACTCTTGTGTTTTCGCTGTGCTATCGTTTGTGTGTATGTTTTTATCGGGATAATGTGGAAAAGCGGGGATGGAATTCGGCTTGTTATTTTTTATATTTTTAAAGATAATTAGTTTAAGCCCAAGGGCGTTAGAAAATTTGAGGGAAGTTTTCCCGATAAACCTGAATTTCTGGTCAGATAATAGTTTTATTTTTGACTCTTGTGGTTTTTCTTTTGTCGTTTGTGTTATATTTTTACAGCTATAATCCAGAGAAGCGAGGATAATGTTCGGCTTGTTAATTTTTATATTTTTAACGATAATTAATTTAAGCCCACGGGCGTTAGAAAATTTGGGGGAAGTTTCCCGATGAAGCTGGATTTCTGGTCAGATAATAGTTTGATCTTTGACTCTTGAGGTTTTGCTGTATTGTGGTTTGCGTATATATTTTTATAGGGATAATTCGGAGAATCGGGGATAATATTCGGCTTGTTAGTTTTTATATTTTTAGCGATAATTAATTTAAGTACAAGGGCGTTGGAAAATCTGGGGGAAGTTTTTCCGATAAAGCTGGATTTCTGGTCAGATAATAGTTTGATCTTTGACTCTTGTGGTTTTGGTGTATTGTGGTTTGCGTATATATTTTTATAGGGATAATTCGGAGAAGCGGGGATAATATTCGGCTTGTTAGTTTTTATATTTTTAGCGATAATTAATTTAAGTACAAGGGCGTTGGAAAATCTGGGGGAAGTTTTTCCGATAAAGCTGGATTTCTGGTCAGATAATAGTTTGATCTTTGACTCTTGTGGTTTTGCTGTGTTGTCGTTTCAGTATATGTTTTTACAGGGATAATCCGGAGAAGCGGGGATCATATTCGGCTTGTTAGTTTTTGTATTTTTAGCGATAATTAATTTAAGCCCAAGGGCGTTAGAAAATTTGAGGGAAGTTTTCCCGATAAACGTGAATTTCTGGTCAGATAATAGTTTTATCTTTGACTCTTGTGGTTTTGCTTTTGTCGTTTGTGTGTTATATTTTTACAGCTATAATCCAGAGAAGCGAGGATAATATTCGGCTTGTTATTTTTTATATTTTTAACGATAATTAATTTAAGCCCACGGGCGTTAGAAAATTTGGGGGAAGTTTCCCGATGAAGCTGGATTTCTGGTCAGATAATAGTTTGATCTTTGACTCTTGTGGTTTTGCTGTATTGTGGTTTGCGTATATATTTTTATAGGGATAATTCGGAGAAGCGGGGATAATATTCGGCTTGTTAGTTTTTATATTTTTAGCGATAATTAATTTAAGGCCAAGGGCGTTAGAAAATTTGAGGGAAGTTTTCCCGATAAACCTGAATTTCTGGTCAGATAATAGTTTTATCTTTGACTCTTGTGGTTTTGCTTTTGTCGTTTGTGTGTTATATTTTTACAGCTATAATCCAGAGAAGCGAGGATAATATTCGGCTTGTTAATTTTTATATTTTTAACGATAATTAATTTAAGCCCACGGGCGTTAGATAATTTGGGGGAAGTTTCCCGATGAAGCTGGATTTCTGGTCAGATAATAGTTTGATCTTTGACTCTTGTGGTTTTGCTGTATTGTGGTTTGCGTATATATTTTTATAGGGATAATTCGGAGAAGCGGGGATAATATTCGGCTTGTTAGTTTTTATATTTTTAGCGATAATTAATTTAAGTACAAGGGCGTTGGAAAATCTGGGGAAAGTTTTTCCGATAAAGCTGGATTTCTGGTCAGATAATAGTTTGATCTTTGACTCTTGTGGTTTTGGTGTGTTGTCGTTTAAGTATATGTTTTTACAGGGATAATTCGGAGAAGCAGGGATCATATTCGGCTTGTTAGTTTTTATATTTTTAATGATAATCAATTTAAGGCCAAGGGCGTTAGAAAATTTAGGGAAACTTTCCCGATAAAGCTGACTCTTGTGGTTTTGCTGTATTGTCGTTTGTGTATATATTTTAACCCGAAGCAGCAGGGATAATATTCGGCTTGTTATTTTTATATTTTCAACGATAATAATTATTTTAAGTGCTAGGGCGTTAGAAAATTTAAAAGACGTTTTCCCCATAAGGCTGGTCGAATTTAAATCCTAGGGCGTTAGAAAATAAGAGACGTTTTCCCGATAAAGCTGGAGAAACCAAAAGTATAGTAAAAACAAAAAAATAACCAAATCCGTGTTTGGGAGGTCAAAAAACTGAATTGAGTTTTACGAAAATTTATCGCGTCCAAGTAAATAAAATTTCATATTTCGTTGAATTTTCGCATGTTAATTTCGTAAAGTACGTAATTAAAACGTTCTTTTTTCGGGTTCGCCGCAATTATAAAATTTCATTCATAATAAGCATGCTCAACATATTTTGTGCTCGCTTTCATGATGAGATTTTTGTTTCACACACTTGTTAACAGCAATAATACTAGTTTAAGTTTAATGGAATAAAATGGGCATCGCAGGGTAATTTCGTTGACGTTTTTAACCCTCGAAATTAAACTTCGTGTCTTGTCTAAATAAAGGTTGCCCAGAAATATTTTTTTGAACTTTAAAGACTATAAACGCATTTAAGGGACTAGAATGGTACTTTTCATTGCTAATAATAGCAATTTTAGTCCCTAGGGACTAATAATAAAATGAGGAGATAATGTGCTATTATACGAATACGAAAAATCTGTCAGTTTTTGAACTTAATTACCGTTTTTGTCAATTTTTTTAAAATTTGGGCCAAAATAGGCAATCCAACATATACCTATTTTTATGGCCAACACGTAATGGGCCAAAAAGGCGAAAAATATTGGTTTTGTAAGCCACATAAAAGTGAAGTGCAGGTGCAGTCAACAACACCACCCTGTACTTATAGCGATCAGTATAATCAAAGTGCCCTCAGCCGCGGTGTGTAAGCCGCATCATGGTTATCCGATCAATATTGAAAATTTAATTGGGGCATTGTATAAAATTATATTATGTGGGTCAGTATATTCTAAAGCAGAGTTTAAAACAATTTCAGTCCACTTACTCAAACATATTTCTAAATTTAACCAAACTTTTTTACTCCCTCACCAATTGATGTTTCTTTCAAAATGTAATTGATTTATTATTGATAAAAAATTTTGCCTGCGGCGCTCATTTGCGTGAAAATATGGTCAAATTTTCGTTTTAAAGCGATAAATAAAAAATAGATTTCGATTTAGATTTTGTTATTAACTTTAAGGACGTTTGTATAGGCTATTATCAAATAAATATAACAACAGAAATCCTAAAAGTAAGTAAATATAAACAAGTATAAAAAGAATAAATATTTAAATATTATATATCTTTAAACAATATGTCTAGTAGGAGTCAGTTCAAGAAATTTTTGTTTAATTGTATATAGATATTAATATTTGGTTTCTATTATTATTTTAAAAATTAAGAAATTAACTAAAATATGGACATTTTACAAAAATAAATAATAATAATTACAAACAATTTAAAATAAATACGTAAAGAAGTAAAGTTTCACGAATGCATGGCAAAAAATATTGTAATATAACATAATATACAAAATAAAACATACATTTACCAATAAAATATTGTCCATTATGGGACTCAGTAAACTCAGTAGTATGGTTCTTCTAAAAGGAGTTATTTAATTTTTTTAGAAAAAAATCTTTTGACTAGATCGGTTTTTTAAATTGAATGGCAAGAGATTAAAAATTTTACTTCCCGCATAAAGAGGCTATTTTTTGTGTAGTTCTAGGTTATGTCTGACCAAGATGATGTTATCTCTATTTCTGGTATTATAAGAGTGAAAGTGACCATTGAATGGTAATCTATGTCTGATATTAAAAAAAAAAACAATAATTTGTAAATGTATATTGACGAGACCCTATTCTTTACATGATTTGCGAAAACCAAGATTAAAAATTGATCGAATTATTCGTTTTTGATGAACAACTAATCCCAGCAGATTATCCCCCACACAAATATTATAAGATATACACTAAATCAATTTACAACTCCCAAGATAATCCGGTATCAACATTTATTCCCAGGAAATTCATCTTATTACTAACTTCAAGAGTATAATCTCAAAAGAAAAGTCAGAGCAGCTGGGGTGATGATTATCAAGTTTTTCCGTATATTATAAGAGTGTCGTCTGCATACAAAAACACTTTTTCAGCACTAATATGTTCGCCAATGTCGTTACCCCCTCTCTGAGTTTGCGGTGCTCTTTTGGATTAAACGAATATTTCTTTGTCACAAAAGAATATTCTGTTGCTTCAATTTGGCACAAATTTTTTATCTTTTTATCAGAGTAGATTGAAACCTCTATTGATGCTACCGGAGTATTTTTCCTATGCATAAATTCTCGATGAATAAATTGTCGATCGGTCGCAATTCGGCGACTCGGTCGCATGTTATACGACCCCCCAGGTGGCCTATCGTCGGCCCCCAAGGGGCCCCACCGCCTCCCGCCTGATTGCCGGTCCATGTTTAATTATCAGGAGCTTGTAACGTCACGGCCCAGGTATCCTGCAGGATATGGGGGATGTAAAGGATAAGGGATGGAATGCCCGTGCCGCCCACCGCTTGGGATTGCCTCAATGCGAAGGTCATTTTTACTCCTGTAGAGAGTTTTTTTTAAAACGTACTACCCAGGACTGGTTAAGAACTACATAGAGTTTAAAAAAATCCTGAGACTTTAGTTTATGAGAAGGACAATTTTTGACTATTTAAAAAATAATTAAAATCTGTCCGCTCCTAACCTCGTTTTATCACCAGAATTTAGGTAGAGAAAGTGGGCAGGTGATACCTTGTTTTGCGAAACGTCACACTTTAGAAAATTAAATTTCTTAAATTTAGTAAAAATAAAACAATTTTTTGAGAGCCGTACTTGACATAATAAAAATTGGAAAAATTGGGTGCATATAAATATAAGCAATACCAATGAAGGAAAACTGGAAAATTTACAGAAAAAAAACAAAATAGAAATTCAGAAAAAAGCAGATATTTTTGAAGGTGCAGAAAATAATAACCATTAGGGGGGGAAGTTAAAATTATGGAAACATGGTACATAGCGCTTTTAGAAACAAAGGCAGTAAATAATTTCTTCGTGAAATCACGCAATATAACCATCAGCTACTACCACGGTCCACTAAACTGAATCGAAACCGACAGATGCGATCTTAAAACCACCTTTAACTGAGCATTTACTTACGAATTTATATACATTTCCGATATTTATCGAATTGCCCAAGGACTAATCTTGGCACCCGATCTAATGAGTTGGTAATGAAAGGCGAACTGTGTACATAAGGTAGCTCTGTTCGATTTGCATATGTGCAAGTAATCAGTACGTGCAGACTCCTTAATGCAACGTTAGGATAGGGAGAAGAACCTGGAAAAGATCGATTTCGTATTTTTTGTTTTGTAACTAACAATGTATTTAGTTTATGGAGCGTTCAAGAGTTAAAACCTTATTCCTTGACTTCTGTGTTTTGAGGCACACTTTGAAAATGAAAAAGGCCGATTCCTAGTTGTTAGGCTTCCAAGGCTCATACTTTTGCATCAAATGCTGGGCCTATTTGATGATCTAATATTTCAGAATGTAAAACTTTACGACTGTGTGTTGATGCACAGAATTCAATAGTTAAAAGTAAATGGCTGAAGAAAGGAATGGGCTGTTAATCCCATTTTTGAGATATTCTACAACAAGATACTTGGTGAATTCACATTATATCACGACCCTTAAGGCGCATTTACACAGACAAACTTTCCTTTGATTTTGAAATGCCGACAAACATTTACACGAGCCTCTTGAGCAAAATGTTCAAAAAAAAGTTCGAGCAAAATGTCGTACAAAAAGACTCACGGAAATTTTGGAGAGTATGTTAAGCAAAATTTGTTTGAAGAAATGTTGGTATAGAAATTTCTTACAAATTTAAATTTTATAGTTTTATGGGAATTCATTGAACTTAACTGAAAATAGAAAGACTAAGTTTTAAAACAAGGTATTTTTAATTAATTTTGGTTTTCCGACGGAAAAACGATTTGATGTCGAAATTCACATTTTACCTCATAAGCAACTTCAATTTTTATAGGGGATAAGCCAGTATACTTGTAACTTTTTTGAGGTTGTAAAAAAACAAGAATTAAAAAATAATAATTGGCACTTATTTATTGCTGTTGCCTGTAAAATGTTATGATAAAAATTTACGTTTAAAAGAATATCTCTTTATTTTACTTCCTAGTTTAAAACACAATACAATAATAATTAAGTCAAATTAAAAAACCTATATATATTTTATTAAATCTCAAATATATGAACAAAAGCACGTTCGGTCTAAATAATACCCGTTTATTACCCACTTTTACAACCCTACGATCCCGACCCTTATCTAAAAAATATAATTTAGCAGTAATAGACTAGACTTCTGAATCGGAATGTTGCTCCTTTGCATATTGTTTGTTCAATGTCAGTAATCGACCTTGATTATTACATTAAATTGACAGTAAATATCTATCTTCATCTTAAACTAACTAGGTAAATCTGGTGTGAGGAATTTAAAAAAAAAACAATCAAAGTAAAGTTACAAAAATATATTTTAAAAAAATCCCCTCCCCACCACTCCTCATAGTCGTGAGGCGCGGATTACCGCTTAAAAGTGCAATTTTTGAGTTTTTGTTGATATTTGAAAAACTCAAAATTTTTTTGGAAAAGAAAAATTTTCCTGGGATGTTTTTTGAATTTAGGAAAAAACCCTTGGAAATAAAAAAAACTTGCAAGAAAATCCCAAAAAAACCCCCGGGCAAAAAAATCCGGGAAAACCCCTAAGAAAAAAATATTGTAAGTAACCCTAATCCATCTGACAAAACTGATAGCCAAGAATAATGTTTCGCTTGCCGTCGGCTTTTTTTTACAAAAATTTAAAATAAAAGTTGGTGTTCCATTTTTTTAAAGAATTGAGATCACTGATCACTGATGTGAAATTTTATTTATTCTCATCTTTAAAAATATGTTTCCAAAACACATAGCAATAATTTGCTCAAAAATTTACCCGAACAAAATGTTCAAAGAAAAGCTCACAAAAATGTTCACGCAAAAAATTTTAGATCTTTTGCACGAGCTTTTATTTGAGCATGTTCGTCTGTGTAATTGCGCCTTTAGAAGGAAGGATAAAGCGTGAAAGGTCGAGTCTCTTTGAGCAATAAGCCCTCAAATGACTTACTTACTTACCTTTAGCCTTGAACCTTTTTAAAACATCCCCAATAAAACGAAAATGCTACTTGTGTGTACCTGTGCTGAGAATCAGAGAAAAGGAAAGATACAACAAGATCATGTTGAATGCCTTTTCGAATACAGTAATTACAGTAGATGTGGCAGCCGATTGCTTACTCGCATAATTGCTAAACGTTAATCATGCCTTTAACTTGTGCCTACTTACTCTAAAATGCGCGCGAGCAGTACCCAGGCTCGAGGGGTGTTACCCGATACAAATCGTAAGTAGCAGTTTACAGGTGCGCCCATTAACTGCCACAGTATTTATAAATTTTGAATTATTATTATCATCGCCAGCAGGTTTGCTAAAGCATAAACTTCTTTAAGAGTATGGTCATAATCACATTACAGCTCTTAGGTTTGCTAAAGTATGACCTTCTTTAACTCTTAAAGACACTTTTGAGTTAAAAAATTTTTAGAGGCGTTTCAAAAACGTTAATTTCAATGGGTAAAATATTAAAAACTAATTTCGTTTTTTAATAATATTTGTTCTTTTTGTGAATTTCTAGTTTGGTTTTAATCTTTACATTTGTTTCTTCATTTGTATTTGTTATATTTATTTTTTTTTCAAGGGTCTCAAGGGGAAATCTTGCATAAGACGTCCGAACTACTTTCCTGCCAGAGTCATTTCTCCTCTACCAGGGGAGCCTGGGTAGTGTCGGATTCCTACCGACTAAAACCCCTCGATTGTGACTCCAACCTGCCTGGTGGCAAGCTACAGTCACCGTACTGGCTTATTGTACAACCTCTTGGTTCCTAGGCTAACCGCTCCATTAATTTTGTCCCCTGTGCAAGTTTGTACACGTCCTTAATGGAGTAGTCCCCAGTCGATATTGAGTCTAGTTCAACTTCCCCAAATATTAGGTGCCTTTTGTGATCCAGTGCCTCGCATTGGCATATTACATGTTCTACTGTTTCCGGTTCCTGATTGCATAGTATGCAGGTCAAGTCTCTGTGATACAGACCCATGTTGTTTAGGTGAACTTTAACCGCCATATGGCCGGTCATGATTCCTATTATAGCTTTTATAAAGGCTCTGCTGTGTCTTAGCCCCTGTCTTTCTAGCCAGCGGCTTTCGTGTTTTTCTTTTACTCAGAGTTTGACCTGGGAGCTTATGGTACATTTCGGTACCCCCAAGGCTGGTTCTCGTGCAATGTAATTTTTAGACTATCCTTGTCTTGCTAGTTCGTCAGCTTTTTCATTGCCTTGGATACCTCTATGTCCTGGCACCCATACTAATTTGATTTTGTTATGTTTCGCCAGTTTCATTAGTTCAGCAAGGCATTCCCACACTAGCTTTGAGGTGACCTTCGGGCACATAAGCGCCCTAAGGGCTGCCTGGCTATCTGAGTATAGATATGGTATTCTACGATGGCAAATATTTCTGCTTGGAAAACTGTCGGGTAAAATACCTGTGAGAAATGCTCTCCGAGGTCTCTCCCCGAATATTGCTGCCCCACTGCCTTCGTCAGTTTTTGATCCATCTGTGTACCAGATCAGTCCTTCCTGTGGCAGCGGGTTGTTTTGTCCTGACCAGTAGCCTGTATAATTACTTCCTCCTGTATAATTACTTCTAAAGTTGGTCCTTATAGGTACTTTGGTGACATCTGGTCCGATCTCATGTGTATGATTGGTATATCTACTGTCTGTAGGTTCATAGTTTTTTGAAGACTACGGAGTCCGATCTTTGCCTCTGCCTGTGTTGTTATATTTATATGCACATTTCCATCAAGTCAAGTATTTTTCTTTGCTATGGTACTTATATATTATATATATATATATTTCTTTGCTTTGGTACTTAGAACCCTGGCTTAGTTGAACCTCTTTATTTATTATTAACTTTGGGTCTCGATCATCCAAACCAACATTTTTTAGCGATTCTATGAGCTTTTCTTGTTGGTCTTCATCAAAAGCTTTCTTATAACCTATAAAACAGGCCACCATTGAACTAGGACTAACACTAAAATCTGTCATTAGTCTATTCAGGACCTATGGGTTTTTTTCCTGTAGCCTTCTTGGCTTGTATCAGACTGCATCGAAGTAAACAAGGGTCCGATCAAATTGTCATGTTTGACAACATAACCACAGGTTATTCCGCGCTCTTGTGTTTCGTATATATCTCTAAACCCGATTCCTACAAGTAATTACAAATAAATCAACCCAGCCATGCGGTCCACCTTGTTATGACGTTTAATTACAACCATCCAAAACCAATTACCAGAATGAAAGATTTATCGCCCTCTGGCGGTCGTATCCGATGAGCTTCTGTGCGGTGGTTCCAGGTTCGAGTACCGCCCCACGCCTGACAAGAACATATTGACGATACAGGACGATCTGACGGGAAACTCCACACTACCACCATTCTCAAATTAGCGAGTAAAAAAATTTGGAGCAACTAAGTGTGCAAGTTGGTGGTTGGTTATAAACAGTCTTCTTTAAGTCTTGCTTGATAAGAGTGATAGAAACACTTTACAAGAACAAGTTAATTGCTTTGTAGATTTAAACAGGACAAAGTCATTTTGGTTTTACCGAAAAATCAACACTAAAAGCTAATATTAATCAACGAATAGATGAACTGGATAATCAGAAGCTTAAAATAACTACTTTACAACAATTTATCTGATCTGAAAATCAAGGGGCTGACGACAAAAGGGTTGCTTCTCCTAAAAATACCAGTGAAAACAGTCCTAAAACCATGGAGGTTCGACAAAAAGTACAAAGTCGCATTGCCACAAATGTGGCAAAGGCAAGAATTCCAAACGGAATTAATTAGCGATGTGACGATCTGCTCCACGGCCAATGTTTAGAATGCACTGATTGTGTCTAATAAATGCGAACACCCTGTAATGTTGGTGCCGCCCAAATCGATGTGATTTATTGATCGTATCGATCGGGAATGCGAGTACGACTGACTATTATAGGGGGCGTGGCGTGCGTTTAACAAACATGATTAAGTGGTAGCAAGCGATTTAATGAGTTTTGTCTGTTTGTATTTCGTTTCGAATTATGATACGTTTTGATCACTGAGCTTTATTTACAGTGTGTTCCTTAAAGATAAATTTTTCCACCTCATAGGAATGTATCCTAGAAGAAAAAATTATGTGAAATTAACTCTGTGTTTCGGACTTCCATTGTCTATATTTGATTTATACACGACGTTTCGATCAGTACAATCTCTGATCTGCCAATGGGTTCATCGCTTTCGCCAGTGGTGGCCAATATTTACATGGAGTGATTCGAATCACACGCGGTTGATACCGCAACATATAAACCTAAGCTCTGGCTGAGATATGTTGATGATACTTTTATTGTCCGGACCGGGAATTACCAACAACTTTCAGAATTTCACCACCTAAATAACATAAGACCCACCATTAAATTCATAATGGAGTTGGAGCAAAATTGTCAAATTCCTTTTCTTGATGGACTTGTCACACGAGTAGAAAGCGACATCAGAACAACAGTCTATCGTAAACCCACTCACACAGGACAATATTTAAATCAAGGTTCAAATCATTCTGCTACAACCAAACGAGGCATAATCAAAACTTTGTATAACAGAGCCGTTCAAATTTGTAACAATTCTCATGACTTGGAAATCGAAATAAGAAACGTTAAGAAGGATCTACAGCAGAATGGTTACAGCTTTAAACTTATAACAGATACTATTTCTAAATTTCAACAAACAGGCCAGAGATTACAAGACCAAAACCAGGCAAATGCATTCCTTACAATCCCATACGTTAAAGGAGTATCAGAGAAAATTCGAAGAGTAGCGAAAAACTTTAATATTAAAACAGCTTTTAAATCTAGTAATACAATTAGAAGCCTTCTTAGTAAAACAAAACCAGAGAACAAACAAAATAAGGAATGCATTTACCAAGTTCCTTGTGAGTGTGGTGAGTCATATATAGGCGAAACTAAAAGACCACTGTCTGACATCAGACGAATACCCAAAAAGGTGAAACCACGAAATCAGGAATCGCCGAACATGCATGGTCAAAACAACACCGAATGAAGTGGGCAGAAGCAAAGGTTTTGCACAAGGAGTCACACTGGAAGAAACGAAAATTCCTTGAAGCTGCCTTTATTGGACAGAATCAGGGTATTTTCAGTAAACCAAGTGTTGAAATCCCAAGTATTTGGAAGCCCCTCCTTGGGCGGAGCCAACTTCTTAAACTTTAAGTTTGAGTAATTTCTCACAGTATATAAGCCCGTAGCCTTAGGAATTGATTGTAGTTTGCACCTGAAGACGATCAGAGATTGTACTGATCGAAACGTCGTGTATAAATAAAATAGACAATGGAAGTCCGAAACACACATTGTCTCAAACTTTCAAACAAAAAATTATATGTTAAAATGTGCTATTAAACCAAGAACAGAATCGACGTGTTTCTCATAAATCGAACTTTGATTTCGTTCATAGTAACTTCTGTCAATCCACGTCAAAGGGTTTGAGTTTTTGCAAAAAGAGAGCTTAAAATTGTTCCTTTTTAATTAAGGAAGATGCAGAATACATAACACTATAAATAAACGTAGAAATAGTTAGGAATAATTTTATTCTTAACGGCTTGTCAAATAGCGATAACCACACAGTTTGTTATTTTTGTATGACTGACCAAAAATTCCCCAATCACAGTTTCGTTTGGTTTTTGTGTAAAATTTTCTTTCGCCCGCCATATTGAAATTGGTCCGGATAATTTGGAATGAATAGTAACTCGACTTGATTGCTTATTATGCATAAAATGCATACTTTAACCCTACATTTTACGCCTAAGAACTTAAAATGTGTTTTTTTTAATAGTCAAGCCTTGTTTTTACTCAAGTGTGATTTACCGTCCATCCCAAAGTAAAACAAAGCTGACCATCGAAAAAAAAATCACCACGTCGAAAAGAATGGTTGTAAACCGACCCACATTGACACCCACTATCGAACCTTTTAACCACGTTATCACATCTTTGCCCATTAATTAATGTAGTGCTTAAGTCAGAGACAAACTTGTTTTTTTTTGTTATCTTGGGCGTTTAAAAGTAATACTTTAAAATGATAATATGAATTTTAAGTTATGTGTCAATTTAGTATCAAATAAGAAATACATTCATACATATGTAATAAAAAAAGGCATGTGTAATTATTATTTGATGTCTGGTAATGGAGACTTACCTAAAAAATTTGGTTTTCTTTTTATTAAAATACTAATAATCAGCTTTTCGTATCTAAGCAATTAATTCAATGCGAAAGTTAAAGCCTAGGTCATTAAAATAGGTAATTTTTCCACTTTTTGTGACCAAATTCTGCAACAGAAAATTTGTTTTTTCAAAAATTTTAAATTTTTGCTGCACACCTGTCGAAATTGCGGTATTTTTTTGTGTTTAAAATTTGGTCCACATTCATGGCTGGCAGTTATTTTCGGCATGGTCTTTTAGACGAGAAGGAGTGTGACGAGAATTTATCTGTTTATAAAAACTTAGTAAGAATTTTAAGATTTTTGACTTGAAATTTATTTTCATCTAAATGTTTGGTTCAAATAAATATTTGTTTGGAACGTGGGAAACAAATATTTATTTGACTCAATTAAATATTTTTTCTGTGTGCCTATTTTTTCGAACCAGCCATATAAAAAACCTTCAAGTGACATTTTAAGTTTACGACAGAAATTTAGACTTAATTTATTAGATTTCGGATTCAGATAAGATACTCTTTAGGACAAATTTGCAAGACGTGACGTAACACCTGTTCGCCAAAAGACAAACTGCAAGTTTAGCTTACAAAATGCAAATTTGGCGTCCTTAATAAAGCAGTTTGTCAACGTTACACCACATAAAGGATAAAATGAAATACATAATAAAAACGAAACTACTTATTTAGGTACCACCTTGCTATTAGGGACTTATAGAACACAGTCGTACTTTAATAAAGGGACACAGAAAAAAGATTTAATTGAGCCAAATAAATATTTGCTTCCCATAGTTCAAACAAACATTTATTTGAACCAAACAAATATTTATTTAGGCCAAAATAAATGTCTTTAAGATGAATAAATCTTGCTTTGTAGAAATAAATATTTATTTCATTGATATAAATACTCGTTTCTACCATGGGAAACAAATATTTATTTGGCTCAAATAAATCTTTTTTTTGTGGATAAGGGAATGCTGTATTTAATCAGTAAAATTTGTTATATTCATAAGCTTAATAATATATGGAACATTTTCTTTTTAATGCATATTTACTACATTTGAATGGCATAAACTTCTGCTGATGCTTGAAAATAACAAAGCCACAGTTTAGAAAAAGGGTCAACCCAAAAAAACCATTATTACAGGTATTCTCGCAGTTCTAAAGTCAAGAAACTTTATTTAAGTTTCCCTTAATAAATTTATTATAAAAGAAGAAATTGGCCACGAAGACAATCTTTTGTACCGGGAGTGAAAAATATTACTTTCGCCGTTACACATCAAACTTGGCTTATTTAAAAAGTTCGTTAAAGCTACGAATACAGATCTTCCTGCCTTCAATCACATAAAACAAAAATTTCCCAGAATAATTGGAGCCTAGATTAAAGAGGGAATTTTTGGATCCCAAATAAGAAAGCTTCTCGTGGATTTGGGATTTGAGAGACATGGGAAGCCTTTGGAATGGTGGTGACCAAATTTTTAGGAAATGAAAGAGCATAAAATTATCCAGAGATTGTAAACAAACTTTGAGAAAATGATGTGTTTGAAATTAACTCTGTGTTTCGGACTTCCATTGTCTATATTTTATTTACACACGATGTTTCGATCAGTACAATCTCAGATCGTGTTCAAGTGCAACTACAATCTACTCCCAGCGAACAGCTTTAATATTAAAACAAACAAAATAAGGAATGCATTTACCAAGTCCCTTGTGAGTGTGGTGAATCATACATTGTCGAAACAAAAAGACCACTATCTGTTAGGCTTAAGGAACATCATCCGAATACCTAAAGAGGTGAAACAACGAAATTAGGAATCGCCAAACATGCATGGTCAAAACTCATAAGCAAAGGTTTTTCACATGAAGTGACACTGGAAGAAACGAAAATTCCTTGAAGCTGCCTTTATTGGCTAGAATTTTCAGTAAACCAAGTGTTGAAATTCCAAATATTTGGAAGCCCCTTCTTGGGTGAAGCCAACTTCTTAAACTTCACGGTTGAGTGATTTCCTATAGTATATACCGGGTGGGCCATAAAAAACCGTACAAAATGTTTTCCATTATAACTTTCGAACCATACCAGTGATTTTAATGCAACAAACTGCTGTTTGCAGTAAATTGAGCAATACTTTGAGTAAAAGTATTTTTAGTCCACCATCTTAAAATCTAAGATGGCGAAAAGAAACAAACTTTACCCTTTAAAGAGCCACGTTTATTCTTATGTTACGGAAGATTTTTGGATTTTTTTATGAATTCGTAAAAAAGCTCGGTTAAGTGGTTCCCCAAAAAAAAAATCAATCAGTGTTTTACGGATTATGCGATTACCGTCTCAATTCTGTCTGCATACATTTTCTCATAAATTCATTATTAGAAAACCGATTTCAATGAAATAAAAGGCATCACGGCGAAAATCGATTGTTTTTTAACCACTGCTATTGAAATTTGCCGCCATCTTGAAATCCATTTCCCATCGTTTATTTTTATATTACGGAAATTTGTTGGATTTTTTTATGAATTCGTAAAAAAGCTTTGTTTCTGCCACGCAGAACGAAGTGCGAATCATTAAAATCGGTAAAGTGGTTCCCAAAAAAAAACAAAATTTTCAATGCAGAAAGATATTTCTAATCAAAGTCTTGCTCAATTCCCCGCAGAGAACAGTTTGTTTCATTAAAATCGGTGGTATGGTTTAAAAGTTATAACGGAAAACATTTTGTCCGGTTTTTTATGGCCCACCCGGTAGGTACGTAGCCTTAGGAATAGATTGTAGTTTGCACTTAAGGACGATCAGAGATTGTACTGGTCGAAACGTCGTGTATAAATAAAATATAGACAATGGAAATCCGAAACACATAGTTAATTTCGAAATAACTTTGTTCTTGACAGCTCTGGTCAAATAACGATAACCAGTAAGTTTGTTAGTTTTGTACGCTGACCAAAAACACCCTATTAAGGCATGACCGGTTCAATAACTCTCTATTATAAACGAAACGACAGACAGCCACGTGCGGCAGCAAACACATGTCAATTTAAAAAATCCAAAAGTGCCAATTTAAAGGAGAATCCCAGCAGTCGATAATTGGCCGAATGTAAGTAATAATTTCGGGTCGGATAACGATCCTTGTGTCTTTGTTTATGCTGAAGGAAAACAAGAACTGAACAGAGACAGAAAAACAAAGTAAACAGAAACGAATTCAACCAGTAATTTTGATTCAAATTATATTCTTGTCCTTGTCGGGCCTGAAGAAACAAACAGCAACAGCAAACGTATTTAAACAGAAGTGAATTGTGAAACGTAAAAGAAAATATTAATTAGGTGAAGGATGAAATGGAATATATAATTTGGTGTTTTTACGATTGAGGCAGGTGATTGATTTTTTTCGTCAATGAAGGGTTACAGGTTTGAAAGCGAGGCACCTGTGCATTTAGACCACACACCAACAAATGAAAATATGGGTTTATTCAGATAACTCGCTGGATTCGGAGCCAGAACCTAATGTGTTGGTTCTCCGAATTCGTGTGCTTTCTTGTTATGCGTCTAAGGTCATGTGCAAAAAATTGGAGGCATTCGAGATGTGTTGCTACAGGGTTCCCACTGACCTGGAAAACCTGGAAAATTTGGAAAAGCCAGGGAATTTTGAGAGCTACCTGGAAAAGTCAGGGTTGACCAAAAAATCCTCAAAAGTCAGGGAATTGGCAAGCAAAACCTGGAATTTCTCTTTCTCAACCTATTTTTTAAACCAACTAATCCGAAAATATTTTTCATGTATAATGTATTTATTCCTAACCTTTAAATGATGTGGGGTGCAACTGCGATGCGAGATTTCGAGCATTTTCAATTTTTTTAAGAGCAAGAATCCAAAATGTCAAAAAAAAAACAGTTTGTAATTTAGGCTGTATAAGTCCTTCCATAAGTCCACCAGAGTGGCAGTGTCTACAGGCTCTAAAGACCAATAAATATCAAGCATATTGTAAGCTTTGTTTAAAAAATATTGAATTGAGTAATATGGGGCGCCAGGGCATTTTGAGCCATTTTAGGACCATGGTCATGTAAAGTATGGAAATCATCAATTCATATGCATATGAAAGTATGGAAATCATTAAATCCAGAAATAGTTTAAATAAAGATAGAGGACCCATCCCGTTTAGTACACTTTATTCTTTGGTTGAGGGGAGATAGGATTAAAAATCGTGATCAATCACAAATTATTAGTCTTATCTCCGCCCACTAAAGGATTGTATATAAGATAAAGCGTAGATTAATTTAGTTCATTGTTCTCTCCGTTATCGTCTCCTGATGATGCTAACGTTGTTAGCGAAACGCGCGTCGAGTGCAAAAAAGTGTAGTTTTGGTTTGTGGAAAACAATCATAATTTTGTTTTAGTGCAACCAAAGGTTCCAATTTCCCAACATAATATAAATACCTGTTAAATTTGAGCTTTCAAAAATTGTCATGGTAAAAGTCTGCATTTACTTGGTATCCACGTAGACAAGCAATTTATATCCAAAAAATACCTGGATTTTTTTTTTAAATGGTCACGGAAAACCTGGAAAAGTCAGGGAATTTGGAAATCAGAATTTGGTGAGAACCCTGTGCTATCTATCTGCTCGAAATATAAGTCTGTAGTTTTTCTAGTAAAGTAAGTTTGATTTTTGTTATCTTAGCTTCTGCAAAAAGCTAAAGCTTCAGACTATATATGAAACTTTTGTCAAAATTGACATTTGGTTAAAATCCAAGATTGCGCATGATTTTTAAATCTCATCCGATTCTGTAGATTTTAAGCTCTGCGGGAAGCTAAGGCTCTGGCCTATATACGCTCTCTGTCAAATTTGACACTTTATGAAAATCCGTAATGGCGCATGGTTTAGAAACTTATTTTTCACTCTTTCCCGCCAAACTTTTTTGTAAACCAATCTACCTGATTTAAATTTCCCGGCAGGCCACGTATTTCCAGTGTTCAAAGAGGTATTCGTAAAAATCGGACAAGAACTAAAAAATCTTTGCTTTATCTATTTTTCAGTTTTTGTCTGATTTTTACGAATGATACTCACTTTTCAGTATAGCCAAGGTTCGAAAAAAGCGTGGCACTTATAGAAGAAGAACGACGAATCCTAAGAATAACAACGAAAACAGGTACAAAGTTAGATCCTTTAAATGTTTGAATGATGCACTTTAAGGAAACAACAAACTGAGAATACCAGAAAAAATTCGGGAATTTATGAAAATTTGAAAAAAGCGTAATGAAAAGGACAAAGAGATAAAGAGGTTCTGGATTAACAAGGAACTATTCATCGAAAATTTGCAGAACAAGTTATCGCCCAGGGTAATTTTTATGATTTGGTATGTATGTGAAATAGGTTAACTGAAAAAGAAAAAGCAGTACACAATTAATAAAAAGCTGAAATTAAGATACAAGATCAAGGATCGTTTCTTGTCTAAAAATTTTGTTATAACAATTAAAATTAATAATCAGGAAATTTTGAAAATTTTTCGGGCAAAAGTAGGAAATTTGTTGCGTAAAATTGTTTTGCCACCCGCACTCCAGAGAGGTAACCTAAAACAGTCTGACAACCCTCCAAGGCACTTCTCGGACCTCCCATATTGAACACGTTTCTCATTTTTATCCGCTCGCTAATTGCGAACAAATCAAAGGATTTACGCGAAAAGGAGCCGCTAAATTTATTTTATAGGAAAATGGTCAACCTATATGGACCCCTTTATAAGCTGGCGCTATGCGATTCCTTATCTTGTAAGGTCACTGAAAGTGTCATGCTTCTCTCTTTTTTGCCACCCTATCTATTGCCTTTATGAAAAGTGTCATACTACTAGATTTTGCAGGGGGAGTCGTTTCGGCTCTTTTAGCCGCACGGCACTGATTCCTATGCAGCAATGTTGTGCATGACTCTACATCTTAGTTCGGGTAAAGGGGGATAGTTGGCCCACTTCTTGGATAGAAAGCAATACCCCCTCGAGGTGCTTAAACCTCTTCCAGAGTTAGGCAGGGCATTCACAGAGTAATTGTTCTGCTGTCTCTGTTGGGGTTTCGCAAAATCTGCAGTGGTCCTGGAAGTGTGTCTCCAGTGTTTTGACAATTGTTGAGTTTCTTCGGAACGTGGCTTCTCAATCCACACTAGGACTCTGGGCCATAATATGGCGTTTCAGCACCTTCTTTTGCGAGGGTATCTGCTTCCTCGTTGCCCGCTATGCCTCGGTGTCCTGATACCCACATCAAGGTTACCTGGCTGTGGGTTGCGAGCGCTTTTAGTGTTTGTTTGCATTCGCAGACCAGTTTTGATGCACATTGATATGTGTTTAAGGCTTTTAAAGCCGCTTGACTGTCTGAGAGTAGAAAGATGTGTTTTTTTTGAGGCTCTGATCGAGACACTCTTGTGCACCCATGTTGATTGCAAGCAGTTCAGCTTGGAATATGGTGGGATATTTTCCCAATAACTGGGATAGCTTAAGTTAGGGCTGGAAATGCCCAATCCGGCGCCATTCTCAAGTTTGGAGCCGTCAGTGTACCAGATCGAGGCGTTGTCGGCGTGTGGTATTTGCTTTTCCATGATTGGAGGTCGTTTATAACCCCTTCGAAGCACAGCCGTCATTTGGTCGGTTGGTTTACTGGTATTTTCCAGTTTTATTTCTTTGAGGAGGTGACCCCTCAGATCTCCAGGCTTGAAACTACCTATCGGGAATAGCCTATGAGCCCTACCAATTGCCTCTTTTTTCACGCTAAGATGAAATGGAGGCATGTATAGCACTGTCTCCAAGGCCGCAGTGGGGCAGGTTGGAAATGCCTCTGTTAGTCCCAGACAGATCAGCCTTTGTACCTTATTAACTTTGGTCTGAGCGGTGACCTGTTTGGTTATTGATCACCATACCAGCGAGGCATGGGCGACCATGGATTTTATAACTGTTTGGTAGCCGCCATAGCCGTTGTGGCTTGAGAGATAGTTTTATCTAAGTGGCTGTTCCAGGTGAGTTTGCGGTCCAGTTTGACGCCTAGATATTTATTAGGGTGGGTGCACTCAGTTGTAGCTTCAACTTTCTTGTAGGGTTAAGAGATAGTCCTTTACCTTCGCTCCAGGTTTTGATAATTTTCAGGACAGTTTGCATTCAGTTTTTGTTTCATTCTTGCCCTTGTGATAGTACTGACCTGGTACAACCTACACCTCTTTCGCATAACAACATACATAACAACTGAGCATACGAAGTCGAAGAGTAACCTGGCCTGTATTTTTCCACGGACTCTTGACAATATTCGGGGAATGATTTGAACCAAAATAATCAGAGATTTTAGCTGCTTCTGTTATTTTAAGTTAATTGATAGGTCGTGCGAAGTTGCCTACAGATAATAATCCTAAGTGTGCATTTTATTTACTTCGACATGAAACTAATATGGTTCGCAATCTGCTGGGAAGGCACTTTAATGAATCTATCTCGGTACCTCAACTTAAAACTTTTAATTTATACCTGTAGGGCCAGGGTATTTAAAGTTTCCCAATCAGTGGCCTTATAATGCTCCTCCTCAGCTAACCATACAAGATGAGATCTTAATCTTTGAGACAGTGTCGCCATCTGGGAGCCGCCGGTAAGTTATGCCTTTCTAGAGTATATAGAATGGTATGGTCTTATGGTCATACAGTTTTACCTTTCAAGGTAAAATTTTAAAGATATTATCTGCAAATTGAAGCAGTAATTAAAACAATGCGCTTATTTCTTCATTATTTATCGTGAGATTTTTGTCTTTCTTAGTTTTTACAAATTTCTGGAATTTCAGCCTAGATGTGAGATTTGTCAAATGGTTTTTATGCGGTTTGTAATGTAATGTAATTTTTTTGCTGTTTATAAACTTTTTATGGGTGAAAGCCGAAAAAAATGAATCGAAAAAAAATATTTATTGAAATTGAAGCATTGAGTTCTTCTACTTCATACGAGGAGTAAGAAATGTTTGTCCAACTTGTGCTCGACAGGGGTAGACCCCAAAGGTGGGCCTAAATACGCACTTAAAAATAATTTTGAAGAATAAGTACAAACGAATAGACTACTTTTACTTTTTTTAATTAATATTCTCTTCTGTTATCACTCTTTGCGCGAGCACTCCGGTTGGGATTCAGAGCACCCGCGGGTAGATTCGTGACGTCACTGCTCTACTCCGTATCCATCTGGGCCCCTATTCTTCAAATGATAAAAATTCAGCTCTCAGGGAGTCAAATTCCGTCTCTACTATGCATCTCATTGGTCCAAATCTTCGGTTTAAATTGGTTTCTCCCACGTTTGCCCGATATTGATCGAAAGTAATTCTCTTAGTCAACACCAATAGAATTACTTTCTATCAATATAGGTCAAAAGTGAGAGAAACCGATTTAAGCCGAAGATTTGGACCAATGAGAAGGATAGCGAAAGAATTTGACTCTCTGGGAGCAGAATTTCTATCAGTTCGAGATTAAGGGCACTGAGAGTACGTAACCGAAAGCGCTATAATCGCCTTTTTTCTATAGATTAAATGAAACCAAATTTGGCATTTGCTTTTCTTCTAGAAGTAAATTAAAACTCAATCTAAACCCAAAAACAAACGTAGTCTAAATAGACTTTAGAAACATTTGGCTTGGGCGAACCTAAATATTTCGGTTTTCCGATCTTTGGTGGTCATCATACATTTGGTCGGCAGAATTTGGAATGAGCTGTAACATTAAACAATCAGCTGAACGATGCGGTAATTTTTCAACGCTTGTAGTGAATAACGAAAACATGGTTGGCGATATTTTCGCGAGCGATAGAAAAGAGAATGTTGTTGAATTGCTTAGAGGGTCGACCGTTGTGGTATTGTTGAACATGGGCAGTTAAAAAAAATGCTGGCTTGTTTTAGGAAATAAACATTTTGCTGTCAAATTCCATCTGACTGGGATAAACATGTGCTACCCTTGTTTGAAAGTTTGAGACAATGATGTATTTGAAATTAACTCTGTGTTTCGGACTTCTATTGTCTATATTTTCTTCAGGTCTTCAAGTTTAAGAAGTTGAATCCGCCCAAGGAGGGGCTTCCAAATGTTTGGAATTTCAACACTTGGTTTACCATGATTATGCCCAAGGAATGGAATGGAAGCTTCAAGGAATTTTCATTTCTTCCAGTGTGACTCCTTATGCAAAACCTTTGCTTCTGTCCACTTTATTCGTTGTTGTTTTGACCTTGCGTGTTCGGCGATTCGTTTTTTCACCTCTTTGGGTATTCGTCTGATGTTCCTTAAGCCTAACAGATAGTGGTCTCTCACAAGGAACTTCTTAGTAAAACAAAATAAGGAATTAATTTACCAAGTTCCGTGTGAGTGAGTGTTCCTTGAACATAGGTGAAACAAAAAGCATACTATCTGTTGGGCTTAAGGAACATCAGACGAATACCCAAAGAGGTGAAACAACGAATCGCCGAACACGCATTGTCAAAACAATACCGAATGAAGTGGACAGAAGCAAAGGTTTTGCACAAGGAGTTACACTGGAGGAAACGAAAATTCCTTGAAGCTGTCTTTATTGGGCATAATCAGGGTAAACCAAGTGTTGATATTCCAAATATTTGGAAGCCCGAAAAAAAGAGTTAATTTCATGTGTTACCTTGTCTAAAAAGTGTAATGATGATTATCGCCTATGCCGAAATAGTATATTAAATAACAAGAGAAGAAAGTAACAAATTTCACACGTAAATATTGTCAATGAGGCGCTAGCCGAATGAAACAACAAGCGAGAGTGTAAGAAAGTTACTTTCTATCGAGTTGATGACAAACACTGATGAATTGTACTATTTTTTCTAAAAATTGGTCTTTAATTTTGCACAAATCAAATTAAACTGCACACGGGTAAAATTTAACGTTTTTTAAGGATGTAAATCGTGTGAAATCCATCATTTTCTTATGTAGTCGTAAGATAATATTTTTAAAGATTATTGGGAAATCAATTTTACTGTGTCGACTTGATTTTTTTGCCGTATTTTCTATGGTTACCAGAATTTCTTATTTACTTCACTGCCTCGTGTGACAGAAAACTTGTTTTAACATTTTTAACGTTATGACATAAAGGGTGTCCTAACGAAAAAGAGGGGTTTTCCAGTGTTGAGAGTACGATTTTAGCTTATTTTGAGAGTAAATATCTCAAAAACGAATCGCTAGTTTTTTAAAATTTTATTGTTTTTGTAAAGGCATTTGAATGATCTTCAAAATAACTTTTGGTGGTATAACTCAACCCACCAAATGTGACCAAAAAGTGTTCCCTTGAATAAAAATCGTACTCTAAATTCTCTCCCTGGTTTCGTTTTCGTTGGGCCATCCTGTATAATAAGTCTTTTAAGGGAACAAAAATTGAATATTTTTTAAAATTTTTGGTTTTTTTCTTCTCACCAAACCATATAGATATATAATATCCAATTTTTAGAATATTTGTCTCTTTCTTTATTTGTTTGTTTGTTGTATCTTTTTTGTTCCATCGTCACACCAAAACTACTAAAAGAATTTTGATGGAAGTAGCAGCTAATATCGTGCTAAAATCAAATTCTTCAATTCTAAATTATCATATTGACCATGGGCTGTCTATTCCAACGTAATTCTCTTTAGCTTGTTGACATAAATTTTCGGGCAAGTGCGTCCGGTCGAAATAATTCTCTCGGACACCGAATTCGACACGCCGTAGTCCCATAAATCGGCGCAAAAAATAAATCGTCCGCCATTTCTGTCGATGACATTCATTGGTGTCATCTTTTTCTGTCGTTTTGCGTAGTGGGCCATTTATAAAATGCCCACTCGTTTACTAGGCGGACATTTGGAGCACGGGTGTCCCAAAAGTCTTGGGTTTCGCCCATAACTTATTTAACATAGAAAAAAAAATTCGGCGACCACTTTCGTGGTTAATTTATGAATTTTTTCAAACCACCTGAAGAGTCCACAAAAGTAGAAAATGGTTCTTCTTTTGTAGTTCTCTCGTTGTTACCGTAAACTCAAAATTTTTAATTTGCGTCCATCGCTTTTATTATGGTATAAGAAATATAAAAAATTATTCCCCACTTTTGAGTGTATTTAATAAAGTTTTTTTTAAGAAAAATTTAATTTTTAATTTATAGATTTGTACCCTAAATCATCCATCTTGAATCTGCTATATTGAATTTTCAAAATCTGATTAGAAATTCGTCTCCATCCCCAAGTGCCTCAACAAACCAAATTTCAACGAAAGCGGGCGTACTTCAACTGTACCCCCCATCCACCCCCTTCGAGTAGGGGGGAGCTGTCAATTCATCACACTATATTTGTCACCGCAACTATGTAAGCATGCCAAATTTGAAGCTAATTGGATGTCTTGGTCAAAATTAAGTTGCAAGATTCCACCCGAACAAACATATCTAGTTAGATTCATTGCAAGTGAAATAAAAGCTTGTAAAAAATGTGACATTTCGCCTTTCTCCCGTGGACTCTTCACCTATTTTCTCCTCACAAAACGGTTATCGTATCAAACTGACTGATACCAATAATAAACTGTTAGCACTTTCAATGTTTTTGCAAGAAGTAGGCACCCAAGGAACAATTTGTCGATGCTTTAACGTTCCCAAAGGCGACTTAGCATTGCGTGAAAACGGAGAATGAACGTTGTAACAACTCGCTTTTGCACCAATTTGATGTAGATTTTTTGAGTTGGGCTGACGTGGCCTGCGACTAGAGTCGTGACTATGACTGAAGTGCCTTCTGGATAATATTTTTATTAATATAATTGATTTAAAATCAAGACTTTCGCGTCTGCAACCACAAATGGACTAATTATAATACGTAGCTAGGTCACTTACAGTTAATTACTAACATTAAAGTGTTTTTTTCAAGTTTCCCATCCACGAAAAGAAAACAGTATACTGCATGAAAACCTAACCGTTTGGCGACTAAGGAGGTGCCCTCTCAGTCAGAGCTTAGGTTGAGATATGTTGATGACACTTTTATTGTCTGGACCGGAAATGACCAACAACTTTCAAAATTTCTTCACCACCTAAATAATATAAGACCCACCATTAAATTCACAATGGAGTTGGAGCAAAATTGTCAAATTCCTTTTCTTGATGTACTTTTCAAACGAGTAGAAAGCGACATCAGAACAACAGTCTATCGTAAACCCACTCACACACGACAATATTTAAATCAAGGTTCAAATCATTCTGCTACAAACAAAGGAGGCATAATAAGAACTTTGTATAACAGAGCCGTTCAAAAAGACCACTATCTGTTAGGTTCAAGTAACATCAGACGAATACCCAAAGAGGTGAAACAACAAAATGAGGAATCGCCGAACATGCATGATCAAAACAACACCGAATGAAGTGGTCAGAAGCAAAGCTTTTGCACAAGGAGTCACACTGGAAGAAACGAAAATTCCTTGAAGCTGCCTTTATTTGGCAGAATCAGGATATTTTCAATAAACCAAGTGTCGAAATTCCAAATATTTGGAAGCCCCTCCTTGGGCGGAGCCAACTTGTTAAACTTCACGGTTGAGTGATTTAGGAATGGATTGCACCAGAAGACGATCAGAGATTGTACTGATCGAAACGTCGTGTTTAAATAAAATATAGACAATGGAAGTTCGAAACACAGAGTTAATTTTTAAATAAAAAATAAACGTTAGAGATTTGCCAAATTTACCCTAGTTAATAACAACGGTGTGGTGTCGTTTTTTCGTCCATCGTAGCGACCGTTGCAGAAATCACTAGTTTTTGTACTTTGTGCAACGTTAATTTTATTTTATTTCTTATTTATGGCAACTAAACGTAATGGCTTTAAAAAAGCGAACAAAAAAGTAACATTAGCAAAAATTAACCTTAAAATACATCAGACAAATGTCAAAAGCTCAAAACGCATTCAAATCGCTTACGAAAACCGAAAAGTGAGTCGTATTTCAGTTCCACGTGAAAGCAGTACGTATAGTCATCCATAAAATATTTTTAAAAAATAATAAAAAATTTGAAGTTTTTTTCAAATTGTTTTTTTATTTTTTTTTGTTGAAAATTCAATTATCTCTCTATCTATCTATCTTAATGTGAAAACCGCGTGTCGCTAGCTACTACGGTTTGTGAGTTAGGTTTTTATAAGTATATTTTTATTTTTCTTAGATATCTCAAAAACTACGAATCTGACGGACTTTGATATAGTTTTTGTTGAAAATTTAATCCGTCTAAATATTAAAAACGTGTGTCCTTAGCTGCTGTTCGTGGGTTACGATTTTAAAAAGCATATATTTTTGTTTTCTTTAAATACCTCAAAAACTACGCATCTGAACGACTCCATCACAAATATAGTTTTTATAGAAAATATAATTGTCCATCTTATGGTAAAAATCGCGTGTTGCTAACTGCTACGGTTCGCGAGTTACAATTAAAAAAAAACTTTAACCCCCATTTTAACACCCTTCACAACCTCCCACCAGATGGTTTTGGTGCCAAATAATTTTTGTGCCAAGTGTGATAAAAATCGGTTAAGCGGTTTTTGAGTAATCGTGTTACAGGCAGACAGATAGACAGAAACCCAGACTTTTTGTATGTAGGTCTTTTTTGACCCAAATGACTTATTTATAGTGGAAATAAGAATTTTTTTTTTTTTTTTGAGGATCCCAATAGCCTCCATACTATATATAAATGGCTAAAAATGAAACACTTGCGTACGTTTTTTTAAAGGTGTTCTGTTTTTTTGGCGAACAGTATAAAAGTAATTTTTCTGTAAACAAATTGAGGCATTAGGCCGGGAAGTATATTTTATGCATAACTATTTATCATCAATCATTTTTGTCTAATAAGGCAAATTTATGTAAAACACAGGTGACAAACAAGTGTCGCCCGATACATTTAATGAACCCCGCAATACATATGTAACATTTTGCTACATTAATTATTATCATATCGCGAATTAGGGACCCGCGAACTCATTTGCAACTTATTTGCATGCACGCCCCGATAATTTTATAATAATAATTTAAAGTGTGTGTGCGTTGCGTTTTTTTTCCGAGCAGATGCATGCGAAATTACACGCACGATATTAGAGACTTTCACCAGTGCAAAGCACGTAAACATTAGTAGTAGTAGTAGAATAAGGGGGGACACTCCACCACGGTCGAACCTTCCCATCCTTTGGATAAAGGTCAGGATATCCGACCATTTCAGCATCGGAAGGTGTTCCGGCTCGAACACTTCCTCCCCGAAGATTCCCTCTCTGATTCCTCTGTAGGCCGGGCACCTTGCAAGATAGTGGTGTGAGGATTCATCCTCTTCCCACCAGTAAACGTTAGATTTTTTTTAAATTAAAATCTCTTACCTACTAAACTTTCTTTTATATTATTTTTTGTCATTAAAATTAACATTACCATTCTTTAGAACGAGTCACATACTACATTTGCTCAGCAACCGATACTTTGAAGCATGGAACAGGCGCATTAATCGGCGATAGTTTTACTCCTTCATATTTTTTATGTAATCCTTGTCATTCATGATGTTTTATCTTTGTTTGAATTATCTTTCATTTATACTATTTTTTACAATTAATTTTTATTTTTTTTCCTCTCCAGCGCGATGCTATGTATACATTTTGTTACTCTAATTGTATATTTCTTGTGCTATAGAGTATAGACACGTTATTTTAATATAATAATAATAATACTAATGACATTGGCAGTGCAGCATTCTCTAAACGGCTAACATGGAGCAACATATTCCCTGAAACTGAAGGCTTCCTCTGCGCAATCCAAGATCAGGTAATCCCGACGAAATCATACCTGAAATACATAGTCAAGGATGAAAAAGTAAAAAACATTCGATGCCGCATGTGTGGCGAAGGGCATGGAAACGTGGAGCACCTTTTGAGCGGCTGCAAGAAATTAGCACCGCGAGAATGCACCACAAGACATGACAACGTAGAAAAAATAATCCACACTGAAATCTGCTTTAAATTACGACTTCTTCAAAACAAAGTACCATACTATCAATACACACCACAAGCAGTCCTTGAAAATGAGCACTATAAAGTTTACAAGGACAGACAGACCAATAACAACAGACAAAGAAGTACAGCACAATAGACCAGATATCGTCGTGCACAACAAAAAAGAGAAAACCATCTTTCTAATAGGTATCGCGATTCCATCCCCCGTCAAACTAGAGAACAAAAATCAGGAAAAGATTGATAAATATTTACCGTTAGCAGAAGATATGAAGAACACTTGGGGTGCAACGGCAATCAGAACTATCCCAATAATCGTAGGTACCCATCAAGCTGCAGAAGAATCTTGAGGCTATCGGTCTTCAACATTCACTGTTTACACAGCTCCAGAAATCAGTCATCTTGTATAGTTACAGCATAATGCGAAGGGTTTTAAACCAATGTGCTCATAACTGAGCAAAAGAACAAAAAGTTTAGCAGCTTTGTAAGATGTACCTTACCAGCCCTAAACATTAATTTTCCGCCATTGCGTGACCTAAAAAAAAATAATAATGTTAATAATAATAATTAAAAAAGGACCGCAGATAAGGCCACACACACCATTTATTTATTTATAAACAGATACAGAATTGGTCAGTTTTAAAGGTTACTCTAATTTCTTTCTCTTAATCTAACATACATACTTATGCCTGATGTGTCTAGTTACCAAATTTTAAAAAATATTATAAGATAAAAGAGTGGTTTAGCTAGTATTGGTGTAATTATAAAATACAAAAAATACTCCTAAATTTTAATTGTAGTAACTAAAAATTTATAAAATTTTATCTATAGGGTAGTTTTGTATCAATATTGTTGCTTATTATCCATTTTGTAACTTTGTGTTTTATTTTGTTGTAATTCTTCTGTTTGAATGTTTCCGGTAGTTTGTTGTATATGATTGGTGCAGTGTACATAAGATGTCGTTGTGTCGTAGTAGAATGCATTTGTGTGCATTAGTGTTTATGTTGTGCTGTATAGAGTTTCTGTAGAGTTGGTCAATCCTTATCAGGCCACTATCACTAAAAACATAGTACATAGGATATCGTCTTGTTTTAAACAACCTAACTTTTATAATATACTTTTGTGTAATTTTTAGTGGATTTAATATTGTTTTGCAGGTATTTCCCCATATAATTACGACGTAACATAGTATGGATTGAATTAATGACATGTATACCATTCTCAGTGTTTTTAGTATCATAGTATATCGAAGTTGATAAAACTTATAAATAATTTTTATTATTTTGTGGTTTATATACTCGATATGTTTATGCCAGTTTAGATGTTGATCGATGATTACACAAAGGTATTTTGTGCGAGCTTTTTGTGATATTTCACAGCAATCGCAGTTTACGCGGTCACGTAGAGGGCTGTGAATATTTTAAGTTTTAAGTTTTCCGGCATATTTTTTTTGTTTTATTAAAGCAAATTAAATTTTTGTCTCGTATCACCTTCTATTAAAATTAGTGTGTCATCTGCAAATCATATTATTGTTACATTTTTTAGAAGTTTTGTCAATTCGTCTGCATAAATCAAAAATAATAAAGGCCCTAATACTGTACCTTGTGGTACACCATATTCCACGGGTAATGATTTACTTAGGGTATCACCATTTCTTACTTGCTGGGTTCTATTTTCAAGATAACTTTTAATTAACTGTTTCGCTATTCCACGTATACCCATGAACTCCATTTTTTCGAGTAGTATATGACGATCTACTGTGTCAAAAGACTTTGCTAGATCCAGAAAGATGTCTATATATTTTTTGGATAGACATATAAAACTTTTGGAGACTTTTGCAATACAAAATTTTATAATGGTTATTCAAGCAAATAACTGGGTTTAATAATATTCTTTTGTATGTAAAGTAATTGTAAAAAGATATTGTTGTAACAACAATATATTTTGTGTGGAAATAACGAAAATTCAAACTTGGATGAGCATCCCACAAGGAACACACAAAAGATCAAAGCGAAAAGAGAAATGATTAAACGATGTTTCGCCCTGGGTAACCAGCGTAGGCTCATCAGTAGTTTCACTGGTCACCCTCCACTATACATCATTAAACACCATCATACACTTTGATTTCCAACCTTGAACCACTCCCAAATAGGCATCGTTCCGCACTGGTACTTACTTATCCAAGTTACCTGATACGAATTCGTCCTGGAATTAACACGCCAGGACGAATTCGTATCAGCCACCAGTGAAACTACTGATGAGCCCACGCTGGTTACCCAGGGCGAAACATCGTTTAATCATTTCTCTTTTTGCTTTGATCTTTTGTGTGTTCCTTGTGGGATGCTCATCCAAGTTTGAATTTTCGTTATTTCCACCCAAGATCTTTTGATCTTTTGTCTTTTAGTTTCTTTTCGGTTGAAGTAACTGATTTGGCGGTTTTTTAACTACTTCTTAACAATATATTTGTTTTATTAAGTTACCCAAGAAAGAATATATAAACGGAAGTTATTAATAAATTAGCATAATCTGGCAATCTAAAAGAATACTGTTTAAATCCAGTATTTTCAAAATTAAAATGTCAAATTTGAGAGTTGGTAAATATGAATCAAATTTCATCATTCTTTATTACATTTTCAGTAAGTGTGCAAAATTTCGTGTCTCTAGCACTGAACTCGTTTTTTAAGCGCTGACAAATGGCAAAAACCAAATTTTTATTTAAATTACCTCAAAATAAAATTACACTCTCCATCAAGATACCTTATACTAAATGGCCGCAAGGGCACCTCTTTGGTGCACGGAAGGAACATAATAAGGCCCTCTTTTAATTAATTTTCGCTATAATTAGCGGCCTTTGTTCGCCCCGCTAATTAACGTAAGAAGCAATTGCCCGGGGCCAGATAAGGTCTAGTCTATAGTAAAGTTATTTTACTCGATTGTATGTGTATAGACAGAACACTAGCTGCGTCTAGATGTATCAAAGAAAAAATATTTAATTGAGCCAAATAAATATTTGTTCCCCATGGTCCAAACAAATATTTATTTGAATCAAATAAATATTCATTTCTGTCAAGCAAGATTTATTTGACTTAAAGAAATCTATTTTGACCTAAATAATATTTGTTTGGTGTTTGAATGGTGGGAACAAATATTTATTTGGCAAATTGAATCTTTTTTCTGCATCGGGGAGGTAAGTCCGAATCGTTCGGTAATTCAGCCCCGATCAGGTAGACGTAAATCGGTTTGATCGAAGGTTTTCGGCCGACGAAACAGATTAACTTGCGATTGTGAGGTTAGGTGTGTTCAGTTTTTAAAATTTTCAGATGTTGTTTTTTTAACAGGAGTCAAAATCAAACTTTATTTTCGGAAAATACCTGCTATTTAGCTAGATGATAGAAAACAAGTGAAATTATGTCCTTTTCTATTCTGAACATAGCCCTCAACTTGCAGTAAACTAAAGATTCCTTCATCTTCTAAAATTCATTAAAACAAATTATGTTTTAAACAGAAAACCTAGAAGTAGGCAATCCATCCAGAGCGTTCGTTAATTGCAATAAATCTAGATTAATCTGTGTTCACTTGATCAAAAATCCGTCGGCTCTACGAGGCCGACACCGAACACAGCTGTGGCTTTATTAGTTATTTTTTTTGCGGCTTTTGAGTTGTCATGTTCCACACAAACAGACACCATTACAAAATTTTGTATTTAGGTTTTTTTTTACCCAAATATCTCATTTTTAGAAGTCCCTATAAAAAACCCGAAACCAAATTTGGCAGGAACATAATTTGTCAGAATTTAAAAGAAAAGAAAATAATTGGTCCGAAAAAAATTGTCTCGAAAATGAAATGATGGGAAAATCAAATCGCTAGGGTCTGTTTGCCCCGACCCTCCCCCTTATCAAATCCTCGCCTAAATATCCACTCCATCCAGCTTGACGCATGGACCCAAAAAATGTTTGACCGTTTAGCCCTTTTCGTTTTTTTTTTCGGGGGTATTTCACGCTTTTCAGAATACCGGCCGGGCCGCCCCGAAATGCAACATGCAAATGCACTTAGGGCCTAGAGTGCGCTCGATTCACGACAACCAACTCAGCTCGTCGTAATTCGGCTGTTTGTGAAATACGCACTGCGAACATAGATATCTGAAAGGAGTAGAATGATTTTCCGCGTGTGCGCTTCCAAATTTTGGCAAACACAATGAGCGCCGCCATTTTGATGGTAGCTGACTTGAGTCGCGTCCATTTTGGTTTGGTTTGGTTTTTTTTGTTGTTTTACGTTTTATTTGCCTTTTATCTGTTGCTTGAACTCTTCATTGCCTTTTTTGAGGAAATTCTAAATTTGTTATTCCATATTTGCCCCAAGTAAATTCTTTTTTATTACATTTTTTTACATTCAACTTGCAGTAATTCATCTTTTAGCGTTTTCAATCTACGAAAGGAACGAGGTTAGGTTCCTGATTGTAACGTAGCTGTCATCAAAATGGTCGCCTAACAACTTTATGGACAGTTTGTGACGGATGAATATGGACTCAATATAAATTTTATTTGTTCAATGGATCGCTGATGGTAGCAGATGTCTAGCCGCCAACTTTTTTGTCTTACTTGGGAATACATGTCCATCACCGATTACCACATCATTGGTCCAATGGTAAACCGTTGCTGGATCAGTAACACAAAAATATTGGCATACTGAAAGATTTTTGTCAGTCATTGGTCCAATGTAGGTGGTCTCCATCTAACAAGCAACTTTTAGGTGTAACGGCAACTAGTTACTTAAATCCTAAAATATGGCTTTAAATAAAATGAAAAATATGTTTTTGGCTCCAAAAAGAACAAAAAATAAAGTCAACGCTATAACCACCGGATTATTGCGGCTATAGGAAAATTTTCAATTTTTTCGGTATATTAACGTTTTGACCGAAGATAGTATCGGAGAGATTATGTTTTCTTCAGTGGCTCAACAACAAAGTTCGTTGTATTTAAGATGAAGAACCATCTTCATCGTTTCATCATCCAATTAGCATTGACAAAACAGCTGTGTTGGCACACCAACTGAAGTTATTCAGTGAGGCAGTAATCTCTCCAAATCCAGTATCGGAAAGATGTAGTTTTTTCTTCAATGACTCAACACTCAAGTCCGTTGTATTTAAGATGAATATTCTTCTCCGTCGATTCAACATCGAATTAGTATAGCCAAAACAACTGTGTTGGGAAACCAACTGAAGTTATTCAGTGAGGCAATAATGTATGTATCTAGTATCGGAGAGATGTAGTTTTTTCCACAATGGCGCCACAACAAAGTCCTTTGTTTAAAAGTTTGAGACAATGATGTGTTTAAAATTAAATCTGTTTTGGACTTCCATTTTCTATATTTTATTTATACACGACGTTTCGATCAGTACAATCTCTGATCGTCTTCCGGTGCATAATACAATCAATTCCTAAGGCTACGTACTCAACCTTGAAGTTTAAGAAGTTGACTCCGCCCAAGGAGGGGCTTCCAAATATTTGGAATTTCAACACTTGGTTTACTGAAAATACCCTGATTCTGCCCA
This sequence comes from Oxystoma pomonae, assembly GCA_963921995.1. Taxonomy (NCBI): domain Eukaryota; kingdom Metazoa; phylum Arthropoda; class Insecta; order Coleoptera; family Brentidae; genus Oxystoma; species Oxystoma pomonae. The sequence goes on from OY998170.1 coordinate 5,841,298, forward strand.
ATAAAGGCAGCTTCAAGGAATTTTCGTTTCTTCCAGTGTGACTCCTTGTGCAAAACCTTTGCTTCTGCCCACTTCATTCGGTGTTGTTTAGACCATGAATGTTCGACGATTCCTGATTTCGTTGTTTCACCTTTTTGAGTATTTGTCTGATATTCCTTAAGCCTAACATATAGTGATCTTTTTGTTTCGCCTATGTATGATTCACCACACTAACAAGGAACTTGGTAAATGCATTCCTTATTTTGTTTGTTCTCCGGTTTTGTTTTACTAAGAAGGCTTTGAATTGTATTACTAGATTTAACAGCTGTTTTTAATATTAAAGTTTTTAGCTATTTTCGAATTTTCTCTGATACTCCTTTAACGTATGGAGTTGTAAGGAATGCATTTGCCTGGTTTTGGTCTTGTAATCTCTGTCCTGTTTGTTGAAATTTAGAAATAGTATCTGTTATAAGTTTAAGCCTGTAACCATTCTGGTGCAGATCCTTCTTAATGTTTCTTATTTCAATTTCCAAGGTATGAGAATTGTTACAAATTTGAACGGCTCTGTTATACAAAGTTCTGATTATGCCTCGTTTGGTTGTAGCAGAATGATTTGAACCTTGATTTAAATATTGTCCTGTGTAAGTGGGTTTACGATAGACTGTTGTTCTGATGTCGCTTTCTACTCGTTTGACAAGTACTTCAAGAAAAGGAATTTGAAAATTTTGCTCCAACTCCATTGTGAATTTAATGGTGGGTCTTATGTTATTTAGGTGGTGAAGAAATTCTGGCATTGGCATATTGGGCAGAATCAGGGTATTTTCAGTAAACCAAGTGTTGTAATTCCAAATATTTGGAAGCCCCTCCTTGGGCGTAGTCAACTTCTTAAACTTTAAGGTTGAGTACGTAGCCTTAGGAATTGATTCGTATATAAATAAAATATAGACAATTTTAAAGTCCGTTGTATTTAAGATAAAGATTCTTCTCCGTCGATTCAACATCGAATTAGTATTGCCAAAACAACTGTGTTGGCACATCAACTGGAGCTATTCAGTGAGGCAATAATGTATGCTCCAGTATCGGGGAGATGTAGTTTTTTCTTCAGTGGCTCAACAACAAAGTCCTTTATATTTAGGATGAAGATTCTTCTCCGTCAATTCAATATCAAATTAGTGTTGGCGAAATAACTTTATTGGCAAATTAACTATCGTTTGTCAGGAGCCCATTAAATAATTTCCATCACAGTCACTTAAAAGTCACTCAGTCATCCAACCAATGAAGAACCAACAGAAATCCGTTACACCTTGTTTATAGGGAAATCTTTATGTTCCCGTAGGAAGGAAGCATTAGCTATTTCTCTCTCCTATATCTCTGGTTAAATATGCACTACAAATAACACAGGTCAAAATTCTCCATCAAATTGGTACAAAAATAAAAATGTGATTATACTCATTTACACTTGGGCATATAAACTGGGTCAAGTTCCATTTATAAATTAGGTTTTATTTTGAAACGTCCTCTTATAAAAATGAATCGCGTAGAAAAGGAATAAACGATTAAAATGTCAATCACTACGTTTTCACGTGGGACTTAATACGTTTTCAATACGATTCTCTTTCAAACCTTCGATGAAAACGCGGCGAATCGAACCGCTACCGCTTTTTTGGGATCATATCGGAATCCAACAGCATGAAAATGAGTATCGTATCGAACTGACTAATCATTTTTCCATATCATGGAGAAATATACAGCCATACCGTGACTGGCCCCCGCGCAAATTATAACCTCTAAATGCGCAATTTTCCACTTAAAGTCTTGCCGATTCTGGGGACCCCTTAGGGGACACCGAACACGATGCAGATCTGAAAGCTGGAGAGTAATAACGTCTTCTACTATACAAATGCTCCCTTTTTTGTTTTAAGTATTCCTCCTCACTTGAGGAGGAAGAAAGACTTCTTGTTTTCTTATATCTTTTCATTAAAATGTCGCAAAACCGTGAAAAACTTCAAAAAATATAAAAAATAAAACCCCACCTGTCACACAAAGAATAGTAATGAAGTTAGGAGGCCCCAGATAGTAATACCCGCCTAGAAAGGATACCACAACTTTTGGTTTGGACTTTAAAGTTCTGAGCGCCACCGGTGTCCTCACTTAAACCCCAGCCTGCAGTGTCTGGTTTATAGATCAACCATTGTTCGGATGTCCTGCCAGGGGAGCTCAGTGAGTTTCCCAGCTCTTTTCCTGCAGGGTTCTGTAACGAACTCTTTGGAATGTGCCAGTCCTGGCAATACTCTCAAAGTCAAGTAGTTAATCAAAGCCTAAATTTTTGTTGTCGTGTGTATTTGTGTCGCTGTAGGTGAGTGAAGAGGATTAGTCTCTCTCTCTCTCTCTCTCTCTCTCTCTCTCTCTCTCTCTCTCTCTCTCTCTCTCTCTTATACACACACAACGTTTCTATTTTTTGCTGCGGGGTGACGTTGGCGGCAAACTCCCACAAACACATCAGGATCAGAAGTGTGGCTTTAATGGAAACGTTACTTTTTTTTAAACTGTTTTATAGTGATTTTTTTTGTTGGGAAATAATGAGTAAACAGTTGCATGTGAAGATTGCGATAGACCTTTCCAAAATTTCAAAGATTAAAAAGTTTGTAGATTTAAAATTATAAATTTAGAATTATAAAAATTTCATTTCAGTTGGAATTGAACTTGGTCCTGTTTAATCTGCCGTAAAAAAATATGACCAAAATTTTGGCATTTATGGGGTGGCCCCACAAAAACGGGACATTTTTCCTGTCTATTACTTAAGAATTTTTTGTGATCTGACCGAATTTGGTTTACGAAACGCACTAATTTGAACAATTCATAACTTTCTTACTTATTTATTTTTTAACATGTTCCGCCATCTTGGATTTTAATAAGGTGTCAATTTTGGCTTCAAATCCTGAAATTTGGAAGTCTTTGCTTTTCAAGATGGTTAAAATTTGTTAAATCGGACAGAAACTTCGTAAGTAATGGAAAGTCAAGAAAGTCCCGTTTTTTATTGGGCCATCCTATAAAATATCGGTTACCGAAAAAGCCATGGTTTAGATTCAAGGCCAATAGTTCTCATCATAGCTACAACACACGTAACAAAAGTAATTTTGCACACAACAACAACGTCATGAGTACTTTCAAAAATACCCTGCATACGCCTGTACATTTATGTTTAATATTCTTCCTCGTTTTATTTAAAACAAAACTCAAAGAAATATTGCTTGCCAAACCGCTCTACAGTTTATCTGAGTTTTTGGAACATGTTAAATTTCTAAAATAAAGTTAAAAAGGGACCTCACAGTTAATAGTTATTTACCTAACAAGTGCGGAAAGTTATACTTTTCCGCACGCACCGGAGTTGGCACGAACGACGCGCCAGCGGAGTTCGGGAAAGCCGTAAGTACGGAAAATATTTTCCGCACGAATATATATTATATTTTCAATAGGATTATGCTCCTAAGGCAATTGAAAATCAAAAAAGAAGTAAAAAAAAAACCTCCAAATCAGTTACATCAACCGAAAAGAATATAAAAACAAAAGATCTTGGGTAGAAATAATTAACACCCCAGGACGAATCCGTATCAGGTAACTTGGATTAGTACCAGTGCGGAACGATGCCTATTTGTGAGTGATTCAAAGTTGAAAATCAAAGTGTATGATGGTGTTTAATGGTGTATGGGGAGGGTGAATAGTTGAACCACTGACGAGCTCACGCTGGTTATATTAACAAAATGGTTGGAATTTTTTTTGTTAATATTCTTAAATCTTTTGTTTTAGGACCCGGGGATAGACTTGTCAGTTTTGATGTCGAAAGTCTATACACCAATGTCCCGATAAAGGAATCGCTAAATATTATTAGAAAGAGCCTGGTTGATGACAAATCCCTTGAACGTACCAGCCTACCGCGGGAGGGAGTGATGGAGTTGTTGGAGTGCTGCCTACATAACTCTTATTTTCAAGTGAAAGATAGGTTTTATGCTCAGGATGACGGTCTGCCAATGGGTTCATCGCTTTCGCCAGTGGTGGCCAATATTTACATGGAGTGGTTCGAATCACGCGCGGATGATACCGCAACATATAAACCTAAGCTCTGGCTGAGATATGTTGATGATACTTTTATTGTCTGGACCGGGAATGACCAACAACTTTCAGAATTTCTTCACCACCTAAATAACATAAGACCCACCATTAAATTCACAATGGAGTTGGAGCAAAATTGTCAAATTCCTTTTCTTGATGGACTTGTCACACGAGTAGAAAGCGACATCAGAACAACAGTCTATCGTAAACCCACTCACACAGGACAATATTTAAATCAAGGTTCAAATCATTCTGCTACATCCAAACGAGGTATAATCAAAACTTTGTATAACAGGATCTGCAGCAGAATGGTTACAGCCTTAAACTTATTACAGATTCTATTTCTAAATTTCAGCAAACAGGACAGAAATTACAAGACCAAAACCAGACAAATGTATTCGTTACAATTCCATACGTTAAAGGAGTATCAGAGAAAATTCGAAGAGTAGCGAAAAACTTTAATATTAAAACAGCTTTTAAATTTAGTAATACAATTCGAAGCCTTCTTAGTAAAACTAAACCGGAGAACAAACAAAATAATGAATGCATTTACCAAGTTCCTTGTGAGTGTAGTGAATCACAAATAGGCGAAACTAAAAGACCACTATCTGTTAGGCTTAAGGAACATCAGACGAATACCCAAAAAGGTGAAACAACGAAATGCATGGTCAAAACAACACCGAATGAAGTGGGCAGAAGCAAAGGTTTTGCACAAGGAGTCACACTGGAAGAAACGAAAATTCCTTGAAGCTGCCTTTATTGGGCAGAATCAGGGTATTTTCAGTAAACCAAGTGTTGAAATCCTAAATATTTGGAAGCCTCTCCTTGGGCGGAGCCAACTTCTTAAACTTCAAGGTTGAGTGATTTCTCACAGTATATAAGTACGTAGAATTGATTGTAGTTTGCACCTGAAGACGATCAGAGATTATACTGATGGAAACGTCGTGTATAAATAAAATAAAGAAAATGGAAGTCCGAAATACAGAGTTAATTTCAAACACATCATTGTCTCAAACTTTCAAAAAAAAAACAAAACTTACTTAAAAACCATGACTGAAAGCCTTCCCAAATCGTTCTTTTACAGCCCTTTTAGTTTAAAATGCCTTAGGACGTCGAAAACTCGAGTCAGTTTATTAGTCTCCATTTTATCTATTATAGACTTAAAACTCGGGAGAGCGTCGTCAGCACTTCAAAGGCCGCAAATAAAACGGAGGCTTACGAGGAAATAATTTTCGAAACGATACACTAAATAATTTTAAGGTGGCGTTTATTTCAAAAACAAGTGCTTAACGGTGTCGAAGGCAGTCAGTTATTTGAAAATCTGGAAATCGTAAAGTGCTCACCCCAGTCGTGGCGTTGCGTAAATTTATGTCTGTGTGACTTGTGATCCCTCAAAAGTTTAGTTTATTATCGTAGTCGAGCCAGCTGAATGAAAACTGGAAAAACATGCCGTGCAAGAATTGAAAAAGCCACTTTTATCAAAGTGAAATGGGTGTTGTGTGTGTGATTTTAATACAACTCTCCGAATTCGTGTGCTTCTTTGTGATGGTTTTAGAATGTTACTTTACGTTTCGGGGGCTAGATGGATTGCTGATGATCGATAAAGATTTTGAAGCTTTATTTGCCATTAAATCAATTAGACTTAGCCAATGACTTTTACCCATCCCAGAATAGAATAGAAATATGATTTATTGTCATAAATCTTGTGGTCAAAGCGTTAGAATTAGACATATAACAATAAATAATAAATTTAGAGGTTATTAACAACAAAAACAAAACAAGAGCATTTTGGATACTAATAAAATAAAATAGGTATCAAAGTCAATCAAGATACACACAAAACTAACAAATTTTGCTATGATACTTTAGCATTAAAAAGTAAAAAAAAAGCAAAAACATTTTTGACACGCTAAAATAAGTATCACAGCCAAGTTTCAACAATTATCACAAACCAAACAATTAAAATAAAAATCACAAGTTAAAATCACACAAAAAAAACAACAAAACAAAATAAAAAACAATATTTATTTGAAAGTTTGAGACAATGATGTGTTTGAAATAAACTCTGTGTTTCGGACTTCCATTGTCTATATTTTATTTATACACAGTACAATCTCTGATCGTCTTCAGGTGCAAACTACAATCAATTCCTAAGGCTACGTACTCATATACTGTGAGTAATTACTCAACCTTGAAGTTTAAGAAGTTGGCTCTGCCCAAGGAGGGGCTTCCAAATATTGTGGATTTCAACACTTGGTTTACTGAAAATACCCTGATTCTGCCCAATAAAGGCAGCTTCAAGGAATTTTTGTTTCTTCCAGTGTGACTCCTTGTGCAAAACCTTTACTTCTGCCCACTTCATTCGGTGTTGTTTTGGCCATGCATGTTCGGCGATTCCTGATTTCGTTGTTTCACCTTTTTGGGTATTCGTCTGATGTTCCTTAAACCTAACAGATAGTGGTCTTTTAGTTTCGCCTATGTATGATTCACCACACTCACAAGGAAGTTGGAAAATGCATTCCTTATTTTTTTTGTTTTCCGGTTTAGTTTTACTAAGAAGGTGTCGAATTGTATTACTAGATATAAAAGCTGTTTTAATATTAAAGGTTTTCGCTACTCTTCGAATTTTCTCTGATACTCCTTTAACGTATGGAATTGTAAGGAATGCATTTGCCTGGTTTTGGTCTTGTAATATCTGTCCTGTTTGTTGAAATTTAGAAATAGTATCTGTTATAAGTTTAAGGCTGTAACCATTCTGCTGCAGATCCTTCTTAATGTTTTTTATTTCATGAGAATTGTTACAAATTTGAACGGCTCTGTTATACAAGGTTTTGATTATGCCTGATGAAACAACGAAATCAGGAATTGCCGAACATGCATGGTCAAAACAACACCGAATGAAGTGGGCAGAAGCAAAGGATTTGCAAAAGGAGTATACTGAATACTGAAAAAAAAAACGAAAATTCCTTGAAACTGCCTTTATTGGGCAGAATCAGGGTATTTTCAGTAAACCAAGTGTTGAAATCCCAAATATTTGGAAGCCCCTCCTTGGGTGGAGCCAACTTCTTAAACTTCAAGGTTGAGTGATTTATCACAGTATATAAGTACGTAGCCTTAAGAATTGATTGTAGTTTGCACCTGAAGACGATCAGAGATTGTACTGATCGAAACGCCGTGTATAAATAAAATATAGACAATGGAAGTCCGAAACACAGAGTTTATTTCAAAAAACAATATTTTGAGAATTACTAACCTATGTTGAACACGCGGTTGAATAAAAGAACTGTTATTTTATTATTTAACCTACTCAAATTTGTCGTCGAAAAATTCTTGCAGACTATCAACCAAAAGTTTTTTAACGGTTTTTCTAAATAATCTTATTTTCGGTGGGATTCACTAAAAGGGTTTAGTCTATTTTAGAACGGTCCTAAGTTTAAGTGAAATTTTTAGGTTTAAGCATTTTAAACCAACCCTCCTTGAGTTTTGGACATATTTCATTGATAAGAAAAATTTTAATGAATTTGTAAAAAGAAAGTTTCAATTTAGAAGAAAAGAAAATTAAAAAATTTAAACCCACGCGGGGTTTAAATAGTAAACACTCTGTAGAACAACTTAAAATTGGGGTTATATGTCACTCTAATTAAAACTTACCCTTGTTAATTAATTTTTCCGATTAATACTTGATGTCACACAAGTTTTGTTTACATTTCTGTCTCTGTCGAAATGTCAATTTGAAAATATTAGCTGTGTTCAAATCACAAACAGCGCGTTCGGATCTCTTACCTCTGCTTGTACCTTGGCTTGCACTGATAAAAGCTACAGCTTTGAAATCAGTGAGCTTTGAGTAAGGAAAGTTTTCTTGACTGAGCTTTTAGATAACCTCAATCTTTTAATTTCAGTTTGTAAATAAATTAATATAGTTTTCTTGGGTTGTTTTGTTTGGTATATATTTTCGTGCATAATCAGTGACCTTCACTTATGTTTGTTTTGCCTCGTAGTGCCCTCATAAATATAGTGGAGGTGTTTTATTGGTTAATGAACAACTTGTGATATTGTGTGACAAAACAATCCTTTCTGGGTCTAAAAAAGGTGGTCTAAAAATCACCAACTTTATAACCTCAAACACAGATAATGAAGCTATTATGTGCCAAATTTTTGGGGTATTCACCATTTGCCATTTTGAAACCTGTAAAAAAAAAATATTTTTAGGGCATTTTCTCTCTTTTTCAGTGGTTTTATGCAATAAAAATACAAAATAATCAATAACTTTGTGACTTTTCTGTATGGGTAAGTGTTTTTTAAAAATTGGTTTGAAAATTTAGTATCCCAGGTGTAAATATTTAGACCTGTGGGGGGTATTATTTTAGATCTTATTAAATCTCACTGTTTAATCTATCTATCTATAAGTGTTGATTTGGGAATCGGGAGTCGTAGGTTAAACTTCCGCTGGGATCTAGTATTGTAACGACTTTCAGGACGCAGAAAATTATTAGGATGGATAAAGATTAATATCTCCATGTGTCAAAAAGGGCTATAATTTTGTACAGACCGAAACTTAATAAATGTGGCCATCTAGATTTTCTCTTGAAGCCTCTATTATTTAATAGAGCGACGAAATACTGACGGCTTTCCTCTGCAGGAATTTCGGAATTTTTATGCGCGGCAGTAAATATTTTTTTAAATATCTCCCGACGACAATGTCTGAGAATATTTGTCCAAATTTCTAGGATTTAATGGGCCGGTGGAAAATAGGATTCACAGAAATAGAAAGTGATTGTTTACTCGAAAATAATTATGTCTTTAGTGGAGACTACATTACAAAGGAATATGTAAAAAATCACTAAATTCACTTTTTGGGTCTAGTAACGTATATACCTTTATTTTCTACATTTTCACGTGGAATTGAATGCGTTTTCAACACAATTCACATTTCTGCTATTTGAAAGCGTTTTAAACACAATTTGAGCTTTTGACATTTACCTGATGTATTTTCAGGTTAGTTTTTGGAAATTTTACTTCTTTGTTTGCTTTTTTTTACGGCACAATAATATATTAGGTGGACCAAAAAATTTTTTTTTTCGGCTGTGGTTTTGCTACCGTAAGATTGATTTTTGTGATTTTAGTTTCTGCAAAAAGTCAAAGCTTCAGACTGTATGAAACTTTTGTCAAATTTGACGTTTCGTGATTTTTAAATTTCCTCATTTTTAACACTCCCCGCCAAAATTTTATGTGCTCACCTGTACTCGATTTTAGACATTTGCCATAAAGATACGTCTTTGTCATGCACAGAGAGGTATCACTTCTAAAAATCGGATAGGAAGTAATAAAGCTCAGCGCCAACGAATTAAGTGGTGTTTTAACCCTTTGTGAAACATAGGTCTAAAAACCTCTAGCTTTTGTTCTACTAGGGATTTGTTAAATCTCGTCTGATTCTCTAGATTTTGAGCTCTGCGGGAAGCTCAGGTTCTGGCCTATATACTCTATCTGTCAAATTTGACATCTTATGAAAATCCGTAATGGCGCATGCTTTTGAAACATAAATATTTTTTAATACTTGTAGAATGGTTTAACGATCCTATTTTTAATTTTTTTTTAAGGTCTAGGCTCGGTCTAGGTTTATGGTCTGAGGGATCTTGTTAATGAAACGTCCTTTTTTTTGAAATGCCAACGTTTCGCAAAATTTATTTGCGTCTTCAGAGCTATTTAAGACGGCCATTCCATGTGTCGATTTTATTGCCAATAGACGTCATCCTTGGGTAAAGACGACGTAGTAATATTATTTTAAAGTGTTTATGTTTTTTTTTAAGTTTTATCAAAAATTTTACGGTTACTTAGTCTACAAAAATAATGCCTCTTTACCCAAGGATGACGTCTATTGGCAATAAAATCGACACATGGAACGGCCGTCTTGAATAGCTCTGAAGAAGCAAATAAATTTTTCGAAACGTTGGCATTTCAAAAAAAAAGAACGTTTCATTAAGAAGATCCCTCAACCCATAAATTTTTCACTCCTTCCTGCCAAACTTTTTTGTAAACCAATGTTGGTACCTGATTTTAATTATCCGGAAAGCCACGACTTCATTGTGCAAAGAGGTATCATTCGTAAAAATCGGACAAGAAATGAAAAAGCTTTGATTAACGAAAAAGGTTCTGTTTTTAAATCTGTATAAAATAGATAAAATGCAGAAAATTTTTATTTTGCTATTTTTTTTTAACTAATGCCAATTTGATTTTTTTATACATAGTGTTCAGAAAACTAAAATGACATGGCAACGTAGTTTTGACAAAACAGCAATAGCGTACTAGATTGGATTTAATAGAATAGTGTTTTTAGGTGCACTTTTTATAGGGTTAAAAACAGCACCTCTTTGGTTAAGCAAAGCTTTTTTATTTCTGTTCCGATTTTTACGAATGATACCTTTTTGTACACTGAAAAGATTTTTCGGATGATTGAAATCAAGTACATTGGCTTACCAAAAAGTTTGGCAGGAAGGAGTGAAAATTATCCAAGTTTCTTAAAATGTTAAATTTGACAGATAGCGTATATAGGCCTGAGCCTTAGCTTCCCGCCGAGCTCAAAATCTAAAGAATCGGACAAGATTTAACAAAGTCCTGATTGAACAAAAACTAGAGATTTTTAGACCTTTATTACTTCTTATCCGATTTTTACAAGTGATACCTCTCTGTGCATGACAAAGACGTGTCTTTATGGCAAATGTCTAAAATCGAGTACAGGTGAGCACATAAAATTTTGGCGGGGAGTGTTAAAAATGAGTCACCTTGGATTTTAACGAAATGTCAAATTTGACAAAAGTTTCATATAGTATGAAGCTTTGCCTCTTTGCAGAAACTAAAATCACAAAAATCAATCTTACGGTAGCAAAACCACAGCCGAAAAAAAAATATACGTGTTTTTTTGGTCCACCTTATATATTATTGTGCTGTAAAACTTATTGGCTTTAAAAAAGCAAACAAAGACGTAAAGTTGGCAAAAACTAACCTGAAAATACATTAGTCAAATATCAAAAGCTCAAATAGGGTTTAAAACGTGAAAAGTGAATTGTGTTGAAAACGTATTCAATTCCTCGTGAAAACGTAGTAATTGTAATAAGTCTTTTTCCGGACTCCCACCGTAAATTATCATCAGTTCGGTTGTTTTTTGGACGTTTAGCTTTTAATCTCAAATCGACTCGATTTCACAAAAAGTCACGTTTTGCTTTAATCGTCAGCTTTTAAGAATTAATCTCTGTTATTACGGGAGATACGATATTAGTTTGTAATACACGGGTAATGCGACCTTTCGGTAATAATCTTACATGTTTTCTACCATGTACCGGACATATTGTTTGGCTTTAAGGCTTATTTAAAAACTCGGTTCAGTTGACCGCTCGCTGATGACTTGAAAAACCCTTTATTATTAAGACTCACACCAAACATTGACACACAATCTTCTTACTTACCTGTCCAACATTTCTAGCATTATCCTCGTCAGCTGAAGTTGACGCTATTTGCATATCCATTGTCTTCCATATCGCACGACGCACGTACATACAGTTACATTTAAACCTGCCACTAACCTACTCCAATGATAGCTTCCACGCCCGCCTAAAGCACGCGACCGCGACTCGATGGTTGATGCATTCAGCAGGTTCAATGACCTCGACGCATACAAAAGCAGTGCTGCTGCCGGCGCACAGTAGCACAGTTCTTGTGGACATTAAGAAAAAAATTGAAACTAACATTTTAGTTGATATTTTGTACTTAGTTTGTTGCTAATATACCACGGTTGTGATGTGTTTTTACAGATCATTTTATATATTTGTGAACATTGTTTTTTAAGAGCCTACCCTTTAAACACTTAATAGCCATCTGAGTTGCCAGTTTTTTCAATTTTTTTAGTTTATTGTCTATACTTTACAGCGTTCTTTAAAACCCTACTTATTTTGTTTTTTTTTTTATATTTTTTTGAAATTAATTTATTTCAGTTTTTTCCATATCTACATAAAAATTTTATCAATTTTAAAATTCACATTGATTAAAAAAAAACTCAAATATGCAGAATTTTGTTTCATTATTGTTGCATTCTTTAAAAATAATAAACCAATAATATTTTACTGACTACCTATGTGCTATCTCCTACAAATTTTGATTTTAACCTACTCCAGTGATAGCTTTCACGCCCGCCTAAAGCACGCGACTCTATGGTTGATGCATTCAGCAGGTTCAATGACCTCTCGGCGCATACGACAGCAGGTATACTGCTGCTTCCGGCGCACAGTGGATCGATGCAATGCTTTTTTGCGGACATTAGAAAAAAATTAAAACTAACATTTTGGTTGATATTTTGTACTTAGTTTGTTGCTAATATACCACGGTTTGATTAAATCATAAGCAGTGAATTTGTGGCTGTGCCCTTTGTAACTGTCTACTAATAGATCCTTTAATATTTGATTTTAAATATCTTAATTGTGGACAATTACTACAAATTATTTAAGCTTTGTCCTTTTTGCTGTCACTTGTTTTTACAGATCAACACTTAATAGCCATTTGACTTGCCACTTTTTTCAAATTTTTTAATTAATTTTCTATACTTTACAGCATTGCTTTTTTTTTGTTTTTCATATTTTTTTGGTATTAATTTTTTTCTTAGTTTTAAATATTTTAAAATTTACATTGATTTTTAAATATGCACAATTTTAAAAACACCCAAGATTCTTTTCGGTTGATGTAACTGATTTGGAGGTTTTCTAACTTCTCTTTGTTTTTAATTGCCTTAGGAGCATAATCCTATTGAAAATATTAACACGCTAGGACGAATCCGTATCAGGTAACTTGGATAACAACCAGTGCGGAACAATGCCTATTTGTGAGTGATTCAAAGTTGGAAATCAAAGTTTATGTTGGTGTTTATTGATGTATGAGGAGGGTGACCAGTGGAACCACTGACGAGCCTACGCTGGTTGCCCAAGGCGAAACATCGTTTACTCATTTCTCTTTTCGCTTTGGACCTTTGTGTGTTTCTTGTGGGATGCTCATCCAGGTTTGAATTTTTGTTATTTCCATCCAAGATCTTCTGATATTTTGTTTTTAGATTATTTTCGGTTGATGTAACTGATTTGGAGGCTTTTAATTTTTTTAGGAGCATAATCCTATTGGAAATATTAACACGCTAGGACGAATCCGTTTCAGGTAACTTGGATAAGTACCAGTGCGGAACGATGCCTATTTGTGAGTGATTCAAAGTTGGAAATCAAAGTGTATGTTGGTGTTTAATGATGTATGGGGAGGGTGACCAGTGGAACCACTGACGAGCCTACGCTGGTTGCCCAAGGCGAACCATCGTTTACTCATTTCTCTTTTCGCTTTGGACCTTTGTGTGTTCCTTGTGGGATGCTCATCCAGGTTTGAATTTTTGTTATTTCCACCCAAGATCTTCTGATCTTTTGTTTTTAACTTCTTTTTGATGCACAATTTTGTTTTATTACTTTTGCAGTCTTCAAAAATAATAAACCAATAATATTCTTATTGAATCTAGGGAGTTACAAATGGTTATTTTAATAATTTAATTTCTCGATAACAGTGACAAATGCGAAAAACTTAACATGAGACAAAAACTAAAAAAATTGTGAAAAGTCAACGCTCCGTAGATCAGTAACAAAGTGTTTGCGGATATGTTCATGAAAAAAAAAATTCTTATTTTGACCTGAAAACTTCGTGCCCAGCAAACAAAAATTGATGACTTAGTGTTGGCCCGATACCCCCAGGACTTCACGGTATAGGGCCACAGTTAGATTGCCGGTCCGGTTGCCGGATCGGTTACGTTCACTCCGGGCCGTTGATAATCCCGGAACGGGCGACAGATGCTTTGCCAGTCCGGCCCTTTGATAGTCCCGTGATTATGGCCCGGAGCCATTTGGCCAGATGTAGGCCAATGATCTCCACAACCACTTGCTAGCCCTTTACTTGTAACATATTTTGAGCTCTATACTCGACAAAAACTAACCGAGCATTTCTTTGATTAAATCCAAAGTGCACTAAACAATTTGCTTTTGGTTTAGGCGAGGAGGCTCTTAGAAAAATTTGAGTTTTTAATAAAAAAAACCTGTATAAAAAAGTTTTTGACTGTATATTTTTTTCTAGAAATAATGTGCATATTAGCATATAACAAGGGTGAATTATATTAGTTTGGAATCGTTTTACTAAAAAAGTTAATTCCAAATTCTTTTGTCTTTTGATCTTAGATGAAAAAGAGACAAGATACCTGACACTTACGCAGACTTTGGTTATATTATTATATGGAACAATGTTTACCTTTCTGTTGTTTACAGTAAACACACCAGTGGCGTACCTACTTAAATATAAATTGACACATGGATTAAATTATTACGATTTTACTATAATATGAAATCTGCAAAATATGAGCTTTGGAAGCTTCCTAACAGTGAATGTTTGTAGTATAATTTTATACAAAAGAAATTTGTTACAAAGTTTGTGTATGATTTATAGCAATTTCAATTTTCAACACAATAAAATTATGCCAAACCTTAAAACAAAGAAACACAGTTCGTAGCACCTGGAATATCAATAAAAAAAAATATTACCCACTAGCAAAAAATTATGTTATAGTGTTTGTTAATTTTGTTATTTTTTCTGGTCATTAGCGGACTTACTTATACTGACTTCTTAAGTACACAATAAAGTCAATAATGCTTAGGGTATATAGAGACATCTAGGACAGAAAAGAGGTAGGAATTTAATATTCTTACAAACCTGAACACATGTGAATTAACTCTTATTCTTGTTTGCAAGTTGGTTTAAGGTCTTTACCTACCTTTATTTTATAGTCTTTATTAAAAAAAAACTTCGAAAATATCTTATTTGCGCATTAACTACTTCATCAAATGTATGCACTGTTTTATCGTCTTTATAAAAAAACCTCGAATTAACTACTTCATCAAAAAAAAAAAAAAAAACGCGTTTGTTGATATTTTAATCTAAGGATCTAGGTACTAATTTAAGTATATTTCATAAACTTTTTTCTTAATTTTCTGTGTATCTACCGGCATGTACCGCCACTGACTGATTTCACTTGCTCTCCCTTTGTTTTCAAAACATTGGATGATTTGTTCCAAAATGTCACTTTAAATGCACTGAAATATTCTCCTACTGGTAAAAAAACAACTATAAACGTTTTTTATTTCAATAAAAATATCATCCGACCGTCTGCGCTCTGCCGACTTTCCCCACCCACAAGCCAATCACGACCTAAAGTGGTTGAGAATGAATTCTCTGTCCCTATCGTTCTAACGTCGTTTAAAAGGATAGAAAAATAATCGACATTTCTCACCTTTGTTTTGTTGTGATTTGCCAAGGAGTTTTCGTTGGACCAGATATCTTGTCTATTTTTAATCTAAGCTTTTGATATACCCCATCCATCAGACCAACTCAGCAACTCATTTTTAAATCCAGTGCTTAAAACTTTTTTCCGTATCAATTAATTCAATTAAGATTATAGTCAAACCTATAAAACTCGATCTGGGGTCGTATTTTCGAAACCATACGAAATTATTCGCATGCGACTACTTCCGTCTCTTCCTATACCGTATAGAAAAGGAGGCAAAAGATATGCCGATATGCTGATTCATGGGTAGTACGTGCAAGAATAACCGGTTTTTCATGCGAAACAACACGAATGCCTCCACCCACTCGTGCAATATTGCGTTAAACCAGTCGAATTCGAACGCGGTCCACACATACCGGCTTATCTTTCGCCTCTCATTTCACACGGTATAGAAAGAGACTGACATAAAAATTGTTGATTATTCAGTATACGTATGCGGATATTTTCGTATGGATTCGAAAATCAGACCCCTGGAAGGGGCAACCCAAAGAGATCGAGTTATAGATATTCGAGTTTGGAAGTAAGTATTAAGAGAGAATGTGAATAAAAAATGTGCTTTTGCCAATTAGTTAATCACAAAAACCGTCCAGCAAATTTGTATCAAATTTCGCACTATGAAAGTCTCGGAATTTTTCTTGTGGTTTTACCATAAAGGTATAACTGTGAATGTCTTTGGGTTTTACATAATTTTTGACATATTTTGAATAATATTAAAAATTTCTTGTTGACATTAAAAAAATATCGATTATTTTAAAAAAACAAACAAAATTAAGAGTGCCCGGTTAGCATATTGCGAACACCGCAAAGTCCTGGTTTGCAGAGGGCTTCTTTTTCTATTACCTTCAGGCCTGTATTCTTGAAATATCTGTTTTATTTTAAAAAAGGTCGTGTTTATTTTTCTTACATCTTTTTTATTTGTGATTAAATTTTATACTCCGGCGTTGAACATAAACGGCCGTTACTGGCCATACGTTATTTATCCGGATCGGTAGTCCGTATGTAAAAAAGCAGGGGGGCGCCGGCCGGTATAGTTTTGAAAATACAGATGGTTACACTGTTTGCTGGCCTAAAAACTTTGCATTGAATTAAAACACTGTATACCTGTATAATTCAGTTTCGACATGATGCGTCAGGCCAAATTTTGACAGTGTCATTTTTTTTTCAAAATTGGCTAAATAATGTTTTTCTTATTAATTAAGCTCAATTTTATAACTACAAGTTGAAAAGTTTGAAAGGTAAATGTCCAAAATTCTCTATACCTATACAGAGCACCTAGCAGTGGGGATATCTTCTATTGGATTTTTGTAGATTAGTAAAAAGCCGCGAGCATATGACACGCGGGCAGATTTTCTGTTGGCTGTGGCTCGGTTTGAGTCACGGCAGCATTTGTGGTTTCATATTTAAAATAGTTACAATCTATAGTAATTGTTTCCTATTTCAAAAATTACATTTAAGATGAAATTGTTCTAGGGGAAGCACTGCTTCCATGGATAGCACGCCGCTGTCGCACATTGTTTGGTTTTGAAATCTGGCCCAACTGCGAAGGCTAGCAGTAGGGTGAAAAAACGTTAGTAAAACGCCCGATTGGTTGGTAGGCTAATTCCTAAGTCAGATGGTGGTTTAACTAGAGGTCTAGGTCACATTTCCTAGATCCCAACTATTCCATATAAAAGTCCACCACGGTTAATATCACAAAATTCGAATTTACGAATGCATTAACCTGTTCTTCGGGACCGCTTATATAATATATTATATAAGTGTGTGCAGATAACTAAAGCATGGCTTTTTTGGTTATCGATAAAAAAAACTTTTTTTTATCACGGGTGCAAAAAAAAGATTTCTGTCCGTTTTTTATAGAAAATTAAAGAAAAACAGCGGAAAATAGTAATATTGAAAAAATCTACTTATTCTTGCCTAAAAATTAAGCCATTTCCGTCAGTTTTCACCAAGTATTTAAATATCAAACTGTCAAAGATTAAAGTGTCGCAACAATGAACGTTACCGAGTAAAAAGGCACATCGCTATGGAAACCATTGTTATTTCATTTACCAGCCGCCTTTATAGTGTAAAGATGGTGTGTTGCGAGAAGTGTTCTTCGTTCGAGATTTTTAATAGTATATTCCTGCTTTTCTAGGATTTTTTGATAAAGGTATTAAAAAAAATAGTGTTAACAACTCGCGGCTAAACTGTATTTTTTTTACTCACGTTTTTAAATACCTCGCTTAGCCACTAGCTGTGAAAACTACTATTTAATTTGTCTTTAAAGCCTGTCTAAACAAATCATTTAAAATGTTTCTTTGTCTGAAAAAATACATATTAAAGTCACATTCCATGAAATAATTTTATAAGAAATCAATAAAGTAGGCTTATTATTACAAAATTTATTAATTTTTCGGAAATAACTTTTCTTGTTATTTAAATATTGTTTCTATTTTCAGTGGAAATAGTGGTCCGTCCGTTACTTTCTGTCCGTTACGCAAGATTTTGTTGGTTAAATTTTAACTTTATTGTTTTTTGCTAAAATATTTTGCAAATATTATTTTAATGTCACGTTAACTTGATTATACTACATTTTGGCATTTCTTGAGATCCCATTGACAGAAATCGTAAATCAGCATCAAGCAGGTGCACCTTTAAAATTATGGCGAATGCGTGACAGCTCCAGCTAATTAAATGCACGTAAACCTCGTTAGGTACGATAAGGGAGTCCTAACATTACGACCTTCCCTGCATACGAAACGATGTCTGACGCATTTGATCAGCTGGAGCTGTCACGCATTCGTCATTAGTTTAAAAGTGCACCTGCTTGATTGGTCGACTCAATAGAGATAAGGATACGAATGCCGATAAACCCGAAAATTAACTTTAAGTGTCTAATAAGAAGAAATCTTTATTTTTGTCTTTCAAAGAACACCATGTTGCCTGAAAAAAGTTACGTTTTGAAAAATTAAAATGTCCCTCGCAAGGCCAATTTTTTTCGACCGTCCATTATACTCTAAAAGCTATCGCTAGCCGTAAACCTATTTTAACTTCTTTTTTTCGACAAAAAAATACTGTATGCACCTATTTAACCGCGTTGTAAATCCCGTTGCATTTCATGAAAACGGCAGCCGATGTGAACACGAAAAAGGAAGAACCGCAGTGCATAAATCAGGAAAATGCATTAAAATGATACCTTTTATAGTGGCCACGATCGGTTGGGGAGAAAGAGTTATCCCAGATTAACTGGACAGTGTTTTAAGCTATGAAGTACCTTTTTGAGCAATACAATTTCGTTACTCTACAGTGGCGAGGTAACGGGGGGGGGGGTTTGGTGATAACTCCCCCCCCCCTCCCGAAACTCATTACTAACTGTGTAAAATATGCCTTTTGTTGACTTTGGAGCTGTTATGTTTGGAATACTTTGATTTTCAGGCACTTGTTTTTATTTACAAACTAAATACTAAGAATGCTCCAATTTACTTACTGGAGGAAGTAGAATACAATCGGAAGATACACCCGTATAATACTAGAGCTAGAAACGACTAAGCGATAAACTAAGACTTCAACGCGGAACTCTATCTTTTACAAAGGTTTAAATATGTGCAACAACCTACCAAACGAAATTAGAGACTGCCAAACAATAAATATTTTTAAATCTAAACTTAATAGTAATGTTCTTTCTTTAAAAGTGTCTTTTTTAATAAAAGTACAAAATTAATTTTAATTACTTTACCTATTTATATCTATGTAAGTGCTATAATAATTAATGTCTGTCTATATTCTATGTCTGTTGCATAAAGGTGTCTTAAATTATTTTTTTTTTAACGTGACTTACTTTGTATTATAAGCTATCTTCTTTTAGATTAAGTAAGGAACTTAAGAGATGTTGACATATTGGTATTTATCAATTTTTAACATGTAACTAATAAGACAAATAATTATAATTATTATGAATAATATTATGTATTTTGTATGTCATTTTTTGATAAAAGTTGTATTTTACAAGATGTATTAGTTTCTTTGAGCTAAATAAATGATTACTAACTAACTAAATACTTCTAGACCTTTCTCCCACCCCCCCTCTTACTATGCCACTGTCACCCTATTTTGCCGGTGTGGCAATTTTGAAAACCAAACGGTACCGCGACTTCGACAGGTCTGTAGCAAATTTTTTAATTTTTAAACAAAAAGTCGGAAAACTACCTATTTCATGCAATGACCTTAACTTCAGTGTAAACATTTGTTATAGACTAGCTCAACTCTCCCGTTTTTCTTGCTTTCATTGTTCATAACTTTTGTTCCGGTGAACCGATTTTGATGAAGTTCTCCAAGGAATGCAGCAGTTAAAGTCTTATCAAAATTGGCCCAGTGGTCTTTGCATGATGCTGGAACAAACAGACAGACAAAAATTCTAAAAACTGGAATTTTTGTTTTGTTAGAAGCCAATACCAAGAATTTTAAAACAATATCTAAAGTACTGAATTGGTCTTTTTAGAAATTTATTATGTATAGACCAGATAAAGTCCCGCAACTTTGCATGCTGTTTTACCCATTTTTCTTGCTTCGATTGATCATAACTTGTGTTCCCGTGAACAAATTCTGATGAAATAAAGCCTGTGTCCTACTCAGGACTCTTAAGAAATTTATTAGTAAGAACCACTTTAAAATGCGTTTAGACCCGCTCGGTAATTTTTTGCAACCTACCAGATTTATTTATGTGCAAAAGATGCAGCTGGTAGGTGATAATTCGTTTTTTTTGTTTAGTTAGTTTTTTAATTGTTTTACCCTCCTTATATATAAATTAAATGAAAAGTTGTTTTTTATACGCTAAAGTAGGGAAATATAAAAGTAGATAACGTAATTCCGAAAAAATTATTGTTAATTCTCCTTTTTCTTTGCCAGTGTTGTTTTTTACAAGCTTTTATTTAACTTGAATGTTCGGATGGAATCTTGCAACTTAATTTTGATCAGCTTCCCGACATCCGATCGGCTTCAAATTTGGCATGCTTATATAGTTGCGGTGACAATACAAAAATAAAGTGTGATGAAATTGACAGCTCCCCCATACTCGAAGGGGGTGGAGGGGGGTACAGTTGAAGTACGCCCGATTTCGTTAAAATTTGGTGTGTTGGGGCACTTGGGGATGGAGATAACGAATTTATAATCAGATTTTGAAAATTCAATATGGCGGATTCAAGATGGACTATTTTTGGTCATCTTTAGCTAACCAATTTTAACTAACTTATACACATCCGATTGCCTTCGAATTTGGCATGCATTTGTGTGTGTTTTTCCACCTCCCCTCCCCCTACGAGGGGAGTGGAGGTGGAAAAACACCTAAGTTTGTCCGATATAAATCAAAATTTGTATACGGGGACTTTTGGGGATAAGGAATACGAATTTTTGATCAGATTTTGAAAATTCAATATGGCAGATTCAAGATGGACTTATCCACATCCGATTGTGTTCAAATTTGGTGTGCGTTTATAGTTCCGGTGAAAATACAATAATATGGTATTCTCAGGTACCCACCTCCCTCTAATGAGGGAAGTGGAGGGGGAAAGAGATTTAGTTTGTTCGATTTCAATCAAAATTGGCATACAGGGGTTTTTCGGGAACGGGATATGACTTTTTGAACAGATTTGAAAATTTCAATATGGCGGATTCAAAATGGACGATTTAAGGTACAAATCTAAAAAAAAAATACATTTTTATTAAAAAAAAAACTTTTAAAGAACAAGCTTTTATTAAATGCACTCAAAAGTAGACAATAATTTTGTATCTTTCTTAAACCATAGTAAAAGCGAAACAACAACAACAACACCCGGTAAGAGGGCCCGATCTGGAAGAATCCTTAGTGTTAGCGGACAACTATGTGCGCTGACACTAATTATTCTGCCAAACCTTTCCTTCCACCCCCACTTGACCTTCAAGTGGACCTCTTAAACTCTCCCTACCGCTAGGTAGCCTAAGTTTTGTCGATTTTTGGGGAGACTAGCTGCCTGAAGGGCTTAAATGTCGTGACTGTTCTAAAGAACTATTTGTTGTTGTTGTTGGGGGGGGGGAGGGGAGGGAAGTGGGATTTGGAGAAGGAGGGAAGGTGAGAACTAGCTCGCTAGCTGAAGGCTAGAGGGCTAGCTGAAGACGGGGTCTCTTGTGGCGATGACGGATGTTCTCGTCGTAGTTGACGGCCTGTCGAATAAGGGGATTTGAATGATTATCAGCTTTTTGGTATACATTATGGGCTTTTTCGGAAATAAAGGTCGTTAAGGGGGTAAGATTATTGTCTCTCATAAGTCTAGTATACGATGTGTGCCAGGGAAGGTCAAGGGCGTTACGTCTGTAGCGATTCTCAAGGTTTTGAATGAGTTTTAGATGACTTGGCGCGGCATAGCCCCAGGCGGTTGATGCATAGGATAGGATCGGGCGAATTATTGTGTTTAGTAGTAGTAATTTATTTTTGTGTGTGAGTTTACTATTACCGCGAAGTAGGGAGTATAGATTTTTGTAGGTGTACATGGCTTTAATGCGTGTGTTTTTGACGTGTAACCCCCAAGTAAGGCGCTTGTCGAAAGTAACCCCAAGATACTTCACGTCGTCCTGCCAATTGATTATATTGCCATTTATTTCGACGTGTCCGACAGGTCCCTGTCTTCTACGGCTAAATAAGATGGCTTTTGTTTTATCGGAGTTTATTTTGATTTTCCATTTATTGCAGTAGTCTACAAAGTCGTCTGCTGCTGTTTGTAGGTGACGCGTCACTTGGCGAGGAAGCAGTGAAGCTGTTTTAATGATTAAGTCATCGGCGTAACGTGCTAGGTCTGTATGAGGTGTGGGAGTGAGGTCATGGGTAAAAATGTTGAACAGATGGGGGGATAGCACGGCCCCCTGGGGTACGCCGGCCATGATGTTTCGAGATGCGGATAGACTGTTCCCCACGCGGCTGTTTATTTTACGGCCGCGTAGATATGAGTCTGTGAGGCGAGTGATTGTCAATGGGTACCCGGCGACAGTCATCTTATAGACCAGTCCCTTTTGCCAGACTTTGTCGAAAGCTTTTTCGACATCGAATAGCAAAACTCCAGTGGCCTGCCTCTGACAGAATCCTTTGGTTATAGATTCTGTCAGCCGCAGGAGCTGGAGCTCCGTACTGTGATCAGGTCTAAATCCGAACTGGTCGTCGGGGATGATGTTTAGCTGATCTGAAAAAGATGTGATACGGGATAGGATTCCGAGTTCAGCAATCTTACCTATGTTGCTAAGTAATGATATAGGTCGGTAGTTTTGCGGAAAGACGTGGTCTTTGCCAGGTTTGGGGATCATTATTACTGTGGCACGTTTCCAACGGGATGGAAAGTGTCCTTGTAAAAGCGATGGGCGCAAATTAGAAATTTTGACTTTACGGTGACAAAGAGAGAACTACAAACGAAGAACTAAATTATTTTTCTATTCGAATGATAACCATAATGCTTTGATCTAAAGAAGCTGAGAACGGGTGAAATTGCCGTGCGTGCCAAGCCTTTGGAAATGTCCTTAGGTTATAGAGTAACACAACTGTTTCTTAGGTGAATCGATACCTAAAGTTAAAATTTTTAATTTGCGCCCATCGTTTTTATTATGGTATAACCAAGATAAAAATATATTTTCTACGTTTGAGTGCATTTAATAAAAGCTTGTTCTTTAAAAGTTAAATTTAATAATTTTTTTTTACAAAAATAGTTTACACACCCGGATAAATATTTTATTGTTAAGAGACTTGTTGGATAAAGTCAACACCCCATTCGAAAACGAAAACACATGTAACAACATAGGCGTCTTACACCTCTCCAGAAAACTTATTTTCGACCAATGTTCGATGTCAGGTCTGGATTAATTTTTCGAAATAACCGTTGACAGTGTGATCTTGCCGTAGAATTAGCCCGGATAAGATGCAACAGCTGCCTATGAAGGTTTACATGCGCCGATGCTGTTTTTAAATTTAAAATTTGTTAAATCGAGTGGCTTATGTTCGTGGCTTAGGCAATTATTTTGCGTTTTTAAATTTTTGTTTCTCAAGATTCAAAAATTCTTTATTCAAGCAATAGATACATATTGCTAAATGGCGTCATAAAATTGTATTTAAAATAAGTTATTTAAGAAGATAGACAACAGATAGTTAACCAACAAAAAATAAATCACAGAAAGTTTACATAAATATACTTGTTACACATCTCTAATCGCTAAAAAATTTTTTCCATGTTATAGTAGGCTTTTTCCTGAAGAAATAGTTTTAATCTTTTTTTTTAAATCTTGGGATGGGACAGATTTTATTTCTACATTTATAGAATTATAAAGTTTACAGCCGGTAAAGATGAAACTCTTCTGGGAAAATGTTGTTTTATGCTGTGGTGGGAGGAGCATATTTCTGTGACGCGTATTGTAAAGTAGCATTTACACAGGCGAATATTCCTTTGATCTTGGAAATGCCGACAAACATTCGCGCGAATTATTTATTTAAAGATTCGCGCAAAAGGTTCGGGTTTCGGGTAAAAAGGTTCGTGGTGTTCGGACAAAATTTGCTGAAAGAAATATTTGGAATTATTTACAGTAAATCATTGAAATGTTTCGACTTGGGAAACTCAAAGTCATAAAGACTCAAACTACAAAATTTTATTCAAAATTTGGTAGGTTACACGTGTTTCGCCTACATAGGCATCTTCAGACCTGGTATATAAAACGTCACGGTAGAGATTAACATTTAAATAAGAACATTACAAAAGTTTAAAAAATAAAAATAAAAACATTGAAACAAACGAGACTACATCTACAAACAAAAACAATTTTTTTTTAATTAAGGAAAACCAAAAAAGTGATAAAGCATAGCAACAATTAGCTTCAAACTTATTTAGAAGATATCTACTAACCTCACAACCTACCACCCAGCAAATAATAATTTTTCGCTTTCCGTCGGCTTTTACTATTTAATCAAAAATAAAATATTTTTGGTGTTCCAATTTAATTTCAAGAATTGAGGTCAGTGATGTGAGACCAAAAATATTATCTATTCCCACTTTCAAAAATATATTTCCAAAAAATCTTCCGAAAATTTGCCGGAATGTTCGTGGCAAATGTTCGCTGCAAATGTTAGAGTGTTTGGGCAAATGTTCGTCGAAAAAGGTTCGCCAGATTTGGCCCGAATTTATGGACGAACCTATTCGCTCTGTGTAAATACGCCTTAAAGATGAGAGTTTCTCTCACTGGAAAATTAATTAAGATTTTTTCTAACATACAGACAATCTTCCATAATATAAAGACATACCTCAGTTTTGTTTAATAATATGGGCGATCCAATTTGGCCGGTGTAGGGTAAATAAACCGTTGTTCCATAAGAAGTGGAAGCAGCAGATTAAGCAAAGTGATTTTTTTATGGAGTAATTCTTTCTGAATCGGGGAAAAACAATCAGTCAAGCCAAACCTCCCCCTCCCCCCGAAAAATATTCGAGTTTTGATATGCTTATAATTTCGAACCAATTTCAAACTAATTTTGAACTACTTTTAAAAATTTTGAACCACACTCTCACTGGTTTTTTTATATTCAAAATGGGGGATGCAGCGAGACGTCAAGCTACACCCCCCTCAAAAAAATTTCGAACTTTGATATGCTTATAACTAATACTTATTTCGAACTAATTTTCTACGACTTTAAAAAAAAAATAACCAACCTAATTTCTGTGATTTTTTATATTTATTGAAAATGGGGGGTTTAGCCAATTGAAATCCCGTCAGTTTGGAAGGCATAGAAATATATTAGAAACGAGTAGAAATTACGTAAGAAAAACTTTTTCTATCTTTGTTGAACTTTTGGTTATAACTGAAAAACTCAGTATCATTTTTATTAATGAAAATAAAGGGTAATGAACTTAAGCACTATAACAACTCCCTTTGGTTCCCTTTGGTATACAGGGTGTGGCAATAAAGCTAATTTTTTTAAGTAGAATACCCAGTATATTTTTACATTTTTGAATTTACCAAAAAATTAGCTTTACAAAAATACCAAACACTATTGAAATATCGTTTGTAGTTTCTGAGACATTAGCGTTTAAAATTTCCAATATATTTTCATTTTGACAATTATGAAAACTTAAACGCAAATATCGCAGGAACTAAAAAAGATACTGAAATAGTGTTTGATATTTTTGCAAAGCTAATTTTTAAAAAAAATAAAAAAAAAATGTCTTTATTGCCACACACTGTATACCAAGGGCAACAAAAATAAGTTGTTATAGCGCTTAAGTTCGTGGTAATTTTCCAAGAAATTTTTTAATTTAGACCTACCCTTTATTTTCAATAATAAAAAAGATACTGAGTGATCCAGTTATAAACCAACAATCGTGAATTTTTCGAAATCCTTTTTGGTGATATTAGGAGTTTGAAATTAGTTCTTAATTTTGAGATAGTTGCTTTTCCTTTGTCTCTACGCTTTAAATGAGGGGGGGGTGTAGCTTGACGTCCGGCAAAATGGGGGGTATTTTGAATATAAAAAAAACAGGAAGGAGTGTGGTTCAAAATTTTTAAAAATAGTTCAATATTAGTTCGAAATTGGTTCGAAATTATAAGCATATCAAAACTCGAATATCTTTCGGGGGGGGGGGATGTGGCTTGGCAAATCTCAAATCTCTAGATGGGAACCGGGTTTTATGGAAAATCGCTTTGTTTACTGACTTTGACAACTTGTTAGACAGCCCTGTGGGTCATTGAGGTTACGCTTTGTCTAAATAAAAACGGAGCGGACTGTAGATCCAAAAAGCAAATTGCCATTTTCAATAAATTAAATAATTTTTTAAATTAAACCTCTAAGAAATGCGACGCGACGGCCTAATAAATTTAGTCACCTCCATCCTAACCCTAATTAGTGTGTAGGTGTCAAAGACAAGGGGACGCAACACACACACATATTACCATATTATCGCATATCACCGGAAATCTGTGTTATGGACGATCTTAAAGGGCCCAGAAGAAGCAAGAGGGGGCAAGAGAGATAATTTTCGAATAACCAAACAAGGGGTGTGGATGACAGAATCGGCTTAATTGGTGATACATTTCTATAGGGTGAGCCAGAAAGACGGGCTTCTATGGAAGAATGGGCTATTCGATGAAAAGATGTAAACTTTGGGGAAGTTTTTTTCCGTTTATTTTTGTCCATCGGTGGATTTGCGATTCCAACAGTTGGTTGACAGCTGACATGTATCATCAATCTGACATTATTTCTGATTGCATCAGATGAAGCCATCAGTTGAAATAAAAACCCGATGGCATCATGCCCACAAGTGACAAGAGAAGAGACATAATTGCACTTCTACTTGACATTTGACATTTGCAAACGTAAACGGTTGTGTGCGTTTCCATAAGACGAACTTTTCCAAATTGCTTGGTTGCTTACTTACTTACTTAATCTGCGTTTTGCACCTTCAGCTTCTTTTTTAGTTTAAAAGAAAATTAACGAAGAAAAACATCCTGAAGTGACTTGACTTTTGAACACGGATAGATTGTGGTTTGCAAGTTTTCGTCACATAATCCTCCACCTTTTTTTTTCAAAGGTCTCAAGGGAAAATCTTGCATAAGAGGAGAGCCCGGGTAGTGTCGGATTCCTACCGACTAAAACCCCTCGGTTGTCACTCCAACCTGCCTGGTGGGAAGCTACAGTCAGTTATTGTGCACCCTCTTGGTTCCTACCCTGCCAAAAAAAACCGCGTCAAATCAGGATTTGTATGTTTTCTATGCGGTATGTGGAACAAACTTGTAAACACCAAGACAAATCTCATGAAGTACAGATTCTGTCTATCAGTTTTTACGAGCAAGACAGCCTGGCTCGTAGAATCTTATAAACCCCTCTGAAACAGCATATAAACTCACCACCTTTCATGGGGTTCTGTGCGGTTTTTTTTTGCTAGAGTAGGCTAACCAGTCCATTAATTTTGTCCCCTGTGCAAGTTTGTACAGATCCTTAATGGAGTAGTCCTGAGTCGATATTGAGTCTAGTTCAACTTCCCCAAATATTAGGTGCGTTTTGCGATCCAGTGACTCGCATTGGCATATTACATATTGTACTGTTTCCGGTTCCTGATTGCATAGTCTGCAGCAGAGCTCAGGTCTCTGTGATACAGGCCCATGTTGTTTAGGTGAACTTTAACCGACATATGGCCGGTCATGATTCCTATTATAGTTCTCACTTGCATCCTATCCTGATTTTGGCATTCAGGCCTTTGATAAAGGCTCTGCTGTATCTTAGCCCCTGTCTTTCTAGCCAGTGGCTTTCATATTTGTCCCTTATTTAGAGAGAGTATAGAGTTTGACCTGGGACATTATAGTACATTTAGGTACCCCCAAGACTGGCTCTGGTCCAATATATTTTTTTGATGATCCGTGTCTTGCAAGTTCGTCAGATTTTTCATTGCCTTGGATACCTGTTTTGAGGTGACCTTCGGGCACATAAGCGCCCTAAGGGCTGCCTGGATATCTGAGTATATAGATATGGTTTGACCGAAGTATCCCATTCTATTATTCTCTCTTGCGCATTGTAGGATGGCAAAGATTTCTGCTTGAATCCTCCAAGAAAATAATTAGTTCCTCTTCTGAATCCTCACGTGAGGAACTACTACCCTTTAATACCTTTAGCGCAATTTCGGCCACAGCTCTCTCAACTGAAAAAAAGTGGGGTTGTGTACTCCATCAAAATCTTCCACCGACTCCCAGACTCGGTTGCAGTAGATGGCATCAATTGATGGCATCGGAAATCCATCAGAAAAATTAATTAACTTGATTGATGGATGGTGTATCCCTCCAAAAAAATTTAAGAACCTGATTGATGGCATCGGTTGCTTCCCCTTTATTATCAAAATGTGGACACTTCAACTCTATTGTCGATATTGAGGCAGTGGACAAAAGGTATGAATGCAAATATGTTAAAGTCGTGCTTAAGATATACATTGCTAAAGTGCGCGTTTTTTTGTGTCTTGTTTAGAAATCACCAGAAAAAAGGAAGTTTTGAATATTTGTCTGGTATTAACGAGGGATCATCACGTTTATATTAACATGAATATATCCTGCTATTCTTCTAAACCTTAAGGGTATTTTTCTGAACTTTAATTAATGAAAATGTATTTTTTACCCATTGCAGACGTTTGTTTTAACAGACTCTGTATACCTGTTGTTCTTGAATGTTCTTTTTCTCCCACTCCGCCAACTTAAAAAACTAAACATTTTGAAAACAATGAAGTTATGGCACCTACATTAGTAAACGGTAAAATTTGAAGTGGAGGAAACAATTTTTTAAAACTTGCCCTATTTGTAATGTAATGTCATTCTTCGATCGCTTTTTGCAAATTCGTCAATGACGTCATCATAAAAACGTGGATACTATGACACACATCACACACTCACACACAATCTTGTTACTTAACTCTCCAATATCTTTAGAATTATTCTCATCAGCTGAAGTTGCCGGTCTTTGCATGTCAAGTCCGTATTTTCGAAGCACGTACACTGTACAAACCGATAACCGTTTAAACCTGCAAATAACATACTCCAATGACAGCACGGCTTTCGCAAAGGTTTTTTCAACTGAAAGTGCTGGCGTGTACTTGACACAGCATATCTTTGAATATATGGACCGAAATGAGCATGTTCTCGGTCTATTTTTTGATCTCACACGAGCTTTTGATTGTGTGGATCCAAACTTTGTGTCTGCCAAATTGGATAGAATAGGAACAAGGGAAAATATTAATAATCTTTATAAATCTTTTTTAACCAACAGGCCATTTTATGTCAAAATCGGTAACTACCACTCCAAGGACTTTGTGATGAACTTAGGCACTCCGCAGGGAAGTGTTTTGGTCCTTTGATATTTACAATGTTTAACAATGATTTGCGTAATTTTTTAAAAAGTGCAAAGATCTTTGTTTATTGTGACAATACTACAGCGGTAATCGCAGATCCAGACCATGAAAATTTGCATAAAAAAGTATTGGCTTGTTTTAGTGAACTTCGAAACTTCGAACAAACTGATGCCTAATCACTCAAAAACGAATGTGGTTGAAATTTGTAACAAATACCGAAAATCAAATAACTTTTTATTTAACTTTGATTTCTTCTTTAAACCATGCACATTTTTTGGGTGTTACTATTGACAAAAATATGGGCTGGTCTGAGCTTATTGACACTCTTTCCAGAAGGCTTAACCGGAGTGCATTTATGATCAGTCGGCTTAGGAATTCAGTTGAGATTAGTGAACTTTTGTTGTTTTTTTACTATAGCACAATAGACAGTCAATTTGGGTATAACATAGTACTATGGCGGAACGCTGGGGCGATTGAAAGGATTTTTATAATTCAGAAAAGAATAATAAAGCTTCTTTTTAACATATATGTTTTTTAAAATAAAAATAAATTAAACTGCGTTGGAGATGGATATCTGCACAATATACGGGGTAGAGGTAATCTACTTCTGACCAAACATAACCATGAATTCTACAAAAAAGCACCATTTTACTCCGGAAGTTATTACTTCAATATCTTACCAACTGAAATAAAAAAAACAGCCCCACTTCTTCAAACTTTAAATCAAAATTTATAGAATTACTTCTAAAAAATACTTTTTACACTACTTCGGAGTTTGAAGACTGTGTTAGTTTAATGAGGTAATAGGCATTGGTATTTTAGGTTTTTTTATATTACATTTTTGTTCCTTAAAATGTCTTGTTATTTTAATTTACTTGTATTTTGTCTTAAATAAATGTAAATGTCACTAGTTAAGAATTTAAGATATATACTTTCTTTTTTTTTAAATAATGTATTCTCATAATTGCTATAACTAAATTCCTACTTAAGTTTTTTTTTGTTTTTTTAATTGTTTTTTTTTGCTATTTTTATATGTGTTTATGTATTTACATATATGTAGGTAGTTTTCAAAAAAACCTTTAAAAAATGTTTTTTGTCAGAAGATTCGGCAGAAATTCTACTGCCGTTATCAAAGAATATTATCCTTTTCACAAACTTTTTTCGATTCTTTTTTTTTTCTTTCGCCACAAACATATAGATTTTATTTACAATCTAAAGTAGTTGTTTCCTATTTCAAATATTACATTTAAGAAGATGATGTTTTTCTAGGGGAAGCACTGCTTCTTGTCAAATACAACTGGAAGAAAAACATTTTTTGGTATACTCAGTATCGATTGTCCTTCCTTCCTTTCTCCGTTTCTCTCTCTTTTAATTGAGAAAATAGTCTCGGTCGCGCTGGCGCCAAGCGGGTACCCTACAGAGTGTCACACCCACAACCGGGTAGTTATAAATCGTTTTGGTCAAGATTTTTGGTGGTCGTAAATTTCGAAGGAAGTTGGCCGGCTGCGTCTGTGGGCATAAGACACGCGTTCAGGCGCACCTCGACGTCCTCAGACGAATAAATTATTATCTACCCTAAAATTCTTAATTTTTCCTTTTAAATAACAAAACCATAACTTTTTTGGTTGACGATGCAAAAAAATGTTGCCATCAATTTTTTACCGAAATTTTTTAAATAATGCGTAAAATTAAGCCATTTCCTCAAGTTTTCTCCAGTAGTAGTAGAGGGGCGACCCGTAGGACTGGCAGTTCCCAAGCAACAAAATCAGTCGCGACGTGGTGGCCGTCTCCACGCCCTATCCCTAATAGAGTTGTGGCGTCATATCACGGCGACGGTTTTATTACTACTATATCTCGAGGTATTCACCGTTTTTGGGAATGGGAGGGTTATACAACTACATCGCGATGGTAAAGATTACTCTTGATATAGGAATTATGTCGTCGCGGGTAGTAAACGGGCACGTTATCCCGACGTCCTTTTTACCACATAAAGTAGTATTTCTAACTTTAGAGTTTTTATAGGTTTTCTCTTTCTCACAATATTAATTGAAAATATGTTAAACTTTTTCTGAACTATATCAAGACACGCCCCATAAAATATGTGAAGACATGACAGAAAACAAAAATATTATCTATAACATAACCTATAGCTAATAATTACCATTTTATTAAACACTCTTGCATAGCACTTTACTGATTAAAAATGCTGATTTTTTGATAAAAAAAACCGCGCGCCCCCCAGTTTTGACCTAGTTTTATCTAAAATGTCGATAAAAAATCGGAATTATTTGAGGTTAGGATTTCCAAATTAAATGTATTTCCAGTTTTAATATGTTTTATTAATTGAATATTAATATTTTTACTTATATTGATACGTGCAGCTACTAATCAATGATTTCATGAGGTTTTTTTAAATTTTGATTTGAATTCCATGTTTAGTAGAAGTAAATAGCATGGCGGCGTCGCGCATCCAGTTGTCGGTGCATTAATTTACAATGTCAGTAAAGTAGCGATAACTCGTAGGTAACGTTTTTACACTATATGCACATTTATTTCTTACTGCGTGGTAGATAGGCGACCGTGTAGACTCCATAACTTTGTAGTTTTGTATTGAGTAGGGGCTACTGAATTGCAACCAAATTAATATCAGTATAGTCGTTACCTCGCAAAAGTAATATTAAAGAAATTAAATGTGACAACTATGAAGTAAGACCCGCACTGTAAAGTTTTTTCGTGGTTCTAGTAATGTTATATAGTTATATAGTGGAATATATTACTTTCGCGTATAACTTTATATTTTTACGACAGTGTGGTAATTTTTTTAACAGTAATAGTGACCACACTATAGGAAAAATTTCATTATTTTCACTTAGTGTGGTCACTATTACTGTTAAAAAATTACCAGAGTTTTTTGTAGGAACTATTACTACGCTTTAATCCTTTTTTGGTGGAAATGACAATGGCACCAGTGAAATTGACTATAATTGTTGCTTGGGTTAGGCCACATACCCCGTTGTGTACGCCTATCCTCCTACTCGCTCTGCGCGGGCTGCGACTCTCTCTCCGGGCCTTCCTGTCTTCTTTACGAAGTTCAGTATGTCGGCACATCGAAGTCAGTGCAGCTCTTACTCCTCTGTGGTGGGGCAACCCCAAGTCAGCTGCCTGAATCTTGTCTGTGCATCACACTCTCCTATCAGGTGCTACTCCGATGCACGACAGTTGTTCGTTCAGCCGATTGTGTCCAGTCAGCATTCCTACCAGCAGTCCAATGTCCTTACGAGAATAGTTTGGACTGTCTGCACCCTGGCTTTTGCCTCCAGGACGTGTATTCTTGAACAGGGAGCGGCATAGATCTATGACGGTTGATCCCATGCGATAGATCCCATCGCTCGAGAGAAAGACTGGATCGTATGACTTTCAAGAATACACGTCCTGGACGATCTGAGTTCATTGTTTGCCCATTTATTGAGCTCACTTCGAACCTTCGAGTTTTCTCCAAGTATTCACAGAAAAAAATTATTTAAAAAATAAGAGAAAAGAAAAACTGTCAGAAATTAAAATAGAAACCATTGTTGTGTTATCCATAGAGAAAGTAATAACTACGCGAGAGTGACCGATACTGTGTTATACTTGGGAAACATTGTTTGACGGCGACACGAGCGCAGCCGGTGGTTACAGGAACTACTTGTTTAGCCAGACGCATACTAAAATACATATATTCTTATTTTGGTTAATTTTTTACAAACACTTACTTATCTAATAATAAAAAGATATGAAAAAACTTAACAGGCTTCGTTTTTCCATACTTTTTAGTGTTAAAAAAGTAATGCATTCGCGAAAGGTTTTAGCTCTATACCAACCTTGACCAACTTTGTAGTGTTCCATGCAGCTAAAAAACTTTCTGTAGCTTACAGAAAATTTTTTGGACCCTTTAAAAATCTAAAATAGGAGGAAGGGGTTATAATTACGTTGAGAAATATTATCAAATATTAAAGATAACAACATTTTACTATGTTATTTTCTTTTATAAATTGGGAAAAAATCCCAGTATAAAAGTCTTACAGATTTTATAAATCTTTTAACCTATATCTCTTATTATTGGTTACATTTTAACTTATTATCTTCTTGCTTAACTCTGTATAAATCATCACAATATTTTCTTCAGGGATTTGGTTCGCAAAAATCCGAACCCCAATTTTCGAAAATCTAAAAAAACCGCTTGCCAGGCTTGACAGACTTTGACAATCGGTGCAGAAAACGGCAGGTACAAAATTCAAACTGTTTGAAATATATTTCGACATTGAAAAATGTTCTGTCTTTCTTTTATGATCATATAGAAAGAGATGGACGGGGCAAGAAAGGTGTTTACTTAATACAAGCATTACTGTCACTCTCTGCCGCAATGCGCTATGCGCTACAGGAACTTAGATTCTGCGCGACCCTATTTTTCTGTTAGTCTCCTTAAGTTATTATGTTGTCGTGTTATCGGCCCCTATTGATTTAAAGTTTATAAATGGCGACCTGTCTGCTGTTTTTTCTTGCTGTGAAGTTCACTTTGTTACAAAAACTTGCGATAAATTTCGGGAACTCCAGGCTTCATAAGCATTGCACTTCTGTTCCGTAGTAATTTTTATGCAAAAAAAGAGAAAGATAAATATGTT
This sequence comes from Oxystoma pomonae, assembly GCA_963921995.1. Classification (NCBI taxonomy): domain Eukaryota; kingdom Metazoa; phylum Arthropoda; class Insecta; order Coleoptera; family Brentidae; genus Oxystoma; species Oxystoma pomonae. The sequence continues at coordinate 5,875,305 of OY998170.1, forward strand.
TCGAAAAGCAGATGGGCAAGTTCTGAATTAAAATTAATTGCGGAATAATCTAGAGACATAAACGCGCGTTTTGATGGCCTTAGCGGCGATGATGGGTCAATTTGTGATTTAATTAAAGAACACGAAGTATCGGCGGAAGTTTTTACGTCATGCTTATAGGTCAAGCAGAAGATTAAAAGACCGGTAAATTGCCGCTTTTGAAAGATTGGATTTTAAAAGTGCGTACGACGTAAAGGAGAAAAGACAAATCAACAATAATGTTTTTAAAGACAAAAACAATAGAATATTAAGCACTTTCCCACTAGAGGTGCTCATTAGTCTCCTCCTATGATTCTGCGGTGGCCATTACCTATTTTACTTACTGATTCCTAAAGACTTAATTTCGAATTTTTAAAGCCGGTCGGTGTTTCAAACTTTATTTCGTGTTCAGAAAACAAAGCAGTTACGATCTTCGTTTTAGACGATACCTTAGAAATGGTAGATTTCTTTATTTATTATGTTTTTCTTTGTTTCAGGATCCTTTCTCGGTGAGTAATGGCAAAAATTTGGTAAAGTATTAAAATTTTATTTTTATCTTATTACGTTAAAATAAATCCTAAAACGAGTTACTACCGGGTGATCCATAAAAAACAAAATTGATTTCGGTCATGGCAACGTTTTTGCTTCGTTCTTCGTGTGGCTTTTAAACATGCTATCGATTTTTCGAGTTTCTTATGGACCACCACTTTACCTACATAGTGTATCAGTTCTTAAAAGTACTAATTGTTGCAACACAAAATATATGAAAAAAATAATAGATTTAATATTTAAGACGAGTATCAAATACCTTAATCCTAGTATCTTCAGTTAACTCGAATATCGGTTCATCATATTCAACATTTTCTCCATTTATTTGTTCAACGACTCTCTTAGTAGCTATAAAAGATCCTTTGACGTTAATGTTATCCCCGTTTTTTACTTGAACGTGGCAAAAATGCGGCAAAAATTTGGAGTTTATTAGGATGTTGGTAAACGATGGGGGACATTCGGCTTTTTCCGATTGAAGAGTTTCGGTGTTCACACCTGCTTCAGTTGATGTAATTTCTTTGGAATTTTTTTGTTCTGGAAAATCAAGGTCTTCTATTGTATCGTCAGAGTTTAAAGATTCTGTCTGTCTGAAATCGTCAGTATATTCTGTATGTGCCGCATGAGGTGTGTTTTGATTGTTTCTTATTATTTTGGTAGATTTTGCAGGCATCATTTTAACTACTGGTTTATTTGCGTCAGGACCGTATGATGATTCTCTTGGGATGGGATTTTCATTAGTATCATACCCAGACTGATTTTCAGGAATATTTTGAACATCTTGATTTTTTAGATCATTATCTAAAGCTTCTTCACTCTCACTGTAGGCATCACTGTTCGAATCTAAATTTTCATTTACTTTAGGATGGGCTTTTTTATACTGTGTTCCGCGAGGATGACCACGGTTTGCTTTGTTACTAAAATCTCTATTGATTTTGTCCTTTACAGCTTTATTATTTACAGTCATACCAATTATGTCTTCATTTTTGTTGTTTATTGCAGCTTTTTTTAAAATTTCTGGGCTATATTGAGCCACCAGATCTTCTCTGATCATGTTAGTAAGTCTGATAGACAAATATTTCGAGCTGCCATCCAATTCTTCCCTGTAGGTTTTATCCAAATGATTTGCTTTGCCACATCTACGTGTTTCGTTGACCCAAATGGTGATGTCCTGATTCTCCCAATACATTTTGAATGGCCGTTCTTGAGTTATGTTGGTGTAGGGATCTAAAATAAAGAATCGTTTGCAAAATTATGTAAAATAAATATATTTTTTGCACTTCAGGGACTAAAAACGTATTTTGGTCCTTCATTTCAGGGACTAAAATGGTACTTTTTATCCCCGGGACTAAAATATTTTAGTTCTCGGGACTAAAATATTTTAGTCCCGCTCCTTATTATCAGGCTATATAAATTAAGTTAACGTCAGAACGAATGAAGGTTTGATAAAAACGCATTTTAGGAACATTTATTATATTTATTTGTAACATCCGAAAAAAGGCATGAACACAATATGAAAAAGAACTAACCTAACCTAAAAATTCTTAAGCTATTTGATATTATTGTGCGTCACATTAATATTTACAATGCCCCACTACAGTCAACTAAATAGCTGCTTTATTGGAGTTTGAAAGATTGCCGATTGGGTATGGTCAGTGCCGCAATCTTCAGTGATTGAAGTGCATATGGTACCTGATGTATCTTCGCTTTGATAAAAACGGTGCCCAAAAGTGGAAAAACTAGTATATAGCGAATTTCGCCTTGGGATAAAAAGTACCACTTTAGTCCCTAGGTATATATTGTACTATTTTTTTTACCTTCATCAAAAACATGATTTTAGTAACTGTCTGCAGATAACTAAAGGTTTCTCTCTGTTTTTTACCCATAATCAAAGAGAAATAGCGGAAAATAGTAATATTGAAAAAATCTAGTTGCCTAAAAATTAAGCCATTTTCGCCAGTTTTCACCAAGTATTTACGAAAAAACCATTTAAAAACATCATAAAAATATCAAACTGTCAAAGATCAAAATGTCGCAACCATGAACGTCACCAAGTAAAAAGGCACATCGCTATGGAAACAATTGTTATTTCGTTTACCAGCCGCCTTGATTTATAGTATAAAGATGGTGTATGGCGAGAAGTGCTCTTCGTTCGAGATTTTTAGAAGTATATGTTCCTAAAATGTTTTACTAGGATTTGTTGATAAAATTGTTAAAAAAAATAGTGCTAACAACTCGCGGCTAAACTGTGCTTTTTTTTACTCGCGTACGCTTGTAAAAAAAGCACTATTTTAGCCACTAGTTTTGAAAACTACTATTTTGTTAACTATGTTGGGAAATTATTAAAAATACCCATTAATTGTATATCGAACTTAAAAATATATAATCTGGCATTAACGCTATTGTTAAATCTAGTGAACAAAGGTCTGCCAAATTATTTTTTACTTTTTAGTGCAATTTGTGCAAAAAAATATCTGTTTTCATTAGAAAGTTCTGAATTTACCCCCTTTACACCCCTCAACCACCCCTTACCACCAAATTTTTTTCATAATATTGTATTGTCATCTGCCCTACATTACTGTGCCAAATTTCATTATAATCGGTTCAAGTCAGATAGTTAACAGGGTACCCACAATCTGGAAAAACCTGAGAAGTCAGGGAATTTGAAAATGGTAAGGGAAAGTCAGGAAATTTTCTCCAATGGGAGAGAGATTTTTATGTTTGCTTCCTACTTATTCAGAAACAAAATGTTCAGAAAGCTTGGTCATTTGTCTCGCAAATATTTGTAATTTTTAGTTTACTATTTTATCAAAAACTTAAAAAGCTTTTTCAACTACTTTACTTTAAAAAAAACAAAAGATCAAAAGATCTTGGGTGGAAATAACGAAAATTCAAACTTGGATGAGCATCCCAAAAGGAACACACAAAGGACCAAAGCGAAAAGAGAAATGATTAAACGATGTTTCGCTCTGGGTAACCAGCGTGAGCTCATCAGTGGTTTCACTGGTCATCCTCCCCATAAATCATTAAACACCATCATACACTTTGATTTCCAACCTTGAGCTCATCAGTGGTTTCATTGGTCACCTTCCCCATACATCATTAAACACCATCATACACTTTGATTTCCATATATGATGGTGTTTAATGATCTATGGGGAAGGTGACCAGTGAAACCACTGATGAGCTCATGCTGTTTACCCGAAACATCGTTTAATTATTTCTCTTTTCGCTTTGCTCCTTTGTGTGTTCCTTGTGGGATGATATTAGTTAGGGAATGTTTTAATCTGATCAGGGAAAGTCAGGGAAAAGTCAGAGAATTTCTTCTGTAAAAATCTGTGGACACCCTGTTCAAGCTCCGTGAAGTTAAATAAAATCGTTTAAAAATAAATAAAAATACTAAAATATCTGACATTGGGGTGAGGGATAAACCAAGGCTCAAGGATCGCAAAATATGTAACAATAATAAGTTTGACAAGCAAAGAAAATAACTAAAAAATTAGGGTTGGCCCTGGGCTAATTTAATTGGGAGGGTTATTATTGGTAAGGCTTTTCTTAGGGCAGGGCCGATATAGTATCTTATAGTTATATGGGATAAACATTACCCAAAGAATTACCTAAAACATTAATAAGAGCTCTCTCTCCTACAAAATTAACTTCGCTTTCATCTCCATTTTTCTCACTTGGTGTTTCAAAAACGACTTCGTACTCAACCCAAGTGTGATTGAGGTTACCATTGGAGTCAAATTGGGCGAAAACTCTCTCAATCCAGCAGATTTTTGTAGACTCGTTTTGGGAATATGAAAAACTGTTTATGGACTGTGGATTATTAAGTCCTATTTTGTTCAGAAGGTCTGATAAAATGACTGGGGATCTTGAGTTTAGAGTGTCAGTTAAATCTTGAAAATCATTGTTTTCTTGATTGATTTCTTGGGCGTCATTTAATTCGTTTCCCGAGGGAGATTGTGATTTTAAGGCTTGTTTTAAATTGCCAAGATTTTTGTTTTGCTCAGACCTTGATGTATTGAACAAATGAGGATCATATTGGTCACTGTTTGTATTTTCATCTTCATCATCGGTTATTCGTTCTTTTATACTTTTTGGATAATTTCTTTTGTTAATACTATTTTTTATCATCCCTCTTTCTTTCTGAAGTGGGTCGAGGTTGGTCTTAGGTTCCTCTTTTTTATTGAATTTATTTAATTGTTTATAATTTGTTTTTTCTAAAACTCCTTTATCTGCAGAATTGAGTTCTATGCTAGAAGTGGATTGGTCTCGGTTGTTCAGCAATTCATTTTGGCGCTTAAGACTTTCTGGCTGACCATTTTTGCCCCACAATGTTGGATTGTTGGACCTTGTTGGCGTCGATGTTATTCTCTTGGTTAGTACCTAAAATTATTTTAAAAAAAGTCTACGTCTATGTTTTATTTAAAGTAGAAGCTTAGAACTAAGAATCTCTGGTAGTATTTTTTCTGTGTACGGTGCCAGGTGTAAGTTCCATGAATTCCAAAATATATAATATGTTGGATATATTTTGGACGGTGCTCGAATAAAAAGTAAAATACTTTTCCATAAGTACAGTGTTTTCCACCCGAAATTTATGCACATTGATTGACGTCAGCTGTCAACGAGAATTTTCAGTCGAACGTTTAGTTTCTTGTTTCTCCCTAGATCCCTTGCCATACTGATCACAATATGGCCAGGGCCGCATTCAGAAAAGTTTCGATTTTGCTTAGTTTAAATTTTATCATGTGTGTTGATCACAGGGTACTAGATATGGCCAGGACCGCAATAAATAAACGTAAATAGTGCGAACTCTACATCGTTGAAGGGGCTGGTTATGAAATCTTAAATGAATGAAGCTCAGACATTCTTTGAGGTAATAACGGAATCCCTTGCTAACCAATAATGTTAAACCTACGGGTGAATAACTTAAGTGGAAAAACAAAGTGGGCATTTTTAGAGTGGTGTGTCGAACGCTTATCCATGAATGAGGTCCGCACACCAGTTGATTTTTGGTCTGGGTGTACTACTACATCATATATGTGAAAATGGTGGAGGTTACTCTGCCCCTTCTAAAATTGACCATCTTTGGATTGGTGTGCCGAGCCCTTATCCACAATTTTGAGGTACATGATTGTCCATTTCGTATTCAGGACGAGAAAATGCACATAATAGAGATATAAAGCTATTTGTAACTCATCGCGGTATACGTATCTGCATCTAGCGAGAACCAAGCACATTAATTGGTCAGAAACTTGTACCACGTTCGAAAAGAGCAGATATATGCTAATCTAAGGTGTTCTTGAACGCGATAGGTGTTGAGATGCGTTAGGTATCACGTATCGTTACGGCACACGTATCGTATCTCAGCACCTATTGCGTTCAGAAACACCTTAAATTAGCATATATCTGCTCTTTTCGAACGTGCTACAAGTTTCTGACCAATCAATGTGCTTGGTTCTCGCTAGATGCGGATACGTATACCGCGATGAGTTACAAATAGCTTTATGTCTCTATTATCAAAAAATGGCGAGAGTTACGTATCAATCCTATTTTATACCTTGAACTTTTGCTCTATTCGGGACAGTTTGAAACAGACGAACACCACGATATTAGTAATATAGAACAGTATTATAGAGTTTTAATTTATAAACAAGTTTTAGACAAAATCATTTCGGACATAAAATCAAAGTTCAATAACGAGACTCTTAAGTATTTTTGACCTGAACATATTCATACCAAGTTTTATACAACGTGAAGCCAAAATCAGGGCAAAATTAACTAATGTTGTTTCCAAATACTATAAACTGTGAGATTGATACAAAACACAAATTCTTGAACTTTTATTGGGAGAAGTCAGTATTTGCAAACAATATTGATATATTGATTATATGATAACGTTTTCGGGCTTTTAGCGTTGCTGCATATTGCCCAAAAAAATTGGAAACGAACTTTTTTTTGAGATAGGCATCTTAAGACGTATTTACACAGACAAACTTTCCTTTGATGTGGAAATGCCGACAAACATTTATACGAGCCTCTTGTGCAAAATGCTCAAAGAAATGTTCGAGCAAAATCTCGTACAAAAAAACACACGTAAATTTTGGAGAGAATGTTAAGCAAAATTTGTTTGAAGAAATGTTGGTATAGAAATTTCTTACAAATTTAAATTTTATAGTTTTATGGGAATTCATTGAACTTAACTGAAAATAGAAAGACTAAGTTTTAAAACAAGGTATTTTTAATTAAGTGCTTTCCCACGGAAAAACGATTTGATGTCGAAATTCACATTTTACCTCATAAGCAACTTCGATTGACCTGATTTTTATAGGGGATATGCCAGTATACTTGTAACTTTTTTGGGGTTGTAAAAAAACGAGAATAAAAAAATAATAATGGCACTTATTTATTGCTGTTGCCTGTAAAATGAAATGATAAAAATTTACGTTTAAAAGAATATCTCTTTATTTTACTTCCTAGTTTAAAACACAATACAATAATAATTAAGTCAAATTAAAAAACCTATATACATTTTATTAAATCTCAAATATATGAACAAAAGCACGTTCTGTCTAAATAATACCCGTTTGTTACCCACTTTTACAATCCTACGATCCCGACCCTTTACTAAAAAAATATAATTTAGCAGTAATAGACTAGACTTCTGAATCGGAATGTTGCTCCTTTGCATATTGCTTGTTCAGTGTCAGTAATCGACCTTGATTATTACATTAAATTGACAGTAAATATCTATCTTCAGCATTTTCATGAACCTTTTGCTTTTTTAAGCAACCGTTGGGGCCTTAAACTAACTAGGTAAATCTGGTGTGAGGAATTAAAAAAAAACAATCAAAGCTAAGGGTAAAGTAAAGTCACAAAAATATGTTTAAAAAAAATCCCCTCCCCACCACTCCTCATAGTCGTGAGGCGCGGATTACCGCTTAAAAGTGCAACTTTTGAGTTTTTTGCCGATATTTGAAAAACTCAAAATTTTTTTGGAAAAGAAAACTTTTCCTGGGTTTTTTTTGACTTTAGAAAAAAAACTCTAGGAAATAAAAAAAATTCGCAAGAAAATTCCAAAAAAAACCCCGGGCAAACAAATCTGGGAAAAACCCTAAGAAAAAAATATTATAAGTAACCCTAATCCATGTGACAAAACTGATAGTAGAGCCTTTATATTTGAGATATGCAATATAAAAGGTAATGACGACAGACGAACATGCTCAAATAAAAGCTCGTGAAAAAGATCTAAAATTTTTTGCGTGAACATTTTTGTGAGCTTTTCTTTGAACATTTTGTTCGGGTAAATTTTTGAGCAAATTATTGCTATCTATTTTGGAAACATATTTTTAAAGATGAGAATAAATAAAATTTCACATCAGTGATCTCAATTCTTTAAAAAATGGAACACCAACTTTTATTTAAAATTTTTGTGAAAAAAAGCTGACGGCAAGCGAAACATTATTATTGGCTCTACTATCAGTTTTGTCACATGGATTAGGGTTACTTATAATATTTTTTTCTTAGGGTTTTTCCCGGATTTTTTTGCCCGGGGTTTTTTTTGGGATTTTCTTACGAGTTTTTTTTATTTCCAAGGGTTTTTTCCTAAAGTCAAAAAAAAAACCAGGAAAATTTTTCTTTTCCAAACAAATTTTCAGTTTTTCAAATATCGGCAAAAAATCCAAAAATTGCACTTTTAAGCGGTAATCCGCACCTCACTTCCATAAAGAGTGGTGGGGAGTGCAATTTTTTTAAACATATTTTTGTAGCTTTACTTTACTTTTAGCTTTTATTGTTGTTTTTTAATTCCTCACACCAGATTTACCTAGTTCGTTTAAGATCCCAAGGGTTGCTTAAAAAAGCAAAAGGTTCATGAAAATGCTGAAGATATAGATATTTATTGTCAATTTAATGTAATAATCAAGGTCGATTACTGACACTGAACCAACAATATGCAAAGGGCAACATTGCGATTCAAAAGGGTATCCGGCCTACTACCTGCGAAATCCAAAACGCGGGATGATAGATCGGCGACACAGTCTACTAAATTACTGCTAAATTATATTTTTTAGACAAGGGTCGGGTTCGTAGGGTTGTAAAAGTGAGTAATGAACGGGTATTATTTAAACCGAACGTGCTTTTGTTCATATATTTGAGATTTAATAAAATGTATATAGGTTTTTTAATTTGACTTAATTATTATTGTAAAAGACTAAACTAGGAAGTAAAATAAAGGGATATTCTTTGAAACGTAAATTTTTATCATTATATTTTACAGGCAACAACAATAACTAAGTGCCAATTATTATTTTTTTTATTCTGGTTTCTTTACAACCCCAAAAAAGTTACAAGTATACTGGCATATCCCCTATAAAAATCAGATCAATCGAAGTTGCTTATGAGGAAAAATGTGAATTTCGGCATCAAATCGTTTTTCCGTCGGAAAGCACTTGATTAAAAATACCTTATTTCTAAACTTTATTTTTCTATTTTCAGTTAAGTTCAATGAATTCCGATAACAATATATATTTTAAATTTGTAAAGAAATTTTTATACCCCCAATTCTTCAAACAAATTTTGCTCAACATTCTCCCAAAATTTACGTGTGTTTTTTTGTACGATATTTTGCTCGAACATTTCTTTGAGCATTTTGCTCAAGAGGCTCGTGTAAATGTTTGTCGGCATTTCCACATCAAAGGAAAGTTTGTCTGTTTAAATGCGCCTTTTAACTATTAGATTTTGTTTATGGTTTGCTTGTTATCTATGTTTTTGAAACTTAAAAAATTATACGTAGTTGCTCAAGCGCGGATTTCAGGGGGTTAGGGAGGTAATTAACCCCCCCTTACCCTGGATTTAAATTTTTTACAAAAATTTTTATAAAATCAAAAATAGGGCATAACTATAACACCTTTGATGTTTACGGTATTAGTTTAATTTTGTGTTAACAATGGTATTTGTAGTGTCACAACCCTTAATATATTTACAATTTTAGTTTAATGTTAAATAAAAAAATGCATTTTTCAGTGCAATTTTCTTAAAAATTTTCGCCTGCAGCGCTATGATACGTTGATATTTACGATTTGAGTTTAATTTGACTCAAAAATTGCATTTTTAACTTAATTTTCTCAAATTTTGGTCGCATTTAAACATTTTTTAAAATAAAAAATGTATGAAATAAACAACTTAAAATCTGAGTACCCCCGCCCCTAGATTTCAGGCCAAATCCGCGCTTGTAGTTAGTAAGCTATGCTTTTATTCTATTTTTTCTTCGTATCGAAACCGCCCTGTCCCCCTTTTTAAATAACTGGGACCGCCACTGGCTGTGGCAAGTGATTCCGATGTGTTTATCATAACCTCCCTTTTCTCTGTTGTGTTTTCGAGTTTTTAAAGATTATTAATAATTAAAATTCACGGTAAAAAACACAAGAATAAGTTTTTTTAAAGTTAAAATATTTATTAATCTTGATAATAATAAATACCGTAAAAAGTCTATAAACAAATCAAAGGCGCCGTGCAACAACTAAAAATGCTGCATTAAAAATAACGTTACGTTAGCTACGTCACAACGCTTTATTAAGCGATAAAGTCACTTAACGGGGATTTTTCATAAGAGGTGCAAAAGGTCTCTATTTATTTACTATACTTACCAAAAATAAGACACTTAACAGCAAAAATCGAAACATGGTATGTTTCGTAACAAGTCACCTACTAAACTGGACTAAGACACCTCTTGAACGATAAACGATTTTTTTTAATGAATCCTTTTTTTTAATCTTCGGATGTTGTTATATTCCGATTATTATTTACTGTTTGCACTAATTTGTTAACATTGATCACGTTTCTTCCAGAATTGTTTATATTTTGTAAGTCTTTATAAACAATACTGATGTTAATTTTTAGATTTCCTGAAACTAGGTGGATTTTCAGAGCTATTGGCCAATTTCTTTTTCCGTGAATGTACAATTAATGACTTTTTCGTTAATGACATTGAAAAGTTTACTGAGCTGTGCATATTTGAACACTGCTGAAAAAATATCCGGCCCGGGTTTTTTTTATTCATAATATATCGACAATAATTTGCATTTTCTACTCATTTTTCTCCAAAAAAAAACCATATAACTTTAGTATTGAAAATACTACTGGGATCCCGAGGAAGGCTTTGTTTCATCAAAATCGGTTGACGCAAACAAAAGTTATGACCTTTTAGAGCAAAAAAAACGGGGAAAAACCGGGAAAAGCCGACGGCGAAGCGATGGGTATTTAGCTACTAATAATAATAATAATAAAATGAATCTCGTGTCCGCAAATAAAAATTAAAGTAACACTCGTGGCATATCGGACAAAGCGTTTTTGTTTCTCACTTCATTACGACCAGGCCTCCAATGTCTAATGAAGAATCCAGAGACCTACAGACCTGTTTCATCCTTATTAGGAATCATCAGGGAGTCACACGATTGTACCTGGCAGTTAAAGCTACACAGGCACCTTGCAGGTGCAGGTCTTTAGGTGTCTGGATTCTCCATTAGACATTGGAGGCCTGGTCGTAATAAAGTGAAAAACAAAAACGTTTTGTCCGATATGCCACGAGTGTTACTTTAATTTTTGTTTGCGGACACGAGATTCATTTTGTTGCTTTTTAAATATTTTGGCTTTTAGTTCTGTGCAACAAGCCTCCTCCGGAGCGCTTGCTTGCTGATGCCTTAAAATTAGGGCCACGTAGTATGAAGCTCCAATTGGGGGCGGTGCTGCTGCGAACATTACCTCATCATCTAGTCATGTTACAGTGACCTTATACTTTTACAGGTTTTTTCTTTATAACCTACTAAAAGGTACAGGATTCTGTATTTACGGTCTTCTGAACTTCTCAATTTTGATGTTTTTGTTTCTCGGTTTGTTCGACAGGTGGCGCACACAGTTACTACGTTTCCACGGATTACAAACTTTTTGTTTTAAGTTCGAGAGGTGTGCATGGTGCCTGTGTAGCTTCAACTGCCAGGTACAATCCTATGACTCCCTGATGATGCCTAATAAGGATGAAACAGGTCTGTAGGTGCCTAGATTCTCCATTAGACATTGGAGGCCTGGTCGTAATGAAGTGAGAAACAAAAATGCTTTGTCCGATATGCCACGAGTGTTACTTTAATAATAATAATTTACGATTTTACTGCCACCAAGGAAAAAATTGGTGCTAGAAAGCACGGATAGTTCACCATACTATCAATTATTTTATGTTGAAAGGAAATGAAAATATCTCGAAAACTTTAGCTTTGAAATATTTCATCCTCATTTATAACAACATTTGACTTTTTTATTTTAATATTTACGAAAACCAAAATCTGAAAACGGCTATCAATAGCTGCTTTACTTCTAAAGTTATGATTTTTTGACTCTTGCTAGTCGTTGACGCTCCTGTTTAAAATAGAAAACGATTATTTCGTCTAGCGCCAATAGCCGATTTTTAAATCTGCATGCTTTTAAGTTAATCTGTTGTCGGTATCAGCTAGCGAGAGTGTTTCCAATTCAATTATAAATGCACCTGTAAATGCAACCTTAAACATTTCACTCAGTTACTTTAATACGTAGTTGGGTAGCGTTTTTTTGGAAAGTAATTCTGCAATAAATGGTTTTCTTTTATTTTACTTGGTCTTTTAGCGACGCAGAACGCGAAAAGTGAAAATAAGTAACCTAACCCCAAATTTCTGACCCGGTGCTACAAAATCTCTGGTGTCCCACTGTGGATAAACATAAATAAAGTGTCCGCATTGCCATAGAAAACAAATTCAATGACGTAAAATATTGCAAAAAAATCAGGTCGACATAGTTAAATTGATTTCCCGTACAGTGTTGCTAAAAACAATTCACCAGATTGTAACTACGACCTTAAGTCAAATGCTTTTTCTGCCTATTATGCTACTTTATGTGATTAACAACATAAAACATCAAATGTCAGAACACCTAATTTTACCATTTTATTTAGAAACCTACCCGCGTTTAACCCGTAATTATGTTTAATAGCATTTTGCCCATTTCATTATAACGTTAATTTTTTAGCGACTGCTTTTCATCAACTGTTTTTTTTACCAACCCGTTTAAACTTATCTTTTGTTTTATCTGCCGTTTGAATCTAGAAACTTTCAGCTGTGTTTGACATGCAATTGTTTCAGTGACTTTGCAGAAATTACACAGGGTGTAAACGATGGTTGTGCCAATCTTTTAATTAGTGTAGGGGCATATGTCGATAATTTCTTTCCAGTGGGATTTTAAATGAAGGAGTTTTTTGACTATGTGGGATTGATAGCTCTTTAGTCACATAATCGAGTGTTACCGGATGTTTTGTTCGCATCACGTAGAAGGGGTTGATATGACGTCATCTTTCAAGATGGCTGCTGAAAATCATAAAAGATAGAACTTTCGTACGGGGATTCCAAAAAAATTAACTTTCAAGGTCGTACGACCTTAAATGACCTTGAAAATTGCAAAAAACCGATATTTTTGCCATTTTCTCTTCAAAAAATCATAATAATTCGAGGTTTTGTCAGTCCAACTTCAAATGTACCTCAACCTAATTGGCGTACATGCCAAATTCGAACCTTAGAGTTCGATGCAGTTTGAAGCTTCATGACCTTGAAAAACACCCCAATAAAATTAACACATTGGCAAAATAACATACTAAAGGGCGCTATTTATCAACTATTAAAGCGAAGAAGGCCAAATTTGGTAAGATAGAAAAGAAGTACAACTATATTGTTAAAAAAAATTTGGTTCAGCTATAACGAGTTTCAATATGGCGGCTGATATATCAAAATGGCGACTTATAACCATGTTTTATCTAATTTCGTAAAAAAGCAAAAATCACAAGGTGGCCATCAATTCTTGTTGAATTATCGCCGCTTACTATAAAAAAAAAGTTTATTTGATGCATGACCTTGATTGATTGATACCATGTACGAGTTAAAAACCAGCTTTTTGTGATGTTTTTTCCAATTTGCTACTACGCTAAAACTTTAAGCGTCGGAGATGAAATTAACATCTTAACCATAAACAAACACTTCATTTTAAACCTCCCTATCATTTTTTTTTGATATGGCGTCCCAGATGTTGATGCTATACCCCGGTAAATATGCCTGTCGTTTTTATTAAGTTTCGGAACTTCTACAGGAATGCGCTGGCACATGAATGTGTGACTAAATAGCTGTTGAATCATCCTCCTTGATTTTTATTATGAATGTTGATAAACAAATGTAGTTATGCCCTACTGCCGCCATTTTGGAAAATGAGAAAACTTCTGCTAACTCTCTTGTAGGTTATTTAAATGACTTTGTGGACTAGAAAAATGAGTAAAACATAAAATTCACAGTTCCGAAACTTAATAAAAACAACATGCATATAGGTCATTTTTACCGGGGTATATCATAAACATTTGGGAAGCCATATCAAAATAAAATAGTAGGGAGATTTAAAATGAAGTTTTTATTTATGGCTAAGATATTAATTTCATCTCCGGCACTTAAAAATTTTTCCGTAGTGGTAAATTAGAAAAAAAATTACAAAAAGTTGGTTTTTTATTTGTACATGTTATTTTCAAGGTCAATCAAGGTCATGCATCAACCAAACTTTTTTCATAGTAAACAGCGACAATTGAACAATAATTGACGGCAACCTTGTTATTTTTGCTTTTCTACGAAATTAGATAAAATAAAATATGCTTATAGGTTGCCATTTTGATATATTGAAACGCATAAACCAATTTTTTTACAGTATTGTTGGACTTAACCTTTTTATCTTTCTTACCAAATTTGGTCCTCTTCGCTTTAATACTTGATGAATAACGCCCTTTAGTATGTTATTTTTGCAATATCTTAATTTTACTGCGGTATTTTTCAAGGTCATGCCTAATAGTTTGAGGTAGATTTGAAGTTGGACTGACAAAACCTCGAATTATTAAGAGTTTTTGAAGAGAAAATGGCAAAAATCTTGTTTTTGCAATTTTCAAGGTCATTTAAGGTCCGATGACCTTAAAACTGAATTTTTTGGAATCCTCGTTCTCAAATTATATGGAAACGAGTATAATCATGCCCCGGTTGCTAAAGTTGTATTTTTTATGATTTTCGGCCGACATCTTGAAAGATGACGTCATATCAACCCCTTCTACACGGTGCGACTAAATCCTATACTCCTTCATTCACAATCCCACGGGCCCCCTTCACTAAATGGGCGATAAGAAATTAAGAAATAAAACAAAATAGGGACTTATCGGTACGTAAACGGGAATTATTGAAATGCGGGCCTAACTGGATAGTGCCTACTTAGCACCGACCTTAACACAGGCCGTGCCATGTACAGGGTGACTGTTTATAAAGTTCCACCTGGGAAAACATTTTTATTATTCGTCACAAAAAGATAAACAAAAAAGTTAATTACTCATGAAATTATGTAGATTTGTATTACAGTTTCACTCTTTTTTTAAAATCACCCGTTACACGCAGGATAGCCTTTTTTTTAATCGAACACCCTGTATATTTTTCAAAATTTCAATAGATTTTTTTTTTTTCTTATTCCAAAAATATGCCATATGTTACCATTTTCTTGAATAATCATTGAGCAAATTCACAAAAACGTTGCCATAAGAGTAATGTGTTGAAAAAAGAACCACCTAAACTATTTTTTCTTGGCACATTGCCCTTATGGCAAATTATTTTTGATTTTACTCGAGAACCGTCAAAGATAAACCCTACATATGATATATTTTTGGAATCAGAAAGAAAAGATCTATCAAAATTTTATAAAATATACAGGGTATTCAATTAGAAAAACAAAACCTCAAAGCCACTCTGCGTGTAGAGTTTAATTAAGAGAAAAACTGAAAATGTTACAAAAATCTAACTAATTTCATAAGTCATTCATTTTTTGATGTATCTTATTTTCACAAATAACAAAAAAGTTTTGCCAAGTGGAACTTTGTAATTGTTCCGCAAAAAAAAATTAGAGCTTGCGATTTTAAAAGTTAGCGCATGCGCTGCTAGGTTCCGTGAGAAGCCAGCAGCGCATGAGATTACAGCCTAATTAATAAAATTCAGAGAACAAAAGATATCTACATAATTAGAGCGATTTTAGTGCTCCATAAAGCAAACATTATGCTACAAATATTAAGGCGCATTTACACAGACCGAATAGGTTCGTCCAAAAATTCGGGCCAAATTTGGCGAACCTTTTTCGACGAACACTCGAACATTTGCAACGAACATTCAGGCAAATTTTCGCAAGATTTTTTGGAAATATATTTTTGAAAGTGGGAATAGATAATATTTTTGGTCTCACATCCACCGACTTCAATTTAATTAAAAAACTAAAATTAAATTGAAAAAAAAATATTTTATTTTAGTTTTCTATGAAATAGTAAAAGCCGACTAAATAAGTGTATCTAATTGTTGCTATGCTGTATCACTTTTTTGGTTTTCCTGAATTAATTGTAAATTCATCAAACCCCACCACCAAACCCCACTACCAAACCCCACCACCAAAACCCCACAACATGAAATAAAGTAATCTTCATTATTTTTTATCAAGTGCGTCAAATCGTTTTTCCGTCGGAAAGGTTTTAAAATTTAATTTTTATATTACAATTCACTTCAGTAATTTACGGTAAATAGTTTTTCTGATTTTTATTTTATTCCAAATATTTCTTTCAGCAAATTTTGTCCGAACACCACGAACCTTTTTATCCGAACCCCGAACCTTTTGGCCCGAATCTTTTGCGCGAATCTTTAAATAAATAATTCTCGCGAATGTTTGTCTGCATTTCGAAGATGAAAGGAATATTCGCTTGTGTAAATGCTACTTTATATTCTGATATGGGGAAATTTTCCCGAGAAGTAGTTTATTTTGGTAAAAGTGATGTAACTTTGTAGCACTAAATGGGTTCTAATCATTCATGTGAGTTTTGGTATTAAACCTCTTTTGCTACGTCATCATTTAAGCTGCAAGCTACCATAGAAGCTGGCAGCACAGGCTCTATATTTAAAAAAAGCGAGCTCTAAATTTTTTAAGGCGTTAGGAAATTAGTGCCTTGACATATTTAAATAGTTCGTATAGTATAAATTGGATATCAAGAATTTTGGGATAACTAAATGAGATAGACTTAAAACCTAATGCCTATAGGAGAATTTTCCCGAGGAGTAGTTTTTTGTGAAAATGATATAACCCTGTAGCACTAAATCGGTCGTAGTGATTCATGAGACTTTTGGAGTTAAATTACGTTTCGTTTGCTTACAATCACTTGCACTGCTAGCTTCCGCAGAAGCTAGCAGCGTACGCGCTCTTTGCTTAAAAAAACGAGCTCTAGATTTTTTTTTATAGAATATGAATTTTAGTAATTATTTATTACTTAGTATTAAATTTTAGTAAAAACCAAAGATCAAAAGATCTTGGGTGGAAAAAACGAAAATTCAAACTTGGATGAGCATCCCACAAGGAACACACAAAGGACCAAAGGGAAAAGAGAATGATCAAACGATGTTTCGCCCAGGGCTTAATAGAACCATCATACCCTGAGAAGTGATCTACCGCACAAAAGTCATGCGAACAACGCACGGTGGTCAATTTTCAGAAAAACGCGGACATAACTTGAGAAATTAAAAAGTTCAAAATGTGTCTAAATTTGCTCTTATATGGTTGTCAAGATACTAGGTGAATAATTGGCCAAAGAATAAACTATGCTTTTTACGAGTTTGATATTACATCAAATTTCAAATAGAAGACCCAGAGTATGACAGTACTCAACTGTTGATATCTCGAAAACAGGTGAAGATCGACATTGTGCGAGTCCTACTCTTAAAGACGGTCAAGTTTGCCGTAACATGCGCATTAGCGAGTAAAATATCGATCGGTCGTTCGTCCAATAGCGTGCTCTGAAATAATACAAGTGACGTTGTTCACACGAGCTTTCCTACAACTTCCAACTACTGGGTCTAGTCGAGAGAATGGCTTCGCTCAAAAATTGTTGTTCGAGGCAGCTCTGCGTTTGGTGATTATTCGATCGTCTCGTCACTGCTTTTAAGCGCGTTTATTGGTTGAATTTACTTTTCTTCTCTCAGGCAAACGATCACTTCTTATGACTTCCAAAATCGTTACCATGGCGTGTTAATATTTCCAATAGGGTTATGCTCTTAAGGCAATTAAAACAAAAAAGAAGTTAAAAAACCTCCAAATCAGTTACATCAACCGAAAAAAAAATCTAAAACCCAAAGATCAAAAGATCTTGGGTGGAAAAAACGAAAATTCAAACTTGGATGAGCATCCCACAAGGGATACACAAAGGACCAAAGCAAAAAAGCGTGGGCTCATCAGTGGTTTCCTATTTGTGAGTGATTCAAATTTGGAAATAAAAGTGTTTGATAATGTTTGGGAGGGTGACCAGTGAAACCACTGATGAGTCCACGCTGGTTGCCCAGGGTGAAACATCGTTTGATCATTCTCTTTTCGCTCTGGTCCTTTTGATCTTTGGCTTTTAGATTCTTTCCGGTTCATGTAACTGATTTGGCGGTTTTTTAACCTATTTTTTATAAATTTAGTACTTTGCCCGGTTTTAATAGTTATGCTAGTGTTATTGATTCACTGTAAAATAAAAACGATTTATATTTTATATAAGAAAATGAAATTTCCCTATATCAGAATATAATATATGTGTAATTTTTATATACTTTAAAAAAATTATACAGAGTGATTCAAAATTCCCTAGAAAGACTTTAACTGTAGGTATAATTTGTTGTTCTGAACAAGAATTAGTAAAATATATTTTTGTAAACTTTCGTTTCAAATATGTTTGCATTTAAAAATTGTTAATATTTTTCAGAGGAGCAGCCTTTACTACTTGGTAGAAACATCAATTTTTGAAAACAAAACTTTGACAACTTTAAAATGCTTGACAAAAACCCTAATACTTGTCATTGTCAGCCACACGTAGACTTGCTTGGTAAACTATTTTATAGGCAATTCTCAAAAAAATACAAAAATTTAACTCCTAAATTCAGAGAAAAGAAATATGAAATTTAAACAAAATGATCACGTAACTTTTCTTAGATTAATGATATCTAACCATTATTCAAATCTTTCTAGGGAATTTTGAATCACCCTGTATACACATATGAAACTATGGAGCACTAAATTAGCTCTAATTATGTACGTATCTTTTTTTTTCTGAATTCTCTTTATTAGGCTGTAATCGCATGGGCTCCTGACTTCTCACGGAACCTAGCAGCGCATGCGCTAGCTTCTAAAAAACGCAAGCTCTAAATTTTTTTGCGGAACAAAATTAGCACAAAATTAGCTCCAATTAGTTATATAGGTTCTACTTAGAGATGTGTGATTCGTGAACGATTCGTTCACTATGATCGAATCACTTGCGAGTATTGAATGATCGAATCATGTTTGCTCGATATGATTCAATCAGTCAAATGAGTCAAATAACGACTGACTGACCCACTATGGCGATACACTGAATCAGTTGGAAATAGGTCGATCGTTTCGTTCATTCGTACCTTCGATTCGAATTCCTGCGCTCGGGGTAAACTGTATGAAAGTATATACTTTTTGGTCAGCAGAGTATTTCATATTTAGCTGCATCGACCTTTTTTTTGGTCACCATTTTCTTTAATTTCATTTCAAACGATTGATTCACCTCCAGATGCACTGTAAAAATATTCGGATTAGTTTAGCAAACCAATGCTTCCTCTTTGTTCATTTATGTGGGATCAAGAGAGAAAAAGGATGGATTAGATAGCCAATGGCGATAAGGTGATCGATTCAAAAGATTCTATAAATCAAGGCAGCTGGTAAATTAAGGTGACCAACTTCCAAACAACAAAATACCGGACCCGGTAATTTTTTTTTATACCCTCATCACAGACATGATTTTAGTAACTGTCAGCAGATAACTAAAGCATAGCTTTTTTGGTTACCGATACCAAAAAACTTTTTTTTTAATCACTGGTGCAATAAAGAGATTTCTGTTCGTTTTTTACCCAATATTAAAGAGAAATAGCGGAATATAGTAATATTGAAAAAATCTAATTATTCTTGCCTAAAAATTAGGCCACTTCCGCCAGTTTTCACCAAGTATTTACGAAAAAATCATTTAAAAACATCGTCAAAATATCAAACTGTCAATGATTAAAATGTCGCAACAATGAACTTCACCGAGTAAAAAGGCACATCGCTATGGAAACGATTGTTATTTCATTTACCAGCCGCCTTGATTTATTGTGTAAAGATGGTGTGTTGTGAGAAGTGCTCTTCGTTCGAGATTTTTGAAAGTATTTTCCTGTTTTTCTTGGATTTTTTTATAAAGGTATTAAAAAAATAGTGTTAACAACTCGCGGCTAAACTGTACTTTTTTTTACTCGCGTTTTTAAATAACTCGCTGTGCTCGTTATTTAAACCAACGCTTGTAAAAAAAGCACTATTTTAGCCACTAGTTGTTAAAACTACTATTTGTTTATAGTTTTAACAGATTAAAAATTAAAAAAAAAAATAATTGTTTTTTTTTATTTAATAAAATTTATTTCTTAAAAATGATGCGTCATTACTACACAGTAAAAATAATTACATTACATTACTTTATAATCCTTTAAATCTAAACTACCTAACTAATGTAAGATATTTATAAAATTCGAGGCAGGTGTATTTGGTCAGGATCATGGCTTTAAGTGTTTCAGTTGACAATTGGTTTTTTTTGTCTGTCCATACGTTGTTGATCAAAGAGAAAAACCCTTTCGAACTCTGCTTTAGTCCCAGGTAAGGCCAAAGAGTATTTTACTAAAACTAAAACATTCCTAAATTTAGGATTATTTTTTGACATACACCTAGAACTAACACTGATGCGTGTAGCTGTGCATGTTGATAATGCCAATAAAACTAAGCAACTAAGAACGAGATAAAAAACCTCAGAAATGACACAATTACTTATTCTAAAATAAGAAAAATTATATCTTCTAAGTACTAACGCGCGTCTCTCCTTACGCAGACCTAAGCAACGCGATTGGCGGAACTGCATAAACTAAACCAATCGCAATCCGCAAATGCATGAATGATGTCTCATTGCCCCTCACCCTTGCACGGTAAAGTGTGAAAATAGCTACAGATGAGCAGCGTTGCCATGTGCAGTATTGCAACTGCAAAATACCGGACGTATTCTTTAAACTGGACATTTCATCAAAATACCGGACTGTCCGGTCAAATGCCGTACGGTTGGTCACCTTAGGTAAATGAAATAACAATATGGTTTCCATAGCCATGTGCCTTTTTACTCGGTGACGTTTATTGTTGACAGTTTGATATTTTGCCGATTTTTTTTTAAATGATTTTTTCGTAAATATTTGGTGAAAACTGGCGGAAATGGCTTAATTTTTAGGCAAGAATAATTAGATTTTTTCTATATAACTATTTCCCGCTATTTCTCTTTAATTTTGTGTAAGAAACGGACAGAAATCTTTTTTTGCACCCGTGATCAAAAAAAAGTGTTTTTGCATCGGTAACCAAAAAAGCCATGCTTTAGTTATCTGCAGCCAGTTACTAAAATCATGTTTGTGATGAAGGTATAAAGAAAAGTGTCTTTGACGCCTGATTGAGAAGCATGGAAGATGTGTTGGAAGCTGTGGGAGTGGAAGATGAGGACCTACAATTTGTGATTTTAAATAATATTATGAGAAACAAAGATCCACGCATTTGGGGTTCTGAAGGAATTTTGTTGAGCTACTTCTTGTAGCAAACAAATATTGTCATCGGTAAAACGAACTGTTGCCTTGTTTTTTAATAACTATTTTGTGCCCAATTTTTGCTTTTTTGGCCGTCACAAAACAAAAAATTCCCGAAAGTAGGGTTAAGATAAAAAAAAGGCGAATAGTTGTAAAAACGTCAAATACGGCCAGGCACAGCCCAGATACGGCCCAGTATAATCCCTCTACAAATGAGAGCAGGCCCTAACCTTATTAGTATCGGCAATAAATGTGGTCGTTTTTTTTTATATATATATATATATATATAGTGGGACTTTCCATCCATTACGGGATCAATGCCCAATGTTAGTCAAGTTTTAAGCAAAGTTAAAGACAAACACAAAATATCCATGCACCTAGCCGAGATTCGAACCCGGAACCTTCCGTGCGGCAGGCAGATACGCTACGGCGGCCGGCGCCTATGTATCTGTCAATAGCGTCAAAATAGTGCCTGGCCTTAACTGCGATTCAATAATTTCCTAATGTCGGCATAGTCGACACTTTTTGACAGTTCTACACGCAATAATAGATATTTTTAGGCACTTCAACCCAGTACTATAAAATTACTGGAATAAATCCTCGCATTTGTCGTGTAAATCCTCCTTCCCCTCCTTGTAACACTTTATAACACTTCCAGCTACCCCCACCTTGCTGCATTACGTAGTTTATGGATGGCCCCTAAGTTAAAGTTAATGGCGTCCTTTATTAAAGGTCGGCACAAACCTTGGCAAAAGCATTATAAAAAAGACATTATTTTGACAGCACCGGGCCCAAAACGCTATGACCGGATATCCCGAACGTAGGTTTAGGATAGCTCCGGCAACCAAAGTGTTCTAACTTCAGTTTTCTCATAAAATGTCATGATAAGAATAACTTTCTGATAGTAATAGTAAATTGAAGAGAAACTTTCCTAAAAAATTTTATTTATTTATTATGCAAGTCATTTAATGCTAGATGAGTAAAGTGCCTAAAAATAGGTGCCATATAATAAATTTGTATCTTGTAAGGGACTTTCTTCAATATTTTGGTTCCGAAAGATGCTTGGTTTTGTTTAAAAAAATACAAAAAGAAGTTAAATATGTTTTCATTTTTTTTTTTTACATAGTTGCAAAGACAAAATATGAAATTGAGTTGCATTATTTTCCTATGATAAAGCTGACCGCCTTCTTTTCTTTTTTTGTTGGTTTTGTACTTTGAGTTGTAGTGTTCAAACTGCCCATACTCTCAGTCGACTCATAATCTTCATTATTGATTGATGGACTTGGTTCATGTTTAACCGGATTTGATATATATTCGACATAATTCTGTTCAACCCCTGCATATGGCATGGGATAATTGACACGTTTATTCCTCGGATTTTTAACTTTCTTTTCCGGTTTTTTTGTTTCTTTGTTTTCATTTTCCTTATTTGCATCTTTTCTGGTCTTCATCCCATCTGCAGTAGTCGAATCAGTATCCGCTTCAGAGAATTCCTTTTCATTTTTATTGTCGATTTGAGAGCTCAGAACTTTAATTTCGTTTTTCTGGGATATTTTAAACAGTGGCGTTTCCATTTCAAACGTTTTTCCGTTTACGTCTTTAGTAATTTTGGTTTTAACTACAAAGTCTCCGTCAATTTGAATAGTGTCGTTTGCTGTATTTTGGAAATTGCACATTTCTGGAAGAACTTGGTTGTTCTTTAGCAAAGCTGTTAAAATTGGTGGACAAGGGGTCAAAAGAGAGTAGTTGTTCTCATACTTTGGTGGTTCAACTATAATTTTGATTTCGTATGAGGCTTTATTAGAAGCTTTTACGTTTGTATTATAAGAACATTCCTCTTCGCTATTTTCGTCACATTTTTCTTCCATGCTGTTTTTTTTATCTGTTTGTTTGGTAATTTTTTCCAATAATCTACTTAAGTGGTCTTGTTGCTTCGTTATGGTTTTTAAAATTTGTCTTTCTTTTTGACGGTCTTTGTTTATTTGTTCAAGGATTTCGTTTAAATTTGGTGCCGGTCTATCGCTAGAAGGGTTGGCAAGTTTGTGATTGCCGTTTTTACTGTTATTTTCCTTTACGCGAGTGTTTTTACGCTCTTTTTTTAAGTCCAATTTTTGGTTGGTTATTCGAATAGTAACGTTAGAGCCGAATGATGCGTACAAATGGGACCTGGTTCTACAATGACGGTTCTCATGCATTCTGGTTGTAATTCCGTTCGCTTTCTTAATCAGCTTGAAACGGAGGTCTTCGGATGTGTTTTTGTTCTTGTCTGAAAAAAACGCTTTTTTATAATCTGCACAGAAAAAGTGTAGGTTCTCATCAATATAAAATATATATTTTTTTTATTCTTGAGCCAAACATTGCTTTCCTTTCTTGGATTTATGCAATAGTTTTGTTAGTCTAATACGTCTGTGGTTTTCATTTAAGAAAATTTATTCATCTTTTTTTTAAGAAAATATATTTTTTTTAAATAACTTATTTTCATTGTAATAAAATAAAAAAAAAATATAGAGAAAAGATTTGTGGCGTAGAATAAAACGCTATACAGACCGCATCAGCCTACTGCGAACATAGGCCGGAAGAAGTCCAATTTACCAGTGTACGTACATGCAGGGACACCGCACACCTATCAGTGAAGCAACCAATACTCAGGCTTGCGATCACCACTTGCGTGACTTGCGTTTAGTATTTAGTACGCCTCTAACCACGGTGCTGTGGGGAGTGTAGTCAATGAAACCGGAATTTGGTCAATAGATACGCAAATTTTTATAACGTAATTTTCTTATTTTTTGTCACTGATAAATACGAGCGTTTTATTATCACTTACAACGTGTTACAATGAAATAATAAGGAGAAACAAAATAAAAGCCAGTTCTCAAAATAAAATAATACATTTTAAAAACCAAAAAGATTCTCCCAGTCAAAAAAAAATTAGAGCAAATGTTCGAAAAGTCCTCCCTGCTCGGCTAGACAATATCCGAGCCTATTATAAAAACCCCTTCTAACGTTTCCAAGCATGTTAGGGGTGATAGTTTGATAAGCTTCTTCAATTTTAATCCGAAGTTCTTCCAAATTATTAGCCCTTTCATGCCCGTAAACTTTATTTTTGATATAACTCCACAAATAGAAGTCATTAGGAGCAAGATCGGGTGATCGAGCTGGCCATAAAATAGTTCTCCGTGTACTTATAACCCGATTAGGAAATACATTATCAAGATATTCCCTAACAAGGCCAACATTGTGAGCGGGACAACCATCTAACAACTGCCTGCATAGCAGTTGGAATAATATGCTGATGCAGTAGATTCAAGTATCTAGGACCATTCAAATTGCCGTTAATAAAAAATGACCCAATTACGTGTTCCCCTACAATACCCCCCCCCAAACATTTAGTTTTTGGGGATACTGTGTTCTTACGTCAAAATACAAATGCAAATTTTCCCTCGACCAATATCGAACGTGTGTTGGGTTATGACGATTCAATAATGGAAAAGTGCTTTCATCTGTGAAAAGAATAGATCTCAGAAAGTTTTCATTACGATTAGCCCTTTCGATAGTTGTCCTCCGGAAAAATTTGATGCGTTTTTGACGCTTTGTAAGAATGATAACCATCCTTTTTGAGAACACCTAAGACAGTGGCTGAAGACACATCAACTGCTTCGGCAATTTGGCGGCTAGTTAACTTTCGATTTTCCTCCACTGCTGCGCAAATCATCACATCTCGTACTTCCTGCTCGTCATTCAAAACAGTGGGTTTTTTATGGTTTCTTGGCGCTACACAACCAAACTTTTCAAAATTCTGCACAAACCGTTGATAAACTAGGTTCTGGGCGATTTACAAAATTCTCCAAAAAAAGTTCTTGAATAAGTCTCAATGATCTGTCTTGATAGTACCATTTGACCATCTGCACTTTTTCGGCAACTTTGTAGACATCCATTTTTAGTTTGTAAAATGTATTATTTCACTTAAGAACTTACCAATCTGTTTCTCGAGCAACGCAGAAATAAAACAAAATAACAAAAACAAAATAAATTTCCAAAAGATAACACTGCAGCGTGCTTCGAATCCACCTCGGTCGTACGGCACGGAGAGTAAATTGGACTTGATTCCTCCTATGTTCGCAGTAACCTGAAGCTCATTGTATGTCGTGTATCGTTGGTTGATAGATAAATAGAAATTTCGTTCGTACAACTAATAATCGTGAATGTGTACCTCCTTGTCTTTATAACATCTCTAGGTTTCTAAAGCCATAGTGGGCTTCAAAGATCTCCCCACTGCTAACAAATGAATCGCACGAAAGGATTTCCGAATAGCCAGTCAAAACCCCAGTTCCTCGGTAGCTTGGTAGAGCATTAGACTGGTATTCTAGAGGTCCCGGGTTCAAATCCTGGCCGAGGAAAAACTTTTTTCCGATTTATTCCCTCACCCTTTGCCCTCTACGCTACAAATCTTTTCTGTAAATTTATTAGGGCGCTAAATTTTTCCTTTATTTAAAAAAAAATATTGTTGTGTTTAAACATAACTAACAATACGGGAGGGGGTTACCTTCTAGAGTAAATTCCATCACATCTTCGTCTTTACTAGGGTCCTCAGTAGTATTTTTGCCATTACCAACATCCAAGGTAAACATGTACTCTCGCCACGCTTTTACAAATTCGTTGTTTTTGTCAAATTTTCCATAAGTCTAAAATAAAATCAAATGTTTTACAGGCTTCAAAATTGCTCAAACTACACTGCCAATTGCATGAAAATGCTTCAGTGGCTCTACCCAACGTTTATTTCTTGATAGGACTAATTTTTAAGTTAACTGATAACACTTTATTACAATAAACGATTTGAATTTATTGAAGCTTCATCATCAAGTTTAGGCCCCCCCCCCTTGTTGGTGGGCTTATTGTGCCCAAAAATTACTAATATTTTAAAATTCGTTATTAAGGCGCATACATAACTTGCACTAAATACTTTGCCTTCAACTTATTTAAATAAGACGCTTGTACAGTTTTCAAACAAAGCATGTTTAGAAACAACAAAATAATCAAAGAATTCTATTTAAAACCACGAAGGCGTTGGTACAATCAAAATAGATACCTTTTGAATCCAGCACATTCTAATGGGCTTGCTTTTGTCAAATTTTTCGAACTGATCCTTGTTGATGTGGGCATCTTCGGGATTCGGAGGGGGTTTATTCCTGAAAGATAATATACTGAGGATATCATATTTATTGATCAGCATGTTCAGACGTATTATAGAGTGCGGACATGAGTGGTGGATACACATTTCATCAATTTTAAGGATTAGTAGAGACAATTCTTTACCACAAAGTGGTCTAAAATTTTTTTGTGAAAGTTTTACCCTTTTGTGAAAAATTTTGGATAAGTCGTAAACTTTTTAATTAATTCTGTCAAGGTGTTCTAGTTGTTTTTTATTTTTTTAAGAGAGAAAAAATTAGAGCTCGACTAGTTTATGGAGTAGTTCTTTCTTGTTTTTATAGGCCAAAGGAGGAGGCACATTTCTTATGGGAACTGGATCCCCGTGGATTTCAACGAAATTTTAGTATGTTGTTGGGACAGTCCTAGAAAGCCTTTTGTCTTATGGGCACAAGTTTCGGTATGTACAGGGTGAGCCAATAATAGCTGTCAAAGTTAAAAAATGTGATTTTTCCAGAATGCCTATGATGTCCAATTGAATTGGAAAAACAACCGATTCTTAGTAAAATGACAACGCTGATTCCAAAAATTACATTTATTTTGACATATGTCAAATCCTGTCAAAATGGCGACAACAACGAAGCGCAAATGATAAGTTAGTTTTAAAATAGCTCTATCATCGACACTACATCTAAAACAAAAACCTAGAGTGAAAAGAAAAAATAATACAATTAAAAATAAATTGAAAGAATAAAATTAATTGCTGTTTTTGTTTTGGTACAATAAAATAAAGAAATTTTACAATAAAAATTTTTTGGTAAAGAACTGAATATTGGCGTGAATATCTGTGATTTTTTTATTTATTTATGTTTGAAAGTTAGACATCGCTATATTGTGACATCCTATAATATATTCTTATATATTATTCCATCCAGCGACCTAGATTTAGTAAGGTTAGAGTACCCACTCGTGAATACCGTTCATATATGCGGTAGTACTCTTGTCAAAGGTAAATGACAGCTGAGATATCTGTCATTTATGTTTCGCTTTAAAGTCTTTATTTTAGGGAGATTATCGATGATGAGGTTATTTCAGAAATAAATCTTTTTTTACATTACATTGTTGCCGCCATTTTGACAGGATTGGACATATGTCAAAATAAATGTAATTTTTGTCATCAGCGTTGTCATTTTACTAAGAATCGGTTGTTTTTCCAATTCAATTGGACATCATAGGCATTCTGGAAAAATCACATTTTTTAACTTTGACAGCTATTATTGGCTCACCCTGTACATATCGGAACTTGTGCCCATGAGACAAAATGCTTTCTAGGACTGTCCCAAAAACATACTAAAATTTCGTTGAAATCCACGGGGATCCAGTTCCCATAAGAAATGTGCCTCCTCCTTTTCCCTTTCTTCACCTCCACCATGGACATTGGGCATCATTTTTAAGCTTTGTTTTTGAATGCCTACCTGAGAATCACAGATAAATGTTGAGAGTCATCTTCCGTGTATGTTTTGTATAGAAACTTCCCTTTTCCACATTTACTCGTTTCGTTAACCATTAGTTCCATAGTGTCGTTTGCAAACAAGGGTAAAAACAGTAAATCCTTCAGTTCATTAGTGTCTTCATCTACAAAAGAAAATGTAAAAACTCCACTGGAATTTTTTTAAAACCCCCGACAACCATGCTACCTTTTCCAAAATCTACTCCCCATGTGCTTCGCCCCTGAGGTGTTTTTTATCTGATGGAAATGAAATAAACAATTGCCTAATTTACATCTGTACACTCTAGATTTCACCATATAGTGGGATTTTGAATGAAGGAGTTTTGTGACTATGTGGGATTAATAGGTCTTAAGTCACACAATCGAGTGTTACCGGGTGTTTTGTTCGAATCCGTGTAGAAGGGGTTGATATGACGTCTTTTTTCAAGATGGCGGCCAAAAATCATAAAAAATACTACTTTCGCAACCGGGACATGATTATTCTCGATTCCATATAATTCGAGAACGAGTCATCCGACTTAAACCTTGAAAATAGCAAAAAACAAGATTTTTGCCATTTTCTCTTCAAATTTTTTTATTAATTTGAAGTTTTGTCAGTCCAACTTCAAATCTACCTTAAACTATTAAGTATGTATGCGAAATTCGATCCTTAGTGTTTTATGTAGTTTAAAGCTTCGTGGCCTTAAAAAAATACCGCAGTAAAATTAATAAGATAAGAAGGTATAACTATATTGTTCAAAAAAAATTGGTTCAGCTACGACGCGTTTCGATATGGCGGCTGATATACGAAAACGACAAGGTGGCCTTTAATTCTTGTTGACTTATCGCCGCTTACTACGATAAAAAAGTTTAGTTGATTCATGACCTTGAAAATAACAGTACAAGTGAAAAATCAGCTTTTTGTGATGCTTTTTCCAATTTATCACTGCGCAAAAACTTTAAGTGCCGAAGATCAAATTAACATCTTAGCTATAAATAAACACTTCATTTTAAACCTCCCTACCATTTTTTTGATCCGGCGTCCCAGATGTTTATGCTATACCCCCGTAAAAATGGCCTATAGCCTGTGGTTTTTATTGAGTTTCGGAACTGTGAATTTTATTTTCTACTCACTTGTCTAGCCAACAGTCATTTAAGTTACCTATAAGAGAGTTACCAGAAGTTAGATATATATTACCATATACTGGACCAGTGGTTTTAGATGCCATTTTCCAAAATGGCGGTCGAAAAAGCATAAAAAATTATAATTATGCCATTAGGGCATGACTACACTTGTTTATTAACGTTAATAATAAAATTCAAGGATGAGGATTTAACAGCTATTTAGTCACACATTCATGTGCCACCGCATTCCTATAGAAGTTCCGAAACTTAACACAAACGATAGGCATGTAGGTCATTTTTACCGGGGTATAGCATAAACATCTGGGATGCCATATCAAAAAAAAAAAAAAATGATAGGAAGATTTAAAACAAAGTGTTTGTTTATGGTTAAGATGTTAATTTTATCTCCGGCCCTTAACGTTTTTGCGTAGTGGTAAATTGGAAAAAACATCACAAAAAGCTGGTTTTTCACTTGTACATGATATTTTCAAAATCAATCAAGGTTATGCATAAACTAAACTTTTTTTTCATAGTAAGCGGTGACAATTCAACAAGAATTGATGGCCACCTTCTCATTTTTGCTTTTTTACGAAATTGAATAAAGTAAAATAATATCAGCTGATTGAAACGCCTCATAGCTGATCCAAATTTTTTTTAACAATATTGTTGGACTTGCCCTTCTTTACTGCCTTGCAAAATTTGGTGCTCTTCGCTTTAATAGTTAATGAATAGCGCCCTTTAGTATATTATTTTTGAAATGTGTTAATTTTACTGGGGTATTTTTTAGAGTCATGAAGCTTCGAACTGCATCAAACTCTAAAGATCGAATCTGGCATGTAAATTTGAAGTTGTACCGATAAAACCTCGAATTATTAAGATTTTTTAAAGGGAAAATGGCAAAAATCTTGTTATTTTTGAAATTGTCAAGGTCATTTAAGGTCATGACCTTGAAAGTAAATTTTTTTGCGGTTGCGAAAATTCTATCTTTTATGATTTTTGGCCACCATCTTGAAAGATGACGTCATATCAACTTCTTCTACACGGATGCGAACAAAACACCCGGTAATACTTGATTGCGTGACTAAAAAGCTATCTATCCCACATAGTCACAGAACTTCTTCATTCAAAATCCCACGGTATAGAAATTATCGTGCCCCTATACTAATAATCGGATCAAAGGTTCAGTATGTTGAAACTGTATGAATTGTGGAACTACTTAACTTATTTTTATCGAACATAGCTAAGAACATTCCCTATACGATATACTCCAAACAGAACAGACATAGGGGTCAAACTTATGTCAAAAAGGTAATAGGTAGTACTGGTTAAACATGGACTTTCTGTCAATATGGCTGCGATAGGAAGCCAAAAACTACTTAAACAATATAGTACAAGCGTTCGCAGTAAAAATTATGATGGATAGGTAACCCTAGCCATTTTTTGATAAGATATGCATTTTTCTCGTCCTGAATACGAAATGGACAATCCTATACCTCAAAATTGTGGATAAGGCATACTCGACACACCAATTCATAGGAGGACAATTTTAGAGGTCACCTGATGAATAAGGTAACCCCCACCATTTTCACATATATGATGAAGTAGTACCACCAGACCACCAACCCTTATCCATGAATCCGGCACACCAGTTGATTTTTGGTCTGGGGGTACTTTTGGATTGTTGTGCCGAGCGCTTATCCATAATTTTGACGTACACGATTGTCCATTCGTATTCAGGACGAGAAAATGCATGGATCATAATTCATACCTTGAACTCTTGCTCTAATAAGAGTTAACTGCTTGTTTTTCGGCGGTGCTATCGACTGGTTATATATAGGGTGGGCCAAAAAGAACAGGACTTTTTTTTATTTTCTATTACTTAAAAACAACCTGTCCGATTTTAAAAGGTTTGGTTATTTTGAAAAGCCAAGACATCGGAATTTTGAAATCTGATGTCAAAATTGATATTTCGTACAAATCCAAGATGGCGAACAATTTTAAGAAATAGGTATTTTTGACCCCGCCCCCCCCCCCCGCAAATTTTTTGCATGCACCGGTGGTGCAAAAGTAAAAATATATTTCGAGAGCCATGTTCTTCCTCAGTTTCTTGATGTATCCTTTCTTAAAGTCGGGTAAGAAATAAGAAAGTTATAAATTTTTCAAACAAATTCGTTTGGTAAGCCTAATTTAGCCAAATAAAAAAAGCATCATTTTTGCTTGGCTCACAGTTGGTCTAGAGAGGGGTTTTAAGAAAAAAATATATAATCTTTAAGACATACACTTTTGTTTTTGATCCATCGCCAACTACTATTTACCGTGAAAAGTAAAATACCCTATGTAGCCCTTTTCTGGGGGGCTATTTTTGGAAAATATTCTGGGAACCTTAAATAGCAACACCCTATTTTGACTTCATATTTGAACCTACTTTTTAAAATTGTCCGCCTTCTTGGATTTTTACGAAATATCAATTTTAACGCCAGATTCCAAAATTCTCCTGGCTTTTCAAAATGACCAAAATTTTTAAAATCGGACTGGTAGTTTTTAAGTAATGGACAAGCAAAAAAGTTTTTGGACCACCTTATAAATAGTTTTTACCTTGAAGGGTACTCGATAAGTATCCTACGTCGTTATTATTAGTTACTTGAGATTTAGTTTTAACACCTAAATGCTTTAAAACTATTTTGTAATCTGACCAATATGTCTCATTGTTACGTGACCAGTCGAAAAAGCGATAAGTCTTTTCTACCTAAAAAAAAATAATAAAATAGTCAGTAGTGTTTTCTTTACTGTTACAAAATCATTAAGTTCTAAAATTCGTTTTTAACCTGCTGTGATAGATACACGGTTGATAGGTATTACTTTTTTGTTTCCAGAAAATTTAATTATTTTCGTCTGTTATTTACATTTAAATTTGACAGTAACTTGTACTTTTCAACAAAATTTATGCTCTTACCCAACATATGATGATTGGATTCGGAGAAAACGAAAAACTGTTCGTAACTGTGGGATTGGCTTGTTGAATTTGATCAAATATGGACAAAACAACATTGTTATCATCGGCATCATCTTCATCATGTATATCTTTGTTTGGATTATGATGATTGTTTACTGAATTTTTCAATTTTTGCGAAGCCCCTGGGTTTTTCATAGCTCTCCCTATTTTTGATATGATGTGATCAGACGAATTATTTTGTTTCGTTCCAATGTGATAAGGTTCATTGTTATGCCCAATATGAATTTCAGTTTCATCATCTGGAGCAATACTTTTAGTATCGAGGTCAGGCACTGGAGTCGTCTCTTTATTATTGGGAGCACAATTTTCAGCCTCTCTATCAGGCTGTAGAGTCGTTCCTTCACTCTTGACAATTGGATCTGTATCATTGATACAATCAAAATCGTGCCGCACAATGGTACTCGTTACATCATAATCAAAATATGTATCATTATATGTTTGATTATTATATAACCGTTCAAAATATTCGTCAGTAATAGTGTCATTGCTAGCAGCGGGTAGCTCGGTGGAAGGATTACTTTCAAGTGCTTTTCTATTTCTTAATAGAAAGTTGTTGTCTTCGTCCAAAACATTATCTTCATCTTCTGTCACTTCCCTGTTTATATCTGTATGTGTTCTTAAGACTGGACTCTCGTAATTTTCGTGGCGTCTATTTAGCTCAAACACCGAACTATCTCCAAGTGATACATCAGATAATTCTTTTAGAGATTTTTCATATTCCTGATCTATTTTCCTGTGTTCAAGTTTGAATAAGCGGAGTAGGTCATTATGTTTTTCTATCGCTTGCTGTTTGAGAACAGGCAGGCGTTTCATGAGGTGACGGGTGAGTCCTTCAGTTATATTGGTAAAAACCTGAAAACAACAAAAAAAGTTTTTATAATAATAAAATTTTGCTTTATGTATACTATAGGGTGTCCCAAAAAAACGTTATTTTTTGACGCTTCGTTACTCAAAAAGCTTTTGATCGACTTCAAAAATTATAACCATTTTGAAAGCCAAAATTTTTTAAAGGTTGTTCCTTTTTTTGACGGTTACTACGTTTAGACGCGCCTGAAACCGGTCCTATTTATACGGTTTATAGGTCATTAAATGACAATAAATATCAATCAATTTCTTCACCAGCTAAATAACATAAGACTCACCATTAAATTCACAATGGAGTTGGAGCAAAATTGTCAAATAGTTACAGCCTTAAACTTATAACAGATACTATTTCTAAATTTCAGCAAACAGGACAGAGATTGCAAGACCAAAACCAGGCATTCCTTACAATTCCATACATTAAAGGAGTATCAGAGAAAATTCGAAGAGTAGTGAACAACTTTAATATTAAAACAGCTTTTAAATCTAATAATACAATTCGAAGCCTTCTTAGTAAAACAAAATAAGGAATGCATTTACGAAGTTCCTTGTGAGTCTGGTGAATAATACATAGGCGTAAAAAAAACACTATTTGTTAGGCTTAAGGAACATCAGACGAATACCCAAAGAGGTGAACAACAAAATCAGGAATCGCCGAACATGCATGGTCAAAACAACACCGAATGAAGTGGACAGAAGCAAAGGTTTTGCACAAGGAGTCAAATTCCAAATATTTGGAAGCCTTTTCTTGGGTAGAGCCAACTTCTTAAACTTCACGGTTGAGTGATTTCCCATAGTATACAGGGTTGGCCATTTAAAAAGGGTGCAACTGGATTTTTTCAAAAACTGTAAAGAATTGGAGAAAATGCTGAAACACGTGGATTTTGTTTGTAAGGGGGAGACTTTTTGGCTTTGAATTTTTGTAGCGCGCATCCCCTTTGACGGGTAAACTTTGCCCCTATATTTTGAATAGAGAAAGGGTCGAGTGATACCTTGTTTTGCAAATCTATCGATTAATTTTTGAGATAGTCATTTTCACAGTTGCATGGAAAAATGCAAAAATATTTTTTTAAAGATATCTTATATCGTATAAATGCGTAGCGTTAGGAATAGATTGTAGGTTGAACCTGAAGACGATCAGAGATTGTACTGATCGAAACGTCGTGTATAAATAAAATATAGACAATGGAAGTCCGAAACACAGAGTTAATTTTATTGTCTCAAACTTTCAAAGAAACATTTAATTTAATGAGTTTACTAATTTGCTTTTTATTTTTTTTTTCATGTTCTAATCACTTGACTGGATACTTCGGCAGGCTGTAAGTATTTTTTTTTGTCATAATTATTTGAATGAGTATTTAGGCGTCCCCACAATGACTAGGGACAACTTGTAGCAGGTAGTTCGTACTCATATAACATTGTGCCTCTTTCTCACTTTTCATTTATAGGGTCCACTTCCTTAAAGGCTCACTTAAGTTGACGTTTTTGTCAATTAATCGGAGAAGTAGAATTGAGACGTCTTTTCGCGACCGATGATTTCGAAACCGCTTTGAAAACATGCGTAAAATGTTATTTTGGCGACGAATCGGTCACGTCACGGTTCAAAGGATTTCGAAAGCGCCTCGGCCGCCGTTTCGAACACGGTTCAATATGGCGGTACTTGTCAATTTTTATCAATAAGGAAAATTTTTAATAATATTGCACTAAACAATGCATTTTTTGATTTAAAATTAAAATAAAATTGTAAATATATCAATGGTTTCAAAGCGCAGCAGGCGAATTTTTTTTATGAAAGTCACACTGTGCCATTGTTAACACAAAATTAAACTATTTTTAGATAGCGCCGCAATTTATGCCCATTTTCTAAATATTTTCGTACCTACCTACCTCGCTGAAATCCGCGCTTAAGTAACTACTTATAACTTTTTCAGTTATAAAAAACATAGATAACAAACAAACCACAAACAAAACCTAATAGCTAAATACTTTTTTTTTGAGATCTAAAAAGCTTTTTTTTATACCTTCTGCAGATAACTAAAGCTTTTTTTGGTTACCGATGCAAAAATACTTTTTTTTATCACGGGTACAAAAAAATATTTCTGTCCGTTTTTTACCGAAAATTAAAGAGAAATATCCGAACATAGTAATATTGACAAAATCTAATTATTCTTGCGTAAAAATTAAGCCTTTTCCGCCAGTTTTTACCAAGTATTTACAAAAACAATAATTTAAAAACATCGTCTAAATATCCATTTGTCAAAGATTAAAATGTCGCAACAATGAACGTCACCAAGTAAAAAGGCATATCGCTATGGAAATCAAGGTTCTTTCATTTACCAGGCGCCTTGATTTATAGTGTAAAGATGGTGGATTGCGAGAAGTGCTCTTCGTTCGAGATTTTTAAAAGTATTTTCCTGTTTTCCTGTTTTTGTTTAGTGTTAACTTGCGGCTAAACTGCGCTCATTATTTTAACCAAAGCTTGTAAAAAAAGCACTATCTAGCCACTAGTTGTTAACACTACTATTTAAAACAAAATTATGATTGTTTTCCACAAACCAAAACTACACTTTTTTGCACTCGACGCGCGTTTCGCTAACAACGTTAGCATCATCAGGAGACGATAAACAATGAACTAAATTAATCTACGCTCTATCTTATATACAATCCTTTAGTGGGCGGAGATAAGACTAATAAATTGTGATTGATCACGATTTTTAATCCTACCTCCCCTCAACCAAAGAATAAAGTGTACTAAACGGGATAGGTCCTCTATCTTTATTTAAACTATTTCTGGATTTAATGATTTCCATACTTTCATATGCATTCAAAAGTCTTTTGTTTGGTACACTTTTTAGAAGTTTTAGGTTATCTAATGTGAATCTATGATTGTTTTCAAAAGCATGCTCGGCCACACTTGACTTTTCTGTTCTTCCGTATTTTAAGTGTGCTAAGTGTTCTTTAAAACGTGTTTGAATAGAGCGTCTCGTTTGGCCAACATATTTTTTATCACAATCCATGCAACTAATTTCGTAAATTCCACTTTTTTCTAGAACTGTAGTTTTATCCTTGGGATTTCCTAGTAAGCTTCTTATTGTGTTACCGGATTGATATACTAATTTAAGACCGGTGTTATTAAATACTTTCTGTAATCCTTTCGTATAATTAGGATTATACGGAATTGATACAAATTTTGAGTCGCAGGTATCTTTTTGTCTGAAAAAGGTAGAATTCCGAAAGGTCTTTTGAAAAGAATGTCTATTTATCAGCTTATTTATTAAGCCTTCGTCGTAACCGTTTTCGCCAGCTATATTCCTAATCCTATTCTTTTCTGCTTCAAATCTTTCTTTGTTTAAGGGGAAATTTACTAATCTATATGTTAAAAAGTGCAAACTTGCAAGCTTATGTTGTAAGCAATGAAAAGAGTCATTTGGAATATACCTGTTGGTGGCCGTGCCTTTTCTGTATAGGTCAAAGTCCAATTTATTTTTATTTCTTATAACTAAAGTGTCTAGAAATGGCAGTGTACCGTTGTTCTCTGTTTCATAAGTAAATTTAATAGTGGGAAATTTGTTATTTATTTTTTCCATAAAATTTTCAACACTAGTTACTTTAGTGTTGAATACTGCAAACACATCGTCTACATACCTGAACCATACCCTGGGGAAATACTCAAATTCTTTACTTATATCTGATTCAAATTTGCTCATAAATAGGTTTGCGATAAAAGGTGATAAACTATTACCCATTGTGGTTCCTTCTAATTGCTGGTAGTAGTTATTTTTATATTGAAAGTAATTTTGATTCATGCAGAGTTTTGTTAAAGATAGGTATTCTAAAGTCTGTTTGTCTTCTAGATTGTTTTTTCTTAGTAGTTCCTCCAGGTATTGTAAGGTATTGGGGATCGGCACACTAGGGAACAACGAACTAACATCAAACGAGATTAAAATTTCACCTTCTTGGAGTGAAATATCTTTAACTTTGTTGATAAATTCAAGGGAATTTTGAACAGAAAAACCTTTTTCCTTTATCGGTAAATTTTCAAACTCGTTTGCTAGCCACTTCGAAATGTTGTAAGTAGGTGATCCTACAGCAGAAACTATAGGTCTAACCGATTTTCCAGGCTTGTGGATTTTCGGAAGACAATACAGTTTGGGCATAGTGGGATTGCTTACTTGTAGTTTATATTTAATATTATCAGTAATAATATTGTTACATTTTTTAATTGTGTTTTTTACTTCGTTAATCATTTTTGGTAAGGGGTTCTTTGGGACTTGTTTGTAGGGTCCATTTTTTATTAGGTTATCTACCCTTTCGAAATAATCTGTTTTATCTAATATAACAACTTTATTACCCTTGTCAGCCTTTAGATAGAAAACATCTTTTTCTCTCAAACTTTTAATTGTTTTATTGTGATTTAATGTACTATTTTTATTGTTTTGAATGATGTTTTGAGAGATCTGATATCGGCAAGCATCTCGCACATAGCCCTTTGTACCTTCTGAAAGATAAGAGATTGAACTTTCAATATTTGCAATAATATCACTTAAATTATCTTTTTGTGGGGGCAGAGCAAAATTAAGACCTTTGTTTAAAAGTGATATTTCTTTGTTATTAAAAGTTTGAGAGGATAGGTTTTCTACAATGTTTGCGATTTCCTTCGACTTTTTTGGTTTTGGTTCAGAACGTTTTAACTTTTGTAGCTGTTGATATGCAGCGACGCTTTTTTTCCGTCATAGTGTTTTTAAGTATTTATATTTTCAATCTTCTAAAGGAGAAGCGAAGAGAAGTATTACTTACTGACAAATATCTTAGAATGTTTTTATCAACGGAAAAATATCGCCACACTTGTTCATTGCCTCGAAAACGTTATCACATATGTTTTGATTTAAGCTTTTGCCTACTCGTGACCAATATTGTTTCCAAATACTGACTTCTTCCAATAAATGTTCAAGAATTTGTGTTTTGTATTAATCAATACAACTTGGTACGAATATGTTCAGATCAGAAATACGAGTCTTGTTATTGAACCTTGATTTTATGTCCGAAGTGATTTTGTCTAAAACTTGTTTATAAATTGAAACTCTATAAAACTGTTCTGTATTTCTAAATACTGTGGAGTGATTCTAGAATGTCTTCAAAGGAACGTTCTACAATTTCTCGTGTTTTCTCCGAAGACTTCAGGGTTTTACCACCAGCATCTTTGTTGTCTACTTTTTTCTGGCGCAAAGGGAGGCGAAATCGCCCCCCCCCCCCGGCCCCCTCCTGGGACCGCCACTGTAAAAGTCACTGGCTCCTTAGTATCAGCTTGATTTAACTAGGACCTTAGCTAAGTCTCATATTTTTATTACATCATGCAGGTTTTATAGTCTCATTTACAAGCTTGCCAACAACTATAAAGCGAAATCACTAACACGACCCAAGGCGCCAAAATACTCCTTAAAAAAAGGTCTCCACCACCAAAAAAAAACCCACGAAAGAACTATCGAGATGTCGTCACGCTGCGATCTGATAAGGAGTAGCATTTTAGAGGGGGCGCAGCCCTGCGGGGGGCCCCCGTAGGGGCGACCGGCCAGGGGTCTCCAAACAAACAGTGTGTGTTCCCAGAGATATAGCGGAGGGGATAGATTGCGCTTCCTATATCTGCGCGATCGTTGAAGATTGGTTGGGCGACCATTTTCATGGTAGCTACACGTCTCTCCACATAAAACTGGTACAGCAGAAGGTAGCTGCAACACTGACTTTTTGACTTTGTCATTTTAGGTTATATTTTTGGCATATATAAACTTTTTATAAGGAGACGGCTTGTTTATTTTTTACTAATTCAAAATATAAGGCCACTAAAAATAAAAACCACATTTCAAAAAAGCAAAAATGTTTTATTAACTAAACAAAAGCTACACAGTACAGTACTACACAAAAAGAAGGAACTGTGCCCCGAAAGGAAGGCACCGGTTTGACGAAAGTTACTAGCCCAAAACAATTAAAAGGCCAGATTACACTTATTTTTAATAGCGCGTCATTGCACCGTTGGGTGCAATGATGTTTTGAAGTCTTCTGGGCATTGAATTGGTTAAATTCCTAATTAAGTTTGGATTTTCAGCAATAACTTCCCTATATGCTCTTACGATGAGTTCCATTAGATGTTCTGAATTCCTGGGAATGATATTAAAACTTTCTAATTTCTTTGCGATAAGTCCCCAAACGTTCTCTATTGGATTTGCATCAGGGGTTTTTGCAGGCCAAGGCAAAACTTCGATATTATTATTCTGGAACCATCGCTGCGCAATTCTGGCCGTATGAACTGGACAGTTATCTTGCTGGAATACAAAATGATCTAGATAAGTGACTTTCACCTCTGGAAGCATTACATTTTCCAGCATATTAACGTAAACTTCGGCTGTAAATCACCCATTAATTCTATATAGAGCGCCATGTCCTCTAGCCGACATCTAGCTCCAAACATTTACCGAAAATCTTCCCGCCCGGTCTTCGTTTCCAGCAATATATTGTTCTTCGTATCGGGTTCTTGGCTATCGATAAAGCAGAAATTGTTTTTTATCGCTGTTGGACTTAAAGATCTTCTCTTCTGTGAAAACCACCTGCTGCCAAAATTCTTCGTCCCTCAGAGAATAATTCAACGCAAAAATTAATTGAGACTGCTTCTCTTAGTTTAATTTTGTTTGCCGCAAGTGACATCTTAGCCTCGAACGTTCAATCCTGGAAAATTAGATTTAATTTTGAATTCTTTCGCTTTGGCAAATGGATGATTTTCCAGAAAATTGATTGCTTCTTGGTATTCCTCTGAGCTAGTAACTTTTATAAAAGCGGCTCCTTGCTTTCGGTGGATAGTTCCCTTCTCTCAAAATCGTTTTTTTATGTTTAATATCGTAGACTTGCTTCTCCCATAATGAACAGCTACTTGCCGAATAGACCAACTGACATGCAAAACATGATGTTGTCAGCAGTATGTGACACTGTCACTTATAGGATGACAATGCCGTATTATAAAAATGTTAAAAATTAAACAAGCTGCTAACTTCTGCTGTACCAGTTTTATGTGAAATCAAGTGTACACTTGACTGCATGTATGCGTTTTGTTTTAAATCAAGTGTACACTTGATTTAAAAAAAAAATGCATACATGCAGTCAGAAAATTGACCTTGCTAAAAGGATCTCTAAAACTGAAAATATTTTTTTACTTAAATTAAAATAAACCTTATTTTTATATTAAATTTTGCATAATACTACAAAATCAGCAAAAATAATGTTTTAGTAAAGTCTTTATTGAGCAATATCAAATTATCACTCGAGTAACGGACGAAGGAAACTTGGATTAGGACAAAAACGATGGTAAATTTAATACTAATTATTTTAACTTAAAAAACTGAAATAAATAATTTAGTAATTAATAGGATCACCATTTTTCTCTATTACAAGCTGAAAACGTCTGGGCATTGAAAAGGTTAAATTCTGAAAATACTGATGGTCATCTGAGAGCTGATCCAATGCGCGATAAATAGCATCGCTTAACTCTTCAGCATTTCGAGGTCTCCAATACCTTTGGTATATTAATTTAACGATTCGACCCCATATATTTTCCATTGGGTTAAGGAAGGGCTGTTGGCTGGCCAAGGAAGTGTTTCTATATTATTATTCTGAAAACATTGGGGAACAACATCAGCCGTGTGTACTGGACAGTTGTCCTGCTGATAAACGAAGTCATTATTTTCATGTAAAGCCTGTACAGATGGAAGCATAACGTTTTCAAGGATTTCAATATATCGTTCACTATTGAATCTTCCTTCGATTCTCCAAAAAGAACCCAAACCTCTAGCACTAAACCAGCCCCAC
Organism: Oxystoma pomonae; assembly: GCA_963921995.1. Lineage (NCBI taxonomy): Eukaryota > Metazoa > Arthropoda > Insecta > Coleoptera > Brentidae > Oxystoma > Oxystoma pomonae. The sequence continues at coordinate 5,916,106 of OY998170.1, forward strand.
ATGTTTACAGAAAAATGTCCAGCTTTTCTAATTTGGTTTGTATATTCGGGTTCAAATCTAGTATTTAGTATTCTCCTGCTGCTTGAAGATGATTGAAAAATTTTTTCGTCAGTGAAAACCACCCTCTCCCAGAAGTCATTATCACGAAGAACGTTGTTCAGTGCAAAAATCACTCTGGCCTGTTTTTGTTCTTCTGTTAGAAAAGGCTTCTTTGCAGCAACTCGACAAGAGACTTCTGATTTCGTTACTCTTCTATTTACTGTTGCTAAAGAACCCGGAAATAATGTTACATTAGCTGCTTCAACCGACGTTAAAAAAGGATTTTGTCTGAGATGGTCAATAAGTCTCTCATCTTGCACTTCAAAACTTACTTATGGTCGTCCTGATTCATCTTTCCTATCCGTAGAATTATTCTATAACTCGAGTAATAATTTGAACTTTTGTAAATGTTGATATCTGTCACACTGAATTTTTAAGCTGTCAGGCATACTAAGCTGGTGGTGCCTTATAATAGTATACACTAATGGAAAGGTAAATTTTGTGACATAGGAAAAAATGCATGTATGAGTTTTTTTTTGAAATCAAGTGTACGTCACAATACGCAACACAAACTCGAAGTCTATTAAACACGACACGTTTTTAGAAAAACAAAGTCAAAAAATGTCCAGAAAACAAAGAGAGACGCTAAACAAACAGAAAAAGTATGAGCCGCTTTTGTAGCCAAAAGGTTGGAAGTTTTAGGAGAAGCTACCATCAAAATGGCGACACCCCAGGTGTTTGCTAAAAAAACGTTTTAATCCCCTCTCCGATTTCTGTGATGTGTCCCCCGCGTGTAGTATTGTACTTACGACTCGCGGGGCTCCCCTACTGTGAGATTTTTATGAAAAAGCTAAGAGATTTCTTGTTTTTAAAAATAGGGACATTTAGCTATTATTTAAACCATATACTTATACAGGGTGTTCCAAATTCGATGCTCACCTTGGGGATCATCTAAACGGTAGGAGATACGAAAACAAATTTATAAGGGGTACCTCAGAAGGGGAGACTGGGAGAAGTCTAAAATTTGCCAACATTCTTTTGAAAATGATCATAGAGTAATGTGGGGAGAAACCAGTATATTACAAAAAAAAACAGACAAAATTAAACGAAAAATCAAAGAAGCAGCTTGCATCTATCTTAATGAAGATGAATGCATAGCTAGCATATCAGTTGATATAAATACAGTTTGGCTTCCAATTTTAAAACAAGATTTTCAAAAAGGTTTTTTTAAAATAAATTAAAAAATAGCATTGATGTTCTTTGGGTTTCTAATATATTTTTTCTTAAAGTTAGTCAAAAGATAATTTTTATAATTGATATCTTAAAATAAAAATTTTGTATTTTTATAAAGTAATCTAAAATCGAAAACACTCAAACAAATATAATTTTGATTTTAAATTTTACTAAATTCACCCAATACCTTGTTGGCTACTATTGACGCACCAAACTGTCAAGTTAATATTTGAAATATATATCAGTCAAAGTCAGTCAGTTGTATGACAACAGACAGATATTTTAAAAAAGAATCGAAAAAAGTTTTTGAAAAGGATAAAATTCTTTGATAACGGCAGTAGAATTTCTGCCGAAACGTCAGATAAGTACTTAGATTCTAGTTAGGATTTGCGTGTGTGTAGGCAAATTTTTTATCTTATTTAAAAACCACTGACAAACGAACAAATTTTTTTCTTTAGGAATTTACGCAGTGGGTTTTAACATATTTTTGAAAAAATTTCCTTAACTTAGTGGCGAAAAACCTAAAAAAAGTAGTTTCGACATTATAAATCCGCCACAAACATATAGATTTTATTAACAAATTTAAAGTAATATTTTGAAAACGGTGTATTATGTTAGACTAAAGGTTAAATTTGCCGATACGTAGCGATGTTTTGTTTCTCTTGTATTTGTTTTCTTTTTTTGTGTTTTGTCAAGAATAATGAACACACAAAAAAAGAAAAGAAACAGTCTAGCAGAATACACGGCGCTGAAACGTTAATATAAAAAAAATTAACTCCGTTTTCAAAATATTACTTTGTGATGTATACACTCTGTACATATTATTTTGTGTGTGCGCTTCTAACGTTTTTTGCTTATTTAATTTTTTTTGAATAATGTAGGTGATTTTGTTTTTTATTTTTTGTTTTTTTTTATTTTTACTTGTGCCTTCTTGATTTTTTCTCCAAAATTATTTTATTGTACCTATCTGTTTTTTGTCCAAAAATTGTTTTCTTTTAATTTTTAATTGTTACTGCACCCGTTTTACAATTTAAAAAATAAAGATTTTTCTTAATGTCTTTTAATTATATAAGTATGTATGACCTATTAGTATATTCGATATACTATTGGTCTTTTTTATGTCGTTTTAGCTCTGAAGAAGGTGACAAACCAAATCACCGAAACGTCAGCAAAAATTAGAAACAACTAACAATAAAGATTTTAGTCCTCAAGCTCGTGATTTCCTTTCTTTCCTAAAGTTATTTTTTTATAAGAAAATGTCAAAAAAACTGTCATTTTTCAAATGTTAAAAGTTTGGGCTGATGATGGTCAATAAACCCAAAACGTCAGGTGACTTGTCAAAATAATCTTGCACAATGTTGTCTGTCATCCTTTATTAACCGAACGGCAGGAGAAAAAAGGATGTGTCCATAAGAAAAAATGAACTTGACAGTGCTCCTGTCACACTGAAATGTCAAGTCTCAAAAACGGACTTCTCACTAGGTAGATCCTAAAAAAGTGCCTGTACAAAGTTTTAAGCGTTTTGTGACAGCTTTAAGAATAAGGACGCCTATCTTCGGAACTATCCGGAATTTGTAAGCTTTTTTTTTAGTTGTGAGCAAAGCATCAAATTGCGTAACTTTGCTCTAATTTAAACCCTTTCGTATCTCCTACCATTTAGGATATCCGCATGGTGAGCATCGAATTTGAAACACCCTGTATACTAAAGTGGCGTTCAAAACGGGTCATTCATGTGATATCTATACTTTTTGAAGTCTTGAACACATGTTTTTGCCGAATAAGCTAAAAAGGCCACCGATTTAAATGTTTGAATATTTCGAATTGGTGGCCTTGAAAGAACTTTTAGCTTATTCGGCAAAAAATCAAAAAGGTACTCCGAGACTTGTCTTAGTTTCTACAAAATGTGCACTGAAAAAAATATCGTACATAGTAATTATAACAGGCGTTTATTAATTTTTTATAGATAATTGTACATTAATAACACGTAACTGTTAGAAAAATCGGAGAAAAGGTATAAAAATTGTCATCTACCGTAATGAAATTAATAAACGGAAGTTACGAAATCAATGAAAAATATTTCTTGACATTTTATAGAGAGTTGTTATTAATAGCATGTACAGGTTATGGAGATAATGAAAGAGCATATGAAATAAATAAAACATGTTAACGATTTTAATACATGGCGATTATTGACTGTCGTTTAAAAGTTGTTATGGAATGTATGTACAAGTTCATGAAAATTATGAACCGGGGATACAAAATACATAAACATGATTATGAAATTTATGTACGTAACAGTCTTTTACTAAATTCATTCTTAGGTGTAACTAAATACTATGAAAACATGTCTCTGAAACCTTGATTTCATAACACCCTTCACAAAAATCATTCTTAGAGACTCTTTATATTGTAACAACTTTTTTTTGAAACTGTGTCTTGCAGCAGTAAAATCAATAACTCGTTTTGGCTATAAAATTTATGTAAACTTGATTATGATATTAATAAAACTTTACATCGGAGCAAAACTCATATACAAAATACATTGTCTCAATGTATTTTTTATAGGAAACGGTGCCTTTTTTGGTTCAGTGTGCCTTCCATTCAAAGTTCAGCCAATGTTTATTTGACTCCATAAAGTATGGATATCACATGACCCGTTTTCAACGTCTCTTCGACATTTCCTGACCTAAGGTCACTGACAGCACTGGCTTTGTTTGGAACGCGTGTAACTATGAGATACTATAACTGACCGGCCCTTTCATTTTCCCAAAAAAAAAGCCGTAGCAATAATAGGGAGATTTTGGTCAGGTTTTTTGTCAGTCTGTTACCCTTACCTTTATTCTGGGCAGGCGCAGTAGCGCTCTGTCAGGCACAGTTCACTTTTTTATTGATTTTAAGAAAAAAAATGTACTGTATTTGTGTAGGTGCCATCCCTAAATAATAATTCTGATAAAAATGTAAATCTTCTATATACGTCCTATTGTCAAAACCTGTCAAAAATATGTAATTTTTTTAAAAAGTCAAACAAGCATTTTTGTAGTACTAACCGTTTTTCTATAAACGTCATTTAAATGTTTGAAAAGTGGAAAAAATTGTCACATTTTGAATTTTAATGCTGTTAATTTAAAACAAAGTTATTATTGTTTTCCACAAACCAAAACTACACTTTTTTGCACTCGACGCGCGTTTCGCTAACAACGTTAGCATCATCAGGAGACGATAAACAATAAACTAAATTAACCTAGGCTCTATCTTATATAAAATCTTTTAGTGGGCGGAGATAAGTCTAATAATTTGTGACTGATCACGATTTATAATCCTATCTCCTCTCAACTAAAGAATAAAGTGTACTAAACGGGATGGGTCCTCTATGTTTATTTAAATTATTTCTGGCTTTAATGATTTCCATACTTTCATATGCATTCAAAAGTCTTTTGTTTGGTACACTTTTTAGAAGTTTTAGGTTATCTAATGTGAATCTATGATTGTTTTCAAAAGCATGCTCGGCCACAGTTGACTTTTCTGTTCTTCCGTATTTTAAGTGTGCTAAGTGTTCTTTAAAACGTGTTTGAATAGAGCGTCTCGTTTGGCCAACATATTTTTGTCACAATCCATGCAACTAATTTCGTAAATTCCACTTTTTTCTAGAACTGTAGTTTTATCCTTGGGATTTCCTAGTAAACTTCTTATTGTGTTGCCGGATTGATATACTAATTTAAGACCGGTGTTATTAAATACTTTTTGTAATCCTTTCGTATAATTAGGATTATAAGGAATTGATACAAATTTTGACTCGCAGGTATCTTTTTGTCTGAAAAAAGTGGAATTCCGAAAGGTCTTTCGAAAAGATTATTTATCAGCTTATTTATTAAGCCTTCGTCGTAACCGTTTTCGCCAGCTATATTCCTAATCCTATTCTTTTCTGCTTCAAATCTTTCTTTTTTTAAGGGGAAATACACTAATCTATATGTTAAAAAGTGCAAGCTTATGTTGTAAGCAATGAAAATAGAGATTTTGGTCAGGTTTTTTGTCAGTCTGTTACCCTTACCTTTATTCTGGGCAGGCGCAGTAGCGCTCTGTCAGGCACAGTTCACTTTTTTATTGATTTTAAGAAAAAAAATGTACTGTATTTGTGTAGGTGCCATCCCTAAATAATAATTCTGATAAAAATGTAAATCTTCTATATACGTCCTATTGTCAAAACCTGTCAAAAATATGTAATTTTTTTAAAAAGTCAAACAAGCATTTTTGTAGTACTAACCGTTTTTCTATAAACGTCATTTAAATGTTTGAAAAGTGGAAAAAATTGTCACATTTTGAATTTTAATGCTGTTAATTTAAAACAAAGTTATTATTGTTTTCCACAAACCAAAACTACACTTTTTTGCACTCGACGCGCGTTTCGCTAACAACGTTAGCATCATCAGGAGACGATAAACAATAAACTAAATTAACCTAGGCTCTATCTTATATAAAATCTTTTAGTGGGCGGAGATAAGTCTAATAATTTGTGACTGATCACGATTTATAATCCTATCTCCTCTCAACTAAAGAATAAAGTGTACTAAACGGGATGGGTCCTCTATGTTTATTTAAATTATTTCTGGCTTTAATGATTTCCATACTTTCATATGCATTCAAAAGTCTTTTGTTTGGTACACTTTTTAGAAGTTTTAGGTTATCTAATGTGAATCTATGATTGTTTTCAAAAGCATGCTCGGCCACAGTTGACTTTTCTGTTCTTCCGTATTTTAAGTGTGCTAAGTGTTCTTTAAAACGTGTTTGAATAGAGCGTCTCGTTTGGCCAACATATTTTTGTCACAATCCATGCAACTAATTTCGTAAATTCCACTTTTTTCTAGAACTGTAGTTTTATCCTTGGGATTTCCTAGTAAACTTCTTATTGTGTTGCCGGATTGATATACTAATTTAAGACCGGTGTTATTAAATACTTTTTGTAATCCTTTCGTATAATTAGGATTATAAGGAATTGATACAAATTTTGACTCGCAGGTATCTTTTTGTCTGAAAAAAGTGGAATTCCGAAAGGTCTTTCGAAAAGATTATTTATCAGCTTATTTATTAAGCCTTCGTCGTAACCGTTTTCGCCAGCTATATTCCTAATCCTATTCTTTTCTGCTTCAAATCTTTCTTTTTTTAAGGGGAAATACACTAATCTATATGTTAAAAAGTGCAAGCTTATGTTGTAAGCAATGAAAATAGTCATTTGGAATATACCTGTTGGTGGCCGTTCCTTTTCTGTTTAGGTCAAAATCCAATTTATTTTTATTTCTTATAACTAAAGTGTCTAGAAATGGCAGTGTACCGTTGTTCTCTGTTTCATAAGTAAATTTAATAGTGGGAAATTTGTTATTTATTTTTTCCATAAAATTTTCAACACTAGTTACTTTAGTGTTGAATACTGCAAACACAACAGAGGTTTGCGATAAAAGGTGACAAACTATTACCCATTGTGGTTCCTTCTAATTGTTGATAGTAGTTATTTTTATATTGAAAGTAATTTTGATTCATGCAGAGTTTTTTTGTAGATTGTTTTGTCTTAGTAGTTCCTCCAGGTATTGTAAGATATTGGGGATCGGCACACTAGGAGTATATAGGATAGAGCGTAGGTTAATTTAGTTTATTGTTTACCGTCTCCTGATGATGCTAACGTTGTTAGCGAAACGCGCGACGAGTGCAAAAAAGTGTAGTTTTGGTTTGTGGAAAACAATCATAACTTTGTTTTAGTGCAACCAAAGGTTCCAAATTCCCAACATAGCCGTTAATTTAAAAAAATATATTTTCTTAAAAAGCGATGTGAAACCTGAAAGAGAACATATTTTCGCTAAAAACACGTTACAAGGTTTATTAATCACTTATAGTTTCTAGATAAAAATAAATATAGTTGAAGAAAATGCTAAAATCATGTCGATTGTATTGAACGTCTTTGCACCAAGATTTTTCTGTAAACCTAAACTTCTAAAAAAAATACAATTATGTGCTAAGTAGGTAGTCTTATTACCTATATACCAAATTTTTGCAACATAAGAAAAATAATTTTTTGAATGACTGTAATACTGACTAGTACATGATGCTTTGTGCTCTGATATTTTTTTTAAATGTTCTATAAGACCCTTCGAACTCACCGGGATTAAGGGGGCAAGATAGAAGCAGAAATAAGGAAAGTACCTTATATAGTCAATATTTGTTGTTATTTTATTGTATATAAAAAGATGTCCTTCATAGAGCTCCTCTTATTTAATTCCGCCAGAGCTATTCAAATCTAGTCGAAACTTTTTTACTGTCGTTTGATAGGTGATAAGAGTAACTATTTAGCAAATAATTGTTTTTTTAGAGTTTAGTTTTATAGAAAAATCTTGGTGCAATTTATTTTTGTATAGAAACTATAAGTAATGCAAAAAAAAACTTGTAACGTTTTTTTATCGAAAATATGTTCTCTCTCAGGTTCCCATCGCTTTTTCGGAAAATATATTTTTTGTGACAATTTTTCCATTTTTTAAATATTTAAATTACGTTTATAAAAAATGGTTAGTACTACAAAAATGCTTATGTGACTTTTTTTGTCTAGAATGCTCTATAAGCCCAAATTTGTTATTTTTTAAAAATATTTTTTTTTACATTTTGGGAAAAAATGACATATTTTTGACAGGTTCTGATAGTAGGACGTATATGGAAGATTTTAACTTTTATCAGAATAACTATTTAGGGACGTCATCTACACAAAAATGTACCTTTCGAAAAGAGTATATTTTTTTCCTAAAATCAATCAATACGTGACCTGTGCAGGCTGTTATTAAAGGTAACCACTGGCACTAATTAGCGTCGAATAGCGACTACCTTTACCTTTAAAAAGACAACCAACCAAACTTGATTGGATTCTGTGGTAGATTTTTAGGTTATAAAAGTTTGTTTTGTTTTGCAAAAATTTTGTGTATTTGGACTTTATTTTTTGTTAACCGTATTTATAGTAGTAGTAGGGTGCCTTTTTTACCGTTTTTTTTTGGTTAACAGGTGAGTAAGTACAAATAAGTTTGCAGAGGCTCGTTTTCTCCTTTTACTCCACCAAAGATATCTTGCAAATGACTAAATTTATGTTGGGTTGTCCGTCTCCCAGTCCTACTAAGACTTGAGAAAAAACAACAAAAGTCAATAAAAAAGTAATGTTATGTTTACCGCCAAACGATTGACTAAGTTCAAAAGCTCTATTTTTAACGTCTTGAAGTTACCTTTATTTACGGTAACGGTAACCATAAGAGTAACGAAATTTGCCGTTAAACTGCCTGACCAAAATCTCTCTAATATGCGCAGTAGATTTTGCGAGTCTTTGGTCATTATAGTATCTCATAGTTATATGGGTATAAGTATACGGATAACCTAGTGTCCAATTGCAGCAATTTTGTATTTAATGTTTTTTTTTTCTTTTTTTATGTTCATCTTCGAAAACGCATGGCGATGACATGATAAATATAACTCTTCACATGAACTGAACAGTATGTAAGTATCACTAACATAATCTTTTATATAATAATTACAAAAAGACAATAGACACTTATAGTGAGATTTACTAAGGTCTAAAATAGTACCCCCCCCCCCAGAGGTCTAAATATTTACACCTGTGGGGGTACTAAATTTTAAAACCAATTTTCAAAAAACACTTACCTATGTAGGTTTTGTTCTTTTACTGCAAGATACCACTGAAAAACTGCTTTTTTTTCTCAAAATATACCATATTTTAGGAGAAAATGCCCTAAAACGAATTTTTTTTTGGCCTATAGTGTAGCTTCATTATCTGTGTTTAAGGTTATAAAGTTGTGGTGATTTTTTAGACCACCTCTGGGGGGTGGTTTAAATTTATAACCCCAGAAAGGATTGTTTTGTGGCAATTGGTAATAAGTTCGTTTATTATTTCTCTAAGTAACCGTTTCTACAAGGATTACTTACCTTATTTAATAGCCCTAGTTGTTTATTAATCAATAAAACACCTCAAATTTTATCCAGAAAAACGCCATATTTTGAAACCGTTTTCAGCACAAAGAATATGTATGAGGGCACTACGAGGCAAAACAAACATAAGTGAAGGTTCCTGATTATGCACGGAAAATATACCAAACAAAAAGACCCAAAACAATTAAATTAAAAATTAAAACATTGAGGTTATCTAAAAGCTCAGTCCAGAAAACTTTCCTTACTCAAAGCCCACTCATTTCAAAGCTGTAGCTTTCATCAGTAGAGATTGTTGCAAGCCAAGGTACAAGCAGAGATAAAAGATCCAAACTCACTGTTTGTTATGTGAACGCAGCTAATATTTTGAAACTGACATTTTGACATATATATGTAAACAAAATATGCATTTAAGTTTTTTAATAAGTTTCATAAATAAAAACACTTTTTAAATAAATACAAAGTTAATCTACTTATTTTATTATTACAAACCTAAATCGTTTTGTGACATCAAGAATTAATTGGAAAAATTAATTGACAAGGGTAAGTTTTAATGAGAGTGACATATAAACCCAATTTTAATTTGTTCTACAGTTGTAAACAAAATATGCATTTAAGTTTTTTAATATGTTTCATAAATAAAAACACTTTTTAAATAAATACAAAGTTAATCTACTTATTTTATTATTACAAACCTAAATCGTTTTGTGACATCAAGTATTAATTGGAAAAATTAATTGACAAGGGTAAGTTTTAATGAGAGTGACATATAAACCCAATTTTAATTTGTTCTACAGAGTGTTCTATTTAAACACCACGTAGGTTTAAATTTATTTATTTAAAGTTGGCAAGATATTTTTGATTCCTTGTTGTTAGCACCTCCATTAACCGACCCCAAGAAAATCACCGTACCCCAAGAAAATCAAAATTTAGTTATGCCATAATTATGTGCTAATTTCGTCCCCAATCAAAAAATTTTATGCTCTTCTGGTTTCTGAGAAAATCGAAAAAGAAAATGGGGTAGCTAGATTAATATTAACTTACAACCCCACCAGGAAATATGGCACCAAACTAAAAATTTGTGGTTAAGTTAATAGAGGTGTTGTTAGCGTATCTTTGATGCGTTTGTGAAAGCGTCATTAAAAAAAAAGAGTTAAAGTTGTGCTTGCAACATACGACGTAACCAAACCAATTCTTGTTCAGTGCTTGATGCCCAGTTTTACTTCATGCCGCTCGATTCTATTCCCTTCCTTGTCAAAAAAAGTGAGAGGGCAATAGAATGGAAAAGGAGTGAAACCGGGGATCAGACATTTATGAAAACCCACAGATTACAAAATGGTTAGGATACGCTAGCTGTATACGAATACTGCAAGGTTGGTCGTAGAGATAGTTGAGACGTAGTCGCTGTTGTACGACGTATCCGTTCTGAGCATGCGCACTGAGATACGGTTTCGATTAAGCACTCTCTATTTGTGCAACTTTAAATGTCTACTGTCTCTGCACAGAAAAAAAGAAAATCTTCCCTGGAGAAAAGTACTTTTCTTGAAAATATTGTCTTGACCCAAAAGCGAAAGTCTTCGCTCAAAATGATTTTTTTTTTCATGTAAGAAAACCACTTTTTTTGTGAAAAAAAACAATTGTCTTGAAAAATTGTTTTGATTTAAAACAAACTGTCTTTAGAGAAGAAAATGTGATTTCGAAACAAGACAAAAAATTTTTTTTTTAACTTTTTTAACTGAAAATAGCGGAACTTCTCGAAACAAAAATGACAATTTAATTTAAAACAAGACAATTACATCCATATTTTCTTAAATGGAAATAATAAATTATTTTTTTTCTCAAATGAGAAGACAAGTTCAGACCTTTCGGCATTTCAAATTTCGCCGTTTTTTAAAATAATCGATAATTTTTACCGTGAATTAAAAAGATACTTAAAATTATGTGAAAAACTTAAAATTATGCAAAATCACGTGCAACGGTTTCGGGAGAATATTTTAAACTTCCACCGTACAAAATTTGATACAAATTTGATTAACAGTTTTTTTTAGATTAACTAACTGGAAGAAGCGCATTTTTGTATTCAAATTCACCCTTAAGAGAGATATAGTTATTTAAAGCAAAACAAATTTTAATTCGATCAAGAAAAGTTATTTATTTAAATTTTCTTCAGATGAAAAAATATATTTCAAAACGAGAAAATAATGTTTTTAGCGCAAGATGTTATTGCTAGCCTATTGTTTTAAACCGAAATATTTTTTAAAGCTAATGTCTATGTATAACAAGAAGGTTGCCGCTTTTATTCAAGACAAATGGATTTTCTTCGGGTAATGCAATCTGTATTTTCAAGGAAAATGATTATTTCAAAACAATTATTTCTTTTTTGTTAAGAAAATATTGTCTTCGTGCATAGGAAAGCGGATTTTTTCTTGAATCAAAGCAATTTGCTTTGACTGAAGTAATTTTTTTTCTGTGATGGAATTTATGACACCGCGTGCTTGTAGGTGATTGATACAAGGTAACTAATGATACAAAGGATCTAACAAAATTCTTTTATAATGTAAATTCTTAAAATCCGCTTCCACGTTTACTTTCTCGTTTAATAACGCCTAATTTTTTGTATCTCCCATTGTCATTCGGTCCCCATGCAGAGTAATTTAAACATCAGATAATATTGTGCGCGGTTTTTCTCGGCGGGGCGCACCGTAAGAAGGAAATAAAAAACGGGGGGAAATTCAAAATATGTGGGCACGGGAGAGATGTTGTGGCGGGGGCAAAACGCCGTAAATGCATAAATCTGCCTTTTGACATAGGCTCTTTGGTTTTTACTTTATTTCCTCTTTAAATACCATGCTCTCGGAGAGCGGTATTAAGATCACGGCTATACACTTCTCTCCACATAAAACTCGTTCAGGAGAAGGTAGCTGCAAATACGATTTTTTATATTTTCCCATGTGCAACACTGACTTTTTGACTTTGTCATTTTAGATTATATTTTGGACATATATAAACTTTTTATAAGGAGACGGCTTGTTTATTTTTTACTAATTCAAAACATAAGGCCACTAAAAATAAAAACCACAAACAAAAGCTACACAGTAATTGGTCTATTCGACTAACTGATTAAGAAAGAAGCAAGTCTACGATAGTAAAATCGATTTCAAGAAGAAGAAACTGTCCCTCGAAAAGAAGGCACCGGTTTGACGAAAGTTAGTAGTAGTAGTAATAAGGGGCGGCCCTTCATGGGCTCTTTCTGCCATAGCCTGTCTCGCCCCTTTTCCTCCCACTCCCTCTACATTTCTTGCCTCTTTCTCTCCGGGCCTTCCTTACGAAGGTCAGCACGTCAGCCTATCTTAGAGAGTGTAGCTCCTCCTCTTCTATTGTGGGGGCACCCCACGTCTGCTGCCTCAATCTGGCGTACCCGTCACACTCTCCTATCAGGTGATCAGCTGATTCTTCTGCCCACCCACATGCTGGGCAGGCGGAGTCGTCCAACACTCTGATGCATGTCAAGTGCTTGCCCTGTCAGCATTCCTACTAACAATCCAATGTCCTTGCGAGTTTTTCCCAGGAGCCATTTAGTTTTGGCTGCGTCTGGTCCACTCACGAACAGTTTGGACTGTCTGCACTCTCGCTCTTCTCTCCAGGACGACTTCAGTTGATCGCTCGCACATTTATTGAGTTCGCTCTGTACCTGTTTTCTTGTGATTCCCAAGAGCGGTTCCGTTCCAATATATTGGGTTTCGACACCAGCTCTGGCAAGTTCGTCCGCCTTCTCATTCCCTGGTATTCCCTCGTGGCCCGGGACCCACTTCAGTTAACGCACTCTTCCACTAGGGAACTGACAATTTTTGGTGAACTAAGAGCCTTGAGGGCAGCTTGGCTGTCAAAACATATGCAAATGTCCCTCCTGCTATTTCTGACCTCTGGTAGGGTTGCCGCCATGATAGCGGATAGCTTTCTTGAACCTAGGTCTTCCGCATACACTACTGCGCCTGTTGTCTGCCTGGCTGACAGTTTTGATCCGTCAGTGTAGCAGACCGTCGCGTCTCTGCTCTATTCGTTTCGCAATTCTTCTCTCTGCCATCAATCCCGTTCAGGTATTGTGACTTTGTACTTTTTGTCAAACCTGCAATGCGACACTTTAGCCTCGAACGTTAATCCTCCTATCTAATGTTGTTATGGATCCTGAAAAATTTCATTCAATTTTTACTTCTTTCGCTTTGGCAAACGGATGATTTTTCAGAAAATTGATTGCTTCTTGGTCTTCCTCTGGGCTAGTAACTTTCGTCAAACCGATGCCTTCCTTTCGGTGGCTAGTTCCCTCCTCTTGAAATCGGTTTTTTATGTTTACTATCGTAGACTTGCTTCTCTCATAATCAACAACTACTTGCCGAATAGACCATGCACCGTCTAGTTTTGCTAAGATTTGATTTGATTGATTTTGAAGAAAGATGCGGCTGCATTTTTTAAAATTTGGATGACACTGACATGCAAAACATGATGTTGTCAGGAGTCTGTGGCATTGTCATTTTCAGGAAGACAATGCGTTCAGAAACAGCTTAAATTAGCATATATCTGCTCTTTTCGAACGTACTACAGGTTTCTGATCAATCAATGTGCTTGGTTTTCTCGTATACCGCGATGAGTTATAAATAGCTTTATGTCTCTAATGTTTTTCTAGCGGAAGCACTGATTCCCTTCCACAGACCGTCCAGCGTGTCTGCAATTATGATAGTATCATCAGCATATCTTAGGTTGTTGATTTTTATGGTTTTTATGCCAGGCCCTTTTCGCAGTTGTTACGTGCATTCTCTAGTATCTTTGTTACAAGCTTTTATTTAACTTGCATTGTGTTTATGTAACTATGGTTGTTCAGGAGGAATCTTGCAACTTAATTTTGACCAACTTCCCGACATCCGATCGGCTTCAAATTTGGCATGCTTATATAGTTGATAATACAAGAATATAGTGTGATGAAATTGACAGCTCCCCACTACTCGAAGGGGATGGAAGGGGGTACAGTTGAAGTACGCCCGATTGCGTTAAAATTTGGTGTGTTTGGGGCACTTGGGAATGGAGATAACGAATTTCTAATCAGATTTTGAAAATTCAATATGGCGGATTCAAGATGGACGATTTTTGGTCATCTTTTGCTAACCAATCTTAACTAACTTATACACATCCGATTGCCTTCAAATTTGGCATGCATTTATAGTGCCAGTGACAATACAATAATATGTCATTATTAAGCACCCCTCCCCCCTACGAGGGGAGTGGCGTAGGGAAAATACCTAAGTTTGTCCGATTTCAACCAATATTGGTATACGGGGGCTTTTGGGGATAAGGAATACGAATTTTTGATCAGATTTTGAAAATTCAATCTTTTGCTAACTAATTTTAACTGACTTATCCACATCCGATTGTGTTCAAATTTGGTATGCGTTTATAGTTCCGGTGAAAATAGAATAACATGGTATTTTCAGGTACCCACCTCCCTCTAACGTGGAGGTTGGAAAAGATTTAGTCTGTTAGATTTAAATCAAAATTGGCACACAGAGGTTTTTCGGGAAGGGGATATGAATTTTTGATCAGATTTGAAAATTTCGATATGGCGGATTCAAAATGGACGATTTAGCGTACAAATCTAAAGATTAAAAAATACATTTTTATTAAAAAAACTTTTAAAGAACAAGTTTTTATTAAACTTAAAATTAGAAAATAATTTTTTATCTTTCTTATACCATAATAAAAGCGATGGGCGCAAATTAAAAATTTTAAGTTTACGATGACAAAGAGAGAACTACAAAAGAAGAACTAAATTCTTCTATTCGAATGATAAACATACTGCTTTCATCTAAAGAAGCTGCGAGCGTGTGAGATTGCCGTGCTTGCTAAACCTTTAAAAATGTCCTTAGGTTATAGAGTAATACAACTATTTCTTAGGTGAATCGTCGATGTGACCGATATACGATACCTAAAATTAAAATTTTTAATTTGCGCCCATCGCTTTTATTATGGTACAAGAAAGAAATTTATTTTCTACTTTTAAGAGCGTTTAATAAAAGTTTATTTTTTAAAAGTTTTTTTTAATAAAAATTCTAACTTCTTTTAGCGATTCCGAGAGCTTTTCGGGTTGGACTCGATCAAAAGCCTTTTCGTAATCTATAAAAGATGCATTTCTAGCCCCGATGCATCTCTAGACCGTCGAACTAAGTTATAAAGTGCATTTTGCTCTTACGGCGTTTTGGTGCGGGACAAAAAAAGAGTGAGTGAAGATCGCCGCCATAGATAGTGGTTGTATCAGATAAGGTAAAACATGGGAATGGACGCGACAGAAATGCACATAAATTCAACGGTGGTGGTGAACGCAAGGATGGATATTTTCAAACGAAAGAAAAATGGGTTTTGCAAATTGTCACGTCCCGTTTTAAAAAGCGTTGAGAGAACCAACGCAATGTAGAGAGCGTATCATCTCTGGAACAACCTATCCTATTTATAACACTCCCTGAAGAATAGGCTCTATAGTAAAAAACCGCATCAAAATCGGTTCACTGGTTCGAGAGCTATATGCGCACAGACATACAGATAAACCTTTAGATGATTATAGCCGGTGGCGTAGTGACGGGGGTGGGGGGATTGGGAACAACCACCTTCTCGAAATTTTCAGAGATCTAAAAAAATGTATTGACTCTGACAAAAAGAACAACTTTCAGAAACACTAATCAATCTATCCTCCCCCCCCCTCAAAAATTTTTCTTACTACGCCACTGCTTATATCGGTGATATATTTAAAGAAATAACTCTTACACTTACCAAAATTAGTAGAGACAAAATTACAACAACCAATGTTCCAAAAGATTTCATTGTTTTCCTTTTCCCTAAAATTACGAACCGTTGTTGTCTAAATCCTGCCTGGCACGCAAATAATATGTTATAGAATTTTTAGTTTGGTTTATAGTTATTAGTTTTTAAATTTGATATTAGAAAAAAAATTGAAAATGTTGCAGCATGTTAGTGCACAGGGTCAACTTGAATAATTTAAAAATTTTGCACCTTTACAACTAAACGAAAAATTTAAAAATGAAAAAAAATTTTAGCGCCCTTATAAATTTACAGAAAAGATTTGTGGCGTAGAGGGCAATGAATGAGGGAATAAATCGGAAAAAAGTTTTTCTTCGACTGGGATTTGAACCCGGGACTTCTAGAATGGTGGAGGGGTGCGCTGAAGCACTGCAAACAGTTATTGATTGATTGATTTATTTGTGAGTGTGCCAGTATGGCACTGTCCACTGCGACCACTACTGGGTCTATTGTGGCTCACTTTTAACATTTTTCTGTTGCTACAGAATATTCAGCTCCTTAAAGAGACTGGCAACTTGCTTTGGTGTAGATCCAGTCCGTCGATCACAGTTGGTCAAGAGAGGGGTTTTAAGAAAAAAATATATAAGCTTTAAAACATACACTTTTGTTTTTGATCCATCGTCAACTACTATTTACCGTAAAAAGTAAAATCCCCTATGTAGCTCTTTTCTGGGGGGCTATTTTTGGAAAATATTCTGGGAACCTTAAATAGCAACCCCGTATTTTTTTTTTAATACTTTTTATTTGAATACTCGCTAAAATTCTCTTTCCAATGGTACCCCATATCATAAGGTTTGCTTTACTAATTTTCGAGATATTGGCTTCCAAAATGTCAAAAATTTAATTTTCAAAGGCCCATATCTTAGAAACTAAACAAAATATATCTATTGTGTTTATTATGTATGGTGTATCAAAAACAAAAATCTATATTTTAAAGATTATATTTTTTTTTCCTTAAAACCCCTCTAGACCAACTGTGCGATCTGTGGTTTAGCGAAGATACGTTGACGCTGAACGTCTCCTCATACTTTATAACAGAGCCTACATTCGGTGTCCTCACTTAGACCCATTCTGTGTAATGGTACTTTCAGCCTGCAGTGTCCGGTGTATAGATCAACCATTGTCCTGATGTCCTGCTTGGTGAGCTCAATGAGTTTTCCGGCCCTCTTCCTGCAGGATTCTGTAATAAACTCTTTGGAATGTGCCAGTCCCGGCAATTCTCTCCAGTATTGGTAAACTTGTTTTCCATTCAGCCTGAGAAAGCAGTGTTGATTGTGTTGTATGCTATTCCAAGGGCTGGTACGGGGCCAATAAAGACGGCAGAGGCCGCTTCACGCGCCAGCTGGTCGGCAGTCTCATTTCCCCGATGCCCAGAATGTCCCGGAATCCTTACCAGCGACAGAGTGTTTATTCGCCCCAGGGTGTTCAGTGTGTCCTGGCAGCTCCTAACGGTTTTCGATGAGCACCTATAGGATTTAAGAGCCTTAAGGGTCGCTTGACTGTCGGAGAGTATCTTTATTGATCTGTTGCACCAGTTATGATCTATCATCCAACGTGCGCTCATTTCAATGGCGAAGAGTTCCGCCTGGAAAATTGTAGCCATTCGTTCAAGACTATGTATAATCCTGATATTTTCCCGGCAGCAATAAGCTCCGGATCCAACTCCTGAAGGCATTTTGGATCCGTCAGTGTACCAGCAGCTATCTTCACTTGAGAAACTTATTCTGTTTGTCGTCCAGTCCTCCCTGTCTGGGAGAATAGTGTTGTATAGCTTTGCTGTTTTTACTGTTGCGGGCATTAGATCCGGTAGCAGCCCTAGAACTAGAACTAGAAGAGAACCCTACTTGACTTGCCCTGCCACCCCATTGGTTGGCTATGATGATGCCTTCATAGCCTCTTTCTCGAAGACAAGGTGTAGAGGAGGAAGGTTTAGGAGGCATTCAAGCGCTGCTGATGGTGTGGTGCTCATAGCACTACATATCACCATATTTGCTTGACGTTGGATGCTTGTTAGTTTGGCACGAGCCAGCGAACTGCCCTTCGTGTACCAAACTTGTGCCACTTGTAACTACCGTGATACATAGCCAGTACATTTGTTTGGGGCTAACGCCCCAAGACTTACGGTAGATATGATCTCCAAATGCTCATTCCATGTAAGTGTTTTATGGAGGGTCATCCCCACATATTTTACTTCAGATGCGAATGGGATTGTTTCATCGTTTAGTACTGGAGGAAGTCAAGCTTTCTTTTTTTGGTGAACGGTATAATGATGGTTTTGCTAGGGTTTACAAACCTTTATTCGCTGTTGCACCAGTCATTTACTGTATCTAGGACTGCAAACAGTGGCTCAAGACAAGAGCCACGCACCCGTCAAAAATGCGGGCATCGTTCGAAACATGAGCAAGTCAAAAATGTGGTGTATTTTGGCTTTATTTCGAACGCGATACGTATACCGATACCAATGCGTTGAAATATTTACTTTAAGTGTCTATTTAATTGGTTGGATGTATCTGTATCTCACAAATTTCGTGGCGTTCTCAGCTTGTGTACAATCTCCTGAAAACAAAGAATTTCGATATAGTTTTTGAAGTTTTTGATCATTTCTATACTGCACAGTTTCTTTTTCAGATGGTATAACTTTTAATCGTTTTTAGAAAATTGTATGTATACCACATGACCCGTTTTGAACGTTACTTCGACGTGTCCTGAGCTAAAGTCACTGACAGAAAAACAAGAATTTACTCTTACGTTAACCAAAACCAAAGTACCATTTTTTTGTTATTGGGACACGCTTACTCTAAAATTTAATAAGCGTAAAATTTTTACGACGCATTATGATTGTTTTATATAAAAATTTTGAAATTCAATTATATAAATAGTTATTAATCATAAAATGTGTTACTTTTTATTTTTAGTTAGTTAGTAGTGAGACATACTTTTAAAAAAATGCAGCAGAAAACTCTAGGATTGTAAAACAATCCTAGAGTCCTATGATTGTTTTCCACAAACCAAAACTACACTTTTTTGCACTCGACGCGCGTTTCGCTAACAACGTTAGCATCATCAGGAGACGATAAACAATGAACTAAATTAATCTACGCTCTATCTTATAGACAATCCTTTAGTGGACGGAGATAAGACTAATAATTTGTCATTGATCACGATTTTTAATCCTATCTCCCCTCAACCAGAGAATAAAGTGTACTAAACGGGATGGGTCCTCTATCTTTATTTAAACTATTTCTGGATTTAATGATTTCCATACTTTCATATGCATTCAAAAGTCTTTTTTTTGGTACACTTTTTAGAAGTTTTAGGTTATCTAATGTGAATCTATGATTGTTTTCAAAAGCAAGCTCGGCCACACTTGACTTTTCTGTTCTTCCGTATTTTAAGTGTGCTAAGTGTTCTTTAAAACGTGTTTGAATAGAGCGTTTCGTTTGGCCAACATATTTTTTGTCACAATCCATGCAACTAATTTCGTAAATTCCACTTTTTTCTAGAACTGTAGTTTTATCCTTGGGATTTCCTAGTAAGCTTCTTATTGTGTTACCGGAGTGATATACTAATTTAAGACCGGTGTTATTAAATACTTTTTGTAATCCTTTCGTATAATTAGGATTATAAGGAATTGATACAAATTTTGAGCCGCAGGGTATCTTTTTGTCTGTCGTAACCGTTTTCGCCAGCTATATTCCTAATCCTATTCTTTTCTGCCTCAAATCTTTCTTTGTTTAAGGGGAAATTTACTAATCTATATGTTAAAAAGTGCAAACTTGCAAGCTTATGTTGTAAGCAATGAAAAGAGTCATTTGGAATATACCTGTTGGTGGCCGTTCCTTTTCTGTATAGGTCAAAGTCCATATTATTTTTATTTCTTATAACTAAAGTGTCTAGAAATGGCAGTGTACCGTTGTTCTCTGTTTCATAAGTAAATTTAATTGTGGGAAATTTGTTATTTATTTTTTCCATAAAATTTTCAACACTAGTTACTTTAGTGTGAATACTGCAAACACATCGTCTACATACCTAAACCATACTCTGGGGAAATACTCAAATTCTTTACTTATATCTGATTCAAATTTGCTCATAAAGAGGTTTGCGATAAAAGGTGATAAACTATTAACCATTGTGGTTCCTTCTAATTGCTGGTAGTAGTTATTTTTATATTGAAAGTAATTTTGATTTATGCAGAGTTTTGTTAAAGATAGGTATTCTAAAGTCTGTTTGTCTTTTAGATTGTTTTTTCTTAGTAGTTCCTCCAGGTATTGTAAGGTATTGGGAACCGGCACACTAGGGAACAACGAACTAACATCAAACGAGATTAAAATTTCACCTTCTTGGAGTGAAATATCTTTAACTTTGTTGATAAATTCAAGGGAATTTTGAACAGAAAAACCTTTTTCCTTTATAGGTAAATTTTCAAACTCGTTTGCTAGCCATTTCGAAATGTTTTAAGTAGGTGATCCTACAGCAGAAACTATAGGTCTAACCGATTTTCCAGGCTTATGGATTTTCGGAAGACAATACAGCTTCGGCATAGTGGGATTGCTTATTTGTAGCTCATATTTAATATTGTCAGTAATAATATTGTTACATTTTTTAATTGTGTTTTTTACTTCGTTAATCATTTTTGGTAAGGGGTTCTTTGGGACTTGTTTGTAGGGTCCATTTTTTATTCGGTTATCTACCCTTTCGAAATAATCTGTTTTATCTAATATAACAACTTTATTACCCTTGTCAGCCTTTAGATAGAAAACATCTTTTTCTCTCAAACTTTTAATTGTTTTATTGTGATCCAATGTACTATTTTTATTGTTTTTAATGATGTTTTGAGAGATCTGATATCGGCAAGCATCTCGCACATAGCCCTTTGTGTCTTCTGAAAGATTGTAGATTGAACTTTCAATATTTGCAATAATATCACTTAAATTATCTTTTTGTGGGGGCAGAGCAAAATTAAGACCTTTGTTTAAAAGTGATATTTCTTTGTTATTAAAAGTTTGAGAGGATAGGTTTTCTACAATGTTTGCGATTTCCTTCGACTTTTTTGGTTTTGGTTCAGAACGTTTTAACTTTTGTAGCATTTTATTAAGTGAAGACGAAGATCTTTTCATAGATAAAAAAGTTATAGGGCTTATCCCCCCTATCACCCCTTGAAATTTGAGCCTCGCAAAGGGGGTCGAATTTTCCGTATCTCCTCTAGAAGTACTTGAAACCACCCAAAACCATCGAATTTTGGACACCCTGTACACGGTACACACCGATAGCCGCTTAAACCTGCAAATAACCTACGCCAATGATAGCTTCCACGCTCGCTTAAAACACGTGAACGCGACTCGATGCTCGATACATTCAGCAGGTTCAATGAACTCTTGACGCACACGAAAGCAGGCATACTGCTGCGGCGTATTATTACGAAAGCGTAGAAGGGCCAGAAAGCAATTTTTACTTTAGTTCCGACTTTGAACTTGAAATTCCGACTTACAACTCGGAAATCCGACTTGACTTTAAACTCTGAATTCCGACTTAGAACTCAGAATTCCGACTTAGAACTCAGAATTCCGACTTAGAACTCAGAATTCCGACTTTAAACCCGAAATTCCGACTTTAAACCCGGAATTCCTAGTTCCAAGTCGGATTTAGAACTCAGATTTCCGACTTTAAACCAGAAATTCCGACTTTAAACCCGGAATTCCGAGTTCCAAGTCGGAATTCCGGGTTTAAAGTCGGAATTTCAGGTTTAAAGTCGGAATTGAGTTCAAAGTCGGAATTAAAATAAAAATTGTTTTCTGTCCCTTCTACGCTTTCGTAATAATACGCCGGCAGCAGCAGTATGCCTGCTTTCGTGTGCGTCAAGAGTTCATTGAACCTGCTGAATGTATCGAGCATCGAGTCGCGCTCACGTGCTTTAAGCGAAATTCGGCATTCAGACTTTAAACTCGGAATTCCGAGTTATAACTCCGAATTTGACTTTAAATACCTCAAAAAATTGAGGGGGGGTCCAAAACTGTTTTTTTTTTTAATTTCTTAAACGGTTGTACTTGAAAGTTTTTTCAATGGGAAAAAAAATACATTTAGTAGTATTTTTTTTCTCTTACCCTTTATTTACACGAGATTTTTTTTTCGTAACCCGTGAAATATAATAATAATAATTTTTATAATATCTTCATAACCTATTCTTCTGGATGTTCTTACATTTTTAATCTTTTGCGTACTTTTTCTGGAAAACTTTCAGTGGGGGGGTTAATAAAAATCATATTCATTATCAGACATAGTCGTAAATTGCCCGAATCCCGAGTTCTAAGTCGGAATTCCGAGTTTTAAGTTGGGATTCCGAGTTGTAAGTCGGAATTCCGAGTTCAAAGTCGGAATTAAAATAAAAATTGCTTTGTGGCCCTTATAGCTGCAGGCTACAGAGAAATTCCGGGTTTTAAGTCGGAATTCCGAGTTCTAAGTCGGAATTCCGAGTTTAAAGTCAGAATCCTGAGTTTTAAGTCGGAATTCCGAGTTCAAAGTCGGAATTAAAATAAAAATTGCTTTGTGGCTCTTCTACGCTTTCGTATATTATAGCTGCAGGCTACAGAGAACCTAGCAGCGGGGATAGCTTCTATTGGATTAGAGTAGTTAAAAGTCGCGCGCATACGATACGCGACCAGGTTTGAGGCCGCATTTGTCATGGGCTTGAATATTTAAAATAAATTTTAAAATAAGTAATTGTTATTTCAAAAATTAAATTTAAGAAGCACTGCTTTCCTTGTTGTTGCTCTCGAGCAAATGGGGAGGGGGTTTGCTTGCTTGATTATCGGGGATTTAAAAATAATTTAATTTTACTTGTTTTACCTAGGAGGCGGTGTTAAAGAAATTTAAATTGCAGTCGTTTTCACTATCGTGCTCTCTTTCAATAATATCCCCAAAATAATCCCTTTCAGCGGGTAAAACACCAATATATGGTATACTTCGATCCTTTATAATTTGGCCAATTGGCCTGGCCGCCATGTCATTATATATGGCGGCAGGGCCATCGCGTGTGTGTATGGAAAAGCGTCAAATTTCCAATTCAGATTTTCCGAGATCGATAAAAATTTTAGGGGTTGGTGCGAAAAAGAACAATAGCTCAGATTACTTGAGTCTCATTTTTTATCATTAATTTTGTTCTTAAGGTCGTAGTTAGAATCTGGGGAATTGTTTTTAGCAACACTGTACGGGAAATCAATTTAACTATGTTGATTGATTTTTTTGCAAAATTTTACGTCACTGAATTGGTTTTCCATGGCAACGCGGAGACTTTATTTATGTTTATCCACAGTGGGACACCAGAGATTTTTTAGCACCGGGTCAAAAATTTGGGGTTAGGTTACTTATTTTGACTTTTCGCGTTCTGCTCCGCTAAAAAACCAAGTAAAGTACCCGTGTGTTTTTGAAAGGTTCTAAAATCTATCCTTTGCACTCCAAGATTTCACTACAATTGCACATAACTATGCGGCAAAATGTTTGAATCAAAATAAAAGCAAAATTATGTAGGGTTATGCGCGCCGAATGTTTCTATGTGAATTCCTTCTCTTGGTTCTTTGATAGACTCGGGGTAATGCCCGCGCAGCCCTAGGCCTTTTGCGGCGGGCGACCGCACACGCGGAGTGGTTTCATATTTGTTTTAGAACGATGTTTTTGAAAACACATTTTTGAAAGATTGTATTTTATTTTCTCTAAAGCAAGGAAATATAAAAAGGAAAAATGTAATCCAGAGGAAATTGTGGGTATTTCTCTATTTTTTTTTGTAAATCGGGTTTGGTCTAAATTGCAATTATTTTGAGGCTTTTGGGATAGATGACAGCACCAGAGCTTTTATTTTGAAAAAACATAATTGAGAATTTTGAAAAATCCTTCAGGTATTTTTGTTAAGCATTTAAAAATGATCACCCCTGCAATATTTCAGCTAATTCTGATGTTTAGTTTTTCCTGTGCACTCTAGCAAAAGATAAAAAAATTAAAGAACAAGGCGTTGCCAGTTGTACCTTTTTTACTTAAAATCTGGGGAGAAACTATAGCCTTAAGACTGGAGAATCTTTTTTTTCTATCAGTGACCTTAGCTCAGGAAATGTTGAAGTGAAGTTCAAAACGGGTCATGTGATATCCATACTTTTTGGGAGAGAAACAAGCATTAGAAGAATTGGCTGAACCTTGAATGGAAGCGCATTTTTTTGTAAAAAATAAAACACGTCTCGGGTCACTTTTTTATTTTTTTACCGAATAAGCTAAAACTTCTTTCTAAGGCCACCAATTCGAAATATTCAAACATTTGAATCGGTGACCTTAGCAAGACATTTTAGCTTATTCGGCAAAAAAATCAAAAAAGTGCTCCGAGCCGTGTCTTAGTTTTTGCAAAATGTGCATTCAAACTTCAGCCAATTCTGTCAAGTATGGATATCACATGACCTTTCTTGAACGTCACTTCGATATTTCCTAAACTAAGGTTACTGATAGAAAAAAAAAAAGAGATTTGAGGAATTCTTTTACGAAAAAATATTATTTATTTTAAAAACCAGAGCCGCGATCTTTAATATTTTTTTGTGTGAAATATTTTAAAAAAATCTGGGTTAAGTCACTTTTGCCTCGTTGGTATTTTTTATGCCAGGCGTTTAAATAAAATCAGACAGGGGCTCAGTTGTTAATTTTTGGTTGATAAAATGAGCGTTGATATCGAGATATTGACAACCATAGATTTCGTGAAAACAAATTGTATGAATACTAGATCAAGTTCAAAACAAATAAGCACTGAAATGACAGCACCTCCAAAAGTGAGGAGGGGTCAATAAGAAATTTTTTCGTAGTCAAAAATTTCTAAATGAGTTTTGTGATGTGATATTATTTTTTTTAAACAACTACAACTACAGTCCCCTCCACCCTTCAAAACACTTGCATCTATAAACAAAATTACACCCATCAAGAAGTAAAATGATAAATATTATATTTTAGAAGAAAATGCCCTAAAACAAATTTTTTTTTTGACGGGTTTCATTATTTGTGTTTCACGTTATAAAGTTGGTGATTTTTTAGACCACCTCAAAATTGGGGGGGTTTTAATTTATAGCCCGCAGAAAGGATTGTTTTGTGGCATTTGGTAATAAGTTCGTTTATAATTTCCCTAGGTAACCGTTTTTGTAAGAATTAATTTACCTTATTTAATATCCCAAGTTGTTTATTACCCAATGAAGCACCTCCTATTTTGTAAAGAAAAACGCCATATTTTGAACCCGTTTTCAGCACAAAAAATATTTATGAGGGCACTACGAGGCAAAACAAACATAAGTGAAGGTCACTGATTATGCACGAAAAATATACCAAACAAAAAAACCCAGAACAACTATATTAATTTCTGAAACAAAACAAACTGAAAGTAAAACATTTAGGTTATCTAAAATCTCAGTCAAAAAAACTTTCCCTACTCAAAGGCCACTCATTTTAAAGTAGAGGTTGAGGTAAGCCAAGGTGCAAGCAGAGGTAAAAGACTCGCTGTTTGTGATTGAATATTTTTAAACTGACATTTCGACAGTGACAGAAATGTAAAAAAACTTGCATTTAAGTTTTTTAATACATTTCATAAATAAAAACACCTTTTAAATAAATACAAAATTAATCTACTCCTTATTTTATTATTACTCATCTAAATCGTTGTGTGACATCAAGTATTAATTGCAAAAATTAATTAACAAAGGTAAGTTTTAATTAGAGTGACACACCCGCGTGGGTTTAAATTTTTTAATTTTCTTTTCTTCTATCCCCTCTTAAATCTAACAAAAGTTTGTGTTAAGATGATTTTTCAATAAACAAATTTATTAAAATTCTTCTTATAAATCAAACTATGTCCAAAACTCAAGAAGAGTTGTTTTAAAATGCTTAAAATCAAGAATTTCACTTAAACTTAGGACCGTTCTAAAATAGACTAAACCTTTTTAGTAAATCCCACCGTTAAAGTTAATTTTCGGATTTATCGGCATTCATATCCTTATCTCTATCGAGTCGACCTATCAAGCAGGTGTACTTTTAAACTAATGGCGAATGCGTGATGTATGCAGGTATGATTTTAAAAGTGTAGCAGATACGATTGCTGATAAAACTGAAAATTAACTTTCAGTGTCTAATATTAGTCTTAGCTTAGGCAAATAAAAAAATGTATAGACTTTTTACTTTTTTTACTTTACTCAACTTGTTTGTATTTTTTGCTTTAAATGTTTATCTGTTGTGCATATATTTATTTAGATTTTACTTAACCTGTTTGTTCTATTTTCATTATGTTTTTACCATATCTCTGTTACCAACTGATCTGTTTTTTTTTTTTTTATCTTGTGTCGTGCCTGCCTTTGCCAGGTAGTTAATTTTAATTTTAATTTATGTTAATATTGTATGAAATTAGACTTAAGCCTCTTAAGCTTTGTCAATAAGGATGTAGAAAATCTTTGGACAATAAAGCATGTTTACTACTACTACTACATTTTACCAAATTTTTATAAAAATTCGAAGGAAAATGTCTGGTCATTTTTTTTAGAAATTTGAAAAATATTCTTATCTTTTTTAAACTTTCACTTATCGACAACTTTTATCTGTATTATTTTCCGTTTTCTTATAAACTGTAAAACAGGAAGTAATATATAAGGACCTGTCTTCATTTATTTTTTATTTTGTTTTCGGTTATTGGTCCTCTTATCAGTCCCGATCTGGGGCTAATTGGGTGTAGTTTAAAAGAGAACCTGTAGTGAAGTGCGGGTTAATTTGTTTCCTCAATTTTTGAATGGGAATTACATTTAATGTACCTGAGTTTAAGAATGTGGTGAATAAATGCTATCTTTTTATGGGCATTGAGTTCGTTTTTAAATCTCGTTGTATATTTTTATTTTATATAGCGTGTTCTTGCTCTTGATAAAGAACACAGTGTGTATAAAAGAAAGATACAATGAGTTTTAAAAACGAACTCAATACTCATGGAAACATAACAAAAGTCTGTTCATGTTATCAGTCGATTTGTGTACGACTTTTAGACCGAGGGTTTAAAATATACAGTGGCGTAGCCAATTAGCCAGGGGGGGGGGTTGTGGGGTTAAACCTTCCCCCCAGGAGGTCCAACACAATAACAATAAATTAATCATGATCAAGGGCCCCAGGATTAATTTTTATCTGCGGCGCATTTAACCCAATCCCACTTTTCCAAAAATATTTTACAAAAAACCTAAGAGATCAAAATTTTTAAGGAATTTTTTTTTTGTCAAAGTTTTTGCCTTGCATGTGGTGCATTTAAGGGTTAATTTTAAATTTTAAAACAAATCTGCAACTGAGACTAGATGAGACTTGGTTTCAAAAATAAGTATTTGTGTTTCGTACGCACTAATTCAAGTCCTACTAAACTGCCCCTCTTCCCTCCCTTCAGTTCTAGAGCTCAAGCAACCTATTTTTTACAAAGAGCCCCGCACACCGGGCGATTTTAGAATTTTGTTGATATGTTGTACGCCTGGAAAAGGGCTTAAAAAAATGTGACTTAAAAGTTGGTGAGACATTTGGTTTGGCTACAGCGGCGTATCAAATGTGGGATAAAATATCATTGTGAAATTATATTTTCCGAAGAAGTGTGTAAATGTACATTTTTAGATTTTTTCGCAATGTTTTCTGACAGGTTGGGTCAGTGGCGCACCGTAAAGCTATTAAAATACTGTTAATTTTTCCATTAAGAGCCCCAATTCAACGATATTATGTATGTATTTTGTGTTATTTTATAGTTTTTTATATATATATATTATATATATATATATATATATATATATATATATATATATATATATATATATATATATATATATATTATAAAATGATAAATCAGTGGTTTATCATCCAAATATTAAAACACTACCTATACTTTTACTATTTTATTTGATAACTGAACTTATTAATTAAATCTATTAATAGAATCTTACTTATCTTCTATTTTGCTTTCATTTAAATATTCCAACACAGTGGCGTAGGTTGACCGTTAAATAATATTTTTTTTTATTCACGTTTCACGAATGTCTAAAGTAAGTAATTGTTATTATTCTAACTAGTGCGGAAAATTGTATTTTTTCGCACGCGACTCTCGATGACCCTAAATTCGCGGAGCGGAGTTCGGGCAAGCAATCAAGGTCGGGAAAGATACTTTACGCGTGAAGATATGCGTGCTGTGGGTAAATAAATGGAGAGAAGTTGGTGGATGTGTCCGTTCGGAAAAAAGAAGGCAATATCATAACATAAGAGGAAATTTTTTCGTAACAGCCAACATCATTTTTTGGGTCAATTTCATTAAAAAAAAAAGCAACAAAATAAAAATGTCAACATATTTACATTACTGCACTGCGCTACAATTGACAACTATGACATATACAGCTAGCAAATATCAAAATTATAAAAAGGCTTCAAGACGATATCCAATCAAATTAAAAACCTTTGTGGCAATTTAAATTACTAGTAAATAATATTTTGATGTTATACCACTGATCTTTTTATAAAATTACAAAAAAAAACTATAAAACAGCTCAAAATACATACACACATAATATCGTTGAATTAGGCTTTTTAAAGAAAAAATAAACAGTATTTTAATAATTTTAAGGTGCGCCAATGACCTAACCTGTCAGAAAACATTGCCCAAAAATGTAACATTGTAACATAAAATGTAACATAACATAATTAACATTTACTCTATCCTTCAAAAAACAAATAAATACCTGCATGTTTTCCTTCCAAGATATCATTTCTAAATGTTATTTTATCCCACATTTGATACGCCGCTGTAGCCAAACTAAATGCTTCACCAACTTTTAAGGCGCATTTTTTTAAAGCCTTTGTGCACAGCTACAACATTTAAAAAAATCAAAAATCGCCCGATGTCTGGGTTACATGGGCCGGTGTGCGGGGTTCTTTGCCATAGTTGATTTTTATTAATTGATGAAACCGCCCCCCCCCCCCAGAGTCGATTTCTGGCTACGCCACTGAAATATATATAGAAAGTAAAATAGGAACATCCTAATAATTCTATGACAGCTTGTGAAAAACCAAGATAGGAATGTAAAAACCGTTTTGCTCTATCCTTAACCGTTTCGATGTTATGGGCTGTCAAAGTTTTTTAACTTTGAATCTCATGAATGAAAATGTCAATTTTTACCTGTCAATATTTTAAAAACAGTTGAACATAGGTATAGGACATACATATAAAATGTACCTAAAATATTTTGTAGAATCCAAAAATTCAAAAATATACAGGGTGTTCAATTTAAAATCAGAAAGTTGTTGCCAAGTTTTTCTGCAAATGGCAACACTGCAAATATGAAAGTATTTCAACAAGATAGTTTACATGGACTTGGATGTTAGAATAGAAAGTTTGAAAAATTTCCATTGAATAGTTTCCAAAATATCCTAATAGCTTACTCACCTTGGGACAACAGGTATACAGACCGCTTCAAGCTACTGCGAACATAGGGGGAATCAAGTCCAATTTACTCTCCGTGCCGTACGACCGAGGTGGATTCGAAGCACGCTGCAGTGTTATCTTTTGGAAATTCATTTTGTTTTTATTATTTTGTTTTATTTCTGCCTTGCTCGAGAAACACATGGGTAAGTTCTTAATTGAAATAATACATTTTTAAAACTAAAAATGGATGTCTACGAAGTTGCCGAAAAAGTGCAGATGGTCAAATGTTCAAATCGTCATAACCCAACACACGTTCGATATTGGTCGAGGGAAAATTTGCGTTTGTATTTTGACGTAAGAACACAGTATCCCCAAAAACTAAATGTTTTGGGGGGGGGGGGTATTGTAGGGGAACACGTAATTGGGCCATTTTTTATTAACGGCAATTGCAATTTGAATGGTCCTAGATACTTGGATCTACTGCAGCAGCACATTATTCCAACTGCTAGGCAGTTGTTAGGTGTAAGATTTGGTGAAACATGGTTTCAACAAGATGGTTGTTCCGCTCACAATGTTGGCCTTGTTAGGGAATATCTTGATAATGTATTTCCTAATCGGGTTATAAGTACACGGGGAACTATTTTATGGCCAGCTTTTGAAGCTTTTCAAATTATCACCCCTAACATGCTTGGAAACGTTGGAAGGGGTTTTTATAGTAGGCTCGGATATTGTCTAGCCGAGCCAGGAGGACTTTTTGAACATTTGCTTTAATTTTTTTTTTGACTGGGAGAATCTTTTTGGTTTTTAGAATGTATTATTTTATTTTGAGAACTTGCTTTTATTTTGTTTCTCCTTATTATTTTCATTGTAACACGTCGTCACTGATAAATCTGAGCAGTTGACAATAAAACGCTCTTATTTATCAGTGACAAAAAATAAGAAAATTACGTTATAAAAATTTACGTATGTATTGACCAAATTCCGGTTTCATTGACTACGCTCCACACAGCACCGTGGTTAGAGGCGTACTAAATACAAGGCGAACGGCAGCGAATGCCGATCGGAAGCCTGAGTGTTGGTTGCTTCACTGATAGGCGTGCGGTGTCTCTGCATGTACGTACACTGGCAAATTAGAGTTCTTTCGCCCTATGTTCGCAGTAGCTTGAAGCGGTCTGTATAAGAAAGCACTTGAGAGGACTGCCTTTCTAAAACTTTAGTACAGTTTAATTTTATTAGATAAAAACAATAAATCATACAAAAGTTCTGTTTTTTAATTTATAAACACGTTACAAGTCTCTCGAACCAAATATATTATTTATAAAGGCTATCAACATATATTGCGAATTTTCATAGCCAAAAATTGACATGCTGAAATAATCTTTTTTAGATATCGACGAAACACAATCCAACAGTTACTGTCTTTGTTACGTTTACTAGCCTACTAAATTAGAATTCCCCATGATCAAGAAGCTTTTTTAAGGCGCAATTACACAGACGAACATGCTCAAATAAAAGCTCGTGCAAAAGATCTGAAATTTTTTGCGCGAACATTTTTGTGAGCTTTTCTTTGAACATTTTGTTCGGATAAATTTTTGAGCAAGTTATTGCTATCTATTTTGGAAAAATATTTTTAAAGGTGAGAATAAATATAATTTTACATCATTGATCAGTGATCTCAATTCTTTAAAAAAATGGAACACCAACTTTTATTTTAAACTTTTGTGAAAAAAAGGCGACGGCAAGCGAAACATTATTATTGGCTATCAGTTTTGTCATATGCAATGTTAAAATAGTTAATGATGAAGGTAATAACATTTAATTCTTTTCTTTAACTTTTTTGGTTTTCTTTCATTATAAAAAGAAAACGGAAATGTCTTCGAATTAATTACTTTTTAAAATGCAGGTGGATATTTTTAGAGAACTGTTCTGGAGAGTAGTTAGTTGTTCCCTGGGGGGGGGATAGGGAGGTTTAGACAGTCGGAACGCAGCGCTGTCAAACACTGCTGTAATGCCAAATGCCAAAAATTTCAATATTTAAAAAATCGGAAACGCAAGTTCTACGCGTCAATAAAATAAAACGAATTTCTTTGTTTTGCGTCGGAGAGCCCTTTCTTTATGGAAAGATTTGTTCTAAAACTTTCATAAAAAAACTGCGTTGACCCTTGTTTGTTGTCATGTAATTTTGTGTGTCAATGTTCATTTGACCAAAACCCCCTCTCACTAGTCTACGGTTTTTACCTTCTCCTAACCCAGCATCAGCAACAAATAAGTGCCAATTATGGTATACTGGCATATCCCTTATAAAAATCAAATCAATCGAAGTTGCTTATGAGGTAAAACGTGAATTTCGACATCATATCGTTTTTTCCGTCGGAAAGCACTTAATTAAAACACTTTGTTTTAAAACTTAGTCTTTCTATTTTCAGTTAAGTTCAATGAATTCCCATAAAACTATAAAATTTAAATTTGTAAAGAAATTTTTATACCCCCAATTCTTCAAATAAATTTTGCTCAACATTCCCTCCAAAATTTACGTGTGTTTTTTTGTACGAGATTTTGCTCGAACATTTCTTTGAACATTTTGCTCAAGAGGCTCGTGTAAATATTTGTCGGCATTTCAACATCAAAGGAAAGTTTGTCTGTGTAAATGCGCCTTTAGGGAGTTTGGAATGTATAGGACAAAATAAGATAATAATTTGTAATACATCTCCCGATAAATTTTTTCAATTTTGTCATGAACCACTGTGCATTGACCGCACGCCGCTGATAAGAACACGTCATTTAATAAAAAAACGAATAAAACCTAATTATTGAAATAAATTTTTGCGTAGGTAATTTAATTTTACTAATTTTATTTTTTTTTCTGTTAGACTGTATTACATTGGGGAGCGAAATATGGAAATCCTGAGATAATCAAGATATTTGCTGGAAAATACAGATGCGACGTGAATGCAAGAACTAACGGGGTAAGTCATAGACTTTAGAAAAACAGAGATGTTGGGTCGTATATCCATATGCACTATAACCAGTATACTTTTAATAATAATCGCAGTGAATTTTAGTAGGGTTTTAATGATGAAAATACTACATTGTTTGTGGAAACTGTACACCATGCCAAGGCTGCTTCAGTTTTCTCTAATTCCGTGCTTCGCCGCTGTAGCTAGAGATATGTGGCGCTATGTGCAGTTTAAAATAATAGGAACAGTGGCGTAACAAGAGAAAACGTTGCGTTTTTCTTCCGCAACGTTGCGTTAACGTTGGACGACGCGAATGTTTTTTTTTGTTTGGTTAAATTAAGATGTGTTCGCACGCGAATAAAAAACGTATTTTTAAACAGTTTTCAAGTTTATTCTTAAAATCATTTGTGAAACTGTGATATAACTATTACTTTTATTTATTTTATTCGTTTTCCTGTGTTAAATAGGGCACCTATTGTAAAATGTATCAGAATTCATTAAATTTTATGTAGATCAGCCTTTACTAATATGGGTCGTCATTGGTTTTATTCTGTCTTTTTTGTCATGCTTTTGGTAAAGGAAAGAAGCATTTCCCCACCAAAACTTTAAATTTGCTGTCATACTGTAGCGTTGGTTCAAGATTCGTCGTCGTCTTGCTCTTTAGCAGTGGGATTTACTAAGATCTAAAATAGTACCCCCACAAGTCTAAATAGTTACACTTGTGGCGGTACTAAATCTTAAAACCAATTTTTCAAAAACACTTACCCATGCAGAAAAGACACAAAGTTATTCATTATTTTGTATTGTTATTGCAAAATACCACTGGAAAACTGCTTTGTTTCTCAAAATTACCATATTTTGGGAGAAAATGCCCTAAAACTTATTTTTTCTGACAGGTTTCAAAATGGAAAATGGTGAATACGCCAAAAATTTGTTACATAATAGCTTCATTATCTGTGTTTGAGGTTATCAAGTTGGTGATATTTTAGACCACCTCTGGGGGGTGGTTTAAATTTATAGACCCCAGAAAGAATTGTTTTGTGGCAATCGATAATAAGTTAGTTTATAATTTCCCTAAGTAACCGTTTTTTCAAGGATCAGTTTACCTTATTTAATATCGCAAGTTGTTCATTAACCAATAAAACACCTCCAATTTTGTCCAGAAAAACGCCATATTTTGAACCCGTTTTCAGCACAAAAAATATATTTATGAGGGCACTACGAGGCAAAACAAACATAAGTAAACAAAAAACCCAAAACAACTATATTAATTTATTTACAAACTGAAATTAAAACATTGAGGTTATCTAAAAGCTCAGTCAAGAAAACTTTCCTTACTCAAAGCCAATTCATTTCAAAGCTGTAGCTTTCATCAGTTGGTGCAAGCCAAGCTACAAGCAGAGATAAGAGATCCGAACTCGCTGTTTGTGATTTGAACGCAGCTAATATCTTGAAACTGACATTTCGATTGTGACAGAAATGTAAACAAAACTTTTATTTAAGTTTTTTAATACATTTCATAAATAAAAACAACTTCTAAATAAATACAAAATTAATTCACTCCTTATTTTATTATTTCCCATCTAAATCGTTGTGCGAAATGAAGTATTAATTGGAAAAATTAATTAACAAGGGTAAGTTTTAATTAAAGTGACATATAACCCCAATTTTAATTTGTTCTACAGAGTGTTTACTATTTAAACCCCGCGTGGGTTTAAATTTTTTAATTTTCTTTTCTTCTAAATTCAAACTTTCTTATAAATCAAATTATGTCCAAAACTCAAGGATGGTTGGTTTAAAATGCTTAAAACCAAAAATTTCACTTAAACTTAGGACCGTTTTAAAATAGACTAAACCATTTTAGTAAATCCCACCGTAGATTTTACTTCGACGAGACATTGAATTTTTATTAAAGAGCATAATAACAATTGTGTTTTGATATATCTAGCGCTTTTAGGTGCGTATAAACGTAGTAATTGGAATATACAGGTTTGCCACAATCCGTGAAAACCGGGATATCCGGGAAAAAGACGGGAATTCGGTGGGGTCGGGAAATATCTAGGAAAAAGTCGGGAAATTTGCTAAGAATCCTTGAATTTTTTAGATATTTTTGACCTGGTTGACATTCCCTTGTACCTATGTAAAATTTACATGTACATTTTTTAGCCTGCCGCACGATATTTTGTGTTTGTTTTTAACTCTTCAAAAATACTTTGCTGCATTTGACATTGATCCTTCTATGGATGAAAAGTCCCAGTATCAAAAAAAAACATAAATTTCTTATTTTTAAAAAAATCTATTTTTATAAAATATTTAAAATTTGACGTGTTTTTTTCATTTTAAATATACAATATAACACACTACTTTTTGTAAAATTTTACACTCTCCGGTATTTGTTTCGATCACAATATCAAATTTTTTTAGTGGGCAATCGCCCCTCCCTCCTTTGCACCTCACCAAACCCAAAAGTTTCATCAAACTTTGGCTTTGCTTTTTATCAGCAGCATTCAAAACGTGTAAAAAATGGCTTTTTTAGTATAATTTTTTCAAAAATTTTGCCTGCATATAGCAATTTAGCAAGCGCCAAAAGCAAATTTTGTTGAAACTTTTGGGTTTGGTGAGGTGCAAAGGAGGGAGGGGCGATTGCCCACTAAAAAAAATTTGATATTGTGATCGAAACAAATACCGGAGAGTGAAACATTTCAAGAACACATGTAGAACTGAGACTAGATCTCACCCCAACTCAGTGTCTCTTAACCCAAATTTTTAAAAATGATTACGAGAAACTTGTAAGATATCTTATCGGTAGGTACTGCAAAAATTTTTCGCTACGGCACTATAACATCATTGATTGTTACAATTTTAGTTCAATTTTAAGCATACTTATTAGAGGATTTTGGCAACAAATCTAGAATTGAGAACATATCCCACACCAAACCAGCATTTTCTGCTTAAACTGCAAAAAATTGCATGCGGCGCTATGAGATCGGGATTTTTTAAAAATAGTTTGGGAAAAACCAGGAAAAGTCGGGAATTTTATCTAGGGAATCTTGTGGAAACCCAGAATATAGTAGTTTTTCGACTTTGTGACAGAATTCTGTAACGAAAAATAAAAAATTTCGCGATCTGCTTTTGGACGCAAAGTAGGGGGACGAGACTTTTATCACCCCCTTGACCTCTACGATTCTGATAATTTGTTAATGGTCTTCAGAAAATCCACAAGTGCGTGAGAAAAGGGGATCCGTTTTCCCACGGCACGCATACCTGCACCACAGTGTAATAGAATCTAATACCAGTGGGTTCGCTCTCATAAGTCTTTTTGTCGGTACACTGAGGAAAATTTTTAGCAAAGTGATTCTGCCTGGCGCCTATTTAGCCAAACTCGAACAAAAAAGTTTTTTGTTAAAATAACGAGCCAAGTTTTAGCCTGCTTTAAGCACTCTAATTGCTTAAGCTGAAGGCACAATTGAAAATACAAGCGACTAAATACAAATTACAGTGATTTCTAACCTCACTTTTTTGCACCATTTTCGTTAATGAGATATCTGTCACTAGAAGCCGGCATTTGGTATTTTTAATTTAACTTAAAGCATTGATTGCTTATATTTTTAATTGTGTCTTTAGCCTTAAGGTCGTAATTACAATGTGGGGAATTGTTTTTAGCAACACTGTACGGGAAATCAATTTAACTATGTCGACCTGATTTTTTTGCAAAATTTTACGCCATTGAATTTGTTTTCCATGGCAACGTGGAGACTTTATTTATGTTTATCCACAGTGGAACACCAGAGATTTTTTAGCACCGGGTCAAAAATTTGAGGTTAGGTCACTTAGTTTGACTTTTCGCGTTCTACGCCGCTAAGAAACCAAGTAAAATAATAAAATAAAAGAAAACCATTTATTGCAGAATGTGCATTTATAATTGAATTGAAAACACTCCTGGTAGCTGATACCGACAACAGGTTAACTTAAAAGCATGCAGATTTAAAAATCGGCTACTGGCGCTAGACAAAATAATCGTATTCTATTTTAAACAGGAGCTTCAACGACTAGCAAGAGTCTTTCCAACCTCTAAAAGGAGCTTTATTGACCTGTTTTGTTAGTACTCAAGTATCCGTGTGTTTCTGAAACTGAAGTTCTAAAAATCTATCCTTTGCACTCCAAGATTTCACTGGTACAATTGCACATAACTATGCCGCAATAATTTAAATTTAAAAAAAAAATGGTTGAATCAAAATAAAAAGAAAATTATGTGGGGTTATATATCGAATGTTTCTATGCGAATTCCTAGTAATCCCAGCGAGCCAGTAAATTTTTCTTAGTTCTTTGATAGACTCGGGGTAATGCCCGCGCAGCGCTAAGCCATTTCGGCGGGCGACCGCATACGCGGAGTGGTTTCATATTTGTTTTAGAACAATGTTTTTGAAAACACATTTTTGAAAGATAAACATAACCTCGACTGGTTTTCTGTCAGAAAACGTAAAAATTCTCTTCTGTACCACTGCGGCCCGATTTAAAGTTTGTTGACAAAACACCTGCAGTTACCATGGAATGGTATAAATTCTGCGGTCTATCGGC
Source organism: Oxystoma pomonae (assembly GCA_963921995.1). Lineage (NCBI taxonomy): Eukaryota > Metazoa > Arthropoda > Insecta > Coleoptera > Brentidae > Oxystoma > Oxystoma pomonae. Next base: position 5,953,168 of record OY998170.1, read on the forward strand.
CAACACTTGAACTGCGTGTGTCTCCCAAATTCAGTGAAGTGTGATTGATAGATCAGTTTTCTTTTCCGGAGTGCACAGGCTTTTAGGAAAAAGGAAACTTAGTTTTTATTTTCGCTAAAGCAAGGAAATATAAAAAGGAAAAATGTAAGCAAGAGGAAATTGTGAGTATTTCTCATTTTTTTTTTGTAAATCGGGTTTTTTCTAAACCGTAATTATTTTGAGACTTTTGGGATAGATGACAGCACCAGAGCTTAAATCCATCAGATATTTTTGTTAAGCATTTAAAAATAATCACCCCTGCAAAATTAAAAAAGATTAAAAGATGAAAGAACAAAGCGTTGCCAGTTGTACTTTTTTTTACTTAAAGTCTGGGGAAAAACCATAGCCTTAAGGAGAAAGAAAGGGATAAGAAAAGGGGGAAGCTAGGGGAAGGGGAAAGGATAGGACGGGAGGGATGGAAAGGTGAAATAATAGTAGGACAGAGAGGGGAAGGGGAAATAATATGAGGATTGGGAGGAGAAGGGGAAATCGAAGGAGGGAAAAAGAGAGAAAGGGAAAAAAAGAATAAAGGGAAAAGGAGAAAGGAGAAAGGGGAAAGAGAGTAGTTAGTACGTCGATGGAGAGAACGAATAAGGGGGAAAAAAAGGGAGGGAAGGAAAAAGAAGCGGGAACAAAGAAAATGGGAAAAAAGAGAAAGGCAAAAAGGAGAAGAAAAGGAAACGAAGGGGCATGAAAAACAAACATGGTTTCAGCCTTCCTTGGCCATTCTAATGGTTGTGCGGTTTGAAAAAAAACAACAAAGGACAATTTTATACTCCAGCAGTGACTAGACTGGTTAGGATTAAGATTCACTATGCCTACACAAAAGTTGAGTAAAAGGGCTCATCGAGCATGTCGTCCGAAATCGGATTTTTGTAATTTTTACACGGGGCGGCGCCCATAAAATGTTGTGTTTTGGAATTTTTATGGGGGTATTAGGTGCCGTAAGTTGTACAGGGTGGGCCACGGTATTTATGAGAGTTTGGTAGTTGAAATCGCCAAGTAGTTTAACCAGTTATTGTGTAATGCCTAGTCCTTTTGATGTACAGGGTGTTTGTTTATAACTGAAACGCTCAGTATCTTTTTTATTAATGAAAATAAAGGGTAGGCTTGATTTCAAAAATTTCTTTGCAAATTGCAACGAACTTAAGCGCTATAACAACTTTTTTGTTCCCCTGGGTATACAGGGTGTGGCAATAAAGCTAATTTTTTTTAAATAGAATACAATACAATTTTTCAAAAAATTAGCTTTACAAAAATACCCAACACTATTGAAATATCTTTTGTAGTTTCTGAGATATTTGCGTTTAAAATTTTATTAAAATACATTAGAAACGACCATCTAATCAAGCTACATTGCCTTCAATCGTTTTTTTTTTCAAGGCCACTAGATTTTTAAGTTTATAGTGTTAAAATAAAGAAATACATTCATAGCCCACTTGGCTGATGATTGATCAGTTGCTCATTTCCAATATATTATCATTTTGACAATTATTAAAACTTAAACGCAAATATCTCAGGAACTACAAAATATATTGAAATAGTGCTTGATATTGTTGTAAAGGTAATTTTTTAAAAAATTCAAAAATTCAAAAATATACAGGGTTTTATAGTTTAAAAAAATTGTCTTCATTGCCACACACTGTATACCAAGGGCAACAAAAAAAATTGTTAATATTTTGTAAACTTTTTTCTGCAGATAGCCCCAAGCTGCTATGGTTTTTGTAAAAAAAAATATTTCCAAAAACAAAAGTAACCTCCACTTTGTCGCTTAATATCTCTTTAACCGTTTTTGATTAATAAATCAGGGGCGGTCGCAGCTTGGCTTAAAGGAAGGGGCGCTTTAGAAGGTGTCTGGTTGCCATTTTTTACACGCTTTAATGCTCTTGACATTGTTTATAAACTACATGGATAGAGAGTACCATATTATCCATCTACGGTTAAGGTCACTGACAGACAAAAATGTCTCTACTTTTAAGGCTAAAATTCTTTAAAAATTTTACGTTTTCTGGAAAATATTTTTGAAAAAGATTGGGTCAGCTGTCAAGGGAAGTTGGATTCGGGTGGGATCTTGTCATAAATGCGCCGAAGGCGAAGAATTTTTGACACGTTTTGAAAGCTGTTGACAAAAAGTGTTAAAAACTTAAATTGTATCAATCAAAGAAATTAAAATAAACGTATCAATGAATTACTACGTTTATACGCGCCCATAACCGGTTTTATATAAGAACGGTTTTAAATGAAATCGCTTAAATGTTAGTTTTAAACAGAAATAAATAAAAAAACTAGATTATCAGCAGATTTTTCGGTGAAACTATAGTTAAATAATTCTTTAGTTTGGAAGCGATGCGCTAAAGAGTTTTTAAACTGTTTGTACCGACTCTAAAATCAACTTTAAAACAATAAATCGCTTTAAAATGAAATCTTGTTAGTGCTTAAACGACAAAGTTTTTAAACCGTCCTTATATAAAAGCGCTTTAAGAGGGCCGTGTAAACAAAGTAAATGTTCAAAAACAAAAGATCAAGAGATCTTGGGTGGAAATAACGAAAATTCAAACTTAGATAAGCATCCCACAAGGAACTTACACAAAAGACCAAAGCGAAAAGAGAAATGATTAAACGATGTTTCGCCGTGGGTAACCCGCGTGGGCTCATCAGTGGTTTCACTGGTCACCCTCTACCATACATCATTAAACACCATCATACACTTTGATTTCCAACTTTGAATCACTCACGAATAGGCATCGTTCCGCACTGGTACTTATCCAAGTTACCTGATACGGATTCGTCCTGGCGTGTAAATATTTCCAGTAGGATTATGCTCTCAAGGCAATTAAAACAAAAAAAAAAGTTAAAAAACCTCCCAGTCAGTTACTTCAACCGAAAAGAAACTAAAAAACAAAAGATCAAGAGATCTTGGGTGGAAATAACGAAAATTCAAACTTGGATAAGCATCCCACAAGGAACACACAAAAGACCAAAGCGAAAAGAGAAATGATTAAACGATGTTTCGCCGTGGGTAACCCGCGTGGGCTCATCAGTGGTTTTACTGGTCACCCTCTACCATACATCATTAAACACCATCATACACTTTGATTTCCAACTTTGAATCACTCACGAATAGGCATCGTTCCGCACTGGTACTTATCCAAGTTACCTGATACGGATTCGTCCTGGCGTGTAAATATTTCCAGTAGGATTATGCTCTCAAGGCAATTAAAACAAAAAAAAAAGTTAAAAAACCTCCAAGTCAGTTACTTCAACCGAAAAGAAACTAAAAAACAAAAGATCAAGAGATCTTGGGTGGAAATAACGAAAATTCAAACTTGGATACGCATCCCACAAGGAACACACAAAAGACCAAAGCGAAAAGAGAAATGATTAAACGATGTTTCGCCGTGGGTAACCCGCGTGGGCTCATCAGTGGTTTCACTGGTCACCCTCTACCATACATCATTAAACACCTTCATACACTTTGATTTCCAACTTTGAATCACTCACGAATAGGCACCGTTCCGCACTGGTACTTATCCAAGTTACCTGATACGGATTCGTCCTGGCGTGTTAATATTTCCAGTAGGATTATGCTCCTAAGGCAATTAAAATTTAGTTTCTTTTCGGTTGAAGTAACTGATTTGGAGGTTTTTCAACTTTTTTTTTGTTTTAATTGCCTTAGTAGCATAATCCTACTGGAAATATTAACACGCCAAAACGAATCCGTATCATGTAACTTGGATAAGTACCAGTGCGGAACGCTACCTATTCGTGAGTGATTCAAAGTTGGATATCAAAGTGTATGATGGTGTTTAATGATGTATGGTAGAGGGTGACCAGTGAAACCACTGATGAGCCCACGCTGGTTCCCAGGGCGAAACATCGTTTTTTAATCATTTCTCTTTTCGCTTTGGTCTTTTGTGTGTTCCTTGTGGGATGCTCATCCAAGTTTGAATTTTCGTTATTTTCACCCAAGATCTCTTGATCTTTTGTTTTTTATTTTCTTTTCGGTTGAAGTAACTGATTTGGAGGTTTTTAACTTCTTTTTTTGTTTTTTGTTTTTTTTTTAAGTAAATGTTGTAGCGCTGTAGGCAAAAATTTTTAATCTTTTTCGCGTGTTTTCTGAAAAATTAATAAAAATGGGTTAGGTTAGCTGAAAAGGAGGGGGCGACCCCCCTGAATAAATCCAAAATGGCTCGTTTTAAAGCTAACGAAATAAGCCTTTAAAAATTAAGTAGCATTTTCCCTCAGATTAATTATCATCAAACACATTTTACAAGAAACAAAATTAGGTAGTATAAAAGGCGTCATGACAAAAATGTGGCCGGTGAATTTTTACGTGACGGGATCAGATGACTCATCCTAATCTTTTTAGGCTTAATTTTATCTATATTAAAACAGGGGTTAGGTTTCGGGGAGATTTTAATCTAAGACTTGCTTAAACTACGTAATAAAATTGTATAACAGATTATAAAGGATGAGGGAGACTGCTACCTGTTGTTACGGATCGTCTGACAAATAAGATAGTTTGTGCTTTTACACCGTAGTTATTTTTTTTAAATACAGGGTAGAGCAAAATTGTCTAACATCTACGTTTATATCGAAACTCTTTTTTTTGGGTTTTTCGGCATTAAGTTAAGGAAATTTTCTCCAAAATATTTTATCTACGCTTACATGATTTATCTTTTTCTCCTTTTTTTATTTATAGTATTTTTTATTTTTTTTTATACAGGGTTACACACCACTCCATATTTCGGCACAGTTTGGTCACAAGAACCTGTTCAAGCTGCTCATCGAAGTCTACAGTAAGTATTTAATACGCTTTGTACCTACTTTTTATAATAGTTATTATTGGACTTAACAAATTTTATTAAGTTTCTAAGTAGGGAGGGGGTGCAATTTTGTGACATATCCAATTTTGGAGAGGGAGGCGGTCATCATAAACGTGCCAACTTTTTGACAAGGTGGGGGTGGGGGTCAACAGAGAATAATAGACATAAATGTCACAGAAAATTGTTTTTAATACTTTTTCGTTAAGTAAAAACACCTTTTAAATAAAAATAAAATTACAACTAGTGGCTAAAATGATGCTTTTTTTAGAAGCGTTGGCGAAGTATTTAAAAACGCGAGTAAAAAAGCACAGTTTAGCCGCGAGTTGTAAACACTATTTTCTTTAATACCTTTATCAGAAAATCCAAGAAAAACAGGAAGATACTATTAAAAATCTCGAACAAAGAGCTCTTCTCGCAACACACTATCTTTACACTATAAATCAAGGCGGCTGGTAAATGAAATAACAATAATTTCCATAGCAATGTGCCTTTTTACTCGATGACGTTCATTGTTGCGACATTTTAATCTTTGACAATTTGATATTTTGACGATATTTTTAAATGATTTTCTCGTAAATACTTGGTGAAAACTGGCGGAAATGGCTTAATTCTAAGGCAAAAATAATTAGATTTTTTTTCAATATCCCTATTTTCCGCTATATCTCTTAAGTTTTGGGTAAAAAACGGGCAGAAATCTTTTTTTGTGCCAGTGATCAAAAAAAAGTTTTTTTTGCATCGGTAACTAAAAAAGCCATGCTTTAGTTATCTGCAGACAGTTACTAAAATCATGTTTTTAATGAAGGTATAAAAAAAAGTTTATTTTTGCATCGGTAACCAAAAAAGCCATGCTTTAGTTATCTGTAGACAGTTACTAAAATCATGTTTTTGATGAAGGTATAAAAAAATATTTTAAGCCTTAAATTACCATCATGGCTTTACCATTTAGTTTAGGGCAATAATCCCACGTGTGATGAAGGTTTTTGGCATTTTTTAGATTTTTGTATCTAAAAAACTATCACAACCAAAGTAGGGTGTGGGGTATCTTTAAACGAGTACACTCATTAGAGCGCAAGAACTTTTTTAACTAACTAACTAAAATATAGGCGAACAAAATATTAGCGTTTTATAAGAAATGTCCCATGAGTTATCAAAAAATTACATTTAATTTAAAATCAAAGCAAGTAAAGAAAAGCAATATTATACCATTTTATTATATCTAGGGAGAAGAAACATATTTTGCAACTCCTAATTTTAAACTACTTTTAGTTTAAGAGAAAAGCACTTTCTAAATCCGTGATTTTTCTCTGCCCGTTTTTGATTTTATCTTTAAATTGTTCAGATAAACCCTCTGCATAATGCATTAAAATTTTGTCATTCTGGTATATTTTAAGAGAGAGAAAAATTAGACCAAAAAATTCATTATATAAGATTTGTTACATGAGTTATCATGGAATTGCCCTTTAAGTAAAAACACCTTTTATATAAAAATAAGGTAAATCGAAACCCTATTCTATTATTATATGTCCGAATTTTCGTGATCATTAAGTTTTGATTATTAAAAACAATAAACAAGGGTAAGTTTTGACTGATAAATGGAAAAAAAATCCAGGAACTAAAAAAATCCCGGAACAAAAACCCTATAAAAAATTGATTGTTACAAAAATTTACGCCGGGCGTTTGTTAAAATTTAAACCTTTTTTTTAATTAAGAATTAGTTAGAATGACTATCCAATAAAAAAATCAATTACAAATTTTTCTCAATCAAAACTTGTCCAATATGCAGGAAAAGTTGGTTTAAAACCAAAATTTAGCGTCCAAAAAAACTTTCCATTGTTAAATTTCACTCTGTCGCCTTTAATTAACACAATTTTACTCAAAAAATCTCTTTCTTAAGCAGTTTTAGCTCCACTCCTACCCTCTAAAGTTACCCAAACGTAACCCTGCCAAAAAAACCCGGTCAAATCTTTAGGAAAGTTTTACGACATTTTATAATGTGTCATCAGGTTTGTAAAACTTGTAAATCCAAAAGAAATATCGTAAAGTACAGATTTTTCTACCAGTTTTTACGAGAAATACAGCTTGGCTCGTAGAATCTTATAAAACTCTATAAAACAGCATAAAAACCTACCAACTTTCATGGGAACCTTACCATCGCCAAGTATTAATGTTCATTTTTTTATATTTTAGAGGCTGATACCAAAATCCGTGACTACAGCGGTCGTACGGCAGAGTACTACCTCCTCACCAAAGAACAGCAAAAAGAGAACTACGGACCAACGATTCGCAGTGAGTATGACTCGATTGGTAGGCATGGCAAAAACACGCATGGTTTGAAACCACCAAAAAAGTCAGCTAGTTTTCGCAATAAAACCATTTCACCTCCTCAGCTTATTGGCAAGCCGATGTTTGAGAATACCAGCTTTGGTTTGGCTCAGCCCTCTTCTGTACTTTTTGGCAACTACCCTTCGGCCACCTTCCCGGGGGCTAGTAGCAAAAAATAGTGGCTAATCTGAATTATTTAGCTTCAAACCGTTTTTCGAAAAGTCCTTTTTATTCATGTCATTTTTGGTTGTCGGTTGGTTAACTGACAATATACAGTTTTTCAAATATCTTTTCCGGAAAACAAATGCTTTGCTTAAAAACAGGGTGGTAGAACCATTTTCTCCCTGGAATTAAAACCATTTCAATGAGTTTCAAAAGTAATACCTTTTCCCCAAATATTTTTGTAAAATCATTTTTCTTATTGCATGTTTTTATTTGGTCCAGTATTTTCTGCTTTTTAACCCTTCGGCCACCTTCCCGGGGGCTAGTAGCAAAAAATAGTGGCTAATCTGAATTATTTAGCTTCAAACCGTTTTTCGAAAAGTCCTTTTTATTCATGTCATTTTTGGTTGTCGGTTGGTTAACTGACAATATACATTTTTTCAAATATATTTTCCGGAAAACAAATGCTTTGCTTAAAAACAGGGTGGTAGAACCATTTTCTCACTGGAATTAAAACCATTTCAATGAGTTTCAAAAGTAATACCTTTTCCACAAATATTTTTGTAAAATCATTTTTCTTATTGCATGTTTTTATTCGGTCCAGTATTTTCTGCTTTCTAACCTCATATTTGTAGCATTTCACTATGTACGTACACATATTTGAATATTTCATTACTGCAAAGTAGTATTTTTCGCCAACTAGTCTATTTACAACAGTTTGGTATTTGCTGGCCATATTTTTTGCCATGTATTAGAGTAGGTTGTATTTTTGTAGTTTTATTTGTTAAGTAGTACTTATTAGGCTTTTAGCTTTTTAGCACGGCTTTTTTAGTATTTTATTACATATTAAAAATTTTAAAAAATATAAATTTTTAAGTCTGTTTTATTTACAACGACTGTTTGTTGTTTTTATAGCATATATTCGTATTACCATTGTACTTAACTTTTAAAGTATAAAAGTATTATTTTATTGGTTGTGGATTATTATTATATATTTTATTCTGGTAGTCGTTTCTAATTGTATTAATATTTTAAAATATTTTCTTTTCTTTGTATAACATAATTTAGTAGGCAGGGCTTGTACTTTTTCCTATACTTATTGCATGTTTTCGCAACGGACTATTAGCTGTAATTTTTAGTGTCGACAATAAACTGTTTTAAAATTTAATGTGTTTTTTTTGTTCTATTGTTTGTTGCAGGAATAAAAGGCAGGAAGAAACAGTCAGGTAATACATATTTTGTTAATTATTTTGCTTTAAGATAAATAGTGGGTAGTTTTTACAACTAGTGGCTAAAGTATGGTTTAAACAAGAGTATAAAAACACTGTTTAGCTGCGAGTTGTTTACACTATTTTTTAATACCTTTATCAAGAAATTTACAAAACGAAAAAACGTACTAAAAACTAGAACACGAAAACCAGTGACAAGTCACTATTTTTATACAAAACACACAAAAGCAGTTGCTTTGCCAGCCATGGTTTTGTGAGTGAGTAAAATTGTGTTTTTGATGAAGGTATAAAAGAACACTACTTCGCTATTTGTGTCAAAAAAGACCTTTTGTGATGCTTTCTGTCTAGGACACGATTACCTAAAAACCGCTAGACCTTATGAAATTTGGCACCGGGAAATAAGCTGATTGATTTTTTATGGAGGTAGGGGGTAGGAAAAAGAGTTGAACTTTAACAAAAATCTCAACTTAGGAATCGCAGTAGTTTGCAACCCAGACAGCACAACTCTGTCCCAAGGATGTCCAGTGGAGAGAGTTTTCTGGACAATGCAGCAGTCCATTGGACAACCAAATCTGTAGGAGATTTTGTCCAAGGCATATCCATCGGATAATACAATTGTCAAAACGTTGGACGTCTCGTGGACATCCCAAAAAAGTCTAAAAGTTTCAATATTTTGACTATTGTAACAGTATACAATATCCATTGGTTATCCAGTGGAACTAAATTTTTTCCAAAAGTTATCCAATGGCTATCTAAAGTATCTTTATGGTTCACTGTTGGAAAAAAATAATAATTACAATGTATATCCGTTGGTCTAATTTTCTTAGTACACTTATTTGTTCCAATGGATATCCAGTGGACAGTTTTGTCAAAAGTGGCGATATTTTCAATATTTAAGTATATAGGTACCTATATTTGAACCACTCCAACATCATAAGTCTGATTGTCGATCCTTGCGGATGGAGTTCCTAACAATGGATGGGTACTAAAATACTAAAATACCAATTAATCCAAAATAATGAAAAATACTTTCTTAAATGATTCGGCTAGATATGAGAGAAATGTTATTGTTGGTAATGAATAAGAAAAAAACATGATCCATTGGATATCCAAAACAGTTCGGATAAATTACTATATTTGTTAATGTACCAACTATGCCAAGCCCAATTAACAGATTTTTTGATAAATATTCAATATTGAGTGAATGTATAAAGTAGGTCACTTTTGCTGGACACAAAATGAACGTCCGCCGGATATAGTTTATTTTTGGTTCGATGCACCAAGAAAAATCGTTATCCATTGAATATCCAAAAACTAACTGAAAAAAACCAGTTCTTTATGGATCAAAATTGGAAGTCCTTTAGACTCAGTTTCTTTGTCCATAAATGGTCCATGGATAATGCGGTCGGTTTTGGACAAAAAATGGCTGTGCGATGGACAGTTTGTGCTGTCTGGAAACACACGGTTTTCAGATTTAGATAGACAATTTTTGACAAACAAAGCACTTCTATACCACGTCAAAAATTCGACCAATCACGTGATTTTTGTGACGTCTCTTCGACCTCTGTATCACGTGGGTTTGACCCGTTTTTTTGTCACGTGAATTTGATGTTAATTTATTGACGCGAATTTGACGTAACATTAATTTTGTCTAAACAGGCGATTTACATTGTGTTAACTACCACAAATCAGGGCGTAAAATGTTGCTTTTGCACCCGTGTGGTCAACTTCGAGCCATACGCCGAATGCCAATTATTTCAGTAGAATGAAAAATACTTCTACAAAACATTGCGTTAAATACAGGGTTCCTAAGATTTTCCTTAGTGATAGGATTTCAATAAATCAAACAGAAATGGCATAGAAAGTTCTGCGCGCACAAAAGAAACAGGTATATTGAGCAATGGTGCCAGTTTGTTATTATCTCCGGACTGCTTTCATGAGCAAAAATTGTCGCCACTCTTTCATTGTGAGCATAAATCATAGTTGCAATAATAACCGTTGACAAGATGTCTGCAAATTCCGCTAGATGGCGGCCACACCATGAGATGATCGAGGAAAAAATTAGATGTTTTCAGGTCCAAACCACAGCTTTTTCTTGCTTAAAAGAGGCGGCAGGGTCCATTATTTTCGATACTGAGCGATAAACTCGTGAGGTTGTTAACATTAGAAAGAAATATCTTCGCTTTTAATTAAATATCTTTCCATTCTGTTCTACTAGTGACATCTATCCGGAAACGGCCAAATCATGCAGCTAGCACTAGCAGCCAAAGAAATCAATAAACGGGGCTGTTTTTCCTGCAGAGCTTTTTGCTTGCGATATTATTGATTTTAAATAAAGCTGGCCCTACACTACATTTGATATTTTCGAGGTATTTTATGACATGATCTCGAAACATGTAGCGAACCAATTCTTCAAAACTAGCGGGAGGGTAAAAGCGAAAAATAAGGGGCTGCCAATACACCCAAAAAGGGGTGAAAAGATTTATTTTGCTGTTTCTTTACAAAAAACGTTTTTTTTTACGAAAAACTTGAGCTCTGCCACTTTTTTTATTTTTTTCCTTAACTTTCTCGAAATTTTCGTCATACCGTAGAAAAAAATTATTTCCCCCATGGTCATACTCTACTTTTATTCGAAAAAATTTAGAAACAGAGACGGGATCAGTTTTCCTAAAACGGGGGATCTTGGTGTCGAGTGAGAAGATAAAGGGCGCCGCAGGCAAAACTTTTTCAATTAAATTAGTCGAACGCAAAAATGTTAGAAAAACAAAGCACGAAATAAAAATGGCGCCGCTTACAATTTTTTTTCAAAAATTACGTAATTTCGGGAATGCAAAGAATTAGGTCTAAAAAGTATAATTTTTAAGAAAAAAATATCAATTTTCTCGCCCTCCTCCACTGGGACTACAGGGGCCGTGCACAAATTACGTAATGGTCATAGGGGGGAGGGGGGTTACAAAACGTTACTTAGGGGGGAGGGGGGTTTTCGACAGCGTTTGCATTTGTATGAAACTAAGAAAATTTGGAATGAAAATAAGTGAAAAGTTTTTTTTTTTGGGGAGGGGGTAGTGGTCTTGAAATCATTACGTAATATTAGAGGAGTGGCGTGCCAAACCGTTACAAAACATTACATAGGGAGGGGGTCAAAAATTGGTAAAATCACCGTTACGTAATTTGTGTACGGCCCCACATCTGACTGTTCCTCCTTTTTGATTTCGAATCAAAGTGCAAAACCCGGGTTGGACGTTCGAAGGCGTCAACCCGTCCTATTTGCTTGATAAAGTTTCGACGGAAATATCTCAGTCGATTTCTCCGGCCGTGTATGAACGCTTTAGGTTAGGCATTTGCATGTATCTCAGTCCCCAGCCTGTAAACAATGCGTAAGGACAATGGTTACAAAATGAAAAGCCGAAAAATATTGTTTTTACGATATCTTTCATCAGTTTGGTATTAAAGTCGAGCAAAAACAATTTTTATTCCAGTCCTAAAGGTATGAAAATGGAAAACATTAGAAAACAACAACCTGGAATGGATTTACTACGTGTAAGATGTAGTGACAACATCGGCCCATGCCCATCCTTTTCTGTTTAATGTGCTTTTCTGTTTGTCTGCGTCTTATACACGGCTGCTTGGCCCCCTAAGGATTTGCTTAGGAACCCTGTATAAGAAAAATGTTGAGAGCCTAAAATTCGACGTGATTTATGTCACGTCAAATGTTACTCTCAAATAACATGTCAAATTCACTTGACTGACTGTCACTGGTTTCGTAAAGCCCAAATTTGACGTAAGTTCGACGTCATTTACGTCACCAATGGTAGTACCAAATAACCAGGGAACATAGAACCTGTAGGGAGTGATATCCCTTACCTATTTGTTCTATTTTCCCGTCAAATGCCCGTGACCTGACGTGACTGGTTGCCTGGGACGTGTCTCTTGAAGCCATTTATGGTTTTTATCATGTTTAAATATTTTTAGAAAAGGACCTAGGATTCCTGAGAATAGGCTCTCTAAACGTGAGAGTGAAGAAAACCACCGAGGCTTTTAGTAACTTTTTGGGGGTTGGCAGCAGTGCTTCCATCAATCCCGCGGAGACGATCCACGAAAAAGTTCATAAAGGATGGGGTTCCGCGGACACTTTGATAAAGGTTGGTTCGTTTTTTTTGGGGGGTCCATCAACTTGGCCCCCCAGATGAAATTTAAAGAATTTGCAACCATTCTGGAACTATTCATGCCCACAAAAAATAAGTAAATAAAAATTAAGTAGTGGTTTTCACAACGAATAGCTAAAATAGTGCTTTTTTACAAGCGTTGGTTTAAATAATAAGTGCAGCGAGGTATCTAAAAACGCGAGTAAAAAAAGCACAGTTTAGTCGCGAATTTTTAACACTATTTTTTTAATACCTTTATCAAAAAATCCTAGAAAAACAGGAAAATACTTTTAAAAATCTCGAACGAAGAGCATTTCTTGCAACACACCATCTTTACACTATAAATCAAGGCGGCTGGTAAATGAAATAACAATGGTTTCCATAGCGATGTGCCTTTTTACTAGGAGACGTTCATTGTTGCCGCATTTACATTTTTGACATTTTGATATTTTGATGATGTTTTTAAATGATTTTTTCGTAAGTACTTGTTGAAATATGACTATTTTCCGCTATTTCTCTTTAATTTTGGCTAAAAAACGGACAGAAATTTTCTTTTGCACCTGTGGTCAAAAATTTTTTTTTGCATCGGTAACCAAAAAAGCCATGCTTTAGTTATCTGCAGACAAATACTAAAAATCATGTTTTTGATGAAGGTAAAAAAAGTACTTTTTTTTCTTGTTTGGGCGTCTCATGTCGCACATTAAAATATTTGCAGTCATACTTTTTACAGTCTGTATTATAAATATTATGTGTTTTCTAGTAGATAGTACTTAAAAATTGTCAAAGTCGGCTCACGTGATGGACAAAGCGATTTTCCATAAGACGTAATGTTAATAACAATTAAAATTTTGGCAAAGTGGGAAAAATACAAATTTAGCAAAGTTACTATTTTTTTTCTAATTTTTTTTTATACTGGAACTTTCCATCAATTATAGGATCAATGCCCAGTTATTTAAAAAAGTTTTTTGCAAAGTTAAAGACAAACACAAAATATCCATGCACTTAGCCGGGATTCAAACACAAGACTTTCCGTGCGGCAGGCTGATACGCTACCTACTGTGCAACGGGGGCCAGTCGTTACTATTTTGAAAAAATAATCAATTTGCCAAAATTTTAGCAATAAACTTAAAAACTCTCAATTTGAACAGGCAATGTCCCGTACTTTATTTGCGTCACTTAGAAAATATTCATTTTTCCCTCAGTCTGGCAAGATTATTCTGTGAGACCATAACTTTTTTCTGCCGGATCATTTTTAATTAAGCCAAAATTTTGATTTAAGTTGTTACGTCTTATGGAAAAACGGTTTGTTTACCATACAGCGGCCATTTTGGATCGGCCATATTGGTTTTGTTAGATTCAACAGTAATTTTGTTTCAGGACCCCAATCTGGCAGGCGCAAAAGCCAGCTACCTTTCCAGAAAAAAGTCCAAGAGGGCGGCGGACTCCGGACTGGCCAGCAGTACGCCGAACACCCCTCAGACCCCGACCAGGAGCCTCTCTCTGGCTAGTACCGTCGGTACGGCTAGTCAGAACGACTCGGATTCGGACAGTGCCGGGTTTGACTCGAATTGGAAGAATTGAGGAATATTATTGCCGATATGCATCCACAGCGAACTTAAAATACCAAGGCGTCCCATTCTAAATTTAAACTAGGTTTAACCGGTACGGTGAAATTGGCCCTTATACAAGACAAAGCAATAACCAATATTTCCGAGGTAGCGCAAACCATTTGTTTAGCGCTAGAATCAAGGTGGTTTCATCTCTTCATAAATTGGGTGCACCCAGATAACACAAAAGGCGCGTTTTTGCGAGCTCTTTTTCTCAATGCATTCGTCTGAGAGAGACCCAGCATACCAGGAAAATACCGCCTGTACATCCTTCGACCCCGCTGTCTAACTATCTTTTTGAGATAGTTATCCCCTGACAGATATGCGGGGTCGAAGGGTGTACAGGCGGGTATTTTTTGTGATGGTATAGTATGCTCGATCTCTCTTAGGCGAATGCATTCAGAAAGAGAAAAAAATAGTAAAATGCCATGCTCGAAACAACGCGCCTAAAGTAGTCTTAAAGACGACCACTTTTAGCTGTGTACATAGCCAGCTGAGAGACGTCTTTAAGAGAGCTGATGACCGTGGTCTTAAAGACGTCTTAACCATGTCTTGTAAGACGTCTTATTAGACTTCTGTAAGACCCTTGGTAAGACATCTTCAAAGCGTTTAAAACCAGTCCCAGCCACTCATTAATAAAGTGAAATAGTAGTACATTACGAACGAAGGAATAAAAGTGTCACTTTTTATCCCGAGGCAAAAAGTTTAGAGCAAGAGCGGGGGCTATAATTCGTCGAGGGATCATAAGACACTTTTATCACGATGTGATGGATAAGGGGCTGCTGAATTCTAGAGGGCTATGATCTCCATTGCATCATCCGCATTTGGTTTTGTCAATTTTAAACTGTTTTCTTAATGCTAAAGTTTCAGCATTTTGTCAGCAAATTTCTTACGTATTTTTCCTTAGAAGTAAGCAGTCTTATCTCTCCATCTCCATCATAAATATATTTTTTACGTTGGATCTTTTTATAATATTTTTTTTATATTTTATGAGTATCATGTATGTTTGTTAAAAAAGTGTTTGTTGTTTTTTATAAATGTATTTTTTCCTTAGACCTACTTAATTTTTAGGTATGAATAATAAGTGTAATTTGTAGCTAAACAAATAAATGTTTATTTTATCATACCATTTAGAAAAAAAAGTTTTTCCTTTTTGCAAAAGAAAAAGTAATAAGACAAATGGCGTTTGAAGTGTCACGTAAAAAGTTTACCTTCCTTATGTCACTAAAAAAAGTCGTAAAAAAATATATGGCGAGGTACTCACAGCAGTACTGTATTTTAAATCTTTCTGGTTCTGATAAATACTAAACTCTAGGAAAAATGTAACTATCAGTCCTATGTACCCAATTCATACAGGTAAATAAAAATAATATATAATTAAAATAAAACTTGGGCCTTTGGGGAACAGTGTAGACATTTATACAGCAGATAAAAATGATAACCACACTTTCATTTGTTGTTGTCTTTTACAAGGGTGTTTTTCAGGTTTTTTGCATTTTTTGATTTGTTTTTGGCAGATATTATTTAAGAATACAGTATAATGGAGTTTACTTTAATTATTTCAATTATTGGTGTCACTTACTTTTTTTACATGTGCTGATTGGTGGTTCAAAGTTATTTTTATTCTTATTTGGCTGTATTAACCCAAAATTATTTCTTATTTTTATTTGCCTGCATAAACCCAGCTTTTGTCTCTTACATATACATGGTCATTTTTAAATTTCGGGCGAATGCGCTGGATTGCGCCGGAAACCTCAAGTGGTAATTTTTGCTTTACGGGCAGCAGATTCCGCTGGATTTAACGAGTCTTGCGATTTGAGCAGAATTGTCAAAATTCGATAAATAAGGACTCTAGTCCATTACCCTCTCCACCTAGGCCGATCAACTTCAACCGATTTAGTGTCTTTTAATCCACCTTCGCCGCCATTTTCACTCAAAAGTGACAGAATAAAATTCATAAGTTTTCTGTCAATATATCTGCGAAGGTCGAGAAAAGATTGGCCTATGTGGAAGGGCTACTGATGTCCATAGTCCATAAATAACACCTCTTTCTCTATGCTCTATAGTCTTTTATTTCGTCGTCGGTTTGTTGTGACGCGTGCCTAGTTAAAACAATCGGTTCGCGTTCAGAAATTTATAGGGCCCAATTACTCAAGTTTTATTGCGTAATGCTCAATGCACAATTTTGTCTTCTCTCTCTCTCTCTTTACTTTTTGAAGGGAAAAGGAACGACATAGAGATAAAAAATTAAGCATGTACACTATGTCTTAAAACTTGAGTAACTGGGCCCTTAGCTGCCAGTTCTTTTTCCACAACAAGTGGGGTTATGTTAAAAAATTACGTGACCACCTAGAGGCCCTCTATACATTTGACCGTTATTGTTTTACTAATTACCGTCAAAAATCGTATACAGGGCCTCTAACCTAACTCTTAGCCGCATCGCGATTAGCTATCTAATCCATTCGCTGTTGTTGTGAGGGAGCATAGATTAGCTTTAACTAGTCCAAACAATTTCATGTGTCCTTTTTTTTTACTCTTCATCTCTTATTATAATGAATTGCTGACACGACAGAAACTTTTATTCTGAAAAATGTTCAAATTAAAACGATATAAAAAAAAACTTGATCAGAATCCCATGTCCGTGTTTTCCGCTCCATGCGCCCGGGCTGTCAAAGGCCAGCGAAACGTCAAACAAAGCCGCACTTCGTTTCGGGTCGGTCGTGAAAATCGTCGTTTTTCGAATGTTTACAATGTGATTTTTGCACTAAAAACCGTTGAAATCTTATCAACTTTGGATTGTTTGCTGACCGGATTTCTTCTGAATTCTTCGTGATTGTTGGTAAGTTTTTATTTTGTAGAATTATAGGTTTTAAAGTCGTTTTATAGCGAATTTCGTGAGTCATTTCGGTGTTGTTTTTGGTTCAGTTTTAGTGGTCCTTTTTTGGCCATTCCTTTTCCAATTATTTTTAAATTTTGGATGTAATTTTTTTATTAATAATAAATAAAAACCAATTGACGCCCTTTAGTGATCAATTTTGGCCATAAATCTGATTTCTTGGACCTCCCAAAAACAGAATTTTTACCTAAAAAATTAGGAAATTTTTGTTGCAAGTCAAGATACTTGCAATGTTCAAATTTTGAGCTTGGCAAGACTAATATATTTGTTTACCTAAATCTAATCTGACAAATTGCTTGTATAAAGTTGCAGCAAACTGACTGAAGTGTGAATTGAACATAAAAACTTGAGTTTATAAACCCCTGCAAAGTCAGCACCCTTTAATATAAAGCACATGTAATTCAAAGCAGAAGTTCTGAGTACTTTTAGTTTTAGATCTTTTACAAAGGCTGAACTCGCTTTGAAAAATATATTTTTTTTTAAACTAAAAAATTGATGGTGCAACAGTCCTTTGCTACTCTTTTGTTTCTAGCACCCCCCTCCCCCTTCTATTAAAATTTGCAACAATTTAGAAAATATTAGTAAAAAACATAAAATTTAGTGTCTACAAGTACTACTAAAATAATTTCAGTATACGGAAAGGCAGGTTTACTACCTTCCTATAGGGTGGTCTATAAAATTCATTTTTTAAATTGTCCATAACTTTTTGAATTAAGAAGGGAAGGCCAGTGATTAATAGATGAGCACAATCTGGCAGTCTCAGCAGATACTGTACTAAATTGAAGTTAACCATATGTTCATCCATATAGGTGACAAAAGTTGACAAGACATTGAAAATGATAGGTCAAAAATTCCAATTCATGTGATCAGCTTGTGCAAAATAGTTGAAAAATGAGTTCAGTGATATAGCCGGGGATATAGAACTAATGGAAAGTGTTAGAGCCACAAAATTTTGAAATTGGTACTAAGATTTGCAGGAAAATGGTGAAATTTGCTTGATTTTTGTAAAAATTCATTATTTTCAAAATGAAAATGTAAAATTTGACAGTTGACAAATATGGATAAAAATAGTTTGCAATTCAGGCTTAACTTAAATGTTGGAAAAACAAAATGGATGGTCATATCCAAGGAAAAGAACATCAGATGCATGTTAGAAGTAAATGAACAGCAAGTTGAATACTTGGGATAATATGCAAGAATTGAACAGGCCAGGTCATCTTTTATTAAAATGAAATCAGTGTTGTGTAGTCGCGATCTTAATATCACTCTTCAAATTATTTGTGTGCTTCGGTGTTCACCTTTTTCACATCTTATATTATGGCATGGAAGTATGTACATTAACTAATATGTGATGTTAATGACAATTAAAATTGATAATAGAAGGCAGAAAAGGTGCGGGTCGTAGACAGATATCATGGCTTAAAAATCTTGGACAATGGTATAATGTTAGTACTATGACTGTTTTCCGAAAAGCAGTGGACAGGGTACAGATCCAGCTGATGATAGCCAACATTCAAAGAGCATGGCACTTGAAGATGAAGTATACTTCATTTGAACCTTATCATTGATTATCATTGAACTTGTTTTACAAGTGTTGACCTTCCGTCTTAATTGCAAGATTTAAAAAAACTCGGAAATACAAAATATTATAATTTTTTTAAATTAGTTAAAAATTTGATACTTCTTAGAAATTAAAGATGGTGCAATGGATACCTCGGTGGACACTAAACCAATTTTAATTGGAGCTGCATTCCTGGACAGAACAAAGGCTTTATAACATCAAAATTGGTTAAAAAAAAAAATCAAAAGTTGTGGCCATTTAAAGCAAAAAGTTTTGATAAAAAATTTCTGCATAGTCTGTAGCTTTTAGATGTCAAGGCCTTTAACATGAAATGAAACCAATTTCTGAATAATCCTTACGAAAAGTGTGGGAAGCAGATCTAGAATTGTGTGACCAAAATAAACACCTTCTTTACTGTGTTACCCAACATTAACATTATGCTTTTCTTAACTATATTTATTCTTCATTCTAGTGGATTTTATTTTCTCCATATCCAGTGGCGTATCCATGAAAAAAATGGGGGGGGGCAAGACTTTTCTGGGCAGAGTTAAAATTGGTTTAGGTTAGGCTAAGGTCTGTTATTCATAGACTTTTGTTTTTTTAAAGTCTATGATATTAATATTATTGTCTCAAAAAACATGTATTCAATGTTATTTTAAAAAAGGAATGGAAGATTTTATTATCAATTTATCCCACTTAAAATTAGACTTTTGAATATTGACTAAGCCCAGTTTTATGAAAAATATAACCTGTAATCTCTGTTATCTCAATTTTTTAATCCCCAACTAAAAAGAGGGCTTTAAGTTTGACACCTATGTGTGTCTGCTGTGTATTTCTGTGTGTGTGTCTGTGTACATGTAGCTCTCGAACCAGTAAACCGATTTTGATGCGATCTTTTTTTGTTTGGAGCCTATCCCTTACTAAGTATTCTTAGCTATGTTCGATAAAAATAGGCTAAGAGTGGCTGGAAGCAATCGATGCAAATCCGAGCGAATATGACATACAAACGTCAAAACTTTTGAAAAAAAGCGCATCACAAACGACCTCCATTAACCTAGCGACCCCACCTCAAGAAAATAAAATTTTAGTGGCACCATAATTATGTACTAATTTCATCCCCAATCCAAAAAATTTTGTGCTCCTCTGGTTTCTAAGAAAATCGAAAAATAAAATGGGGTAACCAGCGACAAACTAAAAATTTTTGGTTTTAAAATTATGTGCTCAACAAATATATAAGAAAAAAATCGAATTTTTAATTTTAAAATGTTTTTTTTTAAAAAAAGAAATCAAATCAAATCAAAATCAAAAAAGAAAGTGTAAATATTCATGGAGCACATAATTTTGTAATAATAATATTTTTACTTTGGAATCATACTTCAGATTGGGAATGCTAGGTTATTACAAATGATATAATGTAATATCGTTTTTATTGAATTTCTCGGAAACCAGACAAGTACAAAATTTTGTGATCATGGACGAAATTAGCACATAATTTGCAGATAATACTAGTTTTTGAAATTTTTAAATTCCATGATACCTTAACATGTGGGGTTGCTAAGTTAATATTAACCTAACTACCCCACCCTTTAAAAAAAAACATAATTTAAAATGAAAACTTCAATTTTTTTCCTATATATTTGTGGAGCACATAATTTTAAAACCAAAAATTTTTAGTTTGTCGCCATATTTCCTGGTGGGATTGCTAAGTTAATATTAACCTAACTACCCCATTTTCTTTTTTCCATTTTCTGAGAAACCAGAGGAACACAAAATTTTTTGATTGGGGACGAAATTAGCACATAATTATGTGTGAATTTTGATTTTCTTGGGGTGGGGTCTCTAGGTTAATGGAGGTCCTTTTCTGTATATGTATACGACTGAAACTTGTATGATTGAAGAATTGGGCTACTGAGCTTTGTAAAAAAGGCTGCACGGAAGCGATCGATTAGGTATTCGCGATCTTTTAACTATAGTTTAAAAACTGGTTGGAACATGGTGTTATGAAGCTGCAAAAATTAAGTAGAGGCTGTTTCGGGGAACAGGCAGAAGTAACTGTGGCACTTTTTTTTACTGTTTACAAGGAACTTGAAGATGTGAACTTATCATCCAGATATAGGATAAACCTATATCTCCAAGAAGCATAGATTATTTAGGCCCCCCTAACCGCTCACCAGACCGGTGTGACGAGCACCCCCTAGAAAGGCAGTTTTCTTTTTCACCTTCCTCTTAAAGTCCTCTAAGAGGGACGGTATGGAATCGTGTTAGCCTGTCTTCTAGATAACACGGCCTACTCCGCTACATATATGACGTTTTCCTTAATCTCACAAAATTATGTAATTTTATAAGAAAAAGCACAGTTCACTTTTTGTTTGATTTTAAGAAAAAAATAGACTCTTTTCGAAAGTTATATTTTTGTGTAGGTGCCGTCCCTAAATAGTTATTCTGATAAAAATTAAAATCTATATATGTCCTACTGTCAAAACCTGTCAAAAATATGTTATTTTTTCCCAAAAAGTAAAAAAAATAAAAATTAGGGCTTATAGAGCATTTCATTTTAGACAAAAAAAGTCAAACAAGCATTTTTGTAGTACTAACCGTTTTTTTATAAACGTCATTTAAATGTTTGAAAAGGAAAAAATTGTCACATTTTGAATTTTAATGCTGTTAATTTAAAAAAATATATTTTCTGAAAAAGCGATGTGAAACCTGAAAGAGAAAATATTTTCGCTAAAAAACGTTACAATCTTTTTTACATCACTTATAGCTTCTATATAAAAATAAAATTAGTTGAAGAAAATGCTAAAATCATGTCGATTGTATTGAACGTCTTTGCACAAAGATTTTTCTATAAACCTAAACTTCTAACCAAAATACAATTATGTGCTAAGTAGGTAGTCTTATTACCTATCAAACGACAGTAAAAAAGTTTTGACTTTCTTATGTTCATTAAGTAAAAATAAGAAATAACCAAATTTCTGCAACATAAGAAAAATAATTTTTTAAATGACCGTAATACTGACTAATATACATGATGCTTTGTGCTATGATATTTTTTTTAAATGTTCAATAAGACCCTTCGAACTGACCGGGATAGTCAATATTTGTTGTTATTTTATTGTATATGAAAAGATATCTTTCAGAGAGCTCCTCTTATTTAATTCCGCCAGAGGTTACCTTTTCAAATCTAGCTGAAACTTTTTTAATGTCGTTTGATAGGTGATAAGAATAACTATTTAGCAAATAATTGTTCTTTTTAGAGTTTACTTTTATAGAAAAATCTTGGTGCAAAAAAGTTCAATACAATCGACATAATTTTACCATTTTCTTCAACTTATTTTATTTTTGTATAGAAACTACGAGTGATGCAAAAAAAAGTTGTAACGTTTTTTTATCGAAAATATGTTCTCTCTCAGGTTCCCCATCGCTTTTTTGGAAAATATATTTTTTTAACTAACAGCATTAAAATTCAAAATGTGACAATTTTTCCATTTTTTAAATATTTAAATTACGTTTATAAAAAATGGTTAGTACTACAAAAATGCTTATGTAACTTTTTTGTCTAGAATGGAATGCTCTATAAGCTCAAACTTTTTATTTTTTTTAAATAGTTTTTTTTACATTTTGGGAAAAAATTACATATTTTCGACAGGTTCTGACAGTAGGACGTATATGGAAGATTTTAATTTTTACCATCTTTCGAAAAGAGTATATTTTTTTTCTTAAAATCAATCAAAAAGTGAACTGTGAAAGTCCAAGTAGATAACTGACTGCTCCGGGGATTGAACCCGGGTCTCCTGGATAGACCAGGTATATACCCACTATACCAACCAGTGCAGAGATTCTTGAAAGTGTGAGAAGGGTGTACTCGCCAAGTGAGTATCCATGTTCTCTTCATACTTGTGTACTTTTGAATATGTCCACCTCGCTCTAACTTAAATTTCAGGGATTACTCTGGTTTGGATTTCAAGAATCTCCGCACAGTGCAGTACTGTGGCACTTGTTTTCGGGCACGCAATATTTGTAATTGTTTATAAAATAGTTCTTAATTTTTTATTTAAATTACGTTAATTTATATGTAAAAGTCCTACTTCATTTGAAGGGGTTGTGTCCTTGCCCAAAAAGAGTTTGATTGCTCTAGCTCGAACGCGGGTCTGGCGTTTTAAAAATTTTCAATTTTATTTGTTAAAAAATACTGTGGGTAATAACGCATAGTGTTTTTATTGTGCATGTCTACAACCTACATAAGTTCGCAATCGTGTCTAGCAAGTAAGGAATCTTTAAAATTACTCGGCATTAGTTTAGATCGAGTAAGAAAAGTGGACTATTATCCACGGTAAATGAACTCTATGCTTTGATGGCCAATTAGACACAACAACGATTCCTATGGGAGGAAGTACTGTTTGCAACGTTGAAAATGCCTTTATTTTAAATAAACAGTTTTCAAAGAAACGCACACTTTTTTATGGGCAGATTTTTTTTTAATACTTTTCTGATTTTTATTGTTGACTGCTTTTTGGAAAGCTAAGATATTAGGCTTTCTTGCCCTGTATTGAAAGTTTGCATTGTATTAAAATACAACATGCCCCCCCCCCCGCAAAAAAGTTGTGTGCGTTGCAAAGTCACGTCATTCCTACTTACACGGCAACAATATTTGGAAATTAGAAAATATGGACTGCGTTTAGAAAGTCGCGCAAACAAAAAGGAAAAAAAACACAAAAAATTATTTACCTCGATACTCTTGTGTGTGGGCGAGCGGTAATTTGAATTTTAAATGTTTGAATGAATATAATAAATAATGTTGCGTCAACACTCATCATTTATTCAAATCGGACAAAAACTGTGAAAGATATAGTCTTGACGAACTAGGAGTATATTATGTCGCAATAAAAATGTATACGAAAAACAATGCCTTTTTGAATAATAAGTTTTTGGAATAAATTTTTATTGAGACATAAAATATAAAATATTCTTAATTCGCCACACAATTACTACGTTTTCACGTGGAACTGAATACGTTTTCAATAGGATTTACTTTTCGGTTTTCATGAAGCGATTTAAACGCTTCCAGCTAGACGCCTTTATACTTGGACTTCCAAATCCGACACTCCTGAGAATATCATTAGAAACCAGATAGACTTTATGTTAATTAATAAACGATTTAGAAACATTATTAAATCTGCAAAAACTTATCCTGGTGCAGACGTAAGCTCGGATCACAATCCAGTTGTGGCGAAAATGAAATTTACCCTCATGAAAAATCGTCCCCCAAATAACAAACCCAGACCCAGGTTGGACAAACTTCAAGATAACATGATAGCAACTAAACTTAAAGTCGAACTTAACAATAAGCTTAAAGATATTAATGGGTCTACCGAATAAGATGCAGAAATGGTCTGGACGAAGGTTAAAAGTGCCTTAGTCGAAAGCACAACACTCTTGGGAAAGGATGAAACAAGAAATAAAATGAAAGTTTGGATGACCGATGAAATCCTAGAGTTGATGGATAAAATACGCAGTAAAAAGGGCAGCGATCAGTATCAAGAAATCAATAGAGCAATAAAAAACAAGATAAGGTCAGCAAAATAAGACTGGATAACACAGCAATGTCAAGAAATAGAAGATCTAGATGCTAAACATGACACTTTCAATTTACACAAACACATCGAGGAAACGGCCGGATTATTTAATAAAAGACAAGCTGGAATCCTTGTGGACAATCAGGGCAAAATCATACCGGATACCAAAGAAAAACTAAAAGAATGGGGTAGCTACATAGAACATCTCTTTACCGATAACCGATCCGAACAGCCAGAAGAATTCTGAAACCTAGGCATAGATATAACACCAGGGGAAGTAAAACACTCAATATCTTCAGCTAAAAACAGAAAAGCGGTAGGGCAAGACGAAGTATACACTGGGGTTTTAAAGCTAATAAAAAACGAAGATTCGCTAAATACGCTTAAAGATATTAATGGGTCTACCGAACAAGATGCAGAAATGGTCTGGACGAAGGTTAAAAGTGCCTTAGTCGAAAGCACAACACTCTTGGGAAAGGACGAAACAAGAAATAAAAAGAAAGTTTGGATGACCGATGAAATCCTGGAGTTGATGGATAAAATACGCAGTAAAAAGGGCAGCGATCAGTATCAAGAAATCAATAGAGCAATAAAAAACAAGATAAGGTCAGCAAAACAGACTAGATGCTAAACATGACACTTTCAATTTACACAAACACATCGAGGAAACGGCCGGATTATTTAATAAAAGACAAGCTGGAATCCTTGTGGACAATCAGGGCAAAATCATACCGGATACCAAAGAAAAACTAAAAGAATGGGGTAGCTACATAGAACATCTCTTTACCGATAACCGATCCGAGCAGCCAAAAGAATTCTCAAACCAAGGCATAGATATAACACCAGGGGAAGTAAAACACGCAATATCTTCAGCTAAAAACAGAAAAGCGGTAGGGCAAGACACAGTATACACTGAGGTTTTAAAGCTAATAAAAAACGAAGATTCGCTAAATACGCTAGTCAAACTTTTTGACTTGATTTATCGTAGCGATAAAATCCCTGCTGACTGGCTAAAATCAACCTTTGTTACGCTGCCTAAAAAACATTCAGCAAAGAAGTGTACTGATTACCGCCTAATCAGCCTAATGAGATGTTAAAAATATTTGTAAAGATTATCCACAAAAGAATTTATGGGAAATGCGACTCCTTTATGGGCGACACGCAGTTTGGATTTCGTGGTGGGTTCGGGAAAAGGGAGGCCTTGTTTGGCATTCAAGTCTTAGTTCAGCGGTCTAGGGATGTGTCGGTGCCAGTATATGCCTGTTTCATAGATTATGAGAAAGCATTTGATCGAGTCCAACACGAAAAGCTCATAGAATCGCTAAAAGAAGTTGGTCTAGATGACCGAGATCTAAAGATAATCGCTAATCTATACTGGAATCAGACTGCCCAAATAAAGGTTGATGGCCAACTGTCCGAAGATGTCTAAATAAGAAGAGGAGTACGCCAAGGTTATATATTGTCTCCGCTGTTGTTTAATATCTATAGTGACAAAATAATAGAGAACACACTTTCATAATAGCAGACACGCTGGAAGGCCTACATCAGTTGTTGAATCACATTGCTGCCAAAAGTTCGCAATTCGGGATTAACTTAAATGTTGGAAAAACAAAATGGATGGTCATATCCGAAGAAAAGAACATCCGAGGCATGTTAGAAGTAAATGGGCAGCAAGTCGAACGCGTGGATTCATACAAATACTTAGGTTGTCTCCTCATCCTGAATATTTTGGCCATATTTTGAGAAATGACAAATATAAACTCTTAAAATTGATAATAGAAGGCAAAATTGAAGGCAGAAGAGGTCCGGGTCATAGACGGATATCATGGCTTAAAAATCTTAGACAATGGTATGGTACTACGACACTTTTCCGAAAAGCAGTGGACAGGGTGCAGATCGCGTTGATGATAGCCAACGTTGAAGAAGATTTGAACGCGTTTACAACACGATTTGAGCTTTTGACATTTTCCATGTATTTTGAGGTTAGTTTTTACCAATTTTACGTCTTTGTAGCCAATAAAGGTATGTCAGCCAAGAATATTGGAAGTGTTAACAGCTTGCTATTGGCGTCATCAGTCAGTTCGATACGATATACCCGTTTTCATGCAGTCGAAGAGAGCATGGCACTTGAAGAAGATTTGAACGCGTTTACAACACGATTTGAGCTTTTGACATTTTCCATGTATTTTGAGGTTAGTTTTTACCAATTTTACGTCTTTGTAGCCAATAAAGGTATGTCAGCCAAGAATATTGGAAGTGTTAACAGCTTGCTATTGGCGTCATCCGTCAGTTCGATACGATATACCCGTTTTCATGCAGTCGAAGAGAGCATGGCACTTGAAGAAGATTTGAACGCGTTTACAACACGATTTGAGCTTTTGACATTTTCCATGTATTTTGAGGTTAGTTTTTACCAATTTTACGTCTTTGTAGCCAATAAAGGTATGTCAGCCAAGAATATTGGAAGTGTTAACAGCTTGCAGCACTTGAAGAAGATTTGAACGCGTTTACAACACGATTTGAGCTTTTGACATTTTCCATGTATTTTGAGGTTAGTTTTTACCAATTTTACGTCTTTGTAGCCAATAAAGGTATGTCAGCCAAGAATATTGGAAGTGTTAACAGCTTGCTATTGGCGTCATCAGTCAGTTCGATACGATATACCCGTTTTCATGCAGTCGGATCCCGATACGATGCCAAAATAAGCGGTATTGGGCGGGGCCAACGAAAAAAAAGTTCGATTCGCCGCGTTTTCATGGAAGGTTTGAAAGTAAATCGTATTGAAAACCTATTCGGTTCCAGGTGAAAATGGGCCGCAAAATTCCGCACTTTATGAATTGGCTATAAGATATTGGTTTTTTAGAAAGATAAAACGTGATACTTTTTCGATTCACTTGAAAATTTAAAATTTCTTAAAAATCCAAGATGGCGGAAAGTATTAAAAAATGTGTAATTTTCACCCCCCCCCCCCTGAAAAAAAATTATGTGCGACAATGAACAAACTGTAAAGCTTTCATTACAAACGCTCATTGTTTATGTGTATACTGACGTGTCATTTAATTAAATCGGTTGAGAAATGAAAAAGTTATAATAAGCTTTTATATTATGAGTGTTAGGTTTTACACGCCTTATTTTTTTTAAGTAACACACTGGACAAAATATAAATTAGTATTTCCAAATCTCCATTTTGTCTTCGTATATCGAGGTATCACGGATGACATATAAAAAGGTAATGGGTATTTAGACTCGTGTTTCTCTTAATTAAATAATTAGGTCAAAAGATATAGCAAATGGAAAATCTATGTAATTTTGTGATGTTTTTCAATGCGAAGACAAAACACTCGTAGTCAAAAGACTTATATTTCCCAACTGATTTAATTAAATGATACTTCAAAATTCACAGAAAAAATGAGCGTTTGTAGTAAAAGCTTTAGAGTTTGTTCAGTGTCGCACAAAATTTTAGGGGGGGGGGGGTTGAAAATTACACATTTTTAAAAACTGTCCGCCGTCTTGAATTTTTTAGAAGTTTCAAATTTTTAAGCGAATCGAAAAATTCACGTTTTATCTCTCCAAAAAGCCAATATATTTCAAAATCGAGTAATCAAGTCAAAAGTTATAGCCAATCCAAAAATTAAAGCCAATCCAAAAGTGCGGTATTTTGTGGCCCACCCTATCTAATAGACGCAGTGGCACACCCAACTTTTTTGCAGGAGGGTCAAAATTACCTATTTTTAAACGCGTCAACCATCTTATTTTATTTTAAACAAATGAAAACTTTCAATACAGGACGAGAAAACCTAGTGTCTTAGCTTTTCAAAACGCTGTCAAACATAAAAATCGGACAAGTTTTAAAACATTTATTTTAAAGAATATTCCATGTGATGAAATCGTTTTTTTTTATGCCTTCCTCAAAAACATGATTTTAGTAACTGTCTGCAAATAACTAAAACTTACCGAAGCAAAGAAACTCTTTTTTTTTCTGTCAATTTTTTACCCAAAATTAAAGAGAAATAGCGGAAAATAGTAATATTGAAAAAATCTAATTATTGCCTAAAAACTAAGCCATTTCCGCCAGTTTTTACCAAGTATTTACGAAAAAATAATTTAAAAACATCGTCATTATGAGTGTTAGGTTTTACACGCCTTATTTTTTTTTAAGTAACACACTGGACAAAATATAAATTAGTATTTCCAAATCTCCATTTTTTCTTCGTATATCGAGGTATCACGGATGACATATAAAAAGGTAATGGGTATTTAGATTCGTGTTTCTCTTAATTAAATAATTAGGTCAAAAGATATAGCAAATGGAAAATCTATGTAATTTTGTGATGTTTTTCAATGCGAAGACAAAACACTCGTAGTCAGAAGACTTATATTTCCCAACTGATTTAATTAAATGATACTTCAAAATTCACAGAAAAAAATGAGCGTTTGTAGTAAAAGCTTTAGAGTTTGTTCAGTGTCGCACAAAGGGGGGGGGGGGGTGAAAATGACACATTTTTAAAAACTGTCCGCCGTCTTGAATTTTTTAGAAGTTTTAAATTTTTAAGCGAATTGAAAAATTCACGTTTTATCTCTGCAAAAAGCCAATATATTTCAAAATCGAGTAATCAAGTCAAAAGTTATAGCCAATCCAAAAGTGCGGTATTTTGTGGCCCACCCTTTCTAATAGACGCAGTGGCACACCCAACTTTTTTGCCGGAGGGTCAAAATTACCTATTTTTAAACGCGTCAGCCATCTTATTTTATTTTAAACAAATGAAAACTTTCAATACAGGACGAGAAAACCTAGTGTCTTAGCTTTTCAAAACGCTGTCAAACATAAAAATCGGACAAGTTTTAAAACATTTATTTTAATTCGTTTTTTTTATACCTTCCTCAAAAACATGATTTTAGTAACTGTCTGCAAATAACTAAAAGTTACCGAAGCAAAGAAACTTTTTTTTTTCTGTCCATTTTTTACCCAAAATTAATCTGATTATTGCCTAAAAACTAAGCCATTTCCGCCAGTTTTTACCAAGTATTTACGAAAAAATAATTTAAAAACATCGTCAAAATATCAAACTGTCAAAGATTAAAATGTTGCAACAATGAACGTTACGGAGTAAAAAGGCACATCGCTATGGAAACCATTGTTATTTCATTTACCAGCCGTCTTGATTTATAGTGTAAAGATGGTGTGTTGCAAGAAGTGTTCGAGATTTTTAAAAGTATTTTCCTGTTTTTCTTGGATTTTTCGATAAAGGTATTAAAAGAAACTGTTAACAACTGGCGGCTAAACTGTGTTTTTTTTAGTCGCGTTTTTAAATACCTCGCTGCGTTCTTTATTTAAACCAACGCAAAGCTTGTAAAAAAAGCACTATTTTAGCCACTAGTTGTGAAAACTACTATTTCAAGATAGTAGTTTTAAGTTAAGATAATAAAGAAAGACTGGCTATTACGAAGTATAAAGTAAGCTTTCTTATTCTACTCGATAAATCTCCATTTTCCTATTTCCTATAAATATTCTAGAAATTCCATTTCAATTACTTGTTTGTTCCCTCTGTAACAAATTGTCATTGCAAGCAAATAAACCGTGCTTTTACGATAAACGGAAGAACCTACTCAATAACTTATTTAAAAAACAGAAAAAAGTCATTGGACAATGGACAAGATTCTTGGACAGTTAGGAAAGCATCGGCTATAAATTTAAGTATCTAATCGATAGCATCATATTGTATTCACGGTTACTTTGTACCATTCATTATACAGGGTGTCCCAAAAGTCCGAGGTCACCGTAATATCTCCAGAACCGAAAAAGGCATGCAGAGGAGTAAAATTTGCATATTAATAGATGGTTTATAAAAAAGGCAGCGAGGATACTTTTTTATGAGATACCCCTTATATTTTGGAATGTTTGAAGCATTTCCTTTTGTTTCTCAAAATATGTTAGCTTTTTCCCTAACGGCTTTTAAATAAAATAACAAAAAGTTATAAATAAGAGAATCCCCGAATATCCCAGGGTGGCCACTTGTCATAAAATCTTATGAATTCATAAAATTTCAATATTGTGATAAAATAAGCCCAAAATGTCAAAATTTCGAAATTGTCATAAAATTTGCACAAAAACTTGAATATTTTAAGTTTAGTGTAAACATATTTTCAATCACACCTGGTAAATTAGCGCAGGAATACCTCCATAAACCTAGCGAGCCCACCTCAGAAATGCAAACTTTAATAATTCCAGAATTATGTGCTTTGTATGTGCCAAATTCGACCCCTTTTAACCTGCTCTTTAACCTTACATAAAAGTTAAAAATATCCGTTAAATATCTCAGAATTGGGTGCTTTTTATGTGTTCCATGAAAATATAAAAATGTTTAACTTTTTTAGTTATTTAAAAAGAAGTGGTATGGGGTCGCTAGCTTTATATAAACCTAACAGGCCCAACCTTAAATAAAGGTTGACAATATCCCTTAAATATCTCAGAATTATGTGCTTTTTATTTGTTCCATGGAAATCGAAAAAAGCTAAAATTTTTTAACTTTTCTAGTGAGTTAAAAAAATGTTATGGGCTTACTAGGTTTATATCTTAGATTAAAAAGAGAAAAGATATCTGGTACAACGAAAACTCCTTGGCAAATAGTAACCACTGTTTATTTACAAATAAAATCACAACCTTTTAAACGACGTTAGAACGATAGGGACAAATAATTCTGTCTCAACCACTCGTCGTCGGTCGTGATTGGCTTGTGGGTGAGGAAAGTCGGCAGAGCGCAGACGGTCGGATGATATTTTTATTGACATAAGCTTTTTCGTGCTATTTATTTTAAAATTTCAGGATGTTTTAAGCAGTTTATAAGTCGTTTTAATACCACATTTTATCAAAAAACGTTTATAGTGTGTTTTTTTACCAGTAGGAGAATATTTCAGTACATTTAAAGTGATATTTTGGAACAAATCGTCCAATGTTTTAAAAAGAAAGGGAGAGCAAGGGATATCAGTCAGTGGCGGTACATGCCGGTAGGTACACAGAAAATAACAAAAAAGTTTATGTAATATACTTAAATTAGTAGATCCTTAGATTAAAACATCAACGAACACGTTTTTTTTTTTGATGAAGTAGTTAATTCACAATGCGTCAAATGAGATATTTTCGAACGTTTTTATAAGGTTTTTTTCGAGGTTTTTTTTTTATAAAGACGATAAAATAAAGCATACTTTTGATGAAGTAGTTAATGCGCAAATAAGATGTTTTCGAAGGTTTTTTTTTATAAAGACTATAAAATAAAGGTAGGTAACAAAAAACAATAGAAGTTTGTAATAAATTTATTTTGTATAAAATTATTCTACAAACATTTATTGTTAGGAAGCTTCGAAACCTCAAATTGGCAAAATAATTTTTTGCATGTTTTTTAAATTATTTTCAAGATATCATATTATAGTAAAATAATTAATATAATCCATGTATAAATTTATATTTAAGTAGGTACGCCACTGGTGTGTTTACTGTAAACAACAGAAAGGTAAACGTCTCCTTAAGTGTCAGGTATCTTGTCTCTTTTTAATCTAAGGTTTATATAAAGCTAGCGGCCCATAACATTTAAAAAAAATTACTAAAAAGTTAAAAAAATCTTTAGTTTTTTGCTATTTTCATGGAGCACATAAAAAGCACTTTGAGATATTTAACGAATATTTTTAACCTTTATAAAAGTTATATGCCCACATTTTTTTTAAATAACTAAAAAAGTTAACAATTTTTATCTTTTGTGTGCGTACTTGTGTTGTGAGAAAATAACCCCTATTATATCCTCCTTTTATTTAATAAACAAAATTTAATGCATCCAGAAACGGCGATATTCTTGGCTACTTGAATAAATTAAAGACTGTTTTTTTGCTTACTGCAAACTTTGTAAGAAAATATTCAGAATTAATGAATGTGGAATTGAACAAGTAAATCTCGCATATATCCACGCAGCTTCCGAAAAACACATGAAACTGGAAAAGCCCTCTTACTGTTTAAATTTTAATAATAGATTTCTTTTTATAATGAAAAAATAATGTGGATTTATTATTTCACACAATTACAGCTACCTACTTGGAATTCAATTTTTAAAATATATTTGTCATTTTGATATCGAGTTCTATCCACTTCGTGGATGGTTGGTAATTGTTAAGGAGTGTGGAAAATGATACTTTTCCGCACGCACCGGTGGAAAAGACGCTTTCCGCACGCGTTACAACATTTTTCCTACGAGCGTGAGGAAAATAAAAAAAAATTGCATTTGAGAATAGACTTTTTCGTACAGCGTGCGGTAATTTATTTTTTCAAAAAATGTCATAAAATTGTCATAAAATTTTTCAAAAATTGTTATAAAATCATAAACAAAATTAGTTTTTTCCCAGTGGTCACCCTGATATCCCTTTTCTCGTTTAACTCATTGATCTTATGGAGATTACTTTCCGATTTTATTTAAAAACCCTTAAAGCAAATGGTAACAAATTCGGGTGTTTTTGGAAACAATTAACAGCTCTATTTTTTCCAAAATATACGGGGTATCTCATTTTTAAAAAAAAGTATTGTCGCCGCCCTAGCTCCGCCCCCTTAATCACTGGCGGGCGGGATGATGAACATCCAAACCTATACTTTTTTGTAGTTCATCTAATTATGAGGTATTAGAGTGCGGACTCGGACTTTTGAGATACTCTGTAAAATAATCAAAGTTCAGACTTTTTAGCACCTTCACTTTTTTAACTTTTTTTTAGCTTTGCTCCTAAATACTGATTTCCATTTATTTATTTTTATAAGGGCACACAGAGCTATCGATCCCCTCTATCAAATCCTAATTTGTGCGTGTATTACTACGTTTATACGCGCCTATAAGACCGGTTTTATGTAAGGACGGTTTTATATTAAACGTCATTATTAACAATAGATTTTTCGGTAAAACCAGAGCAAGTATTTATTTAGGGTGAAAGCTTTTCAAACCGTCCTTATATAAAAGCGCTTTAAGAGGCTTGTATAAACACAGTAAATCTCAGCCATTTTTGATGGTTTTCAATAAAAATTTACCGTTTTACCACGCTATTCCTCGGATTTTAGTCGATGTACGTCGATGGCTTTTAGCCATCAAGATTACGTGAAATAACGCACACGCACGAATCAATTAACGTACGGCCGATCATTGGGGAGTTGCGGCAATAATAGAGAGCTTAATTTTTATTTAGTGTGATGTTTTGCGACCCAATTTAAATTTAGTTGAGGTAGTTTGTTTTGGAAGAGGTCCTATGCCGACGTTTCGGCCCTTTATTGGTCTATCCTCAGGACCCTTGCCAATTGTTCATTTACGTTTGCCTATGTTTTCAAATTTTGATATGCTTGGCAGCCATACACTCGTTCAATATTTTCCAAAAAATGTCTGTCTTTACTAAATTTGAAAAAATGGGCAAACGTAAATGAACAATTAGCGAGTGCCCTGAGGATGGACCTATAAAGGACCGAAACGTCAGCATAGGGACCGTAAAGATTTCTGTGTTTTCTTGAGACCTCTTCCAACAAACTACCTCAACTTAATTTTTATATTTGAACAAAATAGAGATATATGCAGCACAGTTGCCCCCTGGATCAGCGCCTGCTGCATTTCGTTACAGCCTTGGCCACTGATTTGAAGTAAGCGTTTACATTTTTAAACGCATTTTGCGTTATCCAGATTTTCGCTGTCTTACCCTATAAAAATGCCCGTTCACCTCCTTTAAATTCATATCATCTTTTTCAGCGCGAGGTTTACATAAGTACCCCTTTTGTATCACACGGCTTCTTATTCCACTTTTTCATCGTCATGCAGGTTCTTTCTACCTTTTCTTTTTAAATAATCTTTTCGTCGCTCCGTCTTTGAATTCAGGATGAAACTTCTGCTATGTACACACAAACATACTTTGGCGTAAGTTTTTATTCGAGTTTTTAAGAACGTTCAAAATAACCGAACGCTCACAGTAAAGTATTGTAGATAGTTCTATATTCACTTTTTTGGTCATAAAGTGATGTATAGATCTTTATGCACTTCAGGGATTAAATAGGTACTTTTAATCCTTTTAGGGACTAAAGAGACACTTTTAATCCCTAAGGGATTCAAAGAAAATTTAATCCCTGAGGGATTAAAAATAAATTTAATCCCTCAGCTTAGGGATTAGAAGTAAATTTAATCCCTCAGAGATTAAAAAAAAACTAATCCCTGAAAAATTATAATTAAATTTATGGTAAGTCAAGCCAAACATTCTTAGCACCCTTTCTTTTAGTTGACGAACCATTTGGCGTAGAGATAAGTGCATAAAAACTTCGGGACTAAAGTGTCGGTCGGGCTACAAACCTTTCGCCGCGGGATTAAATGTCGCACTTTGGTCCCTAGGTTTATAATGTACTATTAAATCACGCAAAAACTACTAAAGGGATTTTTTTGGGATTTCACTACTGGATTCCTGGGTAGGATATTGGCTTTATTTCATCAAAATCGGTTTACGAAAACAAAAGTTATGACCATTTAAAGTAAAAAGCCGGGAAAAAACATCGCTATCGTTTCGATACTTATTGTTGAAAAACTACTTTTTTTTGTCAAATTAACCAATAAATTTCTATATCGATTAACCTCCAAACGATTTTCTTAAATTTAAGATAAATCAAAATTTAAACATAAAACGAACTAAAATATTTCAAATTGTTTT
The DNA here is from genome assembly GCA_963921995.1 of Oxystoma pomonae. Lineage (NCBI taxonomy): Eukaryota > Metazoa > Arthropoda > Insecta > Coleoptera > Brentidae > Oxystoma > Oxystoma pomonae. Next base: position 5,988,232 of record OY998170.1, read on the forward strand.
TGGAAACTATTAAGGTGAGATTTACTAAAACGGTTTAGTTTATTTTAGAACGGTCCTAGGTTTAACTGAAATTTTTGGTTTTAAGCATTTTAAACCAACCCTCCTTGAGTTTTGGACATTATTATTTGATTTATAAGAAGAATTTTAATAAATTTGTTTATTGAATAATCATCTTAACACAATCTTTTGTTGGATTTAAGAAGAAAGTTTCAATTTAGAAGAAAAGAAAATGAAAAAATTTAAACCCACGCGGAGTTTAAATAGTAAACACTCTGTAGAACAAATTAAAATTGGTGTTATATGTCACTCTAAGTAAAACTTACCCTTGTTAATTAATTTTTCCAATTAATACTTGTTGTCACACAACTATTTAAATGGGTAATAATAAAATAAGGAGTAGAATAATTTTGTATTTATTTAAAAGTTGTTTTTATTTATTAAATGTATTAAAAAACTTAAATGCAAATTTTGTTTACATTTCTGTTACTGTCGAAATATCAGTATCAAAATATTAACTGCGTTCAAATCATAAACAGCGAGTTCGGATCTCTTACCTCTGCTTTTACCTTGGCTTGCACTGACCTCTACTGATGAAAGCTACAGCTTTGAAATAAGTGGACTTTGAATAAGGAAAGTTTTCTTGACTGAGCTTTTAGATAACCTCAATGTTTCAATTTCAGTTTGTTAATAAATTAATATAGTTGTTTTGGATGCATAATCAGTGACCTTCACTTATGTTTGTTTTGCTTCGTAGTGCCCTCATAAATATATTTTTTGTGCTGAAAACGGGTTCAAAATATGGCGTTTGTCTCGGCAAAATTATAGGTGGTTTATTGGTTAATGCACAACTTGGGATATTAAATAAGTTAAATTAATCCTTGTAAAAACAGTTACTTGAAGAAATTATAAACGAACTTATTACCGATTGCCACAAAACAATCCTTTCTGGGGGCTACAAATTTAAACCACCCCCCAGAGGTGATCTAAAAAATCACCAACTTTATAACCTCAAACAGAGATAATGAAGCTATTAGGTGCCAAATTTTTGGCGTATTCACCATTTGCCATTTTGGAACCTGACAAAAAAAATTAGTTTTAGGGAATTTTCTCCTAAAATATAGCATATTTTGGGGAAAAAAACAGTTTTTCAGTGGTATTGTGCGATAACAATACAGAATAATCAATAACTTTTTGTATTTTTTGAAATTGGTTTTAAAATTTAGTACCCCCCACAGGTGTAAATATTTATATCTGTGGGGGTACTATTTTATATCTTAGTAAATCCCACTGTTAGGTTTTTTTTGTTGGGGGACTTGAAAGTCCTGCATGATTTATAATAATATTGTTACAATTCTTTTTTTATCATAATGTGTGTCGTGTTCTTGCAAAAAAGGCTTTAGGCCTCACATCTAAAGACCTACTGAGTAGTTTTGTATATCTCGTTCGCTAAAACCTACACTGATAAAAAAGATTCGTGAAATAGTATAGACAAGCATATTGTAAAAAAAGGGAAGTGTGTCTGTAAAAAGCAATAGTAAATTTTCATTTTTTGTCAGTGTGAACAGAATAAAAAATAGTATTTTGCAACGAATGTCGGCAAAAAATTTCAACTCCAAGCAAAAGTGAGCTTAAGAGATGATGTTTTTATGGCAATGTATCTTTTGGTATGATAAGTACAAAGATTTCTACAGACCGCTTCAAGCTACTGCGAACATAGGGGGAATCAAGTCCAATTTACTCTTCGTGCCGTACGACCGAGGTGGATTCGAAGCACGCTGCAGTGTTATCTTTTGGAAATTCATTTTGTTTTTATTATTTTGTTTTATTTCTGCCTTGCTCGAGAAACAGATGGGTAAGTTCTTAATTGAAATAATACATTTTTAAAACCAAAAATGGATCTCTACGAAGTTGCCGAAAAAGTGCAGATGGTCAAATGGTCAAATCGTCATAACCCAACACACGTTCGATATTGGTCGAGGGAAAATTTGCATTTGTATTTTGACGTAAGAACACAGTATCCCCAAAAACTAAATGTTTGGGGGGGGGGTATTATAGGGGAACACGTAATTGGGCCATTTTTTATTAACGGCAATTGCAATTTGAATGGTCCTAGATACTTGGATCTACTGCAGCAGCACATTATTCCAACTGCTAGGCAGTTGTTAGGTGTAAGATTTGGTGAAACATGGGTTCAACAAGATGGTTGTTCCGCTCACAATGTTGGCTTTGTTAGGGAATATCTTGATAATGTATTTCCTAATCGGGTTATAAGTACACGGGGAACTATTTTATGGCCAGCTCGATCTTCCGATCTTGCTCCTAATGACTTCTATCTGTTTTTGAAGAAGCTTTTCAAATTATCACCCCTAACATGCTTGGAAACGTTAGAAGGGGTTTTTATAGTAGGCTCGGATATTGTCTAGCCGAGCAAGGAGGACTTTTCGAACATTTGCTTTAATTTTTTTTTGACTGGGAGAATCTTTTTGGTTTTTAGAATGTATTATTTTATTTTGAGAACTTGCTTTTATTTTGTTTCTCCTTATTATTTTCATTGTAACACGTCGTCACTGATAAATCTGAGCAGTTGACAATAAAACGCTCTTATTTATCAGTGACAAAAGATAAGAAAATTACGTTATAAAAATTTGCGTATTTATTGACAAAATTCCGGTTTCATTGACTACGCTCCACACAGCACCGTGGTTAGAGGCGTACTAAATACCAAAGGAAAGTCATTCAAGTGGTGATCGCAAGCCTGAGTATTGGTTGCTTCACTGATAGGCGTGCGGTGTCTCTGCATGTACGTACACTGGCAAATTAGACTTCTTCCGCCCTATGTTCGCAGTAGCTTGAAGCGGTCTGTAGACAAGCATATTGTAAAAAAAGGGAAGTGTGTCTGTAAAAAGCAATCGTAAATTTTCGTTTTTTGTCACTGTGAACAGAATAAAAAATAGTCTTTTGCAACGAATGTCGGCAAAAAATTTCAATTCCAAGCAAAAGTGAGCTTAAGAGATAAGGTTTTTATGGCAATGTATCTTGGTATGATAAGTACAAAGATTTCTATAAGCGCCGGTATACTTTTTTCACAAAAATTAAAATTTTTAAAACTTATTACGACACGAAGCGTCCAGCAGCTGTATGATCTAAACAGCACCAAGAAAATACTTTCAGCAGCAGCCATCAACAACCAGTTTAGAAGAAGAACTGAAATCAACAATGGCGTTAAATAATTTAAGTATTGGTACTTTTGTAACATTACTCATTAATAATTACCATAAATAATTCAATTTAGTGTTATTGAATAATAGTTTTCTAATATTTTTGACTATTTTTTTAATTAATAACCTACATAGATAATAAAAAATTATTTTAATTTCCGCACGCTCGTAGAACAAATTTTATAACACGTGCGCAAAGCGCCTTTTCCGCACTTACGACCAACGCTGGTGCCTGCTATAACTTTCCGCACTTGTTAGGTAAATCGCTATTATTTTAAGTAGGTAGTAGGTATATTTTAACCAAAATAGGGTATTAGTAAGCAATATTTTTAATTGTATTGTTATATTTAAGTTTACAGAAGAAGAAAATATGAATATGATAAAAAATATATTCTTGTATCAAGTATATATGTTCTAACTGTACAAGAAACCATAAATTCTTGACGAAACTCGAGAATATTGTCTACAAATAAAGAATGATCATCCATCAAATTTCTACAAACATTTTTTTGGGTTTGTTTTTCACATATTTTTATTTTCCTTAAAAAATGACGGGAGCATAAGTATTTAAAAAATATATATTTCGTGAAACTATGCATAGAGTTTCTAGGGTGCCAAATTTTGTCAATTTTTTTTATTGCGACTCTTAATCCAAAAATTTTTACAGTCTAGTTGCAAGACTTTTTTTCTGTGTATACGAAAGTGAAACAGGCTATCATCTTTTGTTCAACATACGTCGTGTCTAAAATAAAATTTGATCAAGAAAGTTGACGAAAACAAGACTTTTCTCCTATCACTATTAACCAAGATAAAGATTTTAAGTAAAACACTGAGGGAATATGGGTTAAAACATTAAAATTATAAACAACCCCATGCCAATTTTTTCCTTTTTTTTACCCCCTCCCCCCATAATTTCTTAGGGATATTTTTTAAATAAATGCCTTTTTAATTTTTACGCCCCTCCCTTTTCACCTACCCAATAGGATGGAAATCTTTGGTAAAAATTGAATGATATAAGTTAAAATATTAAAATTATTAACAATACTATGCAAACTTTTACTAAAATCTTACCCCTTTTTTTTAAATGCCCAAATTGGAGCTTTTATCCCCTCACCATCCCTTAAGGAAACTTTAAAATGAATGAAGGTGGTTATTTTCGGTTTGGTCATCCTCGAAAACCTGTAAATCAATAACCATGTCGATAATTTTTACCCCCTCAGTTTCCACCTACCAAACAGGATGAAGATTTTTGATCAAAAATTAAGTGATATAAGTTAAAATATTATAATTATTAACAATTCTATGCAAGTTTTTATTTTTTTTTCAAATCCTGCACTTTTATTGTTAAAATGCCCAAATAGGAGCTTTAACGCCCCCTTAACCCATTAGGGGCACCTTAAAACGAATGGAGTAATTTTTGGTTTGACCATCATCGAAAACCTATAAATTGATATCAATGATGATTATATACAACAAACTAAAATTTAAACAAATATAAACCCCTCCAGTTTTTACCCCCCCCCCCCCTCCCCACCGCGCCTGCACAGGTTTTGGGAGAAGAGCTGCGGGTCAAGTCGATTGTTTTGATCTAAAGAACCACTGTGCAAAGTTTGTTGCTTTTATCGCAAAACGCCGCTTTTTCCCTTTGTACCATTGTATACTTATACCATGCTTTGTACTCATCGTAGCCCATGCACTTAAAGCGTTTTGTTTCTCAGGTCCTTACGCAAAATAAAGCCCCAGGCCTCCAATATCTCATGGAGAATCCGTGCCACGAGTGTTATTTTTATTTTTCTTTGGTGTTATTTCTTTGATGAATTTTTGTACTTGTATCATTAGAGTAAAGGAAAAATATTTTTCCTTTAATCAATACTTGAATGTTGACTCATTGCTAATATTATTTTGTACAATAATACCTGCCACTGTATTTCGGAAACCAGTCAGAGGATCGTTTTTCGGCCCATGAGAACTTTCGATTGGGAGGTCGAGATCCACAACACACTAAAAGTTTTATTAGTAGTAGTAGTAGTAGAATAGGGCAGACCATGGGACTAGCAATGAGGCATCTTCATGGGCCCTTTCTGCCATACCCCGTTTCTTACCCCTATGCCCCTACTTCCGCTGCAACTCTCCGGGCCTCCCTGTCTTCTTTACGAAGTTCAGTATGTCGGCCCATTTGAGCGAGTGCAACTATTCTTCCTATATCGTGAGAAATCCCCACTTCAGCTTCCTTGATCTGGCATGTGCATCGCACTCTGCTTTAAGTACTGCGCCGATTCCTCTTCGAGCCCGCAAGCGGGACACGCGGGATCTCCTGCTACCCTCATATGCGTCAGATGATTGTTCAGTCGGTTGTGCCCAGTCAGCATCCCTGTCAGCAGTGCAATGTCCTTTCGGGTCTTGCCTAAGAGCCATTTAGTTCTGACTGCATTCGGACAATCCACGAAAAGCTTGGACTGTCTGCACTCTGACTCTTGCCTTCAGGACCCCCCTATTCTTCAAATAATAGAAATTCTGCTCCCAGGGGGTCGGACCCACAGGAAGTCAAATTCTCTCGCTACTATGCATCAAATTGGTCCAAATCTTCGGTTTAAATCGGTCTTTGGGACGCCCACGTTTTATCAGAATGTGCAAAATCAAACCCGTTAAATAAAAGAAAGTTCACTTACAAAATCATTCACTATAGGAACAGCAATTCGTTAAACCAGTTTTTTATCCGAACCTTATTTCTTCAAACCCATTCAATAACAAATTCGAAATTTATAAGACCCGGAATTCGTAAAATCCGTAATTTATCAAAAAATGTGTGCTAAATTAATTGCGCATTCGCCAATACCACATGAACCGGAGGGGTACACGCAGGTGGCGCAGCGGCGCGGCGTTTTGATGCATTTGTCGCTGTTACGCGCGCATACTTACAGGTTGTGTTCAATAGTTTGTCTATAGATGTCACTTACATTCACCCGTCTTGCATTCATGTGTTATTGGCGAATGCGCAATCAATTTAGCAAACATTTTCTGATAAATCACGGGTTTTACGAATTCCGGGTGTGATATTGAATGAGTTTGATGAACAGTGGTTCGATTAAAAACGGGTCTGTTAAATTTCGAATTTGTTATTGAATGGGTTTGATGAAATAAGTAATAGTAATTTTTTTACTAAATACGGTCTGATAAATTCTGACTTTTGTCCGATATTGATAGAGAGTAATCACATTCTATCAGTATCGGGCAAAAGTGAGAGAAACCGATTTAAGCCGAAGATTTGGACCAATGACCAATATGATTCCCTGCATGGGAGCAGAATTTCTATCAGTTCAAGAATAAGGGCACTGGACGTCTTCGGTCCATTGTTCGCCGATTTGCTGAGCTCACTCTGTACCTGTTTCCTTGTTTAAAAGTTTATCAAGTTCGGAGATTTTCCGAAAATGCCATTGGAAGTGTGCCTGATCCTTTACCGCCAAAGCTTTTGCAGTTTTGTGCTCATTCCTTAACGTTTGTGACGCAAGGTTTATTTTGACTGACTGTACAAAAGGTAATCATCCTTGCATCTTGTGCTGTATCCTGCGGTACAGACATTATCATGGTCGACAGCCTGTTACTGTTCTTCAGTTCAGTGTAACGTTGAGAACCATCAGGGTTCTATTGCACGTATCGCCTCTACGTGTACGTATAAGTGATTTACGTATGTGCGTGCGGTTAAATTAGAAATTTTCGTTGGATGAAGATTGCAGTAAATATAGGCGTTATATTTTACAACAGTATGTACGCAGTGGCGCCCAAAACTTACGTATCTAATTGTAAAATTTTTTTTTTCTTAAAGAATAATATCTTTATAAGAAAACAACTGTGGATTTGTTGTGTGCCTAAAGAATTAAAAACTTTTCTCTGGATAGATTACCTAAGTGTTTTTTTTTAACTTCTGGTGGAATAATTTGATGGTTTTTTGCTACTTTGTAGCATTTTAAGGGTTTTCTTGTAGAAAAAGTAATATCTAAAAATATCTTGGAACCAATCTATATCATTTAAAATTAAAAAAGGCTAATCAAGACTAAATGTTATTTTTCTTTCTTAAATGTCTTTAAATTATTTTTTTAACTATAAAGTAAAATCTAAAAATATATTTCATTAAAAAAAAAAAAATAGGCAAAAAATGCTTATCGGGACTCTTCTTTTTCTTTTTTAAATGTTATTAAATTATTTGTTTAAACTATACTTACTATTACTAAGTACAATTTGTATTGTGTAAAACGCCAATAAATTATTCTTTTCAATGATATTTTATCTCCGAAACCAAAAGAGATAAACCTGTGTTTGATATTTTTATCCGATAAATCCTCTAGAGTAGGATATTTTTAAAAAGCACTCTTTATGAAGAATACAAATTTAATATTATTTTTTTTTTAAGTTGTCTCCCTGAAAAAAAGGTATACCTAAAATTTTTAATTAATTTGAAGCTAGAAAATTTAAAATACGACTTGTATTTTTTCCGTCATATTAAAAAATTATGTTTTAAGAGAAAACTTTTGTTCTACTTTTTATAAGGTTTGGACGCCACTGTGCATCACTGTTTAAAGTGTTGTACCGAAGTTTAGGTGTTTCGTATACGTTAACGTGTGGGAAGTGTTAGATTATTTTGCTAAAACTCCCTATTATCAAGCGCTGCAATTTACGTGCGAAAGATATGAGAGAAAGATTACAAAGAAATTGCGGAAAAGACCTTATGGTCCATTAGTTCTCAGCGATTTGTCTTCTCAGTTTCAACTAACGTTATTATTAGTAGCTACGGTGAGAATTGACGAAAATGAGGTAACAGCAGATTGAAAGCGGTAATCAGTAAAATTTAACTACTATGAATAAAAAAAACTTCTAAACAATGCTTAATAATATAATTTTTAAATAATATAAACCTTTAAAAAAAACTTTACGAAAAACAAATGCAAAATAAGTAATTCAAATAAATAGACAAATAAAATAAGACAAACAAAATAAATGCAATATAAAATAAATAAATTTAATGGAATGATTAAAATAAAATGAAACAAAATAAATACAAAAATAAACAATAAATAATATCCAAACAGAGAAAATAAGACAAGAGTTTTGGAAAGGTTTAACTACCAAAAATAAAAAAAACGATTTACGATAAACAATTTAAATAAACAAATGCAAAGTAAGTAATTCAAATAAATGGACAAATAAAATAAGTCAAACAAAGTAAATAAAGGAACAAAACCAATAGAATAAATAAACCAAAATAAATGCAATATGAAATAAATAAATTAAATAGAATTGTTAAAATAAAATGAAATAAAATAAATAATAAATAATAGCCAAACAGAGAAAAAAAGGACAAGAGTTTTGGAAAGGTTTAACTACTGTAAACTTTAAAAAAACTTTACGACAAACAATTTAAATAAGTAAAGGCAAAATAAGTAATTCAAATAAATGGACCAATACAATAAGATAAACAAAACAAATAAACGAACAAAACAAAACAAATAGAATAAATAAATCCAAAACAATTAATAAAATAAACCCACAAAATAAATGATAAATACAAAAATTAAATTAAATAAATAATAGCCAAACAGAAAAAAAAGACAAGAGTTTTCGAAATGTTGATATTTTTAGAGATAGACATACAATAGGACTATTGAGTTAGCAACCTGCTAGTTTACTTAAAGTTATGCATCTTTTGTTAAAGACTATTTTTGTAAAATGCATAATAACAGAGAAAAGAGGGGGTAATATTTATAACGGATAACCCTGTACGATCCTTTTTTTGGTCGAAGTATTATCCATCCTAAAAACAACAGCCTTTCGAAAACCCTGCCATTTTTTTGCGGCAAGCTCCTGGACTAATACGGTATAGTGGGATCGTTTTAACAGACATGAACATGATAAATCAAATGCACTACAACACATTATAACTTATAGGCAATGTTAAAAACGGTAATAATAATAATGCCCTAAAGTGTTGGTGCTATTCGTGAATAATTTGTGAATATACATTCGACGAAAGTGTTTTTAGTTTCCATGTAAAATTGGTAGAATCTCCCTAGGACAAATATACTTTAGTGCAATTTCTTATGGTAAACTTGCCGAGGTATGAAGATGCAAAATCAAGCAAAACTTTGTTATTATGGTGGTCGTGACCGACACATCTGTAGGAATACCGGTGACTTATAAAAAGTCCGATTTTAGAGGCAGGTCAGTAGATATGTTTTGGTTTTTGCTAAAGGTCACCGTTGCCATCTAGGGAAATTTTAGTTTTACTCTTCCGCATGTCGGTATTACCCAGGCCTGAATTAAGGAGGGGGCTAGAGCCCCGGGCCCCGTCATTAAAAGGGGCCTCCAAAACTCAGGATAATTTAAAATTGAGATAAATTACTTATACAGACCGCTTCAAGCTACTGCGAACATAGGGCGGAAGAAGTCTAATTTGCCAGTGTACGTACATGCAGAGACACCGCACGCCTATCAGTGAAGCAACCAATACTCAGGCTTGCGATCACCACTTGCATGACTTTCCTTTGGTATTTAGTACGCCTCTAACCACGGTGCTGTGTGGAGCGTAGTCAATGAAACCGGAATTTGGTCAATAAATACGCAAATTTTTATAACGTAATTTTCTTATTTTTTGTCACTGATAAATAAGAGCGTTTTATTTTTTTATTGTCAACTGCTCAGATTTATCAGTGACGACGTGTTACAATGAAAATAATAAGGAGAAACACAATAAAAGCAAGTTCTCAAAATAAAATAATACATTCTAAAAACCAAAAAGATTCTCCCAGTCAAAAAAAATTAAAGCAAATGTTCGAAAAGTCCTCCTTGCTCGGCTAGACAATATCCGAGCCTACTATAAAAACCCCTTCTAACGTTTCCAAGCATGTTAGGGGTGATAATTTGAAAAGCTTCTTCAAAAACAGATAGAAGTCATTAGGAGCTTACACCAAATCTTACACCTAACAACTACCTAGCAGTTGGAATAATGTGCTGCTGCAGTAGATCCAAGTATCTAGGACCATTCAAATTGCAATTGCCGTTAATAAAAAATGGCCTAATTACGTGTTCCCCTATAATACCCCCCCAAACATTTAGTTTTTGGGGATACTGTGTTCTTACGTCAAAATACAAATGCAAATTTGCCCTCGACCAATATCGAACGTGTGTTGGGTTATGACGATTTGACCATTTGACCATCTGCACTTTTTCGGCAACTTCGTAGACATCCATTTTTGGTTTTAAAAATGTATTATTTCAATTAAGAACTTACCCATCTGTTTCTCGAGCAAGGCAGAAATAAAACAAAATAATAAAAACAAAATGAATTTCCAAAAGATAACACTGCAGCGTGCTTCGAATCCACCTCGGTCGTACGGCACGGAGAGTAAATTGGACTTGATTCCCCCTATGTTCGCAGTAGCTTGAAGCGGTCTGTATGTACACTTGATTTAAAAAAAAACGCATACATTCAGCAACAAAATGGACCTTTCTAATAGTGTATAATATATACGGACTACCAGCTAAAATGCCTAAAAACTTCAAAAGTACGACAATTTGTCATATTGTTTAAAAAAGGTCTCTAAAACTGAAAATATTTTTTGACTTAAATTAAAGGCAACCTTATTTTTATATTAAATTTTGCATAATAAATAAAAAAAAATAAAAAAATCAGCAAAAATAATGTTTTAGTAAAGTCTTTATTGAACCATATCAAATTATCACTCGACTAACGGACGAAGGCTGTTCTATAAAGAGGACGGTAACCCATTTTGGAGTTGATAAAATAATAATACGATGGAAACAGCGCTGGATTGAAAACAATTCGATGAATAGGAAACTTGGATTACGTCAAAAACGATGGTAAACTTAATACTAATTATTTTAATTTAAAGAAGAACTAAAATAAATAATTTAGTATTTAATAGGATCACCATTTTTCTCTATTACAAGCTGCAAACGTCTGGGCATTGAAACGTTTAAATTTTGAAAATACTGATGGTCTTCTGAGAGCTGATCCAATGCGCGATAAATAGCATCGCTTAACTCTTCAGCATTTCGTAGTCTCCAATTCCTTTGGTATATTATTTTAACGATTCGACCCCATATATTTTCCATTGGGTTAAGGTCAGGGCTGTTGGCTGGCCAAGGAAGTGTTTCTATATTATTATTCTGAAACCATTGGCGAACAACATTAGCCGGTTTTAATGATTTATACTTCGTTGTGCGTGGTGTGCAGAACTTTTCTAGGAATAAAAAATAAACGAGCCTCTTTGAAGGGTCAAGTTTGATTCTGTCCGCCATCTTGGACTTCAAGATGGCGGCAAATTTCAATAGCAGTGGTTAAAGAACAATCGATTTTCGCCATGAGGCTTTTTATTTCATCAAAATCGGTTTAGTAATAATGAATTCATGAGAAAATTTTTGCAGACAAAATTGAGACGGCAATCGCATAATCCGTAAAACACTGATTGAACATTTTTTATTTTTTTTTGAGAACCACTTAACCGATTTTAATGATTCGCCCCTAGTTCTGCGTGGCAGAAACAGGGCTTTTTTACGAATTCATTAAAAAATCCAAAAATCTTCCTCAACATAGGAATAAACGTGGCTCTTTGAAGGGTAAAGTTTGTTTCTTTCCGCAATCTTAGATTTTAAGATGGCGGACAAAAAAATATTTCTACTCAAAGTCTTGCTCAATTCCCTGCAAACAGTAGTTTGTTGCATTAAAATCGGTGGTATGGTTCGAAAGTTTTAACGAAAAACATTTTGTCCGGTTTTTTATGGCCCACCCGGTATATATAGCTATACTTTATTTATAGGAGGTCTCAAAAAGTTCTAGCTGATACTTGATCATTTTCAAAATTTTGGAATGTTTATATGTAGCTTTTCAATGACCTCATATTTAAATGATCCGTTAAGAAATAAAAAAGTGGTGGGGACGGTTTTAAAAACTATCCAACATTTTTCTGCTCACTTGTAGCCTAAAAACATGCCAACCCAAAACCCATCATTCGAAAATAAGAGACTACAAAAGGCCTATTTTTACATTTCTTATAAGATGTCATGTCATGTCACATAAGAAAAGCAACCCCAGAAACCAACCCCAACGTTCGAAAATAAGAGGAAACAAAAAGCCTATTTTATCATTTATCCCAACATCCCTCATCCTCAAGAATGACAGATTAAGGCGCAATTACACAGACGAACATGCTCAAACAAAAGCTCGTGCAAAAGATCTAAAATTTTTTGCGTGAACATTTTTGTGAGCTTTTCTTTGAACATTTGGTTCGGTAAATTTTAGAGCAAATTATTACTCTGTTTTGGAAACATATTTTTAAAGATGAGAATAAATAAAATTTCACATCAGTGATCAGTGATCTCAATTCTGTAAAAAAATGGAACACCAACTTTTATTTTAAATTTTTGTGGAAAAAAGCCGACGGCAAGCGAAACATTATTCTTGGCTATCAGTTTTGTCACATGGATTAGGGTTACTTATAATATTTTTTTCTTAGGGTTTTTCCCGGATTTTTTTGCCCGGTGGTTATTTTGGGATTTTCTTGCGAGTTTTTTTTATTTCCAAGGGTTTTTTTCCTAAATTCGAAAAACAACCCAGGAAAATTTTTCTTTTCCGAAAAAATTTTGAGTTTTTCAAATATCGGCAAAAACCGATATTTGAAAAACTCAAAAATTGCCCTTTTAAGCGGTAATCCGCACCTCACGACTATGAGGAGTGGTGGGGACGGGATTTTTTTTTAAACATATTTTTGTGGCTGTACTTTACCCTCAGCTTTGATTGTTTTTTTTTTAATTACTCACACTAGATTTACCTAGTTAGTTTAAGGCCCCAAGGGTTGCTTAAAAAAGCAAAAGGTTCATGAAAATGCTGAAGATAGATATTTACTGTCAATTTAATGTAATAATCAAGGTCGATTACTGACACTGAACAAACAATATGCAAAGGGGCAACATTCCGATTCAAGTCTAGTCTATTACTGCTAAATTATATTTTTAGACAAGGGTCGGGATCGTAGGGTTGTAAAAGTGGGTAATAAACGGGTATTATTTAGACCGAACGTGCTTTTGTTCATATATTTGAGATTTAATAAAATGTATATAGGTTTTTTCATTTGACTTTATTATTGTATTGTGTTTTAAACTAGGAAGTCAAATAAAGAGATATTCTTTTAAACGTAAATTTGTATCATTACATTTTACAGGCAATAGCAATAAATAAGTGCCAATTATTATTTTTTATGATTCTCGTTTTTTTTACAACCCCAAAAAAGTTACAACTATACTGGCATATCCCCTATAAAAATCAGATCAATCGAAGTTGCTTATGAGGTAAAACGTGAATTTCGACATCAAATAGTTTTTTCGTCGGAAAGCACTTAATTAAAAATACCTTGTTTTAAAACTTAGTCTTTCTATTTTCAGTTAAGTTCAATGAATTCCCATAAAACTATAAAATTTAAATTTGTAAGAAATTTTTATTACCAACATTTCTTCAAACAAATTTGGTTAAAATCCTCTCCAAAATTTCCGGGAGTCTTTTTGTACGAGATTGTGCTCGAACTTTTCTTAGAACATTTTGCTCAAGAGGCTCCTGTAAATGTTTGTCGGCATTTCAACATCAAAGGAAAGGTTATCTGTGTAAATGCGCCTTTATAGGTGGTGTGTACACTTGCGGACATAGCGAGTGTGGGCACTCACACCATGGTGTGGGCTTTCTGAACGCAGCCCAGGTCTCGTCAGTTTGTAGTTTGAATTCTCTAAGGAGGTCCACGAAATGCTTTGAATTTTTGACCTTTAAGACATACGGTATGTCTTATTAAACTAAGAACTGCAATTTCATTTATTTTATTGCTTTTGTAATTTATAATTTAGTAATTAAAACAAAATGATAAGTTTAATTTTGAAATTATGGCTCATCATATATCTAGGCTAATTAAAACTTTCAGATGGCTTTAAACATGTTTTAATTGTTGTTTTATTTTATGTGTTAATTATTTTTTGACTTGGGTGTTTTTGAATTAAAAATATCCCGTTATATGGTAAAATTGAAAAAATAATGTGTTATTAAAAACATAAATAAATAATTTTTCCAACATTTTGCAGAATAACAAAATGTAAGTTTTTTTATTCTGTTGGGCTAGGGGAGAATATCAAAAGACTGTAAACATTTTGCAATCTGAACAGTTAAAACCTAGTTTTTTTAAATTTCTTCCTACACTCCTCATATATGTTCCTAACTCACAAGGTTATAAAGGTGAAATGAACAAAAATTAAAAAAAGAAAATTCGAACCCCTTTCTAGATTTAACTTATTTATACATGATTTTTTACTGTTACCTCATTATGAGCTTCATAAAAAATGATTAATTACGAACAATTATTAAACAAAAGCAAGTATGCCCACTGAACTCAAACGAAGATAGGGTTTTTGACCTAGCCAAGTTCGCTGGGGCGTGCAAAAAATGATCCAATGCAACAGACGGTTTTTTTTAAAAGACGATTTTATTATATGGAGCCGTATAACTGTGAGGTACTGTAATGTAACAAATAACTTTGAAAAACAAAGAAAGTAATTTTTAAATCAGGCTTGGCCCCGAGGTTGGCGAAAAATTACTGCAAATGCTTGTAAATAAAAAATATGTCAATATTAATTTTTGTAGCCAGCTTTTGTAAAAAACCTTTTTTTTATTTAAAAATGTATGTTATTAACCTTGATTTTGAGTGTTAACAAACCTTTAAAACATTTAACATACAAAACCATAGATAGATTTTAGCCATGGAATATGTCGCTGTCACTGTTCAGAAAAGTCACCCAACTTCTGTCTTTCCTTTTATGGTCAAGCGATGGTGGTAATTAAGGCTTAAAATATTATTTTTACTACGTTTTTCACATTTTTATGCCAAGCTTTCTTTCCAAAGTTTCGATTTCTAGAATAAAGCACTCAAATCTTTCAAGTTTTCACTGTTTTTTAGGCGTTCAAAAAAAATACCTGTCAAAATTAAAAATATTTAAAGAGAGAGGGCAGAATTTTAGAGGTAGATGGAGAGATAATTTAGTGACGTGCAAAAATGTTTAAGGTTGTTGAAGAGACAACAGGCTATAAAAAACATAAAACGAAACAAATTTTTTAATTGAGAAATAGCAATTTTTTTTATTATAAGCTTGTTTTTTACATTTGAAAAAATTTAGCGTTGTCACCGCACAGTACTCGTTTATTTTTTGAGGTAAAATACTGTTGTAGATTTGAAGACATTATAAATACTATATTTTTGTTTTTTTAAATATGCGAGAACCCCCATGATATAAAAAGAAGGTTAAATACAAAAGGTTGGCGTGAAACTTGAACATAAATCTTTCCTTGTTATTAACAAACTAATTACAAACTAGGCTACAAAGTTTTCCAATTCGAGAAGCGGTAGATTGAGGTCAGATTATCCCAGATTTTCACCATTTTTCACCTATAAACGGATTTCGCAAGTCGGCAAAAATACAATGCCTATAAAAATGTGGTCGAAGACAGATAAATAGCCTCCCTGTAAAAATGCCCCCCCGCCCTGAGGGTCCAATATTTTTTTTTGCTATCTTGTTGTGGTCGTTAACATAATAGCACCAATCAGAAAAGAGAGGAAATGAGTTCATATAGCAATTATTTTTTGCAAGTTTTGGGGCTTCCCTGTAAAAAACGCCCCATAGAGCTATTATTTTTTGCAAGTTTCGGGACCTCCCTGTAGAAAAAGCCCCCACCCAGACGTCTGAACATATTTTTTTTGTTACCTTTGGTGTGTCTTTATCAAAACTATATAAACCTCAAATGGGATGAAATGATGAAAATTAAAGGTTTCAGCTTTTTTGGACAACTATTTTTATTTAAACTTTTACATCAAGTGCCGACGTTTCGATCCTACTCTTGTAAATCTCGAAGCATCTTGCCCTGAAGATGATCAAGATTAGGATCGAAACGTCGGCACTTGATGTAAAAGTTTAAATAAAAATAGTTGTCCAAAAAAGCTGAAACCTTTTTCATTTCAATTCAATCCAGTGGACGAAACCATAGCAGCATTAATAAAAAATTTAAGGCAGAAATAAAGAAATTGAAATCTAATTACCCTCCCTAGATTTGACGCCAGGTCCGCGCTTGGTGGCAAGTAATTTTTGGTTAAAACTTTATCCTGATTCAATAAGCGGTTTTTGAGTTGTAGGGGGGCATGTAGAAAAATCTACATAATATTTCCTTTAAAAAAATTATAATTTTGGTGTTTTGGGACCCAAATTTTGGCATTTTAACAGTCACTATCTGAAGACTGCGGCATGGTGGACTTTAAAATAAAAAAAATCTTGTTGAAAGTTGAAACACTGTTAAAATATTTGCGAAACTTATATCATATATCACTTTTTGTTTTAAAGATAGTCATAGCACCTACTTACTCTTAAAATTTCCCTAATGCATTTTCATTCTACTTATGTATGAATCTATTTTGGTGTATGGCACTCAGCGATTACATCCGGGATTTATTTTCGGTGACAAACTCCAAATGTTTACCCGCCAATAGTATTTTTTACACTAAAATAAGCAAAATTAAGGCGCATTTTTTTTAGCATATAACTGGGCAATTCCATGATAACTGACGGGACAAGAGATCAATTTTTTGATCTCAGTTTTCTCTCTTTCAAAGATATTCTAGAACGACCACATCTTAATGCATTATGGAGAGGGTTTGTCAGAATTTTTATATATATAAAAAAAAATTGGTGATAGCTGACGGGACATGAAAAAAGGGCAGAGAAAAATCATGGACTTTTAAGTGCTTTTAAATTAGTTGTTTCAAAATATACTTATGTTCCCTAGATATTGATATGATATTATTTTTCTTTGCTTGCCTTGATCTTCAGTTAAATCAGAGAGCATATAAATCTAAATAGAGAGGACACGTAATGGTAATATCCGACCAGCAAGTTAACGACGTCATTTCCGAATGTTTGAAAAATACATGATTAGGGGATCAGGAGATTCATATGTGAAAACTGATGGTCTCATATGATAAATTTCCTTGGATATTCCTTCAATGGTTCTGTTCTCCTAATCCAAAAGAGACAGTTGGGACGTAACCATGTCAATTCCCATCATGGGGAGTCTTCTCCAAAATTGTTTTTATGATTTTTTTTAAATTTGACCGCCGAAGACGAAACCTTGTAAAACAGTAATGTTTAATTCAAAATAAAAGAAAAAAACTGGCGCCGCAGGGCAACATTTTTGGGGAAGTTGGTACGATATTATGGATAGTTCCCAACGCGGAACTCGTCGAAAAAATACGATTTTTCTTACCATTAGGTTTCCTCTCTATTTAGATTTATATGCTCTCTGGTTAAACGTAATTTTGTATTAACTGACGGGACATTTCTTATAAAACGCTAGTATTTTGTTTGCCTATATTTTGGCCAGTGGCTATTATTTTATATTATTTGGAGAACAGTTATTACGTTATAATAATTGTACACGTTTATTGATAGCCCAGACACTTCTTTGGTGGTTGCAGTTATTTAAATACAAAAATAGAAAAAGGCCAAAAACGCGCGTGGAATTGCCCTCTATCAGATACTATAACGGTCCTGCCCTTGCATTTTCCGACAAAAAAGTCTTACCGATAAAAACTCTTCGAATAAAGTTAGCTTGGAAAAAATGCAGAGTCAAAAACGCATCTGGACCGGTATTCTCGTAACTCGTTTCGTACTCGCTGACCGTATGATAACGTAATATTCGCATACCACGTGACAAAAGTAACAAAAATGGCATTCACGTATATTGAACGCAAGGCGTCGACGAAGTGCGCTCAGCGCGTGGCGACCGTTTGAGAAACACCTACCATTTGCCAGCTGTTTTGCCCTCCGCGCGTACGATTTTCCTACCCTACAATACTTTGTAGAGTGCTGCAGAAAATATAGTAGTTTTTTCAGATTGCGTTTTTATTAATAATTAGAAAAATAAAAATATCTTATTAGTAGCTTGGGCACGGGTGACAAACACGTCAACCTTACTATTTGATGCTCGATGTAAGACAACTTTTTTTTCCAAAAAATTGCAACAAAAACTTTTCTTATCAAAATCGACATCGAAATAATTGAGCATCCGTATAATACTAGAAATAGAAGCAATCAAAATTCTGTAAAAAAAAATATCTGGTTTTGTTAGGCTCCTGCCCACATTAATTGTTTTCTTTCAAAAATAAACTAAAAGCTTTCATGAAATATGAAATTAGCAAACATGAAATAAATAGCTTAATTGATATAAAAAATAATTAGCAAACAATATAGGTAACTACCTTTATTTCTGTGTTTTCGTCTGTATTTTCTTTACTTTTCAGAAATATCACATTTTTCACATTAATTACCATTTTTATGTTTTTTATCTTTTGTCATTTTATTTATTCATAAATGTACTAAAAATTATTATTTACTTTTTTTAATTCAACACTTCCATGAAAATATAAATTTTTCCACGCGCGAGGTTTCTCTTGTGGATGTATGAATTCTGTGTTTGTTGTTGAATTGGTTAGGTTATTTTTTGGGTAACAAATACCTTAGAGTTTTATTTTCTGTTTCTTAAAATGTAGAATACGCATGTTTACTATAATTATAAGGTATAACTTACTAGATATATAAGTAACTATTGTGAAACCATTTTAACAATAAATGCTATATAATAAAGTATCAATATCAATATACGACCGTGCCGGAAACACCACTTTCCCTGACTGAGTGCCCGAATAAATTTAAACTTTTCCGCACTGAGTGCGGAATTTTTTTGTAAGTGTGCGGTTAAGTCTCGGGGTAAACTTTTTCCCGCACACTGGGCGGGAACGTGCTACGAGTTTATGTCACAAGGTCAAAGGGCGGGTTTAACTGAGCTAAACCAAACCATCAAGTAATTTTTTAAAGGATCAACACTTGTACAAGTCACATTTGATTTACCCTTTCTGAAATACGGCTCGAAATCGATCACACAATGCCCTCTTTCTTACACATAGAAAAAGAAAAGGAGCGACAAGGCTAACAAGAAATAAAAATTCAAAATTCGATGATGCCAAGATGTGCTAAGCGAATTTGATTCTGTCTGCTCGCAGGGCAGCGCGTTCGGCAGAGAGAATACGAAAAGTCGTCGGTCACCGTGCCGCTGAGCGCGCTGTTCGCTATTCGTTTCGCTTAGCGACTTCAAAACGTTACGTATTACGAGAATACCGGTCCTGGGCGCGAGCGGACGGCGTCAGGCATGCGTAGTAGATTTTTCGCCTTTAGCCTTGTTTATTAAAGTTATTATGCCCATTTGCTCTGAAATTAGCTTAAGAACTGAGTAGTAAAGGAATCCATAATTTTTAAGTATTCCCTAAATTTTATTCGTTTGCTCTGATAAAAAAAAGTTTTCCATAGCTAGGAATTAAATCTTGTTATAAGTTCAAACCCTGGATGGCGTTGCTTCTCATAAAAGCATTGTTTGTTATTATTATTATTATTTATTACTATTATTATTATTAATTATTATTTAAGTCAGTTTATACATTCAATTTTTCAGCTTCAGTAAGGGGTATTTGAACAAATAATATTTTCCTTACAGAAGCCAGTGCTCGGCTTGTCGTTTTAACAACTTTTGAAACTGTGCCGATTTCTATGATGCCTATAAAATCGCCAATCGCTCTTAATCGTAGAGTCGTCAGTAATTGGTTAATTGGAGAGACGGTATTGTTTCTAAAAAATAAACAGTGATTTCTATTTTAATTAAACTAATAAACAACAACAAAAAAATTGCATAAAAATATGTAACCATAAAAACTTGAAGCCACCATCCATTGGGGCATCATGGAAATTAAATTGAATGTGGGCTTGTCTCTGCATTGACAGTTCCTAATTTGTAAGTCATATAGTCTTACCTGAAACGTCCTCCATCTAATTCCAACTGGTCCTGTATGAGTGGCAAAATATTTCGAACTGTTGTTTTGGTTAGCCGGAAAATTTATCAATATCTTCTAATCGAGCCTATGGTAAACCCTTCTGGGATAACTATTTTCAATTATATCCAACACATCCAAGTCGTCATTTAAAACTTCCATTTTTATTTTTTTTTACCGATTTTGAAAATGAGGTTAGAATTCTCTCCTAAGGATGATTTAAGGCTCGATATCTGGCATTTTAAATTTAGGTATTCCTTAGACTGAAAAGAAAAGCTGAGCAAACCAAATCAGCTACTTAGGACCGATAAGAGATCCTTAGCGCAAAGGAATCCTTAGAGCATATGCAGAGCAATTGGGCATTATTGTTACACATTTTGTTACAATAGGGCCATTATAGTTTCTAGGGACTTTGGTGTTCAGCCAACAACAACTAACTGATAAAATTGTAGCTATTATTTTTCATTACAGTCAATTGTTTTTCTTAAATTTCTTCACGTTTTTTTTACGGATGCCAAGAATTTGCAATGTTACCAAAGAAGATCCTTTTAATTTCACTTGATTCTTTCCCAGTATAAAAAAAAATTGCGAACGGTCAGACCAGTAAACCTGTTTGTTTACTGTATGGCTTCTTTTAATGACCCAAGATAGAAAATAAAATGATCTTCAGATGGTCACTTAAGTGACGTCATCACGGTCATCCGAACCAGTTCACTTTTTGATTGATTTTAAGAAAAAAAAATATACTCTTTTCGAAAGATATATTTTTGTGTAGGTGTCGTCCCTAAATAGTTATTCTGATAAAAATTAAAATCTACTATATACGTCCTACTGTCAAAACTTGTCAAAAATATGTCATTTTTTCCCAAAATATGTTGCAAATTTGATTTTTTACTTTGCAAATGAAGTTTTATTTTTTGGCTCCCCAAAGTAATAATCAGGCACTTAATAACTCTACGAAAGCACCTGACGGAACGTTTTCGAAAGAGGTTGCTTTAAAAATAATGAGGTTATGTTGGAATTAGGGATGGGCAAGATCCATGCACGCGTCCGGTTCGGATTTTTTTTTGGTTGGTTGCTTTGAAATTTGTACTACTCTCTTGGTGTAAAGTAGGTTGACTACTCTCTTGGTGTAAAGTAGGTTGACTACGTTTTTTTTTAGTTTTCAGCCTTCTGCCTATCCTTTCCATGCATTTTCCGTTCGCCATCTGTTGCCTACGACTTCATCATAACAAAATAATTTTTAAACAATGAAAACATAAATAAAATCAGATTACAGCATGATCAACGGATAATATGATGATGATGATTAAACACAAAAAAAAACTATTACCTACTGTAATATAAATATTTTTTAAGTAGCAATAGATTGAAAGTTAAAAAACGCCTTTTCTCAAATAAGTTGAAAATGGACATTCCCCCTTTTCTCGTGTAGCCTTCATGTATTAATATTTAAATTTACTTTTTTTTTAATGGATGTTATAATGCTACTGTTAAAAATAATAATAAATGGACAAGGGGTGCTTTATGTAAAAGAGATATTTATTTACAAAGTAGTAAAATCAATAAAATGCTTTGGAAAATTAAGTGAAATAAACAGATTAGAGCGTCTACGCCAATGACTCCATATGTCAAACCAATCGCGAGTTAAGTGGGCGGGCTTTAGACGAAAATGGGTTTCTACGCACATTCCCTAGCTGGCCCATTTACTTTTTAACCGGACATCAAAATGGTCCCCCACAAATCTTAGCGTTCGCGCAGTTAGAAAGCGTTATCTACTCCTTCTCCTGGTATCTGTGTATCCGAATTTTCAAGTTTAATACAAGTTCAAGTTTTTTTTAGGCCTATTCCTTCCTTTTCTTTGTTTTTATATCTCTTGGACTTTTTGTTGTTTTTTTTTTAATGGACAAATCGACTTTAAATTAGGGTTTTAGGTATGTACAGGGTGACCGTTTATTAGAAAAAGTACCTCATAAAAAAAACTGTAACAGAAATTACATAATTTCATGAGTAATTCACTTTTTTGTTTATCTTTTTGTGATGAATAATAGAAAAGTTTTCCCAGGTGAAAATTTACTAAGCAAGTTCAATGAAGAGTTTTTTTGTAGTAATTTTTGTTTTGTAAGCAATTTTATTTTATTGAATTTAAAGAGAAATACGTGATTTAAGGGTTGTACAAAACAATTTCCTACGATCATATATGAAAACGATGGATTTCACACGATTTTCATCCGTAGAAAACGTTAAATTTCACACGTGTGCAGAAATGTTTGAAAAAGTGTACGATGACGTTAACTGACACCATACTTTTCCGCACATGTGTTGCAAATTTCTTCAGATTGTAACTATGACGCTAAGATAACAAAAATTTGTTTATTATTTTGTTGTTCTTTCTGGGATATATAAATTTAGCCAAAAAATTAATCTACATTTACATCCTACTTAAAGTTATAAAAATAAAACGTTCAATTTTGTCGTAAAATTCAATATAGTTGTAGTAAACATCTGGTCTATGAATTATCTATGACAGGCGAGAGATATTTTTAACCAACTACCGCAAGAAGAAATGGTTTGTTTACTACTGTGTTGGTTTTTGTCTAGAAAGTATGTTAAGTTGTATTTTTGGGGTGTTGCCTATTTTATTTTGGAAATAATTCGACATAATTGGTAGGTAATTGTCGTTAACTACATCTGTGTGACCTTATTGAACTACATGTTCTAACTATACTTTGAATAGTTTATAAAAAAGTAAAGTAAGAATTTCCAAAACTGTGACTAAATTTGCAAGGGGGTCAAAATTTTTTTAAATGTCCGCCGTCTTTTTTTTTATTGTCTTGGCTTTTCAAAACGGTTAAAACATTTTTGAAATTGAAAAAAAACACTTTTTAAGTAATGTACAGTTAAAAATGTCCCGGTTCTTTTGGGCCACCCTATATACAGGATGTTTCACAACTTCTGCATACTAGTGGTCGGTGTTTTTTTCTTCGCCTTTAACCTAACAAGAAATATAAGAACGCAAGTGCGTTGCCCGCCCCGCTAGTATCTCCGTATCGTACCACGGAAAGTAATATGCAATATTAGCTGATTCAGTTTTGAATGTCAAGTCGCTTTGTGTTGTGGAGTATTAGTTTTTTAAGGATTTTGTTTTGTGTTTTGTGGTAAAAAAATAATATACAACTATTCATTTTTTGGGAAGTTAAACAGCTAATTAGTAGATATTTTAATTTATAACGAAGCACAAGAATCTTCCTCCGGAGCGATTGCTTGCTGATGTCTTAAAATTAGGGCCACGTAGTACGAAGCTCCAATTGGGGGCGGTGCTGCTACGAACGTTACCTCTTTTTAAGTGTCATGTTACAGTGACCTTATACTTTACAGGTTTCTACTTTATAACCTGCTGAACGGTACAGGATTCTGTATTTACGGTGTCTTTCACTTTTCAATTTCGATGTTTTTGTTTCTCGGTTTATTCGACAGGTGGCGCACACAGTTACTACGTCCCCAAGGATTACAAACTTTTTGTTTTAAATTCTAGAGGTGTGCATGGTCACTGTGTAGTTTCAACTGCCAGGTATAATCCTATGACTCCCTGATGATTCCTAATAAGGATGAAACAGGTCTGTAGGTGTCTGGATTCTCCATTAGACATTGGAAGCCTGGTCGTAATGAAGTGAGAAACAAAAACCCTTTTTCCGATATCCCACGAGTTTTACTTTGCGTGCTGCTGCGAACATTTTTTTAAGAGTCATGTTACAGTGATCTTATACTTTTACAGCTTTCTACTACTGCTGAACGGTACAGGATTCTGTATTTACGGTGTCTTGCACTTTTCAATTTTGATGTTTTTGTTTTTTTATTTGCGGACACGAGATTCATTTTGTTGTTTTTTAACATATTTTTTGTCAAAATCCATGCAACTAATTTCGTAAATTCCACTTTTTTCCAGAACTGTAGTTTTATCCTTGGGATTTCCTAGTAAACTTCTTATTGTGTTTCCGGATTGATATACTAATTTAAGACCGGTGTTATTATATGCTCTTTGTAATCCTTTCGTATAATTAGGATTATAAGGAATTGATACAAATTTAGAGTCGGAGGTATCCTTTTGTCTGAAAAATTATTTATTAAGCCTTCGTTTTCAAAAGACCTTTCGGAATTCCACTTTTTTCTATAATATCGTATAATCCTAATTATACGAAAGGATTACAAAGAGTATGTAATAACACCGGTCTTAAATTAGTATATCAATCCGGAAACACAATAAGAAGTTTACTAGGAAATCCCAAGGACAAAACTACAGTTCTAGAAAAAAGTGGAATTTACGAAATTAGTTGCCTGGATTGTGACAAAAATATATTGGCCAAACGAGACGCTCTATTCAAACACGATTCAAAGAACACTTAGCACACTTAAAATACGGAAGAACAGAAAAGTCAAGTGTGGCCGAGCATGCTTTTGAAAACAATCATAGATTTACATTAGATAACCTAAAACTTCTAAAAAGTGTACCAAACAAAAGACTATGGAAATCATTATATCCAGAAATATTTTAAATAAAGATAGAGGCCCCATCCCGTTTAGTACACTTTATTCTTTAGTTGAGGGGAGATAGGATTATAAAGCGTGGCCAATCATAAATTAATTATTAGTCTTATCTCCGCCCACTAAAAGATAGTATATAAGATAGAGTGTAGGTTAATTTAGTTTATTTTTTATCGTCTCCGGATGATGCTAACGTTGTTAGCGAAACGCGCGTCGAGTGCAAAAAAGTGTATTTTTGGTTTATGGAAAACAATCATAACTTTGTTACCTAATTGAAACATTTTTGAAGAGGCTTTTGAAAACGGCGTGTACTCGTTTTTTTATATATTTTTGTATTGCTTACAGTTAACTTAACACGCTCTAAAATTTTCTGACAAGTTGTAAAACATCCTGTATATCCTTAGGGTTCCGATAAAACTCCCTAGCGTCTTTGGACATTTTCGCTAACGAGCTTAAGAAAAAATTCCCGGTTTTTCGCTTGTTTTTCATAGAATTCCAATAATTCACGCACTATAGCATTTTTATAGGCTATTCAGCTTCCTTTTAGGGTCGCACGATGATCTCGTTAATCTTTAATTGAAAAAAAAGGGATAAAGCGAGGTTTTAAAAGACTTGTTTCTTTGTTTTTGCAATAGTTGAGGCTATTTTTAGTTCATTTCAAATCAATTTAGTTCATTTTCAATCAAAAATTTGTTTTTATTTTTATTTATTTTGTTTTGCATTGTGACAAGTGACAGATAAAATCCAGTTTCGCAGTCAAATTCTGCTTTAAAAAATCTACAAAAGAGCCATTTATACTAAATAGAAATTTCCATAAAAAGTTTTACACCCCAGCGATTCACCCAGAAAAATGTTTAGGAGGAGGGGCCTAAATTAATTTTAAGATTATAGGAATATATATATATATATATATATTTACTCTATAAAAATACAAAACTAAATTTAGCGCATGTACTTAGATATTATATTATTATAAAAAAAAGATTTTCAGAAACTGTTCAAAAAAATAATAAAAAAATAAAAACCTATTCTAATAGAATTCAGGGTTTCGATTTTGCCATCTCAACAAGTACTTCTTCGACGGATAAGTCAGTGTCTTGAGTGGTGTAAAGAGCAACCAAACCATTAAGCCGGTTATTTTAAATAGTATTTCTGAATTTTTAAGATATTTTAGATTTGAAAAATATGTTGCGGTGATTATTGGCAAAGTTATGAGTATTTGAACCAGTTGTTTGATATTCGAAAAATTTCAATAGATATAACTTTGTAAAATATATTGTTTTAAATTGTGATTTTAATTTTTTTATTCCATTTTTATTCCAAAGTTTAAGTTCTGCTTTCAAAATCGTTTTCGGTTAAATTAAATTATTAACTCATTCTGGTTACAAAATTGTTTATCAGCAACCAGTACTGATGGCGAAGGGAAGCTTTTAAAACCTTGTAAAATATTTCTGTGTGGTAAAAATCTCTCTTTTAAGATAGTAATTAAGTTATCTAAAAACGGCAAGAATATCTTCTAATTTTGCATAGGGCTTTTTGTTTTTATTACCAGTCATTTGGTCTGTCTGGAATGTTATAGATGAGACTACTTGGATCAAATTAGATTATTAATTATTTTCTATTATTATTAAGTTTAAGATATTTTTTCAGTAGGCTTGGGGAGGCTTAGCCCCCCCCCCCTTGGGTGCGCCTAAGCCCCCCTTGCAGACTGCAAAATGCAGACTTTTCAAAAAGCCCCTGTATATCGAAAATGGATCCACATATCAAGATACGGTTTTCACCATTAAACTTATCTTAAAAATTAAGCTTTGCAAATGGGAGTGAGTTTTTTTCCATCTCTGATTTGGTACGCGAATAATTTAATGTAGATTTTTGACAACTTTTTTTGAAAAAATTTGCAAAGAAAAATTTGTGGTTTCAAAAAATAAAAAAAATTGCTGCAGACCAGTGAACACTTGCAAATACTTTATTTTATAAAAATTCAAATGCAATTTTCGAAAGAGCTAAAAGATTTTTTTCTCTTTGAAATTATAGGGTGGATGGGAAATTATTCCTTTGATTAAATTTTTCTCAAAGTCTCATTTTTGCAAAATATTGATACTTTTGCAAATAGGGGACGTTATATTATTTGCCTTATTATATAAAATAATTAGTATGTTTTCACATCGTACTCAATGCGTATTGAAAAAATTGTCTTCTTTTTCTTTCGTAGAGCCTGTTCCGAAAAAAAGCGATATATATGAACAAGATGCTTGATTTTCAAGACATATTGAATACGATGTGAAATCATACTAAATAATAAAATTTAAAAAACACGTGCGCAAGTTTAAAAAAATCATAAATATTCTTTCCTATCGAGATGCCAGCTCGTATTTTCACTTTCACAGAAGTCATGTTGCGAATATTAAGCCAAATCGGGAGATGCAATTAAACTTTTCACGGCTGTCATCTTGGATGATAAAATTCTTACGCGTGTGTTTGTTTGTTTCATTTTTTTTAATTAAACTAGCTACTGCTCGCGGCTTCGTTCGTGTGTTTAAAATTGCAGGTTTTACCGTCCCCCTCAACCGTCCTCCTATCCCTCCCCGCTCACGTGCCTCTCGCCACTTCACCTGCCTCCCTTCGATCCCTTCCAGCCTGCAGCCGAATACCCGTTTTGCCTGATGCAGTTTTTAAAAAGTTCACTACCCTCTTTCCAACTCCTCACCCCTATAAAAAAACTAATGAGCTCATCGTCTGGTGCCAAAGAATTTTTTTGAAAAATTGAATTAAAATCGGTTGAGCGGATTTTGAGTTAGCGGTCCCAAAAAAATTTGTATTTAGGTCTTTTTTGGCCCAAATAACTAAGTTGTATTGGAAATAAGTAAAGGTTTTTTTTGGCCGATCTTTTAATGGCCTCCAAATATTTGTTTTTTAGTCGTTTGTAACGTTTTTTGTCGAAAATATGTTCTCTCTTAGGTTCCCCATCGCTTTTTCGGAAAATATATTTTTTTAACTAACAGCATTAAAATTCAAAATGTGACAATTTTTCCATTTTTGAAATATTTAAATTACGTTTATAAAAAATGGTTAGTACTACAAAAATGCTTATGTGGATTTTTTTGTCTAGAATGGAATGCTCTATAAGCCCATATTTTTTATTCTATAAAAATATTTTTTTTTTACATTTTGGGAAAAAATGACATTTTTGACAGGTTCTGATAGTAGGACGTATATGGAAGATTTTAATTTTTATCAGAATAACTATTTAGGGACGTCACAAAAATATACCTTTCGAAAAGAGTATATTTTTCTTCTTTAAATCAATCAAAAAGTGAATGTGTATACACGATAACTCAAGAACGCCTTAATCGATTTTAACGAAATTTGGTACAAAAATCCTCTATCGGCTGACCATGAACTGATTAACTTTTGGGTAGGGTGGTGGGGGGCTGAAGGGGGGAAAAGGGGCGATAAAATATTTAAAAAAATTGTAACTTTGAAACAAAATTAAGTAGTGATATACGGTTTTCAGATTTAAGTTTCCATGATATGGACTACAAATTTTGTTATAAAGTCCAAATTCGTGGGAATTTGAAAAAACGTTAAAATATATTAAAAAAAGTAAAGTAAGTAAAGCAGCTATTGATGTGCGGTTTTCAGATTTTGGTTTTCGTAAATATTACCCAAAAATTTTGTTATGAGGTTCAAATCATATACGTGCTTTCTAGCACCAATTTTTTCATGCAAGATCCCCTTTTCTAATAAATGACGTCAAAATGATTAAAAATTTCCAAGTTACGATTTCTGGATACCCCTTACAAAATTCGTTCATCGTTTCGAAAGAAAAAAAACAGAAACCAATATTCCTAAAAGTGCCCCATATTTTATTCAGGACGCGTTGGAGAGTCCTTATGGCATGAGAACACGTCTTATCTCATTTTAAGGGTAGCAGAGAGCGTTTTTTCATGAATTAGATATTAGCTGTTTTTTTTAAGATAAATGCTCGACTTTTGTGACATATCTTTGATTCGTGTGCCGTGTTCTCAATTTTTTATACACCACACTCTTTTATTGTTTATCAGAATAGAAAGAGTTAGAGTTTTTATTTAATATGGTGTTGAAATTTTTTTTTTTTTATTTGTCGCTGAAAGTTCATATTGATTCGCTTTCGGGCAATTCCATGGGGACTCGCGGAACAAATTTTGTGTACCTATTTAAACTTTTGATTGCATTTTTCTCTCATTTAAAAATATTCCAGGCAGACCATATTATATATTATGTAGAAGGTTTACCAAAATTATTTTAAAGTTAAAAGCGAATAATTTTTTATTAGGTTCCAAGATCTAATAAAATATTGGTGATTACTCACAAGACACCAAAAAACGGGCAGTGAGAAATGGAGGATTTCAAATTGCTTTTTAATATAAAAAAAATAGTTTTATCTTAGGAGATACCCAATACATTTTTGTTTCTTAGATGTGTTAAAACGGAATTAAATTAATTTTCTTTACTTGCCTATGATTTGTTATTTGTATTTTCTGTATTTGTAATTACTCGCGGGACATTATTTTCGTTGGTGGTTATCATTTTAAGATTTTCAAAAAAGTGATTACGTTCTAAAGAGTATACAGGTTTAATTTTACCTCGCACACTTCATTGGTGGTAATAGTTTCTTCGATACAAAAAAACGAAAAAATTCCAAAAATCTCTATCGATCATGGAATTACCATTTTAGAGAAATTTTCTAGTGACGGGATTAGTCTATCGTTGTTTAGATGTCAATGGCCGCATGCTGTCCTAACTTAAGAAATCAAATATGTAGTGACATTACCCTACATTCGGGCCCTTTTCTTCGAGGAAAGAAAAACTGCACAGAACTCGTTTTTCCCCGTTTTTTTTTTGCTTTAAGGCCACAAAAACGGAATAGATTTGACAACACTGCTTTGCTATTTTTTTTAAAAAGATCGAAAATAGGTGGCATCACTGATACCATTTCGAGTGAGATCGTCCAGTGTTCAGAACACGGTACGAACACCATATGTGAGAAAAATATAAATTATTAGAAACGTAACCATTTATTAATGCTTCTTTAAAAGGTTTTGATGCTCGACTTCATGCTTCATGGATTGCAATGTCTCCAAAAAGAATCAAAAGAAAAATCATTATTCAACATCAAAAAAATTACAAATTTCCGTATTATTTTTATCACTTGACATGTATCAATTTATTATATGCGGAACCTGAATTCCAATACTCCAATGAAACTCACTTCGGTTTCCTTGGGCCTACTAAATTACGTGACCTTGGCGTTTCAGAATTCCGGCAGAATATTGCTTACAAAGAAAAAAACTATAACTTTTTTGTTATCAGATAATAGGATTTATAAAAATCTACAACCGTGTCCAAAGGATTTAATAAAATAAAAAAATCTGCTGTTACAGATTTCTGTATTATCGACGAGGCAAAAGAAAAAGCCAGGTAAGATTTTTGACTATTTTTAGTCGTGTTTATTTTATTTCGAAAATGAGAGAGGCCAGGAAAAAACTGTCTAGATACGGTTGTGAGGAATTCAAAAATAAACATTCATGCCAAATTTCAACAGATTCCGTTTTCTTGTTTCCGATATTCTGCCCGGTAAAGATTGGCCCAAAAACAGCAAAGCAGTGTTGTCAAATCTATGCCGTTTTTGTGGCCTTAAATGGCCATAACTTTTGTTTTCGTGAACCAATTTTGATGAAATCAAGTCAATGTTCTCCCCAGGGCGCTTATTCCTGAAAGTGAGAGAAGGCAGCGCTCCCGGGTACCATACTAGGGAGTGACAAAAAAGTACTAAAATCAAAATTAATAACGTGTTTTAAAGATTTATTCTACTCCCTGGCCGAGTTCTCTCTTGAACTAGGACAACGCAGCATTCCCTCGATATATCACTTGATTTTGACTACTCCCGAATTCGCCCCCCGGGAGAATTTGACTCCCTAAACCTCCCCGACAGTCAAGAATAAGCACCCTGGAGTTCAAAGAATTCAGCAGTGAAAATCCCCCCAAAATCGGTCCAGTAGTTTTTAAAAAATAGACTTTTGTAATCTATATTGTTTGGTTAGAAGACCCCACTAAGAATTAAAAAAAAATTTGGAAAATCTAAGCTACTTCCAGGCGAGATAGAAAAAAATTGAACCCCACTTGCGAGGCTCGATTTTCAAGAGTAGTTCGAAGGTGAAAACCGCATCTTGATATACGTACAGTTGGCCCCCGGAGCGAATTTTTGGCCAAAAATGGCTTAGTGTGAAGTGATCCTAAAGCAAACAATTTAGCATTATTTTAAAGTAAACAATCCAGTAGGCCTGGAAATTCAAGAAACCACAAGCAAAGTATTGTTTTACGCGCTTCAGCGACGATTTGTTTTGATGTTGTGTTTTCTGATTCCCAGAAGTTTTATTTTCCCTCATATTTTAAGAAAGTTTAACACATATTTTTACAGAACTGGTTCCTATAGTGACGTATGACAAAATTAATTTAGTAGAGGAAGGTAGGTACATAATAAAAATGATTACTTAAAAAAAAATGGTCA
The DNA here is from genome assembly GCA_963921995.1 of Oxystoma pomonae. Classification (NCBI taxonomy): domain Eukaryota; kingdom Metazoa; phylum Arthropoda; class Insecta; order Coleoptera; family Brentidae; genus Oxystoma; species Oxystoma pomonae. The sequence continues at coordinate 6,019,509 of OY998170.1, forward strand.
AGAACCTACGGAAAGTAGGAAATTTAATCTTTAAATGCAGAGAGGTAAATAAAAAAACATTAATTTTGATAATGTTGAAGTAAAACTTTATCTTCTCCATAAACCTCCACTTTAAGGTTTATATTTTGTAAAACTACATACTTTAAGTATTTTAAATTAAACAAAAATTTTTGCGTTCACTTGCGTTTGAACGATATGTGGCCATTTATTCGTAAGCATCCCATTATAGAATTGGAGACATTTTACGATACAGCAGCGATATCAATACTTTTAGCTATTTGTAGAAATCTAAGTAAGCAAAAAATTCGTAATCCTTATCCTGAAAAACCCCTACATACCCATTTTGGACCAATTTGAAACAACTGGCATAGTAACCCCCACCACTACCTTTGGCAGAGGGGGAGGTGAAAACTTTTTAGTGTATTGTATTGTCACGGGAACTTTAAATGGGTGCCAAATTTCAAGTCAATTCGACAAGTAGAAGTCGGTCAAAACCATCTAAAAATTCGTAATCCATTCTCAAAACCCCCTCATACCAATTTTAAACGAAATCGTACAAGCTTGAATAGTACCCCCAACACTACCTTTGGCGGAGGAGGAGGTGAAAACTTTTTAATAACATAGTATTGCATTGTCACCGAAACTATAAATGATTGCCAAATTTCAAGTCAATCCGACAAGTGGAAGTCGGTTGAAATCGACTTTCTAGATTTGTTACATACATACATATACAGACCGCTTCAAGCTACTGCGAACATAGGGCGGAAGAAGTCTAATTTGCCAGTGTACGTACATGCAGAGACACCGCACGCCTATCAGTGAAGCAACCAATACTCAGGCTTGCGATCACCACTTGCATGACTTTCCTTTGGTATTTAGTACGCCTCTAACCACGGTGCTGTGTGGAGCGTAGTCAATGAAACCGGAATTTGGTCAATAAATACGCAAATTTTTATAACGTAATTTTCTTATTTTTTGTCACTGATAAATAAGAGCGTTTTATTGTCAACTGCTCAGATTTATCAGTGACGACGTGTTGCAATGAAAATAATAAGGAGAAACAAAATAAAAGCAAGTTCTCAAAATAAAATAATACATTCTAAAAACCAAAAAGATTCTCCCAGTCAAAAAAAAATTAAAGCAAATGTTCGAAAAGTCCTCCTTGCTCGGCTAGACAATATCCGAGCCTACTATAAAAACCCCTTCTAACGTTTCCAAGCATGTTAGGGGTGATAATTTGAAAAGCTTCTTCAAAAACAGATAGAAGTCATTAGGAGCAAGATCGGGAGATCGAGCTGGCCATAAAATAGTTCCCCGTGTACTTATAACCCGATTAGGAAATACATTATCAAGATATTCCCTAACAAGGCCAACATTGTGAGCGGAACAACCATCTTGTTGAAACCATGTTTCACCAAATCTTACACCTAACAACTGCCTAGCAGTTGGAATAATGTGCTGCTGCAGTAGATCCAAGTATCTAGGACCATTCAAATTGCAATTGCCGTTAATAAAAAATGGCCCAATTACGTGTTCCCCTATAATACCCCCCCCCCAAACATTTAGTTTTTGGGGATACTGTGTTCTTACGTCAAAATACAAATGCAAATTTTCCCTCGACCAATATCGAACGTGTGTTGGGTTATGACGATTTGACCATTTGACCATCTGCACTTTTTCGGCAACTTCGTAGACATCCATTTTTGGTTTTAAAAATGTATTATTTCAATTAAGAACTTACCCATCTGTTTCTCGAGCAAGGCAGAAATAAAACAAAATGAATTTCCAAAAGATAACACTGCAGCGTGCTTCGAATCCACCTCGGTCGTACGGCACGGAGAGTAAATTGGACTTGATTCCCCCTATGTTCGCAGTAGCTTGAAGCGGTCTGTATATGCCAAAAATATAACCTAAAATGACAACTATGTTGGGAATTTGGAACCTTTGGTTGCACTAAAACAAAATTATGATTGTTTTCCACAAACCAAAACTACACTGTTTTGCACTCGACGCGCGTTTCGCAAACAACGTTAGCATCATCAGGAGACGATAAAAATTGTTTGGTTTGTGGAAAACAATCATAATTTTGCTAAAATGACAAAGTCACAAAGTCAGTGTTGCACATAGGAAAATATAAAAAATCGTATTTGTAGCCACCTTCTGCTGTACCAGTTTTATGTGGAGAGAAGTGTGCCTTAAACCCCCCAAAAGTGCCCAATTTGGGACACCCTGTACAGAAATAGTCTTTCTAGAGATTAAAGTTGGATAACAGGGGAAAAATGCTATTTTCGCTACTTGTTGTAAAAACTAATATTTGCAAAAGCCACTCTATAGAAACGATATTTTTTGACACCGGCTAATAATTTCTTCCGAATTAACTCGTTAAAAAATACCGGACAGAAACATCTTCAGAATATTAAACGGTGTATATGATATAGCAGGAAAATTGAACTGTATCTACGCACTTGCCATATGTCGGAGCATTTTAGTTTTATATGCAATTACATTTCAATTAAAAAATTGGTGTGATTGATTGATCGACTTTAAAAGTGATAATAGGTACAAATAAGATGTGGTCGAATCGTAAATATGATATTTTTGCATTTGTGGGAGACACGTAAGTACAGTATAATAATTTTGGTGCATAATTAGAAACAATAACAACTTTTTAGTTTTTTCTTATTAAAATTTTGTAAAAGATTTGGCCGTTTTTTTTTTTATGTATTCGTACTATTACAAAAGACACAGACAACATAATCAACAATGAAAGAAAAATGAGTTTTATTAGCATAAGTGACAGGTGTAAAATAAGATTAGTCTAATCTAACGGGTGCTGATCGTCTCGCAGTTTTTTTAAGGAGTTTGTACCACATGCCTTTAACTGTATTTAGGATAGTCCCGTGGCGTACTTGTTTTACAAGTTGGATTTAATTTGTAGAAAAAAAATTCTTAGAATACATGAGTTTTTCGATATCTCCGTTTATAATTGGACCTCTTCGGACAGTTGGCCATCAACCTTTATTTGAGCAGTCTGATTTCAGTATAGATTAGCGATTATCTTTAGATCTCGGTCTTCTTTTAGCGATTCTATGAGCATTTCGTGTTGGACTCGATCAAACGCTTTCTCATAATCTATGAAACAGACATATACTGGCACCGACACATCCCTAGACCGCTGACTAAGACTTGAATGCTAAACAAGGCCTCTCTTGTCCCGAACCCACCACGAAATCCAAACTGGGTGTCGCCCATAAAGGATTCGCATTTTCCATAAATTCTTTTATGGATAATCTTTAGAAATATTTTTAACATATGGCTCATTAGGCCGATTAAGTGGTAATCATTACACTTCTTTTAGAAAAATATTAAGTATTGTTATTTTATTAGGTTAATATAATATCATGTAGGTTAAAATGAATAAATGAATGAAAATAACGTAATGCATAATACATAATTACCATTATCTTACGCCATAATGTCTAATAACGTGTGAAGTTGATTACTATTAGTAGTTAATGATTCTTATCGTGTTAAGTTGTTAAAGGTTTAAGTACGCTATTAACATTTTATTCAATATCCACTCAAGATAAAATAAAACCGGCTATTATTAGACACTTGAAGTCGTCAAGTACCGTTACGTTACGTTATTTTTCGGACAATTCGGACGCTGAACTACATAAGTTAACATGCTGTAACCTTGGTAAAAAAGATTTTCAAGACGACAGAGCCGGGATTCTGATGATATTCGTATTACAGTACCTCACACTCAAAATCGCATAAGGTAAGACGCCATATTCGTTTTGCCGATGGCCCATTGGTTGAGATTTTGTGCTATGCGTTGTTTGACTATGCAAGTTTCTGTGCGAAGGTCGTTTAAAAAAAAAAACGGAGATGCAAGACTATCAGTGGGTAAAATTAGAACTGTAATGTTCAGACATAATTATCTATATCTTGTATGAACTGTCTGCGAACAGGATCAATAACTAGTGGCAATACCCTTTGCCTTTTCGTTTATGATTCTATAGCCAATTCCTTTTTCTTTAGGGCTTATACTTACAGGGTGTTTATTTGAAAACTTCCCACCCAAGATTTACGTATTTATTTTTTTTTTTTTTTTTGGTAAATTTGTGAAACCTACCTACTCTTCCAATACCAATTATTAGTGTAGGGGCATATGTCGATAATTTCTATCCCGTGGGCTTTTGAATGAAGGAGTTTTGTGACTATGTGGGATTGATAGCTCTTTAGTCACACAATCAAGTTTTACCAGGTGTTTTGTTCGCATCCGTGTAGAAAAAGTTGATATGACGTCATCTTTCAAGATGGCGGCCAAAAATAATGAAAGATACAACTCTCGCAACCGGGGCATGATTATACTCGATTCCATATAATTCAAGGACGGGGATTCCAAAAAATTTACTTTTAAGGTCATCCGACCTAAATGACCGTTAAAATCGCAAAAAACAAGATTTTTGCCATTTTCTCTTCAAAAAATCTTAATAATTCGAGGGAGCTCAAAATATATGCGAAATTCGATCCTTAGAGTTTGATGCAGTTTGAAGCTTCATGACCTTGAAAAATACCCCAGTAAAATTAACAAATTGCAAAAATAACATACTAAAGGACGCTATTCATCAACTATTAAAACGAAAAGGACCAAATTTGGTAAGACAGAAAAGAAGGGCAAGTCCAACAATATTGTTAAAAAAAATTGGTTCAGCTATGACGCGTTTCAATATGGCAGCTGATATCAAAATGGCGACCTATAACCACATTTTATTTTATCCAATTTCGTAAAAAAGCAAAATGGCCATCAATTCTTGTTTTAATTGTCGACGCTTACTACGAAAAACAAGATTAGTTGATTCATGACCTTGATTGACTTTGAAAATACCATGTACAATTAAAAAAACAGCTTTTTGTGATATTATTTTCGAATTTACCACTACGTAAAAACTTTAAGCGCCAGAGATAAAATTGACATCTTAGCCATAAACAAACACTTTATTTTAAACCTCTCTACCATTTCTTTTGATATGGCGTCCCAGATGTTTATGTTATACCCCGGTAAAAATGACCTTTATGCCCGTCGTTTCTATTAAGTTTCGGAACTTCTATAGTTATGCAGTGGCACATGAATGTCTGATTAAATAGCTGTTAAATTCTTATACTTGAATTTGATTATGAATGTTAATAAACCAGTGTAGTCATGCCCTACTGGCATAATTAGAATTTTTTATGCTTTTTCGAGCGCCATTTTGTAAAATGGCATCTAAAATCACTGGTCCGGTATATGTAAATATATATCTAGCTTCTGCTAACTCTCTTATAGGTTATTTAAATGACTTTATTGGCTAAAATGAGTAAAACATAAAATTCACAGTTCCGAAACTTAATAAAAACGACAGGCATATATGTCATTTTTACCGGGGTATAGCATAAACATCTGGGACGCCATATCAAAAAAAATGGTGAGGAGGTTTAAAATGAAGTGTTTATTTATCTCATCTCCGGCACTTAAAGTTTTTGCGTAGTGGTAAATTGGAAAAAACATAAAAAATAGTTGGTTTTTCACTTTTAAATGTTATTTTCAAGGTTAATCACGGTCATGCATCAAGTTTGGTCCTCTTCGCTTTTATAGTTGCTGAATAGCGTCCTTTAGTATGTTATTTTTGCAATATGTTAATTTTACTGGGGTATTTTTCAAGGTCATCAAGCTTCAAACTGCATCAAACTCTAAGGATCGAATTTCGCATACATGCCTAATACTTTAAGGTAGATTTGAAATTGGACTGACAAAACCTCGAATTATTAAGATTTTTTTGTTTTTGCTATTTTCAAGGTCATTTAAGGTCGGATAAAGTAAATTTTTTGGAATCCTTATCCTCGAGTTATATGGAATCGAGTATAATCATGCCCCGGTTGCGAAAGTTGTACGTTTTGTGATTTTGGGTCGCCATCTTAAAAGATGACGTCATATCAACCCCTTCTACACGGATGCGTACAAAACACCTGGTAACACTCGATTAGTCACAAAACTCCTTCATTCAAAAACCCACGGACTTACACATGCCCCTCCACTATATGACTTAAAAAATTCTGCAATGCAATTTTATCTAGTATAAGTTCCAGTGAAAAGCGGGACCTTTTTTGTATATGTGAGTAACAGTGGCGTATCAAAGAGTTTTGTTACATTTTGAAATTTTCTAGTTAAGAAAATAGGACTGCGCCACTGTAAAAATTTAATTTTCTGATATAATTTAGGTCATTGCTCTTAGATCAACCCTGCCGAGTTTTGTACTAATGTTAAAAAGGAACATGCCAGAAATTATTCAAATTGGCATCATTTTTGGTTGGGTTTTTTCAATTTTTCTGGTGGAAGGAATAGTTTAAGCTACACCATCACTATTTAGTAATTGATAGAGAATTAAATTTGTAACATTTTCCCATTTGTCACTTTCGACAGTCTGTCACCGTTTAGGAGTTATCCAAGAAAAACGCTTTTTTGGAGGTTAGAAATGACAGTTCCCGAGGGGGTAGGAATGGGTACTTTTGGTAAGTTAAACGGTGGACCTTCGTAAACGTGTTAATGAAAAAAAAATTGGATTCTAATTTTTTCCTCTGTTTTTCCTATGTAACTTAGACTATATAAAAGTATTAAAAAAAACTCCTGAACAAAATTTTCTAGAGTTGTATTAAGTAAAGTTTTAAAAATGTGTAATTTTACTTGTTTCTTATCATTGTTTTTTTTTTCAGACTACAAATCCGTTACGTCATGCCCTCTGCGAGGCTGACGCTCCGCGAGGAGGACGTGGTGCGGCTGACCTTGGAGTTCCTGCACAACAGGGACCTGCACATTTCGCAGCTGAGTTTGGAGAGGGAAACAGGTTAGGCCACAAGGGCGGGGAAATCATTGAGCTCACCAGTGTAGCTATTCATGAAATCAGGGAGAAAACAATTATCTCCCTGAAACGCACAGAACCTATTGGTGGACGCCACCGATTCCCTCGAAAATTATACAACTTTTGATGAAATTTATTTCTATTGGTTTTAGTGAGAGAAATAAAAGATTCCAATTTCTGTTATATTATTGTCATTTCTAAGAGAAATTAGCAGCATCGTCCAATGAGAACCGCGCATTTGTGAGGAATTTTCTTTTCTCTGATCTCCCCTCTAGCTACCCCTAGCCACACTGACAGAGAAAATAGAATATATAGGGAATAAAATTAGTGTCAACAAAAGTCAATAAAAAAGTCATCATCATCATAGGCAATCACTCAATACCGAGTATGATTTTCCTCTATTCTGTATCGTCGCTATCTGTTGTGCGTTTTTCGATGGCTATGTAAGCCAATTTTCGAGCCGCACACCCTTACACAGTCGTGGCACACCCAGTCTCCGGCAACAGCCGGGTGTTGTTGGTCATCCATGCTTCCATTTTGTCGCTCCTTTCTACGTTCTCTCTTTTCCGTCTCTAGTCTACGTCGTTGCTCTTCAAAAGTTTGTACTCCCTCATGGACTGTTCGGCGCCATGAAGCCCTAAGCCCTATCGTTTGCCGTGGTCTCGAAGTTGTTTCTATCGATGTGACCTTTCATCATATTGCCGTTGAGAACGTCCTTGTACCTTTTTTGTTGACCTCCTTGATTTCTCTTTCCCACCTTCAGTTGTCCATAAAGTATCTGCTTTGGGAGACGTGTTTCGGGCATGCGGATAACGTGACCAATCCAACAAAGTTGGTGCTTGAAGATAAGGGCTTTTATACTAGTTGTTCTGGCTTCCCCTAAAACACTTATGTTTGTTCGTCGGTCTAGCCATTTGATTCTCAGGATTCATCTTACACGGTGATATTTTTCTAATCGTTTGATATGCCTTCTGTAGGTGGTCCACGTTTCGCATCCATATGTTAGAGTTGGTATTATAACTGTGTTGTAGCTGTGGTTGTAGACACGAAGCTTGGTCTCCGCTTTAACGTCGTGATTGTTGAAGACTCCGAAAGCCGTCCGAACGCTGCGCTAGCACATTTTAGGCGATGCTGTATTTCTGCGTCAATAGTTGCATTTGATGATAGGTGGCTCCCAAAGTATGGGTATTGTTCCACGTTCTGCAGAGGATGGCCATTTCTGAAAATGTTTGGAGCTTGGGGATTCGTAACTGCTTCTGGTTGGAGAAGAATTTGCGTTGTGGCAAGATTGACCTCTAGGCAAATGCTTTTGTAGGCTTGGTTAAATGCCATCGAACGAACGACGTTGCCATCGGCGTACTGCAGTTCGATTACCGAGGTCGTCGAGACCTTAATTTTTGCTCGCAGTCTGCCTAGGTTAAGTAGGCCACCGTCGAATCTATATAGAATTTCCACTCCCGGCGGTAGATGTTCCTCAACAATGTAAAGCATGGCACCTAAAAATATAGAGAATAACGTGGGCGTAATAACACACCCTTGTTTAACGCCTGTCGTAATCTGGAATGACTCTCCTGGGCTATCGTTGCTCAGGACTGTTGCAGGCATAAAGGTTGGGGAAACGGCACTTTTTCTATGCTTTGACACGAGTTGACAATGGCTTTTCAAAATGGCGTATTTTATTGTTTTTTTCACGGAAATAATTTTCTTACATTTTTTTAAAATTTTGAGGGATTCACGCTAGCCAGTGAATTTAGAATTAAAAATAAAGACAATATTGATACCTCATCTGTCATCTGCAAAAATACTTACTTTTTGTGGAATTTTTATACAATCCGCGAAGCAGGACAACTCTGGAAGCAATTTATTAGATATTTTCGAGAAAAGACTCAAAAAAAGGCCAAGAAATTTCAACTTTAAAAAGTAAACAACACAAAAGAAAAAGTAAACAAAAAGTAGGGTTATACATCAAGTCGGACCAGAGATTAAATTTACCCAGGGAATATAAATTTACCTAACCGTTATGCCTCTCAGATTGCTCCATCCGCTCGATCAAAAGTTGCCACTTTTTCTTTGGTGATATCCATTCCCCTATATGCTCTATTTTCGCTGTCACCAGGCAGGACAATGCACGCTGAAAGCACCATTGCACAGAATGGGTCTAAGTGAGAATGTAGGCTCTGTGTCCTTTAGCCTGGTGTTTGACAGGTAAAACATGGATTTTCTGTCAGCTGAGAACGGTGTTGGCTGGATCTGAAAGATGCTTCACCAAAGCCAGTTGCGAGCCTTTTTAAGAGGCTGAATATTCTGTGACAACAAACAATCTCAAAAGTGAGCCACAATAGACCCGCTAGTGGTGGCAGTGCATAGTGCCAGAACCTTAGTTTTTCGTCAGTAATGGATATTTTAGTTTTAAAAAATAATCTGGCCTTTAATTCTTCTTAAAAATTACTAAAATTAACTAAAAAATCTTTAAAAATCATCAAAAAACAAAATATTTTTAACGTTTGCACAAATGGCGTCGCGGATAGAAATCGGGAGAAGAAAACAGTATGGCGGCGGCACCAACCATTTCTCGTTTTAGTAAAAATCCCACTGTTTCACGTTTTTTATATTTTACTAACAAATAGGACAAACTTATTTAATTAAAAAAGGGATTTAGTGAGGAGGCATAAATAACAAAATCAACGAATAGCGAGCTTTCCCTCAAAAAAGGTAATGGTAACCGTAGATCCGTATTTCGCACTTGAGGTGCTCATCAGTACGGTGCTAGGAATTAAGAGATGAAATGATGATAAAAAAATCTGACACAGGATTCATGTAAAAAGCAACCATCTGTCAAATTGCAGAATCGGCAGATGTACACTTGATTTAAAAAAAAAACACATAATGCAGTCACATAAATGTCCAGCTTTTTTAATTTGGTTTGTATATTCCGGTTCAAATCTAGAATTTGGTGGACGATAAACTAAAATTCTCCTGCTGCTTGAAGATGATTGAAAAATTTTTTCGTCAGTGAAAACCACCCTCTCCCAGAAGTCACTATCACGAAGAACGTTGTTCAGTGTAAAAATCAATCTGGCCTGTTTTTGTTCTTCTGTTACAAAAGGCTTCTTTGCAGCAACTCGACAGGATTGATTTCGTTACTCTTCTATTTACTGTTGCTAAAGAACCCGGAAATAATGTTACATTGGCTGCTTCAACCGACGTTGAAAAAGGATTTTGTCTGAGATGGTCAATAAGTCTCTCATCTTGAACTTCAGAACCTACTTTTGACGTCCTGATCCATCTTTCCTATCCGTAGAATTATTTTCAATCCAGCGATTTTTTCATCGCATTATCGTCATTTTATCAACTCCAAAATGGGTGGCCGCTCTTCTTATAGACCAGCCGTCTTCTATAACTCGAATGATAATCTGAACTTTTGTAAATGTTGATATCTGTGGCATTTTTAAAGATGTCACACTGAATTTTAAGCTGTCAGGCATACTAAGCTGGTGGTGCCTTATAATAGTGTACACCAATGGAAAGCTAAATTTTGTGGCATAGGAAAAAATGCATGTATGAGTTTTTTTTAAAATCAAGGTACCTTCAATTTACAGATATCCTAAGGTCTGGAGTTAATAAATTTAAAAAGGGATTTAGTGAGGGTGAATAAAGAGCAAAATCAATGAATAGCGAGCTTTTTCTCAAAAAAGGTAATGGTAACCGTAGATCGGGTGCTTGCATTTCATTTCATCTCCTAATTCCTAGCACCGTACTGATGAGCACCACAAGTACGAAATCCGGATCTACGGTTACCATTACCTTTTTTGAGGGAAAGTTCGCTATTCATTGATTTTTTTATTTAATTACTTTATTATTCGTTTATTTAACTAGGAAGCGTGAATTTACATTTATTTAGGTTTTCTCACTGCGTTATTCAATGTGTGACGTCTACTGTGGCGCCTCTTGCGGCAACCGTTTAAACTAATATTAGAGACATAAAGCTATTTGTAACTCATCGCGGTATACGTACCCGCATCTAGCGAGAACAAAGCACATTGGTTGGTCAGAAACTTGTAGCACGTTCGAAAAGAGCAGATATATGCTAATTTAAGGTGTTTCTGAACGCAATAGGTGCTGAGATACGATACGTGTGCCGTAACGATACGTGATACCTAACGCATCTCAACACCTATCGCGTTCAAGAACACCTTAGATTAGCATATATCTGCTCTTTTCGAACGTGGTACAAGTTTGTGACCAATTAATGTGCTTGGTTCTCGCTAGATGCGGATACGTATACCGCGATAAGTTACAAATAGCTTTAAGTCTCTATTATAGAAGGTGTTATAACAAGTTAGCCAAAAACTCTTGCTAATTTAAAAACTGTTTTTTCTGGCTCAACCCATAGAAATCAAGAAATCTACCTGACTATTTTTTTTCAAATTCTTCAGGCGTAGTCACAAAGTGATCAAAAAAATCCGAATAATATTCTCTTATATTAAAAACAACAAAAATAACGTGTGGTCGTCCTTGTTCAACCCAAAAAACACTGAAAAAAACGTCATTTTTTAGGTGTCATTAACGGAAACTACTCGGACGACGTCCTATTTCTTCGCCAACTCATCTTGGACGGCCAGTGGGACGACGTTTTAGAATTTATCCAGCCTTTGGAGTCACTCAAAACGTTCGATGCTAGGAAATTTAGTTATTCAATACTCAAACACAAGGTAATTTCTACTAATAATAATAATAAACTTTTTTTTGGTCAGAATACACCCTTTTTTATTTAAATAATATCATTAACCCCCGAAGTTTGTGCTTTTCTGTGTATGCAGGGTGTTTCACAACTTTTAGTATTATTATAATAATTATTTAGTATTATTATATACAAGGTGGATTCTTTAAACGGAACGGTGCTTCTAGCGGATTAGAATTTGGTTTTACAAAAAAATCCAAAAACATGTCAACTGAGATTTTTTATTTTCTTTAATCGTGCTATCTCGGATTTTTTTTATGTCGTTTTGTTTACGAGGTATGGCAAAAAATATATTTTTTAAATAGGACACCCTGTATAGTTTGACATTTTTGAATTCTTTTTGACAATACCACACACTAATACTCTACCCAAGCAACAATTATAGTCAATTTCACAGGTGCCATTGTCATTGCCACCAAAAAAGGGTTAAAGCGTAGTAATATTTCCTACAAAAAACTATTTATAGGAAAAATTTCATTATTTTTACTTAATGTGGTTACTATTACTGTTAAAAAATTACCACACTGTCGTAAAAATATAAAGTTATACGCGAAAGTAATATATTCCACTATATAACTATATACCATTACTAGAACCACGAAAAAACTTTACAGTGCGGGGCTTACTTCATAGTTGTCAAATTTAATTTAACAATTTACTGATATTAATTTGGTTGCAATTCAGTAGCCCCTACTCAATACAAAACTACAAAGTTATGGAGTCTATACGGTCGCATATTTACTACGCAATAAGAAATAAATGTGCATATAGTAGAAAAAGCTACCTACGAGTTATCGCTACTTTACTGACATTGTAAATTAATCATTTACTTCTACTAAACATGGAATTCAAATCAAAATTTAAAAATACCTCATTAAATCATTGATTAGTAGTGGCATGTATCAATAAAAGTAAAAATATTAATATTTAATTAATAAAACATATTAAAACTGAAAATACATTTAATTTGGGAATCCTAACCTCAAATAATTCCGATTTTTTATCGACATTTTAGATAAAACTTGGTCAAAACTGGAGGGCGCGCGTTTTTTTTATCAAAAAATCAGCATTTTGTGGTTGATAGCAACATTTTAAAAACCAATCTATTATATATCTTTAATTGATAGTTACTTACGGTTTTATAGGTGGGTTGACAGAAAGATTTCAAACACCAATTTATATAACTTTTGTCACTGATGACTTATATTTTTATAAATATGTTGGTGGAAACATTGTTAACACCAATTTATATAACATTTGAACCGATGACTTTAATTTTTATAAAGATATCCGTGGAAATATTACGCCAGTTTTATGTTACTTTAGGGTACCATCAATTTAGAGCCTTTAATAAAACAAATATACAAACTCAATTCTTGTAGGAAACTTCTAAATACCCTAGGGTATCAATGGAACCCTCTTTATAATAATTATATAAATATCTGTCACCAGAAGTTTCTGAAAATGCTCATTGGGACCTGACTACGTAAACGTCGGATTTTGTTACAAAAGACGTTTGTCGCTTGCCTTAATAGTAGACAACTTTATTTTGTACCTAATACGACGTCGCTTTATGCCAGATTAGGTTGGAAGACGGATAAATGCTACTTGGGTATTAGGAATCACGTCTTTAAATTTTTTACATAAGTTGTGAAACACCCTGTATTTTTTTGCTAGAAAAAGAACTTGAAAGTAATAAATTTTCTTTCTTCTTTTTAGTATATTGAACTTCTCTGTATAAAATCCGAAGCGATAGTGCACGGTTCCAGTGTAGATAATGCCGTAGACGAAGTAGTGAAAGTTTTAGGAGACTTAGAAAAGTATTGCCCTTCCAAAGAGGACTACTCGAATTTGTGTTTGTTGCTGACGTTGCCTAGGTATGTCTTTCATCGTCAAAAATGTAACAATTTTTATGATAAACTTTCTTCAGCATTAATTTTCAGGTGGGTCAGCACATAATGTATCACTTGTTAAAATCAACCAAGAAATACGAAATTTGTTACCCTAATAACACATGACATTCCATGGATATTCCTTCGATGTGCTATGAATATCTAAATGTCCTGGCACATTCATAGGATATTTCCTGAATGTACAGAAAATATATCCCAAAGGACATTCGACTTAGCATATAAATAGCACATTTAAAAGACATTCTCAGAATATCCTGAGTAGTGCATTCAGCAAATATTACAAGCAGGATATTCCACGAATGTTCTACTAAGGTTCTAAAAATGTACTTACATTTGCACATTGATAGCAATATCCAATATCCTGGGTAATACATTCAGCGAATGTTCTAGTCAGGATAATCTACCAGGATAATCTACCAATGTCCTAAAAATATCACACAATATTGTAGTGTTTTTTATTGTAGCAGCTGCGGTAAAGATTTATTTGGGATATTTTTATCTGTCGCTGCAAGTTTTCTTCTTTTAGTTACAAGAAAAAACCGTTTTGTGCGCCTACAAAAATATCATCAAATCATGCCATGGAAGGAAATAATATTTTTCTATCTACGATCATGCTTACGCAACAAAATTTAGGAGATTTTCTTTTGTCAGGCTAATATATTTATTTCCAATAAAAAAAAAATGAAAATCGGTTCAGCCGTTCGGGAGTTATCCTGCAAAGAGCAAACAACATAATGCCCTTCCACCAACGTTGAAAGCATTCGGAGGGGGAAGGGGAGTAATATTTTTATTCAATAAAAAAATAATTATGAAAATCCGTTGTTCCGAGTTGTTCGGGAGTTATCCTGCACAAATAACATAATCCCCTTCCACTCTCGTTTGGGAGGATTCGGGGAGAGGGGTAATATTTTTATCTCATAAAAAAAAACTATGAAAATCCTAATTTTATGAAAAAAAAAACAATTCATGTTACTCTTCTAGCAGAAAACAATGTCCAAAAGGTCCCCGCTGATATATAACTTGTCTCATAAGCCTCCGTAGCGCACAAGATTAAGACGTTGGAAGGTTGAGGGTATGAATCCCGTAGCTGTCTAAATATTTTTTTAAATTTTTTTTAAGATGTTTTGTGATAGAACATATTTCTATCATAATATATCAAAACTGCGGACACAGAACATTCCCTGAACATCCCTGATATGCTTAGAGCATTTGAGGTAACATTCAGGGAATGTTCCCATTACCCTAACCGAACATTCAGCGAATGTTCGGGGAATATTTTTGTGCTTTTAGGGTACAGGAAAAGTATTTTTCTCTCTCTAAAACTAAAATTTTTCACACAGTTGTTTGTACATTATTGCGCAAATTTTCCTAATATTATCAATTTGCGCTATTTTTCTTAAAATTTGGGTAAAAAATACATGGATTTTTTTTTGCAAACCTTGCCTGTTCTATTATGTTGCTGTTTATAGGTAAGAAATAAATTAAGTTGTCATTTTTGACAGGTTAACAGACCACCTCCAGTACAAAGACTGGAACCCGAGCAACGCGCGGGTTCAGTGTTTTCGCGACGTTTATCCTTTGGTGGCCGAGTTTTTGGCCAGCGGCGACAAGAAGAACCCCGACGCCAATGCCAACGTCAGCTCGAGAAACGACCGGTTGATACAGTTAGTTATTAAGGGTGAGTGACTCAATGATAGGTTAATACAGTTAGTTATTAAGGGTGAGTGACTCAATGACAGGTTAATACAGTTAATTATTAAGGGTGGGTCACTCAATGACAGGTTGATACAGTTAATTATTAAAGGTGATCGACAATGACAGGTTGATACAGTTAGTTATTAAGGGTGATCGACACAATGTCAGGTTGATACAGTTACTTATTAAGAATGGGTGAAACAATGGCAGGTTGATACAACGCCAACGTCAGCTCAAGAAAGGAAAGGTTGATATAGTTAGTTATTAAGGGTAAATGACACAATGATAGGTTAATACAGGGTCAAACCATATCAAATCAACCAAAAAAAAGGCACTTTTCGTTTTGACCATCTCCGATTTTGATGATTTTTGGTACACTTATTCTTCTGATCCAAAAACTTAAAAATCAAAAAAATTAAATTTTTTGGATAAGCGGTTTTTGTTTTATTGATTTTTGAAAATAAAGAAATTAACCAATATGCCCTTGACAGGCACTTACAAAAATAGCAATATCTCAAAAACTATTGGTCCTATAGAAGCGAGTTATAGCTTATTTTGAAGGTTTTTTAAAGACCTATTTAAAGATGCGTATCGCATGTAATTTTTTGTTTTTCTTTTTTTAATATTTTTTTTTTTAATCTTGAAAACACCATTTTGAATTTTTTTCAAAAAAATACTATTTTTTTCAGTATTTTTTTAATATTTTTGGAAAATTTCAGGATGGAGAAGTTATTCGTTTTATTTTTTAAAAAAATAATATAAAAAACCTTGCAGGAAAAAATCATATATTTTCTGATAAATACCTATGTATTTACTCTTTTTATCTAAAAACTTGTCAATTGCTCCCAGTCTTGTAAATAAGATACATAAAAGGTTGTTCCAAACTTGTTTATTCCTGCAAAATTTTGAGTATTCCTTCAATTGTCCTCCCTCCACCGAAGATCTTTTCACCCACCTATTATACATTTAAACATTACTTTTTATTGGCCCTTACCCCTATTTGTATCATTTTTGGTTCAGACAGGAAAAGAGTTGACAATAATTAATTGCAAACCTGCGGTTATTTTTTAATTTAAAGCATTTATCGGAGTCACAAAATAAGCCAAAACAATGGACAAAATTTTTTGTGAGGTGTTGTGATCCATTAAGTCAGGAGAAACATTCCGGAAAGTTACGGAATGTCACAAATTGGATGACTTCCTTTAAAGGGGTGGAGACTGGCATGAAAATTTGTGACAATTGTCGAATGAAACAGCAGGGTAAGTAATAGTAACGAATACCTACCTACATTTTTACTTGTTTTTTTTTTGTGTGTTTTGGCTCTGCTAATAATTTTAGGGTAATTATTTAGTATCCGGTTTTCTGCCATTTTTGGTTTTAAGTGAAAAATTCTTTATGTGGGCACCTACAGGCCTATAAGTCTGATTTCATCCTTTGCAAAAATTTATGAGTTATTAATACATAAGAGGCTGTGAGATTTTTTTCTGACAAATTCACTTTTAAACGATTTTCAACATGGCTTTCTCCCGAAAAGGTCTACAGAATCGGCTCTTTTAGAGTTGAACAAGTCAATAATTTCGACTCTTGAATCTAGGGGAGCGGCCTGTGGACTTTTTTTGGATTTATCAAAAGCATTTGATACAATAAATCATGAAATTCTTTTGGAAAAATTAGAAGCGTACGGGGTTAGACGAAGTGCTTTGGATTTATTTTGCTCGTATCTGACTGAAAGACCACAAAAAGTTACAATAAATTTGAACAACAATAAAATAACGTCAGAATCAAACGTCATAATGACAGGAATTTCGCAGGGGAGTATTCTTGGTCCTCTGCTCTTTGTTATTTATCTTAATGATTTAAACCATATCATCAAAAATCCAAACCCTCTGGCCAATTACGCAGATGATGCCAACGTAGTGATGCCGGTTTATCGGGAGGGGAACATCCATGAGGAATATTTTGACGTACTAGGTAAAGTGTCTGAATACTGTGTTAAAAAATTAGCAACCTAAATATTTTTTATTGTAAATTTTCTATTATTCTTACTTTTAATTTTTTTGTTATACCCATATTAGGTAAATTAGCCCTGTATTAAATATCTTATTAATTTTTTAAAGTATGACCTCATTATTTCTCCATCCTAAAATTTTCAAAAAATGTTAAAAAAACATTGAAATAAAAAGAAATATTTTTTCGAAAAAAATTAAAAAATGTGTTTTTGAGATTTTTCAAAATTTTTTTTTTTTTTTTAATTAAGAAAAAAAATTAAACAAACTATATTGTGTCACACATCTTTAAAAAGGTCTTTAAAAACCCTTCAAAATGAGCTATCACTTGCTTCTATAGGATCAATAGTTTTTGAGATATTACTATTTTTGTAAGTGTCTGTCAAGGACATATTGGTCAATTTCTTGATTTTCAAAAATCAATAAAACAAAAACCACTTATCCAAAAAATTTGATTTTTTGAATTTTTGAGTTTTTTGATAAGACGAATAAGTGTACCAAAAATCATCAAAATCGGAGATGGTCAAAACTATTACTTGGTTGATTTGATATGGTTTGACCCTACAGTTAGTTAAGGCTGAGTCGCTCAATGACAGGTTGATACAGTAAGTTACTAAGGGTGAATGATACAATTGCAGGTTGATGCAGGTAGTTATTAAGGGTGAGTGACTCAAAGACAGGTTGTTACAGTAAATTATTAAGGGTGATGGACACAATGACAGGTTGATACAGTTAGTTATTAAGGATGGGTGACGCAATGGCAGGTTGATACAACGCCAACGTCAGCTCGAGAAACGACAGGTTGATATAGTTAGTTATTAAGGGTTAGTGACACAATGACATATTGATACAGGTAGTTATTAAGGTGATTGACTCAATGACAGGTTAATACAGTTAGTTATTAAGGGTGAGTGACTCAATGACAGGTTAATACAGTTGGTTATTAAGGGTGAGTCACTCAATGACAGGTTGATACAGTTAATTATTAAAGGTGATCGACAATGACAGGTTGATATAGTTAGTTATTAAGGGTAAATGACAATGATAGGTTAATACAGGGTCAAACCATATCAAATCAACCAAAAAAAAGGCACTTTTCGTTTTGACCATCTCCGATTTTGATGATTTTTGGTACACTTATTCTTCTGATCCAAAAACTTAAAAATCAAAAAAATTAAATTTTTTGGATAAGCGGTTTTTGTTTTATTGATTTTTGAAAATAAAGAAATTAACCAATATGCCCTTGACAGGCACTTACAAAAATAGCAATATCTCAAAAACTATTGGTCCTATAGAAGCGAGTTATAGCTTATTTTGAAGGTTTTTTAAAGACCTTTTTAAAGATGTGTATCGCATGTAATTTTTTGTTTTTCTTTTTTTAATATTTTTTTTTTAAATCTTGAAAACACCATTTTGAATTTTTTTCAAAAAAATACTATTTTTTTCAGTATTTTTTTAATATTTTTGGAAAATTTCAGGATGGAGAAGTTATTCGTTTTATTTTTTAAAAAAATAATATAAAAAACCTTGCAGGAAAAAATCATATATTTTCTGATAAATACCTATGTATTTACTCTTTTTATCTAAAAACTTGTCAATTGCTCCCAGTCTTGTAAATAAGATACATAAAAGGTTTTTCCAAACTTGTTTATTCCTGCAAAATTTTGAGTATTCCTTCAATTGTCCTCCCTCCACCGAAGATCTTTTCACCCACCTATTATACATTTAAACATTACTTTTTATTGGCCCTTACCCCTATTTGTATCATTTTTGGTTCAGACAGGAAAAGAGTTGACAATAATTAATTGCAAACCTGCGGTTATTTTTTAATTTAAAGCATTTATCGGAGTCACAAAATAAGCCAAAACAATGGACAAAATTTTTTGTGAGGTGTTGTGATCCATTAAGTCAGGAGAAACATTCCGGAAAGTTACGGAATGTCACAAATTGGATGACTTCCTTTAAAGGGGTGGAGACTGGCATGAAAATTTGTGACAATTGTCGAATGAAACAGCAGGGTAAGTAATAGTAACGAATACCTACCTACATTTTTACTTGTTTTTTTTTTGTGTGTTTTGGCTCTGCTAATAATTTTAGGGTAATTATTTAGTATCCGGTTTTCTGCCATTTTTGGTTTTAAGTGAAAAATTCTTTATGTGGGCACCTACAGGCCTATAAGTCTGATTTCATCCTTTGCAAAAATTTATGAGTTATTAATACATAAGAGGCTGTGAGATTTTTTTCTGACAAATTCACTTTTAAACGATTTTCAACATGGCTTTCTCCCGAAAAGGTCTACAGAATCGGCTCTTTTAGAGTTGAACAAGTCAATAATTTCGACTCTTGAATCTAGGGGAGCGGCCTGTGGACTTTTTTTGGATTTATCAAAAGCATTTGATACAATAAATCATGAAATTCTTTTGGAAAAATTAGAAGCGTACGGGGTTAGACGAAGTGCTTTGGATTTATTTTGCTCGTATCTGACTGAAAGACCACAAAAAGTTACAATAAATTTGAACAACAATAAAATAACGTCAGAATCAAACGTCATAATGACAGGAATTTCGCAGGGGAGTATTCTTGGTCCTCTGCTCTTTGTTATTTATCTTAATGATCTAAACCATATCATCAAAAATCCAAACCCTCTGGCCAATTACGCAGATGATGCCAACGTAGTGATGCCGGTTTATCGGGAGGGGAACATCCATGAGGAATATTTTGACGTACTAGGTAAAGTGTCTGAATACTGTGTTAAAAAATTAGCAACCTAAATATTTTTTATTGTAAATTTTCTATTATTCTTACTTTTAATTTTTTTGTTATACCCATATTAGGTAAATTAGCCCTGTATTAAATATCTTATTATTTTTTTAAAGTATGACCTCATTATTTCTCCATCCTAAAATTTTCAAAAAATGTTAAAAAAACATTGAAAAAAAAAGAAATATTTTTTCGAAAAAAATTAAAAAATGTAATTTTGAGATTTTTCAAAAAAATTTTTTTTTTTTTAATTAAGAAAAAAAATTAAACAAACTATATTGTGTCACACATCTTTAAAAAGGTCTTTAAAAACCCTTCAAAATGAGCTATCACTTGCTTCTATAGGATCAATAGTTTTTGAGATATTACTATTTTTGTAAGTGTCTGTCAAGGACATATTGGTCAATTTCTTGATTTTCAAAAATCAATAAAACAAAAACCACTTATCCAAAAAATTTGATTTTTTGGATTTTTGAGTTTTTTGATAAGACGAATAAGTGTACCAAAAATCATCAAAATCGGAGATGGTCAAAACTATTACTTGGTTGATTTGATATGGTTTGACCCTACAGTTAGTTAAGGCTGAGTCGCTCAATGACAGGTTGATACAGTAAGTTACTAAGGGTGAATGATACAATTGCAGGTTGATGCAGGTAGTTATTAAGGGTGAGTGACTCAAAGACAGGTTGTTACAGTAAATTATTAAGGGTGATGGACACAATGACAGGTTGATACAGTTAGTTATTAAGGATGGGTGACGCAATGGCAGGTTGATACAACGCCAACGTCAGCTCGAGAAACGACAGGTTGATATAGTTAGTTATTAAGGGTTAGTGACACAATGACATATTGATACAGGTAGTTATTAAGGTGATTGACGGAATGGCAGGTTGATACAGTTAGTCAGATTTCTCCTATCAAAGTACATGATTCTGATTGTAAAAATTATGTTAACTGTAATTGTAGTTTGGCTCTAAATTCTGTAACTAGTACTAAATATCTTGGCGTCTACTTGGATGACCATTTAAAGTGGGAAGTACACATTGACTATGTATGTAGTAAAATAAGAAAACTATTATACAAATTTTATATTCTTCGTCAAAGCTTAACTAAAAAAAGTATTATAAATGTATATAAATCTTTAGTGGAATCAATTATAACTTACGGAGTGTGTGTCTGGGGTGCTGCAACTGACAGTGTGCTTCTACCACTAGAAATAACTCAAAAAAAAATTCTGAAAGTAATATTATATAAAAATAAAGGCTATGCAACTGAATCTCTCTTCAAAGAGGCTTTGGTGCTAGATGTAAAAAAAACTGTACATAAAAACGGTAATAAGATTGGTTAGCAACAATAAAATTGAAAAAAATGTCCAAAATCATGAAACAAATACAAGATTTGCAACGCAGCAACTACTAATTACACCAAATATTTATTTCAGTGCAGTTCAAAGAAGCTTAGTTTTTACAGCTCCCAGAATACATAATGCTATGCCTATAGAGTTTAGAAATAAACCTTTTGTTAAAATAAAAAAACAGCTGAATTCTTGGCTCTTAAATTTGAATGACAACATTTTGCTGTTAATAGTGTAGGTTATATTGTGAGTTAAAAATGTGGAAATGTGAAATGAAAACTATACCTAGTGTTCAAGTTCCTCTACAATGCTTAATTATTTTGTTGTAGTAAAAACGAATAGGTGCACACACAAATTTTTCTTAATTCATTGTGTATCTATTTTAATATTTTGTAAAAGCAATTCTTGGTTTAATAAAGATCTATTTATTTATTTATTTAGTTATTAAGGATGGGTGACAGAATGGCAGATTGATACAATGCCAACGTCAGCTTGAGAAACGGCAGGTTTATGAGTGAGTGACACAAAGACAGGTTGATGTAGTTAGTTATTAAGGGTGAGTGACTCAATGACAGGTTGATACAGTAAGTTATTAACGGTGATTTACACAATGGCAGGTTGATACAGTTAGTTATTAAGGATGGGTGACAGAATGGCAGATTGATACAATGCCAACGTCAGCTTGAGAAACGGCAGGTTTATGAGTGAGTGACACAAAGACAGGTTGATGTAGTTAGTTATTAAGGGTGAGTGACTCAATGACAGGTTGATACAGTAAGTTATTAACGGTGATTTACACAATGGCAGGTTGATACAGTTAGTTATTAAGGATGGGTGACAGAATGGCAGATTGATACAATGCCAACGTCAGCTTGAGAAACGGCAGGTTTATGAGTGAGTGACACAAAGACAGGTTGATGTAGTTAGTTATTAAGGGTGAGTGACTCAATGACAGGTTGATACAGTAAGTTATTAACGGTGATTTACACAATGGCAGGTTGATACAGTTAGTTATTAAGGATGGGTGACAGAATGGCAGATTGATACAATGCCAACGTCAGCTTGAGAAACGGCAGGTTTATGAGTGAGTGACACAAAGACAGGTTGATGTAGTTAGTTATTAAGGGTGAGTGACTCAATGACAGGTTGATACAGTAAGTTATTAACGGTGATTTACACAATGGCAGGTTGATACAGTTAGTTATTAAGGATGGGTGACAGAATGGCAGATTGATACAATGCCAACGTCAGCTTGAGAAACGGCAGGTTTATGAGTGAGTGACACAAAGACAGGTTGATGTAGTTAGTTATTAAGGGTGAGTGACTCAATGACAGGTTGATACAGTAAGTTATTAACGGTGATTTACACAATGACAGGTTGATACAGTTAGTTATTAAGGATGGGTGACAGAATGGCAGATTGATACAATGCCAACGTCAGCTTGAGAAACGGCAGGTTTATGAGTGAGTGACACAAAGACAGGTTGATGTAGTTAGTTATTAAGGGTGAGTGACTCAATGACAGGTTGATACAGTAAGTTATTAACGGTGATTTACACAATGGCAGGTTGATACAGTTAGTTATTAAGGATGGGTGACAGAATGGCAGATTGATACAATGCCAACGTCAGCTTGAGAAACGGCAGGTTTATGAGTGAGTGACACAAAGACAGGTTGATGTAGTTAGTTATTAAGGGTGAGTGACTCAATGACAGGTTGATACAGTAAGTTATTAACGGTGATTTACACAATGGCAGGTTGATACAGTTAGTTATTAAGGATGGGTGACAGAATGGCAGATTGATACAATGCCAACGTCAGCTTGAGAAACGGCAGGTTTATGAGTGAGTGACACAAAGACAGGTTGATGTAGTTAGTTATTAAGGGTGAGTGACTCAATGACAGGTTGATACAGTAAGTTATTAACGGTGATTTACACAATGGCAGGTTGATACAGTTAGTTATTAAGGATGGGTGACAGAATGGCAGATTGATACAATGCCAACGTCAGCTTGAGAAACGGCAGGTTTATGAGTGAGTGACACAAAGACAGGTTGATGTAGTTAGTTATTAAGGGTGAGTGACTCAATGACAGGTTGATACAGTAAGTTATTAACGGTGATTTACACAATGGCAGGTTGATACAGTTAGTTATTAAGGATGGGTGACAGAATGGCAGATTGATACGATGCCAACGTCAGCTTGAGAAACGGCAGGTTTATGAGTGAGTGACACAAAGACAGGTTGATGTAGTTAGTTATTAAGGGTGAGTGACTCAATGACAGGTTGATACAGTAAGTTATTAACGGTGATTTACACAATGGCAGGTTGATACAGTTAGTTATTAAGGATGGGTGACAGAATGGCAGATTGATACAATGCCAACGTCAGCTTGAGAAACGGCAGGTTTATGAGTGAGTGACACAAAGACAGGTTGATGTAGTTAGTTATTAAGGGTGAGTGACTCAATGACAGGTTCATACAGTAAGTTATTAACGGTGATTTACACAATGGCAGGTTGATACAGTTAGTTATTAAGGATGGGTGACAGAATGGCAGATTGATACAATGCCAACGTCAGCTTGAGAAACGGCAGGTTTATGAGTGAGTGACACAAAGACAGGTTGATGTAGTTAGTTATTAAGGGTGAGTGACTCAATGACAGGTTGATACAGTAAGTTATTAACGGTGATTTACACAATGGCAGGTTGATACAGTTAGTTATTAAGGATGGGTGACAGAATGGCAGATTGATACAATGCCAACGTCAGCTTGAGAAACGGCAGGTTTATGAGTGAGTGACACAAAGACAGGTTGATGTAGTTAGTTATTAAGGGTGAGTGACTCAATGACAGGTTGATAGAGTAAGTTATTAACGGTGATTTACACAATGGCAGGTTGATACAGTTAGTTATTAAGGATGGGTGACAGAATGGCAGATTGATACAATGCCAACGTCAGCTTGAGAAACGGCAGGTTTATGAGTGAGTGACACAAAGACAGGTTGATGTAGTTAGTTATTAAGGGTGAGTGACTCAATGACAGGTTGATACAGTAAGTTATTAACGGTGATTTACACAATGGCAGGTTGATACAGTTAGTTATTAAGGATGGGTGACAGAATGGCAGATTGATACAATGCCAACGTCAGCTTGAGAAACGGCAGGTTTATGAGTGAGTGACACAAAGACAGGTTGATGTAGTTAGTTATTAAGGGTGAGTGACTCAATGACAGGTTGATACAGTAAGTTATTAACGGTGATTTACACAATGGCAGGTTGATACAGTTAGTTATTAAGGATGGGTGACAGAATGGCAGATTGATACAATGCCAACGTCAGCTTGAGAAACGGCAGGTTTATGAGTGAGTGACACAAAGACAGGTTGATGTAGTTAGTTATTAAGGGTGAGTGACTCAATGACAGGTTGATACAGTAAGTTATTAACGGTGATTTACACAATGGCAGGTTGATACAGTTAGTTATTAAGGATGGGTGACACAATGGCAGATTGATACAATGCCAACGTCAGCTTGAGAAACGGCAGGTTTATGAGTGAGTGACACAAAGACAGGTTGATGTAGTTAGTTATTAAGGGTGAGTGACTCAATGACATGTTGACAGAGTAAGTTATTAAAGGTGAGTGACACAACTGCAGTTAGTAATTAAGGACGAGCGACACAATCACATATTGATACACTTAGTTATTAATTGTGAGTGGTTCTCGGCAGTTTAATATTGTATTTTTTGCAGGAATACTCTACGAATCGTGTGTAAACTATTGCCAATCCAAAGCGACGGGGGCCAGCGACCCCACCACTCAAGAAATGACATTTTCAAGACTTTTAGACGGTAGTGTAGGATTTAGTGATTCGGATCTCAGTCTTTTAAGTTGGTAAGTTACAACCCATGAGGTTTTTTCAAAAAAAGACTGTGAAGTCACATGTATTAGCGCCCTTTTGAATAGCTTTAAGTAGTCTAGACTCTAAATACATTTTTCTTCATTAATATTAAGTTTTAGACAACAATAAAGAAACCCGAGTTATTTTTTTTGTTTTTATATTTTAAAAATCGTAGTGCCAAAAAAAAATGTGCAACAACCCCATTAGACAGCCTAATTAAAATGGCCTATTGATTCTTTACAAAAGGTTACAAAGCGTGCCAGCCGAGACGTTCTCAGTGCCCTTCGAACAAAAAACGCTCAACGTCGACGTCGAAAGACTGGAACGACCCAGTCTCGAAACCTCCTGGACCGAGCACATGCTAGTCACTCCGATCAAACCGAAAACTTTTCCGCATTCGGCGATGCCTTTCACGCGGCCTAAGAGTGCGGCCGATATTATGTCCAGGTATGTTAAAAAATCGGAGGCCAACAAAAAAAAAATTGTCGTTTTTTATATTTACTTTAATAACTCCTTTGCGATGTCTTTCACGCGAACTAAAATTTTTATTTGGACTTTTTGATATTTTTCTTACGAAAAATAGGAAGCCAACAAAAAAAAATGGGCCAACAAAAAAAAATTGACCAGCAAGAAAAAATAGAACGTTTTTATTTGGACTTTTCGGTTGAAAAACGAAAAAATGCCGATTTTTTTATTTTTACTTTAAAATCTGTCTTGCGATGCCTTTCACCCGACCTAAAAGTTTTATTTGGACCTTTTGATATTTGTTTTACGATGCGTTTCTGGCCATGTCATAAAATAGGAGGCGAACAAAAAAAATTGCGATGCCTTTTACCTAGGGAGTTCTTTTGGTAAAATTATCATTTTTAAAAAATATTTTTCAACAAAAAAAATGGACCAACAAAAAAAAATGGGCCAACAAAAAAAATTGGTCAACAAGAAAGACATACAACCTTTTTATTTAGACTTTTTGATTTAAAACTTTGCAAGTCGAAGGCCAACAAAAAAAAATGGCGACTTTTTTAGTCAAAACTTTTAATAGTTGTCTTACGACGTTCAGGTATATCATAAAATCGGTCAGATTATACATGAGCCAACAAAAAAAATTCTTGCTTGGTTGCTTTTGTCATTTTAATATAATTATATTTGCTTGCCTCTAGGTCTCTTATGCCGGTTCTCGACGGCCTCACCTACGGCCTACCTCAAGGGGGGGCGGTTCAAAACGGCAACTCCAGACTGATGGCGATGAGCACGGGAGATATAAGTCTGACCGGTCCGATGTCTAGGAGCAGTTTTGCCAGTTTTCATTTGACAGGTAGGTCATTAGACAATTTAACTATTGCTATACAGTGGGTGTGTCCCAAAAGTCTGGAAAAAAAAACTTATATGGGATCATTTTAGGAAAAAAACGCGGTTTCGTAAAATGTACACCCTTTTATACAGGGTGACCCCAAAAAAAACTTATCTTGTTTTAAATCGGACACCATGTATAGTATCTCATTTTCTGAATCGTTAAAACGTAAAAAAATATACCAAAAACTTTGGGGTCTATCTTTTATCTTCTCGAACATATTGAAGTTTAATTTTTAGTAAAACATCTACTATATTTGTTATATTGCACAGTTTCCAACAATAGCTAGTAACTAAACATAGCTAGACACCCTGTGTACAATTTTTGACAGTTTTGTTTTACCAGAGGTAATCAACTCGATTTCGCAGTTGTTAGAGAAATGTTGGCAATTTTTTTTTGTGTTGGCAACCATTGGAAATAAATAATTTTTTCTTCCATGGAAAAAGAAACGCAAGAAAAATGGAAAGAGCATTTGTAAGTAATGGTGAAGCCATGATGACCCTTAAAATAATTTTCTTCAATACCTGTTAAATTATTTTTAGATGTGGTAAAATACACTTTAGTAGGACACGTTTTTTGGTAAACTTAAAGACTGAGAAGCACTTTGATTGAAAGAAATTAATACCACTTTATGTTTTACACACACAAATTTCTATTTTTGCTATTTTTTGGATAAAAATGGCAAAATAAAAATCATTTGAACGACACCACTCAAGATGACAGACAGATGACATAACAGAAATTTTTAGTAAACAATTGCCTTAAATTATGTCCATCTTTCTCTAAAATACTTTTTTATAGCCTGCTGTCTCTCTTCAACAAGCTTAAATATTTTTGGCAGTATTTTTTTAAACAAACAGTCAAAACTTGAAAAATTTGAGTGTTTTATTCTAGAAATCGAACGTTTACAAACAAAGCTTTAAAATTTGAGCAATATCATGACATAAAAATAAAAACATAGTAAAAATTGCTATGCTAAAATATTTTGAGCCTTAAATTACCATTATGGCTTTACCATAAGATAAGTTAAATTTAAATAATATTATATAATATTATTTTAAGAAAAAGAGGAATAAAAAGATAAATTAATAAAAAAATTTTCCATTTTAATTTTTTCTAGGGATGAAAAACAACAAACTAATGAACAGTTCAGTGGACAGGCTGTTCGAGAACGAAGGCGACGTGTTTCTGAGCAACAGTTATGCCGAGTTCCAGCAGCTGCCGGCGATACAGGAGCAGCAGACTACCAGCACACCAAAGGTATGTCTTTCTTTTCACAATACAAGACAATACCAACTTATTTTAATTTCTTTGGTTTAGATAATTCACAATTAGTATATCTACTTGTCTTTTATACACGCATTTATTTTAGGATGTTATCTTTAAAAAAAGCATTCTGCATTCGGTCGGTAAAATGTGAACCAAACTTACACTTTTTTTAGGTGAACCACAGTCAGAATAGCATAAACAACGTACAAAAGAGTCCCGAAAGAAAGGTGTCGAACGCGTCGACGCCCGAACACAGGGGGAGAGACAGTCCCGCTTCAGTGGGGACGGCCAGATCATCGCGAAGGGATTCTTTAAACGACAGGTATAAATATGCCCAATGAGCATTTTCAGAAACTTCTGGTGACAGATATTTATATAATTATTATAAAGAGGGTTCCATTGATAACCTAGGGTATTTAGAAGTTTCCTACAAGAATTGAGTTTGTATATTTGTTTTATTAAAGGCTCTAAATTGATGGTACCCTAAAGTAACATAAAACTGGCGTTAACAATATTTCCACGGACATCTTTATAAAAATTAAAGTCATCGATTCAAATGTTATATAAATTGGTGTTAACAATGTTTCCACCAACATATTTATAAAAATATAAGTCATCAGTGACAAAAGTTATATAAATTGGTGTTTGAAATCTTTCTGTCAACCCACTTATAAAACTTAATTAACCAACAACAAATTTATATAAGATAAGATTGAAAATATTTCGAGAGACACTTATAAAAACTTGGGAACTCACACACAATAGTTATATAAATTGGTGTCTGTAATATTCTTATGAACTCCTTGAACCTTTTTTGCCCATAAGGTTTTTTCTATAATGTTGTTATTAATTTCTTTATATAGTGATTATAATACAACTGTTTTTAGAACAAAAAAAAACAATTTTAATTTATTTTGGCAATTATAATAACAAAACAAACAAGATTTTTTAAGGTTAATTTTGTGACATCAAAAGGCGCGTTTTGCGACATCAAAAGGAGCGTTTTTGCGACATCAAAAGCCGCGTTTTTGCGAGATACCATACCATTATTATCTTGTTTTAATTACATCAATCTGAGAGAGATAAGAGATCCAAATCTTCTTGAGATAGTTGGCGATGACAGATATCGGGATCGAATGCATTTTACACCCGATTCCCACCAGCGTTTCCCATGCGCAGTCACCCTGACTCAAAAAAACTCATCACGTGGTCCGACATGAACTTGTATAGGCAAATCTCGCTTAGACCACGTAATACGTGTTTTGATTCGGGGGACCCACGAATGAGAAACGCATAGATGGGAACCGTGTTTTAGAAAAAGAGAACAATATAGTAACCGTGTTAAGGTCGCAAAAACGCACCGTGAAACGTCGAGCGCATACGCTGATACTGCTGGTCGGCGGCAAATGTGAACACCCCGGAACATACTCGCCTGTACACCCTTCGACCCCGCAATCTAACTATATTCCTGAGTTACCTCTGACAGTTATGCGGGCTTGAAGTGTGTGGAGGCGGGTATTTTTCCTGGTATGTGTAGTATGCTGGTTCTCTCGAGGAATGCATTTAGGAAAAGAGAACAATGGTAACTATGTTAAGCTCGCAGAAACGGACCATCAGTGTTCAACACTGCGCCATCTGCAGCCCTTTGTTCCAAGTAGCATCATTTTTTAAAAGGGTCATAAAATAGTGTTTTTCGAGGTAAACAGTGGTATAGTTGTATTGTTTTTTTTTATAGAATTGTCGGAAATTTTCGCCATTTTGGATTACAAAAATAGGTTTTTGGCCTAAATAAAAACGTTATTTATGGGGTTTCAACATGTGTTTCAATCGAAATATTGCTTGTTAGGGTTAAGAACAACATACAAAATTCAATATTTGTCCCAGAAAGAAAAAAACGCGTATGAAAAAAAAAACTGATATTTAAATGAATATTTTTTTTTCCCGTTTTCTCAAGTATTTTTGGAGCCCATGAAATTTACGTGAGTGTATTCGAAAACTATACAGTACACACGGGACCGCAGCTGATTTTCAGAGTAGGATGACTTGAAAAACAGCTTTTATTTGACTATAGTATATAAATATTCATATTCCTGCTTCAGCTTATCTCACTTTCATTTTTATTTATTTTAGAAGATTGCTAAACACCATTTTATAAATTTTTTTATTGTAAAAAGAAAAAGAATAATACATAACAAGCAAAGCAAAGAAAGATGCAAAATCTATATTTCTAAATCCATAAAAACCTTTAATTTGTTATGTAGTGTTGTTAGAACAGTTGTAAAACCTTTTTATAATAATCTCTATACTTGAGGGCTCATAAGGAAGTTTTATAAAATCTATATGTTGTTTTTCTATCCATTACTATGTTCCATAAATTTTTATAAGCTGGTGTTGAACAGTTGTTCTTCAAGTCTTTTTTACTCATTTAAAAGATATATTAGAGTTATAAAATTATCACCAACACTAAATAATATAACTTTTGGTTATTTTATGAAGGTTTTATATTATTTGCTGTAACTTTTATATAGACAAAAATGCTCATTGGGATGGGCAAGTTTTGTTATCTGTGTAATTTTTCCGTTCCTCCTTTCCTTCGTCGTTTCCAACTTTCTTTCCACCTCCTTCCTTTCCATCTCTCTTTCCCATCCTTTTTTTCGTCATCCTTTCCAGTTCCCTTTCCTTTCTCCGTTTCTTCTCTCCTTCCTTTTATTTCTTATTCCCTTCCACTCATTGCATGTACACATTTTAAAAATTCTGCACTCCAATTAAAGTGCTTAAAATAGTCTAACTCTTCACCTAAATCCTGTGCGCATGGAATAGATCCTCGGTTTTGTTGCAGGGTTTGTTTCTTTTAGTGAATGTCGAGCGAAAGAGAATTTCAGGGGAAGCCTAGCGCCCCGTAGCATGACTTAAAATTGAAACAGTTTTACTATAATTTAAAACAATTTTTTACATGGTTTTAAAAACAAATCCAGAATTGAGACTAGATCCACCCTTGCTATTCAATATAAATATATATTTTTTTCGTACCTTAATGCCACGCCGCTGCCGCTGAGTCAACTTACACGTTGTTTTTTGCTTGTTTAGGCCGGCGATACCCGTCGTTCAACCCCAAAACATCGTGCTCGCTTCCCCACTGGCGGTGGAGAGCGCCATGGACCAAAGTTACACGGGCGAGCTGGTCCGCGAGTTCCAACGGACCAAGCAGAAGCTGCAAGACGCCCTGGCCCTGAGGGAGAGAGAGCGAGACGAGCTGCTGAAGCAGATCCATTCTGTGGATAACGACTAGTAAGTAAATTTATATTTCTTTTTTTTCTTTTTCGAACGTTGGCTATCTACTTGCTTTCTGAAAAGTGTCTTAGTACTTACACCTAACCATTGTCTAAGATTTTTAAACAGTTCATATAGAAGATCAACAATTTTTTATGCCTCTACATACAAATTTAAAATGATAAACACGTAACAAAGAAGCGCAAGAATTCGGAGAGTGGTGCTAATTTCGCGACTACACAACATCGATTTCATTTTGATCAAAGATGATCGGGCCCCCAAGTAACATTTTTGGTTAAAATTTGGTAAAAATACCCTGAGTTCAGCTAGGAACTTTTCCCTGCAGAACAATGAAGCGCACGAATTCGGAGAGTGGTGCTAATTTCGCGACTACACAACATCGATTTCATTTTGATCAAAGATGATTGGGCCCCCAAGTAACATTTTTGGTTAAAATTTGGTAAAAATACCCTGAGTTCAGCTAGGAACTTTTCCCTGCAGAACAATGAGAGGTTAAAAAACAGGGAAATGTCTTGCCTTTTTTCATGATCGAATTGGTAACTCGCGTTATACGTAGTAATCTCTTTCTGACTCACCTACACAAAGAGAGCGAGAGATCCACCGCAGATATAGACTTCTCAAACTCACGCAATCAATACAGTAAACTAACGACGGTTACGAGGGTAAATTCAAAAAGAATGCCAAATTTGTCCCGCGTTTTCTTGTTCAAGTTTATAGTCAAATAAATTAGAAAAATTTCCAATAAAGTGTAGGTTGTCCTAAGACAAAAACTAAAAAAACCCTAACTTTGGGGAATTTTTGTAGGTCAAACATAAGTAACTTGAAGTTAAGATTTAAACCAAACAAGTTCCTAACTGTCAAGGATTTCTTTAGGTCATTAGTAAGAACTTTGGTCTAGCGATGTTGACCAAAAAATGTAGAATATCAATTTAAGTTTACCATCATTTTTCCTAAATACAAGGCATCTAATTCAAAAAATTTCCAAAATAAAACCTTCAAAATGTCATGTGTATAAGGACGGTTTGTTAGGCTATTTCTTCCAATTGAGGACGTATTTCTAAACATCAAACTACAAAGTCATTTTCTGAAGGAAAAAGGTGGATATTTTGACATTTGGTTGGTTATCTTGACCTTCCAACTTCTCAATATGCCTTCAAATGTTACTTGGGCCTGTCCAATTCTTTGCAGGAACTTCTGGCATGTTTCTGTTTGAGCTGACAATCCAGGTCACAGTTGGTTTTAGCGTATTTAAGAAAGAAAATATACATTTTTTGAGACATATACTTTTTGAAAGCTAGTTAGCTCCCCTTTTAAATAAAGGGAAAATTAAAATCTTATCTTATTCCTTTATCTAAAAGGGAAACTAACTAGCTTTCGAAAAATATGCCTCAAATTTCTTTTTTATACTGGTAAGAACTTAGATTAAAAAGAGACAAGATATCTGGTCCAACGAAAACTCCTTAGCAAATAATAACCACTGTTTATTTACAAATCAAATCAAAACAAAACAAAGGTGACAAACAAACAGAGAATTCTGTATCAACCACTTTAGGTTGTGATTGGCTTGTGGGCGGGGAAAGTCGGCAGAGCGCAGACGGTCGGATGATATCTCTCCTTAATCTCGTTTTATCTCTTTTTAATCTAAGGGTAAGAGGCTATTGGGTCATTCCATATACAATCAACCAAAAAATCACAAAAATTTTACGCGACCAATTCCAATTTTGATGATTTTTGGTATATATTTTCTTCTTACCATAAAAGTTGAAAATGCAAATTTTTAGATTTTTTTGATTCGTAGTTTTTTTTTTTTAATTTTTCAAAATAAAAAAGTCAGCATTTTGACCTTAACAAGAATGTACAAAACTAGCAATATCTCGAGAACCACTTACACTAGGAAAGTAATAAATGGCTCATTTTAAAGTCATTTTGAAGCTCTTTTTTATGAAATATCACAACATAATTTTAACAAAAAAAAAATTGAAAATAAAAAATTGAAAAAAAAAATTGAAAAATTCAAAAAGGCCATTTTTAATTTTTTTGAAAAAAATATATAATTTTGGTCAAAGTGTTACTTAATTATCCAAAAAATTTTATGATGGAGCAATGATGGGTTCAATGTCAAAAAAAATATCAAAAATATTAAGTACATTAAAAATCATGCATTTAAAAAAATAAACATATTTTAGGAGCACCAATAGTGCACTGGATATTAAAATAAATAAATTTGTTGGATGGATACAGGTTTTAAAAAATACCCAGAGGCTTTATCTACAAATTATTTTATTTTAAACTCGCAAAAGAAATAAACAAACTTTTCTACTTCGTTGATAAAAATTAGACAGAAAACACTAAGACTAACTATATACCTTAAATTTATTTTTTTAACTTTCTTTTAAGAATTTCTGATGAATCTGACATTTCTTTTTTGCTGACATTGTAAGTTCTGCCAGTAGCAGTGTTGGGTTCAACTTTTTTTATAAGACTTTCTGGTTTAATAATTAAAATATCTTGAGGTGTTGGGTAAAAAAATGATGAGGCAGGTCCTCGTGGATGAAGAAAGCTTACTTTCAGTTCTCCGCTCTCATTATTTTTCCCCAAGACACAAGCCAGCCACCAAGCACTGTCATATTCTACAGTGACAAACCCTGACTCGATATTTTGCAAAATAATGCTTCCACCTTTAAAAAGATTATGTGTTTCGACCTCTAAGCATGTAGAAAACTGTTTTGCCAAAAACGTGCTTTCTGTAAGAGGAATTACAGCATGAATTTTTTGTGTCCCCGGTATTGTTAAGACTTCCGCAAATCTTTTATTCAAAATTATTTCATGATTTGTATAATCTGCTTCTGTGCAATATTTAAAATCAATGCCAGATATGTTTTCTTCACACCAAGTAAACAATTGTAGAGTTGTAATTATTTGATTGTCATAGGGCCTCTGCAAACTGGCTTTGGCAGCAAGTCTTTTAACAGTTCCTCCCAAGCCATCGCAGGCACTTTTGCCATGCGAGGTGGCAAAATAATGCCACTCTGCTTCAACACCAAAATCTTTGTTATGCAGGCATATATTCAGAAAATTCTTTTTGTTTTTGTACTGCGCAGCACATCCATCCGAAAAATAAAAAATTTTGTTAAGTCCTGGTATTTTGATTTTTAAATCAGGCATTAATTTTTTTTAAAATAAATGAAATGCAATTGTATTATGTGTCAAGCTTTCCGAAATAAACACATAATTCAGGTTGTGCAGTTTACCATCACTTAGAAAATAAATGGCAAAAGGGTGGAGGGTTGCCTGGCTGTTATTCCAATGATAAGACTGGACTTCATCTTGCATAACAAAGGAATAATTTTCCGCAAAGTCGCAAGTGATCAAAGACTCTCCAGGTTTAAGGTTAATTTTTATTTCATTGTATCTATCTTTTTGCATTTTTGCAATAAAAGAATGTGATTTAAGTTTTACAAGATCATCAGTAAATTCCTGGACAAAATCATCACTTTTCTTAACAACGGTTTCCATAGTACACCTATCTACTGAGACCCACTTTTTAAATGAGACCTCATCAATTAATTCTTCCTCAAATTTTTCTATTAACGTATTTTTAAACTGTTCTACTCCAGGACATTGCTTGCATCTATTGTTTAAAAAACAGTCCACTGAAGGTGGATTACACATTAGTTTATAAAGGCAATCATGATAAGATATTGCAAGAGGCCTGTTATTTTCATCATATAGCTTATTTAATTTGGAGCCATTGAGCATTAGTTTTATATTTTGATGTATAGTACATACACATACAGTATGAGTCCCACTTTTTCCTGCCAGTATACAGTTTTTGGGTCGCAGTTCACAAAATTTTGAAAACCCAATTTTTTCATTGGGGTACTCAGTTTTAAACAATGCATAAATTTCTTTTAAATTAGCTAAGACTAATTTTTTTGTACATATTCTTTTTCAGCTCCATATTTTCTGAAAACAACATAATCTTTTTTACCTGGCATGGTCCTGCTAATGTCATCCCTTTGGTAAAAATCTAGCACTATTTGGGCCACTCTATCACTAAGGGTCTTTCCCGGTTTGGGGTTAGGAGAACATAATATCCCATTGTCCTTAACTAACTGTTTTACAGCTCTGGCCAAATATTGAGAAACTCCAAATTCTTCTTCAATCTTCTTTCTACTCCAACTTTGAGGTAAACATGATAAAACTAGTATTTTCTCACTCCTCTTTTCGGTTTTTAAAAATTTGTCCTTTAACTGCTTAATCATTTCACTTTCGTCACTCTGGCATTCCTTTACTAGCGTTGAATCTGATTCCTTTGTAAATGCTTTCGCAATTGTATGCTGTACAATATCAATTTTTTCTTTGTATACATTTTTTCTTTTAATCGGCGACACACCAAGAAGCTCCAATGACTTGTGTAAAAGAGTAAATGATTCAGCAGGATCTTGAAAATCTGGATCATTTTCTGGAACTTGACTGGGTCTAAAAAAATTTAAAAAGTTAGTTTTTTTATAAGAACTTAAAAAGGGGGTAACAGCTGACCCAAAATGTGTACATAATGCCAAGAAATTTGTACATAATGTCTGTATTCTCAAAATGCCATGCAAAATAATGCCATGAGATTTTTCCACTCCGTACTTGACGCAATTGGTTTAGTTTATTAATTTTATATTAAAAAATACTATTTGTTACTTACCCTGCCTCATCTTCTTCAGATGCCTTAAACTCCTTTGAAAGCTTTAGTCTACAACCATCACAGATTTTCATTCCCATTTTGACATTTTTGTAACTGCACATCCACTTGGTCACATTTCTTAATTTCCCAAAATGCTTGATTTTTAACTCTAGTGGATCACAGCACTTTACTTTATATTTAGTCCATCCACTTGCCTCACCCATAGTTGAAACTTTTAAAATTACACAGAGATGACTTCTGATAAACCTTCAGTCGAACTATTATGTATCGATTATTTGGAGCTGTATCAGGAAGATACTTGCCAAAAATTTAAAATCAATTTATGCAGGAATTTTCATGTCAGCAAATCCCCACAATGTACCTAAACAGACCAATAAAATGAAGGAGGTGTGTCCTTAATGTTAAACAGGAATAAACAGGCAGTATTTCACAAAAGTATTGGCAGGTTTATACAGGCATATTTTCCTAAGAATTGGAACATCCAATAGTACGTCTCCGGTGGAAAAGAGGTTTTGTAAGTAAATATTACAATGGGGGGCAATGTTAATCTGATTACTGATACAGAATGAAACGTAGGATATAATTTTTTATTAAATAAAATATTGTTAAATATTTTTATAATATCGCTTTAAACCCCATTATATTCTTCTAATTACCAAAATGCATTGTCTATTTATAGGCGATTTTTCATGCATGTGACATTTTTAATAAATTTTTTCACATTGAACCCATGATTTGTCCATCTCAAAATTTTGTGAATAGTTTAATAACACTTTAAAGAAAATAATATAATTTTTTGAAAAAAATTAAAAATGGCCTTTTTGAAATTTTTCAAAAAAAAAAATAAAAAATTTTTTATTTTATTTTTTTTTTTCAATATATGTTATTCAATATTCTCATATGAAAGGTCTTTATAAGAGCTTTAAAATGAACCTTCTCCTACTTTTCTATTATAAGTGGTTCTTTGGATATTCCTAATTTTGTGCGCACATGTTAAGGACAAATAAGTGACTTTTTCGATTTTCAAAAATTAATTCAAAATAAACAACTGGTCAAAAAAGTCTGAAATTTTGGATTTTTCAGTTTTTTGGTAGGAAAAACATGTATACTAAAAATCATCAACATCGGAGATGGTGTGGTAAAATACCCTGGTTGACTTGATATGGACTGACCCTATTCCATGTTAACTATAGTCATATTTCAGACTGCTTCTTTCTGTAAACAATCGATTAAAATTTACCTTTAAGAACCAATTTTTTTGTAATATGCTAGCTCTATTCTTTGAAATAAATATTTTCAAAAAATTGGTAAAGGGCAGTTTACACTATTTTTGTTTGCATTTTTTTAAAAACATAACGTTAGTACTCATATAATATTTAAAATAAAAGCAAACTTTCAAGGTTAAAATAAAACATTTTATGAATAAAACAAAAAAAAAACCGACATAGGGCTCCTTTTTTAGCCAAACCGAGGAAGATAATAAGTTCATGATAATTCCTATAATTTATGTATGTTTTTCTTATATCTCGGGGAAAATGTATGCGTGGTATATCATGCCATTATAAATAATATCCCACGCGGTTTTTAAATATTATGGTTTGTTTTGTTCTACAGCATTATCAAGATCAGACAAATTGGTACAGAGTATTATGGCAGATATTTGCAAGTTCATCTCAAATTTGACTAAAAGTAGCGCAAAACGATAATATTAAGAAAAACCAGGACTTATTATATTATATTTCGAAAACAATAAAATAACAAACTGTCCAAAAATAAAGTAAACAGCCTAAAGTCACTGACTCAAAAGAAACGCGTTTGCCGTCGTCAAGTGTACAAATATAAAGTATTTCAATAAAAATTTAATAATGAAAATTCAATTAAAACTGAGTATCTGTACTGCTTGCTAGATATTAACACTATAACACCCTGTATAACAGGTAATTAAATTAAGTTGGGCCCATGACAATTTTATTGGCCTGAGGTCAGTTTTGTAACATACTAAAATTTCATGTTGATGTGACAAAGCTTTTACATAACACATACGGTTTAACATAAATAACATCATTGTATTAGATTTTTCTGCTATTATTATTATTTTGCCGCGCTAAAACAATAATGTATTGGTGTTAGATATGTTTTACATTGATGTAAGCCAATAAAAGCATTTCTGACGCGAATGCGGAAAGTTTGACACTTTTGTCTGTGTGTCTGCGCATATAACTCGCGCATCGGTGAACCTATTTTAATTCGGTTTGTTCTTTTGTAAAGCCTATCCTTCAGGAAGTGTTCTTAGCTATGTTCGATAAAAATAGGGTATGTAGTTCCAGAGATAATACGATTTCCATAGATAAATGTCAAGGAATTTCAGATGTATGCAGAAAATCTCACCTGTCACAATTTTTGAAAGTGGCAATTTTTACTTATTGCCTCATCTAAAGTAAAATCACAGTGTACTTCATATTTATCCTAACGTATTTAAAGATATTCTGCAGGACTAGTTTATGGCGGAGCTAAATAGTTACTACGCGTACCAATAAACGTCAAAAAAGGAAAGACAGAATTTGTGTGACAGTGATAGTGAAATATTCCATGGCTATCTATGGTTTTGTATGTTAAAACTTTTAAAGGTTTGTTTACACATAAAAATAAGCTTAATAACATACATTTTTAAATAAAAAACAGAGTTTTCAGAAAAAACAGCCTACAAAAATTAAAACTAAAATATTGTTTATTTA
This sequence comes from Oxystoma pomonae, assembly GCA_963921995.1. Classification (NCBI taxonomy): domain Eukaryota; kingdom Metazoa; phylum Arthropoda; class Insecta; order Coleoptera; family Brentidae; genus Oxystoma; species Oxystoma pomonae. The sequence goes on from OY998170.1 coordinate 6,058,123, forward strand.
CTAGAGAAGTATTAAGAAACCAAATTTTAAGGAATATTAGCAAATAGTCCTAACAAAAAAGCCTTAAGTGTAAACTTGTGTTTAAAAATCGTAAAATTTTTTGTAAGGGCGAGATTTTCTGACGGTTTTTGAAGAATCGCGACCAAACTGTCGAAAATTCTCACCATGTGAAAGGAAAGACAGAATTTGTGTGACTTTTCTGAAGAGTGACAGTGGCATATTCCATGGCTATCTATGGTTTTGTATCTTAAAAGTTTTAAAGGTTTGTTTACACATAAAAATAAGCTTAATGAAATAAATTTTTAAACAAAAACTGCCTACAAAAATTAAAATTGACTTATTTTTGAAAAAAAAGCAGTTAGTGTAAACTTGTGTAAAAGAAAAGACAGAATTTGTGTGACTTTTCTGAACAGTGACAGCGACATATTCCATGGCTATCTAAGGTTTCGTATGTTAAAAGTTTTAAAGGTTTGTTTACCCACAAAAATAATATACATTTTTAAATAGAAAAAAAGGGTTTTTTTTTATAAAAAATGAAAATTTACATATTTTTTATTTACTGGAATAGTATTAACAAACTAAAAAAGCAGTTAGTGTAAATTTGTTTATAAATCGTCAGATTTTTTTGTAAGGGCGAGATTTTCTGACGGTTTTTGAAGAATCGCGACCAAACTGTCGAAAATTCTCACCATGTGAAAGGAAAGACAGAATTTGTGTGACTTTTCTGAAGAGTGACAGTGGCATATTCCATGGCTATCTATGGTTTTGTATCTTAAAAGTTTTAAGGTTTGTTTACACATAAAAATAAGCTTAATGAAATAAATTTTTAAACAAAAACTGCCTACAAAAATTAAAATTGACTTATTTTTGAAAAAAAAGCAGTTAGTGTAAACTTGTGTAAAAGAAAAGACAGAATTTGTGTGACTTTTCTGAACAGTGACAGCGACATATTCCATGGCTATCTAAGGTTTCGTATGTTAAAAGTTTTAAAGGTTTGTTTACCCACAAAAATAATATACATTTTTAAATAGAAAAAAAGGGTTTTTTTTATAAAAAATGAAAATTTACATATTTTTTATTTACTGGAATAGTATTAACAAACTAAAAAAGCAGTTAGTGTAAATTTGTTTATAAATCGTCAGATTTTTTTGTAAGGGCGAGATTTTCTGACGGTTTTTGAAGAATCGCGACCAAACTGTCGAAAATTCTCACCATGTGAAAGGAAAGACAGAATTTGTGTGACTTTTCTGAAGAGTGACAGTGGCATATTCCATGGCTATCTATGGTTTTGTATCTTAAAAGTTTTAAAGGTTTGTTTACACATAAAAATAAGCTTAATGAAATAAATTTTTAAACAAAAATTGCCTACAAAAATTAAAATTGCCATATTTTTTATTTACTGGAACATAAATTATAATAAATAAGTCCCGAGGAAACAGCAGTTAGTGTAAACTTGTGTAAAAGAAAAGACAAAATTTGTGTGACTTTTCTGAACAGTGACAGCGACATATTCCATGGCTATCTAAGGTTTCGTATGTTAAAAGTTTTAAAGATTTGTTTACCCACCAAAATAACATACATTTTTAAATAGAAAAAAAGGGTTTTTTTTATACAAAATGAAAATTTACATATTTTTTATTTACTGGAATAGTATTAACAAACTAAAACAGCAGTTAGTGTAAATTTGTTTATAAATCGTCAGATTTTTTTGTAAGGGCGAGATTTTCTGACGGTTTTTGAAGAATCGCGACCAAACTGTCGAAAATTCTCACCATGTGAAAGGAAAGACAGAATTTGTGTGACTTTTCTGAAGAGTGACAGTGGCATATTCCATGGCTATCTATGGTTTTGTATCTTAAAAGTTTTAAAGGTTTGTTTACACATAAAAATGAGCTTAATGAAATAAATTTTTAAACAAAAACTGCCTACAAAAATTAAAATTGACATATTTTTTATTTACTGGAACATAAATTATAATAAATAAGTCCCGAGGAAACAGCAGTTAGTGTAAACTTGTGTAAAAGAAAAGACAGAATTTGTGTGACTTTTCTGAACAGTGACAGCGACATATTCCATGGCTATCTAAGGTTTCGTATGTTAAAAGTTTTAAAGGTTTGTTTACCCACAAAAATAATATACATTTTTAAATAGAAAAAAAGGGTTTTTTTTATAAAAAATGAAAATTTACATATTTTTTATTTACTGGAATAGTATTAACAAACTAAAAAAGCAGTTAGTGTAAATTTGTTTATAAATCGTCAGATTTTTTTGTAAGGGCGAGATTTTCTGACGGTTTTTGAAGAATCGCGACCAAACTGTCGAAAATTCTCACCATGTGAAAGGAAAGACAGAATTTGTGTGACTTTTCTGAAGAGTGACAGTGGCATATTCCATGGCTATCTTTGGTTTTGTATTTTAAAAGTTTTAAAGGTTTGTTTACACATAAAAATAAGCTTAATGAAATAAATTTTTAAACAAAAACTGCCTACAAAAATTAAAATTGACTTATTTTTGAGAAAAAAGCAGTTAGTGTAAACTTGTGTAAAAGAAAAGACAGAATTTGTGTGACAGTGACAGCGACATATTCCATGGCTATCTAAGGTTTCGTATGTTAAAAGTTTTAAAGGTTTGTTTACCCACAAAAATAATATACATTTTTAAATAGAAAAAAAGGGTTTTTTTTATAAAAAATGAAAATTTACATATTTTTACTGGAATAGTATTAACAAACTAAAAAAGCAGTTAGTGTAAATTTGTTTATAAATCGTCAGATTTTTTTGTAAGGGCGAGATTTTCTGACGGTTTTTGAAGAATCGCGACCAAACTGTCGAAAATTCTCACCATGTGAAAGGAAAGACAGAATTTGTGTGACTTTTCTGAAGAGTGACAGTGGCATATTCCATGGCTATCTATGGTTTTGTATCTTAAAAGTTTTAAAGGTTTGTTTACACATAAAAATAAGCTTAATGAAATAAATTTTTAAACAAAAATTGCCTACAAAAATTAAAATTGACTTATTTTTGAGAAAAAAGCAGTTAGTGTAAACTTGTGTAAAAGAAAAGACAGAATTTGTGTGACTTTTCTGAACAGTGACAGCGACATATTCCATGGCTATCTAAGGTTTCGTATGTTAAAAGTTTTAAAGGTTTGTTTACCCACAAAAATAACATACATTTTTAAATAGAAAAAAAGGGTTTTTTTTATAAAAAATGAAAATTTACATATTTTTACTGGAATAGTATTAACAAACTAAAAAAGCAGTTAGTGTAAATTTGTTTATAAATCGTCAGATTTTTTTGTAAGGGCGAGATTTTCTGACGGTTTTTGAAGAATCGCGACCAAACTGTCGAAAATTCTCACCATGTGAAAGGAAAGACAGAATTTGTGTGACTTTTCTGAAGAGTGACAGTGGCATATTCCATGGCTATCTTTGGTTTTGTATTTTAAAAGTTTTAAGGGTTTGTTTACACATAAAAATAAGCTTAATGAAATAAATTTTTAAACAAAAACTGCCTACAAAAATTAAAATTGACTTATTTTTGAGAAAAAAGCAGTTAGTGTAAACTTGTGTAAAAGAAAAGACAGAATTTGTGTGACAGTGACAGCGACATATTCCATGGCTATCTAAGGTTTCGTATGTTAAAAGTTTTAAAGGTTTGTTTACCCACAAAAATAATATACATTTTTAAATAGAAAAAAAGGGTTTTTTTTATAAAAAATGAAAATTTACATATTTTTACTGGAATAGTATTAACAAACTAAAAAAGCAGTTAGTGTAAATTTGTTTATAAATCGTCAGATTTTTTTGTAAGGGCGAGATTTTCTGACGGTTTTTGAAGAATCGCGACCAAACTGTCGAAAATTCTCACCATGTGAAAGGAAAGACAGAATTTGTGTGACTTTTCTGAAGAGTGACAGTGGCATATTCCATGGCTATCTTTGGTTTTGTATTTTAAAAGTTTTAAGGGTTTGTTTACACATAAAAATAAGCTTAATGAAATAAATTTTTAAACAAAAACTGCCTACAAAAATTAAAATTGACTTATTTTTGAGAAAAAAGCAGTTAGTGTAAACTTGTGTAAAAGAAAAGACAGAATTTGTGTGACTTTTCTGAACAGTGACAGCGACATATTCCATGGCTATCTAAGGTTTCGTATGTTAAAAGTTTTAAAGGTTTGTTTACCCACAAAAATAATATACATTTTTAAATAGAAAAAAAGGGTTTTTTTTATAAAAAATTAAAATTTACATATTTTTTATTTACTGGAATAGCATTAACAAACTAAAACAGCAGTTAGTGTAAATTTGTTTATAAATCGTCAGATCTTTTTGTAAGGGCGAGATTTTCTGACGGTTTTTGAAGAATCGCGACCAAACTGTCGAAAATTCTCACCATGTGAAAGGAAAGACAGAATTTGTGTGACTTTTCTGAAGAGTGACAGTGGCATATTCCATGGCTATCTTTGGTTTTGTATTTTAAAAGTTTTAAAGGTTTGTTTACACATAAAAATAAGCTTAATGAAATAAATTTTTAAACAAAAATTGCCTACAAAAATTAAAATTGACATATTTTTTATTTACTGGAACATAAATTATAATAAATAAGTCCCGAGGAAAAAGCAGTTAGTGTAAAATTGTGTAAAAGAAAAGACAAAATTTGTGTGACTTTTCTGAACAGTGACAGCGACATATTCCATGGCTATCTAAGGTTTCGTATGTTAAAAGTTTTAAAGGTTTGTTTACCCACAAAAATAACATACATTTTTAAATAGAAAAAAGGGTTTTTTTTAAAAAAAATTAAAATTTACATATTTTTTATTTACTGGAATAGTATTAACAAACTAAAACAGCAGTTAGTGTAAATTTTTTTATAAATCGTCAGATTTTTTTGTAAGGGCGAGATTTTCTGACGGTTTTTGAAGAATCGCGACCAAACTGTCGAAAATTCTCACCATGTGAAAGGAAAGACAGAATTTGTGTGACTTTTCTGAAGAGTGACAGTGGCATATTCCATGGCTATCTATGGTTTTGTATCTTAAAAGTTTTAAAGGTTTGTTTACACATAAAAATAAGCTTAATGAAATAAATTTTTAAACAAAAATTGCCTACAAAAATTAAAATTGACATATTTTTTATTTACTGGAACATAAATTATAATAAATAAGTCCCGAGGAAAAAGCAGTTAGTGTAAAATTGTGTAAAAGAAAAGACAAAATTTGTGTGACTTTTCTGAACAGTGACAGCGACATATTCCATGGCTATCTAAGGTTTCGTATGTTAAAAGTTTTAAAGGTTTGTTTACCCACAAAAATAATATACATTTTTAAATAGAAAAAAAGGGTTTTTTTTTATACAAAATGAAAATTTACATATTTTTTATGTACTGGAATAGTATTAACAAACTAAAACAGCAGTTAGTGTAAATTTGTTTATAAATCGTCAGATTTTTTTGTAAGGGCGAGATTTTCTGACGGTTTTTGAAGAATCGCGACCAAACTGTCGAAAATTTTCACCATATGAAAGGAAAGACAGAATTTGTGTGACTTTTCTGAAGAGTGACAGTGGCATATTCCATGGCTATCTATGGTTTTGTATCTTAAAAGTTTTAAAGGTTTGTTTACACATAAAAATAAGCTTAATGAAATAAATTTTTAAACAAAAACTGCCTACAATAAGTCCCGAGGAAAAAGCAGTTAGTGTAAAATTGTGTAAAAGAAAAGACAAAATTTGTGTGACTTTTCTGAACAGTGACAGCGACATATTCCATGGCTATCTAAGGTTTCGTATGTTAAAAGTTTTAAAGGTTTGTTTACCCACAAAAATAACATACATTTTTAAATAGAAAAAAGGTTTTTTTTTAAAAAAAATTAAAATTTACATATTTTTTATTTACTGGAATAGTATTAACAAACTAAAACAGCAGTTAGTGTAAATTTTTTTATAAATCGTCAGATTTTTTTGTAAGGGCGAGATTTTCTGACGGTTTTTGAAGAATATAATGTTTTTAGTGTTGGAGGTTGTGGGGGGGCTAGTGTGGTTAATTTTTGTTATTTTTTTATGAAAATTTGATGAGGACAACTGTGTTTAATTTCTTTTTATTGGCTTATTACCTTAATAGGGCTATCGTAACACAATTATCTACGGTAATGGTATTCAGAAGCTCGCCGCTTTTGTTTTTGCCGCCGATCGGTCGGATTTCGGTATTTTTCAGTAGGTATTCAACGTGCGCGTGGGCGTAATGAAATTGCCCGTGAAGAGTTTTTTACCGAAAAATCAACAAAGCGTAGTTTTGTTTGTTTGTGAAGTGTCGAAAGTCGCATGTTGACATTTTCTTAAATTTTGAGTATAGAAAAGTTTGTATGTGGCAGAGTTTTTTTTTTAAGAAGGAGGGGGGTGGTCTAGTAGGGGTTAGGTTAATGTGTAGTTCTAGATTTGTTGCCAAAATCACTTCTTCAATGCGCCGAAAGCGAAAATTTAAAAAAAAATTTATCTCTTCTGCGTGTTTTGTAAAATAATAAAAGAAATAGTGGGCGCAGGCGAAATAAAAAAAAATTATACTAAAAAAGCCATTTTTGATACGTTTTGAATGCGGATGGTTCCCAAGAGGTGAAGACCCGAACAACATACCAAAAGTTCACCCTTCCTGCATATTTTGCATATGATATTTTTGCCATACCATAGATTTGTTTTTTTTTCCTAATAATTACATTAATGCTTTTGAACGGCGCGCGTTGGCGTCGATCGCTGTGCATCGCACGCCGTCGTTTGATTTATTGTTGCAGAGCTTCTTTTGTTTTTTTTTTTGTTTGTAACTGGCATCAGGAAAAACGATTTTCAGTTGTTTATCTGCCGGCGGGAAATTGTGAGGTGAAGTGCACGGTCGATTTTTAAGTTGTTTGTTTTGAAAAAAAGTGCGCGAAATTTATTGGGGTCGACACATTTTAAAACACCCCGAAAATCAGAGAAATAAAAAGTGCTCAGGGAAAATTATGTTTGGTCAGGGGACGCCAGAGAAGTTCCTTAGTGAAACTATTTTTTTAAAGCATTTTTTGGTAAAACTCGTCAAAAAATTGGCCTGTTAAATATGTACAATTTTTTTATTTTTAACTACCTGGGGATTTTTTTTTTAACTTGCCGAATTTTACCTTTTACGATAGGGGTCTTTAAAAAATTTCGTTATATTTTGGTCGCGAGTTGTTGACACTATTTTTTTTGAATACCTTTATCAAAAAATCCAAGAAAAACAGGAAAATCCTTTTAAAAAGAGAACTTCTCGCAACATCATCTTTACACTATAAATCAAGGCGGCTGGTATTTGAAATAACAATCGATTCCATAGCGATGTTTCTTTTTACTCGGTAACGTTCATTGCGACATTTTAATCTTTGACAATTTGATATTTTGCCGATATTTTTAAATGATTTTTTCGTAAATACTTGGTGAAAAATGGCGGAAATGGCTTAGTTTTTAGGCAAGAAAAATTACATTTTTTTCAATATTACTATTTTCCTTTATTTCTCTTTAACTTTAAGTAAAAAACGGACAAAAATTTTTTTTTGCATCCGTGATATTTTTTTTTCTTTGCATCGGTAAACAAAAAAGCCATGCTTTAGTTATCTGCAGACAGTTACTAAAATCATGTTTTTGATGAAGGTATAAAAAAAGAGTTTTCTGTTAATAATGAAGTAGAATGGATCACAATAAGTAAACCTAATTAAAGCGACGCCTCTAAATACTCAATCAACTAATCTATTTTAAGGTTGCGTACAGTACACAAAAACAGCTGTACAGGGTATTGAACGATATTTTTACCAAAAAATATAGCGAATTTTACAACTGGTTTTAAAAAAATACCAAAAAAATCTTAAAATTGACAAAAAAGCTGGACGGTTTTTTTTAGTTAATGATTTTTTTTGGTTGGAATTTTGTGGTCTGGCAAAAAAAATACTTGACTTCTCATACTTTTTTATAAGCTTTAACTTAAGTCAGACTGAAATTGAATTGAAAAAAATAGCAAAAAATCTTAAAATTGACAAAAAAGCTGGACTGATTTTTTTTAGTTAATGATTTTTTTTTTGGTTGGAATTTTGTGGTCTGGCAAAAAAAAAAGTACTTCTCTTCTCATACTTTATATAACTTTTAACTTAAGTCAGACTGAAATTAAATTGACCATTAGACTATTATTGTGTGCTTAATATTAGAAAAAAGTACTTTAATTATTGCCAATTCAGTTTGATAAATAATTATTATTAACTACTGTTTTGATATATTAGTAAATTGCAATATGGTTGATTAATTATACTGGGTTGGGCTATTTGAAAATATTTTGATTAATTGTGAGTGGTAGATAATAAATATATTAACATTTTAGATTTTTTTAAGAGATTTTTTCAGTTTTTCATTGTTGTTGCTTTTGATTCTTGATTGAAAAGCACAAAAAATGTTATTGATCATCACGTGATTTTTTTTACACTACTGCACTTATCATGCAAGATAAACTATAGTATATTACATAACGAGAGAAGAAAGTGACATATTTCACATGAGCTTGGATGTTGTAAACGAGGCGCTAGCCGAGTGAAACAACACGCGTGGGTAAGAAAGTTACTTTCTATCGAGTTGTGTACGCTATTTTTCCTACGACCACTTTAGGATTTAATTCGTATTTTTAATTATTATTAAATTTTTTTAATTTTAATCTCTAGAGAAGAAAGTATTTTCTTCTCTAGGGACAAAAATGGTTTCGTCCTACTACTAGATACCTACATTGTTTGAATGGTTTGCTGTCATTCATTTTCGTCACTAGAGAAGAAAACATTTTCGTCTCTAGAGACGAAAATAAAACTGATATGCGTGTGAAATATAAAACTTTCTGAGGCGTTATAGAGTGCAGATTTGGTTACTTTCGTGTGTGGTCGTAGGAAGTTTTTTTGGCATTTACTTCCCCTTTTGGACGCATTCGTACAATTTTCGAAAAATTTACACATTTGAAAGAGCGCTTTTACTTTTTTCACGGTTTTAAGACCGCAAAAACTCGATGATATCGAAGATAGAATTTTTTCTTCAAGACCCCCACAATTTTTCAGAAAATTAAATTTAAAACACCCTTATTTACAGACTATGACTTTGTAGAAAATCTAACACCCAATTTTCAATAGATCAATTTATCTCGGCAACTATCGTTCCAGTCAAAAAAACCTACATGATCAAAAGTGTATTTTAATAACGGTCTAAAAAAATTAACGCCAAAACATAAAAATAAAAATTATAATAAATATAAATTTATACATGGATTATATTATTAAAATTTTACTATAATATGAAATCTGCAAAATAATTTAAAAAAGATGCAAAAAATAATTCTGCCAATTTGAGCTTTGGAAGCTTCCTAACAATAAATGTTTGTAGTATAATTTTATATAAAAGAAATTTATTACAAAGTTTGTATATGATTTATAGCAATTTCAATTTTCAACACAATAAAATTATGCCAAACATTAAAACAAAGAAACACAGTTGATAGCACCTGGACTCTCAAGAAAAAAAATATTACCCACTACCAAAAAATTATGTTATTGTGGTTGTTAATTTTGTTATTTTTTCTGGTCATTAGCGGAAACTTACTTATACTGACTTCTTCAGTACACAATAAAGTCAATAAATATATTTTTTAAATTTATTCAGGTTCATTATATAATTGTCCAAAAGCTTGATATGCTTAAAAATAAAAGAGTTGAATTTTTCACATTTCGAAACTTTTCCTAAAATTGCTCTTTTTTGGTGTCCGTGCGATTTGGTTTTCTGATAGATCTTTCGGTTTACGTACTCTCAGATCGATCTCAAGTAAGTAGTGACGTCACGAATCTACCCGCGGGTGCTTCGAATCCCAGCCAGAGTGCTCGCACAGAGACTGGTTATCCAACGCGCCACTTCCTCGAAAAATTACATTTTAACCTCACATTTATTTATTTATTTCAGTTTCAATATTTTTGAAATTGGACAGCCGTTTGAAAAAGACGCTAGTACACAAGGAGAAAACAGAACAGAATATTAATTTAAAAAGTAAAAGTATTCCAGTCGTTTGTACCTAGCCTTCAAAATTCTTTTCATTTTGCCTACTTGCTCCTCAGTATAATCGGGGACCACCTCAGACACATAATTGCTTATTTTGGCGCGCTTTTGGGTTCTACCCTTAGATTAAAAAGAGACAAGATATCTGGTCCAACGAAAACTCCGTGGCAAATAATAACCACTGTTTATTTACAAATAAAATCACAACAAAGGTGAGAAATATCGATTATTTTTCTATCCTTTTAAACGACGTTAGAACGATAGGGACAGAGAATTCTGTCTCAACCACTTAGGGTCGTGATTGGCTTGTGGGTGGGGAAAGTTGGCAGAGCGCAAACGGTCGAATGATGTTTTTATTGACATACGCTTTTTCGTGTTATTTATTTTAAGATTTCAGAATGTTTTAAGCAGTTTATCAGTCGTTTTAAAACCACATTTTGTCAAAAAACGTTTATAGTGTGTTTTTTACCAGTAGGAGAATATTTCAGTGCATTTAAAGTGATATTTTGGAACAAATCGTCCAATGTTTTGAAAACAAAGAGAGCAAATGAAATCAGTCAGTGGCGGTGCATGCCGGTAGGTACACAGAAAATAAAAAAAAAAGTTTATAAAATATACCTAAATTAGTAGTTCCTTAGATTAAAATATCAACAAACACGTTTTTCTTTTATGAAGTAGTAGTAATTCCCAATGCGTCAAACGAGGTATTTTCGAACGTTTTTATAAGGTTTTTTTCGAGTTTTTTTTTATAAAGACGATAAAATAAAGCATACTTTTGATGAAGTAGTTAATACGCAAATAAGACATTTTCGAAGGTTTTTTTTTTATAAAGACTATAAAATAAAGGTAGGTAAAGTCCTTAAACCAACTTGCAAACAACAATAAAAGTTAATTCACATGTGTTCAGGTTTGTAAGAATATTGAATTAAGGTTGATTTATACTGCCGCCGTTGCCATCTGCGCTTGCCCTTCGAATTGATATTTAAATCTTTTTGTCTGTCCTAGATGTCTCTATATACCCTGCTAATGATCAGAAAAAATAACAAAATTAACAAACACAATAAAATAATTTTTTGCGAGTGGGTAATATTTTTTGTCTTGATATTCTAGGTGCTATGAACTTTGTTTCTTTGTTTATATATTTGGCATAATTTTATTGTGTTAAAAATTGAAATTGCCATAAATCATATACAAACTTTGTAATAAATTTCTTTTGTATAAAATTATACTACAAACATTTATTGTTACGAAGCTTCCAAAGTTCAAATTGGCATAATTATTTTTTGCTTGTTTTTTTAAATTATTTTGCAGATTTCATATTATAGTAAAATTTTGATAATATAATCCATGTGTAAATTTTTATTTAAGTAGGTACGCCACTGGTGTGTTTACTGTAAACAACAGAAAGGTAAACATTGTTCCATATAATAATATAACCAAAATCTCCTTAAGTGTCAGGTATCTTGTCTCTTTTTAATCTAAGGTTCTACCCCTATCGAGTACAAGTGGACAAACGTTCCTCCTCGGAGAAAGTAGAAGAATTGAGGAACAATTCTTCAATTTCAAAAAAACCTCTCTCTCTCTCTTTTCCGATCCATTTTCTTCTGTTTCTGAAATATTTGTTTTTGACAAAAAAAATATATAATTGTCGTAATATACTTATGATTCCTTATGCACTTCTGACCCATATTTCCCGATGAAAAATAAAACGTTCGTGGAACTAATTTATAAAAAAACAAAAGAATTCTGCACATGGCTTTTAATCGATTAACGTATGCATGACACACACGTTATTTATTTTTTTTAACCGAGATCTTTTGTTTTATTACAAAAAATATAAAAGACTTGGCATTCAGCGGACCATGGAAAAAATGACTCATCTGATATTTATTTAGTTCTTTTTTTTTAATTGTTGGCGAAATAGATAATATCAGACTTTTAAGATTGCCACATAGGAAGCTAATTGACAATAATTTCATTTTAAAGAAATTGTGAAATGTGCGCATTCGGTTGGGTAATTTAAGTAAAAACCGACAAAATTTGAATCGATGTATACTAAGTTTTAGGCACAGGGACTATTCCACGGAAAGAGGAACCTGAATTTAGATATAAATTTTCTGAATAGAGGAAAAAATTAGAACCAAATTTTTTTCATTAACAAGCTTAGGAAGATTCACCGTTTAACATAATAAAAGTCCCGATTCCTACCACGGGAACTGTCATTTCTAACCTCCAAAAAACTTGAAAAAAGAGTTTTTCTTGGATCATCATCATCATCATAGGCAATTATTCGATACCGTGTATGATTTTCCTCTATTATGTATCGTCGCTATCTGTTGTGCGTTTTTCGATGGCTATGTAAGCCAATTTTCGAGCCGCACACCCTTCCACAGTCGTGGCACACCCAGTCTCCGGCAACAGCCGGGTGTTGTTGGTCATCCATTCTTCCATTTTGTCGCTCCTTTCTACGTTCTCTCTTTTCTGTCTCTAGTCTACGTCGTTGCTCTTCAAAAGTTCGTACTCCCTCATGGACTGTTCGGCGCCATGAAGCCCTATCGTTTGCCGTGGTCTCGAAGTTGTTTATATCGATGTGACCCTTCATCATATTGCCTTTGAGAACGTCCTTGTACCTTTTTTGTTGACCACCTTGATTTCTCTTTGCCTCCTTCAGTTGTCCATAAAATATCTGCTTTGGAAGACGTGTTTCGGGCATGCGGATAATGTGACCAATCCAACGAAGCTGGTGCTTGAAGATAAGGGCTTCTATACTAGTTGTTCTGGCTTCTTCTAAAACACTTATGTTTGTTCGTCGGTCTTGCCATTTGATTCTCAGGATTCATCTTAAACAACTTTCGTGATATTTTTCTAGTCGTTTGATATGCCTTCTGTACGTGGTCCACGTTTCGCATCCGTATGTTAGAGTTGGTATTATAACTGTGTTGTAGACACGAAGCCTGGTCTCCGCATTGATGTCGTGAGACTCTCCGAAAGCCGTCCGAACGCTGCGCTAGCACATTTTAGGCGATGCTGTGTTTCTGCATCAATAGTTGCATTTGATGATAGGTGGCTCCAAAGGTATGGGTAATGTTCCACGTTCTGCAGAGGATGGCCATTTATGGAAATGTTTGGAGCTTGGGGATTCGTACCTGGTTATGGTTGGTGAAGAATTTGCGTTCTGGCAAGATTGACCTCTAGGCCAATGCTTTTGTAGGCTTGGTTAAATGCGTTGATTACCAGCTGTAGACCTTCCTCTGTATCGGCCATAACGACGTTGTCATCGGCGTACTGCAGTTCGATTACCGAGGTCGTCGAGACCTTAGTTTTTGCTCGCAGTCTGCCTAGGTTAAGTAGGCTACCGTCGAATCTATATAGAATTTCCACTCTTGGCGGTAGATTTTCCTCAACAAGATGAAGCATGGCACCTAAAAATATAGAGAATAGGTTGGGCGCAATAACACACCCTTGTTTAACGCCTGTCGTAATCTGAAATGACTCTCCTGGTCCATCGTTGCTCAGGACTGTTGCATTCAAATTGTCGTGTAGTAGTCTAAGAATTTGAATATATTTTTGAGGGCATCCAGCTTCTGCCAGTATATTCCAAAGAGCTTCTCTGTTGACCGAGTCACTAAATTATATCAGAAAATTAAATTTTTCCAGTGGAGTAGTCCGATTTTCTTAACTAGAAAATTTCAAAATGTAACAAAACTCTTTGATACGCCACTGTTAATGACATATACAAAAAATGCCCTGCTTTTCACTGGATCTTATATTAGACAAAATTAAATTTCCAACGACACCTTCCGCTTGTATTTGTAGCTTCTAGTAATAACTTAAGATATTTTTTAAATCATAATTTTTTATATTTTTTTTAGTAAATTTCTTAAATGAAAGTCCAAGGTCCCCTACTCTGCCAATACCAATTATGAATTTAAAATTTTTTTATTTTATTACTAGTAGCAACAAATACAAGCGGAAGGTGAAAAGCGGGGCATTTTTCTGTATGCATTTATTTATTTTTTTTTACCTAACTTATACCTAAAAAACAGTACGTGATAGAAAAAAGTACTTATGTGTGCTTATTTAGTGAAGTGTATGAATAAACAAACAGGGATAATGAAAGTGGGTACTTAGTGTTCTTTTAAATTTGTAACGAGCTGTTATATGAATATACAGACCGCTTCAAGCTACTGCGAACATAGGGCGAAAGAAGTCTAATTTGCCAGTGTACGTACATGCAGAGACACCGAACGCCTATCAGTGAAGCAACCAACACTCGCTGCCGTTCGCCGCCGTTCGCCTTGTATTTAGTACGCCTCTAACCACGGTGCTGTGTGGAGCGTAGTCAATGAAACCGGAATTTGGTCAATAAATACGCAAATTTTTATAACGTAATTTTCTTATTTTTTGTCACTGATAAATAAGAGCGTTTTATTGTCAACTGCTCAGATTTATCAGTGACGACGTGTTACAATGAAAATAATAAGGAGAAACAAAATAAAAGCAAGTTCTCAAAATAAAATAATACATTCTAAAAACCAAAAAGATTCTCCCAGTCAAAAAAAAATTAAAGCAAATGTTCGAAAAGTCCTTCTTGCTCGGCTAGACAATATCCGAGCCTACTATAAAAACCCCTTCCAACGTTTCCAAGCATGTTAGGGGTGATAATTTGAAAAGCTTCTTCAAAAACAGATAGAAGTCATTAGGAGCAAGATCGGGAGATCGAGCTGGCCATAAAATAGTTTCCCGTGTACTTATAACCCGATTAGGAAATACATTATCAAGATATTCCCTAACAAGGCCAACATTGTGAGCGGAACAACCATCTTGTTGAAACCATGTTTCACCAAATCTTACACCTAACAACTGCCTAGCAGTTGGAATAATGTGCTGCTGCAGTAGATCCAAGTATCTAGGACCATTCAAATTGCAATTGCCGTTAATAAAAAATGGCCCAATTACGTGTTCCCCTACAATACCCCCCCCCCCAAACATTTAGTTTTTGGGGATACTGTGTTCTTACGTCAAAATACAAATGCAAATTTTCCCTCGACCAATATCGAACGTGTGTTGGGTTATGACGATTTGACCATTTGACCATCTGCACTTTTTAGGCAACTTCGTAGACATCCATTTTTAGTTTTAAAAATGTATTATTTCAATTAAGAACTTACCCATCTGTTTCTCGAGCAAGGCAGAAATAAAACAAAATAATAAAAACAAAATGAATTTCCAAAAGATAACACTGCAGCGTGCTTCGAATCCACCTCGGTCGTACGGCACGGAGAGTAAATTGGACTTGATTCCCCCTATGTTCGCAGTAGCTTGAAGCGGTCTGTATAATGAAAAATTCTTAAACCATATAGGAATTTTTACTGATTTTTTTTATTTCCTTTTTATATTCAAGCAAGAATCAACCGATTTATTAACAATACAACTTAAATATGAATAATTACCCAATGGTACCGATCCCGTTTAAAACGTTGCCATAATGCATGCATGCATGACGGTCTTTTGATTTTTTTAAAATGATTTATTGCTATATTTAAAAGCCGTTAAGCTGTAGAGTGCCTACTGTGTGCCCGAAGTAGGGTTTATCCTTTGATTATACGGATACATATTTATAGGGAAAAAAGTCTTATTTTGATCTGAAAAATACGTCCTGAGTAGTAGTAGTAGTAGTAGTAGTAGTATAGGCGGCGGCCCGTGGTCCTGGCAATTAGGCCTCTTCAAGGGCTCTTTCTGCCATACCCGTTCCTTACACCTAGGCCCCTACTTCCGCTGCAACTCTCTCTCCGGGCCTCCCTGTCTTCTTTACGAAGTTCAGTATGTCCATTTTATTTGAGCGAGTGCAGCTCTTCTTCCTTTATTGTGAGAAATCCCCACTTCAGCTTCCTTGTTCTGGCATATGCACTCTGCTATTAAGTCAGTGTTGCCAGGAGTACCATCCATTACAGGATTCTATCATAATTTTGGCATGAATCCCAACCTCGATAATGACCCGTTACCGATCCCTTAATTTACCAAAATTCAGAAAAATTGGTAGTAAATAAAAATAAACACTTTTGTATTTTACTATATTACATTTTTTTTCCAAATATTATGCTACGTCCAAACGACCCTAAATAATTTCGAAGAACATTTCAAAAATCAAAAATTTTAAGGACTTTTTTGCATAAATTGAAAAAGTTTTCTCCTGCGGCGCTATACAACATTGATATTTATGATTTTAGTTTCATTTTGGGTCTAAAATGGAATTTTTTGGGTAATTTTCTCATTAATTTTCGCCTGTCGCGCTAACTCTATTGATATATTTACGATTTTAATATTATAAATCAAAAATTATTTTTAGTGTAATTTTCGCACAAGTTTTCGTTTGCGGCGCTTTTAAACAGAGTAAATAAACATTTACAACTTGAAATCTGATTCCCCCCCACCCCCGAGATCGCCGAGATCAGAATCCGCTATTTTTTTACGCACCTTCTCAGTGAGATGCGGTTAATTTTTTTTTGCAGTAAAAATTAGCCATTTGAATAAATATGGTAATTTTGCTCCAAATCTGGTAATTTTCAACCTCGTTTCTGGTAATAAATTCCCGAGTTCCTGGCAACACTGTATTAAGTGCCTCGCCGATTCCTCTTCGAGCCCGCAAGCACACGAGATCTCTTGCTCAGTGTTACCAACTGGTGTGTAATTACACACTTTTTGTGCATTTTCATCGCTGAGTGTGCGTTTTGTGAACGGTCTCAAAAAGTGAGCGTTTGGTGACTAAGATTTGACAAAAAAGTAATCCTGATTTCCTGCACTACAAGATAATAGGTTTAATTATGTTATTTGACTTTCTTGTGGTATTAACTACCATTTTATCAACTGTTTCTTAAAATAGTCATAAAATTAAATGCTAACAAACAATACTCAAAGTAAGTTCACTCAAATAGGCTAGCCTTCCATTAGCAGATTTTCCGCGCGGATTTCAAGTTATGGTGAAGGTGCCAATCGTTCTGTCTCTGTTTCACTCACAGACAAACAAGGTCAAATTTCAAAATCCGCTCGGAAAAAAAGCTCATGGAAGTTTAGCCATACGCTGGTTTAAAAAATGTGTGCACTGGTTTTACCGATAGTGTGCAAAAGTGTGCGTTTTTGAGCGGCTTGTGTGTAATTTTACAAATTTTAGTTGGCAACACTGCTTTTGCTACTCTCATTTGCGCCAGATGTTTGTTCAGCCGATTGTGCCGTCAGCAGTCCAATGTCCTTTCTGGTTTTGCCTAACGAACCATTCAAGTATATAACGTCACTATTTCGCCGTTCAGTATTTTGGTCTCTTGGTGCGTTCGTCGTCTTGTTTAATTTTTAGAATCGTTCTGATCAAATCATGTCCCTGGTTCCATTTATCTACATGTTATATCATTTCTTTGAATAGGTTCTCTATGGTCATATTCTCTATGTGTAGATCGTGTCTTGTTGTTTCGCGGTCATTCTCAAATCTTGGGCAGTGAATTAACGTATCTTCTGCGTCATCTATTCTTTGCTAATACCGACATATGTCGTCCGTTTTCCCTATTCGCTTTGTGTATGTCCTCAAAAGATCCATGTCCCTCGTTTGTTTGAAAGTTTGAGACAATGATGTATTTAAAATGAACTCTGTGTTTCGGACTTCCATTGTCTATATTTTATTTATACACGACGTACAATCTCTGATCGTCTTCAGGTGCAAACTACAATCTATTCTTAAGGCTACGTACTTATATACTATGGGAACTCAAACAAACCTAAGCTCTGGCTGAGATATGTCGATGATACTTTTATTGTCTGGACCGGGAATGACCAACAACTTTCAGAATTTCTTCACCACCTAAATAACATAAGACCCACCATTAAATTCACAATGGAGTTGGAGCAAAATTGTCAAATTCCTTTTCTTGATGTACTTGTCAAACGAGTAGAAAGCGACATCAGAACAACAGTCTATCGTAAACCCACTCACACAGGACAATATTTAAATCAAGGTTCAAATCATTCTGCTACAACCAAACGAGGCATAATAAGAACTTTGTATAATAGAGCCGTTCAAATTTATAACAATTCTCATGACTTGGAAAGGGAAATAAGAAATATAAAGAAGGATCTGCAGCAGAATGGTTACAGCCTTAAATTTATAACCGATACTATTTCTAAATTTCAGCAAACAGGACAGAGTTTACAAGACCAAAACCAGGCAAATGCATTCCTCACAACTCCATACATTAAAGGAGTATCAGAGAAAATTCGACGAGTAGCGAACAACTTTAATGTTAAAACAGCTTTTAGATCTAATATTACAATTCGAAGCCTTCTTAGTAAAACAAAACCGGAGAACAAACAAAATAAGGAATGCATTTACCAAGTTCCTTGTGCGTATGGTGAATCATACATAGGTGAAACAAAAAGACCACTATCTGTTAGGCTTAAAAAACATCAGACGAATACGCAAAGAGGTGAAACAACGAAATCTGGATTCGCCGAACACGCATGGTCAAAACAACACCGAATGAAGTGGACAGAAGCAAAGGTTTTGCACAAGGAGTCACACTGGAAGAAACGAAAATTCCTTGAAGCTGCCTTTATTGGGCAGAATCAAGGTGTTTTCAGTAAACCAAGTGTAGAAATTCCAAATATTTGGAAGCCCCTCCTTGGGCGGAGCCAACTTCTTAAACTTCACGTTTGAGTGAGTTCCCATAGTATATAAGTACGTAGCCTTAGGAATAGATTGTAGTTTGCACCTGAAGACGATCAGAGATTGTACTGATCGAAACGTCGTGTATAAATAAAATATAGACAATGGAAGTCCGAAACACAGAGTTCATTTTAGATCCATGTCCCGTCATTTTTTTTGTGTTTGCAGTCGGTCCCATCTTCTCTTGCCAGGATTTTTTTCTCTTTTGCAGTTTCTTTGTTTTCTTCACTTCGACAATTAGGTCTATGGGCAAAATTCCTGTTATAACCTGAATAGCTTCCGTTAATATCGTTCGGTAGCCGCAGGCTACTTTCAGTAAGGCTTTCCCTTGCATTCTTATCAGCATGTTTTTGTACTTCTTCTGGGCAGGACTCCATACCACTGCACCCTATGTCACGATTCATTGGCTTACACTGTATAGTAACTTCCTCTTGCTCGTACTGGGCCCGTTTATGTTGGGCAGTCTTTGTAGTTCAGCGAGTCTTTTAGTTGCCTTTTTAGTGGTTTCTTCTATATACTTTCCGAATTTCTGGTTTTCACCGATGTGGATTCCAAGATATCGTACGCTCTTTTGCCATTTAGTCGGAATTCATTGTTAACGGCTTCAGTTTTTTCTGTTGCTAATTTAATTATAGGTGATTGTTTGTCATTCCTTCGTTAATAAGTCTTGTTGCCTCGTTTGCTCTTAAGATGTATCGCTGCGTCAGCCCTGAATATTACTATTAGATCATCCGCGTATCCTACTATGCCCACGCCCCTAGGGGCCTTAATACCGATCTTTGGGGGATTTTGTTCGTTTTCCAGTTAAAAAAAATGATGCTACCAAAATACTTCCTAAAATTAAATTAACATGTAGTGACTTTAATTGCACCCATAAACTCCCTAATATCGTTATCGCGGATAAAATTCTGGTTAACAGACACTTAAATCAGTAATTTTAGCGGAATTACACTAACTTGATTTTCTGTGCATATTTGATAGTTGATATTATAGCGAAACCGGTAAAAGTGTTGACTTATATGGAGTCTATTATTTCATGTATTGTTTGGATAATGAAGTAGTGGGTAAATTTACTTAAAAGTGATAGACAATCAATAACAAAATAAAAAACTTTTGTTTCTTAAAAAGTGGGAACTGTTGTGCAGTTAAAAAAAACTTAAACTTTGTGTAGTGACAAAAATGCGCCTAAAAATTAGTTTACTTTAAAATAATATATTTTTTTAAAAGAGTAGCAAAAATGTATTACAATAAACATTTGCACCCCCCAGTGGCGAAAAAGTTGCAAGAGCAAGGACACACCAGGGTGGTTTCGTACGTGGATAAGACTGATTGTGGAGTGCATGGGAAAAATAAAAGGTATTTCAGCCTATACTGGAAAGTTAGTAATAATAAATTTATAGCCTATATTTTTCTTGTAAAAGATGTGTGTGCCGTGCCTATGGTTTGTTTAAGAAAACTGTCTTTGGTGGTCATAGTGGAAGGTGCTTTTTTGGCACACTGACACCCAATCAATTATTGAAGAAAAGGTGCTCCTGTTTGTCATGGGGGACCCTGACATTGCATTGGAGAGAAGTCAAAAGAAAATTTGGTTTGGTATTTTATGTATTTATTTTTTTTTTCTTTCTTTCAGCAACAAGCCAAAGCAAAACATCAACGGAAATTCTCAGCATAGGACGTCATCGCCAAAGCCAAGTCAAAATGGGAACTGTGATTTTAGGTATGTTTTTTTTTTTCAATATAATAAAGGAGAAAATTTTGCCGGCAAAATTTTCGACTGGTATAAAAGTTTGTTGCTTGACAATTTTCGCGAATGAGATTTTGACTGAGGGAGGGGCGGGCCGCCCCGGATTACGGGGGGACCCCTTGGGATCCTACACAAATTATATTATCCAAATACCTACTCTAAGTTACAAGATAAAAGCACCAAGTATACGCGCTCAGGGGTCAGAACTCATCATCATTGCATAAGTAGGTATAAGATACCTAAAATGATAGAAAAAGACATCCGTCTAGGAAAGAAGTGATTCAACCACAGACTTTCCATTTTAAAAATAGATCAAAGTTATACTTTAGTTTTTGTTTAATAATTTGAAACAATCGTGTCGTAAAAAAAACTGGCAAGATAGTCAAAGATATAAAAATCTTACATTTGCTTATTTCATTACTCTAACAAAGTCGTTGTTCCCAAGGTTGAAGCCCTAAAAATATATTTTTAATTTTATTAGTTTTACCATCCCTTTGAATATATTAAATTAATTCTTTGGTAATAACAATAAAAAAACAGTTTTTCAACAAAATTTTAAATTTTGATTTTCTTATGACTTATAAGCATAAAAAAAAATCAGAGGGGGCCCCCATCTGAAGATAGCGCCCCGCACCCCGCTTTTTCTCGGTACGCCGCTGCGTCATTGTCAAAAAAGCGAAAATTTCCAAAAAGCAACCAACACGAATAAAACGATAAAAAAATTTTGCCATTACAAAATTTTTTCTCGCACGATATTCGACAAGACTATTTCACCAGAAAAATAAGACGAAGACGCTCTAATGACGTTGTTTATGACGGATCTGTCATAGTTTTGTCGAGGTATTCTGTCAGTAGGAAACACACTAGTGAAATAGTCTATTAAATAGAAAACCTCTTTTTAAAACAACAATACCAAGAAAATTTATATTTTATATTTTCCTGTACAATTTGAACTTATTTTATATATACAGGGTGACTGTTTATAAAGTTTCACCTGGCAAAAAATTATTTATGATTCGTGACAAAAAGATAAACAAATAAGTAAATTACTCATGAAATTATGTAGATTTCTATTACAGTATCACATTTTTTTTAAAATCTCCCGTTACACGCACGATGGCCACGAGTTCCTTTTTTAATGAAAAACCCTGTATATTTTTTTAAATTTCGATAGATCTCTTTTTTTCTGATTTCAAAAATATACCATATGTTACCATTGTCTTGACTGGTCATTGAGCAAATTCACAAAAACGTTGCCATAAGAGTAATGTGTTGAACAAAGAACCTACTAAACTATTTTTCCTTGCACACATTGCCCTTATGGCAAATTATTTTTGATTTTACTCGAGAACCGCCAAAGGTAAACCCTACGTATGATATATTTTTGGAATCAGAAAGAAAAGATCTAGCATATCGGTTAACCTGGGGGGAACATAAGGGGCCCAAATGGTTTCAATGTTACATTTTGTAGCCTTTTTGTAGCTATTTTTTTACGGTTAAATTAATTTTGTAGCTGTAGCCGTTTTCGAGAAAACGCGACCCCCCTAGCTTAACCGTTAAGCTATAAGGTGCCACCTCATAATTTCAGTTCTGCTAAAGTTAGAAAGTTCAAATAAACACTAAATTTTGTAGCTCGGCTTGTTCGAGGAAATCACATATTAAAAGTTTTTAAAATGTACCTAGGGTTTTTTCTAATTAAGAAAAAATTATGAATATTTTGAAAACTTTTATTATGTGATTCCCTCTAACAAGCCGTGCTTCAAAATGTGGTTTTTATTTGAACTTCCTAGCTTGAGCAGAACTGAAGTTATGCGGTAGCCCCTCAGCT
Source organism: Oxystoma pomonae (assembly GCA_963921995.1). Taxonomy (NCBI): domain Eukaryota; kingdom Metazoa; phylum Arthropoda; class Insecta; order Coleoptera; family Brentidae; genus Oxystoma; species Oxystoma pomonae. The sequence continues at coordinate 6,080,476 of OY998170.1, forward strand.
TAACGGTTAAGCTAGGGGGGGTCGCGTTTTCTCGAAAACGGCTACAGCTACAAAATTAATTTAACCGTAACAAAATAGCTACAAAAAGGCTACAAAGTTAGTTGTGTCGTACGGTATAAATGAGACACACTGTATATTTGCAAAAACTGTTCTGGCACTTATCGCTTGTATAAGGTATAAGATACCTAAAATGATAGAAAAAGACATCCGTCTAGGAAAGAAGTGATTCAACCACAGACTTTGTATTTTAAAAATAGATCAAAGTTATACTTTAGTTTTTGTTTAATAATTTGAAACAATCGTGTCGTAAAAAAAACTGGCAAAATAGTCAAAGATATAAAAATCTTACATTTGCTTATTTCATTACTCTAACAAAGTCGTTGTTCCCAAGGTTGAAGCCCTAAAAATATATTTTTAATTTTATTAGTTTTACCATCCCTTTGAATATATTAAATTAATTCTTTGGTAATAACAATAAAAAAAAAACAGTTTTTCAACAAAATTTTAAATTTTGATTTTCTTATGACTTATAAGCATAAAAAAAAATCAGAGGGGGGCCCCCATCTGAAGATAACGCCCCGCACCCCGCTTTTTCTCGGTACGCCGCTGCGTCATTGTCAAAAAAGCGAAAGTTTCCAAAAAGCAACCAACACGAATAAAACGATGAAAAAATTTTGCCATTACAAAATTTTTTCTCGCACGATATTCGACAAGACTATTTCACCAGAAAAATAAGACGAAGACGCTCTAATGACGTTGTTTATGACGGATCTGTCATAGTTTTGTCGAGGTATTCTGTCAGTAGGAACCACACTAGTGAAATAGTCTATTAAATAGACAACCTCTTTTTAATAACAACAATACCAAGAAAATTTATATTTTATATTTTCCTGTACAATTTAAACTTATTTTATATGTATGACTGTTTATAAAGTTTAACCTGGCAAAAAATTATTTATGATTCGTCACAAAAAGATAAACAAATAAGTAAATTACTCATGAAATTATGTAGATTTCTATTACAGTATCATATTTTTTTAAAAATCTCCCGTTACACGCACGATGACCACGAGTTCCTTTTTTTAATGAAAAACCCTGTATATTTTTTTAAATTTCGATAGATCTCTTTTTTTCTGATTTCAAAAATATACCATATGTTACCATTGTCTTGACTGGTCATTGAGCAAATTCACAAAAACGTTGCCATAAGAGTAATGTGTTGAACAAAGAACCTACTAAACTATTTTTCCTTGCACACATTGCCCTTATGGCAAATTATTTTTGATTTTACTCGAGAACCGCCAAAGGTAAACCCTACGTATGATATATTTTTGGAATCAGAAAGAAAAGATCTAGCATATCGGTTAACCTGGGGGGAACATAAGGGGCCCAAATGGTTTCAATGTTACATTTTGTAGCCTTTTTGTAGCTATTTTTTTACGGTTAAATTAATTTTGTAGCTGTAGCCGTTTTCGAGAAAACGCGACCCCCCTAGCTTAACCGTTAAGCTATAAGGTGCCACCTCATAATTTCAGTTCTGCTAAAGTTAGAAAGTTCAAATAAACACTAAATTTTGTAGCTCGGCTTGTTCGAGGAAATCACATATTAAAAGTTTTTAAAATGTACCTAGGGTTTTTTCTAATTAAGAAAAAATTATGAATATTTTGAAAACTTTTATTATGTGATTCCCTCTAACAAGCCGTGCTTCAAAATGTGGTTTTTATTTGAACTTCCTAGCTTGAGCAGAACTGAAGTTATGCGGTAGCCCCTCAGCTTAACGGTTAAGCTAGGGGGGGTCGCGTTTTCTCGAAAACGGCTACAGCTACAAAATTAATTTAACCGTAACAAAATAGCTACAAAAAGGCTACAAAGTTAGTTGTGTCGTACGGTATAAATGAGACACACTGTATATTTGCAAAAACTGTTCTGGCACTTATCGCTTGTATAAGGTATAAGATACCTAAAATGATAGAAAAACACATCCGTCTAGGAAAGAAGTGATTCAACCACAGACTTTGTATTTTAAAAATAGATCAAAGTTATACTTTAGTTTTTGTTTAATAATTTGAAACAATCGTGTCGTAAAAAAAACTGGCAAAATAGTCAAAAATATAAAAATCTTACATTTGCTTATTTCATTACTCTAACAAAGTCGTTGTTCCCAAGGTTGAAGCCCTAAAAATATATTTTTAATTTTATTAGTTTTACCATCCCTTTGAATATATTAAATTAATTCTTTGGTAATAACAATAAAAAAAACAGTTTTTCAACAAAATTTTAAATTTTGATTTTCTTATGACTTATAAGCATAAAAAAAAATCAGAGGGGGCCCCCATCTGAAGATAACGCCCCGCACCCCGCTTTTTCTCGGTACGCCGCTGCGTCATTGTCAAAAAAGCGAAAGTTTCCAAAAAGCAACCAACACGAATAAAACGATGAAAAAATTTTGCCATTACAAAATTTTTTCTCGCACGATATTCGACAAGACTATTTCACCAGAAAAATAAGACGAAGACGCTCTAATGACGTTGTTTATGACGGATCTGTCATAGTTTTGTCGAGGTATTCTGTCAGTAGGAAACACACTAGTGAAATAGTCTATTAAATAAACAACCTCTTTTTAAAACAACAATACCAAGAAAATTTATATTTTATATTTTCCTGTACAATTTAAACTTATTTTATATATACAGGGTGACTGTTTATAAAGTTTCACCTGGCAAAAAATTATTTATAATTCGTCACAAAAAGATAAACAAATAAGTAAATTACTCATGAAATTATGTAGATTTCTATTACAGTATCACATTTTTTAAAAAATCTCCCGTTACACGCACGATGGCCACGAGTTCCTTTTTTAATGAAAAACCCTGTATATTTTTTTAAATTTCGTTAGATCTCATTTTTTCTGATTTCAAAAATATACCATATGTTACCATTGTCTTGACTGGTCATTGAGCAAATTCACAAAAACGTTGCCATAAGAGTAATGTGTTGAACAAAGAACCTACTAAACTATTTTTCCTCGCACATATTGCCCTTATGGCAAATTATTTTTGATTTTACTCGAGAACCGCCAAAGGTAAACCCTACATATGATATATTTTTGGAATCAGAAAGAAAAGATCTATCATATCGGTTAACCTGGGGGGAACATAAGCGACCCAAATGGTTTCAATGTTACATTTTGTAGCTTTTTGTAGCTATTTTTTTACGGTTAAATTAATTTTGTAGCTGTAGCCGTTTTCGAGAAAACGCGACCCCCCTAGCTTAACCGTTAAGCTATAAGGGGCCACATCATAATTTCATTTCTGCTAAAGTTAGAAAGTTCAAATAAACACTAAATTTTGTAGTTCCGCTTGTTCGAGGGAATCACATATTAAAAGTTTTTAAAATGTACCTAGGGTTTTTTCTAATTAAGAAAAAATTATGAATATTTTGAAAACTTTTATTATGTGATTCCCTCTAACAAGCCATGCTTCAAAATGTGGTTTTTATTTGAACTTCCTAGCTTGAGCAGAACTGAAGTTATGCGGTAGCCCCTCAGCTTAACGGTTAAGCTAGGGGGGGGTCGCTTTTTCTCGAAAACGGCTACAGCTACAAAATTAATTTAACCGTAACAAAATAGCTACAAAAAGGCTACAAAGTTAGTTGTGTGGTACGGTATAAATGAGACACACTGTATATTTGCAAAAACTGTTCTGGCACTTATCGATTGTTTCCTTTTCAGAAATGCCGAACCTCATTTGCCTACTTTCGAAAGCGCAAGGGTAAGTGATTTTGCATGCTATTTTACAAAATTTGTCATACAGAGTATTTTTTCGCGGTATCTTATATTACTGGATATTATGTGAATATGTTACACATTTACACAGTATAATTTGCCCAACAAGGTTTGTTTGATTTTATTTTTCGCACCGCATAAATCTAAATATTTATGAATTTTACGACTTGTATAAAATGTTTTGTTTTACGCTGCCGTAATTATGTGCGGTTCCTTTTTGTAGAAAATCCTTTTGAAAATTTTATGCTAAAAATAGTTATTGAATAAAAATTACCAAAATTTTGCACAGCGAAATCGTTTAATACCTCCTGGAAACCATCCGCATTGTTTAGATAAATTTTGTTTTTACTTGTTTTCTTAAAATAACGCAGGGACGTGTTTCTCCCTTATTAGGGACTCATCAGTGGGCCATTGGTTATGGCCATATAACTATTAGATACTGTTCCGGCCCTGCCCTTGCATTTAATTATTATAAATAATTTTGTCACTGTCACATTTTCGATTAATAAACGTACATCAAGTTTTAAATTTTTCTGTATATATGCGATTTAAAAATGGTATATTGCGGTCTGAAGAAACAAAAAGAGCATGCATTTGTCAAACTGTAAAATTAATAAAAATAGTCGAATTTGCGAGGTAAGTAAGATTAGTTTAATGAGATAATATGTTTTCGTGTTTTATTTCAAGAAGAGAAGTAGCAAAATTTTGAATAAGATTCCTTATATTTTACGTATTATTAACATTTTTAACATCTACCTCACTGTTTTTTTTTTGTCAAAGCTAAAATCGTAAATTTAAAAGTGATTTAATAGCGCCGCAGGCGCAATATTTTGCAATTCAAGTCTTGATATTATTTTGGTTGTCTTAAATTATAGGAATAATAAAAAAGTTTTTATAGAATATTGTATAAATGGTGTCACATCAGTGATACCTCTTTCGAAAAACACTTGAAATCTCTGTCAGACGCAGCTTAATTAAACATCAGTGGGTTTTGTTTTTAAATCTCTCAAAAAATGGTAAAAACTGGATTTTTCCATTTTATTCTGTCTAAGCATCGTATACAAGTGAATTGTGAAAAGTTCGAGAGCAAGCAAGCTTAAATCTTTATTGTTGTGAAATATGGATCGAAATACGGCGTATTTTTCCTGTTAATATCGGCAAAACTAGACAAACATTGGCTATGTTTTCATGTGGATTGAGTTTTGAAAACGAACTCAATACCCATGAAAACATAGCAATTGCAAAAAGTACCACTAGAGAAGCCTAGATAAAAGCTTTAAGGCCACCAAAACGGCATAGATTTGACAACACTGCTGTGCTGTTTTTGGGACAATCTTTACCGGGCAGAATATCGGAAACGAGAAAACGAAATCTGTTTTCTGCTGGACTCTATCATTTTCAAAATAAAATAAACACGGCTAACAATAGTCAAAAATCTTACCTGGCTTTTTCTTTAGCCTGGTCGGTAATACAGAAATCTGTAACAGCAATTTTTGGATTTTTTTATTTTTTGAAAAAAATACTCCAAATTTTGAAAAATCCTTTAGATACGGTTGTAGATTTTTATAAATCCTATTATCTGATAAGAAAAAAGTTATAGTTTTTTCTTTGTAAGCAATATTCTGCCGGAATTCTGAAACGCCAAGGTCACGTAATTTAGTAGGCCCAAGGAAACTGAAGTGAATTCGATTGGAGTATTGGAATTCAGGTTCCGCATAGCCACCGGCCACATAAATGTCAAGTGATAAAAATAATACGGAATTTTGTTATTTTTTTGATGTTGAATAATGGTTTTTCTTTTGATTCTTTTTAATGTCGAGACATTGCAATCCATGAAGCATGAATCCGAGCATCAAAATCTTTTAAAGAAGCATTAATAAATGGTTACGTTCCTAATAAATTATACTTTTCCCCACAAATGGTGTTCGCACCGTGTTCTGAACACTGATGCCATCTATTGTTGATCTTTCAAAAAAATAGCAAAGCAGTGTTGTCAAATCTATACCGTTTTTGTGGCCTTAAAATACCCTTGCATGCAACCAACGAGGATTTTAGCTTATATCCTCGTTCATGCAACCGAAATTTTACAGTAGTAAGACAAGGAACGCTCCCAGCAAAGATATAAATTTAATTTTTGAAAATACGGGAACGACATATATTATACCGGCTGTCCCAAGGTGATTGGCCTATTAGAATTTGAAATAAAACACCCCGTATATTTTTGAATTTTCGGATTGTACAAAAAATTCTAGGTACATTTTATGCATAACGTCCTATACCTATCTTCACCTGTTGTTAAAATATTGACAGGTGAAAATTGACATTTGATAACTTTGACAGTCCGTAACGTCATAACAGTTAGGGGATAAAAAAAAATGGATTTTACATTCCTCTTTTGCATTTGAACAGGCTATCGTTTTAGACTATTTTTAACTCAGGGTTAAAATATTCCATGGTTAATTTAACCCTGGGTTAAAAATAGTGTAAAACGATAGCCTGTTCAAATGCAAAAGAGGAATGTAAAATCCGTTTTGTTTTATCCCCTAACTGTTATGACGTTACAGACTGTCAAAGTTATCATATGTCAATTTTTCCTTGTCAATATTTTAAAATAGGTATACAGTGTGTTCCAAATTCGATGCTCACCATGGGGATCTCCTAAACGGTAGAAGATACGAAAAGGTTTAAATTAGGAGAAAGTTACGCAATTTGACGCTTTGCTCAAAACCAAAAATAATCTCTTATTAATCTTATTTTTAGTTTTTATTTTTCTGCGCCCTTATTCTTAAAACTGTCAAAAAACGCTTAAAACTTTCTACAGGCGCTTTTTTAAGATCTACCTAATGAGAGGTCCGTTTTCGAGATTTGACATTTCAGTGTGACAGGAGCACTGTCAAGTTCATTTTTTCTCCTGCCAATCGATTCATAAAGGACGACAGATATTTTACAACCTCATTTTGACAAGTACCTGACGTTTTGAGTTAATTGACCATCATCAGCCCAAATTCAAAGATTAAAAAACAAAGGAAAAAACGTATTTTTAAAATATTAGGTAAAGTTGTTTTGTTATAACAAAATGTATAAAAAAACTCATTTTTAAAATTTAAAAAAAAGTACTGCAATCCAAATATTTTGAGTAAGTCAAAAGCAAAAATTAAATTTGGGCTGATGATGGTCAATAAACCCAAAACGTCAGGTGACTTGTCAAAATAAGCTTGCAAAATGTTATCTGTCATCTTTTATTAACCAAACGGCAGGAGCAAAAAAGGATGTGTCCATAAGAAAAAATATACATGACAGTGCTCCTGTCATACTGAAACGCCAAGTCTCAAAAACGGACCTCTCACTAGGTAGATCCTAAAAAAGTGCCTGTAGAAAGTTTTAAGCGTTTTTTGACAGCTTTAAGAATAAGGGTGCAGAAAAATAAAAACTAAAGATTTCGGTTTTTTCCGCCTATCTCCGGAACTATCCCGAATTCGTAGACTTTTTTTTTAGTTTTCATATCTCCTACTGTTTAGGAGATCCCCATGGTGAGCATCGAATTTGAAACACCCTGAATATAAACGGTGCTTTGTTTAAAATAACAAATTTGTTGCCAAGATTTCCTGTAAATGGCAACACTGCAAATACGAAAGTATTTTATAAATATACTTTACATGGACCTATGTTAGAATAAAACAAAATTATGATTGTTTTCCACAAACCAAAACTACACTTTTTTGCACTCGACAAGCGTTTCGCTAACAACGTTAGCATCATCAGGAGACGATAAACAATGAACTAAATTAATCTACGCTCTATCTTATATACAATCCTTTAGTGGGCGGAGATAAGACTAATAAATTGTGATTGATCACGATTTTTAATCCTATCTCCCCTCAACCAAAGAATAAAGTGTACTAAACGGGATGGGTCCTCTATCTTTATTTAAACTATTTCTGGATTTAATGATTTCCATACTTTCATATGCATTCAAAAGTCTTTTGTTTGGTACACTTTTTAGAAGTTTTAGGTTATCTAATGTGAATCTATGATTGTTTTCAAAAGCATGCTCGGCCACACTTGACTTTTCTGTTCTTCCGTATTTTAAGTGTGCTAAGTGTTCTTTAAAACGTGTTTGAATAGAGCGTCTCGTTTGGCCAACATATTTTTTGTCACAATCCATGCAACTAATTTCCTAAATTCCACTTTTTTCTAGAACTGTAGTTTTATCCTTGGGATTTCCTAGTAAGCTTCTTATTGTGTTACCGGATTGATATACTAATTTAAGACCGGTGTTATTAAATACTTTGTGTAATCCTTTCGTATAATTAGGATTATAAGGAATTGATACAAATTTTGAGTCGCAGGTATCTTTTTGTCTGAAAAAGGTAGAATTCCGAAAGGTCTGTTGGAAAGAATGTCTATTTATCAGCTTATTTATTAAGCCTTCGTCGTAACCGTTTTCGCCAGCTATATTCCTAATCCTATTCTTTTCTGCTTCAAATCTTTCTTTGTTTAAGGGGAAATTTACTAATCTATATGTTAAAAAGTGCAAACTTGCAAGCTTATGTTGTAAGCAATGAAAAGAGTCATTTGGAATATACCTGTTGGTGGCCGTTCCTTTTCTGTATAGGTCAAAGTCCAATTTATTTTTATTTCTTATAACTAAAGTGTCTAAAAATGGCAGTGTACCGTTGTTCTCTGTTTCATAAGTAAATTTAATAGTGGGAAATTTGTTATTTATTTTTTCCATAAAATTTTCAACACTAGTTACGTTAGTGTTGAATACTGCAAACACATCGTCTACATACCTGAACCATATTCAAACACGTTTTAAAGAACACTTAGCACACTTAAAATACGGAAGAACAGAAAAGTCAAGTGTGGCCGAGCATGCTTTTGAAAACAATCATAGATTCACATTAGATAACCTAAAACTTCTAAAAAGTGTACCAAACAAAAGACTTTTGAATGCATATGAAAGTATGGAAATCATTAAATCCAGAAATAGTTTAAATAAAGATAGAGGACCCATCCCGTTTAGTACACTTTATTCTTTGGTTGAGGGGAGATAGGATTAAAAATCGTGATCAATCACAATTTATTAGTCTTATCTCCGCCCACTAAAGGATTGTATATAAGATAGAGCGTAGATTAATTTAGTTCATTGTTTATCGTCTCCTGATGATGCTAACGTTGTTAGCGAAACGCGCGTCGAGTGCAAAAAAGTGTAGTTTTGGTTTGTGGAAAACAATCATAATTTTGTTTTAGTGCAACCAAAGGTTCCAAATTCCCAACATACTATGTTAGAATAGAAAGTTTGAAAAGTTTCTATTGTACAGTTTCCGAAATAATCTTATTTTTGGGACCAATCAGAACAGCGAAAATTAGTGGTTGTTTCAGTTTTAACACGCAAATAAAGGTTCCTCAGTCTCTGACGTCAGCGTAAAATGAGCAATTTGCCAAGAAAAAAAAACAAATCAACAGTAAACATCAAAATCTGCATACTTAACTCAGTGAAAGTAATTAATATATTGATCTGTTTTGTTCCAATTACCTACTGATTTGCCTTTACAGAAAGTCCAAACAAGCTAAAAGGAACAAAAAACAGTCGACCAAATAATAATTGTCGCACTGTTTAACTGCCAACCTGGTAATTTTGAAAAACGTGGCGTCGACGCACGCTAGGTGTCAATTATTACGGGTAAATTTATTCGAAAACATTGAAAATGACATAATGAAAGTCGTATCGATATACAGACCGCTTCAAGCTACTACGAACATAGGGCGGAAGAAGTCTAATTTGCCAGTGTACGTACATGCAGAGACACCGCACGCCTATCAGTGAAGCAACCAATACTCAGGCCTGCGATCACCACTTGCATGACTTTCCTTTGGTATTTAGTACGCCTCTAACCACGGTGCTGTGTGGAGCGTAGTCAATGAAACCGGAATTTGGTCAATAAATACGCAAATTTTTATAACGTAATTTTCTTATTTTTTGTCACTGATAAATAAGAGCGTTTTATTGTCAACTGCTCAGATTTATCAGTGACGACGTGTTACAATGAAAATAATAAGGAGAAACAAAATAAAAGCAAGTTCTCAAAATAAAATAATACATTCTAAAAACCAAAAAGATTCTCCCAGTCAAAAAAAAATTAAAGCAAATGTTCGAAAAGTCCTCCTTGCTCGGCTAGACAATATCCGAGCCTACTATAAAAACCCCTTCTAACGTTTCCAAGCATGTTAGGGGTGATAATTTGAAAAGCTTCTTCAAAAACAGATAGAAGTCATTAGGAGCAAGATCGGGAGATCGAGTTGGCCATAAAATAGTTCCCCGTGTACTTATAACCCGATTAGGAAATACATTATCAAGATATTCCCTAACAAGGCCAACATTGTGAGCGGAACAACCATCTTGTTGAAACCATGTTTCACCAAATCTTACACCTAACAACTGCCTAGCAGTTGGAATAATGTGCTGCTGCAGTAGATCCAAGTATCTAGGACCATTCAAATTGCAATTGCCATTAATAAAAAATGGCCCAATTACGTGTTCCCCTATAATACCCCCCCCCCAAACATTTAGTTTTTGGGGATACTGTGTTCTTACGTCAAAATACAAATGCAAATTTTCCCTCGACCAATATCGAACGTGTGTTGGGTTATGACGATTTGACCATTTGACCATCTGCACTTTTTCGGCAACTTTGTAGACATCCATTTTTGGTTTTAAAAATGTATTATTTCAATTAAGAACTTACCCATCTGTTTCTCGAGCAAGGCAGAAATAAAACAAAATAATAAAAACAAAATGAATTTCCAAAAGATAACACTGCAGCGTGCTTCGAATCCACCTCGGTCGTACGGCACGGAGAGTAAATTGGACTTGATTCCCCCTATGTTCGCAGTAGCTTGAAGCGGTCTGTATGTATGTGGTCGAAGAAAAGAAAATATTAATTTTTTCTTCTTATTTCGACTGCTGGCTATCATCAGCATCTACAGTCCGTCAGTGGCGGTCCCAGCCATTTGAAAAGGGGGGAGGCGGTTTCGATACGAAAAAAAAACTAGAATAAAACTAGCTTTTATGAGAAAATTTAGGGGGGGGGTACTCAGATTTTAAATCGTTTATTCATACATATTTTATTTTTAAAAATGTTAAATGCTCCGAATTTTTTTTTTTTTCGAGTCGAATAAACTAAAATCGTGAATATCCACGGTATCATAGCGCCGCCGGCGAAAATTTGAAAGAAAATTGCACTAAAAAATGCATTTTTATTTAAAATTAAACTAATACCGTAAATATCAAAGGTGTTATAGCGCAGCAATTTATGCCCTACTTATGATTTTCTAAATGTTCTCATAAAAAATGTAAAGCCAGGATTGACTACCCCCCTATCCCCCTCAAATCCGCGCATAAGTATCTATATAAAATTTTTTCCCTTATAAAAAGCATAGATAACAAACCAACCTATTTGAGGTCTAAAAAGCTTTTTAAGTTAAAACATTATGTAGTTATGCTAAGCCCGTCAGATATGTTTTCAATCTTCTGAGGCATGATGAGAAGCTTCTTTCTAACGAAGCATTACTTACTGGTAAACATCCAAGAATGTTTTTAACACCGGAAAAATATCGCCACACTTGTTATCAGGTATGTTTTTATTTGAGCTTTTGCCTACTTCTGACCAATATTGTTTCCAAATACTGACTTCTACCAATTAAAGTTCAAGGATTTGTGTTTTCGATTAATAAAACAGTTTATAGTATTTAGAAACGACCTTGATTTGGGCTTCACATTGTATAAAACTTGATATGAATATGCTAAAATACTTTTTTCTTTTTTATTAATGATTTTGTCTACTTTTTTCTGGGGCAAAGGGCAGGTGGCGATAGACACCACTAAAACCGTTTTAAGCACTAAATCGATTTTATTTAAAAGCGGTTTATCTAAACCCAACTAAAGATATATTCGTCCCTGGTTTACCGAAAAATCTGTTCTTAACTTAGCGTTTTTCTTGTTTTTTTTTTTAAACTGAAGAAAGCGATTTTATTTAAAACCGTCGTTATATAAAACCGGTTTTAGGCGCGCGCGTATAAACATAGCAATACAAACAAAATTTGTTTACAAGCTAAGATTTTGTACCTTTTAATTAATAATCATTAAATCAAAATTTCACACTTCACATAAATGAAAGGTGGGCACCAAAACGATTTAAAAAAATACTGCTTAATTATATACCAATATTAAATCAGTGAATTAAATGACTGAATCTTTTTAATAATTCATTTTTTAATCCCAAAGGACTGAAAAAACACCTTATTATTTTCTAAATATTAATTATGTTACAACAAAGAAGGTTTTATTTAATGTTTACACGCCATTAGAGATTAAATGGTAATTTTGTTTTTGTCAATGTTCGATTTGCATTTTGAATGAAGTTGATACAGGTATTTATTTATTTATTAAACAATATTTTTTTTTTTCATGCATGGCAACTTTAACAGTGGGATTTACTAAGATCTAAAATAGTACCCCCCACAGGTCTAAATATTTACACGTGTGGAGGGTACTAAATTTTAAAACCAATTTTCAAAAAACATTACCCATACAGAAAAGACATAAAGTTAGTGATTATTTTGTATTGTTATTGCAAAATACCACTGAAAAACTGCTTTTTTTCTGAAAATACACCATATTTTAGAAGAAAATGCCCTAAAACTAATTTTTTTTGACAAGTTTCAAAATGCCAAATGGCGAATACGCCAAAAATTTGGCAAATAATAGCTTCATTATTTGTGTTTGAGGTTATAAAGTTAGTGATTTTTTAGATCACCTCAGGGGGGTGTTTTAAATTTATAGCCCTCAGAAAGGACTGTTTTGTGGCATTTGGTAATAAGTTCGTTTATAATTTCCCTAAGTTTTTACAAAGATTAATTTACCTTATTTAATATCCCAAGTTGTTCATTACCCAATAAAACACTCCCTATTTGACCCAGAAAAACGCCATATTTTAAACCCGTTTTCAGCACACAAAATATATTTATGAGGGCACTACGAGGCAAAACGAACATAAGTAAAGGTCACTGATTATGCACGAAAAATACACCAAACAAAAAAACCCAAAGCAACTATATTAATTTATTTACAAACTGAAAGTAAAACATTGAGGTTACCTAAAACCTCAGTCAAAAAGCTTTCCTTACTCAAAGCCCACTCATTTTAAAGCTGTAGCTTTCATTAGTAGAGGTTGAGCAAGCAGAGGTAAAAGATCCGAACTCGCTGTTTGTGATTGAACGCAGCGCTAATATTTTTAATCTGACATTTCGACAGTGACAGAAATGTAAAGAAAAACTTGCATTTAAGTTTTTTAATACATTTCATAAATAAAAACACCTTTTAAATAAATACAAAATTAATCTACTTCTTATTTTATTATTACTCATCTAAATCGTTGTGTGACATCAAGTATTAATTGGAAAAATTAATTATAATAAGGGTAAGTTTTAATTAAAGTGACATATAACCCCAATGTTAATTTATTCTACAGAGTGTTTACTATTTAAACCCCACGTGGGTTTAAATTTTTTAATTTTCTTTTCTTCTAACGCACGGCAATCTCACCCGTTCTCAGCTTCTTTAGATGAAAGCATTATGTTTTATCATTCGAATAGAAGAAGAATTTAGTTCTTCTTTTGTAGTTCTCTCTTTGTCACCGTAAAGTTAAAATTTTTAATTTGCGGCCATCGCTTTTATTATGGTATAAGAAAGATAAAAAAGTTATTTTCTACTTTTGAATGCATTGTTCTTTAAAAGTTTTTTTTTGTAAAAATTAATAATTTTTAGATTTGTACCCTAAATCGTCCATTTTGAATCCGCCATATTGAAATTTTCAAATCTGATCAAAAATTCATATTTGATTTAAATCGAACAAACTAAATCTTTTTCCCCTCCACTTCCCTCGTTAGAGGGAAGTGTGTACCTAATAATACCATATATTATTGTATTGTCACCGGAACTATAAACGCATACCAAATTTGAACACAATCGGATGTGGATAAGTCAGTTAAAATTGGTTAGCACAACATGACCGAAAATCGTCCATCTTGAATTCGCCATATTGAATTTTCAAAATCTGATCAAAAATTCGTATTTCTAGTCCCCAAAAGCCTCCGTACGTATACCAATTTTTGTTGAAATCGAACAAACTTAGGTGTTTTTCCCCTTCCACTCCCCTCGTAGGGGAGAGGGATGCCTAATAATGAAATATTATTTTATTGTCACCGGAACTATAAATGCATGCCAAATTTGAAGGCAATCGGATGTGTATAAGTTAGTTAAAATTGTTTAGCAAAAGATTACCAAGAATCGTCCATCTTGAATCTGCCATATTGAATTTTCTAAATCTGATTAGAAATTCGTTATCTCCATCCCCAAGTGCCCCAACACACCAAATTTCAACGAAATCGTGCGTACTTCAACTGTACCCCACTCCACCCTCTTTGAGTAGGGGGGAGCTGTAAATTTCATCACACTTTATTCTTGTGTTGCCACCGCAACTATATAAGCATGCCAAATTTGAAGCCGATCGGATGTCGGGAAGTTGGTCAAAATTAATTAGCAAGATTCCACCCGAACAAACAGTTCCAAGTTAAATAAAAGCTTGTAAAAAATGTTGATGTTTTCGAACTTCTAAACACCTAGAAATGTTTTAAACGCAAAATAATTTGTATTTTACGAGAAAATTGGAAAATCCGGGAAATTTCCGTGCTTGCTTGCCTAATTGTATATCCATCTTTACTTTATGCCGCTCACTTCTATTGCCTTCTTTGTCGAAAAAAGTGGCATCAAAAAACTCTGTGCGGGAAAAAGGCGTTCGTTTTTCGTTTATCGCACCGTGAGCTCCATCAAGCTCTACGCTCTCTGAGCAGATAAACGAACGCACCAAGTATCATGCATTTATGATAACCCACGGATAACAAAATGGTTAGGATACGCTAGCTGCGTACGAATACTGCAAGAGTGGTCGTAGAGATAGGTGAGACGTAGTCGGTGTTGTACGACGTATCTTTTCTGAGCATGAGCACTGAGATACGATTACGATTAAGCACTCTCTATTTGTGCATCTTGTGTCTATTATGTCAGTTATATACCGAAACTAGGCAATGGAAACTTTTCAAACTTTCCATTCTAACGTAAGTCCATATAAACTATCTTTATGAAATACTATCATATTTGCAGTGTTGTCAGGGAAAATTGACAACAACTTTCTTATTTTATCTTGAACACCCTGTATATTTTGGCATTTTTTGGATTCTAGAAAATATTTTAGGTACATTTTATGTATAATGTCCTATACCTATGTTCAACTATTTTTAAAATATTGACAGGTGAAAATTGACATTTTCTAACTTTGACAGCCCGTAACATCGAAACGGTTAAGGATAGACCAAAACGGTTTTTACATTATTATATTTTTAACCCAGGGTTAAATTGACCTTGGGATATTTTAACCCTTGGTTTAGATATAAAACGATAGTTTGTGAAAAACCAAGATAGCAATGTTAAAACCGTTTTGCTCTATCCTTAACCGTTTCGATGTTACGGGCTGACAAAGTTAAAAAATGTCAATTTTCACCTGTCAATATTTTAAAAACAGTTGAACATAGGTATAGGATATTATAAATAAAATGTAACTAAAATATTTTGTAGAATCCAAAAATATACAGTTTTTTCTGCAATGGACTTATGTTAGAATAGAAAGTTTAAAAAGTTTTCATTGTATAATTTCCAAAATATTCTAATAGGTTACTCACCTTGGGACACCCGGTATATGGTCATGGGTGACAGAAGAGCCTCCAGCCAAAAATAATTAATGTAATTTGCGGACAGCGAATAAAATATCGTTGAACGCAGGCGTGAAAATCATCTTTAATTTTGGAGCATTTCTAGTATTGCTCTGCTGACCATACTCTTGAAACCTTGCGAAGGTCGTCTGTTGCAGGAAAACGTCATTATTCATTTTGCTCACATTAACATTTATTATTAATAACTTGGTAATCGGACAGATCTTTGTTTGATTAATCCGGTATATGGTTATAAGGCACCATATTTGGACTACCCGGGGCAAGCCAATGTCGCCATGTTTATACAGTGCGTCCGAAAAGTCTGAAATGATGGATTATTCTGCAGAACTGTTGGTTTCTTCAAAATAATCTTATATAAGATCATTTTAGGTAAAAAAGCGGTTTTAAAAAATGTATACGGAGTGTCCCAAAAATAACAGATGGCACAAACTTATATTTTTTTTAAAAATGAGCTTTTCAAAAATACTCACCCCGCTCACTTAGCACTGCCACTGATATTGCCAGTTTGATATGTTGTAGAACTGTTCTCCCTGATCAACATTTAAATGGACCTCTTGTTGATCCGACCCACGGTTTTAGAGATATAGGTGTTGAAAGTTGGGGGTGTCAGATTTTAGGTATTTTTCATTTTTTTGCCTATTTTGTTGTATTCGAGTAGCTAACTTGCTACTTCCAATACACCAGTTCTTAGGTAGGGAAGCAGGCTATTGAACGCAGTTGAAAAAATGGACATATTTCATTTACGTCACTCTCAGTGGCGGCACAAGCTTGAAAAACGTAATAAAACTTTAAATTTTACTTGGCTTTGTTTTGCGCAACAAGCCTCCTCCGGAGTGATTGTTGCTGAGCCCTTATACAGACCGCTTTAAGCTACTGCGAACATAGGGCGGAAGAAGTCTAATTTGCCAGTGTACGTACATGCAGAGACACCGCACGCCTATCAGTGAAGCAACCAACACTCAGGCTTCCGATCGCCATTCGCTGCCGTTCGCCGCCTTTCGCCTTGTATTTAGTACGCCTCTAACCACGGTGCTGTGTGGAGCGTAGTCAATGAAACCAGAATTTGGTCAATAAATACGCAAATTTTTATAACGTAATTTTCTTATTTTTTGTCACTGATAAATAAGAGCGTTTTATTGTCAACTGCTCAGATTTATCAGTGACGACGTGTTACAATGAAAATAATAAGGAGAAACAAAATAAAAGCAAGTTCTCAAAATAAAATAATACATTCTAAAAACCAAAAAGATTCTCCCAGTCAAAAAAAAAATTAAAGCAAATGTTCGAAAAGTCCTCCTTGCTCGGCTAGACAATATCCGAGCCTATTATAAAAACCCCTTCTAACGTTTCCAAGCATGTTAGGGGTGATAATTTGAAAAGCTTCTTCAAAAACAGATAGAAGTCATTAGGAGCAAGATCGGGAGATCGAGCTGGCCATAAAATAGTTCCCCGTGTACTTATAACCCGATTAGGAAATACATTATCAAGATATTCCCTAACAAGGCCAACATTGTGAGCGGAACAACCATCTTGTTGAAACCATGTTTCACCAAATCTTACACCTAACAACTGCCTAGCAGTTGGAATAATGCGCTGCTGCAGTAGATCCAAGTATCTAGGACCATTCAAATTGCAATTGCCGTTAATAAAAAATGGCCCAATTACGTGTTCCCCTACAATACCCCCCCCCCAAACATTTAGTTTTTGGGGATACTGTGTTCTTACGTCAAAATACAAATGCAAATTTTCCCTCGACCAATATCGAACGTGTTCAAACTTATTGATATTTGCATCCTTTAACGTTTTGCAAAATGTGTGTCCGATAGCTACAAACTTTTCTTTTTGTAAAAAAATTTCAAAATGCAATTTTTTGTAAAATCGCAAAAAAGAACAAGATCTTCAGAGAAAAACAAAGATAATCTACATACAGACCGCTTCAAGCTACTGCGAACATAGGGGGAATCAAGTCCAATTTACTCTCCGTGCCATACGACCGAGGTGGATTCGAAGCACGCTGCAGTGTTATCTTTTGGAAATTCATTTTGTTTTTATTATTTTGTTTTATTTCTGCCTTGCTCGAGAAACAGATGGGTAAGTTCTTAATTGAAATAATACATTTTTAAAACTTAAAATGGATGTGTACGAAGTTGCCGAAAAAGTGCAGATGGTCAAATGGTCAAATCGTCATAACCCAACACACGTTCGATATTGGTCGAGGGAAAATTTGCATTTGTATTTTGACGTAAGAACACAGTATCCCCAAAAATTAAATGTTTGGGGGGGGGGGTATTGTAGGGGAACACGTAATTGGGCCATTTTTTATTAACGGCAATTGCAATTTGAATGGTCCTAGATACTTGGATCTACTGCAGCAGCACATTATTCCAACTGCTAGGCAGTTGTTAGGTGTAAGATTTGGTGAAACATGGTTTCAACAAGATGGTTGTTCCGCTCACAATGTTAGCCTTGTTAGGGAATATCTTGATAATGTATTTCCTAATCGGGTTATAATTACACGGGGAACTATTTTATGGCCAGCTCGATGTCCCGATCTTGCTCCTAATGACTTCTATCTGTTTTTGAAGAAGCTTTTCAAATTATCACCCCTAACATGCTTGGAAACGTTGAAAGGGGTTTTTATAGTAGGCTCGGATATTGTCTAGCCGAGCAAGGAGGACTTTTCGAACATTTGCTTTAATTTTTTTTTGACTGGGAGAATCTTTTTGGTCTTTAGAATGTATTATTTTATTTTGAGAACTTGCTTTTATTTTGTTTCTCCTTATTATTTTCATTGTAACACGTCGTCACTGATAAATCTGAGCAGTTGACAATAAAACGCTCTTATTTATTAGTGACAAAAAATAAGAAAATTACGTTATAAAAATTTGCGTATTTATTGACCAAATTCCGGTTTCATTGACTACGCTCCACACAGCACCGTGGTTAGAGGCGTACTAAATACAAGGCGAACGGCGGCGAACGGCAGCGAATGGCGATCGGAAGCCTGAGTGTTGGTTGCTTCACTGATAGGCGTGCGGTGGCTCTGCATGTACGTACACTGGCAAATTAGACTTCTTTCGCCCTATGTTCGCAGTAGCTTGAAGCGGTCTGTATGTATAGGCTCACCACACTTTGTGAAAAACGCCCGTTAACCTGAAAAATGCTCGGGTTATTGTCCCCATTTCTACTATGAATATGTGTATGCCATGCTACAGACCAGAAGGCTCAGCTGATTTTGACAAAAGTAATACCGCTGGAGTGCTCTGAGTCTCAGAGGTACTACATGCCATATATTTTTCAAGAAGAAAATCAACGTGGCGGAGGTATTGCTTTCGTCGGAAAAAAGTTTTTGAGATATCATCAAAATATTTGGGTGTTCCTTAGGCTAAATAAACGTTTTCGTCGTGACGTTTGTCTGTCGGTCTATCTGTCCGGGACACGATAATTCCTAAACCGCTAAACCGATTTTCACAAAATATTTGAAAAAAACATATCTTGAAGAAGATATTTTTGAAAAGTTTATTTTTTAAGGACTCTATTTTCCCGTGAAGGGACTAACAAATGAGCACTGTAATATTTGTATACACATGAATGTGTGCCAAAAAATTTCCATACGTCATTTGATGTTTGTCTTTACGAAATGTCTTTGCGAAATAGATAATAAATAATAAAGTATATAAAGAAGCAGTTAAAAAACCTCCAAATCAGTTACTTCAACCGAAAATAAACTAAAAAACAAAAGATTAAAAGATCTTGGGTGGAAATAACGAAAATTCAAACTTTAATGAGCATCCCACAAGGAACACACAAAAGATCAAAGCGAAAAGAGAAATGATTAAACGATGTTTCGCCCTGGGTAACCAGCGTAGGCTCATCAGTAGTTTCACTGTTCACCCTCCACTATACATCATTAAACACCATCATACACTTTGATTTACAACCTTGAACCACTCACAAATAGGCATCGTTCCGCACTGGTACTTACTTATCCAAGTTACCTGATACGAATTCGTCCTGGCGTGTTAATATTTCCAGTAGGATTATGCTCCTAAGGCAATTAAAACAAAGAAGAAGTTAAAAAACCTCCAAATTCGTTACTCCAACCGAAAAGAAACTAAAAAACAA
Organism: Oxystoma pomonae; assembly: GCA_963921995.1. Taxonomy (NCBI): domain Eukaryota; kingdom Metazoa; phylum Arthropoda; class Insecta; order Coleoptera; family Brentidae; genus Oxystoma; species Oxystoma pomonae. The sequence goes on from OY998170.1 coordinate 6,100,235, forward strand.
AAAATCAAAAGATCTTGGGGTGGAAATAACGAAAATTCAAACTTTAATGAGCATCCCACAAGGAACACACAAAATATCGAAGCGAAAAGAGAAATGATTAAACGATGTTTCGCCCTGGATAACCAGCGTAGGCTCATCAGTAGTTTCACTGTTCACCCTCCACTATCATACACTTTGATTTCCAACCTTGAACCACTCACAAATAGGCATCGTTCCGCACTGGTACTTACTTATCCAAGTTACCTGATACGAATTCGTCCTGGCGTGTTAATATTTCCAGTAGGATTATGCTCCTAAGGCAATTAAAACTAAGAAGAAGTTAAAAAACCTCCAAATCAGTTACTTCAACCGAAATGAAACTAAAAAACAAAAGATCAAAAGATCTTGGGTGGAAATAACGACAATTCAAACTTGAATGAGCATCCCATAAGGAACACACAAAAGATCAAAGCGAAAAGAGAAATGATTAAACGATGTTTCGCCCTGGGTAACCAGCGTAGGCTCATCAGTAGTTTCACTGGTCACCCTCCACTATACATCATTAAACACCATCATACACTTTGATTTCTAACCTTGAACCACTCACAAATAGGTATCGTTCCGCACTGGTACTTACTTATCCAAGTTACCTGATACGAATTCATCCTGGCGTGTTAATATTTCCAGTAGGATTATGCTCCTAAGGCAATTAAAACAAAGAAGAAGTTAAAAAACCTCCAAATCAGTTTACTTCTTTGTTTTAATTGCCTTAGGAGCATAATCCTACTGGAAATATTAACACGCCAGGACGAATTCGTGTCAGGTAACTTTGATAAGTAAGTATCAGTGCGGAACGATGCCTATTTGTGAGTGGTTCAAGGTTGGAAATCAAAGTGTATGATGGTGTTTAATGATGTATAGTGGAGGCTGAACAGTGAAACTACTGATGAGCCTACACTGGTTACCCAGGGCGAAACATCGTTTAATCATTTCTCTTTTCGCTTTGATCTTTTTTGTGTTCCTTGTGGGATGCTCATTCAAGTTTAAATTTTCGTTATTTCCACCCAAGATCTTTTGTTTTTTAATAAAGTATATGTTTTATGATATTTTGTAACATAATTTTTAGATATTATTTGAAAAACTTCGCCTACTCAAATTGCGACCTTGCTAATTTTTGCCGCAAACACGTTGTTTTCGTGACAGAAAATGTAGATTTTTGCAATAGTTTCTGCCTCCAAACACCTACAAGCACCCAAAATGAAAACAAATAAATTAAAAAAAAAAAAAAATTTTGTAATGCAACATTACAAGATGTGGTAAATATACAGGCCACCCGGAACGTCTTACCCCTCACCTATAACTTGTTTATTAAAAGGTTCTCAGCAGATTCATACCCCTGACACCAGCGACTTTTTCATGAGTGCGAAGAAAAAAGTAAGGCTGGATGAACAATTAAAAAAACAGTGATTTCCAACCCCACTTTTTTTTCCGCGATTTTCGCTAACGACATACAAATTACAAGGTACAAAATACCAAAACTTTGCTATTTTGTATCTGCCAATTATATTGTATTGAGTATTTCTATTTTAACTTACAGTATTGATCTAACGGCTTTGAAACTCTGTCGCTAGTACCTAGTAGCTTCGATTGTTAATTGTGCCTTCAGCATATGATTAAAACATTTCTAAGGCGCAGAAGAGGAAAAAAACAATGATAATTAAGTTAGTGGGTACACCTACTTATTGATTTGAAGTCAACTTTTTTCCGATTCATTTTTAGTAAAATAATAATTACTACCTTGTCAACGAAGTTTATATTTATGTAAAAATTGTTTTTCAATTTTTGCTTTAATCGTATACAGGGTGTCCCAAATAAGTAAAAGCTCAGTGATTCTCGAAATATTTGAGTTTAAATAACTAAGGAAAGCTTAGATCAGATTCATATTTGTCATAAAAATACCCCTTGTCCCTAGTAAACTGCGTAAAAGTCAAAAAATGGACACTCCTGGCGAAAAAAAGTAGAACACGGAATTGAAATATGGGTAAATATAACACCCTATATTAATGAATATTTACATTGTTAGTCATTTGGTAGTTATTATTATTATTATTATTATTATTATTATTATTATTATTATTATTATTATTATTATTATTATTATTATTATTGACCTCTCTTTATTTACCTTAATACATTTGACACTTGTGTTTGTCATAATAGTAAATAAATCAAAAGAGATTTTTTTGGGGTAATTTATTAAAAATTCCTTAAAATCCTATGTTAGGATCTAATAGAGTTGCAAAATTCCAGTTATCTTCCGTCAAGACGAGTTATAATTTGAATTTTGGTAAATTCTGAAACTTGAGGCATTTTTATTTAGTTTGAAGTAAACTGCAAGAAAGCGTCAGATAATTGTCAAATATTTCAAAATGTTGACGAATGATGGCCAAACCAATAAATATCTGAACCTATAGGGTGACACACTAAAAAAAGCAAATATATATTTTACATGTCCTACTTATTTTTCGTCAGATCTGTACATAAAAAAGTTTTCATAAAATTTACGTAATATTTACATAACATAACTTCTGTTTCTTTATTTACATTATATTTACGTAATAAGAAGGGCATTGTGCAGAACATGGAAGTTACTTTTCACCTTGTTGTGACATTAGAAGTATATAAATATTATATATATACAATTGTACATAAATGTTACATTCCAATACGTAATATTTATATAACATAAAGAGTACGTTATTTACGTCACGTCAAGTTTCCCTTGTTGTTACTTATACTTATTAGTTACTATTTAATCGATATCTGCCGTTTCCCAATTTTTTGTTGCCATGTATTATTTCTGTTATTTTAATTACATATTATTTACGTAAAAAGTAGGGAACTTTGTGCACAGTTCACTTTTTGATTGATTTTAAGAAAAAAAAAACTCTTTTCGAAAGTTATATTTTTTTGTAGGTGCCGTCCATAAATAGTTATTCTGATAAAAATTAAAATCTATATACGTCCTACTGTCAAAAATATGTCATTTTTTCCCAAAATGTAAAAAAAAAAAAATATTTTAAAAAAATAAAAATTAGGGCTTATAGAGCATTCCATTTTGTCAGACAAAAAAAAGTCAAACAAGCATTTTTATAGTACTAACCGTTTTTTTATAAACGTCATTTAAATGTATGAAAAATGGAAAAAATTGTCACATTTTGAATTTTAATGCTGTTAATTAAAAAATATATATTTTCTGAAAAAGAGATGTGAAACCTGAAAGAGAACATATTTTCGCTCAAAAAATGTTACAATATTTTTTACATCACTTGTAGTTTTTATATAAAAATAAAATTAGTTGAAGAAAAAGATAAAATCATGTCGATTGTATTGAACGTCTTTGCACCAAGATTTTTCTATAAACCTACACTTCTAACCAAAATACAATTATGTGCTAAGTAGGTAGTCTTATTACCTATCAAACGACAGTAAAAAAGTTTTGACTTTCTTATGTTTATTAAGTAAAAATAAGAAATAACTAAATTTCTGCAACATAAGAAAAATAATTTTTTGAAAGACCCTGATACTGACTAGTACATGATGCTTTGTGCTCTGATATTTTTTTTGTTCTATAAGACCCTTCAAACTCACCGGGATTAAGGGGGCAAGATAGAAGCAGGAATAAGGGAAGACCTTATATAGTCAATATTTGTTGTTATTTTATTGTATATAAAAAGACGTCTTTCAGAGAGCTCCTCTTATTTAATTCCGCCAGAGGTTACCCTTTCAAATCTAGTCGAAACTTTTTTACTGTCGTTTGATGGGTGATAAGAGTAACTATTTAGCAAATAATTGTTTTTTTTAGAGTTTAGTTTTATAGAAAAATCTTGGTGCAAAAAAGTTCAATCAATCGACATGATTTTACCATTTTCTTCAACTTATTTTATTTCTGTATAGAAACTATAAGTGACGAACAAAAAAGTTGTAACGTTTTTTTATCGAAAATATGTTCTGTCTCAGGTTCCCCATCGCTTTTTCGGAAAATATATTTTTTTAACTAACAGCATTAAAATTCAAAATGTGACAATTTTTCCATTTTTTAAATATTTAAATTACGTTTATGAAAAATAGTTAGTACTACAAAAATGCTTATGTGCCCAAATTTTTTATTTTAATTATATATTTTTTTTTTTAAATCAATCAAAAAGTGAACTGTGTGTAACTTTTACGTAATATTTACGTAAAGGTGTTGGCTGGGGTGTTCCAGTTAATGTTTGACTGGAGCACCCAGAAATTTCAAGAACTGGTAGCGATGTAATAATCTGTACATTTAGGTAATCAAATTTTTTAATTCTAATAAAATATATTTTAGAGTGCACATGTTTTTACAGTGACACCCTGTATGACTAATAATGAATTGAATATTACAAAAAAGTCAAGTGTTAATTTGCATAAAAATAAAAACATATGAAAAGCTCGAGAAAAATGTGCAATCTTTTCTTGCTTCCTAAAACGTACTCGAGAAGGACATCCAAGTCTCCTGTTAGCATATTGTCAGATTGTGTTTTTAGTACAAAAATTAAGAAAACAAATTAAATAAGTAAAAAAAAAATAATTCATAAAAATTTACCGAATTTTTTATATAATTTTTTTAAAATATATTTTCCATATTTGTATGTTTATTTTTTTCAATTGTACCAAAAGAAGCGCTGGGCTATTGACTTTTTTTGTCGTTTTTATGTTTACTACTATTATGATTGCTTGACATGCTAAACGTACATTACGTATGGAAAAACTTCTATATTATTATTATACTACATTTATAAACAAAAAAATCTTGGCAACATCGTCTTCAACAATCCGCCTTCACATCAATGAGCAAAATAAGGATATCTCCTTAATAGCCCGACGTCGTTTGATCATGTTAAAAAGAGAAATCCCTTGCGCAAGACAAAGAGGTGTACACGTAGGATGAGTTCGGTTGAGTTGGCGACGGCCAAACGAATATGTGGCTCAGCTGCTTCGCAAATGTTAGTTCTTCAATAATATGTGCTTCAAACGTATGGTGGTTCTTCCGCGGTACTGAATGAGACACGCATAACGTCATCGAATCGGTACGACCTATTGACTCGCGATAGACGGGTATCGATCGATAATTAATCGATTTTTCTTTAGTTTTTCGCGTTTTTGGACTTTTCGTGATTTTTTTTCGACTTTTAGTGGGTTGGCTTGGTGTCGTGATATTTTGCATTTTGGATTTGGTGAGGTAAGTATTAACTTTCTTTTTAATTTCGGTATTAACTTTTAATCAGTGATTGACAGAAAATTAAAAAAATTAAAACAAATTCCTATAATGTAGTGGCGAAAACTTCTTTTTTTCGATGATTTTTTTATAGTTCGAGGAGTGAGGAAAGGAAAAGATTATAAATGAAAAGTTCGCGAGTTCTAAATAATTTTTAAGTTTATTGTTATCTAAGAATATCCTATTTAAAGGTTAGGGAGTCAAAAGATTATCTGCAATAGCTAAAAAATATTTTTATTAAAAATACCCTAATTTTTAGAAAAGTACCAAGAGGCAGAACAGATGTTCTTGTTATGCATACCTGGGGATTTTGTTTTATTACCAGAAAACATTAAATAACATTTTTTTAATTTATAATGGAATGGCAAGGCTTTTTTTAAATTTTGAGACCAATTTTTGTTTAGAAGTTTTAACAAAAAAAATTAAACAGAAAATCGCGTTTTTTCTTGTTGTGACCACTCCTATCGTCTACTCACCCCATATATTATAGTATCGTATAATTTTCTGACAAGAATGTTAATTTTTTTGGTAATTGTTTTCCACAAACCAAAACTACACTTTTTTGCACTCGACGCGCGTTTCGCTAACAACGTTAGCATTATCAGGAGACGATAAACAATTGTTTATTTGTTTGTTTTTGTTTAAACATTGTTTATCGTCTCCTGATGATGCTAACGTTGTTAGCGAAACGCGCGTCGAGTGCAAAAAAGTGTAGTTTTGGTTTGTGGAAAACAATCATAACTTTGTTTCAGTGCAACCAAAGGTTCCAAATTCCCAACAAAGTTTATAAAGGTAGAGTTTCGACAAAGACAAATTTAGGCCATTTTTCTTCAGTAGAGACAGACACCAACTCCTTCCAATATGGTATGGGGGACTATTATTAAAATCCTGAAATTTTGACTTCTTAATTTTATCAAAAATGAGTTACTAAGGTTCCAAAACATCTTAATCGACGAAAAAAGAAGTTGCCTTTTGTCTGTCTGTATACAGGATAACTCAAGAACGCCTTAATCGATTTTAACAAAATTTGGTACAAGAATCCTCTATCGGCTGGCCATGATCTGATTAGCTTTTGGGTATGGTGGTGGGGGGTTGAAGGGGGGAAAAGGAGAATAAAATATTTAAAAAAATTGTAACTTTGGAAAAAAAATACGGTTTTCAGATTTAAATTTCCATGAATATGGACTACAAATTTTGTTATAAAGTCCAAAAAAGCAGCTATTGATATGCGGTTTTCAGATTTTAAAAGCTACAGTTTTCGAGATATTTTCATTTCCTTTGAACATGAAATAATTGATTGTATGGTGGACTATCCGTGAGTTGTAGCACCAATTTTTTTACTAAACATTTTAATTTATTTATCAGTCATGTCAATCTTTACAAGTCGTAGACAACAATACGATCCACCTATGATTTAGAAGATTTTTAATTTACTGTTAAGATTGACCGACATACTTCGTATACATAATTTTATGATCTTCTAAATGTGATGGGATTCGAGCACATTTTTATTGACTGAATATTTGGACATCATACAGCCGTGTTTTTTTTTTGCAAAAAAGTAACCTTACTTACTTTTTCTTGCCATTTTTACACCAGTACAAATCAAAAATCACAGATGGACAGTATGACGTAACAATGCACAACGTCAGTTTTTTTCAAGCCCCCAAGTTTAAAGCAAAGTGAAATACTAAAAAAAAATAATGGAAGAAAACAATTTTGTGTTCCTAAAAATAAATATAATACAAGAAAAAAAACTATTTTTTTTATGCCAGCACTCCATAATAGTTAGTAAAAGAAGCAATACACTTTGTACCCCCCCCCCCTCTCACCCCGTGCGGCGGGGGTAAAATCACCCCGTAAAGGTACAATTTTTCAGTTTTTTGCCAATAACTCAAAAATTATAATATTTATAAAAAAAATTATCCTTACATTTTTTGTATAGGCAATAAACTTATCCTTAATTTGAGGTACAACACGTATTGGTTGATCTTCTCTTTTCAGCTCAAATCAACCCTCAAAAAAACTCAATATTTTTGAATATAGTTGTTTGGCAACTTTGAACAAATAATATCTTCTTATTTTACTTCCTACATATATCTTTAACAATTTCATGTACTTTTTGTTATTTTCAAACAACCCGGCGGGTAGTTTTACTTTACTCTTAGCTTTGATAGTTTGTTTAATTTCTTACACCGCACTTACCTAGTTATTCAGCGGTGGGAGTGTTTAAGGCCATAAGGTTGGCTTAAAAATACCAAAAAGGTACATGAAATTGAAGAAGATATATATTATCTAGGAAGTAAAATAAACAGTTTTTTTTTAACGTAAATGTTTATCATATATAAAAACAGCTTCAAATTTGGCCAACAACTGTATCCAAAAATATTGTTTTTTTTTAAGGTTGATTCGAGGTGAAAGGAGAAAACCTACCTATACTTGTTACACCTTAAATTAAATATAATTTTATTGCCTACAAAAAATGTTAAACCAGTTTTTTATAAATTTTTTGAAATATTGCCAAGAAAATGAAAAATTGTACTTTTAGGGGGTGATTTTATCCCCACCGCGTCACCGCACGGTGTGGGGGGATGGGTCCCCTGCTTAAAATAAACTTGGGGTCCCAATATATTCATACAAAGTGTGTTGCTTCTTTGGTAAAACGCCCAATATGGCTAAAATTACCGATGTAGCTCATTGACAATACATAACTGTTGGTATGACGCCAATTTAAGTATATCAAATGAATAAATGTATGCTTGTAATCTTCGTGATGGTTGATCACTAGGAATGTCGTTTAGTTATTTTTTTTATCTAGTAGAAATGAGAGATAATATTTTACGAAGGCGTTTGAATAAGAAAACTTGGGTTTTTCCCATCAGCTAAACCAAATAAATCGAGCAAAGATTTAAACCAAAATATACTGCATAGTACCAAGAGGATACATGTTGACCCGAGCATAACTTCGTTTTGATATTATATATTACCACAACTGGGGAATATTGACTTGTAAAGATTGAATTTTCTCCAAAACCCCAGGATAAAATTGTTATCTGAGACTATGCTAATGGTCAATTCCCCCCTATGTCTCCCCAGGAACATTTTCTGCGTACAACACTGGTTTGCTCGGATTCGGGTGGCCCTGGTAGAATGTAATAATATAAAAACAATAAGCGCCGGGTAATTATGTTATACAGAATATTGGCGACATTTCTGCATTCCGTAGACATTTTACGTCGGTACGCAAAAACGTAACTATTCTCTACGGTTTTCCTGCCTTTTGTTTTGTGGTCTTTGCATCAAAAAAAAAATTATCGTGTTTGTAGTCATACACGGCCATCATAAGACCAAGGATCCAATACGGATCAGTGGTCTGATGGCCCGCTGTATAGAAGCTGATCATATCCAAAAGGTTTACGAGCCTGCAAGGGCTCTTCTGCAGAGGGATGACCGGAGCAATGAGGACGACACCCATCCACGCTCTGGAAACAATCTTGGGTCTCCCCTCACTTCCAACTTGGATCAAGAAGGAGGCGATGGCGATGCACCTGCGATTAAGGGACCAGGGACTGTGGAAGGGCAGGGAGGAAAGAGAGGGCCATTTGGCGGTCGAGGGACTGGTGACGAAAGAGTTGCCCCTCCTAGGACTGCCAAGCACCGCTTAAACCATGGAAGTTCGATAAAAAGTCACAATGCCGGAACGAAATAAGTGGCAAAGGGAAGAATTCCGAACGGAATTAAGCAGAGAGGCGACGGTCTGCTACACGGATGGCTCTAAACTGTCAGCCAGGCAGACAACAGGCGCAGGAGTGTACGCGGAAAGCCTAGAAGTTCAGAAGAGTTATCCACTTGGAGAACACGCTACGGTGTTTCAGGCGGAGGTGTATGCCATTATCATGGCAGCAACCCTACCCGAGGTCAGAAATGGCAGGAGGGACTTATACATATGCTCCGACAGCCAGGCTGCCCTAAAGGCTCTAAGTGCATCCAAAATAGTCAGTGGTGGAGGAGTGCGCTGAAGCACTGCAAACACTGGCTCAAGACAAAAGGGTGACACTGATGTGGGTGCCAGGTCATGAGGGAATACCAGGGAACGAGAAAGCGGACGAACTAGCCAGACTAGGGGCCGAAACCCAATACATTGGACCGGAACATTTTTTGGGAATGACAAGGAAACAGGTACAGAGTAAGCTCAACAAATGGGCGAACAATGATCTAAAGACGTCCTGGAGGCAAGAGTCAAAGTGCAGACAGTCTAAATGACTCATAGGCAAGACCCGAAAGGACATTGGGCTGCAGCTGACAGGGATGCTGCTGGGCACAATCGGCTGGACAAACATCTGACGCAAATAAGAGTAGCAGGAGATCCCGTGTGTCCCGCTTCCGTGCCCGAAGAGGAATCGGCGCAGCACTTGATAGCACAGTGTGGTGCATATGCCAGATCAAGGCAGCTGAAGTGGGGATTTCCCACGATAGAGGAAGAAGAGCTGCACTCGCTCAAATAGGCCGACATACTGAACTTCGTAAAGAAGATAGGGAGGCCCGGAGAGAGAGGTGCAGCGGAAGTAGGGGCATAGGGGTAAGGAACGGGGTATGGCAGAAAGGGCCCATGAAAAGGCCTAATTGCCAGGCCCACGGGCCGCCCCTCTACTACTGCTACTACTAGTCACATTTTTAGGACACTCAAATTATTTAAAAGTTTTTTCTTGCAAGCATTTTTTCAGTTGCTTCATTCGTTATGTCTGTCTCGAACCTGCGAAGAAATTTTTTTTAAATTTTGGTCTGAAATTTTTTGCTTGAACATATCCGCGAGCTTTTTCACTAGCTTTTCAACGAACATTTTGTTGGGGCAAATTTTTGCAATGTTTTTTGAAAACATTGTTAAAGGTGATAATAAACATGTTTTTGTTCTCACATCACGGATCTTAATAATATAAAGCAAATCCTAAAAAACCGGAATAAATTTTTCTAAATTTAAAACTGTTGACCCTTCTTGTTGTCGCATAGCACTTGACCTATTCCGTCGTACTAGCGGCCTTAATTATTCTTTTTTTTTTCTTAGCTCCATGAAAGGTGCAAGAGGTGTATTTTACTATATGACTTTTGACAATTCCTGCGGTCAAAATTAAATTTCTGTGTCGAAGAGTTTGTCCGTCGGAAAGCACTTTATTAAAAATACCTATTATGTTAAAACTTAAAAATTTACTTTTTAGTTTTTGTATTTTCAGTTCAATGATTTCCGATAAAAATATATTTTTTTTTAATTTCTAATAAACTTCTATACCAACTTTTTCTTCAAACAAATTTTGCCCGAACATTCTCGAGAATATTTTCGCGAGCTTTTCCTCGAACATTTTTCCACATAGGCTCGCATAAATGTTTGTCGGCATTTCGAACATCAAAGGAAAGCTCGTCTCTGTGGATGCCACGTTGAAAAGCGTAAAACAAAATAAATTTTAAATGGTCTCGGTTCAGCGTAGTGTAAAAATTTGCCCACAGATCTGTGTCACATATCCTTGGTATAAGATGAAATAAACGACAAAATGCAAAATAACATTAAAAGAACGTCAAAGTTAAGTCATTCTGGTTGATTTATATCCATTCGAGACACAATAATGATTTTAATAGGACTTGAAAATGAATAAATTTATAATAAACAAAGTAAAAATACACTTTTCCGCAGTTGGTAGGCCGGAAAGTATACAGCCAAAGAAAACTTAAGAATATGTAGCTACAAAATGCTAGATTTTTAATAAAACAGTGCCATTGAAAAATTGAATAAAAATGCATTAATGTCATGTATTTGGCTCTTAAAACTTGAGTAAAGTCATACTACACCATTTCTCCTTCTTCAAGTGCCTTTAAAAATCGAACCAATCATTCCTGAGTTACCTATGGGGTCAAAATTAAATATCGGCATCGAATAGTTTGTCCGTCGGAAAGCACTTTATTAAAAATACCTATTCTGTTAAAACTTAAAAATTTAATTTTTAGTTTTAGCAGTTTTAGTTTTTCTATTCTTCGAACGTTGGCTATCATCAGCGCCATTTGCCTTCTATTATCCATTTTAAAAGTTTTCGTTTTTTGATGGTAAATAAAACTTCAAGATCTTTATTTATTTTAAGCAAAACATCCACATTAGTTACTCTGTCCATCCAAGATATCCTTAGTAGTCTACGATAACACCACATCTTGAATGCCTCTAACTTTTTGCAGATGGCCTCAGTCAGGGTCCATGCTTCCATTCTATAATATAAAATGCTAAAAACAACACCGACGCACACGAATTCGGGGAGTGGTATTAAGATCGCAACTACACAACACTAATTTGATTTTGATAAAAGACGATCTGGCATGTTCAATTCTTGCACGAACTTCTTGCATGTTGTATTTGTATGAATACACGCGTTCGACTTGCTACCCATTTACTTCGAACATGCCTTGAGCAGTCTGAAATAGATCTCGGTCATCTAGACCAACTTATTTAGCGATTCTATGAGATTTTTGTGTTGGACTCGATCAAATGCTTTCTCATAGTCTATGAAACAGGCATATACTGGCACCGACACACCCCTAGACCGCTGAACTAAGACTTGAATGCCAAACCCACCACGAAATCCAAACTGCGTGTCGCCCATAAAGTATTCGCGTTTCCCATAAATTCTTTTATGGATAATCTTTAGATATATTTTTAACATATGGCTCATTAGGTTGATTAGGCGGTAATCACTACACTTCTTTGCTGAATGTTTTTCAGGCAGCGTAACTAAGGTTGAATTTAGCCAGTCAGCGGGGATTTTACCGCTACGATATCTCAGGCTAAAAAGCTTGACCGGCTTATTTAGCGGATCTTCGTTTTTTATTAGCTTTAAAACCTCATTGTATACTTCGTTTTGCCATACCGCTTTTTTTAAATAACACTAGAAGAGGCTCGCAATGGTCCGGAGGAGTATGTGTACGTATGCTCTGACAGCCAAGCAGTCCTAAAGGCAGTCAGTACGCCAAAAATTGCCAATACTCTGGTGGAAGAGTGCGTAGAAGCACTGGAAGCCTTGAGTCAAGACAAGAGAGTTATAGTGATGTGGGTACCGGGACACACGGGAGTGTCGGGCAACGAAAAGGCGGATGAACTCGCTCGGATCGGGGCCAGCACTCAATACGTGGGGCCGGAACCACTCTTAGGTATAACAAGGGGACAGCTGCAAAGTTGACTCATTAAATCGGCTAACGATGCACTGGCAAACTCCTGGGAGAGCGAAATAGGATGCAGACAGTTTAAAGAATTCATCGACGCACCGGACGCGGCCAGACCCAAATGGCTTCTGGGAAGGACACGAAAAGATATTGGACTACTGACAGGGATACTGACCGGCCACAACCGACTCAGTAAGCATCTGACTCGCATCGGGATCGGGAATGACTCTACCTGGTATGCCTGCGGGAGGACGGAGGAGACATCCCGGCACCTCGTTGCGAGGCATCAGGTACTTGGACAACCGAACCTGGATGCAGAGGTCCTACGAGCTCTCAAGTGGGCCAAAGTACTGGACTTCGTGAGGAGAACAGGAAGGGCCGGAGAGCCCACTACCGTTCAAGCGGTACAGGTGGTGGATTAGGGGGCTGGGCTGGGGTAAGGTAAAAAGGAACCGATTGGACCTACTTGCCAGGTCTTGGGCCGCCCCCTAGTTACTACTACTACTACTACACCAATAAAATGATATAACAGAATTATTTATCCACCTCTTCTTATTTCCTAACCCATTGTCTCCAAAACGGCGTTCGACTTAGGGCAGTCACGCTCTTTTTAGGCAAGGACGCAACCCCCTCAAATAAAATTGGCATTTTATTTATAAATTAACGTAATTTTAATAAAAAAATAAAGAATTTCTTATATTTTCGTAATCTCCATTGCATTGGTTGAGGGATGTAAAGGGGGTAAATTAATACAATATCACAACTTACTTCGACTCTTCTCTGCCGTAAGCTTGGCAACGTAGCAATTGAATTCGTGGCTATCGGTTTAAATCATTTTCGGGCAGATTAAATTTTGTGGTTCTATAAAAATATCTTTCGTTCAAATTTAATTTTATTTTCGAGACAATTGTTTTCTTTTCTTTTAAATTCTGACAAATTATGTTCTTGCAAAATTTGGCTTCGAAGCTTTTTTTTATAAAGTTCAGACTCCCGTCACACTCAAGGTCGTGCAGCTCATGTTGTTATCTCTTTTTTTATATGGCAAGTCACTAAAGCCTTATCGAAATTTTAGAAAGATCCAATTTACCCTTTCGGGGCTAGTTGCACATAACCTCGATCGCGAATCAGGAAAGAAGAATCGCATCGACAACACTTCTCGACTATACTTAAATATGATAGTTTTGTTTGCAAAAAAGAAGACGAGTTAAGTATTGACTTCAACTTGACATACATCCCAAAGCAAATTTACTGAAAATTATGGTTAATTCAATAGGTGCTTAACATTGATGAACAAGTTAAAGTAATGCGCGACTTTAAATAAACGATGTAAATTAGGTCTAGATCGAATTGATTGACAATTACAGTGCGTTCCATTTTTATTTCGTCGAAACCAGGGAAAATAGAACATTCTCTCTCTCTCTCTTCTCATTGGATTACCGTCACTTTTTAAAGTCCCGTAGGCACTATTAACTTAATCGGACGGGTCATCAAGTACTTTCCTAGTCTACCGACTTAGGGAGTGTGTATCTAGGTCCGCCTTCACGTGATATCCGATCCTATCCGGCCTGGATACCGGCGTGAATGGTGTTACAACAAGTTTTTACACAAAGCAGCAAATGAAGGCATACAAGAGCCTTAAAGCATTTAAATATTTTTTGAAGCAGGCTTTATCCAAAGTTGTGGAGCTTTAAAATGTGGGAATAAAGACATAATTAGAGGAAAAGTAAGTATTTTTACTAACATATTTATTTTAGGATTAAGTTGGGTCTGGTGGTTTGGTGGGGTAACACAGAAGCGGCGTTTTCTATTTAAATCTTCCTATAAATTCCTTAAACCACAAATAAAAACCAATGTGAACAAAACAAACACTGTGACTTTTGGCACGGTTTTTTGCTTCTTCCTGCAAAAATCCAGTAACAAACTGTCTTTATCCGTTTTTGAAAAAGAACAAACTATAATAAAAATGCATTTCCACTTATGGAAAATCGCTTTGTTTGTCCTCCGTGACTTGTCAATCAAGCGACAGTAACAGGTCATTGGACTGACTTTCGTTGCGTTTTTTCTGACAGAAATTTTGACGGAAAGAGTATTTGTTTACATTTTGGCCAAGGAAGACTCGTGAAAATAAAAATTATTTAAAGATACCTTACAATTATTGTGTCACCAATAAACACGCATTCGTTTTGTTTTTCATTGTCTGCACTTTTTGACTCTGACAAGACTGGAAATGTGGAAAAACATTTTGAATTGATGCGGTATGCGATATCCCTAAAATTATAGATAAAAAAGTGTGCCAAAAAAGGTTTTATGAAATCTTTATAACTAAACAGGGTGTCCACAACCCGGAAAACCCTGGAAAGTCAGGGAATTTGAAAATGGTCAAGGAAAGTTTCGCTGAGGGAATTTGAAAATGGTCAAGGAAAGTTTCGCTGGGTCAGGGAAAGTCAGGGAATTTTCCCCAATGAGATTAATTTGAGGGGATTCTTCACAGTGCTCTAGTGAATAAACTATTGTATGTAGGACTGTCTTTTTTGTTTCAGGAAAAAAGCAAACATGAAAATTTATCTGATTTTTATGTTTGCTTCCTACTTATTCAGAAGCAGAGTTTTCCAAAAGCTAGGCCTTGTCTCGCAAACAATTGTAATTTTTATTTTACTATTTTATTGAAAACTTAACAAGCTTTTGCAACTACTTCTACTTTGTTCTTTAGAGACACTAGGTTTTTGTAGTTTGTTTAATTTTTTGTTTACTTCTTACGTGTCGCTTTTTAAAAGTTAGTACAAATAAATAAATTCCAAAAAGAGGAAACAAATATCTTGGTTTGTTAAGGGTCAGCTTAAGGGGTAGTGGAGGCTGATTTTCTTTCCTCTTTTTTAATAAATACGCACCTAAAATGAGTTCAGTGAAAGTTTGAGTAAAATCACTTGAATTTTATAGTAAAATCAACATGCTAAAAAAATTGTTTCAATATTTGAGACTGCTAAAAATATGAGTCAGGGAATTCTTTAATTTGGTCAGGGAAAGTCAGTGAACTTTTTCTCGAAAAATATGTGGACACCCTGCTAGACTATCACCACACACGATAAAAGTAAAATTAAATAAAACTATGCAGCACTGGTCCAACTGTGACCAACTGTCTTTTTAGGGAGAAAAAAAATACTAAAAATCAGATCGAAAATTGAATGGACTTGGAATCGAATACAGTGGCGCTGTATGTCCCAAGAAAGAAAAAAGTAACTTTTATAGTCGTATTTTTACCAAGCTTTAACTTACAACTGCAACAACAAACATTATTAACAAAATCAAGCGTCCAACTTTGTATGGTTTGCCCACTACAATACTCGAACCAAAGTAGGTGATTTTTATGAGAAAATGCATTTATTTTAGTTTGTTATTTTTTTTAAAATAAAATGACCTATAGACTACTTAGAGTTCAAGGAAATAATGCTATATTACTTAATTTATGTATTAAAAAGCCCACCAGTAGTGTGTATTTGTTGCACGAACAAAAGAAGCCCGCTTTTATTTAATAAATTAAATGTTAACGTTTTGTTGACATTTAAAATGGTAATGTTTAAAAAAATTGGTGCTAGAAAGCACGGATAGTCCACCATAAAATCAATTATTTTATGTTGAAAGGAAATGAAAATATCTTGAAATCTGTAGCTTTGAAAGATTTGAACAAAATTTTCGGGTAAAATTTACGAAAACCAAAATCTATAAACCGATTTTTTTAATATATTTTAACGTTTTTTGAAATAACTCGAAAACTAAAGCTCCCACCACTTTATAACAAAATTTGTAGTCAATATTCATGGAAACTTAAATCTGAAAAGTTACAATTTTTTAAAATATTTTATCCCCCTTTTTCCCCCTTCAACCCCCCACCACCCTACCCAAAAGTTAATCAGTTCATGGTCAGCCGATAGAGGATTTTTGTACCAAACTTCGTTCAAATCGATTAAGGTGTTCTTGAGTTATCGTGTATACAGACAACAGACCGACAGACAACTTTTTTTTTTCGTCGATTAAGGTGTTTTGGAACCTTAGCCACTCATATTTGATAAAATTAAGAAAAGTCAAAATTTCACGATTTTAAGGCCACAAAAACGGCATACATTTGACAACACTGCTTTGCTGTTTTTGGGTCAATCTTTACCGGGCAGAAAATCGAAAACGAGAAAACGGAATCTGTTGAAATTTGGCAAGAATGTTCATGTTTGAATTCCTCACAACAGTTTTTTGCTGGACTCTTTCATTCCCGAAATAAAATAAACACGGCTAACAATAGTAAAAACTCTTACCTGGATTTTTCTTTAGCCACGTCGATAATACAGAAATCTGTAACAACAATTTTTGGATTTTTTAATTTTTTGAAAAAATACACCAAGTTTTGAAAAATCCTTTGAATACGGTTGTAGATTTTTATAAATCCTATGATCTGATACCAAAAAAGTTATGGTTTTTTTCTTTATAAGCGAGATTCTGCCGAAATTCTGAAACGCCAAGGTCACGTAATTTGGTAGACCCCGTGAAACTGAGTGAGTTTGATGGAGTATTGGAATTCAGGTTCCGCATAGCCACCGGCCACTTTTTTAAGGCTGGACTTCTATAGGCTTTTCTTCCGCGCGGATTTTGAAATTTGACCTTGCCTGTCAGTGAGTGAAACAGTAACAGAACTTTTGGCACCTTCACTAATGGAAGGCTAGCCTCACATATAGTGTTCGCATCGTGTTCGGAACACTGCACGATCTCATTCGAAATTTCATTAGTGATGCCACCTATTGTTGATCTTTCAAAAAAATACCAAAGCAGCGTTGTCAAATCTATGCCGTTTTTGTGGCCTTAATAGTCCCCCATACCATATTGGTAAAGTGGACTGAAAATTAGCTAAATTTCACGATGTTAAAAAGTCTTTGTTTGTTAAATTACAAAAATTTTAAGGCCACCAAATTTTATGGTTTAAATATTAGCTGCGTTAGTATTAATGAGGTATTAATAAAATTTAATTACGAGCTTTTTATCGAGCTTTTTACCTCCAACTACGCCCATAACCAAGCTAAAATGACATGATCTTTATTACGTCCGAAATATTAATTCTGGGCTGGAGTATCCCCGTTTATTGCATTTGCAGTTCTTTTTTTACAAATAGTCAAAATAAAATTCAAAAATCATCAAACACCACCAACTCCCGTTGACAACGTTGCCGGCTTTTGTTCTTTTTTTTGCAAATCTAGAAATAGTACTCGTTAAAAATTTAAAAAAGGTAATTACTGAGATTAAAAATTAAGTTATTAAAAATATATAAAATAATCAATATATTATAAAAAAGGTGTCGAGAAGTATATGAATTAAATTAACTTATTATAGATGGTTGATAAGAGGTAGTATTGGTTACTGTTAGATCTCTTTTTTTTATTAATCTGAGGGAAAACCTGTATATTTTTTGTAAATTAATCTATTTTATCTTTGTGTGATTTTATTTGTCTGTGTTCAAAACTTACGTGGTCGTACACGATATACCAAAACAAGCAACTGAAATTCGTCTTCGATTTATTATTAATTAACTTTTTAAAATCTTAATTTGGATTTTTGGCTACCAAGTGATAGACGTACGTCTTTAAAAATGCTAATTCATGCTAATAATTTATTTTAGTAAATTATCAAATCATCCGTCGAAGTGTTTGAAACTCATCAAGGCGACCATATTTGTGGCGAAGATCAGATTTAAGTGACTAAAGAAATATTTAGATAAATATCAAGCTGAAAAATTTAAATATAGGGTGATCCATAAAAAACCGCACATTTTTTTGGGTATAAATTCGTTACCAGTTGTCCGATTTCAAAAATTTTTGTTTTCCTGGAAAGCTAAAGCTTCATACTATAGAATCCTGTCACCAGGATTGACATTTCTTTAAAATTCAAGATGCCACACCCTTGACGTGTTCAAAAAGGTGTCACTTGTTAAGTGTTTGGCTTCTAAAAAATGAGCACACGGTTCTACTATACTTTGGAAAAATTAACAGAGATATGTTTGTGAATCAGTAGATACCTGTCGCGCCAATAGTCAAGAGAGTACTTTTTCGGTTTTGCTAAAACGTTGATTTGGTTCTACTATCAAAGTAATGTCAAAAACACCCAACAACTTTTAATAAGAGGCCAAACACTCACTCTGTGTGTATTTCATGACCAATTTTAACAAGTGATACCTTTTTGAACACATCAATGATGTGGCTTTTTAAATGACGTCATCACTTTGATTCAAAAAAAGTACAAATTAAGTATTCCACACAAAGAAATTCCTTTGTTAAGTTTTTGGCCCAATTGTTTGACGTTGGAAGTTTGAAAATCCATGTAAGACATAAACAGTATTCAAAAAGTTGACTCACAGTATACCTAATCGTGAAATAGAATTTTCTTTGTCTTGATTTATCTAGTACATTAATTAATAAACCTAATTGTTTTTAGGACACTAAAATTTAAAAATGACGGCCGCTCTAGGCCAGAAGGCCACCATGAAACGTCTCGAGCAGCTATTCAATGACGTGAAAATTGACAACACCGCCAGGCCTGCCAAGGAAATCTTGGTGGAAATCGAACAAAAGCACAGCGCCAAGTGCGACGTGCACAAGGGAACGCCTCCGAACAGGAGGGGGTCGGTGGGGAGCACGCTGCATTTGACAAATAAAAGGTAATAGACAATAGACACTTAAAATATGTTGGGAATTTGGAACCTTTGGTTGCACTATAACAAAGTTATGATTGTTTTCCACAAACCAAAACTATACTTTTTTGTACTCGACGCGCGTTTCGCTAACAACGTTAGCATCATCAGGAGACGATAAACAATAAACTAAATTAACCTACACTCTATCTTATATACTATCTTTTAGTGGGCGGAGATAAGACTAATAATTTGTGATTGGTCACGCTTTATAATCCTATCTCCACTCAACTAAAGTATAAAGTGTACTAAACGGAATGGTTCCCCTATCTTTATTTAAACTATTTCTGGATTTAATGATTTCCATACTTTCATATGCATTAAAAACTCTTTTGTTTGGTACACTTTTTATAAGTTTTAGGTTATCTAATGTGATTGTTTTCAAAAGCATGCTCGGCCACACTTGACTTTTCTGTTCTTCCGTATTTTAAGTGTGCTAAGTGTTCTTTGAATCCTGTTTGAATAGAGCGTCTCGTTTGGCCAACATATGTTTTGTCACATAGATATAAGTAAAGAATTTGAGTATTTCCCCAGAGTATGGTTCAGGTATGTAGACGATGTGTTTGCAGTATTCAACACTAAAGTAACTAGTGTTTTTCCCACAATTAAATTTACTTATGAAACAGAGAACAACGGTAATAAAAATAAATTAGAATTTGACCTATACAGAAAAGGAACGGCCACCAACAGGTATATTCCAAATGACTCTCTTCATTGCTTACAACATAAGCTTGCAAGTTTGCACTTTTTAGCACATAGATTAGTAAATTTCCCCTTAAACAAAGAAAGATTTGAAGCAGAAAAGTATAGGATTAGGAATATAGCTGGCGAAAACGGTTACGACGAAGGCTTAGTTAATAAGCTGATAAATAGACATTCTTTTTAAAAGACCTTTTTTCAGACAAAAAGATACCTGCGACCCTAAATTTGTAATCCTAATTATACGAAAGTATTACAAAAAGTATTTAATAACACAGGTCTTTAATTAGTACATCAATCCGGAAACACAATGAGAAGTTTACTAGGAAATCCCAAGGATGAAACTACAGTTCTAGAAAAAAGTGGAATTTACGAAATTAGTTGCATGGATTGTGACAAAAAATATGTTGGCCAAACGAGACGCTCTATTCAAACACGATTCAAAGAACACTTAGCTCACTTAAAATACGGAAGAACAGAAAAGTCAAGTGTGGCTAAGCATGCTTTGGAAAACAATCATAGATTCACATTAGATAACCTAAAACTTCTAAAAAGTGCACCAAAGAAAAGACTCTTGAACGCATATGAAAGTATGGAAATCATTAAATCCAGAAATAGTTTAAATAAAGATAGGGGACCCATTCCGTTTAGTACACTTTATTCTTTAGTTGAGGGGAGATAAGAATATAAAGCGTGACCAATCACAAATCATTAGTCTTATCTCCGCCCACTAAAAGTATATAAGATAGAGTATAGGTTAATTTAGTTTATTGTTTATCGTCTCCTGATGATGCTAACGTTGTTAGCGAAACGCGCGTCGAGTGCAAAAAAATATAGTTTTGGTTTGTGGAAAACAATCATAACTTTGTTTTAGACACTTAAAAGCCAAACCTACGTTAAAATCTTTCATATACGATTGTAGAAGTTTGTTTACAATCTCTGATAATTTTCTGCTCTTTTATTTCCTAAGAATTTGGTCACCACCATTCTATCAGTGCCTCTTTTTCTTTTCTCGCAAGCACAGCGTCAAATCCCAAATCCACGAGAAGATTTGAGGTCCCACAAAAATTTCCTCTTTAATCTTGGCTTCACTTATTCTGCGAAATTTTTGTTTTATGTGATTGAAGGCAGGAAGATCTCTATTCATATCTTTAAGGAAGTTTTTGAATAAGCCAAGTTTGATATGTAACGGCGGAGGTAATATTTTATTTGC
This sequence comes from Oxystoma pomonae, assembly GCA_963921995.1. Lineage (NCBI taxonomy): Eukaryota > Metazoa > Arthropoda > Insecta > Coleoptera > Brentidae > Oxystoma > Oxystoma pomonae. The sequence continues at coordinate 6,121,346 of OY998170.1, forward strand.
AGGAACTATATACTGCCCATATAAACCAGACCTCGGAAAATATTTTAAGCGATAGATTTGCGTCGAGCAGGTCAAAATCTATAAGACTGAGCTATTGATACCGAACGCAGCTATAGTAGACGTAGAATATATAGAGCAAAATTATGTCTTCTTTTAATCAATAAAAAACCAAAGACTTACTCACTAATATCACGTGCTCCTTCCTCTCCTAACGTTAAATTTATGTGTATTTTTAGGGACTCCCTGGGCAACGTTGTGTCCCAAAAAAGAGACTGGCACGCACCGGGATATTTTGGCGTCAACGGAGTGGGTCCCAGGAGGGGCTCTATGCCCGCCTTAAACACTCTTGGCCATTATAATGGATATTACAATAGGTACGTACCACTGCAAAGTAAGGCAAATAGTTAACAGTAGGTAGTAGTCATCCACTTCCTATTCTATCCTACTCCTCGCCTTCCCCTCTATCCAAAAGCTCCACTTCGCACTGTCAGTGTATTGATCCATTTGGGCGATTGTACGTCCTTCGAGTGCTGGAACTAACAGTACTTGGGGTCTTTCTCCTGCTTAGGCCGCGCATTATTCCACCAGGTCTCTTGTGTCTGAAATTAACTCTGTGTTTCGGACTTCCATTGTCTATATTTTATTTATACACGACTGATCGAAACGTCGTGTATAAATAAAATATAGTAACTAGTAGTTTGCACCTGAAGACGATCAGAGATTGTACTGATCGAAACGTCGTGTATAAATAAAATATAGACAATGGAAGTCTGAAACACAGAGGTAATTTCAAACACATAATTTCTCAAACTTTCAAACAAATCTCTTGTGTCTGTTCGAAGGCGGACGACACAGAGTAGTCCTTCACAGACATGCAGTGAGCAGTCCTACTTTTTCAAGTAGCCATTTCCTTCCATAAATTCCTGGGATTATCTACATCCTTGTTCTTGGCTTCGTGCGCTTCTGAGCGTCTCATAGAGGTCTACTCATTAAGTCATTAAACCCATTTCTTCATTTTTTTTTAAATGACTTGTACAGAATATTGATGTAGATATCTTGTTTTCAACTGAAAAGAAACTCTTTACACTCGGTGCCTCTGACGAAATTTAAATTCAGCAACATTGTGACGTGCACATGATGCCTCTAATTTTGTAGGGCACCTGTGTAGCAATTATGAACCTTGGTTTAACCACACTTACAGGGTACGTATGATGTTTATTTATTGTTCATCCTTTGTCTTTTTGTTTTACCTTGAGGCCATAAATTTATTCTAGGGAAATTGGGCAATTTACAAGTTTTCAGAGCCAGTATTAGTATGTTTTTATATCGTACTCAATACGTATTAAAAAGATTGTCTTCTTTTTCTTTCATATAGTAGTATGTTCTCTGTTCCGACAAAGAACGCGATATATGAAAGAATTTTCGATACGTATTGAATATGATATGAAAACATACTATATATATTTCCTTTATGCCAATATAAATCATAAAATGGCTAAAAATGGCAACAGTGTTGCTGGAAAATGGCATTTTTTCTTTAAAAAAAAAGGAACAAAATTTGTCGCCTTAAAATCGAATCTTTAATCCAACTTTCTTTGCCCAAGGAAATCAAAAATTTCTTCTAATTACCCATATCTATCTGCTCTAGACAGTCTTTAGCAAAAGTAGATTAAAGATATATCAAAAAAATCTGCTAATTATAACACACACATAAAGTCAAGTAGTTTATGTGGTCACTATTAAGCAAAAAAAAAATTAAGTGGTATCAAGCTGGTTTTCTTTTTAATTGCGTACTTAAGTATAATTCCAAGTGCTCGAAGATTGTTCATGGTAACTAAAGATAATGATAGAATCCTATTCTTTTCTGATTACAACAAAAAGACGAGTTAAAAAAATCTAAAGTAACATAAAAGAAATGCTGTGATTAGTAAGTCGCTAATGGTAGTCTTATGTCTTATTTATTATATGGCGTCATAAAAAAAATTGGTTACAACAAACGATCTACAATAAATCCAAAAAGATCAAAAAAATTATTTTGCAAGAACAACATATTACAACTTGCTTGTTTTTTTAGTATACTAATACTAATAAGATCGACTTCCAGCATTTTTATAGACCGCTTTAATTAATTTAGAAAGTACTCATTTAGATTTTAAATTGGTGATACAGTTAATATGACTGATTTAATTCGGCAGTCTTAATCCTTCTTTAAAAATGTACAATCAAGAACAGAAAAAATGTCCGTTCGATGAAAAATTAAAAACAGGCATAGCAGATATCAAAATATAGCAGAACATCATGTATAAATTAATAATGTAATATTTAGTAGAATGAATGATAGACGTTAGTTGGTTAGATCTTTCTAGGCTTCCTGACGCTTACTTAAATTGTAACACCCTCAAAATAATATCTAAAGAAGAGACCAAACATTTCCTATATAAATCCTCCGATGTTTACAATCCAACACTCTTCTGGATGATTATATGAGCAGAAAACAGACCAAAAGTTACCAAAGTTTGGCCACTGAAAATGTTATAAAAGATGTTAAAAAGTCTTTATTTTATTAAATTACAAAATTTTGACGCTACCAAATTTTATTTTGTTAATATTAGCTGTATTAGTATCAATTTTAAATTTTTGAGTTATTAATAATTTAATTACAAGCTTTTTACCGAGCTTTTTACCTCCAACTACGCCCATGACCAAGCTAAAATGACATGATCTCTCTTACCTCCGAAATATTAATTATGTACTGGTATATCCCCTTTTATTGCATACCACGCACTGGTAAACCATTTTGTTGGTTCTCAAAATGGCTTTATGCAGTTATTTTTTCACAAATGGTCAAATTGAAATTCCAAAATCACCAAACATCACCAGCTGCCGTCAGCTACAAAAAAATGTCGTAATTTATTCTCGGCTCGTCGAAACAAGGTTGCCAGCTTGTGTTCTTTTTTTGCGAATCTAGAAATTTTAGTCATAAAAAGTTTACTATGTTGGGAATTTGGAACCTTTGGTTGCACTAAAACAAAGTTATGATTGTTTTCCACAAACCAAAACTACACTTTTTTGCACTCGAAGCGCGTTTCGCTAACAAAGTTAGCACCATCAGGAGAAGATAAACAATGAACTAAATTAATCTACGCTCTATGTTATATACAATCCTTTAGTGGGCGGAGTTAAGACTAATAATTTGTGATTAATCACGATTTTTAATCCTATCTCCCCTCAACCAGAGAATAAAGTGTACTAAACGGGATGGGTCCTCTATCTTTATTTAAACTATTTCTTGATTTAATGATTTGCATACTTTCATATGCATTCAAAACTCTTTTGTTTGGTACACTTTTTATAAGTTTTAGGTTATCTAATGTGAATCTATAATTGTTTTCAAAAGCATGCTCGGCCACACTTGGCTTTTCTGTTCTTCCGTATTTTAAGTGTGCTAAGTGAGTGTTCTTTGAATCCTGTTTGAATAGAGCGTCTCGTTTGGCCAACTTTTTTTTGTCACATAGATATAAGTAAAGAATTTGAGTATTTCCCCAGAGTATGGTTCAGGTATGTAGACGATGTGTTTGCAGTATTCAACACTAAAGTAACTAGTGTTTTCCCCACAATTAAATTTACTTATGAAACAGAGAACAACGGTACACTGCCATTTCTAGACACTTTAGTTATAAGAAATAAAAATAAATTAGAATTTGACCTATATAGAAAAGGAACGGCCACCAACAGGTATATTCCAAACGACTCTTTTCATTGCTTACAACATAAGCTTGCAAGTTTGCACTTTTTAGCACATAGATTAGTAAATTTCCCCTTAAACAAAGAAAGATTGGAAGCAGAAAAGAATAGGATTGGACGAAGGCTTAGTAAATCAGCTGATAAATAGACATTCTTTTTAAAAGACCTTTTTTCAGACAAAAAGATACCTGCGACTCAAAATTTGTATCAATTCCTTATAATCCTAATTATACGAAAGGATTACAAAAAGTATTTAATAACACCGGTCTTAAATTAGTATATCAATCCGGTAACACAATAAGAAGCTTACTAGGAAATCCCAAGGATAAAACTACAGTTCTAGAAAAAAGTGGAATTTACGAAATTAGTTGCATAGATTGTGACAAAAAATATGTTGGCCAAACGAGACGCTCTATTCAAACACGTTTTAAAGAACACTTAGCACACTTAAAATACGGAAGAACAGAAAAGTCAAGTGTGGCCGAGCATGCTTTTGAAAACAATCATAGATTCACATTAGATAACCTAAAACTTCTAAAAAGTGTACCAAACAAAAGACTTTTGAATGCATATGAAAGTATGGAAATCATTAAATCCAGAAATAGTTTAAATAAAGATAAGAGGACCCATCCCGTTTAGTACACTTTATTATCTGGTTGAGGGGCGATAGGATTAAAAATCGTGATTAATCACAAATTATTAGTCTTAACTCCGCCCACTAAAGGATTGTATATAACATAGAGCATAGATTAATTTAGTTCATTGTTTATCTTCTCCTGATGATGCTAACGTTGTTAGCGTAGAGTGCAAAAAAGTGTAGTTTTGGTTTGTGGAAAACAATCATAACTTTGTTTTTTTGTTATAAAAAGTTTAAAAAATGTATTTACTGAGGTTAAAAATTAAGTTAGTAGCCTAAAGGTAATTTCATATATAAAAATATATAAAATAGTCAATATATTATACAAAGAGAGTCGAGAAGTTTATGAACTGTTTTGTTCCTAGAAAACTCGGCGGTGAATTGGTAACCATGCATTTTATGTGAAAAAGAACCTTATGGATGATTGATCGGGTAGTATAGTTTACTGTTATATCTGTTATTTTTATTAATCTGAGGTAACACCTCTTGTGTTGTAAAATTTATTCGCTGGTTATTATTTATGTATTCATCGAGAACAACTAGAGCACAATAACATTATTCTCGTTAGTTTGATGTTCTCAACTAAATCAGGCTTTCTTGTGAGTCTAACTGGCGACGGCGTCAAGTAGATGAGTGCTTTGTGGTCTGTAGATTTAACAAGTTTTTGCTATTTTTAATCATTTTTTGGTGCTACGTATTTAGCTTTTTAGTGCCTTTAGTTTGTGGAATTTGTTGGTTGCTTTGTCCTAGGTAAAAACGTTTGTAAAATAAATTTACAAAAACATCATTTTTGGGCGCACAGTTAACTGGATATTGAAGGGTGTTTTACCCACATACAAATGCTGATTATAGTACAGGGTGATTCATTCATATTTTTACCATGTTCTCGGTAACTATGATTCTGGTGTCAAAAGATAGCTACTGCTAATAAGTTTTAATTTATGTTATCCGTTCTTATCTGCGCGTCATTTACTGACCCAATTTACCCTTTTTTTAATAATAAGCCTCCGATGTATTTTTTTTTATACCTTCATCAAAAACATGATTTTAGTAACTGTCTGAAGATAACTAAAGCATGCATTTTTTGGTTATCGATGCAAAAAACCTCTTTTTTTATACCTTCATCAAAAACATGATTTTAGTAACTTCCTGCAGATAACTAAAGCATGGCTTTTTTGGCTACCGATGCAAAAAAAAAAACTGTCTTTTTTGATCTCGGGTGCAAAAAAAGATTTCTGTCCGTTTTTTACCCAAAATTAAAGAGAAATAGCGGAAAAGAGTAATATTGAAAAAATCTAATTATTCTTGCCTAAAAATTAAGCCATTTCCGCCAGTTTTCACCAAGTATTTACGAAACAATCATTTAAAAACATCGTCAAAATATCAAACTGTCAAAGATTAAAATGTCGCAACAATGAACGTCACCGAGGCACATAGCTATGGAAACCATTGATGGTGTGTTGCGAGAAGTACTCTTCGTTCGAGATTTTTAAAAGTATTTTCCTGTTTATTATTAAAAAAAATAGTGTTAACAACTCGCGGCTAAACTGTGCTTTTTTTACTCGCGTTTTTAAATACCTCGCTGCGCTCTTGTTCTATTAAGGCAAGGCCACCGAAAAGTTTTAAGTTGTGTTAAATAAAAGAGAACTCTCTTTCAAAAACGTCCAACATTATGCCTGTCTTTGTTTACCGGTCTTTTTATTTTTTAGACGCAGAGACTCTCTAGTGATCCCGATGAACCCCCCTATAAAAGAAATAGAGCACCCTAGCGATTTTGCCTCAACATTGAGGAAAGACTCGCCCTCCTCGAAGTCTATCGGAAATATTAATAAGAGGAACTCGTTTGGAGGGTCGTCGAGCGGATTAAATAAGAGCTATTTACAGGTAAAATGTAAATGTTGTTAGGCTGTATATTTTTAACCCCAGACGGGAACCAGTCTGTCAATTTTGATGAGTTTTTTCTGTTTGAACAGGGTTGAAACTGGTCAGGAAAACCTGGAAAAGTCAAGGAATAAATCCCAAGTTATGAAAATCAGGGAATTTTTATAGTATGCTTTTTATCTTCTATGCTTCCTCACTCTGTTCCTGATATAATGCCAAAAACACAGTATTTTTTATTTTGTTCGTCAATGTTTATTTTTGTTTTCCTAAATTTTGTAAAAAACTTTAAAAATATCAAAACTTTTAAAAAATTTCCTTCTTAAATCGCAAAAATTTTTGCCTGCGGCGCTATAACATCATTCGTTTTTACAATTTTAGTTTAATTTAACAGTCTTCGAAAGTTCGTCACATTTATGGACATTATTTTAGCAACACAAAAAAAGCTGCGACCCCAAAAACGTGAAAAATATCAAGATTTTTGAAGAATATGCTGCTATATTGCAAAAAAAAATTGTCTGCGGCGCTATAACATCATTGCAAACGTGTCAAAAATTTAATTTTTAGTATACTTTTCTCAAAATTTTTGCCTACGGTACATTTATGACATAATTTTGGCAAAAAATCCAGAATTGCCCCTGGATCCCAGCCCAACCCACTTTTTTCAATACGTAAATTTTTGTGTTTTGCTTAAATAGCAAAAAATTTACAAAGTATTTATAGGAACACGACGTAAACATTTAAATAAAAATTATTTTTATTAATGTGCTTAGTGGAACCTGGATTTTTTTATTTTTGGTCAGGGAAAACTTGGAATAGTCAGTTCAACCCTGTTGAAGGGGAGTGTTCTTAGCTAACTTCGATAAAAATGGGCTATGTAGTTTCGGAGATAAAATACGCTTTCTATACACAGATGTCGAGGAATTTGAGATATGGGTGGCGATTCTTCAAAAATCGTCAGAAAATCTGGCTGACTATTTTTAAACACAAATTTACTCTAACTGCTTTTTTATCAGGACTTGTTTGATAATATTCCTTAAAATTTACTTTCTTAATACTGTTCCAGTAAAAAAAAAAATATGTCAATTTTAATTTTTGTGCGCAATTTTTGTAAAATACCCTTTTTTATTTATTTTATTATACCCTGTTTTTGTGTGTAAACAAACCTTTAAAATTTTTAACATACAAAACCATAGATAGCCATGGAATATATCGCTGTCACTGTTCAGAAAAGTCACACACATAAGCTTATTTTTGTATGTATACAAACCTTTAAAACTTAACATAAAAAGCATAGATATTAGCCATGGAATATGTCGTTGGCACTGTTCTATCTTTTCTTTTACATGGTGAGAATTTTCGACACTTTTCGACGTTTATTGGTACGCGTACTAACAATTTAGCTCTGCCGTAAAAATACTCCTGCAGAATTTCTTTAAGATATTAAATTTACAAAATGTTATTAAAATTCCGTCAGGTAAAAAAATTACTTCAGGGAGGGAGCAATTAAAGGGCAGTTTTTAGAAAAACAAATAAATTAAAATTTTACTTGTTCTCACATTAAGTCCATTTTTTTAGGTTCCCAGTACGAGCCTGCGTCGCAATTCGCGGAACTACTCGACCGACTCTTTAGACGGCAGAAGGAACAGCTGGGATCCGGGCAGGAGGGGTAGTTCTGGTAGTTCTTGCGGGTGGGAGGAACCCATATGGGAAGACAAGCAGGTAGTACCTAAAAATTAAATGAGAAAAGAGTCAAATAAACAATTTATACGAATAAATAACATTTATTGCTTTTTACCATAGCATACTTTTTATGGCATTATTTATTATTTGGCAATGCAGGTCGTGTGGCTCGTCATACACAGATTAACGATATTATTAGGCGCTCTCTAATTTCTGCTGATATTAGGTCAGTTTTGGAACTATATGAGATACTATAATGGCCTAAGTGTCGCAAAATATGTAACGGTAATAACTTTGGAAAACAACGAAAATAATCTAAAAATCAGGGTTGACCATGGGCCTTCAAAGGCGAAAAATCCTCTGCGCATGCCTCACGCAGTCTGCCTAACTTGCTTCTTCAAGAGCCATGCTTTCTTCGAACGTTGGCTATCATAAGCGCGGTCTGTACCCTGTCCACTGCATAAAAGTGTTGTAGTACTGACACCATACCATTGTCTAAGATTTTTAAGCCATGATATCCGTCTACGACCCGGACCTCTTCTGCCTTCAATTTTGCCTTCTATTATCAATTTTAAAAGTTTTTATTTGCCATTTCTCAAAATATTCAAGTTTTCGTTTTTTGATGATAAATAAAACTTCAATATCTTTATTTATTCTAAGCAAAACATCCACATTAGTTACTCTGTCCATCCAGGATATCCTTAGAAGTCTACGATAACGCCACATCTCGAATGCATCTAACTTTTTGCACATGGCCTCAGTCAGTGTCCATGCTTCCATGCCATAATATAAGATGCTAAAAACATAACACCGGAGCACACGAATTCGGAGGGTGATATTAAGATCGCGACTACACAACGCTGATTTCATTTTGATAAAAGACGATCTGGTCTGTTCAATTCTTGCACGAACTTCTTGCATGTTGTCCCAGTTCTCATTGAGGAAGCAACCAAAGTATCTGTATGAATCCACGCGTTCGACTTACTGCCCATTTACTTTTGCCTCTGATGTTCTTTTCCTTGGATAATTTTGTTTTCCCAACATTCAGGTTAAGCCCGAATTTCGAACTTTTGGCGGCAATTTGATTCAACAACTCTTGCAGACCTTCCAATGGGTCTGCTATTATGACAGTGTCATAATTTATGTTTATGTTTATGGTCAGAGCATCTTCGCAGTTATGAAGTGCATTCTCTATTATTTTGTTACTATAGATATTAAACAACAACGGAGACAATATACAAACTTGGCTCACACCTCTTCTTATTTGGACCTCTTCGGACAGTTGGCCATCAACCTTTATTTGAGCAGTCTGGTCCAGTCATCTAGACAAACTTCTTTTAGCGACTCTATGAGCTTTTCGTGTTGGACTCGATCAAACGCTTTCTCATAATCTATGAAACAGGCATATACTGGCACCGACACATCCCTAGATCGCTGCAATAAGACTTAAATGCCAAAAAGGGCCTCTCTTGTCCCGAACCCACCACGAATTCCAAACTGCGTGTCGCCCATAAAGGATTCGCATTTGCCATAAATTTTTTTATGGATTAACTTGATTGCGAGAGTTATTATCGCGACGGCTTTTTTTTGGTAATTGCAAGATAGTCTAGGCAAATTGTACTTTTCACAATGCTTTTCTGGGAACTAAAACCGAGCAAGCTAAACTTTTGCATGGGTGTAGGGTACCACCCAATGAGCATTTTCAGAAACTTCTGGTGACAGATATTTATAAAATTATTATAAAGAGGGTTCCATTGATACCCTAGGGTATTTAGAAGTTTCCTACAAGAATTGAGTTTGTATATTTGTTTTATTAAAGGCTCTAAATTGATGGTACCCTAAAGTAACATAAAACTGGCGTTAACAATATTTCCACGGACATCTTTATAAAAATTAAAGTCATCGGTTCAAATGTTATATAAATGGGTGTTAACAATGTTTCCACCAACATATTTATAAAAATATAAGTCATCAGTGACAAAAGTTATATAAATTGGTGTTTGAAATCTTTCTGTCAACCCACCTATAAAACCGTAAGTAACTATCAATTAAAGATATATAATATATTGGTTTTTAAAATGTTGCTATCAACCCACTTATAAAACTTAATTAACCAACAACAAATTTATATAAGATAAGATTGAAAATATTTCGAGAGACACTTATAAAAACTTGGGAACTCACACACAATAGTTATATAAATTGGTGTCTGTAATATTCTTATGAACTCATTCATAAACCTTTTTTGCCCATAAGGTTTTTTCTATAATGTTGTTATTAATTTCTTTATACAGTGATTATAATACAACTGTTTTTAGAACAAAAAAAACAATTTTAATTTATTTTGGCAAGTATAATAACAAAACAAACAAGATTTTTTAAGATTAATTTTGTAACATCAAAAGGCGCGTTTTTTCGAAATCAAAGGGAGCGTTTTTGCGACATCAAAAGGCACGTTTTTGCGAGATACCATACCACTATTATCTTGTTTTAATTACATCAATCTGAGAGAGATAAGAGATCCAAATCTTCTTGAGATAGTTGCCGATGACAGATATCAGGATCGAATGCATTTTACACCCGATTCCCAACAGCGTTTCGGATGCGCAGTCACCCTGACTGAAAAAACTCATCACGTGGTCCGACATGAACTTGTATAGGCAAATCTCGCTTAGACCACGTGTTTTGATTCGGGGGACCCACGAATGAGAAACGCATAGATGGGAACCGTGTTTTAGAAAAAGAGAACAATATAGTAACCGTGTTAAGATCGCAAAAACGCACCGTGAAACGTCGAGCGCATACGCTGATACTGCTGGTCGGCGGCAAATGTGAACACCCCGGAAAATACTCGCCTGTACACCCTTCGACCCCGCAATCTAACTATATTCTTGAGATAGTTACCTCTGATAGTTATGCGGGCTTGAAGTGTGTGGAGGCGGGTATTTTTCCTGGTATGTGTAGTATGCTGGATCTCTCGAGGAATGCATTTAGGAAAAGAGAACAATGGTAACTATGTTAAGCTCGCAGAAACAGACCATCAGTGTTCAACACTGCGCCATCTGTAGCCCTTTGTTCCAAGTAGCATCATTTTTTAAAAGGGTTATAAAATAGTGTTGACGAGGTAAACAGTGGTATAGTTGTTTTTTTTTTTATAGAATTGTCGGAAATTTTCGCCATTTTGGATTACAAAAATAGGTTTTTGGCCTAAATAAAAACGTTATTTATGGGGTTTCAACATGTATTTCAATCGAAATATTGCTTGTTAGGGTTAAGAACAAAACATACGAAATTCAATATTTGTCCCAGAAAGAAAAAAACGCGTATGAAAAAAAAAACTGATAGTTAAATGAATATTTTTTTTTACGTTTTCTCAAGTATTTTTGGAGCCCATGAAATTTACGTGAGTGTATTCGAAAACTATACAGTACACACGGAACCGCAGCTGATTTTCAGAGAAGGATGACTTAAAAAACAGCTTTTATTTGACTATAGTATATAAATATTCATATTCCTGTTTCAGCTTATCTCACTTTAATTTTTATTTATTTTAGAAGATTTCTAAACACCATTTTATAAATTTTTTTATTGTAAATAGAAAAAGAATAATAAATAACCAGCAAAGAGAAGAAAGATGGAAAATCTATATTTCTAAATCCATAAAAACCTTTAATTTGTTATGTAGTGTTGTTAGAACAGTTGTAAAACCTTTTTATAATAATCTCTATACTTGAGGGCTCATAAGGAAGTTTTATAAAATCTATATGTTGTTTTTCTATCCATTACTATGTACCATAAATTTTTATAAGCTGGTGTTGAACAGTTGTTTTTAAAGTCTTTTTTACTCATTTAAGAGATATATTAGAGTTATAAAATTATCACCAACACTAAATAATATAACTTTTGGTGGTTTTATATTATTTGCTGTAACTTTTATATAGATGCTCATTGGGCACTGGGAAAGCTAAACTATTATATTTGCACCATTCTCACCCCCTTAACTTCGGCGCCATCTTGAATCAAAGGGTTAAATCGGTTTTTCACTCATAACTTCTGTTATTTTTGCACTAGAAAAAAATCAAAAAAGCATATTGTACAAAACGGCACGGCGCCTTTCAAAATTATATTAACTTTTTTGTTCGTACTCAGAATTCCATTATTTAAACAAAATGAGCATAATGATATCAGTTTTTTCGCTATTTCTAATTTTCTGTTACTCTGATTCAAAAAATTTTCAACAAGCATTGTAAAGCAGAAAATTATCTACATTTTATCTTCGATTATTTTTTTTCTTAAACTAATTCTTTTTGTTGTACACCGCGCCAAATTTTCAACAAACTTCAACGATCCTGCAGTCGCTCTGCGCACGACTTAAAAATCGCTGAAGGATGAGGATTCGTTATGGTATCTCGACATTTTTATGGCCGTTTTTCGTCATTTGTTTACATAAGCCTCATTTAAAGCTCTAATGATGTTCGGAATGTGGCCTGCAGTCGCGTGATAACGATGCCATATTTATTTTAAAAAATATTTCGAAATTTCTTTATTTATTTTTTTTTGCTTATGATGCTAACCCGTTTTGACAAATATTAAGTGAACTACGTCAGCGCCATCTACAAAAAAGCTACAGCGATGTAACTTGGCACAATTGTTAAGTACTAGTGGAAAATGAAGCCTATTGATTTTCAGAAAAATCGGAAAACGGCAAGTGGAAAAGAAATATGCCTTTTTAAGATGTACGTCAGGTGTTCCGCTCTAACTGTCCAGGAAGTTGACTAATCATTTTTTTTGCACGAATTGGGCCTCAAGTACAGTAACGAAGTCTATTGAAAATGGTCTAAATCGGAAAAAAAAACAAGAGACTAAAGGTCCGTAAGGCCCCATTTCACGATATATAAAAAAAATGCATTTTTACAAAAATTGCCATATCTCAGCCCAGTTCTAATGTGATTAAAGCTGCACAGTTCGTTTTCTTAAAGTTTTTTACATAAGAATCAATCAAAACTTTTACCCGTTTTGTTGATGGCGCTGACGTAATTCACCTAATACTTGTCAAAACGGACTCAAATTAAGAAAAAAAGATAAATAAAGGCTCTCCTGACCTTAAACCCACAAAACTGCACAGAAACTAATTCTAAAGGTCACTAAAGAAATATAAATAAAGACATTTACAAATATTTTTTAAAATACATATGTCAACACTATCAAGTCGTCACATCAGAATTACAAGGTTCTATCTACAACATTTTGATATTTTAAATTTTTTGAAAAAATGAATGTATAATTATGAGCTTTATCAAACAAAAATTAAATAGTAAAAAACCGGTGGGTAGTTTCAGAATTATTCAGAAAATTACAAAGTTCCAAGTGGATGATTTTAAATTATTTTAGAATTACAAAGTTCTATCGACCAAAATATTTTTAGTCGCGATTTTGATTATACTTTTTTTTTCTGCCAGTCCTGACTTTTAAATTATCTTTTTGCCGTTTTTAAATAAAAATGTCCTCCCCCCCCCTGTTAAGGTACGTTTTCTATGATGCGGCGGACGCATCGGGCGTCTGACGCAAGTAATCGTTTCCTTTGGCCCGTCTGCGTATCGTGCCTATATTCAACCGTATGAGTCAGACGCAGTCCGTCAGCCGCATGCGTCCGCCGAATCATAGGAACTGTAACTTTAAGTAAGTATTTTTTTAAAAAACTAGTGCATTTAAAAGCCCATTTAATTTCCTTAAATTACTGCCAATAAAATTATTTTGTTTGAAAACCAATTTTATACAAAAACAGTTAAATTAAATTATGTTCTTACGTTTATTTATTGCATGCGACTCAAGCTTTTTTTTATCGTTAATCTCCACGAACACAAATTATTTTATACTTTTTAGTCCGTTTTAAAAACGGAGAGCTTTATTAAAACTTATTTTTTATTTAATTAATTACTTTCTGCTTCTTAGTGTATTTTTCTGGTTTGGGAAATACTGAGTAAATTTAAAACTAAAAACTGCAGCTTTGGTTCAAAAGTTACGAATTTTTAAATATATCAACCCCTCTCATCCCTTCAATCACACCACACCCATCATCATAGCTTTTTTATCCACTATAAGGACATATTTAGTAAAACTCGAATCTGAAAACTGCATATTCATAGCATTATTGGTTAAAAATTTATGGATTTTTAAATATATCAACCCTCTACTACCCCCTAGAGCACACAACAATATCGTTTTTTTTGTTATAAAATTAGAGAAAAACTTAGGGAAACTTAAATCTAACCCTACCCCCACTCACCTTCTTAACTACCCCCCACCAACGCAGATTTTATTGTAATATTATAATGTGACTGGAATTACATAAGTTTACCAAATTTTATTAAACTCGGTTAACGAAAAGTTAAAACTCTTAAATGTACCAAAGTTCTATCTACTAGTTTCTTAATATAAAAATTATTTTGAGAACTACAAGTTCCATCCCAATTTTCCGTGTCAAACATTGACAGTTTCCTGTGGAAAAAAATAGATCAGACCAACTTTTTAAAAATCTTTGAAATTAAGTCAAATTAAATTATTAGTTTAAAATATTTAAACAAACCAGATGGCATAGTTCTACAGCACGATTTTTTTAAAATGCAATTGCCAAAAGTTGCAACGCAGGCAGATTGAACCTTGTAATTCTAAGGTGACGATATGGTAACGCAAAAAAAAATTGAAAAAAAAATGCATTTTTACAAAAATCGCCATATTCGTTCTAATATGATTAAAGCAGCACAGTTCGTTTTTTTGAATTTTTTTTCATAAGAATCAATCAAAACTTTTACCCGTTTTATGGATGGCGCTGACGTAATTCACTTTATACTTGTCAAACCGGACTAGAATCAAGAAAAAAAGATAAATAAAGACTCACCTGACCTTAAACCCACAAAACTGCACAGAAACTAATTCTAAAGGCCACTAAACAATTAAATAAATAAAGACATTTAGAAATATTTTTTAAAATACATATGTCAACACTATCACGTAACGTCAGGCCACATGCCACACATCATTTGGGCTTTAAATGAGGCTTATGTAAACAAATGATGGAAAACAACCGTAAGAAGAATCCTCGTCCTGCATCAATTTTTAAATATTGCGCAGAGGGACTGCAGGATCGTTGAAATTTGTTGAACATTCGACACGGTGTACAACAAAAAGAATTAGTTTAAGAAAAAAAATGTTCGAACATAAATTGTAGAGAATTTTCTGCTCTGCAATGTTTGTTCAAAATTTTTTTCAATCAGAGTAACAAGAAATTATGAGTAGCGAAGAAACTGATATCATTATGCCCATTTTGTTTAAATAATGGAACTCTGAGTATGAACAAAAAAGTGACTATAATTTTGAAAGTCGTTATTCTGTAGGTATTGTCTTTCCTTACAAAATGCTTTTTTGATTTTTTTTCTAGTTCAAAATTAACAGCAGTTATGAGCGAAAAACCGATTTAACTCTTTGATTCACGCGGGTGGCTTGCCAAAAACTTCATTAAGAGCAGGTGAGTCTCAACAAAAACTAAAATATAAAGAAAAGTAGAAGTAAAACACACAGTCTCCTCCACAAATGATTTATGTAATAAATCAACTACTTATTGAGTACATGTTTCGAGTTCAGCTGAACCCATCGTCAGCTCTAAAACAAAATTATAAAGTTACGTGTGGAAATATTTTACTGGTTGTCGACATTTGGTAGGAAACCAGTAAAATATTCCCATACGTAATTTTATAATTTTATTTTAGAGCTGACGATGGGTTCAGCTGAACTCGAAACATGTACTCAATAAGTAGTTGATTTATTACATAAATCATTTGTGGAGACGGCTGTGTGTTTTACTTCTACTTTCCTAATTTAGAAGATCCACTGAGAGAAAATGGACTATTTTTTCAGTTTAAAATATAAAGTATTGGAAGACGGGGGTTTTCTTCCTATAGAATAAAGGTACGTAGCTTCATTACCCAGAGGATTAATCTTGCGACTTGATTTTTTTTACATTTAGCAGGTTTTTTGGTTTTTATGTACAATATTTATGTTATAGTTAATATTTTATAGTAAGGAGATTGTGACTTGTACTTGTTTTTTAATAGCATCAGGGTGAATAAATAAGGTGAGAAACAAAAAAAATATTAAAAAAAAAATATATATATATATTTAGCAGTCAGAGAGGCAACGCTTATTAAGCCTGTAGACCCGAAATGGATTGCAGGGCTATGCCAAGATCACAAACAATCAAAACAACGTCAGGGAATGGAACAACATTTAGGAAATTTTTTCAACAACGAAAAACTGGGCTTTGAATTATATGGACATGATAAACTAGGCATTGCTTACAAATTATAGCACGTAAACATAGTAAACTGTAATTTTTAAGATTACTTTATGGGGAAAATAGGGACTAAAAGCCTAGAGTGGTGGGTAGTTGATGTGGAAACTCCCACCTTTACGTTGCGTTTACGCTTGGCTTTTAGTTTCTAATATCAGCTCAATATACGTAAGCAAAATTTTATGTCGATATCATTAGAAATCTACAAGGTATATAAGTATGAATGGCGCCATTTCTTCTCCTAGATTTAAGTCAGATTTATCATAATACTCTATAATGCTGTCATCGCTCCTTTTTTGCGATATTTTATTGCCTATTATTTGCCGTTCGTAAACAAATTAAGAAGTGGTTGAAAAATTTAGTAACTACCAGTTTATTTACAGTTATTTTTTTTAATACCTAATTTTTGGTTATCCATAGCCTCTATGTTGATATGGAGGCTAAAAATATGAATAAATTTTTGATAGTCCAATAAATCTAGATATTTTTCCATATGGCTCTGCGAAATAATTCGCATAGATGGCAAATATTGTCGAATTGTTAAAGAGTATATCCAAGATATCTCTAAACCGAAGAGATCACACTCGCCCCCCCCCCCTTGCAGAAACAACGCCATCCTGATTTTGGGATATTTTTCTATATTTTTAATATTCTTGCTTACTTTCTAACATTCAAATTAACACGCCGTTTTGCAGGGAACTGATTTTATAAGGTCTGATATCTGCTTTGGTTGTTGAGTTAGAATAGACTTTGTTTAAAAAATTATTATTATGGTATATTTTTGGAATCAGGAAGAAAAGATCTATTGAAGTTGATGTCGAAATTTGATATTTTGAATGAAATTTTGAAAATTTTGGTTAAATTTTCTTAAAACTTGTGAAAAACTAAGCAACTTATTTAACCTTTTTTTTATCTTTAATAATAAACGAGTTATGTAGTTGGGAAAATATGGTGAATCATCCTGTACATTAAACTTGGACCAAAACAGTTAATGATTCATATATTTGTATTGTTTTCTCCGAAGCTTGCCGGGATTATTTCTTTGTCGACCTTTTGGCGCCGAAAAAGGCAAGATCGTGTTTTTTAAAACTTGGTTAATGGCTTATAAATAATCACTTGCGATTTTCACATTGTAACGTAGGGTTTTTTGTTTGTTTTATGCGCGGTGTTGCCAAGATGTTTAAATAGATGGATAACCCAAGGTACTAATGGCTATTTATAGTTAAAGTAAACTTGATTTAAAAAAAAAACGCATACATGCAGTCACAAAATTGACCTTTCTAAAAGTGTATAATATATACGAACTACCAGCTAAAATGCCTAAAAACTTCAAGAGTACGACAATTTGTCATATTGTTTAAAAAAGGTCTCTAAAACTAAAAATATTTTTTTACTTTCTCTATTACAAGCTGCAAACGTCTGAGCATTGAAAAGGTTAAATTTTAAAAATACTGATGGTCTTCTGAGAGCTGATCCAATGCGCGATAAATAGCATCGCTTAACTATTCAGCATTTCGTGGTCTGCAATTCCTTTGGTATATTATTTTAACGATTCGACCCCATATATTTTCCATTGGGTTAAGGTCAAGGCTGTTGGCTGGCCAAGGAAGTGTTTCTATATTATTATTCTGAAATCATTGGCGAACAACATTAGCCGTGTGTACTGGAGAGTTGTCCTGCTGATAAACGAAGTCATTATTTTCATGCAAAGCCTGTACAGATGGCAGCATAACGTTTTCAAGGATTTCAATATATCGTTCACTATCGAATCTTCCTTCGATTCTCCAAAAAAAAACCAAACCTCTAGCACTAAACCAGCCCCACATGTTTACAGCTTTTTTAATTTGGTTTGTATATTCGGGTTCAAATCTAGAATAACTAAAATTCTCCTGCTGCTTGAAGATGATTGAAAAACGTTTTCGTCAGTGAAAACCACCCTCTACCAGAAGTCATTATCACGAAGAACGTTGTTCAGTGCAAAATCACTCTGGTCTGTTTTTGTTCTTCTGTTAGAAAAGGCTTCTTTGCAGCAACTCGACAAGAGACTTCTGATTTCGTTACTCTTCTATTTACTGTTGCTAAAGAACCCGGAAATAATGTTACATTAGCTGCTTCAACCGACGTTGAAAAAGGATTTTGTCTGAGATGGTCAATAAGTCTCTTATCTTGCGCTTCAGAACTTACTTTTGGTCGTCCTGATCCATCTTTCAAATCCGTAGAATTATTTTCAATCCAGCGCTTTTTCCATCGCATTATCATCATTTTATCAACTCCAAAATGGGTGGCCGCTCTTATAGACCAGCCGTCTTCTATAACTTGAGTGATAATTTGAAGTTTTGTAAAAGTTGATCTGTGGCATTTTTAAGGATGTCACACTGAATTTTAAGCTGTCAGGCATGCTAAGCTGGTGGTGCTTTATAATAGTATACACTAATGGAAAGCTAAATTTTGTGGCATAGGAAAAAATGCATGTATGAGTTTTTTTTGAAATCAAGTGTACATTTTACCGCACTCGTTTGGCCATCGGTGCGATAATTTCAGAAATTATTGGTAAAATCTTTTGTGTAACTCATGCATAAAAGTGTCTTACTGCCCTTAAAGACTTTAAAATTATATACCGGATGTCCCAAAGTGAGTGGCCTATTAGATTATTTTGGGAACTATGCAATAGAAACTTTTCAAACTTTCTATCCTAACATAAGTCCATGTAAAGTGTATCTATAAGATACTTTCGTATTTGCAGTGTTACCATTTACAGTAAATCTTGGCAACAACTTTGTTATTTTAAATTAAACATCCTGTATATATATATTTGCATTTTTGGATTCTACACAAAATTGTAATATTGACAGATGAAAATTGACAGCCTGTAACATAATTACGGTTAAGGATAGAATAAAACGGTTTTTACTTTCCTCTTGGTTTTTCACAAGCTATCATTTTAGATTATTCTTAGATTTAACTCAGGGTTAAAATATTCCAAGGTTAATTTAACCCTGGGTTAAAAATACTGTAAAACGATAGGAATGTGAAAACCGTTTTGTTCTTGTTGTCTTGTTGTTTATAAATAAAATATACCTAGAATTTTTTGTTGAATCCAAAAATGCAAAAATATACAGGGTGTTTTATTTAAAATAACAAAGTTGTTGTCAAGATTTCCTGTAAGTAGCAACACTGCAAATACGAAAGTATCTTATAAATATACTTTACATGGATTTTTGTTATAATAGAAAGTTTGAAAAGTTTCCATTGTATAGTTTCCAAAATAATTTAGGCCACTCACCTTAGGACGCCCTGTATATATTGATTGGCCTTACTTTTTTATTATTCAAATAACTACTCATTACGACCTTTTTATGAACTTTTTCCCACATACCTACTGCCTAGGTAATGTCAAGCATTGGTTTACAGATAAAAAGCAAAACAAATAGCATAATTTTCTAAAAAAAAAACTTATAAAAAAACGTGTCAGCAAGTCTTTTAATCCTTTATGGTAAAATCGCATTTTTCATGCCACCCACAAAAGTTTTGTAAAAACAAAATTTGCATAAAAATCTTGCTAACATTAAATATGGGATATTAATTTTTTCACGATGCCAAAGAAAAATGAAGTGACTATGATATATACCAAAATAAGCTGTACAAACACAAAATCTCGTATCTATTACCTACTTACTACTCATTTATTTAAACAAAAATAACAAACAAGAAATTGAAGAGGTGGTTATTTTTGTAAGTGTCTTGAGTTAATAATAGATACTTAAAGTTGCACAAATAGAGAGTGCCTAATCGTGATCGTATCTTAGTGCGAATACTCAGAACTACGAAAGCGTAGAAGGACCACAAAGCAATTTTTATTTTAATTCCGACTTTGAACTCTGAATTCCGACTTTGAAATCTGAATTCCGACTTACAACTCGGAATTCCGACTTTAAACTCAGAATTCCGACCTATAACTCGGAATTCCGACTTAGATCTCGGAATTCCGACTTAAAACTCGAAATTCCGACTTAAAACTCAGAATTCCGACTTTAAACTCGAAATTACGAGTTTAAACTCAGACTTAAAAGTCGGAATTTCGAGTTATAACTCGGAATTTGACTTTAGAAAAAAATGATAGGCCAGTGTTATAGTATAGACTTTTGAATAATAATAATTTTTATAATATCTTCATAACCTATTCTTCTGGATGTCTTTAAATGAGCACTGGAATTCTCAATACGATTCGAGCAATCTTCAACCCTTTCTGATAATGAATATGATTTTTATTAACCCCCTTCCCACTGAAAGTTTTCCAGAAAAGGTCAACAAAAGATAAAAAATTTAAAAACACCCAGAAAAATAGGTTATGAAGAATCCGTGATATTATAATTTTATTGTTTTTCAAAAGTCTAACTTTCATAACACTGGCTCTCTCTGATTTTTGAACATTTACAGTACTATAAAAATAATATATTGGAAATTTTTTTTTTTAGTTTTGTCATTTTTCGAAATAAGTTATATTTAACGGATTATGACAAGAAAATTGTTTCGGGTAGATAAATAGTAAAAAAAAATACTATTAAATGTATTATTTTTTCTCCATAGAAAAGACTTTCATCGTTTTTGTTGTAAGTCCCCCCTCAATTTTTTCCAGCCGAAACTATATAAGAGTTAGAAAAAAAAGTTAAATATAAGTTTTTAAGGATAATTTATATCAAAAAAAGTAATTAATTTTTGCTGAATTTTTGGGTTATAAAAAAATGTAATTTTTTATTGTTTTATTTTTTTGGGGGTGTTTAAGTCAAATTCCGAGTTATAATTCGGAATTCCTAGTTTAAAGTTGGAATTCCGAGTTCTATGTCGAAATTCCGAGTTTAAAGTCGGAATTCTGAGTTGTAAGTCGGAATTCCGAGTTCTAAGTCGGAATTCCGAGTTACAAGTCGGAATTCCGAGTTACAAGTTAGAATTCCGAGTTTTAAGTCGGAATTCCGAGTTTTAAGTGGGAATTCCGAGTTTAAGGTCAGAATTTTGAGTTTAAAGTCGGAATTCCGAGTTCTATGTCAGAATTCCGAGTTTTAAGTCGGAATTCCGAGTTCTAAGACGGAATTCTGAGTTTATAATCGGAATTCCGAGTTTAAAA
This sequence comes from Oxystoma pomonae, assembly GCA_963921995.1. Lineage (NCBI taxonomy): Eukaryota > Metazoa > Arthropoda > Insecta > Coleoptera > Brentidae > Oxystoma > Oxystoma pomonae. Next base: position 6,142,757 of record OY998170.1, read on the forward strand.
TCGGAATTCCGAGTTGTAAGTCGGAATTCCGAATTCAAAGTAATACAGAACGGATATGTCGTACAACAGCGACTAGGTCTCACTTATATCTACGACCACCACATCGTATCCTAACCATTTTGTAATCTGTTTCACTACTTCTATTTTCCATTCTATTGCCCTCTAACTTTTTTCGACAAGGAGGGCTTATTTCTAGAGCGACATGATGTAAAACTGTGCATTAAACACTGAACAAGAATTGGTTTGGTTACGTCGTACGTTGTAAGCACAACTTTAACTCCTTTTTTTAAGGAGGCTTTCACAAATGCATCAGAGACACGTTAAACAACAAGGAATCAAAAATAGCATGGGTTTTTAACTAGGTTTAATATTTTATTTTAACTTCACAACTTGCTCGGGTACGATCATCTTATTTCCTTTTACCGTGTATAAGTTTACAGTAAACCGTTTTCCTTATATAAACTTGGTTTAAACTATGGTTTACAGATGGCAGCACATAAAATGAAAGTGTATTTTTGCATCACTTATAAATTAGCAAAACTAATAGTAAAGTCTTGAAGATAAAGAAGAAATATCTCGTTATTAAAAAAGTGTCTTCTTTCGCGTTTTTAAATTAAAAAAAATTGTTTCGCCTTTCAAAAAATCCTTATAGTCTTCTGTCTTCTACCCGCGTATAAATAAAACTTTCCTATTTTTCGAATTTTTTCCTGGACATTCCATAAACTTCACACTTCTCCCTCCAATGAAATCAGCAAATTTAATATTTAATTTGAATTAGATCATATTACATTCACATTTATTTTCCTTTCTATACTTTTTTTGAGCAATTACAAAATCAAAATATTCCATATTTTAAATTTTGGGCAAAATTTTCTTGTTTCGTTTTTATAATTTTTTAGAGTAAATACAAAATCAAAATATATTGTTTTAAATTTTGGGTTTGGGTTACATATATCCATTTCTTTTTGATCCAGATTCGGTTAGCGATAGACACCTATAATTTTATATATTTTTGTTGACCTTTGGAACCATATTACTAGTAGCGCACCGAGGGAGGGGTTTTGGGGTTAACCCCCCCCCCTCCTCCCCCGTGAAGTCTGGTTATATACAATTGGACAATCAAATAACAGCCGAAATAAAATATATAGCATATAAAATACAAATATATAGGATATAAAATACAAGATTTTAATTTTTAACAAAAATCATAATTTGTAAAATTTTTCACCTGCGGCGATATAACACAATTTAATTTTTACGATTTCGTTCGTTAATGACCGCTCTAAAAATGTTTGATTTTTTTATTTGTTTTTAATTTGGATCACCATCATGGTCCCTTTTTATTGTAATTTTATCAAAACATTTTGCCTGGGATTTGGTGTCAAAAATAGCATTTTAAGTGTCATTTTCGCAAAACAACTCGAATTGCCAAAACCCCATCATTACGATTTTAGTTTAATTACTCAAAAATTGCATTTTAAGTGTTATTTTCTTAAAAAATTTTGCCTGCGGCGCATTGAACCATGATTTTGACATCAAATTTTGGATCAATAAACAATTTTAAATTTGGTTAACACCCCAACAATTGAGTCCAGGTCGGCGCTTGTAAGCACCTGTTTCCTTGTATCAATTATGGTCACATTTTTACTTCAAATTAAACCCCCCCCCCCACGCAATCGATTCGCGACCAGAGAAGTTTTTGTCTCTGTCAAAAAATATACAATAATCCTCTGCATTTTTTCTAGGCTAACTTGATTGGGAGAGTTATTATTTTTCGGACAATGCTAGGGAGTCGTTATAGTTTGGAACAATTTCTGTTACTTATTTTTTTTTTAATTTAAAAAACCCCAAGTAATGCCAGTAATTTTCACCAGAAACCGGGCGTTACATTTAGGTACAGTTAACTATATTTCAAGACAAGTTTTGTACATGAATAATGTCGTCTATTTTGCATACGTTTTACATAAAAACTGGTACTTATAGGTGCTTGTGGTCGGTGTAAACTGAAATTCTAATAAACTACTACAACGGACTCTTGAAATGGGACAGTTTTGTTGGCGAACTAATAAAATCATAATAACGCTAGGGAACAAATTCCGATTTATTTTTGTTTCCTGAACTTAAAGCATTTTTTTTAAGTTGGCTATATTATTTTCTAGAAAATTTATAGGCATACAATGAATATACAAAATACATATAACCATATATTTTTAATTGCTATATAACTATTTTTCAGAAAATTATTCTAAATTAGGGATTCAGGGATTAAATAGGTACTTTTAATCCCTCTTTTTAGGGACTAAAGTGACACTTTTCATTCCTAAGGGATTCAAAGAAACTTAAATCCCTAAGGGATTAAAAATAAATTTAATCCCTCGGGGATTAAAAAAAAACTAATCCCTGGAAAATTATAATTAAATAATAAAAATAATGGCAAGTCAAACACCACTTGCTCTTGGCCAAGATTTCATTCTTAGCACCCTTTCTTTTCCTAAAGTGCATAAAATAGTATATAAACCTCGGGAATAAAGTGTCGTTTAATCCCTTAGCGAATTGTAGCCCGACCGTAGGGAGCCTTTCGCCGCGGGATTAAATGTGGCACTTTAATTCCTACATTTATAATGTACTATTATTACAAATATGTATATGGAAACTTTCATTGGTATTAGTGCAAATAGCAGATTTAAAATTTTGCATTAAGATTTTTTCCCAAGAAACGCCTCGGTAAAAGATATCCACTTGCAAAGTGCTTATTTGTTGAATTGCGCGATTATTAATTCATTTTAAAATGTCAAAAAATCAGAGCGGAAAAGCGTAAGATCTCATACAGCTGGTACGTTGTTGTTAGTCAAAGACCATTAGGTACGACGAGAGCCTTTTCTATTTTGTAAAATTTAAATTAAATTTTAAAGATATACTTATTGCTGTGTTGTTTCATACGACAAAAAATTCTGTATTCAAGTACACTTGATTTAAAAAAAAAACGCATACATGCAGTCACAAAATTGACCTTTCTAAAAGTGTATAATATATACGGACTACCAGCTAAAATGTCTAAAAAGGTCTCTAAAACTGAAAATAGTTTTTTACTTAAATTAAAGCCTTATTTTTATATTAAATGTTTTAGTAAAGTCTTGATTGAACAATATCAAATTATCACTCGAGTAACGGACGAAGGCTGTTCTATAAAGAGGGCGGTAACCCATTTTGGAGTTGATAAAATAACAATAATACGATGGAAACAGTGCTGGATTGAAAACAATTCTACAAACTTTGGATTAGGACAAAAACGATGGTAAAGTTAATACTAATTATTTTAACTTAAAAAAGAACTAAAATAAATAATTTAGTATTTAATAGGATTATTACAAGCTGCAAATGTCTCGGCATTGAAAAGGTTATATTTTGAAAATACTGATGGTCTTCTGAGAGCTGATCCAGTGCGCGATAAATAGCATCGCTTAACTCTTCAGCATTTCGTGGTCTCCATTCCTTTGGTATATTATTTTAACGATTCGACCCCATATATTTTCCATTGGGTTAAAGTCAGGCTGTTGGCTGGCCAAGAAAGTGTTTCTATATTATTATTCTGAAACCATTGGCGAACAACATTAGCCGTGTGTACTGGACAGTTGTCCTGCTGATAAACGAAGTCATTATTTTCATGTAAAGCCTGTAGAGATGGCAGCATAACGTTTTCAAGGATTTCAATATATCGTTCTCTATCGAATCTTCCTTCAATTCTCCAAAAAAAATCCAAACCTCTAGCACTAAACCAACCCCACGAGTTTACATTTGGTTTATATATTCGAGTTCAAATCTAGAATTTGGTGGACGATAAAATAAAATTCTCCTGCTGCTTGAAGCAACACCGTCTCAACTAAAAAGCCAGTTAACTATGGTGGCTGCTGTTTTTATAACCAAATTGACAAGTAAAACATGGATTTTCTGTCAGTTTGGTGTCAATATGGTGCTGACAATAGGCCAAAGGATACTAAAACGAAAATGAGTTAACTGGCTTTTTAGTTGAGACAGGTGTTGCTTGAAGATGATTGAAAAAGTTTTTCGTCAGTGAAAACCACCCTCTCCCAGAAGTAATTATCACGAAGAACGTTGTTCAGTGCAAAAGTCACTCTGGCCTGTTTTTATTCTTCTTTGCAGCCACTCGACAAGAGACTTCTGATTTCGTTACTCTTCTATTTACTGTTGCTAAAGAATCCGGAAATAATGTTACATTAGCTGCTTCAACCGACGTTGAAAAAGGATTTTGTCTGAGTTTGGTCGTCCTGATCCATCTTTCCTATCCGTTTCCTAGCACTAAACCAGCCCCACATGTTTACAGAAAAATGTCCAGCTTTTTCAATTTGGTTTGTATATTCGGGTTCAAATCTAGAATTTGGTGGACGATAAACTAAAATTCTCCTGCTGCTTGAAGATGATTGAAAATTTTTTTCGTCAGTGAAAACCATCCTCTCCCAGAAGTCATTACCACAAAGAACGTTGTTCAGTGCAAAAATTACTCTGGCCTGTTTTTGTTCTTCTGTTAGAAAAGGCTTCTTTGCAGCAACTCGACAACTGTTGCTAAAGAACCCGGAAATAATGTTACATTAGCTGCTTCAACCGACGTTGAAAAAGGATTTTGTCTGAGATGGTCAATAAGTCTCTCATCTTGCACTTCAGAACTTACTTTTGGTCGTCCTGATCCATCTTTCCTATCCGTAGAATTATTTTCAGTCCAGCGCTTTTTCCATCGCATTATCGTCATTTTATCAACTCCAAAATGGGTGGCCGCTCTTATAGACCAGCCGTCTTCTATAACTCGAGTGATAATTTTAACTTTTGTAAATGTTGATATCTGTGGCATGTTTAAGGATGTCACACTGAATTTTAAGCTGTCGGGCATACTAAGCTGGTGGTGCCTTATAATAGTATACACTAATGGAAAGCTAAATTTTGTGGCATAGGAAAAAATGCATGTATGAGTTTTTTTTTTGAAATCAAGTACATAAATAAACTCAAAAACAAAGTATCAACAAGCTAACCATCGCCTCGCAGTTCTCCTGATTTCCGAGTATGTTTGTAAACCTAAGCTACTTACTATGCGTTCTGAAATTATCCTCGTTGGTCTAAGCCTAGAAATAATTTAATTTAGGTATTGATACTGACCTATTTTAAATGAAGACATTTTTCAAGTTCTGTACCTTTTTTCTATCGGTGAGATATGAATTTGTTTAAAAGCATTTTTTTGCAAATCCCAGGGGGATGGCCCCCCCTGTCCACCCCTCCCTACGCCCATGTTTTCAACTTCTTAACCATTGAAAAACCATATTTCGATGTTTTTATTTTTGGGGTTTCTGTGCGATGATGTGTGACATAAAATTGTTATTCGTCATCTTTATCGCTGCTACTACTCAGCAGCGAAGAAAATGTTTTGAGTGCGGCACGAGCCCTCAGAGCCGGTGCCGAAATAGCGGCACTCGGTGCCACACTGAAGGTGTCAGTTTCCCGATGGAACAGAAAAACTGAAAAAGTGCCTCTCAGTGGAACACAAAAACCGAACGAGTTACGCACAAGTGGCGCACCGTTTGCCTCAATGGAATACGCGATAATAGCGTTTTTCTTTTGATGCACCGAGGGTAATATTCGTATTCCATTTGATTGCACTAGTCCAGTTTTGCCATTCCATTTAAAAACGAGTGCAGTTTATGTTGCTCTGAGTGCACGTTTGCTTGCATTATCGCCAATAGCTCGTTTGAGATATTGACCCTTTGTTTAAAATGTCCAATAGTTAGTTAGTTTGCTTTATTCGATCAAGTACAATTTACAATAAATAGTACATATATCCTTTTGTGGGTGTTGATCCCGTCATTAATTACAATTAATTACAATAAATACAGCAATGAAAGTGTGCCTAAAATAAATAAATTTAATAAAATTATTAAGAAATTGTCTAAGTTGATATTCTAATCAAAATATCTATCTTAATTAGTCTTTATCAGTTAAGATTTCGTTTAGATTTAGATATATATAAATTAATTTGATATTTTACAATTTATAATAACAAATAAAATAGGAGAAAGACGAAGCATTACAGTATTAAAATAAATAAAAAAGAAATGAATACTGAATACCTTTGGTACTTCGTCATTTTAGATAATTTGACATACACACTGATCCTCAAAGAATTCTTGTACCGCATAATATGATTTTGACATAAGAAATGACTTTAAAAACTTTGACAGCTATTTTCGGCTCGCCTGTCATAGATCCAAGGTTGTGCCCATGGTAAAAAATGTTTTTTAATGTGTCCTATATAACCTTATAACATAAGAGATGGGAAAATAAGTATTATAGGTGTTAAAATATTGTGTATTTAATTTCGTAAACTACTATTACAATATGATCTGAATATGAGATTTTTTCTCTTAAAATGTTTACCCTAGAGTGTTATTTAAATTAATATAATTACCTATTTTCCATTTAGAACTAGCCCATAAAAATTAAAGTTACGGGCCTTAAAACCGAATGGCGGCCGACCAAAAGTTGGCTTCACTTTTACATTAAAATTCGCCGCGAAAAATGTTGAATTATATGGCAAAATTTCTCGCGAAATTTATTGTACAAATAGTGAGAGTGATCTGAAAAATATTATTTCACAGTGAAAATTATAGATCAATTTAGCGCTGATTTTACGTGGGCAATAAAATATAACATAATTAAGATATTAGGGAATTATTGAAATACGGCCGCACTAACCTACAAATATATGCTGTCTGTTTTCGAAAATGTGTGGTTTTTTTCACATTTTCATATTCAAAAGTGTTTTTCAGTGATTGAAAAACATGAAGGATGTGTTAGAAGCAGTGGGCTTGGTGGAGGGTGAAGATGAGAACCTAGAATTTGTGATTTTAAATAATATTATGAGAAACGAAAATCCATGCATTTGGGGTTCTGAAGGGATTTTGTTGAACTGCTTCTCGTAGGAAACAAATATAGTCTTCATCGAAAAAACGAAGTCTTTGAGCCTTGCTTTTTTCATTTTCTTCCGCCATTTCAACCGATTCCATTAAAAAAATAAATATTTTGTGCCCATAAAGGTATAACTTAATGTCTTTGGTTCCCTCCTTTCGATACAAATTTTAATTAAATCTAGCGAATTACGAAAAAATATTTTTTTTCTTAATAATGGTCGCAGATGGGAAAATTAGGACACATAAAAGTTTCTCACCAGCGGCGCATCAGAAAAAGGCTTATTGAGCGAAAAAGGGTTTGACCCTTAGATTAAAAAACATTGGTTATATTATTATCTGGGAAATCTTGGGACCTAATTTTTGAAACCGCGAGAGGAATCGATCACTCAACAGCCAAAGCTCATCAAATGCATGCTCACAGTTCAAGAATCACCGCGGCAAAACCGACGCTGGCTCTGCCAATCAACTGTTCATTTAGGCTTGTTTTCGCGAGTGCGTTACACCCTACATATCTCCGTCGCTTTCTCTCCCCAAAGTTTAGAACGATGTGGAATTTATTCCAACTCATTGTTTTGGTTTGGTCGGTTGTTAGCCAATTTTGTAAATAAATAGTTGTTATTATTTGCCAAGGAGTTTTTGTTGGACCAGGTATATTTTCTTTATTTAATCAAAGGTTTGATCCGTGAAAAAATATCTCCTCGTAGATTCTTACAATCACACACATATTCTTCTTCAAGTACCATGCTATCTTCGAACGTTGGCTATCATCAGCGCGATCTGTACCTTGTTCACTGCTTTTCGGAAAAGTGTCGTAGTACCATACCATTGTCTAAGATTTTTAAGTCATCCAAGATATCCTTAGTATTCCACGATAACACCACATCTTTTTGCACATGGCCTCAGTCAGTGTCGATGCTTCCGTGCCATAATATAAGATGTTAAAAACGTATCACCGAAGCACAGGAATTCGGAGAGTGGTATTAAGATCACGACTACACAACAGTAATTTCATTTTGATAAAAGATAATCTGGCCTGTTCAATTCTTGCACGAACTTCTTGCATGTTGTCCCAGTTCTCATTGAGGAGGCAACCCAAGTATTTGTATGAATCCACGCGTTCGACTTGCTGTCCATTTACTTCTAACATGCCTCTGATGTTCTTTTTCTTGGATATGACCATCCATTTTGTTTTTCCAACATTTAAGTTACGCCCGAATTGCGAACTTTTGGCAGGAATTTGATTCAACAACTCTTTCAGGTCTTCCAGCGTGTCTGCTATTATGACAGTGTCGTCGACATATCGTAGGTTGTTTATTTTTATGTCGTTTATGGTCAGGCCCTCTTCGCAATCATGAAATGGATTCTGTATTAGCGGAGACAATATACAACTTTGCCGCACACCTCTTCTTATTTGGACCTCTTCGGACATCAACCTTTATTGGAGCAGTCTGATTCCAGTATAGATTAGCGATTATCTTTAGATCTCGGTCATCTACACCAACTTCTTTTAGCGATTCTATGAGCTTTTCGTGTTGAACTCGCTCAAACGCTTTCTCATAATCTATGAAACAGGTATATACTGGCACCTACACATCTCTAGACCGCTGAACTAAGACTTGAATGCCAAACAGGGCCTCTCTTGTCACGAACCCTCCACGAAATCCAAACTGCGTGTCGCCCATAAAGGATTCGCATTTTCAATAAATTATTTTATGGAGATCGCTAAAAAATTGGTTTTTATATCATACCTAGAATAAGTTAATATTTCTTTTTGGGTATTTCTTTTTCTTTTTTTAATTCCTGATGACCGATGCGATCCAAGAATTATAGGTAGGTATGCTTTCTTTTCTAATTTTACTTCTATATTCTTTTTTACGTAAGTTAAGGAACCCATTGTTATTAAAATTGTTGAATTTTAAAGAAACAAAACTATTGAATTGAGTTGAATTGGATAATCTTTAGAAAAATTTTTAACATATGGCTCATTAGGCTGATGAGGCGGTAATCACGACACTTGCTGAATATTTTTTAGGCAGTGTAACAAAGGTTGATTTTAGCCAGTCATCATTACTAAATCAACTGTAGGAGATATAAAGAAAAAAAAAATTATTGAAATCTTAACGCTCTGTAGATCGGTAATAGAGCGTTAACGGACACATTATTTTTACCTGAAAAATCTTGAAAACTGAATTTAAAAACACCTTGTATTATTTAAATGTACCGATCAGATGTTAAATTTATTGTATTGAAAGTGAAATGCAATTATTATTTAGTTATGATTTGTAATCGAGCAACATCTGTCAAATTAGGTATTTCTCGGTTGACGGAAGCTAGTATAGGAAACCGAGAGCGTTGGCGTCTACGAAAAATTTCACCGTTAAAAAAATTAATCTGCCATTAATAAAACAAATGTCGTCATAATAGATAGGATCGCAAAACTTTCTTTTTTTTTTAAATACCAAAACAAAACCGTAGCTTTTCGGGATTGATTATTTTTTGCATACAAATGTCAAAAAATTAAATGGCCAACAGTAATAGGGTTTTCGATCTACACTGTCCGGGAGGGATCAGGACGATTCCGTAAATCGAACGTGTTTATAACCCCAGATTTCGTTTGTTTTTTTTTTTAACTTTTCCGTATATATAATATATATATATAAATAAATATATAGGGTGTTCCAAAAAAAACCGTCTGATGTTGCGGGAAATTGTCCGATTTTAATAATATTTAGCTTTTTAGAAAGCCAAAGCTTCAAAATTTATAAGACCAATGTCAAAAATGTCATTTCCTAAAAATCCAAGATGGCGGACCTATTGGAAAAATAGGCATTTTTACCCCCCTAGATATTTTTTTTGTGTGAGACACTGTAATAAATCTGAAACATCGGTTACAATGCCACATTCTTTCGAAGCACACAAGAATAACGAAGTTTGAAATTTTTAAATATACCAGAGTCAGCGCCGTAGCGTGGGGGGCCAGGGGGGTTCCTCGCTAGTCTCCCCCCCCCCCCGCCCTCTGGGTCTTGACGCCTCAGCTATATATTAAAAAGAAATAAAAGCATTTTTGTTTTAAGCAGTTTATATATATATATATATATATATATATATATATACAGGGTGGCTTCTTTAAACGGAACGGTGCTTCTAGCGGGTTAGAATTTGGTTTTACAAAAAAATCCAAAAACACGTCAACTGAGATTTTTAATTTTCTTCGATCGTGCTATGTTGGATTTTTTTTGTCATTTGGTTTACGAGGTATGGCATAAAAATATTATTTTTTTAAATAGGACACCCTGTATAGTTTGACATTTTTGAATTCTAAAAAAAATTGTCTTTTTGACAATACCACACACTAATACTCTATCTCTTATGGTTTCCAAGCTAGAGGCATTCAAACTTGCATGGAATTGTTGTCTATGCCCTGTTTTACGGGGGATATTTGAATGAATATCGAAGATTTAGATAAAAATATCTTGATTATCGTAAAAGATAGATCCTACTGTGTGGTATTGCTGAAGAGAGAATTGTTTGCAGATTTCAAAAATTGCAAAATACACAGGGTGTCCTATTTAAAAAATATATGTTTTTGTGCCATACCTCGTAAACGAAATGACATAAAAAAAATCGAAGATAGCACGATTAAAGGAAATTAAGAAATCTCAGTTAACGTGTTTTTGGATTTTTTTATTCAATTAAATTCTAACCCGCTAGAAGCTCCGTTTCGTTTAAAGAATCCACCCTGTATATATATAAAAAAACGCATGTTATAAAGTCAGGCAAGGATGTCAACCGTGATTTTGAATCTTGCATTAATTATTGTCGACAAAAAAAAAACGGTTAATTCTGTGATATAAAAGAAAAATGTGAAATGTCCGAAAAGAACCTGGTCTAGTTGCTAATACATGTTAATGCATTTGTTAATTATTTTCTCCGAAAAACCACAAAAATGGTGACAAATTTTATTATTTTAAAGTGGGTTAATTAGTAGGAAACCGCTTTGGCACGTAAAAATAATTAAAAAAATAAAAACAAAGCTGTTTATACCAACAAGTTTCTCAACTTTTGGGGACATTACGAGGGGTCTCCTAGAAACCTCCATGTTTTTTCTTGAAAAAATTGATAAATTGCATACGTAAGTGTGTATTCGCCCAAAGGCTACCATTTATCAATTCTGTTTCAAAAATCCTTTAAAATAACATCCAACATTTGAAATTAACTATGTGTTTCGGACTTCCATTGTCTATATTTTTATTTATACACGACGTTTCGATCACTCTGTTCGTGATCTCTGAAGACGATCAAAGATTGTATTGATCGAAACGTCGTGTATAAATAAAAATATAGACAATGGAAGTCAAATTCATCATTGTCTCAAACTTTCAAACATACAACATCGTAGGATATCTTATTTACTTTGGGAGATAATCGGTTTCAAAAATTGAAATTTTAAGACTTTGATTGCAGATATCTCGGGAACTAGATATGCGAACCCTATGATATGGAATATTTTAAAAAGGAAATTTTATAAGGATTTAAAATTTGGTATCAAAAACAGAAGATCGCAAAAAAAAATAGGATAGCCCCCAAAAAATAACTACGTCAAAGATTTTAAAAATTTAGGGATATCTCTATCTGAAAAATATATAGTACAAAGTTTATATAATTTTTTCTCTTGAATATGCAGTTTGCTAACTGTGCCCACCCATAAAATTAATTCCTAATGCGTCGTAAAATAAATAAAACATTGTCGTCTCAGACTCTCACAGAAGAAAACTACTAATTACTCAAGATTGTGCATGTTTCTGCTTTAACTTTATTAATAATAAGTAAGTTTGTATCAACAAATATTTTGACAGCAAACATTTGTGTCGTAGAGGGCAAGGGGTGAGGGAATAAATCGGAAAAAAGTTTTTCCTCGACCAGGATTTGAACCCAGGACCTCTAGAATACCATCATCATCATCATCATCATTAATTTATTTACAGTCTTATCATATTTACAATATTTACAAGTTAACTCTAAAAAATAAATAAGTTCGCTATGGATTGCGCCGATATGGTCAAACCAGGCGTTTCCATATGTAGTTGCTTATGGCTGGTCTTGTGCCTTAGGTTGTCCTTGTTTTGTCCTTGTCTGTTAGTCTGTCTGCAGCCTCCGCCTAATGCCTATGCTACGTTTTTATTAATTTTTGTCTCTTTGCAAAAGAGCTAAACAGCGATTTTATTGTTTTAATTTTTTTTGGGGTTTTAAAGTTTTCATTTAAACCAGTGGAAAAAAAAGAGTCAAAAACCACTTTTAGACATTTGTAGTGTGCATTATGCACGTTTGTTTATTTGGAACATCTGTGAGTTTGTATGGCTGTATGTCTGTTTGTTTCGTCTGTTTTTTGGGTGGCTAGAATACCAGTCTAATGCGCTACCAACTGACCTACCGAGGAACTGGGTTTTTTAACTGGCTATTCGGAAATCCTTTCGTCCGATTCCTTTGTTAGTATAGTCAGTCGCATGTCAAATAATTTGTTGTTGTCATTTTGAAGTAACAGTTCAAACAATGAACGCCATGACTTTTTTCTACATATTTATTGTCGCTGTCTAAAATAATGTATCAAATAGAGATCCAAAAAAATGACGTGAGTCCGCTCACCAAAAAATTAGACTATAGTGGGGAGATCTTTGAAGCCTACGGCGGCTTTAAAAACCTAGACATGTTATATAGACAAGAAGGTACACATTCACGATTATTAGTTGTACGAAGTTTCTATTTATCTATGGAGGTGTCAGATGGCGAATTTCCAACTAATAATTTCAGCCAAACATATTTACAAAATGAAGGGAAAGTGTAGCGCCCTAATAAATTTAGTAGAGGGCAAAGAGCGATGGAATAAATCACAAATTTTTTCTGTAAATTTATTATGGCGCTAAATTTTCCCTTCATTTTGTAAATATGTTTGGCTGAAATTATTAGTTCGAAATTCGCCATCTGACGCCTCCACTAAAACGCTTTATATCGTGTATCGTTGGTTGATAGATAAATAGAAATTTCGTACAACTAATAATCGTGAACGTGTACCTCCTTGTCTTTATAACATGTCTAGGTTTTTAAAGCGACAGTAGGCTTCAAAGATCTCCCCACTACTAACAAATGAATTGGACGAAAGGATTTCCGAATAGCCAGTTAAAACCCCAGTTCCTCGGTAGCTCAGTTGGTAATTCATTAGACTGGTATTCTAGAGGTCCCGGGTTCAAATTCTGGTCGAGGACAAACTTTTTTTCGATTTATTCCCTCAGCCTTTGCCCGCTACGCCACAAATCTTTTCTGTAAGTTTATTAGGGCGCTAAATTTTCCCTTCATTTTACAAATATTTTGATTTAAGCGTAAAAACTGGTTTTTTACTCATCAGTTTACCCTGACCAAAAAAAATGGCCATGGTTTTGTTTTTTTGCTGACAGGCATAAAAAAGACATTTTCCGACCCTGACAGGACAAAAAGTTTTAAAAAAGCGGTAATAAAGGCAAAACCGTTGTTGTATTTTTTTATGAACCACAATAAAAAATTGTATGCAAGTCTTTTATTTAGTTTTACTAAGGTCGATTTCATTGACTGATTGCCATTACCTTATTTTTTACTTCTTGTTGGACTTGTTTCTTTACATGTTTGCAAAAATACAGTGGACCAAAAAATATTTATAAAATGAAGAGGAAAGTTTTAGCGACCTTATAAATTTACGGAAAAGATAGAGGGCAAATGGTGAGGAAATAAATCGGAAAAAAGTATTTCCTCGACCCTGATTTGAATCCGGGAACTCATCTTTTGCCCTCTACACAACAAATTTTTTCTACAAGTTTTTGAAACTCCACACCTAGACACTCCCTTTTTTATAAATGTTTTTTGAAATTTTTAGCTCGTTTTTAACTCTTCATAAAGTTAAATAAAAACTTTATGATTTAGTTAAATTACTTTTGTTCTTCTTCCTACGGGTTAAACATCTTTTAAAACAGTTTTCTTTGTGCTTCCCTATGTAAGGTATAATTATTTTCAATGATTCATGTATAAATATTAATTAATTGATTCTTGTACAAAAAAATTGCAAAATATCAATGAAATCAGTAATGATTTCCATGAGAAAATTTTATTATTTGTTTCTTTTTGTTCGAGTTATCCAGGTTTCCCACTAAATTAATCATATTTAGATCAAAACAAAAATTATGCAAGGTGTGACGTGACGGATTTTTTTTGGGAAAAATTCAATCTAGTGTATCATCATCATAGGCAATCACTCGATACCGAGTATGATTTTCCTCTATTCTGCATCGTCGCTATCTGTTGTGCGTTTTTTGATGGCTATGTAAGCCAATTCTCGAGCCGCACACCCTTCCACAGTCCTGGCACACCCAGTCTCCGGCAGCAGCCGGGTGTTGTTGGTCATCCATTCTTCCATTTTGTCGCTCCTTTCTACGTTCTCTCTTTTCCGTCTCTAGTCTACGTCGTTGGTCTTCAAAAGTTTGTGCTCCCTCGTGGGCTGTTCGGCGCCATGAAGCCCTATCGTTTGCGTGGTCTCGAAGTTGTTTATATCGATGTGACCCTTCATCATATTGCCTTTGAGAACGTCCTTGTACCTTTTTTGTTGACCTCGTTGATTTCTCTTTCCCTCCTTCAGTTGTCCATAAAATATCTGCTTTGGGAGACGTGTTTCGGGCATGCGGATAATGTGACCAGTCCAACGAAGCTGGTGCTTGAAGATTAGGGCTTCTATACTAGTTGTTCTGGCTTCTTCTAAAACACTTATGTGCCTTAAACAACTTTGATGATATTTTTCTAGTCGTTTAATATACCTTCTGTAGGTGGTCCACGTTTCGCATCCGTATGTTAGAGTTGGTATTATAACTGTGTTGTAGACACGAAGCTTGGTCTCTGCATTGATGTCGTGATTGTTGAAGACTCTCTCCGAAAGCCGTCCGAACGCTGCGCTAGCACATTTTAGGCGATGCTGTGTTTCTGCGTCAATAGTTGCATTTGATGATAGGTGGCTCCCAAGGTATGGATACTGTTCCACGTTCTGCCTAGGTTAAGTAGGCCACCATCGAATCTATATAGAATTTCCACTGCCGGCGGTAGATGTTCCTCAACAAGGTGAAGCATGGCACCTAAAAATATAGAGAATAGGGTGGGCGCAATAACACACCCTTGTTTAACGCCTGTCGTAATCTGGAATGACTCTCCTGGTCCATCGTTGCTCAGGACTGTTGCATTCATATTGTCGTGTAGTGGTCTAAGAATTTGAATATATTTTTGAGAGCATCCAGCTTTTGCCAGTATTTTCCATAGAGCTTCTCTGTTGACGGAGTCAAATGCTTTGACTAGGTCTATGAAGGCCATGAAGAGAGGGCGATTTTGTTCTCTAGATTTCTCTTGCATTTGTCTTGCACTGAAGATCATGTCAGCTGTGCCTCGATTGGGCCTAAATCCACACTGATAGTATCCGTGCAAGTATCTTTCCAGAAACAGAAAGCAGAGATATACCTCTGTAGTTTCCACATTGGGCCTTGTCGCCTTTTTTGAAAATGGTAATTATAGAGGCGTCTCTGAGTTCGGTAGGAATGGTCTCAGTGGTCCATATTTTACTTATTCGAATGTGAATTTGGGAATTAAGTGCGGGACCCCCTTGTTTGTAGAGTTCAGCAGCGATACCATCTGTGCCTGCTGACTTGTTATTCTTTAGCTGTGTGATTGCCTTTTCGACCTAATCTAATCTCGGAGTCTAACTTACGTGTTGTTGTGTAATTTTCTCCGGAATTTTGTCGAACATGTCATTATCGACCTGAGACTCTCTGTTGAGTAGTTCTTGGAAGTGTTCTTTCCATCGTGAGTTGATAGAGGATCTGTCTTTAAGCAGCGTTGTTCCATTTTTGGATCGTAGGGGATTGATACCCTGTGTAGTGGGACCATATATCATCTTAGTAGCTTGAAAGAAGGCTCTGGTGTTGTTGGACTCAGCTAGATGTGGCATTTCATGTGATTTTGTTATCCACCATTGGTTTTTTTTTCTTATTAGTATAGATATAGTAGTGGATATTCAATGGCTCTGGGGTACTTTAGCCTTTAACTCCTCCCTGCGTACGCCACTGAATAAACACACTGTATAAAGATTTGGTGCATTTATTTTCTAAGTTAGTTAATTAGGAAAACCGTTAATGAATGTCAGATTCCAATAGAAACGTGCTGGTTTTCAATTTTTGTCACATACGACTTACCTTACAAGGCAAGGCCGAAAATTAATCCTATTTGATCGAATTTTACAGTTATTCCAAGGGGTTCTATCGTGAAAAAAAAAGAGGGGCGTTTTAACAGAAAAGATTTGTGGCGTAGAGGGCAAAGGGTGAAGGAATAAATCGGAAAAAAGTTTTTCCTCGACCAGGATTTGAACCCGGGACCTCTAGAATACCAGTCTAATGCTCTACCGACTGAACTACCGAGGACATGGGGTTTTGGCTGGCTATTCGGAAATCCTTTCGTCCGATTCATTTGTTAGTAGTGGGGAGATCTTTGAAGCCTACTGCGGATCTCCCTACTACTAACAAATGAGTCGGACGAAAGGATTTCCGAATGACCAGTTAAAACCCCATGTCCTCGGTAGCTCAGTTAATAGAGCATTGGACTAGTTTTCTAGAGGTCCCGGGTGCAAATCCTGTTCAAGTTCTGATTTATTCCCTCACCCTTTGCCCTCTACACCACAAATCTGTTTTGTGAATTTATTAGGACGCTAAAATTTTCTCTTCCTTTCGGGGTGTTTTAGGTTTGACCCGTGTGTGTGTCTGTGCGCGCATGTAGCTCTCGAACGAGTGAACCGATTTCGATGCGGTTTTTTCCTGTTCGGAGCCTATCCTTTAGAAAGTGTTTTTAGCTACGTTCGGTAAAAATAGGCTAAGTAGTTCCAGAAATAATACGCTTTCTACAGATGTCAATTAATATGAGATATGATCACAAATATAATAGGATGTAACTTGTGAGCTGTTTATCCGATTATGATGAAGTTTGATGTAGATTAGGCGCTAGTTTATTTCAGTTTTTTCCGGTAAAAAAATCACCGCCGGTTGCGGGGGTTTTAAACATTTTTTATGCTCTTTAGGGATTAAATAGTACATTATAAACCTAGGGACTAAAGAGCTACTGTTAATTTCGCGGCGAAAGGTTTGTAGCCCGACCGTAGGGAGAGCTGCAATTCTATAAGGGATTAAAACACGCTTTAGTCCCGAGGTTAATATACTACCGTAGATAGAAAATACTTAAGATATGTAACTGATAAGTGGAAGTGAGAATAGTCCGTTGCACTTCCACTCGTTATAAACCCTGATCAGGCAAGTGGTGCCCCCCATTTACCTTGCGGAAAGTATGGAAACCAAAAATTTTGTTTTGCCGAGTAACTGTTAGAGGGCGCTAGCGGAGACCGCAATAAATAGGTAGTGCTGGCAACGAGGATACATGCTAATATCCGACGAAAGCCGACGGTATCCGAACAGCCAGCCAAGCCATGAAAGGGGAATTACCGCAAGTTTTTGATTCTTTGCTGAATACCGGTTTATCAGTGGCGTAAATGAATGAACTTGTTGCCAAGGGAATGGGAGCTGGTAGAGAGATCATAATATAAATTCATGAATATGCTGAATGAAGCAAGACAGTTTTTATTATTATTAAACGATTATATTTAACTTTACAGTCTGCCTGACTATCAAATTTTGCGATTCGTTTTTGACACACTTCCCGTAAACCGATTTTAATAAAATTTGGCACAGTAGTGTAGTTCGGATGATAATACAATATTATGAAAAAAAAATTGGTGGGTAGGGGGTGGTTAAGGTTTAAAAATAAGGGGCTAAATTCATTGACACACTTCCCGTGAACCGATTTTAGTCAAATTTGGCACAGCAAAGTAGATCCGATGACAATACAATATTATGAAAAAAACCTCGAATAAAACACTCAAATTTTTCAAGCCTTCACCGGTTTTTTAGCGTTAAAAAAAGTACTGCAAAAACATCTTTCCTCTGCTAAAATGAAAAATATTTAATGAGAGAGGGCAGAATTTTAGAGGTAGATGGAGAGATAATTTAGTAAAGTGCAAAAATATTAAGGCAATTGTGTACTAAAAATTTTAGTTGTCATCTGTCATCTTTAGTGGTGTCGTGCATATGATTTTTATTTTGCCATTTTATTATAAATTCTCCTCCCTATGACAGTAGCTATTTGGATTAAAAGTTCCTTTTTTTCCAAAAATTTAGTTTTGGGATACAAGAGTGTCGCATTTAAGCATTGCAAAAATATTTCGGAAAAAATTATTTTATTATATATTATATTAGTTGATGAGCATAAATATAATAAATGCTATAATCTTATTTCTATTATAGGTATTTATTGTATTTAATTTTTTTAAATATGCTTTTTTATTTTAACTTAACAACAATTTGTTTTCAAATTTAATCTACCATGATGAACCTGGAAATAATTTAGTTAAATACCTGTTCAATTATTTTAAGATGTGCTAAAATACACTTATATACACGTTTTTTTGTAATTTTAAACACTATAAAGAACTTTGATTGAAAGAAATTAATACCACCTTATGACTTACACGATAAACAATTACAATTTTTGTCGTTTTTTGGATAAAAAAAAACACTCAAGATGACAGACAGATGACAAAACAGAAATTTTTAGTAAACAATTGCCTTAAATTATTTCCATCTTTCTCTAAAATACTTTTTAATAGCCTGCTGTCTCTCTTCAACAACCTTAAATATTTTTCATTTTAACAGAGAAAAATGGTTTTATTGCAGTACTTTTTTGAAGCTAAAAAAAAAGTGAAAACTTGAGAAAACTGAGTGTTTTATTCTAAAAATCGAAAGTTTGGAAAGAAGGCTATACAATGGGAACAAAATCTTGGCATAAAAATTTCTTAAACAAAAACGTTACCCCTTTAATTATGCTAAAATATCTTAAGCCAAATTTATTTATATTTAATTTTTTGTTTATAACTGAAATTTTCTAGGAAATTCCCGAACTGCCCGATGTTTTTTTTTAAAATAGTTCCTACCTACTTAATTATTAATGCGAAAAAACGGTAATTATGCAGTATACGGTTTTCTGCCATTTTTGATTTTTTATGAAAAATTCTTTATGGTTGCACCTACTAGAGTCCCTAGGACCCCAAATCCGCCTGCGGCGGTTGTTTTTTTTTTATTTTTTTTATGTTTTTTTTTTATTTTTTTTTTCACTAAAACCACCCAATCCAACACAGTCCAACCCAAAACAATCAGAAAAACATTACAACCCCCCCCCCCCCGGTCACCCTTTTTTCTCTTAAAAAAAATCGGGCGCAGGCGGATTTGGGGTCCTAGGGACCCTAGTATAGGTGCCCCCATAAAGAATTTTTCATAAAAAATCAAAAATGGCAGAAAACCGTATACTGCATAATTACCGAGAAAACATTTACCAACAGTTTTTTGTTACTATAAAACAAAAACATGCAAAATAAGGAACACTTACCTGTAAGCGTTAATAAATCACAAGAATAAAACTGTTTTTGTTTCAAAAATCACAAAATCAACAAGATCATCTTTTTTTTTCTAACACTAAAAAAGTACTGATAAGAACAAGAAGAATATTCTCTATGTCGTCATAAAAAGTTAAATTCAATGATATACGGTTCGATTTCCACCAAATCTAAACAATGGCAGTGATATTTCTATTTTCTACACTATCTAGCGCAGGAGGAATGTTAATGCTAAGTTAATAGCGCCACCTATACGAAGTCAAGTGAAACATTGGAGAGTTATTACAGATTGCAAAGGAAAATTGATTATGTCTTCTATGCTTACAGATTTCGCTGCGGCGAAATGCACTGGGTTGATGACAGTCGAGTTGTCCAAAAGCGACTATGCGCGCTCTGGGGAGTTATCCACGAACGAAATTTTTGCTAACATTTTAGCCCGTAAGGTTACCTATCTTCAGTATTTCCTCTATCTACGGTTAAAATCACGTTATTTCTACGCCAAATCGTTCGTCGACTACAAGAAAGCAAGTGCTGTTTGGCTTGACTTGCAATAAATTTAATTATAATTTTCCAGGGATTAAATTTTTTTAAATCCCTCTGGGATTAAAAGTGCCACTTTAGTCCCTAAAAATAGGGATTAAAAGTACATATTTAATCCCTGAAGTGCATAAAATAATTTTAATTCCTGAGGGATTTAAAGTGAATTCTTCCAAATTAGACAAAATAAAGGTTTTCGAATTATTTTATTGGAATAACACTAAACGAATACAATAATGAGCAAATACATACTTACGATCTAGTTCTTTACTACTTCTTATCACGATCAGCTCGCTCTTCATTGATTAATGTTGATGTCAATGCCATATTAACATATAATTCTCTGCATTCTTTTCAGTGCACCATTTTCGATACTCAGAGAACTGCTTCTTATAGATCTCACGAGATTTTTGAGGAAGGAGGCTGACCTCTTCGGCGGCATTTTCAATGTCCATCTTCAAAAAAAAATGCTTTTTGACTTTTTTACTCAGCCGTTTAACAACAACAACTGACTGACTTTTTTTTATAATATACTATACTAGGTTTATAATATACTATAATTTTACCGGTTTTGTTTTTCAATATGCGGTTATTGGAAAATGTGCACGTACCCCAGTCAATTAATTATTTTATATTATTTCGATTTTTGCACACAATATTTAAATTTTACAGCCGCACCCATGAGTAATGTTTTCTCTGAATAATAATTATTTTGTGTATTGCAGGAACAAGGAAGTTTGGTAATTTGTACTGATGTAGTTTGTAATTTAGGAACTATGCAAAATTTGTGTTTTTTAGTTTTAGCTTCAATTCTTTAGTTTGGCTATAATTTCCTTGAGACTAAACCGATTTTAATGAACTTTAAGAAAGCCAACACATTGGAATGTAAAAACTCAACCTCAAATTAAACATTTGGTAAATTCCAAGATGACGCACTCATGTATTTTTTTTTCGATAAAATTATGCTTGATTTTGGCTTAAGTTAAGTATTTTAATTTTTTTTTATTTCAAACCCGATTTTGAAGAGTCATATATTTTTAGGCAGTTGTTAGATAAAAATATTTTTTTTTGTGGCAGTAGCGTACAGAAAAAAAGTTGAATAATTGCTGTTTTTTTTTTTAATTTTTGGCGCTTGTTTTTAAATTAATAATTCTAGGCAGTGCAAATGATGCAACTTATTATTTTGACCATGACATAGATTTTTTTTAATTTTTTAGGAGCCATAAACTTGTCAAAACCTTCTTATTTTTTTAATAAAAAATAAACAAATTCAAAGTCGCCAAAAGCATCAAAAACAACACTTCAAATTATTTTTTTTTAATTCCCATGAATAATAGATATAGGTAGGTATATAATAGTTGAAATAAAATTTATCGACGGGAACCTACCTACTTGTTCTAATTTTCAACTTGTTTCGCTTTCCGATTAGCCCCGGGGGGTTGGCAATAAAGAAAATTAAACTCAATCACGTAGTTTATATAGCCACTCGTCAACCGTTTTTATTTCAATTCGCATTAAAACCAACATTTACCAGCCGACCAAGAAACTGACCTATTTGTTAATTCGCTGTTTCATATTTTTTTTCTTGCCATTACTGATCTTCAACAACCCCTTAAAATACGGATTTTTTAGGATTTTTTAGTGTCGTTAAGGCAAATTTAATACTCTATCAATAAATAAATGGTGACAGTATAGCTTAAACCACTCCTTCTGCCAAAAAATTTGAACAATTTCTTGCATATATCTTTTTAGCATTTTCATCAAGATTTCTCAACCTACGAGTACCAAACTTGGCAGGGTTGATCTAAGAGCAATGACCTAAATTATATAAGAAAATTAAGGTTTTTCAGTGGCGTAGTCCGATTTTCTGAACTAGAAAATTTCAATATGTACCAAGTCTCTTGGATACGCCACTGTCAGATACAAAAAAAAGCCCCACTTTTCACTGGATCATATCGCTTGTATTTGCTATTGCTATTTTTTTAAATCATACTTGTATATATACTGGAGAACAAAAAAAACGCAACACCATGTATATGTATAATTAATAAATTATTTGAATGAAAATTATTTGTGTGTATACCTTATCTGAAAAGAAATATTTGATACATTTTTTGTATTCGGTCTTTCCTTTTTTCACAGATTTTTTATATTCATTTTCAAAAACAACCAACACGTAAAAGACCTTTTCTGAAAATTTTAAATCATTTTTCTCGTAGTTTTTGGTCTTTTTCGATTGCTTACAGTTTACTTAAAAAATAAAAATGCCAAGAGTTCGCGGTCGCCAAAAAGTTCATCATTTAAACGACTTCGAGAAAGGACGCATCGTGGGCATGAAAGAGGCTGGTTTTGGTTTACGGGAAATTGCAAGAAGTGTTAATGCTAATCCATCAACGGTGGAATTTGGAGAAGGTGGTCCAATAATGAGAATTATAGACTTTGTGCGGGTTCTGGACGCCCTAGACATCTTAGACTTCTTGCTTTCAGAAATCGACGGGACAGTATACGCCAACGAGTGTTTCAAGGATGAAAGTTAATTGATTGTCCGCTTTTTGTGCTGCCTTTGAACCCACAACATAAGGCTCGCCGCTTGGAGTGGTGCAGAGCTCGGCAAAACTGGAATTACGAATGGAATACCATAAGCTTTAGCGACGAATCCAGGTTTTGTTTAGGTGGCTATGATGGACGGATGAGGGTTAGACGATTTCGAGGTGAGAGACGAAATGAAGACTTTGCTAAAGAAGAAGTTAAAAAACCTCCAAATCAGTTACTTCAACCGAAAAGAAACTAAAAAACAAAAGATATCTTGGGTGGAAATAACGAAAATTCAAACTTGGATGAGTATTCCACAAGGAACACACAAAAGATCAAAGCGAAAAGAGAAATGAATATGAATATAAAATGCTGTTGAACGTGATACAGCAAGACAGCAAAGTATCATGGTATGGGGTGTTATATATCGATGAAGTGCTGCAGCCAGTTTTACATACCTACCTACAGACTATCCCAAATGCGATTTTTCAACAAGATAATGCCAGACCGCATATTGCTCGTGAAACAATGGACTTCTTACATGAACTTGGCATAGAGATTTTGGAATGGCCAGCAAGATCGCCTTACTTGTCGCCTATCGAACACGTCTGGGATATGATAGGGCGCAATCTTAGTCGATTACCACGTCCCCCTGGAAACTTAGATGAACTCTGGCTTGCCGTAAGGAGGATTTAAATGAGTGTTCCTCAATATGATATAGATCATCCTATTTTGTAAATGCCCAATAAAACAAACGAGTGCATAAATAACCATGGAAGAGCCATTCATTATTATTTTTTTGATGATTATCAAGGAGGCAACTTCTTGGAAATGTAATCAATTACTAAGAGCATCATAATGTATTAAAATAAAATAAAATTACTTTAAAAATATTTGTCCTTTCTGGTGTGGCATTTTTTTGTTCTCCAGTATATTTTTTTAGGAAATTTGTTAAATGAAAGAGTCAAGATCCCCTACTGTTCCAATACAAAAAAAAAGTATAAAAGATTATGACGTTTTGTTGGGTCCGTATAAACTTGGTTATTAATTAGCAATGTGATTATGCAAATATCAATAACTTCCATTTTACAGTCATAAGACATTTTACGATTTATAAAACGACCTTTCTTTCAAAAAAAAACTACCTTGCCCGAGGACTAGAAAAATTGTACGAAACCTGATTTGCTTATTTTTGCAAATTGATACAGTTACTACCCAAGTAACACAGTGTGCTGTTATAGTCAACGGTTTTACAACAAAAACAATAACAATGCTTTTAAAGTGGATTTGTGGTGGCTACCTGCACTTCTACCTGCGTACACTTGATTTAAAAAAAAACTCATACATGCATTTTTTTCTATGCCACAAAATTTAGCTTTCCATTAGTGTATACTATTATAAGGCACCACTAGCTTAGTATGCCTGACAGCTTAAAATTCAGTTTGACATCCTTAAAAATGCCACAGATATCAACATTTACAAAAGTTCAAATTATCACTCGAGTTATAGAAGGCGGCTGGTCTATAAGAAGAGCGGCCACCCATTTTGGAGTTGATAAAATGACGTTAAGGCGATGGAAAAAGCGCTGGACTGAAAATAATTCTACGGATAGGAAAGATGGATCAGGACGACCAAAAGTAAGTTCTGAAGTGCAAGATGAGAGACTTATTGACCATCTCAGACAAAATCCTTTTTCAACGTCGGTTAAAGCAGCTAATGTAACACTATTTCCGGGTTCTTTAGCAACAGTTGTCGAGTTGCTGCAAAGAAGCCTTTTCTAACAGAAGAACAAAAACAGGCCAGAGTAATTTTTGCACTGAACAACGTTCTTTGTGGTAATGACTTCTGGGAGAGGATGGTTTTTACTGACGAAAAAAATTTTCAATCACCTTCAAGCAGCAGGAGAATTTTAGTTTATCGTCCACCAAATTCTAGATTTGAACCCGAATATACAAACCAAATTAAAAAAGCTGGACATTTTTCTGTAAACATGTGGGGCTGGTTTAGTGCTAGAGGTTTGGTTTTTTTTTAGAGAATAGTGAACGATATATTGAAATCCTTGAAAACGTTATGCTGCCATCTGTACAGGCTTTACATGAAAATAATGACTTCGTTTATCAGCAGGACAACTGTGCAGTACACACGGCTAATGTTGTTCGCCAATGGTTTCAGAATAATCATAGAGAAACACTTCCTTGGCCAGCCAACAGCCTTGACCTTAACCCAATGGAAAATATATGGGGTCGAATCGTTAAAATAATATACCAAAGGAATTGGAAACCACGCATTGGATCAGCTCTCAGAAGACCATCAGTATTTTCAAAATTTAACATTTTCAATGCCCAGACGTTTGCAGCTTGTAATAGAGAAAAATGGTGATCCTATTAAATACTAAATTATTTATTTTAGTTCTTTTTTAAGTTAAAATAATTAGTATTAAGTTTACCATCGTTTTTGTTCTAATCCAAGTTTCCTATTCGTCGAATTGTTTTTAATCCAGCGCTGTTTCCATTGTTTTATTGTTATTTTATCAACTCTAAAATGGGTTACCGCCTTCGTCCGTTACTCGAGTGATAATTTGATATTGTTCAATAAAGACTTTACTAAAACATTATTTTTGCCTTTAATTTAAGTAAAACAATATTTTCAGTTTTAGAGACCTTTTTTAAACAATATGACAAATTGTCGTACTTTTGAAGTTTTTAGGCATTTTAGCTGGTAGTCCGTATATATTATACACTTTTAGAAAGGTCAATTTTGTGACTGCATGTATGCGTTTTTTTTTTAAATCAAGTGTACAATAGCAAGGTTTTTAATTTCTATTAAAGTCTGTTCGCTGTATGAAGTCCGATATCGGATTAAATCTCCAAAAAATGTTATCGCTTTTTGGACAGTCAGTCAGTTGAGTTAGAATGCCCTCGCTGTACTTGATCGTACCAGACATTCCACTGGTTCACTGTATTCGGCAAAATATGAGTGGGCTAAATCAGCGGTCTTAAAACAAAATTATTTAAGAATTACGCGTTATACTTATACCACGATAAATATTTCTATTTTATTTTATTTTTCACTTATACTTTTGAAAATTGTTTTGCGTCAATAAGTTTTTTACAGGTATTTTTTCGAGAATTTAGTTATTTTGCGGTCATTATAGGTAAATCTGGAGCTGTCGTCAATGCTAATAATCACTATTTTAATTATAAGCAGGTATGGTTTTATTTGCTTTTAGTTTGTTTCTTATTGTGTGTGAATTACGGAATTTAAAGCAGTTATAAAGCAAAGTTATGGAAAATGTTCACCAAAGTGACATAACGCCTAGAAGGTGTTTAGCTCCAGGTGAACGCCGTTTGGTATTACAAGTGGAACGTTATTTTACGTTAGAAAAAAATAACTCGGGCTCGTTAGTGTGTGTTATGGCAGTGCAAAAACGAACGTCTGATGCTTGCGGCATTTTAGATAAGGCCTTAAGAAGACTTCGGAAAAAGAGTGAGGAGGAATTGGACAGACCATATAAAAGGGTTCGACAGCATTCAAAAACCTATATGGTGGGATTTACTAAACGGGTTTAGTCTATTTTAGAACGGTCCTAAGTTTAAGTTAAACTATTGGTTTTAAGCATTTTACACCAACTTCCTTGAGTTTTGGAAATAGTTTGATTTATAAGAAGAATTTTAATAAATTTGTTTATTAAATAATCATCTTAACACAATCTTTTTTTGGATTTAAGGAGAAAGTTTCAATTTAGAAGAAAAGAAAACTAAAAAATTTAAACCCACGGGGGGTTTAAATAGGAAACACTCTGTAGAATAAATTAACATTGGGGCTATATGTCACTCTAAATAAAATTTACCCTTATTAATTCATTTTTACAATTAATACTTGATGTCACACAACGATTTAGATGAGTAATAATAAAATAAGGAGTAGATTAATTTTGTATTTATTTAAAAGGTGTTTTTATTTATGAAATGTATTAAAACACACAAAAAGCCAGTTCGGATCTTTTACCTCTGCTTGCACCTTGGCTTGCACCAACCTCTACTGATGAAAGCTGCAGCTTTAAAATGAGTGGGCTTTGAGTAAGAAAAGTTTTTTTAAGTGAGCTTTTAGATAACCTCAATGTTTTACTTTCAGTTTGGAAATTTAAAATAGTTGCTTTCGGTTTTTTGTTTGCTATATTTTTCGTGCATAATCAGTGACCTTCACTTATGTTTGTTTTGTCTCGTAGTGTCCTCATAAATATATTTTTTGTGCTGAAAACGGGGATATTAAATAAGGTAAATTAGTCCTTGTAAAATCCTTGTAAAAACGGTTACTTAGGGAAATTATAAACGAACTTATTACCAAATGCCACAAAACAATCCTGGGGCTATAAATTAAACCACCCCCCTGAGGTGGTCTAAAAAATTACCAACTTTATAACCTCAAACACATATAATGAAGCTATTATGTGCCAAATTTTTGGCGTATTCACTATTTGCCATTTTGAAACCTGTCAAAAAAAATTAGTTTTAGGTCATTTTCTTGTAAAATATGGTGTATTTTGAGAAAAAAAAGCAGTTTTTCAGTGGTAATAGCTAATAAATACTCAATAACATAACAAAATAATCAATAACTTTGTGTCTTTTCTTTATGGGTAAGTGTTTTTTAAAAATTGGTTTTGAAATTTAGTACCCCCCACAGGTGTAAATATTTAGACCTGTGGGTGGTACTATTTTAGATCTTAGTAAATTTCTTTCTATCTTTATCTAACTTTATAGACTAAGAGGAACTTGCATCAGGTTAGGTAGCTATAGAGCCAACATTTTTCTTTGAGGGACAATGGCTTCTAAGGTAGCTTCATTTCATTTTATTTTTCATTTTAAAATGGAATGCAAGTGACATCTATACACAAACTCAAACTATTGAACGCTACCTGTACAAGTATGCGCACTACCTACGGGTACGCCACCGGTTCATGTATTATTGGTGAATGCGGAATCAATTTAGCAGAAATTTCTGATAAACAACGGGTCTCAGTCACTGACGGGTCATAGGAATTCCGGTTTTGAAAAATAATGGTTTGACAAATTTCGGGTTTTATTAAAAATAAGTTTTACAAATTATACACATATATATACATTTCGAATTTGGTTTAACGAATTGCAGTTTCTATAGTAAATGATTTTATAATTGGACTTTCTTTTATTTAACGGGTTTGATTTTGCACATTCAGATATACCGTGGGCGTCCCGTATTTTGAGGACTTACCGGTAGTCAAACCTATTATGACGTCTCATTAAACTACACGCCCCTCATCGAAATCGGTTCACTGGTTCGAGAGCGACTTGCGCACAGACACTGACATACATAGGGGTCAAAATTATAATACCCCTCTTTTTAGTCGGGGGTTGAAAAAAACACTGAATTTGCTTCCATTAAGTTGTATTTAGCAAGGCATTGCTTTGTGAAGCAACTAACAAAAAATAAAAATTTACGATTTTGATTAAAATCTCAGTCGATTAGATCTGCATCTTGCGGTTTTCCAGTACATTGGGCATCGATTTCTTAACTTTCTTATTAAAATATATCGTTATAATTTATTAAATATGGATCTTTTATGAAAATGAATTGACTAAACCAGAAATTTTTCTTATTTAAACCTATTTTACGCTTCATCAAGAATTTTTGTTATTTATATTTAATATATTTGTCTGCAGTAACATCAAATTTAGAAACTTCTCAAAAAAATAATTGCCTTGGCTTATCTTATATTGGAAATGCTGGTATAGTAGTACACTCGCCAGAAAAAATAATGTCGAATTCTTTTCCATGATTCTTCTTTTTCAAGTACCATGTTCTGTTCGAACCTTGGCTATCATCAGCACTATTTGTACATTTTCCACTATTAATTTAATATTAGTTTATGCTTTTATGCATGCAATTATGATAGTGTCGGCTGCATATCAGGTTAATCAGTGGCGGTCCCAGCCATTTGAAAAGGGCGGAGGGCGGTTTCGATACAAAAAAAATAGAATAAAAGCATAGCTTTTATGAGGAACATATCAATAGATGCAAACAAAACTTAGTAACTACTAGCGAGGATTTGGTCTCAAATCTAGGAGGAGGGGTACTCAGATTTGAAGTCGTTTATTTCATACATTTTTTGTTTTAAAAAATGTCTTTTGAGAAGATTACATTAAAACTGTAATTTTTGAGTCGAAATGAACTAAAATCGTAAATATCAACGGTATTATAGCGCCGCAGGCAAAATTTTTTAAGAAAATTGCTCTAAAAAATGCGTTTTTTTGATTTGAAATTAAACTAAAATTGTAAATATATCAATGGTTTCAAAGCGCAGCAGGCGAAAATTTTTAAGAAAATGACACTACAAATTCCATTTTTAACACAAAATTAAACTAATACCGTAAATATCAAAGCTGTTATAGCGCCACAATTTATGCCCTACTTTTGATTTTCTAATGTTTTCATAAAAAATTTAAAGCCAAGATGGGGGGTGGGGTTACTACCCCCTATCCTCCTGAAATCCGCGCTTGAGTAACTACTTATAATTTTTTCAGTTATAAAAAACATAGATAACAAACAAACCACAAACAAAACCTAATAGCTAAATACTTTTTTGAGGTCTAGAAAGCTTTTTGTTGAAACATTACCTTTTATGCCCATCTTAAAAAAAAAATCATTTCCAGTTTTTTGGGCAAACCGGTCAATGACTCGCTCAATGTCAATTTCAATATGTCTGTTGATATGCAGCAACGCTAAGCCCTTCAAACGAATTTCCGTCATAGTGGTTTTAAATACAATTTTTCAATCTTCTGAGGCATGAGAAGCTTCTTTCTGACGAGGCATTACCTACTGGCAAACATCCAAGAATGTTTCAATTAACGGAAATATATTGCCACACTTGTTCATTGCCTGATTTAAGCTTTTGCCTACTTCTGACCAACATTGTTTCCAAATACTGACTTCTCCCAATAAAAGTTCAAGAATTTGTGTTTTGGATTAATAAAACAGTTTATAGTATCTAGAAACGACTTTAGTTCATTTTGCCTTGATTTTGGCTTCATGTTAAACTTGGTATGAATATGTTCAGGTCAAAAATACTTTTTTATGTCCGAATTGATTTTGTCTAAAACTTGTTTATAAATAGAAACTCTATAATACTTTTCTGTATTTTCAATGGTTTTCTGGACGGATTGAAAAAGTCAAACTGTCCCAAAATATTGTGGAGGGATTCTAGAATGTATTTAAAGGAACTCTCTGCAATTTCTCGTTTTTTCTGGAGCAAAGGCGGGGGCGATTGCTCCTCCCCTGGGCTAATATTTATTTATTCCACACATATCCCCTGATTATAATTACCCAAAAACCAAAAAAAAAAACAATGAAATGTATATAAATAACTGTTGTTTAAAATTCGCTTGTAACCTTAAAATTTTGCACGACCATGCACTTATTATTATCCACACAATAGTAGTTCTAATAAATATGTTGTCTGATATCAGGTTAATTTTCGATTTATTCCACACATATCCCTGAACATAATTACACAGAAACCAAAAAAAAAACAATGAAATGTGTATAAATAACTAATTAGACAGTATATATCGACAAGGTTTTAAATATTATAACTGTGGTTTTCAATTACAAGCTATAAGTATATTATATTTCATTCTAGATGTAGTGTTTTCCGAAATATTTTATTTTCATAAGTTTTCGAATAAATTACTCAAAAGTGACTAACTAAAGTGGTGTGGGGCAATTCCCATGTACGTAGGCCACCTTGCCGGGCCCGTTGCACGCCCACTATCCATGGTTTAGACCTGGTAGCCTGCCGCTTTCGCAAAAGAACATACTTTCTTGGCTGCAACATTCTTACATCGCCTGGGGCAAGCAGATAGTTCCCAAGGTGCGACTCTCTTGACCTGGCTAGAGCCGAACTCTCCAGCACCATCGACGCGTCTCTAAGTGCTTGTTAACGGCGCAAGAACAATTCAGAGATAATATAAATTTGTCAATCGATTTCAATACGTCATCTACCACTCATTATCTATCTCTGGTTTCTTTACTGTATTCTCCTGTTCACAGATTGCGCCGCGAATCATTGGGGATTAGGGTCACTGGATCCTAAAACCTGCGGCTGGGACCGCAGGTCTCAGGATCCAGTGACCCTATGGGGGATTGTTTATTTATCACCTAGGTGATCGAATTGAGAGCAGTGACAACTAGTCAAATGTCCATACACACAGACCACTTAAGGGTTCTAAAAAGTAGCTTTTCACCAAAGGAAAAATTATTAAATAAAACACAAAAACCAGGCCGACGAACTCCAAAACAAAACGACAAAACTAAGGTTATGAAGAATGTCAGGCAGACACACTGACATTGGTTAGTTGCAAATACAGTGAGTCGACCAATTTCGATGTTTGCATGGCATAATTTTTTTTTTCCTGGTAAGGGGTGTTACCTAGGTATATATGCTAGATCTCTCTTAGCCGAATACATTTAGGAAAGGAGAACACTAGAAACTATGCCTAGGGTAAGCTCACAAAAAAAAGACGTGGGTGGTTAATTTTGATGGTGGCGGTATCTATAATATAACCATTTAAGTACTTTTTGATGCTAGGCATATAACTAATATTGATAGGTAACCAGTATAGTCCATGTTTTTACATTTCCGCATGTTTTAGCTTTAGAGGAAAATAATACTCAATTTGTTTTTTATTAGAGGAAGAGGATTACAAAGCTTATTAATACAATCTAGAGAGTTTTTGAAATTAGGTGTCCATTATTTGGAAAATTACAAATATTTCCAATTTAGTTTTACAGGTCTCTATAAAGGGTATTTCTGACTGTTTCTGACGTAATATGGGCGCGCCAATTTTGAAACACCACAAAAACTAAAACAGTTTTTTACAAAAAATAAACAAAATTTTAAAAAAGTACCAAGATTTGATGGAAAAACATAGTTCAATAAACAATTTAGGCAAAATTTCAGGCCATTTGGAAGTCCCGTTTCCGAGAAACATGCGGAAAAAGAATTGCCTAATAAACGGACCCAACAGCGTTGCCGGTTTAACGATGTAATTGGGCCGTTAAGGCGACAAAAACGGCATAGATTTGACAATACTGCTTTGCTATTTTTTTGAAAGAAGAGGTAGCATCACTAATAGCATTTCGAGTGAAATCGTGCAGTTTTCAGAACACGGTGCGAACACCATATGTGAGGAAAAGTATAATTTATTAGGAACGTAACCATTTATTAATGCTTCAAGATTTTGTTGCTCGGATTCATGCTTCATGGATTGCAATGTCTCGAAATTAAAAAGAATCAAAAGAAAAAACATTATTCAACATCAAAAAAATAACTAATTTCCGTATTATTTTTATCACTTGACATGTATCAATTTATTGGCCGAATGTTCCATTAGACAAGTGGCCGATGGCTATGCGGAACCTGAATTTCAATACTCCAATCGAACTCACTTCAGTTTCCTTGGGCCAACTAAATTACGTGACCTTGGCGTTTCAGAATTCCGGCAGAATATTGCTTACAAAGAAAAAAACCATAACTTTTTTGTTATCAGATAATAGGATTTATAAAAATCTAAAATCGTATCCAAAGGATTTTTCAAAATTTGGTGTATTTTTTTCAAAAAATCAAAAAATCCAAAAATTGCTGTTACAGATTTCGGTATTATCGACAAGGCTAAAGAAAAAGCCAGGTAAGATATTTGACTATTGTTAGCCGTGTTTATTTTATTTCGAAAATGAGAGAGTCCAGCAAAAACCTGTCTGGATACGGTTGTGAGGAATTAAAAAATAAACATTTCTGCCAAATTTCAACAGATTCCGTTTTCTCGTTTCCGATATTCTGCGCGGTAAAGATTGGCCCAAAAACATCAAGGCAGTGTTGTCAAATA
Source organism: Oxystoma pomonae (assembly GCA_963921995.1). Lineage (NCBI taxonomy): Eukaryota > Metazoa > Arthropoda > Insecta > Coleoptera > Brentidae > Oxystoma > Oxystoma pomonae. The sequence goes on from OY998170.1 coordinate 6,175,264, forward strand.
TATGCCGTTTTTGTGGCCTTAAGGCGACAGTGTCCTTTTAGGAGCCCTGTTGCTATTCTCAGTTCCTTTCTACCTAGGTGGAGCAAGGGCTTTGGTTTTTTGACACTTACCTCACCAATCAGGAGTTTGGCCTGTCTCGTACCCTGTGTGCTATTCCAGAGCTCCTGTCTATGACTTGGCATGCCGGAATGCCTAGTAGGTTCCGCATCGGTTGATGATCCTTGTCTAGCCAATCTATCGCCCTCTTCATCTCTCAGTACCGGTGCCGAACCCTTGCCCCCTCCCAGGAGAGTTTTTGACTCTGCGATTTCCCAGGCTAACTTGATTATTATAATAATAATCCTTTATTTAGCAGTAAACTAATAATACAAAAACACAGCGTCAAAAATTCACAAAACTATAAAATAGAAAACAAAAAATAAATAAATAACGTTATGAACATATGTAAAAAATACTTTTGAACCTGAGTGAAACATACCTATTATAAAAACGGTAAATAAACAATAACAATAATAAATAGTACTGATAAAAATAAAAATAGTAGGTCGGTATAAATAAGAACATGACACAATAAATATAAATATGTAAAACAAACATTTGGTAAAACAAAAAGGACAAATAAAATAAATTGTAAAACAAAACAAATATAAACGAAATAAATAAAACAAACCAAGTAAGGAGTACAGTAAACAAAACCAATTTTAAAAAATAAGATAAAGGACCCAAAGTACAAGTTAACAGCACGAAATATAATGTGAGATAAAATAAATAAGAGAGATAAAAATATATAATTAATGTAAAACCAGATTAGGAGAATTTTTTCGGAAAATGCAATGGCAGGGCCGTGATTGTATCCTAGAGTTATGTAGGGTTACCCGATGCATCACAGGACTTCGAATTGCCCACATTTAGCCATCATTTCGTGCTTTACCCAAGGGAGGGGGAACCTTTAAAAAGATAATGTATACCTATGTATGCTTGTTTATTAGCCATCCATAAATAGTATGGAGGCTATTGGGATCGGCAAAAAATAAGTTATTTGCGTCAAAAAATACCTAAACACAAAATTCTGTCTCTCTGTAACACAATAACTCAAAAAACGCTAAACCGATCAAATTTGGCACAAAAATTCTTTGTCACCAGACGCAGAGCTGATTACTTTTTGGCGAGGGTGGGGGGTTGGCCAGAGGGTAGAAGGGGGCTTTAAACTTTTTAAAAAATTGTAATTCACGAACCGTAGCAGCAAGCGACACACGTTTTTCACATTAATATAGATGTTTTTTTTATATATATATTTTATAGATGGGCTATACGTGCCTGCTGGCGCCATTTTTTTTATAATCGTGTGTCCTTTGCACAGTCCTGAAACCCTATAGTTCTGTGGCTTTTTGTTTTAGAACATAAAATAGAATAAGTAGTTAGTTGTCTTTTAAATGAACAGTGAAAGTTTTATTTTATAATAAAATTTTTGTAAAATTATCTATAATTTTTGTAAATAGACAGTTTAAACGACCATTTTAAACCATTAAACATTGCTATTTGTTAATTCGAATGACAGCAGTGGCGGAATAGTTGCGTCATTGAACCAAAAATGTTAAAATTATTGTTGGTATAAAATTATTGTTACTTTTACTACAAATGTTTTGTCAGTTTTAAGGTTTAACGTGTTTTAAAGCGATTTCTAACAATTAATGATATTTTTATATTTCCTGCTCTGACCACCAAAAAGTGACGCCACGTTCCACACCTGTTCCTTACGGCAGAAATGATGAGATCCTTTTTGTAGAATTTTGCACATAGTTTTTCCTGTTTTTTTTTTTGAATTCTGGAAAGTAGCGATTTTTACTCATTGCCTCATTTAAAATGAAAACACAGCGTCCTTAATAATTTTCCTACCTCCTTAACTGTAAATTTAATATTTTAAAGAAAGTCTGCAGGACTAGTTTTACGGCGGAGCCAAATTGCTGCTACGCATACCAATAAACGTCAAAAAGGGTCGAAAATTCTCACCATGTGAAAGGAAAGACAGAATTTGTGCGACTTTTCTGCACACTGACAGCGACATATCTATGGTTATCTATGGTTTTGTATGTTAAAGGGTTTAAAGGTATCTTTAAACACAAAAGTAAGCCTAATAACATACATTTTTAAATTAAAAAAGGGGTTTTCACGAAAACTGCCTGCATAAATTAAAATTGACAAATTTTTTATTCACTGGCAGTATATTAGGAAACTTAATTTTAAGGCTATAGTTTCTCCCAAGATTTTAATTTAAAAAAAGTACAATTGGCAACGCCTTGTTCTTTAATTTTTTGATCTTTTGCCAGATTGCACAGGGAAAACTAAACATCGGAATTAGCTGAAATTTTGCAGGGGTGATCATTTTTAAATGCTAAACCAAAATATCTGAAATATTTTTCAAAATTCTCAATTATTTTTTCTTCAAAATAAAAGCTATGGTGCTGTCATCTATCTCAAAAGCCTCAAAATAATTGCGGTTTAGAATAAAACCCAATTTACAAAAAAAAATAGAGATACTCACAATTTCCTTTGGATTACATTTTTCCTTTTTATATTCCCTTGCTTTAGCGAAAATAAAAAGTACGTTTCCTTTTTTCTAAAAGCCTGTGCACCCCGGAAAAGAAAACCGATCAATTAATCATAAACGTTTACACTTCATTGAATTTGGGAGACACACGCAGTTCAAGTGTTGGCCGATAGATCCCAGAATTTATACGATTCCATGGTAACTGCAGGTGTTTTGTCAACAAACTTTAAATCGGGCCGCAGTGGGACAGAAGAGTATTTTTAAGTTTTCTGACACCAACCAAAAATGTGTTTTCAAAAACATTGTTCTAAAACAAATATGAAATCACTCCGCGTATGCGGTCGCCCGCCGAAAAAGGCCTAGCGCTGCGCGGGCATTACTCCGAGTCTATCAAAGAACCAAGAGAACTTTACTGGCTCGCTGGGATTATTAGGAATTCGCATAGAAACATTCAACGCCCATAACCCCACATAATTTTATTTTGATTCAACCATTTTTTTTTAATTTAAATTATTGCGGCATACTTATGTGCAAGTGTACTAGTGAAATCTTGGAGTGCAAAGGATAGATTTTAGATCCCAACCTCAGTTTCAAAAACACACGGATACTTGAGTACTAACAAAACAGGTCAGTAAAGGTCCATTTAGAGGTTGGAAAGACTCTTGCTAGGCGTTGATTTCGTCTAGCGCCAGTAGCCGATTTTTAAATCTTCATGCTTTTAAGTTAACCTGTTGTCGGTTGTGGAAGATCAATTACTGAAATACCATCATACCATTTATAAACTTTTTAGCGCTAACCACACACACTTTACGAAAAAAGCGAAAGTTAAAAATACTTATGTGCTTTAGCGGCGCAGAGCGAGAAAAGTCAAAATAAGTAACCTAACCCCAAATTTTTGACCTGGTGCTAAAAAATCTCTGGTGTCCCACTGTGGATAAGCATAAATAAAGTCTCTGCGTTGCCATGGAAACCAAATTCAATGATGTAAAATTTTGCAAAAAAATCAAGTCGGCATAGTTAAATTGATTTCCCGTACAGTGTTGGAAAGTAATTCCCCAGATTGTAACTACGACCTTAAGGAATATTATCAAATAAGTCCTGACAAGAAAGCAGTTGGTGTAAACTTATGTTTAAACATCGTCAGATTTTTTGTAAGGGCGAGATTTTCTGACGGTTTTTGAAGAATCGCGACCACCACTAGAGACAGCATCCTAGATTGAAGCTTTATCTTTAAAATAAGACTACAATGTTTGAAATTGAAAAATTTCTGTATTTGGATAGAAAAATGGGGGGCAAAAATATCCTTGCAAGCGAAATTTTGCATGAGTTATGGTAAAGTCATGAGGGTAATTTAAGGCTTAACATATTTCAGCATAATTTAAGGAGTAACGTTTTTGTTTAAGGAATGTTTACTGTTTTTAACATTTTTATGCCATGATTTTGCTCACAGTTTAAAGCTTTCTTTCCAAACATGTCTAGAATATAACGCTCACATTTTTCAAGTTTTCACTGGTTTTTAAGCGTTCAAAAAAAGTACTGCCAAAAAAAATTTTTTCTCTGTGAAAATGAAAAATATTTAAGGTTGTTGAAGAGTGACAGCAGGCTATAAAAAAGTATTTTAGAGAAAGATGAAAATAATTTAAGGCAACTGTTTAATAAAAATTTCTGTTTTGTCATCTGTATTTTTAGTGGTGTTGTATATATGATTTCTATTTTGCCATTTTTATGCAAAAAGCAGCAAAAATTGTAATTGTTCAAAGCGTAAAGTGTGAAGGACATAAGGTGGTATTAATTTATTTCAATCAAAGTTCTTTACAGTTTTTAAATTTACCAAATAACGTGTCCTACTATAAGTGTATTTTAGCACATCTAAAAATAATTTAACAGGTATTTGACTAAATTCTTTTAAGGCGCATCATGGCTCTACCATAAGATAAGGAAAACTATTCTCAAAGACTATATTCTCAAAACTACACTGGTAAAAGAAGAACTAAGTAGTATTTTGTTGCCGATCACGATACCCTCCATTCTGATATGGATACGAATGGCTAAAAACAATATTTTTTATGCATGACCCCATTAGGCCGCTTTTAGACGCTTGGAAATGTTTAAAATTGCTTCCGTATATTTAAGAAGATAATCGGTGTAGGTACCTTTCCAATCTGTTATGTAAATTCAAGAAAATCAACAATTATTACAAATAATATTACATAAAAACATAAATACGATTTAATACCTTAATTTATGTACCAGATGGGTAAGTAGGAACATCAAGAATTGGACCGTTTGTTTATTTATTTAATCGATTTCTCTCGTTTTAATCTGGTACCCATTTTTCAGCTACCCACAATTACATTTTATTCGATTTTATCGTATTCCAGCTCTTAAACTTGTCAACACTTTTCTTTAAAGGATGTAATGAAAACTATAGTCTGTTATGGTACCCCAGCACACAGCAGTCAGAACCAGAAACAAATATACTGGAGAACAAAAAAAATGCAAATTTTTTGTCTTCTAATCTTTCCTTTTTTCACAGATTTTTTTCTATTCATTTTGAAAAACAACCAACACATAAAAGCCCTTTTCTGAAAATTTTAAATCCTTCTCGTAGTTTTTGGTTTTTTTGGATTGTTTCCAGTTTCGCGGTCGCCAATATTTTCATCATTTAAACGACTTCGAGAAAGGATGCATCGTGGGCATAAAAGAGGCTGGTTTTGGTTTGCGGGAAATTGCAAGAAGGGTTAATGCCAATCCATCAACAGTGTTAAGAGTTTGGAGAAGGTGGTCCAATGATGAGACTTATAGACGTCGTGCGGGCTCTGGACGCCCTAGATTATTACAAGGTCGTGATTTACGGCATCTCAGAAATCGCCGGGACAGTATACGCCAAGTAAGAGATGTTCTAGTTGCAGCTACAGGACGAGTGTTTTCAAGGATTTCCCTTAATCGAAGATTGCTTGGTATGGGGCTGAGGGCTTACCGTCAGCTTTTGGTGCTACCTTTGACACCACAATTTAAGGCTCGCCGCTTGGAGTGGTGCAGAGCTCGGTAAAACTGGAATGACAAATGGAATACCATAAGCTTCAGCGACGAATCCAGGTTTTGTTTAGGCGGCCATAATGGACGCATGAGGGTAAGGCGATTTCGAGGTGAGAGACGAAATGTAGACAATCTGACTGCTCGGCGATATATCGATGAAGTGCTGCAGCCAGTTTTACATCCCTACCTACAAACTATCCCAAATGCGATCTTTCAACAAGATAATGCCAGACCGCATTTTGCTCGTGAAACAATGGACTTCTTACATGAAATTGGTATAGAGACTGTGGAATGGCCAGCAAGATCGCCTGACTTGTCGCCTATCGAACACGTATAGGATATGATAGGGCAATCTTAGTCGATTACCACGTCCCCCTAGAAACTTAGACGAACTCTGGATGCCGTAAGGAAGATTTGGATGTGTGTTCCTTAATATGATATATATCGTCTTATTTTCTCAATGCCCAATAGAACAAACGAGTGCATAAATAACCATGGAGGAGCCACTCATTATTCTTCTTAGAGGAGGAATCTTCTTGAAAATGCAATCAATTACTAAGCGCCTCCTAATGTATTAATATATAAATAAATTACTCTAACTATGCATCTCATTGGTCCAAATCTTCGGTTTAAATCGGTTTCTCTCATTTTTGCCCGATATTGATCGAAAGTAATTCTATTGGTCTTGACTAAGAGAATTACTTTCGATCAATATCGGGCAAAAGTGAGAGAAACCGATTTAAACTCCCTGGGAGCAAATTTTCTCTCTTTTCAAGAATAGACCCACAGGTGTTGCATTTTTTGTGTTCTCCAGTATATTCTTGAATGACAAAATGAGAAATAAATTTCCAATTTCCATAGGGTATGGTTTGTTTTTTGCTATCGCTAGAGCCAAAGTAATCCTTGCAAGTGCAGTTATACTTATTAAAATTTAAGCAAAAAGAAGGGTAGCCTTTCCACCTCGTGCTGAAAAAGGAGCATCGATTTTTTTAGTTTTTTGGTAAAATTTGGTCGGGGGAAGTGTATTTTTTTAATTAAACGAGACTTAATTGGGGCTCTGAAACATTCGCATGCTGGAACTTATAAAAAAGACCCATAAAATCTTATCTTGCATTGACACAGTGCCCAAGTACCCTGCTGCGTCGAATGTCCAAGTACCATGACTGGGTACACCACGCTTACACTCACTCTTTCTTTTTACCAGAACCACAACAAATTTTAATCGCCCGTGCGTCGACTTAAGTCTCGCGGGTACCTGAGATCGGAACCAAGCATAGTTTGACGGTTTACCTCGCGTAAGAACCCACTGCGTCTGTGGTTTACAGTGATTGGCGCGAATTTACGCATTGTTTTTTACGCACGTACTTTTTTGATGGTTTTTTTTTATTTTGACAGTGGCACAAACTTTTGATGCGCGTTTTTTTAAATCACAGACAGATTTTTTTATTGCTCACTCTTGATTTATATTTTTTGTAGTGCGGGAATTTGACTGATCAATTTAAAGAAAGTGGTGACGAAAGATAGGTTACAGTTTTAATAAAGCCGATGAAGTCTTATGAAAAAATGTAGGAGTTACCGAAGGGAGAAGCAGAGTGTACTAAGCAAGAGACACCAAGTGACAATACGTCAGACTACCTTGGTGTCCACCAAATAGTTCTGGCAAATTGAGATTGAGGCAGGACCAAGAAAGAAGTGGAAGATAGCAAATGTTCCTCCTCGAAACAACCTATATTACCGACATTACCTATGTTCAAAACATGAAATAAACCCAACTTAACAATGGGAGACTTAATGTTGAGACAAAAACCGCCTCACATACACCACTCCCCTCGTTATTCCGACGTTATGTCAACGAGGAGCGGCTACACCCCCTTGTACCCTTTCCGACCTTCGGAACCTCCGTTCTACCCCCATTACGGACCGGCCGGTATTCCGTACCCGCCCAAAATTAGGGACTACCACCTGGTCGCGCCGTTTTTTCGCAACATCATGCCGCCGCCTCCTAACCCGAGGGGCGTTTTGATGGTGGACCCTAGGCGATGGGCTAGCATGACCCGAAGCGAACCTCCGTGTCAGTGTGGGAGGTCCAGGTCCATGGAGGACGTTCGGGGAGTGTTGGTCGACTGGGAGAGCGATCACAACGGGAACAAGGTATCGCCCAGGACGAAGGAGAAACTCGGAGGTAGGAGGTCGATGGAGAACCTCCTGGACGACGATATTAATAATCGTCATAGTAAAAAAGTAGATAGCAACAATAATAGTCATCAAAATTTTGTAATGAACAATGGAAAGATGGTAGGGGAAGGAGCAAGAAAAGGTTTTGAACTTAACAGGAATGGGATAAATTTGAAGAATGGTGAAGGTAATGGAAGGAATGGGATAGTCAACGGGGTTAATGGAAGGAATGGTGAAAATAAAAGGTCGCCTGGGGGAAGGCAGAGGATGGGAAAATCACAGGTACACAGTTTTCTAGAACGTCATTAGTAAATTATTCAGTGGCGCACCCAGGAATTGACTTCGGGGGAGGGGGGGGTGTTAAGGGGTTAAATTATTTATTTATCCCAAATTTGTAAATCATGCTTCAATGCGCCGTAGGCAAAAATTTTTTGAGAAAATAACACTTAAAATGCAATTTTTTACTTAAAATTATACTAATCGTAGATATTGATGCGGTTTTAAGAATTTGAGTTGTTTATTTACCCTTAATTTGTTTGTAAAAATGCTAAAATGGGCGAAAATTTTTGCGAAACTGACACTTAAAATGTCATTTTAGACACCAAATCGCCGACAAAATGTTTTGATAAAATTATAGTTTTATAGCGCCGCAGGCGAACAATTTTGCAATTTATGATTTTTTAAAGATTTTTGTGGTGCGCCACTGCATTTGAGGTAGACATGCACTTCTTCGCTAAATTTTTTCCACTACTTTCTTTTAATTTATTTTTGCTTGAATTTTGGTACCCCGGAAAAAACTTATTTGGGTTTTGTGAGGACATGTACTACTGCCCAGTGCCCATTTGCGTTTTTCTAGGTAAAATATTGTTCTTCTTCTTCAAGTGCCATCCTCTCTTCGAACGTTGTCTATCATCAGCGCGATCTGCGCCATGTCCACTACCATTGTCTAAGATTTTTAAGCCATGATATCCGTCTACGACCCGGACCTCTTCTGCCTTTAATTTTGCCTTCTATTATCAATTTTAAAAGTTTATATTTGTCATTTCTCAAAATATGGGCAAAATATTCAAGTTTTCGTTTTTTGATGGTACATAAAACTTCAAGCTCTTTATTTATTCTAAGGAGAACATCCACATTAGTCACTCGGTCTATCCAAGATATCCTTAGTATTCTACGATAACACCACATCTCAGATGCTAAAAACATAACACCGAATCACACGAATTCGGAGAGTGGTATTAAGATCGCGACTACACAACACCGATTTCATTTTGATAAAAGATGATCTGGCCTGTTCAATTCTTGCACGAACTTCTTGCATGTTGTCCCAGTTCTCATTGAAGAGACAACCCAAGTATTTGTACGAATCCACGCGTTCGACTTACTTCTAAAGGCGCAATTACACAGACGAACATGCTCAAATAAAAGCTCGTGCAAAAGATCTGAAATATTTTGCGCGAACATTTTTGTGAGCTTTTCTTTGAACATTTTGTTCGGGTAAATTTTTGAGCAAGTTATTGCTATCTATTTTGGAAAAATATTTTTATAGATGAGAATAAATATAATTTTACATCATTGATCAGTGATCTCAATTCTTTAAAAAAATGGAACACCAACTTTTATTTTAAACTTTTGTGAAAAAAAGGCGACGGCAAGCGAAGCATTATTATTGGCTATCAGTTTTGTTATATGCAATGTTAAAATAGTTAATGATGGAGGTAATAACATTTAATTATTTTCTTTAACTTTTTTGGTTTTCTTTCATTATAAAAAGAAAACGGAAATGTCTTCGAAGTAATTACTTTTTAAAATGCAGGTGGATATTTTTAGAGAACTGTTCTGGAGAGTAGTTAGTTGTTCCCTGGGGGGGGGGGATAGGGAGGTTTAGACAGTCGGAACGCAGCGCTGTCGAACACTGCTGTAATTTTGTGTGTCAATGTTCATTTGACCAAAACTCCCTCGCACTAGTCTACGGTTTTTATCTTTTCCTAAACCAGCAACAGCAATAAATAAGTGCCAATTTTTATTTTTTTTGATTTTCTTTTTTTTTACAACCCCATAAAAGTTACAAGTATACTGGCATATCCCCTATAAAAATCAGATCAATCGAAGTTGCTTATGAGGTAAAACGTGAATTTCGACATCAAATCGTTTTTCCGTCGGAAAGCACCTAATTAAAAATACCTTGTTTTAAAACTTAGTCTTTCTATTTTTAGTTAAGTTCAATAAATTCCCATAAAACTATAAAATTTAAATTTGTAAGAAATTTTTATTACCAACATTTCTTCAAACAAATTTTGCTCAACATTCTCTCCAAAATTTACGTGTGTTTTTTTGTACGCGATTTTGCTCGAACATTTCTTTGAACATTTTGCTCAAGAGGCTCGTGTAAATGTTTGTCGGCATTTCAACATCAAAGGAAAGTTTGTCTGTGTAAATGCGCCTTAACATGCCTCGGATGTTCTTTTTCTTGGATATGACCATCCATTTTGTTTTTCCAACATTTAAGTTAAGCCCGAATTGCGAACTTTTGGCAGCAATTTGATTCAACAACTCTTGCAGGCCTTCCAGCGTGTCTGTTATTATGACAGTGTCGTCGACATATCGTATGTTGTTGATTTTTATGCCGTTTATGGTCAGACCCTCTTCGCAGTTATGAGGTGCATTCTCTATTACTTTGTTACTATAGATATTAAACAACAGCGGAGGTAATATACAACAATAACGTACTCCTCTTCTTATTTGCCACGGAGAGTAAATTGGACTTGATTCCCCCTATGTTCGCAGTAGCCTGAAGCTCATTGTATAGCCTTCGCTAGCAGCTTACTCATGAAAAATTTCGGTAGCCAGTGAGAATTTAAAATAAAGACCATATTATAACTCATGTGTTCTTTGCAGAAAATACTTACTTTTTGTGAAATTTTTATACAATCCGCGAAGTAAGACAACTCAGATTGCTCGATCCGCTCCGCTATATGTTCTATTTTCTCTGATTGACACTCCTCGAACAACATACTAAAAGCTCAGCTTGTCCGGATTGTTATCGATGCTTAAAACTCCTTTATTTCTGACAATTTAAATAACATACATTGCGGTATATCTCTGCAGTCAACAGAAAACGAAAGTGTGGCTACAATTTCGCACCCAGTGATCAAATAAAATAAAAATTAACCGTAAATATCGGTTGTAAACAAATTACCATGAAAAAAATAAACTTTCGTTCTTCCACGGATTTGCATTCGATTGATGTTGCTTATTAATGTGGTAACATGCTGTAATTTGATTGTCAATCAATGATTGAATAAAGTATATAGTAAATTTTGGTTAGAAGTCGGGTGGTCCCCTGAAGAAACTCTGTATGTATGACATATTTTGATGAAAATATCGGTCCTCTACACTCTAGATCTAGATTGTCATTCTGTCCTTGTTTATTCATAAGCGTCGGAAAATTTAAAAAAAAAATGGCAAATGTCTTTGTTTACTAGGGCAGTCTAACAAGAATAATATGGCCGATCCAATATGGCCGCTGTAGGGTAAACAAACCATTTTTCCATGAGCCGTAATGCTAATTTAAAGCATTTTGCCGAAATTTTAAGAATAAACTCGAAATTCTCAATTAATCGTGGAAATGTCCCTACGTCATCTCTCTCAAATCAGATAGCACAACTGCCTCTCTTCAGTCTCTTCAAGCCGATCTGGCCCGATCTTCAGGCTGAACTGAGAGAGACGATGCCTATCCATAAGTGTGAGAGAGATAAAAGTACATGACATTGCCTTTTTAAACTGCGAATTTTGAGTTTATTTCTAACATTACTCTAGTCACTTGTTTCAATCTGATTCTTTGTACACTTTCCCAAAATTTCATTTTTAGTAGCATTACGTCTTATAGAAAATCGCTTTGTTTACCCTAAAACCATCATTTTTAAAGGGCTATCACGTGGTAAATGGCCTACTTTCACCATTTGTTAGACAGCCCTATTGTTGATGTTCGATCTTACTGTCACTGCTGTCACCTTCAAAGTAGAAATTATTTTTATTTTGTCAGTGACCTTAGTCAAATCAGATTGCTCCATCCGCTCGTTTAAAATTGGCCACTTTTTCTTTGGTGATATCCATATTAATTTATTTATTACAAACTGAAATTAAAATATGGAGGTTATCTAATAGCTCAGTCAAGAAAACTTTCCTTACTCAAAGCCCACTCATTTCATAGCTGTAGCTTTCATCAGCAGAGGTTGATGTTTATTTGACTCCAAAAAGTTTGAATATCACGTGTCGCGTTTTGAACGTCACTTCGACATTTTCTAAGCTAAGGTCACTGACAGTATTTATAAAAGTGTTTTGGTGTAACGCCAATGCACTCCTGGCATTTTAACAAGAAAATAACATAACCAAAAAATTTCCGCTGACATTGACGGGTTGTCGAGTTTCTTTTTCTCCAATAAATGCCATACATATAGGGTTTCTTGTTTTATGATTACTGATTAGTGACGCAAAATTGATCTGTAGTCAACATTGATTTTTCTACCTTTAATAATTGCCAATATAAGTAAAATATCAAGGCGAGAAATCAATGCACGCATACAAATTTATTAATGATTTTTTTTTGTCAGTTTAGTTCCTTGACTTTGGAAAGTAAAAAAATTAAAAATGCATAAATTTTGTTTGCAAAACTGTAACTTAAAACGGTAGATTAATTCAAAATATGCGCTTTTTTGTGAAATGTTTTGAAATTTAAATAAATACCATTTAAATCTCGATCTAAATCTAATAAATTATCAAATTTATGTCTCACATTTACATCGGAGACGTTAAACTTAATGGCTAGTCCGCGAAGAGAATTATTGCGATATTAGACACTTACGGTGGGATTTACTAAAAGGGTTTAGTCTATTTTAGAACGGTCCTAAGTTTAAGTGAAATTTTTAGTTTTAAGCATTTTAAACCAACCCTCCCTGAGTTTTGGACATAGTTTGATTTATAAGGAGAATTTTAATAAATTTAACACAATCTTTTGTTGAATTTAAGAAGAAAGTTTCAATTTAGAAGAAAAGAAAATTAAAAAGTTTAAACCCACGCGAGGTTTAAATAGTAAACACTCTGTAGAACAAATTAAAATTGGGGTTATATGTCACTCTAGTTAAAACTTACCCTTGTTAATTAATTTTTTCAATTAATACTTGATGTCACACAACAATTTAGGTGGGTAATAATAAAATACGGAGTAGATTAATTTTGTATCTATTTAAAAGGTGTTTTAACTTATGAAATGTATTCAAAAACTTAAATGCAAGTTTTGTTTACGTTTCTCTCACTGTCGAAATGTCAGTTCCAAAATATGAGCTGCGTTCAAATCACAAACAGCGAGTTCGGATCTCTTACCTCCGCTTGTACCTTGGATTGCATCAACCTCTGCTGATGAAAGCTACAGCTGTGAAATGAGTGGGCTCTGAGTAAGGAAGGTTTTCTTGACTGAGCTATTAGATAACCTCCATATTTTAATTTCAGTTTGTAATAAATAAATTAATATAGTTGCTTTGGGTTTTTTTGTTCGGTATATTTTTCGTGCATAATCAGTGACCTTCACTTATGTTTGTTTTGTCTCGTAGTGCCCTCATAAATATATTTTTAGTGCTGAAAACGGGTTCAAAATATGGCGTTTTTCTGGACAAAATTGAAGGTGTTTCATTGGTTAATGAACAACTTGAGATAATAACAGCCATTTGCACCAACATATTTAGGGGTAACCTAGCATTGGGTGGAACCTAAATCTAGTTTAGTTTTAGGTTACGGGAGCGCTAGGGGACCAAAAACGGGCCCCTAGATGTAGGGATCACCTAAGGTAGTTTAGGGGTGTTCTAAATACAAACGAAACTCTTCTCTAACCTAAGGCCACCTTATTCTAGGTCACCCCTAAATAAGTAAATATGTTGGTGCAAATGGCTGTAAATAAGCTACGCGCTGGCAGAAATAGTGCCTTAGTAGCAATCCCTTCCTATTTTATTAATATTCCTTAAATTTTTATTTTATTTTATTTTTAATTTACTTATTTATTTAATCAGATTTTACATTAACTGTAATTATTTTTTAGTTTGGATTTTGAATAAGGTATTCATTCATTCATTCAAGGTAAATTAATCCTTGTAAAAACCGTTACTTAGGGAAATTATAAACGAACTTATTACCAATCGCCACAAAACAATCCTTTCTGTGGGCTTTAAATTTAAACCACCCCCCAGAAGTGGTCTAAAAAATCACACAACAGATAATGAAGCTATTATGTGCCAAATTTTTGGCGTATTCACCATTTGCAATTTTAAAACCTGTCAAAAAAAATAGTTTTGAAGCATTTTCTCCTAAAATATGGTATATTTTGAGAAAAAAACAGTTTTTCAGTGGTATTTTGCAATAACAATACAAAATAAAATATTTAGATATGTGGGAGGTACTATTTTAGATCTTAGTAAATTCCACTGTGAGGGTTGGACAAATAGAGAGTGCTTAATCGTAATCATATCTCAGTGCGCATGCTCAGAACGGATACGTGGTACAACAGCGACTACGTCTCACCTAACTCTACCTTGCAGTATTCTTACGCAGCTAGCGTATCCTAACCATTTTTTTATCTGTGGGTTTTCATAAATGCCTGATCCACAGTTTCACTACTTCTATTTTCCACTCTATTGCCCTTGAAACCTTAAAGTTGTCCCTACTAACCATTTTGACAGCTGTCAATTCCTGTTAAAATAACGGCCCTTATTTTTTTTAGTTTTTGATTTTTTGTGACACGTGATATAACCTTTTATACTTTTGTCGGGACCCTGAGTCCAAAAATTTAATTAAAAGTGACAGCTGTCGAGACCTGTCATTTGTTTTACCAAAAAAAAAAACAGTGTCGAACTTGGCTTTTATTTAATATTCAAATAGTTAATTGGCAATAGATACAAGTGAAAATGTATTTACAAGTGACAGATTTTGACATATGTCAATGCTTGTCAAAATTACAGCCCAATTTTTTTTTAGTTTTTGATTTTGTGAAATGTCACATGACCTTTTGTACTTTCGTGATATCCCTGAATACAAAAATTTTAAAAAAAGTGACGCCTGTGGGGACCTGTCATTTGTTTTAACTCAATAAATTGTCCAATTTATAGTACATTGCCAAATTGATTCTTAATTGTATTAGTTAATAATAAACTGTTTTTAAATAAAAAAAAAGCTCAATTGGACATTTTTTTAATCAAAACAAATGACAGGTCCCCACAGCTGTCACTTTTAATTCAATTTTTGGACTCAGGGTTCCGACAAAAATATAATAGGTCATATGGCATATCACAAGCATTGACAGCTGACAAAATTTGTCACTTGTAAATAGATTTTCACTTGTATTTATTGCCAATAAACTATTTCAATATTAAATAAAAGCCAAATTGGACACTTTTTTTAGTCCTCTACAAGGTGTTTAATTAAAAATAACAAAGTTGTTGCCAAGTGTCCCTCCAAATGGCAACACTGCAAATATGAAAGTATTTTAAAAATATACGTTACATGGACTTATGCTCACATACAAAGTTTCAAAACTTTCTATTCTGTAGTTTTCAAAATAATGTAATAGGTTACTCACCTTGGGTCACCCCTATACCATTTGTGCATTTACTACGTTTATACGCACCTAAGAGCCCTTTTATGTAAGGACGGTTTTGAATAATATCGCTTTCTCCGAGGGTTTGTATGTCCTTCATTTAATGTCACTAAATATGTCAGTTTAAAGAAAAACCAAATAAAAGAACTTAGCTAACAACAGATGTTTCGGAAAACCAGGGTTGAGTATTCCTCTAGGTTGGAAGAAATGCGGTAAAGGGTTTTTAAAGTGTTTATAACGACCCTAAAATTAGTTTTAAAGCGATAAACCGATAAATCGCTTTAAAATAAAGTCGATTTAGTGCTTAAAACGCTTTAAGTGCTGTTTATACACACCCACGAATTGGGGGTGGTACTAAGATCGCTCGTATTGAGCTGGCTAAGGTGTTTGTACGAATCGACGCGTTCGATTTGTCGACCATGGATGCAACATCTATATTTTTTTTAATTTTCCCAACCGATAACTCTAATAAACCAAATTTCCACTACAGATATTAATTTAATTGCGGACCGGTAACAAGTTTGTGCACTCGACCAAAATGCTTCATTTTTTTGCCGTTTATTTGTTTCTCTTTCAAGCCTGCATCAGCGGGCTGTGGTCTACTTATTCAGTGAAAAGTTGCGGATGGCTCACATTTACTTTGTTTACACGGGTCTCTTAAAGCGCTTTTATATGAGGACGGTTTAAAAATTTTGTCGTATAAGCACTATTAAAACTTTTTTAATTTTAAATTTAAAGCGATTTAAAAAAGCGCCTTGGGGTCCAACCAAATTTATTAATAGACCGGACACTACCGTAAAAAAATTAAAAAGTATTGTCTAGTGTTTGCCGTAATTTTGTATTAATAGAATATTCGATTCCTCTGGTAAGTTTAGGTCAATCTATGACTTTCTCCAAAGAAAACCTACTTGCGAAAAAGTAGGGCAAACAAGTGCTCTTGTAAGCATTCAGTGCCCTGGACTTTGTAAGTGAGACATTTTGTGGGTTTAGGGCAGGGTTGGCTACCCACTGGGTTTTTTTGGGTAAAACCCACTTAAAAAAACACGTGGATTTTTTCATTATTAATAAAATAAATAAAGGAAGAAAAAGGTATATTATTACCAGTCGTTTGAGTCTCATCGTAAGATTCGATAAACTTTTGACCAGTTGCAAAGCTTTTGCTAATCCCAAAGGATTTCTTATTTTAACAATTCAAATAAAAAAAAAACTCTACTTTTATTACTGGATTCTAAAACCTCAGTCCATTCTATAGTACTCTTTCTACCGCTACTCTTAGGCATTTTCCTTTAAAAAAATTGATGCTAGAAAGCACAAATGTCCACCATACAATCAGTTATTTTATGTTGAAAGGAAATGAAAATATCTCGGAAACTGTAGCTTTGAAAGATTTGAATTGTATAACAAAATTTTTGGGTAATATTTACGAAAACCAAAATCTGAAAACCGCATATCAATAGCTGCTTTACTTCTAAAGTTATGATTTTTTATATATATCTTAACGTTTTTTCAAATAACTCGGAAACTAAAGCTCCCACGAATTTGGACTCAATATCAAAATTTGTAGTCCATATTCATGGAAACTTAAATCTGAAAACCGTATATAGCTACTTGCTTTTGTTCCAAAGTTCCCTTTTCCACTCCTTCAACTTCCCACCGCCCTACCCAAAAGTTAATCAGTTCATGGTCAGCCGATAGAGGATTTTTGTAGCAAATTTCGTTAAAATTAAAATATACAGACAGACAATAACAGACCGACAGACAAATTTTTTTTTTCGTCGTTTAAGGTGTTTTGGAACCTTAGTAAGTCGTTTTTGATAAAATTAAGAAAAGTCAAAATTTCACGATTTTAATAGTCCCCCATCCATATTTATATATATGGTGGACTAAAAAAATGGTTTAGTGTTAATAACCTTGAAAAAACGAAGACAAGAATCGTATACTATCATATCATACTAAGTAAGCAGGTTTAGGTTTGTTTACATTAAGAAAAGATGATACGAACGTCACATCCGCATAAAGCGCCGGTCAAACTAAACCAAAACTGCTTTGATTTGTCAACAAACAAACATTTTATAGTTGATAAACGATCGCGAGAATAAGTCCTAATTTCAAAGAAGAACTACAATCTGTATATAAAAAATAAAACCATAAAAACCCAATAAAACCCATTTATAAAACCCAAAAAAGTCCAGTGGCGTGGGTTTTTTGCAACCCTGGTTCAGGACCAATTAATGCCTAGTATATCTCATAGTTATGTGGTATAAACCCTTCCAGAAAGCGATTTTTTTAACCGCTTTTAGGCGCATACAAACGTAGAAAATTTTATAATTTTCGTTATGTGTGTAAAGTATAAGCTTGATTGCGTGATGACTTAAATAATTTTTCTTGACGTTTGCGCAACACACTTTTATAAGAAAATAGTCAAGGAAGGAACGTATCTAGAGCAAAGCAAACCAGTCTGAAAATATAAAAACTGTAAGCAAGCTTTTTAGTTTTTTCTGATCTCCAAATCTATATCTGTCTAATCTAAGACAAAAATTTCGTGGGGTAATATGGAGTGAAAATTTACTGATTCATATTTTAATTCAGTCAAAGCTTTGATTATATACCAATAAACAGGTCGCACCCTGCCTTCATACCAAATATCATTCAAATCGGTTCAGCCGTTTTTGCGGGATTGAGAAACAAACACACACACAATCCTACATACTTACACACAAAAAGAAACCTGCCCGTTTATAATATTATAGTTCAATTTTTTGATGAGTAGCAGGATGACCCGCACATAAAAATTCACTTAAGCTGGGTTTTTATAGGTATCTGTAAGCATTTATAGAGCTAAAAACTTGTAACTTTTTAACTTAATTTTATCTGAAAACGCAGGTGCAAATTTCAGGAAACATTGATTTTTTTACGTATAGCCTCACTTTTCTGATTTTTTTTAGTTTGAGCTGTATAATTTTGCGTTTTTTTTTGTAAGGAAAAGTTTTTACACATTTGCTGATTTGCTACTTATCTGACTTGGAGACCCATTAGCTTCTGGTGGGACACAGCCCCGGTAAGACACGGCTGTAAAATATATGCATATTAGATGCCAAAAAAAGTTGTCCATTTGAGCATGTGCAGGTCCTCCTCATCCAGGGTCGGGAAACCGAATACCTGATATCTCGTCTCTGGTATGCCTCGCAGTTCGCTATAACGTGTCGAGATGTCTCTTCTGCCCGCCTGCAGGCCCGGCAGGTCGAGTCATTCTCCACCGCGATCCGGGTCATGTGCTTCCTTAGTCGGTTGTGACCTGTTATGATACCTGTCAGCAGACCAGCGTCCCTTCGCGATCTCCCCACAAAGTCCTTGGTCTGTCTGCATCCTGTTCCTGCTCTCCAAGCGGTCGTCATGGCATCGTTGGCCCATTTATTGAGTCGACTTTGCAATTGCCTCTTGGTTGTTCCTAGGAGTGGTTCCGGCCCTACATACTGGGTGCTTGCCCTGATCCTGGCGAGCTCGTCGGCCATCTCGTTACCCGGCACCCCCATATGTCCCGGTACCCACATAAGTGTCACTTGTTTGCCCTCTCCCAAAGATTCCAGTGCATCCGCACATTCCTCCACCAGGGTGTTGTTGATCTTGGGCGCCCTTAGTGCCTTTAGGGCTGATTGGCTGTCGGAGCATATATAAACATGGTCCTCCCTACCGTTCTTTATTTCTTCCGTGCTTGCAGCCATTATTATGGCATACACCTCTGCCTGAAAGACCGTGGCTTGCTCTTTGAGCGGGTAGCTCTTTCGAACCTCCTGGTCTTCCACATAAACCCCCGATCCTGTGGTTTGCCTCTCCGACAGTTTCGACCCGTCGGTGTAGTAAATCACGGCGTTCTCCTCGAACTGTTCGCGGAGGTTTTCACTCTGCCATAGTTCCCTGTCTGGGATGACTACTTTGTACCTCTTGTTGAATCTCCAGGGGTTTTCTGGTCTTTGTGTTTTAATCGCTGCCATAGGGATTTCTCTCTCGGCGATTTGGGCAATCCTAAGATGCCCCGCAGCTTCCCCTCTTCCTCTCCTTATTTCCTGTAAGTTCTTATTTTTAATTTTCAGCTACGCTAAAATATCAGTCAGTAATATCTGGAAGAGTAAAGGTGGGTTTATACAGGAAAAAAATAAAACTAAATTAAAAATAAAATAAAATTTCCTGTATTCTTATTTTTAATTTTATTTTATTTTTAATTTAGTTTTATTTTTTCCTGTATAAACCCACCATTACTCTTCCAGATATTACTGACTGATATTTTAGCGTAGCTGAAAATACCTTTTAGTGTCCTTATTATGATTGCAAGAGGTACATACAATGTACCTAATAGTTTCAGGCAAGAGTATTGCTATGTTTTCATGGATATTGAATTCGTTTTCAATATGTTTTGAAAACTTTTTTTTCATGAGTTTTCATGACAATCGATTTTGAATCGATTTGAAAACGGTTTTCAAATTTTGATATTTGGCAGCTGACATGTGTCATAGTTGTCAATTTTTGAGTTTTGACACTTTTTTTTTAAATGTATTTTATTCAAAAGATGATGTTGGCCCTTGCCACA
Source organism: Oxystoma pomonae (assembly GCA_963921995.1). NCBI lineage: Eukaryota > Metazoa > Arthropoda > Insecta > Coleoptera > Brentidae > Oxystoma > Oxystoma pomonae. The sequence continues at coordinate 6,195,253 of OY998170.1, forward strand.
CATTTTTTTTTTAATTTTACTTGCTACTCTGTTTGCAAGTGGAAGTGAAGAAAGAAATGCTGGAATGGCATATGTACATAGCACATACACTTTCGAGCCAAATATTTCATTTATTTTCCATAATTAATTTTTTTAAAGTCTTTAAAAAAACAAATCTTTAGTTATTTAAGTGAGGTTATGTTATTAATCTTCTTTTTTCTATATACTCCACCAAATTTTAGAATGCCGGTTCCACAGTTTCACTTCTATTTCTCTCTCTCTCTCTCTGAAAAAGAGTGAGAGCAATAAAATATAATTTGGCGCATGTGTAAACTCAATCCCCGTTTTCATGGAAAATTGGTATTTCGATCTTAATACGATCTTGATCCAACCCTAAAAATTTTCAGGGTCGGATCTAGTTTGAAATCGATTTAAATACTGGAAAAACAGGCGTTTTCATGGACGGTATCGGATTGAAATCGTTTCCAGAACGAACTCAATGCCCATGAAAACGTAGCATATGTGGTTCTATCGGTAGTTTGATTTTCTTTATCGAGAACAGATTTTGAAATACCAAAATTGACCATGACTTAACGGAAACTGAGCCGTTGCTTTTCGTTGATATATCTAGTGCCATTGTTTTTATTATTGCACCTATAGAATCGTAACAAAATGTAGCGGTGGAAGCCTGATTTTATTTTAATATGAGAGATACTTAAAAGTGTCATGTTCTCTCTGAAGGACACTATGGAAACTGCAATTCGTTAAACCAATTTTTTATCCGAACCTTATTTCTTCAAACCCATTCAATAACAAATTCGAAATATATAAGACCCGTTTTTAATCGAACCATTGTTCATTTAATACCAAACTCATAATTTAACAAAATTATGATTGTTTTCCACAAACCAAAACTACACTTTTTTGCACTCGACGCGCGTTTCGCTAACAACGTTAGCATCATCAGGAGACGATAAACAATGAACTAAATTAATCTACGCTCTATCTTATATACAATCCTTTAGTGGGCGGAGATAAGACTAATAATTTGTGATTGATCACGATTTTTAATCCTATCTCCCCTCAACCAAAGAATAAAGTGTACTAAACGGGATGGGTCCTCTATATTTATTTAAACTATTTCTGGATTTAATGATTTCCATACTTTCATATGCATTCAAAAGTCTTTTGTTTGGTACACTTTTTAGAAGTTTTAGGTTATCTAATGTGAATCTATGATTGTTTTCAAAAGCATGCTCGGCCACACTTGACTTTTCTGTTCTTCCGTATTTTAAGTGTGCTAAGTGTTCTTTAAAACGTGTTTGAATAGAGCGTCTCGTTTGACCAACATATTTTTTGTCACAATCCATGCAACTAATTTCGTAAATTCCACTTTTTTCTAGAACTGTAGTTTTATCCTTGGGATTTCCTAGTAAGCTTCTTATTGTGTTACCGGATTGATATACTAATTTAAGACCGGTGTTATTAAATACTTTGTGTAATCCTTTCGTATAATTAGGATTATAAGGAATTGATACAAATTTTGAGTCGCAGGTATCTTTTTGTCTGAAAAAGGTAGAATTCCGAAAGGTCTTTTGAAAAGAATGTCTATTTATCAGCTTATTTATTAAGCCTTCGTCGTAACCGTTTTCGCCAGCTATATTCCTAATCCTATTCTTTTCTGCTTCAAATCTTTCTTTGTTTAAGGGGAAATTTACTAATCTATATGTTAAAAAGTGCAAACTTGCAAGCTTATGTTGTAAGCAATGAAAAGAGTCATTTGGAATATACCTGTTGGTGGCCGTGCCTTTTCTGTATAGGTCAAAGTCCAATTTATTTTTATTTCTTATAACTAAAGTGTCTAGAAATGGCAGTGTACCGTTGTTCTCTGTTTCATAAGTAAATTTAATAGTGGGAAATTTGTTATTTATTTTTTCCATAAACTTTTCAACACTAGTTACTTTAGTGTTGAATACTGCAAACACATCGTCTCCATACCTGAACCATACTCTGGGGAAATACTCAAATTCTTTACTTATATCTGATTCAAATTTGCTCATAAATAGGTTTGCGATAAAAGGTGATAAACTATTACCCATTGTGGTTCCTTCTAATTGCTGGTAGTAGTTATTTTTATATTGAAAGTAATTTTGATTCATGCAGAGTTTTGTTAAAGATAGGTATTCTAAAGTCTGTTTGTCTTCTAGATTGTTTTTTCTTAGTAGTTCCTCCAGGTATTGTAAGGTATTGCAAACACATCGTCTACATACCTGAACCATACTCTGGGGAAATACTCAAATTCTTTACTTATATCTGATTCAAATTTGCTCATAAATAGGTTTGCGATAAAAGGTGATAAACTATTACCCATTGTGGTTCCTTCTAATTGCTGGTAGTAGTTATTTTTATATTGAAAGTAATTTTGATTCATGCAGAGTTTTGTTAAAGATAGGTATTCTAAAGTCTGTTTGTCTTCTAGATTGTTTTTTCTTAGTAGTTCCTCCAGGTATTGTAAGGTATTAAATATTATAATATTGTAAAGTATTAAATATTAAATACAAAGTATTTAATAACACCGGTCTTAAATTAGTATATCAATCCGGTAACACAATAAGAAGCTTACTAGGAAATCCCAAGGATAAAACTACAGTTCTAGAAAAAAGTGAAATTTACGAAATTAGTTGCATGGATTGTGACAAAAAATATGTTGGTCAAACGAGACGCTCTATTCAAACACGTTTTAAAGAACACTTAGCACACTTAAAATACGGAAGAACAGAAAAGTCAAGTGTGGCCGAGCATGCTTTTGAAAACAATCATAGATTCACATTAGATAACCTAAAACTTCTAAGAAGTGTACCAAACAAAAGACTTTTGAATGCATATGAAAGTATGGAAATCATTAAATCCAGAAATAGTTTAAATAAAGATAGAGGACCCATCCCGTTTAGTACACTTTATTCTTTGGTTGAGGGGAGATAGGATTAAAAATCGTGATCAATCACAAGTTATTAGTCTTATCTCCGCCCACTAAAGGATTGTATATAAGATAGAGCGTAGATTAATTTAGTTCATTGTTTATCGTCTCCTGATGATGCTAACGTTGTTAGCGAAACGCGCGTCGAGTGCAAAAAAGTGTAGTTTTGGTTTGTGGAAAACAATCATAATTTTGTTTTAGTGCAACCAAAGGTTCCAAATTCCCAACAAACTCATAATTTGTAAAACTCATTTTTAATAAAACCCGAAATTTGTCAAACCATTATTTTTCAAACCCGGAATTCGTAAAACCCAGACCGCCGGTCACGGTTAAACCGAAGTTTGTTGGTAAACTGCACCTATAAAACGTAAAAAAAAACTATGAGTGCTAAAATTGCTCCTAAAGAGTGCTTTTGCTTAGTCGAATGTACTGCGAACATACCGAATCTCTTAATTTTCCTTTGTTCCGACCATTTTTTGCAATTAATTTCCAGACGCCTAGAAACAACACTTTTAAACTTTTATTTCGCAACACTGTATTTTAAAGATCAAACTAATTGTTTTTCGTTTTGCAATTGCCAATTATTATCGCAAAATCGATATAATAATAGTCTTGTTAGGGTTTATTGTTTTTTTTTTTGTGATTGTTTTAACTGTTTATTTGTTGATTTCAGGCCAATTCCATGATAATTGATGGGACAAATCTTAAGGCCACAATAGAGCATAGATTTGACAACAGTACTTTGCTGTTTTTGGGTCAATTTTTACCGGGCAGAATATCGGAAACGAGAAAACGGAATCTTGGCATGAATGTTTATTTTTGAATTCCTTACAACCGTATCCAGACAGTTTTTTGCTGTGGACACTCTCATTCCCGAAATAAAATAAACACGGCTAATAATAGTCAAAAATCTTACATGGTTTTTTTTTTAGCCTCGTCGATAATACAGATATCTGTAACAACAATTTTTGGATTTTTTTTATTTTTTGAAAAAAATACACCAAATTTTGAAAAATCCTTTGGATACGGTTGTAGATTTTTATAAATCCTATTATCTGATAACAAAAAAAATTATGGTTTTTTTCTTTATAAGCGAGATTCTGCCGAAATTCTAAAAACGCCAAGGTCACGTAATTTGGTAGGCCCAGGGAAACCGACTGAGTTCGATTGGAGTATTGGAATTCAGGTTCTGCATCGCCACCGGCCACTTGTCTGATTGAACATTCGGCCAATAAATTGACGCATGTCAAATGATGAAAATAAGAATTCGGAAATTTGTTACTTTCCTAATAAGTCCTATTAATTTTTTTTTCCTCACATTTGGTATTCGCATCGTGTTCTGAACACTGCACGATCTCACTCGAAATGGATTTCGCGATGCCACCTCGGATGCCACCTATTGATGATCTTTCAAAAAAATACCAAAGCAGTATTGTCAAATCTATGCCACTTTTGTGGCCTTAACGGCCCAATTACATCGTTAAACCGGCAACGCTGTTGGGTCCGTTTATTAGGCAATTCTTTTTCCGCATGTTTCTCGGAAACGGGACTTCCAAATGGCCTGAAATTTTACCTAAATTGTTTATTGGACTATGTTTTTCCATCAAATCTTGGTACTTTTTTAAAATTTTGTTTATTTTTTGAAAAAAACTGTTTTAGCTTTTGTGGTGTTTCAAAATTGGCGCGCCCATATTACGTCAGAAACAGTCAGAAATGCCCTTTATAGAGACCTGTAAAACTAAATTGGAAATATTTGTAATTTTTCAAATAATGGACACCTAATTTAAAAAACTCTCTAGATTGTATTAATAAGCTTTGTAATCCTCTTCCTCTAATAAAAAACAAATTGAGTATTATTTTCCTCTAAAGCTAAAACATGCGGAAATGTAAAAACATGGACTATACTGGTTACCTATCAATATTAGCTATATGCCTAGCATCAAAAAGTACCTAAATGGTTATATTATAGATACCGCCACCATCAAAATTAACCACCCACGTCTTTTTTTTTGTGAGCTTACCCTAGGCATAGTTTCTAGTGTTCTCCTTTCCTAAATGTATTCGGCTAAGAGAGATCTAGCATATATACCTAGGTAACAGCCCTTACCAGGAAAAAAAATTTATGCCATGCAAACATCGAAATTGGTCGACTCACTGTATTTGCAACTAACCAATGTCAGTGTGTCTGCCTGACATTCTTCATAACCTTAGTTTTGTCGTTTTGTTTTGGAGTTCGTCGGCCTGGTTTTTGTGTTTTATTTAATAATTTTTCCTTTGGTGAAAAGATACTTTTTAGAATCCTTAAGTGGTCTGTGTGTATGGCCATTTGACTAGTTGTCATTGCTCTGAATTCGATCACCTAGGTGATAAATAAACAATCCCCCATAGGGTCACTGGATCCTGAGACCTGCGGTTCCAGCCGCAGGTTTTAGGATCCAGTGACCCTAATCCCCAATGATTCGCGGCGCAATCTGTGAACAGGAGAATACAGTAAAGAAACCAGAGATAGATAATGAGTGGTAGATGACGTATTGAAATCGATTGACAAATTTATATTATCTCTGGATTGTTCTTGCGCCGTTAAGTAATTCATTTTTCTCCACAGCATAATGTAGAGGGTTTGTCAGAATAATTTAAAAAAGGCAAATTAATTCTTAATTTGGGATCCAAGATATAACAAAAATTTGGTGATAACTGACGGGACATCAAAAACGGGCCGAGAAAAATCATGGACTTTAATTCCTAATCTAAAATTAGTTTTAAATTAGTTTTTTTTAAATATACTTTTGTTCCCTAGCTATAATAAAATGGTATATTTTTCTTTGTTTGTCTTGATTTTAAGTTCAGGAACATTTCTTATAAAATGCTTTGTGTTTGCCCATGTTTTGGGTAGTGGTTATTATTTTATGATTTAGAGAATAGTTATTTACCTAACGAGTGCGGTAAGTGATACTTTACCGCACGCGACGGCTGTGTCAAGCCGGCAAGGGTGGTAAAGACACTTACGCATGTGTTAGGTACAAGATTTTACTTAGAAGCCTCAAAAATTCCCAAAAAAAGAAATATAAATATCTGTATTTTAATTTTCTGAAATAAACGTAGTCACTTTACCGCACTGAGTGTGGTAAAGTGCCATAACGTTAACTTTACCACACTTAGTGCGGTAAAGTACTACTTTTCGCACGCAAATGAGTGCGGTAAAGTGCACTTTCCCGCACGCGAGTAGGAAAAAGTTATTGTACACGTTTAATGATACTCAAGACACTTCTTTGGTGGTTACAGTTATTTAAATACAAAAATCAAAAAAATGCCAGTCGTCAGGGGGGTCACAATATTTTCTTTAAGGGTCAGGAGGTCAGATATTAAAAGAGAGTACCTAGGGAAAACTAAACATTTAAATTAAATTAAAAAATATATCTAAAGACGAAGTAAGTATACACTGAGGTTTTTTAAAAATATTTCCAAAGATTATCCACAAAAGAATTTATGCAAAATGCGAATCCTTTATGGGCGACACGCAGTTTGGATTTCGTGGTGGGTTCGGGACAAGAGGCCTTGTTTGGCATTCAAGTTTTAGTTCAGCGGTCTAGGAATGTATCGGTGTCAGTATATGCCTGTTCCATAGATTATGAGAAAGCATTTGATCGAGTCCAACACGAAAAGCTCATAGAATCGCTAAAAGAAGTTGGTCTAGATGACCGAGATCTAAAGATAATCGCTAATCTATACTGCAATCAGACTGCTCAAATAAAGGTTGAAGGCCAACTGTCCGAAGAGGTCGAAATAAGAAGAGGAGTACGCCAAGGTTGTATATTGTCTCCGCTGTTGTTTGATATCTATAGTAACAAAATAATAGAGAATGCACTTCATAACTGCGAAGAGGTTCTAACCATAAACGGCATAAAAATCAACAACATACGATATGCCGACGACACTGTCATAAAGCGGACACGCTGGAAGGCCTCCAAGAGTTGTTAAATCAAATTGCTGCCAAAAGCTTGCAATTCGGGCTTAACTTAAATGTTAGAAGTAAAGGACAGCAAGTCGAACGCGTGGATTCATACAAATAATTGGGTTGCCTCCTCAATGAGAACTGGGGCAACATGCAAGAATTGAACAGGCCACATCATCTTTTATCAAAATGAAATCAGTGTTGTGTAGTCGCGATTTTAATACCACTCTCCGAATTCGCATCTTATATTATGGCATGGAAGCATAGACACTGACTGAGGCCATGTGCAAAAAGTTGGAGGCATTCGATATGTGGTGTTATCGTAGAATACTAAGGATATCTTGGAACTAATGTAGATGTTCTGCTTAGAATAAATAAAGAGCTTGAAGTTTTATTTACCATCAAAAAATGAAAACTTGAATATTTTGAATTGAAGGCAGAAAAGGTCCGGGTCGTAGACGGATATCATGGCTTAAAAATCTTAGACAATGGTATGGTACTACGACACTTTTCCGAAAAGCAGTGGACAGGGTGCAGATCTCGCTGATGATAGCCAACGTTCGGAGAGAGCATGGCACTTGCAGAAGAAAGGATTTTTCGATTTCTTTTACGATAAAAAATCCTTGGCGGTGTCATCTTTTTCGAAGGTTTGACAACTAAGGGCAGTTTAGAACAAAATCAATTTAGAAAATAATAAGAATTATCAACAAGGTCCTCGAGATTGTTAATTTTTATCATTGTTCAAACAAGTTCTTTTTTTTCTAAAAGGCTAGGCATCCTGACTAAGAAAGTCAAGAATCGATAGTTGTTGCTTATTAAGCGCTTGACAAAAATATTTTGACAGTTCTTATTAATTTTTAAGTCACCCTATGTAATATTTACCATTTATACCCTGCTACACGGGTAGCCTAAAGCTATAGTTATATTATTATTTGTAGCAGAACAATAAAATTATAATTAACGACAAATATAATAAAGATATTGTTTCAGCCACATGCGCCTAATGTCAAGTCCACGTCAGTTTCGTTTTCTACACAATTCAAACAAAACGAAAACGATTAGAGCGCAATTTCTACTTTGCTCATGGCTATATTAGGGAATTATAGTCGAATTAGTAGGGAGTTTCAGTTGGGCGTAAAACGTACGCGTAAAGGTGGATTATAGTGCGAAAGTCGTGTCTTCTTTTTATCTATAAGCGAAGACTTCTGCACGAATCCGGATATTAGAATTGCATCTCTCTGGTCTTGCGTGAACTGTTTTATCAAGGCCACGCTTACGACGTTAACTGACATAGTTTAACGTCTACTCTAAGCATCCATAGATTGGCATCCCTGTCGTGTATACTGCGCTTGCGTAGCAGTCAAAAGTCTCAAAAAATAGAGTCGATTTAGCCTAAATCCGATTAAACGTTCAAATAACTCCCTATTATTGCAAATTGGTTTTCTTCGCTTTGGTTTTTAGCTCTTTATATAATTTATAAGAATTACTATTTTTGTTTTGTTTTGTATTTGCAACTTTGTCACGCTTAGATATCTACAGGGTGTTTCACAAGTGAAGTGAACGGCAAGTAATCTAAAAATATATAAAAAAAAACATGTACGCCTTTTTCAAAAGCCTCTTCAAAAATGTTTCAATTAGGGAACATTTTTCCAAGACATGACTGTGCCACTAAAAGTATGCAAATGATTCGTTGAAGTATGAAAGTGACAGAAACCCCTAATCGCTGAATATTCTCATAACTAAATAAAAAGGTCAAATAATTACGTAGCAATTTTTACTATGTTTTTTACATTTTTATGCCATGATTTTGGTCGCATTTTTTAAGCGTTTAAAGGACTGCTCCAAAACATTTTTTCTCTGTTAAAATGAAAAATATTTAAGGTTGTTGAGGAAAGGCTATAAAAAGGTATTTTAGAGAAAGATGGAAATAATTTAAGGCATATTGTTTAATAAAAATTTCTGTTTTTCTCATCTATCTGTCATCTTTAATGGTGTCGTGCATATATAATTTTTATTTTTGCATTTTTATCCAAAAAAACAGCAAAAATTGTAATACTTCAAAGCGTAAAGTGTGTAAGTATTAATTTCTGTCAATCAAAGTTTTACAGTCTTTAAATTTACCAAAAAACGTGTCCTATAAGTGTATTTAACTAAATTATTTTAAGGTTCATCATGGCTCTACCAATAAACAGTGTAAAAAGTAACTTTCAGTTGTTTTACGTCCTAAGGTCCTGTGGATCATATGGTTGCATTTTCACACACACTATATGTTGAGCAAACTGTAGTGGTTTAATGATGACAAAAAGTACCATTTTCTTGTTTCTTTTGTCGGTAAGGGAAAGTGACATACCTACATACTTTTTCTTAAATTGTCAAATGCTCATCATTTGTTCAGGTTATGTTTCGCTTCAAAAAGGATTAAGGGAGAAATAACATTTACTTAAGAGTAGATATTCTTTTTTTTCTGTCTGTGACCTTAGCTTAGAAAATGTCGGTGACGTTCAAAACGGGTCATGTGATATCCATACTTTTTGGAGCCAAATAAACATCAGAACTGACTATACTTTGCAAGAAATGAAAAAAATGCTCCGAGCCGTGTCTTGGTTTACAAAATGTGCCTTCCATTCAAAGTTCAGCACATTGTGATATTTATTTGACTCCAAAAAAGTATGGATATCACATGACCCGTTTTGAACGTCCCTAACTTGATTACAACAGTTATTATCGCTACGGCTTTTTTAAGGGCAAGGTCGTTATACTATCTCATAGTTATATGACTATACTTTAGTCCCTTGAGTGCGAAATAGTAGTTTTAACAACTAGTGGCTTTTTTTCACTAGCGTTGTTATAACGAAGTATTTAAAAACGCGAGTAAAAAAAGCACAGTTTAGCCGCGAGTTGTTAACACTATTTTTTTTTATACCTTTATCAAAAAATCCAAGAAAAACAGGAAAATACTAAAAACTCCTTCATTCAAAATCCCACGAACTTACACATGCCCCTTCACTATAAGATGAAATGCAGCATTTATAAATACAGGGTTCCTAAGCTAATCCTTAGGGGGCCAAGCAGCCGTGTATAAGACGCAGACAAACGGAAAAGCACATTAGGCAGAAAAGGATGGGCATGGGGTGATGTTGTCACTACATCTTACACGTAGTAAATCCATTCCAGGTTGTTGTTTTCTAATGTTTTCCATTTTCATAACTTTAGGACTGGAATAAAAATTGGTTTTGCTCGACTTTAATACCAAACTGATGAAAGATATCGTAAAAAAAATATTTTTTGGCTTTTCATTTTGTAACCATTGTCCTTACGCACTGTTTACAGGCTGGGGACTAAGATACATGCAAATGCCTAACCTAAAGCGTTCATACACGGCCGGAGAAATCGACTGAGATATTTCCGTAGAAACTTTATCAAGCAAATAGGACGGGTTGACGCCTTCGAATGTCCAACCCGGGTTTTGCACTTTGATTCGAAATCAAAAAGGAGGAACAGTCAGATGTGGGGCCGTGCACACATTACGTAACGGGGATTTTACTAATTTTTGACCCCCTTCCTATGTAATGTTTTGTAACGGTTTGGCACACCACTCCCCTAATATTACGTAACGATTTCAAGACCACTACACCCCCCAAAAAAAAAACTTCACTTATTTTCATTCCAAATTTTCTTAGTTTCACACAAATGCAAACGCTGCCCAAAACCCCCCTCCCCCCTACGTAACGTTTTGTAACCCCCCTCCCCCTATGACCATTACGTAATTTGTGCACGGCCCCTGTAGTCCCAGTGGAGGAGGGCGAAAAAATTGATATTTTTTTCTTAAAAATTATACTCTTTAGACCTATTTCTTTGCGTTCCCGAAATTACCTAATTTTTAAAAAAAATTGTAAGCGGCGCCATTTTTATTTCGTGCTTTGTTTTTCTAACATATTTGCGTTCGGCTAATTTAATTGAAAAATTTTTGCCTGCGGCGCCCTTTATCTTCTCACTCGAAACCAAGATCCCCCGTTTTAGGAAAACTGATCCCGTCTCTGTTTCTAAATTTTTTCGAACAAAAGTAGAGTATGACCATGGGGGAAATAATTTTTTTCTACGGTATGACGAAAATTTCGAAAAAGTTGAAGAAAAAAATAAAAAAAGTGGCAGAGCTCAAGTTTGTCGTAAAAAAAACGTTTTTTGTAAAGAAACAGAGCAAAATAAATCTTTTCACCACTTTTTGGGTGTTACAAATATTGGCAGCCCCTTATTTTTTGCTTTTACCCTCCCGCTAGTTTTGAAGAATTGGTTCGCTACATGTTTCGAGATCATGTCACAAAACATCTCGAAAATATCAAATGTAGTGTAGGGCCAGCTTTATTTAAAATCAATATCACAAGCAAAGAGCTCTGCAGGAAAAACAGCGCCGTTTATTGATTTCTTTGGCTGCTAGTGCTAGCTGCATGGTTTGGCCGTTTCCGGATAGATGTCACTAGTAGAACATAATGGAAAGAAATTTAATTAAAAGCGAAGATATTTCTTTCTAATGTGAACAACCTCACGAGTTTATCGCTCAGTATCGTAAATAATGGACCCTGCCGCCTCCTTTAAGCAAGAAAAAGCTGTGGTTTGGACCTGAAAACATCTAATTTTTAATTAGATTAGATGGTGTGGCCGCCATCTAGCGGAATTTGCAGACATCGTGTCAACGGTTATTATTGCAACTATGATTTATGCTCACAATGAAAGAGTGGCGACAATTTTTTTCTCATGAAAGCAGTCCGGAGATAATAACAAACTGGCACCATTGCTCAATATACCTGTTTCTTTTGTGTGCGCAGAACTTTCTATGCCATTTCTGTTTGATTTATTGAAATCCTATCCCTAAGAAAAATCTTAGGAACCCTGTATAATAAATCTCTAAAAAGAACATTTCTGGCATTGAATATTTTTCTAAAACTCTTGGTGGGGGATTCTAACCAAACCATATAGATTACCAAAATTCAAAATCAAAATAACAAAAATAATGTAAATTTAGGCAAGGGCAAAATTTACCGCGCATGCCTGACGCAGACTGCTCGTGCCCAGAGGATATTTTGGCTCTGCGTTTTTTCCAGGCTAACTTATATTTTTTATTGAAATAAAAAAAAACTAATATTAAAACACACCTGTCGCCAAACTTATTAGTCATGGCGTGCACCTAGTTTCAGCCAGGCTATTAAAAAAAGAGAGACATCATTTTGTTCGGCTCTTAAATGACTGATGTGAGACATATTGGAATCAACATAGCAGCAGGCGCATTAGAGAAAGCAGAAAGAATAATGAGTAAATTTTTAGCGAACGCCATGTGTGAAACGTAATCAGTTTGGTTTTGTTGCTAATCGTTTTTCTGTTGATAAAAAAATATCCGCACAAAATTAGTTTCTTCTTCTTAAAGAGCGATGCGCTCTCTTCATCAGCAGGAGTTTAATTTTCCTCTAGAGCCAAATTCCTCGAAATAATTAATTTCTTCCCCCAGCACTGCGACGTGACAAAGACCTTCTCTTCTTTTATCCACTGCGAAGGTTTCAAATTTAGGTGGCGGGGGGGAATCAGATTTTTATTTGTTGGTTTCGTTATTTTTGGTTCAAAAAACAAACTAAGCAGGCAAAAATTTTCAGACAAATATGCTAAGAAGATGAAACCTACTTTAGCATAATTTAAGGGGTAAAGTTTTTGATGAAGCAATTTTTTACTATGTTTTTCCCATTGTTATGCCATGATTTTGCACACATTTTAAAGCTTTCTTTCCAAAGTTTCGGTTTCTAGAATAAAACACTCAAATTTTTCAAGTTTTCACTATTTTTTTAGCGTTCAAAAAAAGTACTGGCAAAAAACATTTTTTCTCTGTCAAAATGAAAAATATCTAGAGATAGAGGGCAGAATTTTAGAGGTAGATGGAGAAATATTTTAGTGACGTGCAAAAATATTTAAGGTTGTTAAAGGGAGACAACAGGCAGTATTTTAGAGAAAGATGAAAATAATTTAAGGCAATCGTTTACTAAAAATTTTTGTGTTGTCATCTGTCTGTCATCTTGAGTGGTGTCGTGCAGATAGATTTTTATTTTGCCATTTTTATCCAAAAAACAGCAAAAATTGTAATTTTTCAAAGCGTAAAGTGTGTAAAACTTAAGGTGGTATTAATTTCCTTCAATCTTCAAGTTCTTTACAGTCTTTAAATTTACCAAAAAACGTGTCCTACCTAAAAATAATTTAACAGGTACTTAAGAAAATTATTTTAAGAGTCATCATGGCTTTAGCTTTGTTTACGCCATAGGTTAAGGAGCTACAATAGATACGACAGTTACTTGTTAAACGGTTCGGAACTATTTGGAGTTTGGCGAGTCTGCGCAGATATGCACGCGACCAATAACCATACTTTTATATTGATTTTTCTTTTTTAATTTGTAATACGACCACTAGATGACTCACGGTTAAATTCGTACTATCGATTTTTTGTTAGTTTGTAATATGACCACTAGATGGTGCTCGCTTAAATTTTCGCTTTTTTTTAAGGACCCTGCACAAATTACATTGAAAATGGCTGTCGGCTAAATGTCATAATTTTTTCATATTTTGTAGTACTCGATCAACAAAGCACAAAAATAAAAAAACGAGATAGGGAGCAGGATTACTTTCTGAGATATATAGCTTTACAGTTGACGTGTTTTTAGGCTATATTTTTGGACATGGTACAAGTTTTTTTTTCACAACTTTGTTGATTACCGCCGGTTAGTTGGTGGTACCAAATGACCCATATAAGAACATTTTTACTTGGATGGAAAGGGTGTTTCATTCAGGACAATACAGAAACGAATTATTTTATTTTGGCGGTAATCAACAAAGTTGTGAAAAAAAAATTAGAACATTTCAAAAGATATTGCCTTAAAACACGTCAACTTTGAAGCCCCATATCTCAGAAAGCTGCTCCGTATCTCGGTTTTTTATTTTTGTGCTTTGTTTATTGAGTACTACAACATATAAAAAAATTATGACATTTAGCCAATAGCCATTTCCAATGTAATTTGTGTAGGGTTCTTTCTTTGCAAGCAATTTGTGTTTAGTTTTTAGACTAGACACAAAACAAAATTTTTACTTATGTTAAGTTAAAATAAAAAAGCATATTTTTAAGAAATAATCAAATTACCCATAATAATTCACTTGTAGTACAAAACCTCTGGTTGTTTTATTATAAAAGATTATGGCATATTTGGAAACATGTTAGTTTATATTTTTCACAATATGATCTTGTCTGTGCTTTTTTAAATATTAAATAATTTTCTTTAAAATGTTTATATCTTGTTTTTAGTACATAAAAAACAATAAATGCCACTCTTTTGTAATCCAAACTAAATTTGTGAAACAGAAAAAAATAATTTTAATCTCAAAAAAAATTTACTGTATATGTGGGGCAATTTATGGTAAACCCACACATTAGAAAAAGTCTTGGTGTAAATAATATTACCCCTGGTTTGGAATACACAAGTGTCGCATTTTCTAACTTATTATTGATATCCACAAAAATTAGCCATACTAAACTTGATGAAATAAGGAAAGGGTGTTTTAACACTATATATAAATAGTTAAATGTAGTCCAAATGCAAGTGTGGGACATCACTCTCTAAGACCTCTGCGTCCAGTCTGCAAAATGTCCTCTGGAACAAAATATTTATCACACACGTAAAATCTGTTCATCAGCACTTAGTTTATTCGCGTTTAACGGCTTCACTATACTTCTGAAAAATTACAGGATTGCCTTTGGGGAAACGATGTCTCCCCGTTTTTTTATTGGGATCATGGCACGGTCTCCGCAGCTTTGAATACAACACACTCTAACTCTTTGTTTCTCAGCCATTGTAATCGACGGATAAAATCACAATTTTTTGAACAGGAATAATCACAAAATCACTTTTTAAAAACCTTGGCAAACCTCAGTTTTCAAAATGGAACTCATAAGTTATGAGTCATAATCGACATTCTGTCACTTTTGTCATAATGTGCCCTCTGACGGACAACCCTAGAAGGGGTAAGAAGAGGAGCTGCAGATTTCTAGAAAGAATATTGCCAACCTAAATATTATTATGTTGGCAGTTCCTTTGCACGCGGAAACATAACCGCACTTTTCGCGAAAAATAATTATTGGCGGGAAGGGTGAAGTGACGGATCTATAGTTCCTTAATCTATGGTTTACGCCTTGCATTTGTTACACCACAAATACCTTGGCAACCAAATCTTTCGCACACTTCGAATATAGTCTAATAAATGCGAAAAATAATATATAAACTTTTCGCCTCGGGATAAAAATTTACACTTTAGTCCCTTGGTGTATAATATACTATTATTCACGCCAACCGTTAAAGAACAGTTAAAAAAATTCAATCCAAATCATAAAAAACTGCATTTTGAATTAGAACGAAATATTTAAAAGAAATACTATTTTCAATTCAAAAATATTGCATTCCCCTCGCCCCCTTTATCAAATTAGCCATGATTATTTACACATAAGTTCACCGCACAAAATAATTTATTTAAATGATAAATTTCTTCTCTGCATCGTACAATTTTTCATTGTTGTTTCCATAAAATGCGAGAAAATTAACTGTTTGCAATTTTCTTTTCAAGCGCTTCGCGTAATTGTCCTGAAATATTTTTAGCTTTCTATAGTAAAAAATATATCTCGTGAACCCAGTTATTGAAACTTGATTTGTATTTTTTTACTTATAGCAACATTCGTTTGCTCCTAAACCCAGTTTTAATTTAATTGGCGTTTAGAATGTAGAAGTAAATTCTAAACACTGATTACATTTAAACTAGGTTTAACAGTGCGGTGCAATTGGCAATTAGAGCGTTAATTTTCTCGAGATTCAAAAAAATTAATAATTTTTAGCTCCAGCAAATATCAAAGACATTCAAGTTTTTATGATAAATACTTACAGTTTTTTTTTTATCATACACCATTTTTAAATGAAACATCCTATAACTGTTTTTCTGGCCTAGTAAAACAGCAGTTTTCTCAAATTAATTAAGACAGACTACAAAAATATTTGAAAGTTATATTTATTTACGTTGACATAACTTGACGAACTAATTAATTATATTAAAATCAATTTGTTGCATATTTTAACTGTATTTTCTCCAAATGACATTTTGTAAATCTTTTCGGGCTTCCGCGAACAACTTTTCAATAAATTGCATATAAAAGGATTTTCGATTTAGAATTGGTCCTGGTTCTGGTTGACATTATTTTGACAGAAATTTTAACAGCGGTTCTAAAATAGTGACGGCAGTTATAATATTGTAACGATATCTTTAATTTTACTCAAAAAGAGAGTACCTATAATTTTGCTAAATTTTAGGTGGGGGATATGTTTATAACCACTTGTGTGTTCGGCACTTTCAACCTTCCGGGGGAGCTACTTAAACGCATTGGGGTCGCTTAAAAGTAAAATGTATCCGATTGAGGAAGAAAGAAAGCAAAAAATCAATAAACAACATCAACATTTTTTGCTCTGGGTCTGGCTCGCCATTTTGTTTATGTTATTGTGGTGTTTCCGTGTTTTAAAATTTTCTGGCGTTATTTTCTGTGATTAGTGGTCTTAGACCTCCCCTCCTAAAATAAACTAGGCATTAATTGGCCCTTAACCCACAAAATGTCTCACTTACAAAGTCCAGGGTAAGGAATGCCTACAAGAGCACTTGTTTGCCCAACTTTTATGCAAAAATTTGAATGATAAAGTCCAGTAATACCTAGCTAGTAGCATTTCTTTTGGGAACGCCAACCTCAACGATCGTGGTTTTTGTTTTCTATTCTTGTTTTGTCCATGTTTAAATCTACAGGAATCCATTTTTCTATTGATACGAAATTACGGGAAACACTAGACACCACTTTTTATTTTTTTTTACGTTAGTGTCCGCTCTATTAATAAATTTTCCAAAAGCAAACAAAAATATTAAACAGAACCTAAATTTTCAGATGGTTGTCAGTTGCTTACACTACTGACGCAAACGACGCGCCTGCCCGGTAGACTCTTTGCCTCTGGATTATTTCCAGGCTTGATTGAGAGATTTATTATCGTTACGCCTTTTTCTTGTGAAATACAGCGTCGTCATAATGGCTCGTTAAATTACAAAAATATGGCGTCTTTGGTCACCAATAACGAAAATGATCTCAAGTTAGCCAAGAATCCGTTTTTTACCCATTTACGTTATCTCTCAGCCTTCTTGAAACTTTTGGTATAAATACTTATTGCTGTTATAGTAAATAACATTACAAAAAAGGTGTTTTGAGTTAAAGTTTTTTGTATGTTTATATCTTTTTTTGGATTTTTTGATGAAGGATTAAAAAAATAGTATTTTTACAGCTCGCGGCTAAACTGTGCTTTTTTACTGTCGTTTTTAAATTACTCTCTGCATCCATTTTTTAAACTCAAGCTTGTAAAAATGCACTATTTTATCCACTAGTGCTTATAACAACTATTTTAACGATTAGATTTGGATTTGATGTCCCTAGCGAAACCTAACAAAATACCTTGGCAACCAAATCTTTCGCACACTTCGAATATAGTCTAATAAATGCGAAAAATAATATATAAACTTTTCGCCTTGGTGTATAATATACTATTATTCACGCCAACCGTTAAAGATCAGTTAAAAAAATTCAATCCAAATCATAAAAAACTGCATTTTGAATTAGAACGAAAGTATTTGTGTAGATAATATATATAAAACCTCACATTTTACCTGATTTAAAAAAAATACTATTTTCAATTCAAAAATAGTGCATTCCCCTCGCCCCCTTTATCAAATTAGCCATGATTATTTACACATAAGTTCACCGCACAAAATAATTTATTTAAATGATAAATTTCTTCTCTGCATCGTACAATTTTTCATTGTTGTTTCCATAAAATGCGAGAAAATTAACTGTTTGCAATTTTCTTAACGATTAGATTTGGATTTGATGTCCCTAGCGAAACCTAACAAAATCTATTTTAAGTGAGCTTACAAAATCAGGGGTCTGATTTTCGAATTCATACGAAAATATCCGCATACGTGTATTAAATAATAGCCAATTTTTATGTAAGTCTCTTTCTATACCGTGTGAAATGAGAGGCGAAAGATAAGCCAGTATGTGTGAACCGCGTTCGAATTCGACTGGTTTAAATCAATATTGCACGAGTGGGTGAAGGGTATTCGTGTTGTTTCGCATGAAAAACCGGTTATTCTTTCACGTACTACCCATGAATCAGCATATCGGCATATGTTTTGACTCCTCTTCTATACGGTATAGGAAGAGACGGAAGTAGTCGCATGCGAATAATTTCGTATAGTTTCAAAAATACGACTCCAGAGAGCTGGACATACACACTAAAATACAAGCAATTGTTCAAAATATAAGTCTATAGATGTATAGTCTAATTTTTTGATGAGCGAACTGACATCATTTTTACCTCTGAAAACGTATTTCTTTGTTGTCAACAGTTCGCATGTCAAATAATTTGTTGTTGTCAATTTAAAGTAACAGTTGAAACAATCAACGACATGACTTTTTTTTACATATTTATTATCGCTGTCTAAAACAAGTAGTAGTAGTAGTAGTAGTAGTAGAGAAGGGGCGGCGCGAAGCCCGGCAAGTAGGCCTCCCTGGGCCCTTTCTGCCCTACCCCGAGCCTGGCCCTAATCCACCGCCTGCACCACTGGTCTGGCAGTTTGCTCATTTGGTCTAACTGTTCTTTTTGCAAAGTCCAGTATTTTGTCCCATTTGAGCGTGTGCAGGTCCTCCTCATCCAGGGTCGGGAAACCGAATACCTGGTACCTCGTCCTCTGGTATGCCTCGCAGTTCGCTATAACGTGTCGAGATGTCTCCTCTGCCCGCCCGCAGGCCCGGCAGGTCGAGTCATTCTCCATCGCGATCCGGGTCATGTGCTTCCTTAGTCGGTTGTGACCTGTTATGATACCTGTCAGCAGACCAGCATCCCTTCGCGATCTCCCCAGGAGCCATTTTTGTTTGGCTACATCCGGGCCCTTCACGAAGTCTTTGGTCTGTCTGCATCCTGTTCCTGCTCTCCAAGCGGTCGTCATGGCATCGTTGGCCCATTTGTTGAGTCGACTTTGCAATTGCCTCTTGGTTGTTCCTATATGTATAATGTATCAAATAAAGATCCAAAAAAATGACGTTAGTTCGCTCATCAAAAAATTGGACTATAAACATCATGTTCAATACCCTGCGCAAGTAACAATTTTTAGTTGCCTTAGTTGCCATAACTAAGAAATACATTAAAATTATCGTTGCATAAAGTACAAAAACTAGTCATTTGTGCAACGGCCGCTAGAAAACGACGCGACACCGTTGTTGTTAACTAGGGTAAATTTGGCAACTCTCTAACAACGTTTATTTTTACTGGAATATTGTCGGGTTTTCAACGACCCCAACGAACGACGGATCCACCACGCCAAAACGTTGATAATTAACTAGATTTAATTAATTTACGTTCTTTTAACGTTTCTCTTTACGAGACAATAGTGGCCAAATAATCAATGCAGTTGCGGCCAATTTCAAAATATAAGTGTATCTGACAACTACAGAGGGCACCTCCTTAAACGCAAAACAGTTAGGTTTTCAGTAAACCAAGAAATGATTATTGCCGCCATACTGTTGTCTTTTCCTACGCCATTTGTGTAAATCGTTAAAAAATCTTGTTTTTTTGATGGATTTTTATGATTTTTTAGTTATTTTTATTAATTTTTAAGTATTCTTTTAGACTGGCTACAGTTTAAAATAGGTTTAAAGCATTTTTAAAATTTTCAGTATTTAATGAAAACAATAATTTAGCAAAAAAATTAGAAGGATTGAAGGCCCGCTTATTTGTTAAAGCTAAAATATCCATTGTTAAGAAAAAACTAAAGTGCGTTGGCAAATTTAGTGGAAAACTTCAAAAAGCCACTTTAATGTTATAAATTAACTATAAGTTACATAGCTACGTATTTTATTTTAGAATTACAGACGTGAAAGTATTGATTTCATATCAATTATATTAATAAAAATATTATCCAGACGGCACTCCGGTCGTAGTCGCTTCGGCGACGTTGCGGAAACGTTGCACGCGACTCTAGTCGCAACACAAACTCACCGCCGTTTTCACGCAACGTTAAGTCGCCTTTGGCAACGTTAAAACGTCGAGAAATTGTTCCTTGGGTTTTTCATACGCAGCTGAAGTATAGAAATTTCGCTAAACTCTGTATGGCAAATTTATTTGATGTCCTACCATATATAACTCAATTTGCGTACTTATTTCCATTTTTTTAAATTTACAGCAAACCCCAAGAACCTCGGCTTCGGACAGGGGCGACGCTAGCGACACCAACGGCATCGGTCGACCGAAATTCGTAGCTGTCACCACCTTGGAAGATGTGCAGGCGGTCCGATGCGCCGAGTTCCATCCGGGCGGACAGCTATACGCGGTGGGGTCCAATTCGAAAACGCTTCGGATATGCGCCTATCCGAAGTTGGCTGACGTCAGGTAAATGTCAAAAATAAACAACGCCTAAGGGCCGGTTTCTCAATAGCGGCTTAACTCGGGCTATGGATCCCAGTTTTTTGCTGTTTTAAGCCCATATTTTTTTTAGGTTAACCCTGAGGTAATGTACTTTTTACCTTGAAGCCTTGGTTACCCTGGAGTTAATTTTAATCCGCTTTTTAAAGATTTTTACAAGGTTATGTTGCTCGAATTAACGCTACCTAGCTATTGAAAAACCGGGTCCTGAGAGCTAAGGTCACTGACAGAAAAAAAAGAATCTCTACCATTACAAGAACCACTGACCCTAGCGCGGTACTGCAAAACCTCTCGGTTCTGAGTAGCTATAATTAAATTTGATCTATATAGCTAGTTTAAAAAATTTAATCTATGAGAATCTTATTAACAAATTCTTTAAAACAGCGAATTACTCATTGTCTTTCCAACAATAATCCTAATAGGCACCCATGTGCAAATTATTACATCTCTCCGAGTTTGTTAAACTTGATGAATGCTAGATTAAAATCGAGTGAAAGTAATTGAAGTTTGTCCGATTAGTAAAGCGGCAACAATATAAGAAATGCAAATAAATATGTTTTCGAGACAAAAGAAATTAAGATTGAATGTTTTTTGACACCGTTTCTATAATTCACAACGTTTTATTACTTTTTAGGGGGAGGGCGCATATTTTTTTTTTAATTATTTTGCACAGAAGAACTGGGTAACAATAAAAACTTGCTGAATCGTCTAACGATCCTATTTTTAATTTTCTTGAAGTTCTAGGTTTATGGGTTGAGGGATCTTGTTAATGAAACATCCGTTTTTTGAAATGCCAACGTTTCGCAATATTTATTTTCTTCTTCAGGGCTCTGGAATGGAATGTACAATAAAAATAGTGTGGATTTAAAATAAATTGTTTTATGTTATTATACAACCAGCAAAAAACAACAAAAATGTTTTTTGTTTTTTGTTGTTTGTTTTTTTTCTCACGTTTTTTCACATTTGGTTGTTGTTATTGGAGTGTTATAGGAGTTTTCGTTGGCTCAGATATCTTGTCTCTTTTTAATCTAAGGTCACAACACAAAAAATTGCCGAAAGTAGGGGTTAAGGTAAAAAAAAATGGCGAATGGTTGTCGGACTCTAACTGCGTTCCAATAATTCCCTAGTATGCCGTAGTTATATGGTTGGAACACCCTTTATATATATGACTACATGGTGTTACAAATTTTTTATACCATTGTTACAGGGAGGATCACCAAACTTACCAACCGATGGTCCTCTTCAAACGCACCAAGCACCACAAAGGCTCCATCTATTGCCTGGCGTGGTCGCCGATCGGGGACCTGATGGCGACCGGTTCCAACGACAAAACCGTCAAACTGATGAAATTCAATTCCGACACGTCGAATTTGGAGGGCGAAGAGGTAGGTAGGGTCCACTCACACATTACTCCGGTTTGTGACGTGTGTTTGGTGTGATATTTTAAATTTTAAAAATTTTACTGGTGGTGCCATGACGTCATTAATTGTAACAACAATTGAATTTTTCTCACCAGCATTCAAAACGTGTAATATATTGCATTCATATAATTTTTCCTAAAATTTTCATCTGCGGCGCATCTAACCCAATCTATTTTTCCAAAAGTATTTGACAAAAAACCTAAGAGATCAAAATTTTTAAAGAATTTTTTGTTTTTGTTTTCGCCGGCGGCGCTTTACCAATATTAACACCTATTAAACTGCCCCTCTTTCCTCCCTTCACTTCAAGAGCTCAAGCTAAAGCACCTACCTAATTTTTAAAAATTTGTCAAAGTTGATCTTTATTAAATGATGAAACCCCCTCCCCAGAGTCGATTTCTGGCTACGCCACTGCTTTCTGTCCATTTTTTTTTCAAAAAAGATGCCATAAACCTTTATATCCAACTCCTTGATCCGTCAAGATTGACAATTTTTTGACAGCTGTCACTAGGCATAACGTAGAGCAATTTTAGGGATTTTCGATTTAAAAATTGGTTCTGGTTCTGGTTGACATTATATTAACAGAAATTTTGACAGCGGTTCTAAAATAATGACGTCATTTAAAATAATGTGAAGATATCTTTTTACGCAAAAAAATATTACCTCTTTTGCAAAAGTTTGGGGGTTATGTTTACAACCAAAGGGCCGAACCTCCCAGGCTGGTTGTAAAATTTCATAACCGGGTTGCAATTGTGACGTCATTGTTTTAAATCGACAGGACCGGTTCCGGTTCTGGTTCAACCAGAACTAAGACCAATTATGTTGTAAATCGAAAATCCTTTTAGAATTTTCATATTTGAGATGGAAGGTCAGTGCTTCTTAAACGATTTCACACGAAATTTTGCATATTTATTCAAAATTCAATAAAGATTAACAGAATTTAATCAATATTTGTTAACTATTTAAAGAATTGACATTTTAATTTAGAAAATACTGGGTTTATATTAAAATCAAGCAAATTTCGCCATTCTCCTGTAAATTTAAGTGCCAATTTTAAAATTTTGTCACCTGTGGATGACATCTAGTTAACCTCAATTTAGTAGTAATCGTTGAGGTTGACAGAATGTGCTCATCCATCAACCACTGACCTTTCCTATTTGTAAAATTTTCAAGTGCAAATATTGAAAACTATCAATGACAGGCCCAAAGCGTGTGGTATGGTAATGCCTGATCCAATAGATTTGCTTTTTGCAGCTAGCTTGTTCACAGTTTGGCCTCCCAATGAGCATTTTTGTCTATATAAAAGTTACAGCAAATAATATAAAACCTTCATAAAATAACCAAAAGTTATATTATTTAGTGTTGGTGATAATTTTATAACTCTAATATATCTCTTAAATGAGTAAAAAAGACTTGAAAAACAACTGTTCAACACCAGCTTATAAAAATTCATGGTACATAGTAATGGATAGAAAAACTACATATAGATTTTATAAAACTTCCTTATGAGCCCTCAAGTATAGAGATTATTATAAAAAGGTTTTACAACTGTTCTAACAACACTACATAACAAATTAAAGGTTTTTATGGATTTAGAAATATAGATTTTCCATCTTTCTTCCCTTTGCTGGTTATGTATTATTCTTTTTCTTTTTACAATAAAAAAATTTATAAAATGGTGTTTAGCAATCTTCTAATCAAAACACGTATCACGTGGTCTAAGCGAGATTTTCCTATACAAGTTCATGTCGGACCACGTGATGAGTTTTTTGAGTCAGGGTGACTGCGCATCGGAAACGCTGGTGGGAATCGGGTGTAAAATGCATTCGATCCCGATATCTGTCATCGGCAACTATCTCAAGAAGATTTGGATATCTTATCTCTCTCAGATTGATGTAATTAAAACAAGATAATAATGGTATGGTATCTCGCAAAAAACGCGACTTTTGATGTCGCAAAAACGCTCCTTTTGATTTCGCAAAAACGCGCCTTTTGATGTCACAAAATTAACCTTAAAAAATCTTGTTTGTTTTGTTATTATAATTGCCAAAATAAATTAAAATTGTTTTTTTTTGTTCTAAAAACAGTTGTATTATAATCACTGTATAAAGAAATTAATAACAACATTATAGAAAAAACCTTATGGGCAAAAAAGGTTTATGAATGAGTTCATAAGAATATTACAGACACCAATTTATATAACTATTGTGTGTGAGTTCCCAAGTTTTTATAAGTGTTTATAATATTTCCAATCTTATCTTATATAAATTTGTTGTTGGTTAATTAAGTTTTATAAGTGGGTTGATAGCAACATTTTAAAAACCAATCTATTATATATCTTTAACTGATAGTTACTTACGGTTTTATAGGTGGGTTGACAGAAAGATTTCAAACACCAATTTATATAACTTTTGTCACTGATGACTTATATTTTTATAAATATGTTGGTAGAAACATTGTTAACACCAATTTATATAAGATTTGAACCGATGACTTTAATTTTTAAAAAGATGTCCGTGGAAATATTGTTAACGCCAGTTTTATGTTACTTTAGGTTACCATCAATTTAGAGCCTTTAATAAAACAAATATACAAACTCAATTCTTGTAGGAAACTTCTAAATACCCTAGGGTATCAATGGAACCCTCTTTATAATAATTATATAAATATCTGTCACCAGAAGTTTCTGAAAATGCTCATTGGGCTCGATCATGTGTACGCATTAATAGGTTATCGAAATCTCCCTGCTCTTTTCTTCTAGCAGGAGTATTCAAAATCGCCTTTTTTTAAAATTTGTTTTGTTGCCAATGTCCGCCTTTGACCATTTATAAGTAAAACTGACTAACGAAAAATAATAAACAAAGTTAGGTTAGATTTCTAGCATTTTCAACAAAATCGTAAAAAAGTTGGGCCAGACCCTACTTGTTGGCGGCAAAAGCTGTTAAATTCCAAATGTTCTCTCCATCTCTCTCTGTTAGAGAAAGAGGAATATAGCAAATCTGTGGATCTGGCATAAGGTAATTTTTTGTAGGACTTCAAAATTAAAAATGTTTTAAGGTTTTTTCATTTAAAAGAAATTATTCTTGTTCCAGATCGAACTGACCATGCACGACGGCACCGTGCGCGACCTCTGCTTCCTCGAAGACACCACGAACAAGTCCAGCCTCTTGATCAGCGGCGGCGCCGGCGACTGCAAAATATACGTGACCGACTGCGCCACTGGCACGCCCTTCCAAGCGCTGAGCGGACACACCGGTCACATATTGTCGTTGTATACTTGGGGAGGTAAGCCTTGAACAAACACAGTTTTAGGCCAATCGCTGAATCTCGTTTAGTGACCTTTTTGGAATTCTGGCGGCTATTTTGTCTCAAAAATGCAATCTGCATGCAAGTAGTTTTTTTGTTACTCCGAGATCCCATAGAAAAAAACAAAGAGAGAATATGGTCTAGGTGAAGTAATCCGGTTTTTTTTGCGGTGAATACGGGAGTAAATCGGAAGTTCTTGATTGACCTGTGCTTGTCAACAAACGACAAGTTATTTTCTATATAATTATTTTTATTATAGGTGCCATGTTTGTTAGCGGTTCCCACGATAAAACCGTGAGGTTCTGGGACTTGAGAACTCGCGGCTGTGTGAATATGGTCACGCCAGTCACCCAGCCCGGTACCAGACAAGGGGCCCCTGTTGCCAGTTTGTGCGTGGATCCATCAGGAAGGTGAGTGTGTGTTTATTTCCCAAATTTGATTATTATTAGGTATTGTTTTATATTTACACATGAAAAAAATAAGTAATGGTAGAGCCATGATGAACCTTAAAATAATTTTGTTAAATACCTGTTAAATTATTTTTAGAGGTGCTAAAATACACTTTAGAGGGACACGTTTTTTGGTAAATTTAAAGACTGTCAAGAACTTTGATTGAAAGAAATTAATACCACCTTATGTTTTACACACTTTACGCTTTGAAAAATTACAATTTTTGCTGTTTTTTTGGATAAAAATTGCAAAATAAAAATCATATGCACGAGACCACTCAAGATGACAGACAAATGACATAACAGAAATTTTTAGTAAACATTTGCCTTAAAATATTTTTATCTTTCTCTAAAATACTTTTTTATAGCGGGTGTCTCCCTTCACCAACCTTAAAAATTTTTGCACGTCACTAAAATATCTCCATCTACCTCTAAAATTCTGCCCTGTCTCTCTAAATATTTTTCATTTTAACAGAGAAAAAGTACTTTCTTCGAACGCTAAAAAAACAGTGAAAACTTGAAAAATTTGAGTGTTTTTTTCTAGAAATCGAAAGTTTGGAAAGAAAGCTTTAAAATGTGTGCAATATCATGGGATAAAAATGTAAAAAACATAGTAAAAATTGCTTAATCAAAAACGTTACCCCTTAAATTATGCTAAAATATTTTAAGCCTTAAATTACCATCATGGCTTGACCATTAACTAAATCATCATGGCTCTACCATAAGGCACTGGTTTGGTTTAGTTTCGTCAGCTAAAAAAAAATAAATTGAGGTGCAATTGGGGGTCGTTTTTAATTTTACTTTTTTTTATAGATTGTTGGTCTCTGGTCACGAAGACTCCAGCTGTGTCCTGTACGACATTAGAGGTGGCCGGAATATTCAGTGTTTCAAACCGCACTCGTCTGACGTAAGGTCGATACGGTTCTCGCCTTCGGCCTACTATCTGCTGTCCGGTGGATACGACAATAAGTTGGTTTTGACTGATTTGCAAGGTATGTGTTTTTTTCAGGAAAAATAGAACACATAGGAAATGGATATCCCCAAAGAAAAAGTGGCAAATTTTGAACGAGCGGATGGAGCAATCTGAGAGGCATAGTAGTAGAGAAGGGGCGGTGCGAAGCCTGGCAAGTAGGCCGCCCTGGGCCCCTTCTGCCCTACCCCGAGCCTGCTCCTAATCCACCGCCTGCACCACTGGTCTGGCAGCCTGCTCATCTGGTTTCACTGTTCTTTTTGCAAAGTTCAGTATTTTGTCCCATTTGAGCGTGTGCAGGTCCTCCTCATCCAGGGTCGGGGAACCGACTACCTGGTATCTCGTCCTCTGGTATGCCTCGCAATTCGCTATAACATATCGAAATGTCTCTTCTGCCCGCCCGACCTGTTATGATTCCTGTCAGGAGACCAGCGTCCCTTCGTGATCCCTCCAGAAGCCATTTTTGTCTGGCTACATCTGGACCCTTCATGAAGTCCCTGGTATGTCTGCATCCTGTTCCTCCTCTCCAAGCGGTCGTCATGGCATCGTTGGCCCATTTATTGAGTCGACTTTGCAATTGCCTTTTGGTTGTTCCTAGGAGTGGTTCCGGTCCTACATACTGGGTGCTTGCCCTGATCCTGGCGAGCTCGTCGGCCTTCTCGTTCCCCGGCACCCCCATATGTCCCGGTACCCACATAAGTGTCACTTGTTTGCCCTCTCCCAAGGATTCTAGTGCATCCGCACATTCCTCCACCAGGATGTTGTTGATCTTGGGCGCCCTTAGTGCCTTTAGGGCCGATTGGCTGTCGGAGCATATATAAACATGCTCCTCCCTACCGTTCTTTATTTCCTCCATGGTTGCAGCCATTATTATGGCATACAGCTCTGCCTGAAAGACCGTGGCTTGCTCTCCGAGCGGGTAGCTCTTTCGAACCTCCTGGTCTTCCACGTAAACCCCCGATCCTGTGGTTTGCTTCTCCGACAGTTTGGACCCGTCGGTGTAGCAAATCACGGCGTTCTCCTCGAACTGTTCGCGGAAGTTTTCACTCTGCCATAGTTCCCTGTCTGGGATGACTACTTTGTACCTCTTGTTAAATCTCCAGGGGTTTTTTGGTCTTTGTGTTTTAATCGCTGCCATTGGTATTTCTCTCTCGGCGATTTGGGCAATCCTAAGATGCCCCGCAGCTTCCCCTCTTCCTCTTCATTGACCCTATGGAGAGGCATAACGGTTAGGTTAATTTATATTCCCTGGGTAAATTTGATCTCTGGTCCGACGTATAACCCTACTTTTTTGTTTACTTTTACTTTTGTGTTGTTAACTTTTTGAAGTTGGAATTTATTTGCCTTTTTTTGAGTCTTCTCTAAAATATCTAATAAATAGCTCCATTTTTAAACTCACTAGCTGGTGTAAATCACTCGAATTTCAAAAAAAAAATGTAAGAAAATTATTGCCATGAAAAAAACCAATAAAATACGACATTTTTGAATAGCCATTATCAACCCCTTGTGTCTCTCTCTCTCTCGTTTTACAATGGTCTTGCGCAACTATGACGGCCGACCAGTACTTCTTTTTTCCTTCTATTATCTATATACCCCTTCCCTTCCCCACTCACCAGACCGGTCTGATGAGCACCCCCTAGGAAGGAAGTTTTCTTTACCTAGAAGGATTTAATTTAGCCTAAACCCGTTTGTCGGGGCTAGGGCTCTTTAACGTGCTCCACTATCAATATATGGATTACACGGGACCGTCCTCTTAACGTCATCTCCGAGGGACGGTATGGAAACGAATTACCCTGCCTTCTAGCTAACTCGGCCTACTCCGCTTGATACTGCGTTTTACCTTAATCTTACAAAATTCTGTAATTTTATAAGAAAAAGTCCAAGTAGACTACCTGCAAGACCCGGGGCTTGAACCCGGCATCTCCTGCTTGAAAGTCGCTGCGTTAACCCCGACACCAAGCAGGCAGGTCAACTCCTTGTGTCAAAGCATAGAAAAAGGAGAAAAACTGACATTTCCCCAACCGTTATGCCTTTTTAGCTATGAAACTGTCAATCGCATCGTTACCCCTAAGTTTGTAGATTGGTCGATTGCGATATCCATTCCCAAGTAGCACAGAGTGCTGAAAATCAATTGTAGAAGTGTTGCCACAGTCAAATCTGTAGCAATATGGCTTTAGCTGTTGTCTGTGGCAACAATTCTATAGTATTATAAAAAGGTTATAACCGCTGTTTTTACCCCTCATTTTTTGGTTGTCACAATGTTTTGGGCAGCAATTTAGCTGTGTATTTTAAACTTAAAATACAACTGAAATTCAGCATTTTTAACAGGCTGCCATTGTATTAGAGAACATATTTTTATAACCAAATAAAAATTAGAAAAAGGAAATATGGATCACAAAGTTTTAAGTCATAATAATATATTAACGTAATCATTTGACATCATAATAATGCGTAAAAAAGACCATTACACGAGTAAATTTGGGTGCACCGGGCAGTTTAACTTACTAAAACACACGCGCCTCAAAAAATCAGCATATTACCGTTTTTGTTTATTAATTTTTTATAGGTTATGTTGACTTTTTCCAAGGAATTTCGTTCAAAAGTGTTAAAAATGCCTATGTTATGGATTATGCCTAATTTGTATTGCACTATTTGGTAAAATAATGTATTTTTCAATAAATAATTTTACGTCGATAAGATTTGGCTTTTTTTGTGGATAGAAGAGAATTTAAAGCCAGTTACTAGCAAAATACTTTTTGGGCCCAGTGGAATCAAAAAAGAAGAAGAGCAGAACTGGAAGTAACGCGTAGTTCACATTCTACCTTTTTTCCGCTACTCATTATGTCCTGTGTCATATTGAGCAAGAGGGCAATATATTTTCTAAGAAGTAGATATCAGTTGCAAGCAGGTGGAATGTGGACTAGACGCAATTGATTATCGTAAAATTTCTATACACCGGTAGAAGGCGCGGCATTCGCAGCTGTTCTTAGCATTTGATTTTGACTATAAATGTTCAAAAAAAATAAAAATTATGACCATTTGGTGCAGCTGAGGATCAACTTTTATCGTGACACAAAACATAGCTTTAATAGCTAGTTTAATACACAACTTTGCATTAGTAACCACCTGGTTATTAAAGTAATTAAAGATTTTACAGCTATAGGATAGCTGTAAAATCTAAGTGTACAGACTGTGCTGCTTGTGAAGTCTCTAATATTAAAAAATATTAAATTAATCCGCAAAAAAACACAACCACACTTGTTACCAGTCAAAACGAAAGAGAAAAGTTGAATTTGGCATAAAAATGGCTTCTCTCCTTCGCATTACTGTAAACTTAGTTGCGCACATGGTTAATGCACGTTCTCCGCACCCTCTCAATTCTCTGGTCTGGTTAAAAACTTAATTTGGTTTTATTTCTTGCAGGAGACCTGACCCTTCCCCTCCCCAGCGTGGTGGTGGCTCAGCACAGCGACAAGGTGATCGCCGGTAGATGGCATCCGACGGAATTTTCGTTCTTGTCGACGTCGGCCGACAAGACCACCACATTGTGGGCGTTGCCGCCCATTTAACCGTGACCAAACTTTTACTTACATTTATAAGGTTTTGAACCGCTAATAGCGTAACGATCTGGTAAAATATTTTTAGCAACCGTGCTGGCATGTTGATAATTTCAATCAAAATTCCTCAAAAGCTCTCGACTGAACACCAAAAGAGTACTGCCATCCATATGACAAACCTTGAGCTTCGTATTAGTTTTGTCTCGAAATTAATGGCATGAAAACGCTAAAAAAGAAGCAATTTTCGATCCTCGATTTTCTCTATAACCTTAACCTAAAATTCTCTTCTAAATAAAAATTGTGAGGTTGCTCTCTAAAAAAGAAGTTTCATATTTTTCTGTTTTTTTTTTAACTAAATCAAACACATTTTTATCACTAATATTTTGCTTTCGATTACTCTTATAAAGGCCGGTTTATCAATAGCGGGCTACCACTGTGTTAACATAACCCTGGAGTTAATCTGGTCCCAAAAAACTGTATTTTTAACTATTATTTAAAAATGTTGATTTTCAGACAAAAATTAACATTTTCTGTATTTTAATACCTTCAAAAACAGTATTTTGGTAAGTGCTTAACCCGGGTGTTATCTTAACTCTTGGTTCATGCGCTATTAATAAACCGCCTCTAAGGTGGTACGTTGCCAGATCTGTCTTTTTTTTAACTGTTAATATATTTTTTTTAATAATAATTGTTTGTTGTTAATGTTTTGTTAATATACTTTGTCGTCTTTTACTTATTACGTTGTTTGATGATCAGCTTATTACGTTTTCTTAATTACTTACTATACAGGGTGTTTCAAAATTCAGTATTAAAGATTTTAAAGGTATTTTTCAGGTCAAACTTTTCTATATACAGCGCCCTCTTTCGTTAAAAACTTTAACTAAATCTAGCAAGTTATGTGGATAACGGCGGCAGATGTGAAAAAATTACAGGGACCAAAAAAAGTTTCCAATCAAAACAAAGATTTGTATGTACGTTTTAAATTTAATCTAAATATCTCAAAGACTTCAAGAGCTAGAGAGAAAAAAATACAAAAAATCTTTAACGCTGAAAAATACGCGTTTAAAATCTTATATCCTGCATTTTTGGGTACCCTAATCTGTATTAAAAATGAACAAAATTTTAGTAACTTATAACCTCAAACACATATTTTGCGAAAAAAAATCTTTGTATATATAAAATTCCCTAATCGCATTTTTACTTTGTACATCAATGCAAACGATATTTTTTAAATATAGCTTAAAAAAACTTGTAAAAATATTTTAACTTGTATTAATATTATTATACTGCAGTATTTATGTATTGTTGTTCTTAATAGTTGAAGATTTTCTGGCAAAAGATGGGCTGTCAATTTTTATTATTTAAAAAATATATTTTTTACTCCTCGTCAAAATTAATTTTTTTAAAAATGACAAATTTTTTTTTGCCAGAAGATCTTTAATAAATAATTTTAGAGATATATTTAAAACAGATAGTTACTGTATTTAACTTGCTGCATGTAGTTAAATGTATTTGTATTTAATTATTATTAAAAATAAAAAAGTAACATGGACTTTGTTGTTTGTTTATTGTTTTTGAATACGAATTTTTAAAATGCTTCAAATATCAAATGACAAAAAAGCAAACCAAGAAAAATAGTACAGCTGAGGGTTTATATACTATTTTTTGCAGTTTTGGGAATTGTTTTGGTTTTTCTTTACTGACATCTTTATGACATCCCCTGAAGACAAGATGCAATCTTTATTGCATGCAATATTTCTGGTTTTATTTTTGCCGATTTAGTTCATAGGGTCAAAAATGCGTTTTAATCTCTCATTTGAGAAAATAAAATAAAACAAAAATTATATTTAGTCCAAATGAATTCCAAATTAGGTCACGTGGTTTTTAAGGCACCAATAGCAAGAAGGAGCCCTACTTGACTTTTAGCATCTCATCAATCGAACTCTCCCAGCCAGTTTTGCGTGTGACGTCATTGGTGCTGTCAAGTCAAACATAGAAAAAAAATTGGGTTCGGTCTGGCTGGCAGCTGTCAAAGTTGTCAAACACCTCGGATTTGGGCGAAAAATTCTCTATCCCTTGTGTTAACCTCAAAAACGTTTTTTGGGCTTTTATTTTTACTTCTTGTTCTTTTGAGTGCGAAATGACCGAAGACATCCAAAGGAAACTCCAGTCTGAGTTAGACAGCTTTAAGAACATTCAAAAAGGTAAACAAATTTGATCTATTTGGAGCAGCTGTGCGAAAAATGCCTATTTTTTGGTCTTTGTGGGGACACTGGCATTTCTGGGATCTCTTTTTTAATGTTTATATTTGTAAAGTTGTAAATTTATTAGTTGCTTGCACTGATTTATATGCTTGCAGAAAATTTAGTTTTCTAACCTTAAATTTTCAGACCTTCTAGTAAAGTATCATTCATAATGAATAGTCATTGCAATAGCCGTAATTTTTGTTATAACGCTCGCTCTGTTACTGATTTATTAACAAGAAAGACAGTGACAGAGCATGCATTATAACAAAAATTATGACTATTGCAACGACTATTCCAATTATGAACAATACTTAACTTGCAGAATAATGTGGGACATGCATACACTGGCGTGCAGTGAAATTTGAGACAATTAAGAGAAGCAGAAAAGCCACACAGTTACTCAACTTCACAGTTCTAACACGTCAGGTTTTGTTTAACTATTAATAATATTATAATTTTTATTTGAGTTTTGTGATATATTAGTGGAAGCAATGCTTCTCTTGCTTACAAAGTGCCGGTGCTTGGATATTTGGCAGGTACACAAAATTATTTTTAAATTATATTAAACTTTAACCTTAAAAGAAAACCATGTTGCTTATAGTTATGGTTGATTCTCCCAAAATGTCCCCAAATGGTGTTACCTCTTGATATTTCCAACTAAATGAGTTTGACCCACAATTTTATTTTGTTTTGATTCTTTATAATCAGAGTTCAAGTTCCAGATTTTTAACCTTTAGTAAATTTTGTCAAAGTCTAAAACCTATCCTGCATGACTGTTAAGGCAGATTCAGAGTTTCGCAAGAAAATTAGATAATAGAAAATGCATGCTGCTCTTACTGCTTGTGGCTTACAGAATACTATGAATAGCAGAGAGTCTTACCGCATAAAACTTACCTTACAGAACTCTAAATGCACCCTTACCGAGTAGAACAGGCACTATTATTAAATTTTTAAAAAAGAGAATCAATTGATACATTTTTTGTATTATTAGTTACTAAAATATAATTGCTTTGCAGTTTTTTATATGCCCTAACCTTACCTAATTCAAATTAACTTGTACCATATATGGCATGCTAGTACCTTAAAGTGCTAAAATATTAAAAAACTTGGATTTTGCAATGATTTATTTAACTCAATTGGAAAATGTACACAAGCTTAAATGTGATTGCCAGTACATCTTCTTTGCTTGTTATTGGACACATATTCAAGAAAATGATCCAGAGAGTGTGTCATGGGCCTCCCAGAAGATCTTGGTGGATTTTGCTAAATCTAGCCAGGAATTGACTTCTGGGGGAGGATTTTTTAAGGATAAATAATTTAAAAAAAAACTTAACTTAAACCCACCCGCCCTTGGTGCGCCAGTGGAACAAAATACATATAATGTTGACAAAGTGCAGTGTGTAAATTTGTTTCAATGTGAATTTCTAATTTAGGTAAGTATGTGTTCTCTATTTAAACATTCTTTTTATGAGTTATCATTACATTGTGATCGAAAAAACCCCAAATTTTCTGAAATAAAGAAAACAGGAAAAAATTGCTTTGTCTGCCCCAACTGGCAATATTTTTTGTCATACAGTCATCTGATTGTGACAGGTCTGTTCTTTACTTTGACAAATTAAGTCATACTGACAAATTTAGATACCATAAACAATAGTCACCAAACCTCAAAGAGATGAGATAAAAAAATGAAGATACTCACAAACTTACTACAAAAATCCGCCAACAAAGTCCCAAAACTCAAATTTCGCGATGGGCGCGAAATCCCCATCTTTGGTTTGGGTACCTATCTTATGAAGAAAAAAGGTGAAATTTTTGATTATATAACTGCTAAAGATAGGCATTCTAATACCAATAAACGACCAACATTTTTACTGTCCTCAGAGAAGGAAACAGGTTCAAAATGAGCTCAATGAATGAAAAAACAATGAAACATCATCTTGCGGCCTTGACTCCAACAGAGTCACAGCAGAAATTCTGCCTGCATGTCGTGAGCCGCTGCTTTTTACTACTCTAGAAAAATCCAATACAAACTCTCCGCTGCTAGGTTCTCTCTATAGCCTGCAGCTACAATATGTCGGCTGCAGCAGTATGCCTGCTTTCGTGTGCGTCGAGAGGTCATTGAATCTGCTGAATGCATCGGATCGCGGTCGCGCGCTTTAGGTGGGCGTGAAAGCTATCATTGGAGTAGGTTATTTGCAGGTTTAAACGACGATCGGTGTATATGTGCGTCGTACTACTACTACTCATCCTCCTCCTCATCCTCCTCCTCCTCCTCCTCCTCCTCCTCCTCCTAATACTATACCATTGTTTCTATCCGTCAGCCTGTCTATCTTTAATGGTTATAAAAATTAAAGGTGAAACCGAACGTGCTGTGAAATTCGCTATAGACGTAGGCTATCGTCACATCGATTGCGCTGCTTACTACAGAAACGAACATGAAGTTGGGACGGCCATAAAGCAAAAAATCTGTGAGGGAGTGATAAAGAGAGAAGATATTTTTGTCACTGGCAAACTATGGAACAACTCGAACCGGCCGGATTTGGTGGAAAAAGCTCTAAGAAGAAGTTTGAGTGATTTGCAGCTCGAATATCTGGATTTATATTTGGTGCACTGGCCTCACGCTTTAAAAGAAGGTAATTACCATATTAGGGAGATTTTGGAAATTTCGCTACTCTTATGGTTACCTTTATTGTTAATAAAGGTAACTGCAAGAAGTTAAAAATAGTGCTTTTGAACGTACCCAAAAATTCAATTCTATTTTGTCAACAAAGCAGGCTATAAACTAAAGATATAGTAGTCACAATAATGTTTAAAATAACAAAGTAAAAAAAAATGACTAATACAATAAAAATTTTTCACAGTCATTAGATAAAATAAAATGATAAGTACTAAAAACATATATATAAATACATAAATTTTGTCTAAAAAAAAACAGTACCCATAATATGTTATGTTATTAAACAGAGAATTTTTTTTTAAATGTAAAAATAAAAAATTTTGACCATAAAAACATAGATATACAGATATTACAACTGTATGGTTTGTCTAACAATGCAATCTTTAGTTTCTTTCTAAACACCTTAATGGTAGCAGCTTGTTTAATGCCAAGTGGCAAATGATTAAAAATTTTACGTCCTTCATAAATAAAAGACTTTTGGACAAGAACACTCAAATAATGTTTGTTGTTTTTTTTCTTTTTTTATTGTAAAATATTTTCGTTTGTGTTTAATCATATTAAACCCCCACTACTACTAACACATAAAAATAAAGTGCAAATCAAAGAATAATAAAGTTTCGTCAAACAAAACAAAAACTTTTTAAACTTCAAATCTTCTACCACATAATCACGCCAAGTTTGGTTGGTTGACTTTTTAACGGTAAAGGTAGTCTCTATTTGGTGTGGTTACTTTTAATAGAGGTAACAGCCTGACAGAGCGCCACTGCGCCTGCCCAGAATAAACCAAAGAATAACAGACTGACCTAAATCACCCTATTAGGAGTAAATTCTTTGAAAATTTCTCGGATTTGTTGCGGACCTGCCCATCCATACAAAAAACTATTATTGTGCCAGTGGCACAGCGAAATAACTCATTGGGGGGGGGGGTAAAAAAAATCACCCTATTAAGAGTAAATTCTTTGAAAATTTTTCGAATTTGTCGCGGACCTGCCCATCCATACAAAAAAATTATTATTGTGCCAGTGGCACAGTGAAAAAACTTTCATGGGGGGGGGTAAAAAATTGCTATTTTTGTAAAAGGGCCACTTGAATTTTTAAGAAATGTATTTTTTTTAAATAATTATTGGTTTTAAAGTTGTAAAGCGTTCAAAGTCTCACAAAAATTCTTCCACTTTTTTTTTTAAGGAGAAAAACTTATGCCCAAAGATGAATGCGGGAAACTCCAATTCAGCGACGTTGACTACGTTGATACGTGGAAAGCCATGGAAAAATTAAAAGAATTTGGCCTAGCCAAGTCGATTGGAATATCGAACTTCAACAAAAGGCAGATAGAAAGACTATTAGAAAATGCATGTACTTGTCCCGTCAGTCTACAAGTCGAATGTCATCCCTTTTTCAATCAGTCGAGATTGATAAAATTTGCCAAGTCCAACGGGCTCCAGGTAACCAAAGATTTTGTAATGTCCAAACCCGATGGCTGCCATTTTGATACTTAGCTCAGAAAACAGATTAGTTGGTTGATCTATCATGGAGTAACATTTTATTTCATCGTATTAAACTCACATTTTGAACATTGTTTGTTAAAAATAATTAATTTATGAAGTTGTTAACACGTGAAATAAGTTAATTTTATTCTGTGGCCTGTCTCAAATTGGCCGCGATTGGTGTCATTAGTCATTTGGATATGCAGTGGTCCCATGCTTGTTCTAAATCCTCTCAACATTTTTGCAGGTAACCGCTTATAGCCCGTTGGGAGCCCCTGCGTTATTTAAAGAAAAACAACATGTTTTGGGAGATCCCAAGGTTGTGGAAATTGCCAAAAAGTATAAGAAGACTCCCGCACAAATCGCTCTAAGGTATGTGCCATATAATGGAGTGGTTGCAAAAAAAACTAGTCCATTTTTACTTCTTATTTGATTGTCCTAAATTGTTCCCTTTTATCATTTTTTCTTTCAAAAATGTTAAGTTGGTTTCAAAAACCCAAAGTAAAGTGGTAAAACATTTTGAATTCGTTCGAAGCAAACGAAATCAATAACAAAAATGGCGAAACACCTTAAAAATAATAACATGATCTCTAGATCTAGTCACATGTGTTTTTACACTTTTGGAGTTATTAAAAAAAAAGATTTTAAAAATCGGATTTGGGTCAAACCATATCAAATCAACCAAAAAAAAAGGCACTTTTCGTTTTGACCATCTCCGATTTTGATGATTTTTGGTACACTTATTCTTCTGATCCAAAAACCTAAAAATCCAAAAAATTAAATTTTTTGGATAAGCGGTTTTTGTTTTATTGATTTTTGAAAATAAAGAAATTGACCAATATGCCCTTGACAGGCACTTACAAAAATAGCAATATCTCAAAAACTATTGGTCCTATAGAAGCGAGTTATAGCTTATTTTGAAGTTTTTTTAAAGACCTTTTTAACGATGTGTATCACCATGTCATTTTTTGTTTTTATTTTTTTTTAAATTTTTTTATTTTTTTTTTTTTAAATCTTGAAAACACCATTTTGAATTTTTTTCAAAAAAATACTATTTTTTTTTCTGTATTTTTTTTATATTTTTGGAAAATTTCAGGATGGAGAAGTTATTGGTTCTATTTTTAAAAAAATTATATTTAAAACCTTGCAGGAAAAAACCATACATTTTAGCAGGAAAGAGCGGTACACATACAGTGTGTGTGTGCACAATACATCAAAATATGAAGGTAATGATAGAGTGTTCTAAAATAAACAAGTTTATCTTAAATGATAAGGGTAATCCTGCTTTACCAGACTACCATGCTTGCCTCTCAAAAATGATGTGCAACCCACCAGGAGTTCACTGCTTTTTGGACAAATGTTAGATATGCCCAGGAACTGAGAATTTAAAAAACTTTTTGAATGAAAAGTTCGAAGAAGCAATGATTGACAATGTGACTTTTAAGAAGTGGATAGCTGTAGATAGATGCAATATGGAGACATTAATTAAACCAGCAGAGGACTTCATTGAAGAATTTTCAAACAACTTGATTAAATTAAAATCTCATTCTTTTTACACTTACATGCAAAAAGAATACTACAATGAGGTAAAAGACAATTTAAAAAAGGGGGAAGCACTAATCACATGCGACTTCGCTGAAAATTATTCATTTATTTTGCAGGATGAAGTGCAGTCCTATCACTGGACAAATAGCCAGGCAACCCTACATCCTTTTGTAATATATTACAAAACTCATGAGGGAAAACTGGGTCATTTAAATTATATATTTATTTCAGACTGTTTGGTACACAACACTGTGGCATTTCATTTTTTTTTTAAGCCACCTTATGCCTGAACTAAAGAGGCAAATTGATAATTTAGACAAAATTATCTATTTTTCAGACGGCTGTGCCGCACAGTATAAAAATAAAAAAAAATTGTTAATATTGCGTACCATCTCGAGGAATTTAAAATTAAAGCAGAATGGAATTTTTTTGCCACCTCCCACGGGAAGAGTGCATGCGATGGACTGGGAGGCACCGTAAAAAGGTTGGCTGCTAAAGCAAGTCTGCAGAGACCATATAACAGATTATGACCCCTGAAGATCTTTTTAAATTTGCAACAGAAAATATTCCTGGTATAACATTTAAATATTGTTCATTAAATGACTACCAGCAACATGAAAAGGAAGCACAATCGATACCTGGGACTCAAAAATTGCACTCGATTATCCCCCTCAGTAAT
The DNA here is from genome assembly GCA_963921995.1 of Oxystoma pomonae. Taxonomy (NCBI): domain Eukaryota; kingdom Metazoa; phylum Arthropoda; class Insecta; order Coleoptera; family Brentidae; genus Oxystoma; species Oxystoma pomonae. Next base: position 6,234,066 of record OY998170.1, read on the forward strand.
TATTACAAAACCATTTTCACTAAGTAAAGAGGAAAATATTCAATGTCTTTTTGCAACCTGTGGTTTGTCAAACACAGAAATTGAAAACATCGACTCCGGTTTTGTAACCATAAACTATGACTGTCTTTGGTGGATGGGATGTATCATTGGCAAAAATATAGAAAGCGGGGAATTAAAAGTTATTTTTTTACATCCTCATGGTCCCTCTCCGTCTTTTTACTTCCCAAAGCCAAAAGCAGATATATTGGTCATAGATCAAAATTGTCTTTTAAGCCAGGTCAACCCAAATACTGCCACTGGTAGGACATATACGCTAACTGCAGAAGAAATGACAGATTCCTCAAATATTTTACAAAAAAAATTAGCAACCTAAATATTTTTTATTGTAAATTTTCTATTATTCTTACTTTTCATTTTTTTGTTATACCCATATTAGATAAATTAGCCCTGTATTAAATATCTTATTATTTTTTTAAAGTATGACTCCATTATTTCTCCATCCTAAAATTTTCCAAAAATGTTAAAAAAACATTATTTTTTTGAAAAAAATTAAAAAATGTGTTTTTGAGATTTTAAAAAAATAATTTTTTTTTTAATTAAGAAAAAAAAATTAAACAAACTATATTGTTTCACACATCTTTAGAAAGGTATTTAAAAACCTTTCAAAATGAGCTATCACTCGCTTCTATAGGATCAATAGTTTTTGAGATATTACTGTTTTTGTAAGTGTCTGTCAAGGACATATTGGTCAATTTCTTGATTTTCAAAAATCAATAAAACAAAAACCGCTTATCCAAAAAATTTGATTTTTTGGATTTTTGAGTTTTTTGATAAGACGAATAAGTGTACCAAAAATCATCAAAATCGGAGATGGTCAAAACTATTGCCTGGTTGACTTGATATAGTTTGACCCATTTTTAACAATAAATTATATTTGGCAGGAATTATTTTTAGGTGGCAAATAGAGAGAGGAGTCGTTGTAATCCCAAAATCAGTCACCAAGGATAGAATAAAAGATAATTTCGACATTTTCGACTTTTCAATCAGTAACATTGAAGATATGGAGTGTTTGAACCACATGGACAAGGGTTGCAAGGGAAGGATGGTTTGGTTTGAACTTGCCTATGGGCATCCGGACCATCCCTTCGAAAACGATGAATATTAAACTATTAAGCCATTAAATAAAACTTTTAGATACGAAACACTACCTTTTGTTTAGTTGTATAATTATTAGTAAATAATCCTTTAATTAATAAGTTTTTTAACATGACAGAAAAAGAAAAAAATATAGTTATTATTTTATTCTTTTCGCACCCAAAAATTGCGTCTCCAAGAAAATTCTATTTAGCAGTCAGGTTTTGGTAAATGCGTTTTTTGAATCGCTTATAAAATGTAAATCACTTTCAAAGCAGCCATTCTGATATATGCTCTTTAAAAAATATTCAATTGACCTTTTGGATCCGAAAATTTACTGCCAGTTATATCCCTGCCAAAAATACCGCGTCAAAAATCGTAAAAAATGAAACACCACTTTCAGGTGAAATCTCATGAACTTTCAATGTTGGAAAGAGATTCAAAACTCGTCGTTTTTAGGAGTTTTGAAAAGTTTTTAAAAGAGTTTATGATAAGAGTTAATAAGATTTAATCAGTATTTTAAAGGCTCTCCACTGGTTTTGTTAAGTTTTGAGCAGATTTTAACAAAAATTTAAATCAAAGTTAATAAGATTTCACAAGGTTTTATGAGAATACAAATGTTTACAGCACTTTTTAAAAGACCCACCCTCCATCAGATTTCACAAGATTACATGAGCAAATCCACATGTTTTTAGCAGTTTTGAGTAGATTTTAAGAAAAACAAGTTGATAAGGTTTCAATGGTTTTGACAAGTTTACATATTTTTAGCAGTTTTGAGCAGATTTTAACAGAAATCTAAAAGAAAGTTAATAACATTTCACAAGACTTCATGAGATTGCCCATGTTTTCTTAAAAGACCCACCCTCCAGCAGATTTCACAAGATTACATGAGAAAATTTACATGTTTTTAGCAGTTTTAAGCAGATTTTAAGAGAAACAAGTTAATAAGATTTTACTTGTTTTGACAAGTTTTGGTAAAATTGTCTCTTTTTCTATTTCTTCTTTTATAAGTTGTCAAATCTCTTAAAATTTCTTGCTAGTCAAATCTGCTTAAATATATGATAAGTTTTGTTTAATTTACTTTCATATAGGTACTCATATTTCTATTCTCATTGAAAAACTTGCTTGTCAAAAAAGTGCGTGTCTATTTTCTACACTTGACACTTAAGTTCTCATGAAATCTTGTAAAATCTTTTAAAAACATCCCTTCATTTGTACTTTTAAAATCTCATCAAAATCCTGCTTGCTTAATCTCATGAAATCTCCTGTGTCTGATATAAACTTACGAAATTTCTTAAAATATCCTGATAGTTAAATCTTCTATTTATTTATAGGTACTTATTAAATCTTTTAAATTCTCATCTTGCTTGTCAAATCTGGTTGGTGCTTATCTATTTTCTACACTTTTATACTTATATAATCTTGTCAAATCTTCATAACTCCTTACCCTATTTCTCACGAAATCTTGTAAAAGAGTGTTCCTTCTTTTAGACTTGTTAAACCTCATGAAATCTGTGTCTGATAAAAACTGACGAAATCTTGACAAATCTTTTGCTATAGTAAAATTTAATTATAAATCTATAATATTTATATTCTTTTTAATTTATTTTTATCGGTACTCATAAAATCTTTTAAATTATCATCTTAATTGCTTGTCAAATCTGATTGCGCTTGCATGTCGTTATTCTACACTTTAATACTTATATAATCTTGTCAAATCTTCACACCCCTACCCTATTTCTCATGAAATCTTGTAGAATCTTTTAAAAACGTCCCTTCTTTTAGACTGGTGAAATCTTGTAAAATCTCATAAAAATCTTGCTTCCTAATCGTCATGAAATCTCATGTGTCTGGTGTAATCTAAACATGAAAAAATTAGGATCTTTTGAAATCTTGTGAGTTTTCAATAGCCAGAAATTATTTGGAAATGATTCTCATGAAACATCATAAGAATTTGTCAGTTTTCATATGGCATACATTTTTTGTCAGGTCAAGTCTCTCCAAGCCAATAAAATCTCTTAAAATCTCATCAACACTTGATCAGTTTTTAAAAGTTTTGAAGTGGTTTTTTTGGCAGGGGTATGTAAACTACATATCTTCTAGATAGTACGCAACGACAGGCAGGCAATTTTTGAGGCAGCCCAAACGTGACTAAGAAGTTGAAATTGTGTTTTGTGTGTGTGTGTTGTGTGTGTGTTTTAATATTTTAGGTTTAAAAGCGTCTGCCGATTATATATGTGAAATAGATATTTTCTAGGAAGTACACAAACATAGGTATTTTTTAAATTGTATGGTTAACTACCGGATTATATATTGTGACAGACTGATACTAAAATGTGAAAATATTGATATCAAAGATGGGTTTCAAAAATAATTTTAATATTACAATAATACGCTAACGCATAAAACAACTGTAACAAAAATTAAAAAACACAACTGTAAACAAACAGCGCGATCGTTGTTACCAGCAATATATCTTCCCTCATAGCGCGTTCTTGGTGGACGATATACCCGAATTTGTTTTCTGTCACTACAGGACTGGAAAACTTTTTCATCGGAAAATATTACCTTTCGCCAAAACTATGGTTCCTTTAGAGAGTAATTAAGGGCAAAAAGTAACCTGGCCTTTTTTTTTTCATTCGTATGTTTAATTTTTTTAGCAGCTACACGGCATCTTAAATTAGAGCCTTTCCTTACGCGATTTCGTGCCACTCTTACATATCCTGGAAATTGGGTTAATCTCTTTGCCTGAGCAACACATGCAAAAGGGTTTTCTTCCATAAAAGCGATAAGGTCATAATCTTGTTCATCAGTTGAAACTTTCTATAAACCAGTGTCTTGTTTTCCCTCTATTGTCTGATCTTCTTCCCATCGTTTTATAATTTTTATAATCGTGATTTTACTGCGTCCATAATGTCTACCCACGTCCCTAATTGACCATCCTAGTTGTAGTTTTGCCAGGAGTTGGGCTTTATCAAATAAAGAAATTTGTGGAGGCATTTTCTATTTATTTGTTTAAGACAAATACAATAATGGGTGACTTTGTTTATAAAAATAGACCAAGGTATTACAACAAAAAGTATTGTGTACCACTTTTATGATGCCGATAGTGTACACTTAATTTTAAAAAAAACTCATACATGCATTTTTTCCTATGCCACAAAATTCAGCTTTCCATTAGTGTATACTATTATAGAGCACCACCAGTTTAGTATGCCTGACAGCTTAAAATTCAGTGTGACATCCTTAAAAATGCCACAGATATCAACATTTACAAAAGTTCAAATTATCACTCGATTTATAGAAGACGGCTGGTCTATAAGAAGAGCGGCCACCCATTTTGGAGTTGATAAAATGACGATAATGCGATGGAAAAAGCGCTGGATTGAACATAATTCTACGGATGGGAAAGATGGATCAGGACGACCAAAAGTAAGTTCTGAAGTGCAAGATGAGAGACTTATTAACCATCTCAGACAAAATCCTTTTTCAACGTCGGTTGAAGCAGCTAATGTAACATTATCTCCGGGTTCTTTAGCAACAGTAAATAGAAGAGTAACGAAATCAGAAGTCTCTTGTTGAGTTGCTGCAAAGAAACCTTTTCTAACAGAAGAACAAAAACAGGCCAGAGTGATTTTTGCACCGAACAACGTTCTTCGTGATATTGACTTCTGGGAGAGGGTGGTTTTCACTGACGAAAAAATTTCTCAATCATCTTCAAGCAGCAGGAGAATTTTAGTTTATCATCCACCAAATTCTAGATTTGAACCTGAATATACAAACCAAATTAAAAAAGCTGGATATTTTTCTGTAACCATGTGGGGCTGGTTTAGTGCTAGATGTTTGGGTTTTTTTTGGAGAATCGAAGGAAGATTCAATAGTGAACGATATAATGAAATCCTTGAAAACGTTATACTGCCATCTGTACAGGCTTTACATGAAAATAATGACTTCGTTTATCAGCAGGACAACTGTCCAGTACACACGGCTAATGTTGTTTGCCAATGGTTTCAGAATAATAATATAGAAACACTTCCTTGGCCAGCCCTTAACCCAATGGAAAATATATAGGGTCGAATCGTTAAAATAATATACCAAAGGAATTGGAGACCACGAAATGCTGAAGAGTTAAGCTATGCTATTTATCAGTATTTTCAAAATTTAACCTTTTCAATGTCCAGACGTTTGCAGCTTGTAATAGAGAAAGTTAAAATAATTAGTATTAAGTTTACCATCGTTTTTGTCCTAATCCAAGTTTCCTATTAGTCCAGCGCTGTTTCCATCGTATTATTGTTATTTTATCAACTCCAAAATGGGTTACCGCCCTCTTTATAGAACAGCTTTCGTCCGTTACTCGAGTGATAATTTGATATTGTTCAATAAAGATTTTTTAGTATTATGCAAAATTTAATATAAAAATAAAGTTGCCTTTAATTTAAGTAAAAAAATATTTTCAGTTTTAGAGACCTTTTTGAAACAGTATGACAAATGGTCGTACATTTGAAGTTTTTAGCTGCTAGTCCGTATATATTATACACTTTTAGAAAGGTCGATTTTGTGACTGCATGTATGCGTTTTTTTTTTTTAAATCAAGTGTACACTATCGGCATCATAAAAGTGGTACGTGATAAACATAGGTATTTTTTAAATTGTATGGTTACCTACCGGATTATATTTTGTGACAGACTAGTACTAAAATGTGAAAATATTGACATCAAAGATTGCTTTCAAAAATAATTTTTATATTACAATAATACGCTAACGCATAAAACAACTGTAACAAAAATTAAAAAACACAACTGTAACGAAAATTATAAAAGAATACAATCAAATTGTTAGGTATATAATTAACCCTCTTGGTAGAGAATCAGCCAAAATTTCATAAAGGATTTCATTTTCACCAATCAATTCTTCATAAGCATAGACTATTAACTGGACCAAGTGATGTTGATTTCCCGGCACAATATTAAAGCTTTCCAGCTAGGATTGGCGTCTGGGGTTTTCGGAGGTCAAGGAAGAACTTCAATATTTTGCTCCCGAAACCAAGTTTGGTAAATTCTGGTCGTATGAACAGGGCAGTTGTCTTGTTGAAAAATAAACTGGTTTTGATAAAGTTCTGTGCTGTGAGCCTTCTATTGATTCGAAATAGAGCACCATGACCTCTAGCAGAAATCCAACCCCACATATTTACCGAAAATCTTCCAGCGCGATCTCATAGCGCGTTCTTGGTGGACGATACAGCCGAATTTGTTTTCTGTCACTACAGGACTGGAAAACTTTTTCATCGGAAAATATTACCTTTCGCCAAAACTCTGGTTCCTTTAGAGAGTAATTAAGGGCAAAAAGTAACCTGGCCTGTTTTTTTTTTCATTCGTAAGTTTAATTTTTGGTAATTATGCAGTATACGGTTTTCTGCCATTTTTGATTTTTTTTGAAAAATTCTTTATGGGGGCACCTTCTAGGGTCCCTAGGATCTCAAATCCGTCTGCGGCGGTTGTTTTTTTTTTTAATTTTTTTTGTTTTTTTTTTAATTTTTTTTCAATAAAACAACACAAACCAACACAGTCCAACCCAACCTAATCCAAACCAACCCAAAACAATCAGAAAAACATATTACAACCCCCCCTGGGCACCCTTTTTTCTCGTAAAAAAAAAATCGGGCGCAGGCGGATTTGGGGTCCTAGGGACCCTAGAAGGTGCCCCCATAAAGAATTTTTCAAAAAAAAAATCAAAAATGGCAGAAAACCTAACCTACCTACTTTTTTTAGCGGCTACACTTCTTAAACTAGAGCCTTTCTTTACGCGATTTCGTGCCACTCTTACACATCCTGGAAATTGGGATAATCTCTTTGCCTTTTTTTTCATAAAAGCGATAAGGTCATAATCTTGTTCATAAGTTGAAACTTTCAATAAACCAGTACCTTGTTTTCTCTATTGTCTGATCTTCTTTCCATCGTTTTTTTAATTTTTATAATCGTGGTTTTACTGCGTCCATAATGTCTAGCCACGTCCCTAACTGACCATAGTTGTAGTTTTGCCAGGAGTTGGGCTTTATCAAATAAAGAAATTTGTGGAGGCATTTTTTATTTATTTGTCAGACTGAAATACAGAATGACATACTTTGACAGTTTAAAAAAAATACAATAATGGGTGGCTTTGTTTGTAAAAATAGACCAAGGTACAACAAAAAGTATTGTGTACCACTTTTATGATGCCGATAGTGTACACAACGACAGGCAAGAGCATTTTGCAGAAGGGGCTGCTTTGAAAATCATCTGCCTGTTCTGATATCCCATCTAGAGACGCTTAGTAAATGTAAAAAAATGTAAAGACCAAAAAAGTCAAACTATACGATCTTTAGGCCATTTTCCCTGGTCCCGGCTGTACGAATTGCAGACGATAAGGTTGTTTTACCGTCGACTTATGCTGGTTTTATACAGTAAATAACATAAGAAATAAGCAAATGAGAAACCAGTGGATCACTTCCATCGACGGGATTTTTTCATTCAATTTAAAATATCATTTGGGAATTGTAAGATTTGAAACAGAACAATTAATTGTTTATAGAAGGTAAAAAATAGACTTCCTGTATTGTATGTTTGCTACCTATTATTACCCAATTATAGAAAATTAAATACGAGATAATAATAGACACTCGGCAACCCTGTTGGAGTTTGGGCCTACATGGGGTGATTTGCCTAAGGATTTTTATGCAATTTCTAGTTTTTTCTTTGTTTACACATTGTTTTTGTTTAAAAACTACCTTGTCCATTGTATATTTTCCACAGTCATCGACCTGTCCTTATTTTTTTTTTTGTTATAGAACTCCAAAAAGCCATCAACACAAGGCAGCAACTAGACAGTCAGCTGAACGAAAACGAAATTGTCAAAAATGAGCTAAATCTACTACCTGACGATGGCCGAGGTAAAAATGTTATTTTAATTAATCCGCACATCCGATTCCAATAAGCCCCATTGAGCCCTAAAATCTTGGAAAAAAAATTTCTGTGGCCAGTGTTTTTTGGACCACTCTGTATGTTTTGATTTTTTTTTCAGTATACAAATCAGTCGGCCCGGTCCTGATTAAAACCGACTTGGTCGAAGCCAAACAAAACGTTGGCAAACGAATAGACTACATCGGCAAAGAGTTAAAAAAAGTCGACGAACTCATCGCCTCCATGGAGAAGAAACAAGACAATCACCGAGAATCGCTTGCCAAACTTCAACAACAGTTTCAGCAAGCCCAGGTTAAGGCGGCTTTACACGCGCCAGCCTAAGTTTAGATCTGAGCGCTCTGAGTTCTGAGTGCTTTGCCCCTTTTTAAGTTACGTAAGTTTTTTCGCTTAATACTTTTTATTTATTAATTTGTTACGTGAGTTTTCGCAATGTATATTATATGTTAAATTTACTTGTGCAAATGATCTTTAATCTAAAAAAAGTCTCGCTATAGAACCACTATAAGCTTATTTGATTCCTTTTATATAACCAGGGAAGATAGAAAACCTTATGCTAACAAACGACGAACGTGAACCCTGCCCCACTCTGGATGGATGGATAAATTATTGTTTTCTCAGTGGTTAAACCTAGAGGACCTCTATGCATTTGACAGTTGCTGTTTTACCAGAGGTGGGCAACTCATATTGCCCTCTTTCTGTTTTTTTTTTCATATTTGCATGTAAAACCGATTATATGAAATGGACTGATGTTATGTTGTCTCTTTTTATAATTTCCCCAGACATTTTTTGAATTATAATGACTTTTTTGGTTTGTAAAATATGTCTTTCACAAAAAAAACATGAGATAGATACATAAGCAAGAAATTGTCATCTGCATGCTTCGCTGTTCGTTTGGTAAGAGCTGAATTGGGTCCCACGTTGCCAAGAACCATTTATTTTGTACTCTTTGAATCCAACCTTAGATATGGGATTGCATTTTGGGGTTCAGCACGCAAATATCTTTTAAAACTTCTATTTGTGCTACAAAAAAAGCATTGCGGTTTATAGTAAAAGTTCACCAAAGAGAGTCATGGAAGCCTTACTTTAAATCCCAAAAAATATTAACTTTAACATGTTTATATATTCTGGAAATCGCCTCTCTTATGCTTAAAAACTAGCTCTGAACCCCAGAGATTTACGCGCCCCAAAAATCAACTCTGTTTAGCAATTCCTAAGTGTGCACTAATTAAGAACTCGTTAATTTTTGAGGGCAGAGAAATATTTAACAAACTTCCTGCCGCTATTCGGTCCAAAGGAACATTGAAACTTTTCAGGAGGCATCTTAAGGAAGCATTACTTCTGAAGGCTTACTATGCCCTCTAGTATAACATAGAGTATTTTTTTGCATTTGTTTGTCCTTTAATAATTATAATTTTTTCACTTCTCTTGTTTATGTGTGTGTTTTTTTGTGTTTTACCTTTTATCTTGTCATGTGTGTATCTTGACAGAATTAATTTGTAAAGTAAATTGTTTTTTCTTTTATACATTTTTAACAAAATATTTTCCATGTAGTGCTTTAATTGTGCTGTTTTTAGTTATTATTTAAATAGTCTGTTTTATTATGTATTAATTTGTCGAAATGTTTAAAACTTATAAATAATCTTCCTAGTGGGAGCTGGTAGCTAACTTTATAGCCATAACTATTGATTTTTTGTAGTTTTGTTTCTTTATATGATGTATTTTTTTATCAGTTATAGCATGCTTTATCTGTGTAATTTACCTTACTTGATAATAAAGCACTTTTGAATTGAAAATTGAAAAATACATAGATATTAAAAATGTTTAGGTAAAACCTAAAAATTTTATTGAGCTACCTTTTTGTAACTCAGTTTCTTAAAATAATTTATTTAAATTTAACTAATCTTACATACCTCGCAGATTCGACGATTTTTATTAATTTTCCAGTTTTCTATTTTTCTTGCGTTTTTTTTACATTGGACAATGGAACAACACAAAGTCATAGGAGCGAATATTTTTACAGTTTCTTATAACGCAAAGTTTATTTAGTATGTTTTCACATCATATTCCACACGTATCAAAAATCAAGCATCTTGTTCTTTCATATATCATGCTCTTTTTCAAAACATAGAACCTGTTCTATGAAAGAAAAAGAAGGCAATATTTTTAATATGTATTAAGTACGATGTGAAAACATACTAATTAATAAAAAATGTGACACTGACAAAATTATTTATTTCCAACGGTTACCAATACATAAAAAAATATCAACATTTCCCTAGCAACTGCCAAATCGAGTTGTTTCCCTCTGGTAAAACAATAACTGTCAAAAATTGTATACAGGGCCTTTAGTTAAACCTATAGTTTAAATTTATTCGGTATTTAAAACATCAATCAATTAGACTTTAATTAAACTAGGTTTAACAGTGTGGTGCAATTGGCCCTTAGCTAATTTTCTGACTGTGTTGTTAGAAAATAAGTCAGCCTGTCAATTATCTGTGGTCATGCCAAAATTCTCAGTTTTACAAAATTTATGTGTTCCGTTCAGAAAAACATCAAATCTATTGAACTTCTTCCAAAAAAAGTACGTTGTCTTAAAGTCTCAGAAGGTAAAATCCAAAACGTACATACCTACGTAACTGATGGTGTCAGGAACAAACCGCAACCAATCAGACAAGAAAATGTTGCTTTTGTTATGGTAGAGCCATAATTAACCTTGAAATAGTTTAGTTCAATACCTGTTAAATTATTTTTAGATGTACTAAAATACACTTATAGTAGGACGATGTTTTTTGGTAAATTTAAAGACCGTAAAGAACGATTGAAAGAAATTAATACCACCTTATGTCTTACGCGCTTTACGCTTTGAACAATTGCAATTTTTGCTGTTTTTTTTTTATGATGGATGGATAAAAATGGCAACTGGCAAAATAAAAATCATCTTCAAAAATTTCATAGAGAAAAAATGTTTTTGTGGCAGTGCTTTTTTTGAACGCTTAAAAAACAGTGAAAACTTGAAAAATGTGAGTGTTTTATTCTAGAAATCGAAAAATAGCAGCCACAATAGGCTAAAGGTCACTGAGGCGATAAGAGTTAACAGGCTTTTTAGTTGAGAACGGTATTGGTCGAAGCGATACCCCCGACATGGAGGTCAGCCAACACCTTCCGTTTTAGTCACCTTTTACACGTATGACGCCGCTATTTTTGACACTGTTGACAGTTCTTACATTAGTTAGTACACTAAAACGCGAGTAGATGGAAGGCCTATTAAATATCGGAGGCATCGGTCGAAGTTATCGATTCGACAAAATATAAAGAGAAAATAAGAAAAACGGTAACAATGAAAAAACACTAGAAGACAACTTAGCAACGTTTGACGAACAAAAGATTATTTATTGTCAAAAATTGTCAGTGACAAATTAAAAAAAAAATCACTCATTTCATTCATTCTCACTTTAAATCACCCATTCACCCAAATTTTCAATGCCCGTTGTCCGAAATGTCTTGAAACCAGGAACAGGAATAGTAAGAAGCCTCCTTCGGGAAAACACCTTCACTGCCGAGTTTGCGAAAAGAACAGGAAACCATGCGAAAAGCTATGTAACCGATTTGGACGAGGATAAAGAGGTGTTCCACTGCACGGATAGATATGTTTTACGGGACAGAACACCGGCGATGAAGGATGATGACCTGATGGTATCCATGATGCCAAGTAAAAGGCCACAGAGCGTGATCCAGGAGATAAGCGAATCGAAAGAACAGTTTGCAGAGAATGCTTATCAAATGCAGAAAAAGGAAAACGACCAGGAAAATACCTTCAACTATATCGAGTATGTTATACAGAAATGGAAACCCAAACAAAAAACGAAGAAACCACCTAGTCAGCTCTAGAACAAGAAAGTAGGAACTGGAAACTGCTTTTTGGTATCTTACTTATGGTGTTTTTCACTTTAGCATCAATAAATACCTAACCGAACTCTTTTTGCATATATTATACAGGGTGTTGTGTTATGTCAGAAACTTTTAGAACGTATCAAGTGCCCTCCATATTATCTAACTAACATAACTAATCATACGTCAAAACATCCCCCGTTTTCCTTCAGAAAATTACTTTGTAGTGTGAGGTTTGAAAATAAGTTTTAAATTGGAACAAATAACCTTAAGAAACGGTCATTATATACACGACATATTAAAGGTTTTCTTTTAGGATATTTTTCGAATTATTTTCCTCGTATCATGTCTTCCAAGTTGCTTTGAATATAAAGTTAAAAGAGAAGGTAAATTGATGGTAAACTTGACTTGAGATTCTGCTCTGAGGTCCCCGCCTTGTTTGGGCATTTATTGGTCAACATTGCTTGTCAAAAGTTTTAAATAATGCCCTGAAGAAATCACTCAGCGTTAAGAATTTTTTTTGTTTAAAACTGAACTCAAAGTTACTTATTTTTGACCTACAGTTATTCCTCAAAGTTAGGGTTTTTTTGGAATAAGTTTTAGGACAAAAATTTGGTTTTTTGACCAAATAAGTACAACCTAAAAATATGTTCGAACTTTGTGGAAAATTATTCTATTTTATTCAACCATATGGAATATTAAGATTTGATTAAGTTAAAACTTCAGTTTTGTTTTTTTTGATGAGAAGAAAGTAGTTCTGGTAAAAAACAAGAAAACTCCTTTGCGTCACGTGTCCTCTAAAGAACTGTCATGATCAGCTGTTTAGATTAATCAATAATCATAACTTTCATGTTCCTTCTCAGTATTTCCAAATTATAAGATATTTCCTTAATTACTATTGTATCTTCAACCCTTGTTTGGATTTTGGGCTATTAGATACTTACCCTCCTATCATAAAAAGGGATAGGAAAAACCAGATGGAAGCTCAAAATTCAAACAAAGTAGATGTTTAGGTAAAATTTGGGTTTAAGGAAGATAGGGCATTCACGTTTTGATCGTCAAAAAGGATACTCTGTGTAAAGTACCTACCTAGTAGTGGTGATCCTGACAGTTTTGTGTTTTAACATACCAAAAGAAAAAAGAAACAAATCTTTTACAGCATCAAGCAGTTTTTACAGAAAAGTTAAAGAAATTAAAAGTGATATTGGGGACCCAACAAGTCCTAGTGTATCTCTACAAGTGCCGAACACAACCAGTGGGAATACACACAATCGTTTACGCTCTCAAATGTCATATGTCAAGTTATGACATTTGCGAACGTAAACGATTGTGTGTATTCCCATATGATGGAACTTAATTGCTCACCAGCGTAAATTCGCCTTTATGTCAACAATCAACATGACAACTGACAACCGAACAATGAGCAGGGGGTGTGCGGGGAACAATTGGCAATGAATTCGAAAAATAGTATTTTCCCGAAGCATAATTTTGGTGATTTTTTTTGTTAAAACTGCATGTTTCGATGAGCCGGTTAATTTTATGGAAGTAAAAGTAAACAATTCAACAAAAAAAATTTCGGCCCATGTTTGTTTACTCCCATTAATAGTTTAAAATATTAGTTTAACCTCTATGATTAAAATATAACTGTGATTTTTCATCACCATTTTTTATTTCCAAAGTTGTTGTAGGCCAGGGACATAATTATTATTTTTCTCTTTTTTTTATTTTCATTCAAAAATGTTGTCATTTCCTTCTAATCTGACACGTAGAGGGCGCTTCAGTCACAGATAAACAAGAGGGCACTGAGAGAGCGTTGTGTACAATAGGACACAATTTAGTTAGGTTGAGCATTTATGCAGATGTGTGCATGCGTCCCAAAAGTTGGTCAAAAGTGTCCCGTGGACAAATTCCCCTTCAGGAAAATTACCTATTTTATCCCACCAAATTACCTCGGTTTTTGTCACCACTGTGGTAAAAATGCGGGAAATTTCCCTCTTTTTTTTATAAGAAAAAATTACTAGCTTAACTCGGGAATATTTAACCAAATTTTAACCAAAAATGTTCCTTGGGAGTTTTGTAGTGATTGTCTTTAAAAGGTTTTTAGTTCTATCTTATAAAACTTAAATGAATTTAAACCAAAAGTTTTATAAGAGGAGTTTTTAAAATGTTTTGCTAACTATTTTATAAAACTAGAACCACTTTATTTTTTGATTACGATGTTATAAAACCTGTCAACTTACTAAAAGTTTTATAAGAAATGTCGCCAAAAGGTTTTTGATTGCTAAATTATAAAACTTATATTAAGAATATTTTGAATGCTAATTTTGGAAGAAGAATACTCGTCTGGTTTTTCCATTACATTTATAAACATATATTCACGACCCCTATAAACCCCTTATAAAAGAGTGCAAAAATAATAAAACAATGTGGCAACCTAAAATGATACTTGGCCGGGGCTTGCCTGTTGCTTATACAGAGCGCTTCAGGCTACTGCGAACATAAGTCGGAAGAAGTCGAATTTGCCAGTGTACGTACACGCAGGGACACCGCACATCTATCAGTGGAGCAACCAACACTCAGGCTTGCGATCACCGTTCGGGGCTTGCGTTTAGTACGCCTCTAACCACGGTGGAATGTGAAGTGTAGTCTATGAAACCGGAATTTGGTCAATAAATACGCAAATTTTGATAACGTAATTTTCTTGTTTTTTGTCACTGATAAATTAGAGCGTTTTATTTTCAACTGCTCAGATTTATCACTAACAACGTGTTACAATGAAAATAATAAGAAACAAAATAAAAGCAAGTTCTCAAAATAAAATAGTACATTCTAAAAACCAAAAAGATTCTCCCAGTCAAAAAAAATTAGAGCAAAGGTTCGAAAAGTCCTCCTTGCTCGGCTAGGCAATATAGGAGCCTATTATAAAAACCCCTTCTAACGTTTCCATGTATGTTAGGGGTGATAGTTTGAAAAGCTTCTTCAATTTTTATCCGAACGAAGTTCTTTCAAATTATTAGCCCTTTCATGCCCGTAAACTTTATTTTTGATATAACTCAACAGATAGAAGTCATTAGGAGCAAGATCGGGTGATCGAGCTGGCCATAAAATAGTTCCCACTGTACTTATAACCCGATTAGCAAATAAATTATCAAGATATTGCCTAACAAGGCCAACATTGTGAGCGGGACAACCATCTTGTTGAAACCATGTTTCAACAAATCTCACACCTAACAACTGCCTAGCACTTGGAATAATATTCCACTGGCGCACCGAGAGAGGGGATTTTGCTGTTAAACACCCCCTCCCCCGAGATGCCTTATGGTCACATTTTTACTTCAAATTACGTTTTTTTATTATTTATCCCTAACCCCCCCCCCCCCGAAGTCAATTCCTGGGTGCGCTAGTGAATATGCTGCGGTAGTAGATCCAAGTATCTAGGACCATTCAAATTGCCGTCAATAAAAAATAGCCCAATTACGTGTTCCCCTACAATACCCCCCCCCCCCCAAACATTTAGTTTTTGGGGATACTGTGTTACGTCAAAATACAAATGCAAATTTTCCCTCGACCAATATCGAATGTGTGTTGGGTTATGACGATTCAATAATGGAAAAGTGCTTTCATCTGTGAAAAGAATAGATCTCAGAAAGTTTTCATCACGATTAGCCCTTTCCATCATTGTTTCGCAAACACGGAAGACTGTGGTTGAAGACGTATCAACTGCTTCGGCAGTTTGGTGACTAGTTAACTTTCGATTTTCCTCCACTGCAGCGCAAATCATCACATCTCGTAATTCCTGCTCGTCATTCAAAACAGTGGGTTTTTTATGGTTTCTTGGCACTACACAACCAAACTTTTCAAAATTCTGCACAAACCTATCAATCGTTGATAAACTAGGTTCTGGGCTATTTACAAAATTCTCCAAAAAAAGTTCTTCAATAAGTCTCAATGGTCTGCCTTGATAGTAGCATTTGACCATCTGCGCTTTTTCAGCAACTTCGTAGACATTCATTTTTTGTTTTAAAAATGTATTATTTCACTTAAGAACTTACCAATCTGTTTCTTGAGCAAGGCGGAAATAAAACAAAATAATAAAAACAAAATAAATTTCCAAAAGATAACACTGCAGCGTGCTTCGACCCCACCTCGGTCATACCGCACGGAGAGTAAATTGGACTTGATTCCCCCTATGTTCGCAGTAGCCTGAAGATCATTGTATATCTTATTATGTGCTTTCTTGATAAGCTTCGATGTAAAGTCAAAGGCGAAGAAAATGTTATAGTTCATTTTTGGTTGATTTTTTGGGAAAACTTTTGAACAAATTTAAGCAAAATGAATAGTCGTTTCAAATACCGACCAGTACTAGGAATCACGTCTTTAAATGTATAATCCAAGCCATTAATAATTGAGCAGTTTCAAATTAAAAACTAACTTTAATTAAAAAATCCTAAAAACAATTGAGCAGTTTTAAATTAAACAACTAATTTTAATTAAAAAATCCTAATAATCTACTTAATATCGCACAGTAACGCCACCCCTCTCAAAGTCCAGTGCCTCGGGTTGTGATCGGTCTCGAAATCGATGCTACCGATATACTTCTGATCGGTTCTCTGGGGTTTCCGATAAATCGGACACTCGTACAGTTTGGGGTCCTTTCCCGCCGTGGTATTGATCGCGTATATGTAGATCACCGGCATCTGCTCGTAGAGTACCTTAGGCTTGCTTTCGATTAGTTTGCCCGAGCGTCGGTCGAGGCCCGCGCCCTCTAGGAATAAGCCGTGGACGTAGACACCTGGAACGATTTCGAAATGTAGAGAGAGAACTCAAAGTTCCAATAAGAGAAATGAGTTAGACATAGGTCATTTTATTTAAAGTCCGTTAGAGAAAAGGGTATTTCTGAAAAGTTCTACTCAAATTTGCTAAAATAGAAATGGTATCTAATTTTTTTTAAAAAAGTAACGCCTAGTATCTGAAATTTTTCTTGTCTGCGTCTTTTGATTTTGGAGATATTAGGGGAGTCGTAAGACTTTAGAGACACCCTGTATATTGAACAATGTATGAAAGACAACTTGCCTTCGTTCGGTCCGTCTTTCACGTCTTCCTTGTTGTAGCGAGTGATCATGTTTTGTAGAACCACAGAGTCCAGAGCCCAGCCTTTGTGTGCCCTGGTCACATCCTAAGAAAATTATAATTTTACAAAATGTGAAAATGAACAAATGTTGTTTTTGCAAGAAAATTCGCTGAAATGCAAAATTATCTGGTAATTTTTTAAGACGTATCGCTTTTCTATTACAACTCGCGGCTAAACTGTGTTTTTTACCCAGCTTATAAAAAACCACGCGTTCTTGAAAAATACGCTTGTAAAAATGCACCATTTCAGCTACTAGTTGTGAATGCTACTATTTTTTCTTTTGGTATTTTATTTAAAACATTAAAACTGTTACCTGTCTCATGGCTGTCAAAAACCCTTGAGGATTGAAGAAACCCGTCATCCAAAATACACTAGGCCTGCCATTATTGCACCAACTTCTGAACTGGGCATCCCTTTCCAGCAGTTCGGTGTACCAAAAGCCCAGGGTTGCCGATTCCCAAGAAATCTAGAAAAATATTAAATAAAAAACTACCCAACTGCCAGTTTTCAATAGGGTTTAGTAAAGAATAAAGAAAGAGAACCACATGCCTCCAATCTAGTTCGTTAATGCGACTATAATAATAGGCATGCGACGGTTGGTCCTTCGAGCCGGATATTTATATTTAAAAAATCAACTGATTTGGTCCTTCGAGCCGGATATTTATATTTAACACTACTAATTTGGTCCTTCGAGCCGCATATTTATATTTTATATAATCTTCTAAGTAACCCTCCACTAATAACAAGAATAGATGTAAAGGCAAGCCATCAGATCGTTATCTGTGAAGTGGATTTGTCACGAGTCCATTGGCTTTGAGTTAAACCTGAGCCTACGTTTTTACCTTTTCCCATCTCTCAGGTATCCTAGCATCGTACATTGCGTTCAAGGAAGCTCTCAAATTTTGACTCATTACTATCGTCCCGTCAATTGCCAACCTTAGGTCTGTCAGAGTTGATTTTACCTAAAAATAAGGGCAATAAAGGTTTGATTGAAGGTTGAAATCCATAATCTCTGATTAAAAATCCCGAGTTTATTAGTTTATTTTAAAAACTTTCAAGAAATATGTCAGCACCCAGAGCTTTTTTTTATCGAAAAAAAAATGAAAATTAAAGGCATTTTTGTTAAAAACTAATGATACTAACCTCTTTAATAACCTTTTGAATCCTGTCGATTTCCTGCCTTAAAAATATGTTCATAGGCAACAGCGGACCCATTCGTATCAAGGCTTCTTTCACCTCGAAGGCGTTATAAATTTCGGGCAGTTTGGCCAGCATGTCATCGGCGAGGCAGTACACCACGCTTTCTCGAGTTTCTCCCCCTCCTCCACCGCCTTCTTTCGGTTGGACGCTGAGGATCGTGTCCAAGATGGCTAGAACAAGTTAAATTATTTTTTTAAACCCCAGACAGACGATTTTTTTTACCTGACTGGTGCCTAATCTACTTCTATACCAAATTTCATCATAATCGGATAAAGGGTTCAGAAGTTACACCCGATTCTTCAAAAACGGTCAGAAAATCTCGCCCTTACAAAAAAAATAAAAAGAAAGGTTTGTGGCATATCGGACCTACATTTTGCTTTTCAATTCATTCCTACCAGGCTTCCAAGATCTAATGGATAGTCCAGAAACCTACAAGCCTGCTTCATTCTTGTTAGGAATCATCAATCTTACATTTCTGACATCAATCTTTAAACACAAGTTTACACCAACTGCTTTTTTAAAATTTAATTTCTTAATAATGTGGCGGTTAATAAAATTTATGTGAATTTTAATTTTTGTGGGCAGATTTTGTGGAGAATCCTAATTTTTTTATTTAAAAATGTATGTTATTCAGCTTATATTTGTGTAAACAATGAGAAATAAATTCCCAATGCCCATAGTGGAGTTAAATATATATAAAAAGAGAGTTTTACCAACAGAAGACTGTTGGATTTTTCGCCTTCTCTCTTCTCTTCTTGTCCATGACTTGTTGATTAGATCGTTCATATTATTCGACGATAAAAACTTATGTCGCACTGATGATCTCTAACAAGAGTGAAACACGTGTGGTCTAGTCTCCAAGTCGCACCCGGTATGTATTCTTGTGGTACTCCGGTGTATTATATAAAGTTCGTTAAGCCCGACTGGTGGATGGACTGTGTCTGAAACCAGTCAGTGGTAGAACTGGTGGAGAAGGCGAAAAATCCAACAGTTTTCTGTTCGATCATTTTAAAAAACTAAATAAAAACAAGGTATACATATATTTTTGAAAAACCACGCGAATGGTCTGTCGGTATACTAGAAGCCTCCGCTGTGCAAAATTTTGTTAATTTTTGATGTGCGGTTTATCTGTTTAACTAAACGAACTGCTTTTAGGATTCAAGTTAACTCTTAAAGAAAAAGAAAAGGTTATATAAGTCTGTGTTTTAAGTCTGACTTAAAAATTTTAATATCTGTCAGAAGCACGCGATAAGAGAGAGAGAGAGAGAGAGGAGAGAACTTAAGTCAGACTTAAAACACAGACTTAAAGTTGGTGCAACTGGCAATTAAAGGAAAAAGTTACGGAAAAATAATTTAAGCGTGAACTAGCAAAGAGAGGGATGCCCTTTCCACTACACTTTTGATCGCTGCAGTGCTACAAGCGGCTACTAGTGACATGTAAATGTGGTTTTCTTTCTAGATAAATTTACTATTGTGCCATCCAAATTTATTTCTTCTATTATTGCAAACCGTACAGTGTCCCCTTAAAGTCTAGAATAATGGATTTTTTGTGAGGACTATGGGTTTTTTCAAAAGAAACTTATATAAAATCATTTTAGGTAAAAAATTGGTGCTAGAAAGAACGGATAGTCCACCATACAATCAATTATTTTATGTTGAAAGGAAATGAAAATATCTCGAAAACTGTAACTTTGAAAGATACGAAAACCAAAATCTGAAAACCGCATATCAATAGCTGCTTCACTTCTAAAGTTATGATTTTTTTAATATATTTTAACGTTTTTTGAAATAACTCGGAAACTAAAGCTTTATTACAAAATTTGTAGTCCATATTCATGGAAACTTAAATCTGAAAACCGTATATGGCTACTTGCTTTTGTTCCCAACTAACAATTTTTTAAAAATATTTTTCTTTTCCCCCCTTCAACCCCCCACCCCCTACCCAAAAGGTTCATGGTCAGCCGATAGAGGATTTTAGTACCAAATTTCGTTAAAATCGATTAAGGCGTTCTTGAGTTATCGTGTATACAGACAGACAACTTTTTTTTTCGTCGATTTAGGTGTTTGGGAACCTTAGATTTTTATTGGATACTGAAATGATGCAATTAAAATACCACAAAATATGTTTTATGTAAGACCTGAAGAGAAGGCGTCTCTTTGGAACTCTGAACACCTGAGGAGGGGAAAGGAGCCCTGTTTCCTCGGCAATTTGTGTAAAATAAAGGGGTCTACAAGAATTAAATTTACAATCATTTCGATGTTGGAACTCGGAATTGTCTGTAGACGACTTACGTACCTGGCAGGGTGTTGTACTCGCTAGAGCAGTTTTCACGCTGCGATCTGTTGAGACTCAGCCCTTAGCTTCGGGATTCGTCTTGTCGGTGAGATGAGATCCCTACAGTACAGTTATTGCTGCCGCTTTCACTATCTTAGCGCTTAGCAAAGAATAGTAAGTTGGTGGAGGTGATGCTTGTGATACAAAAAAAGTCGAACCCAGCGATATATTTCGTTTAGGTTCGCCTTTTTTATTTAAGTTTTTATGAAGCATACATAGACCGCCTAAGCAAACGTGGATAGTGTGAGATGGGCTTCATGGCCTTTCTTGCCGAAAGAGCGCAGGTAGGTGGTCTCGGCACAGTTGTCTTAATGATATAATAAAACCTGCTTTAGTTTCTGCTCATTTTCCAGCAATTTTAGAACCAAATGGAATTTTTAGAGCTGACGGCCTTTCTCTTGTACCATGGTCCAAAGGAAGACCAGTAGTTTGGGACGCGACTTGTTCAGATACTTTGGCAGCATCCTATCTAAATTCAACGTCTAGAAGAGCTCGAGAAGCTGCAAAAATTTCCGAACAAAATAAAATAAAAAAGTATTCATATATTTCTCCAAATTATTTTTTTGTTCCTTTTTGTGTAGAAACTTTTGGTTCATGGGGAGAAAAAGCTGAATCATTTGTGAAAGAACTGGGTGCTAAGATCTATGCTTTATCATTTGAACCTAGATCCACCTATTTTTTGAAGCAGAGAATAAGCTTGCAATCCAGAGAGGTAACGCTGCCTCTGTTTTGGGTACACTTTCCGACCTTCAGCCATTGGGCGAGGTCTTTTACCTTTAGTGCTCAGAGGGTTCTCCAAAGTTTATTTCATTATTTATTTATTTCAAAATTTTGTAGAAGTGGTTCTTTTATTTTGTATTTTTAATATTTTATATAATTTACTACATATTTATTTAGTTTTAAACAAGACGTGAACACGGTTACAAAAAGTGTTCTAAGTAGAAAGAGTTAGAGGGTCTTAAATGTTTTTATTCTTTTAAAAAAGTATAATTTTGTTTTAAATTTATTTCAACAAGATATTTCGTGAGAACGCGAGACCGCTAAGATAAATTGTCTCGTGGAGTGGGGACTTTAGCGTAACTGGTTATGGGAGCTCAGGCTCAGACTTTTCGCAGCTTTATTGAAAGAGTAACGTCAATCGGTAGTAAAAGTTTGTGGATAAATGGCATTTTAATTAATTTAGCGGATTCTAATTTCAAACTACAATAAGAAAATACTCATAATCACTGTTTTACGCCCTTTGAAGGCAACATTTGTCGTTAAATTTGACATCGGCAACAGCGTATCGGATTCTCAAGTTTATTAACTCTTTCTCTCTCATTTACTAGCCATTGCGCCTCTTTTTAAATACACGGCACCCTAGACAAAAACTGTCGAATCCTGTTTTTTAGAAAAAAAAACCAGTTCTCGCAAAAAATCCATTATCACAGACTTTTGGAAGGCACTGTATGTTGCGAACCTTTAGCTGTCTGTATTTGATACGTAATATCAGCGTTGGCATGCAGACCAAACACTTCTGGCGAATCTGTGGCCGGTAGGCTGTTTATATAATCCAGGAACCCGCTCAAGTTCCTAGTTTGCGGAATTTTGTAGCCTTTGTAGAACTCGAACCCGGGACGCAGCAAGACGTCGCAAAACCAGACCTGAGAGATGTATATAGAGGGTATTTCAAATTCGATGCTCACCATGGGGATCTCCTAAACGGTAGGAGATACGAAAAGGTTTAAATTAGGGCAAATTAGGGCAAAAAAAAGTTTACAAATTCCGGATAGTTCCGGAGATAGGCGGAAAAAACCGAAATCTTCATTTTTAGTTTTTATTTTTCTGCGCCCTTATTCTTAAAGATGTCAAAATATGCTTAAAACCTCAGACTAATAACTAAAGAGAGACCAAACATTCCCTATTGAAATCCTCTAATGTTTACAATCCAACACCCTTCTGGACGATTATATGAACAGAAAAGAGATAGAGCAATAAAACGGCAACACTGTCAAAAATTGCTTTTCCCATTACCAGTGGCGGCGTTAATTTTAATTTAAATATATAAATGTGAAAACGAGATATAAGGTAGGGTTGGTCGGATTTTCTTATTCAAAAGAATTAACTGCCAGAACTTGCATAACCACAAAAAATAGATTTATTCAAGGATAAAGTTTAGTTTGAGGAATGTAGGTATTTACGAACAGATCAAAAGTTTACCAAAGAGCACTTGAAATGATTTTTAGGTCAATTATTCAAGATGGCTGTTATATATTTTTTTTAATTGTGTAGTATCCCACAAAACAAAAGTAAAAAAAAATATTTTCATAGCAAAAAAAAACGGTTAATAACCCGTTTTATAACGTTTTTGTCCAAAAAAAAACACGCTAATAAACGGCTTATTAAGCGTTTTTTTCACTATGATAATAATGTCTCTTTTAGTTTTCTTTAGTGGAATATAAACTTTATTTATCAAATTAAGAGAACTTTTTGTGATGTTAATTATGAAAATTTTAAGGCCAACAAATTTTATTCTTTACACATTGGCTGCATGTTCATTTCTGAATACAGAACACAAGGAAAATTTAAGGAAGAGGTAAAAAATTAATTACTAGTAGTTTTTCAGGAAACGGGAGTCAAAAGGCAAAAAAATAAATAATAAATATTAATGAAAATAAAAATAAGATTGGCTCAGAGTAAATATCTCAAAAACGGTTTTATTCACATTATAGAAAGTACCCAGGTACCCATTAAAATACAAAAAATACCTGCCCCAGTACCTGACTATCAGCACTTGGTCTTATTGTCTTCTCTTGTTATGTATAAATTATAATAAATAAATATTTTACATGCTGCAAAAGGAGCAAAATTATCTGGTACTTTTGTTTCTTAAAAAAGATTAGTATTAGTCTTAGATTTTTAATGTATTAATAGTATAATCATAAACTTTTTATGCAGTTTTTTACCTCATACTACGCCCATGACTAACGTAAAATGACAGGATCTTTCTTACCTCCGAAATATTAGTTCTGGGCTGGAATATCCGCTTTTACCAGGCAATGGTAAACCATTTTGTTGGTCCTCAAAATAGCTTGATATAGTTCTTTTTTCACAAATAGTCACGATAAAATTCAAAAATCACCGAACAACACAAACCCCCGTTAACAACAACGCCGTCAGCTGCAACCAAACATGTCGGCATTTATTCGCGACTCGTCGAAAAAACGTTGCCGGCTTGAGTTCTTTTTTATAAATCTCGAGATTCTACTTATTAAAAATTAAAAAAAGTTAATTATTGAGACTAAAAATTAGGACTAAGAATTAAGTTATTAGCATAAGAAAAATTATCCTATATAAAAATATGTCAAATAATCAATAATATTATCAAAAGAGCTTCAAGAAGTTTATGAATTGTTTTGTTTCTAGGGAAACCCCGCGGTAAATTGGCAACCATGTATTTTTTGGGAAATAAACATTGTGGCTGGTTGATCAGGGTAATATTGTTTACTGTTATATCTCATTTTTTTTATTAATCTGAGGCTTAAAACTTTCTACAGGCACTTTTTTAAGATCTACCTAGTGAGAGGTCCGTTTTTGAGACTTGACATTTCAGTGTGACAGGAGCACTGTCAAGTTAATTTTTTCTTATGGACACATCCTTTTTTTTCTTGCCGTTTGGTTCATAAAGGATGACATATAACATTTTGAACCTTATTTTGACAAGTCACCTGACGTTTTGGGTTTATTGATCATCAGCGGCCCAAATTTAATTTTTGCTTTTAACTTATTCAAGATATTTTGCACTTTTATGAAATTTTGTTATAACAAAATAACATCACTTAATATTTTAAAAATACGTTTTTTTCTTTCCTTTTTAATCTTTAAATTTGGGCTGATGATGTTCAATTAACTTGAAACGTCAGGTACTTGTCAAAATGAGGTTGTAGAATATCTGTTATCCTTTATGAACCAAACTGCAGGAAAAAAAAAGCATATGTCCATAAGAAAAAATGAACTTGACAGTGCTCCTGTCACACTGACATGTCAAATCTTGAAAACGGACCTCTCATTAGTTAGATCTTGAAAAAGTGCCTGTAGAAAGTTTTAAGCGTTTTTTGACAGCTTTAAGAATAAGGACGCAGAAAAATAAAAACTAAAAATGAAGATTTCGGTTTTTTCCGCCTATCTCCGGAATTTGTAAACTTTTTTTTTAATTTTGAGCAAAGCATCAAATTGCGCAACTTTGCCCTAATTTAAACCTTTTTGTATCTCATACCGTTTAGGAGATCCCCATGGTGAGCATCGAATTTGAAACATCCTGTATAACTGTAAAAAAAAAAACTAAGAGCACTCTGAGACATGGGATGTTTTTATCAATTTTTCTGCGTATTAGGATATGTTCCTTGTCCATTTGTTAGAAATAACACTCTAAGAGCCCTAGAAAAGGTTTTAAAAAGTGTCTTTCCTCTACTTTGCCTCCAAGGAATATTGCCAAAACACCTGCTATCCTTTGCAGGAGGACCAAATTTCAAACCCAAACACGTCTGTAGCAAAAATTTATATATTTATTAATAAGACAAACTATAATACACGTAAACGGCAAATATAATTTTTAAAAAACAAAAGAAATCTGTAAAAAACCAATGATCTTTTTTTTTTAATTAAACAAATTTTATTAAGCCGGCAACTGTCCTATTTTATCTTTTTTTAATTTTGACGCAATTTTAAGCTTTAATTTTTTTATTTCCTTATAATAAGTTTTACCCAGGTATATTCCATAACTTGTTGAAACCAAAAAAATTATCCATGACATTTCCTAGTTTTTTCAGAATCTCTGGGCCTCTGGGCAACCTTAAACCCTTGAGGGCCAGTTTATCAATAGCGAGTCAGTTAACTCTTGGGTTAAAGAGAAAGATGGCTGACATATACCAAGTTCTAGAATGAGACAGCTGAAGGGGATTAAATGCCATTGATAAACCGGCTCTTAATATTGATTTGCCATCACCTGTGTGAACGTCACCAACAGTCTCTTGTCAAAATCGTCGGTGACACGGCCGCCATATTGGACTTCGCCAAGCATGTAACACACAGTGGGCCAAGACACGCCCTTTTTCGGGTCCATGTCGTCCAAGTGATTTTGGATGAACTGCACGCAGGCCGCGAGATCCGCTTGGTTGAACTCGTAGGGGACGTTCCAACCTATAAAATTGAGGGTAGATTAACTTAGGGGACATTCCAGGAATTTCAACATAAATTATTGGAGGTAGATTAACGCAGGGGACATTCCAGTCTAGAAAATTGGAGGTAGTTTAACGTAAGATACGTCCCAGGCGTTCCAAACTAGAAAACTAAAAAATTGGAAGTGGCTTAACGCAGGGGACGTTCCAGGCATTCCAGTCTAAGAGATTAGAGGTAGATTAACGTAGGGGACATTCCAGTCTAGAAAATTGGAGGTGGATTAACGTAGTGGACAATCCAGGTATTTTAACCTGGAATATTGGAGGTGTATTAACGTAGCGGACATTCTAGCCTAGAAAATTGGAGGTGGATTAACGTAGGAAATATTCCAGGAAATCCAACCTAGAAGATTGGAGGTAGATTAATGTAGAGGTCGTGCCAGGCATCTCAACTTAAAAGATTGGAGGTAGATTAACGTAGGGGACATTCCAGTCTAGAAAATTGGAGATGTATTAACATAGGGGACAATCCAGATATTTCAACCTGGAATATTGGAAATAGATTAACGTGGGGGACAGTGAAGTCTAGAAAATTGGAGGTAGATTAACGTAAGATAGGTTCCAGGCATTTCAACCTAGAAGATTGGAGGTAGATTAACGTAGGGACATTCCAGGCATTCCAACCTAGAAGATTGGAGGTATATTAACTAGAAATTCCACATTCCAGCCTAGAAAATTGGAGGTGGATTAACGTAGAGAATATTTCAGGTCTTTCAACGTGGAAGATTGGAAATGGATAAACGTAGGGGGCATTCCAGTCTAGAAAAATGGAGTTAAATTATCGTAAGGTGCGTTCCGGGCATTCCAACCTAGAAGATTGGAGGTAGATTAATTTAGAAGACGTTCCAGACATTCCAACCCAGAATATTGTACGTAAATTAACGCGGGGGACATTCCAGCCTAAAAAATTGGAGGTGGATTAATGTACCGGAAATTCCAGTCTAGAAAATTGGAGGTAGATTAACGTAAGGTACGTTCTAGTCCTTCCAACTTTGTAGGTAGATTAATGTAGGGGACGTTCCACGAATTCCAACCTAGAAGATTTAATAAGACGTAGATTAACAAAGGGAATATTCCAGGCATTCCACTGTAAAGGTTGGAAGTAGATTAACGTAGGGGACATTCCAGCCCATAAAATTTTCAAAAAAAAAACACAATTTATACTTACACATAAATAATTTTCAAAAACTTACAAAAATACTAAAAAATAAAGAATCTTAACTGTAACCTACCCAAAGAAAAAAGGTAAAAATAACACAATAATAGATACCAAATAACGTTTAAAAATAACATAAATGAAATTAAGTATAAAATTATGACAAAAAAACTTATTTTTATATTTAAATAATTTGTTAGTAGTTTATTTTTGGTAACAGTGCTTTACTCAAGGTGTGTAAAGGACTTGGACAAATGTTTACAGCATCACCTGTGTTACTATTTAAAGATCCTCGAGCTACCTACGTACCTAAAGGTCCAAACTTTCTTCGTTCCTGCAAAACTGTGTGCAAAAATGCCACTGAGTAGAGTAAAGGTGGCCACTGGTATTGAGCCGAGTAGTCCAAATAGTCTTGAGTTATGTTTTGGTAGGTTCGCTTCATGCTTGCTCTTATACCTAAAAGACAGTGAACAGGCTTTATTTTAATTTATTTGCCATGAACTCTGGCTCCATACCTTGTGGAGGTTCATTCGTGAACTTAATAGCCATCTGCAACAGTCCGATGGGAAAGGCTTCGTGAACCTCGGTCGTCAGCCAAATCCTGAACGTCTCGTTCACATTCTCGCCGTCCAAAATCATTGTGGCCACTTCAGTGGCAAAGGGTAAGGACAGATGAATGTTTTGGAGAAGAACCTGTCAAAAATGTTTTGTAAGCAGACAAGCAGCAGTGTCGAAGGGGGAGTAACAAACACTGACCCAGTAATGGACATTACCCCAGTAATAGACACTACCTCAGTAAAGGAGACTATCCCAGTAAAGAACACTACCCCGAAATGGACACTGTCCCAGTTATGAACAACCCTAACTTAAAAACTACTATAACATCTTTTTTGGAGGTAACTTCAAAGTAGTAACCCATAAATATTGTAAAGTGACCTTAGGCTGAAAAGACAATAGTGAAACACAGGGACATTTTTTTTTTAAAGTTTTACACATAGATGAGGATAATAAAAAATCATGTATCATTGTTTTACGTACCCATCCTCCATTAGCCATTGAATTTTCAATCATATCTCTAGCAACTATTTCTTGTCCCTGTCCCATAGACACTGCCTTCAAAGCTACAGTAAGAAACGAAACTGATTTTAATATATACTGGAGAACAAAAAAATGCAACACCTTGTATATGAATAAGTATTTGAATGAAAATTATTTGTGTGTATACCTTATCCGAAAAGAAATATTTGATAAATTTTTTGTCTTGTAATCTTTCCTTTTTTCACAGGTTTTTTCTATTCATTTTCAAAAATAACCAACACATAACAGTTTACTTAAAAAATAAAAATGCCAAGAGTTCGCGGTCGCCAACAATTTCATCATTTAAACGACTTCGAGAAAGGAAGCATCGTGGGCATGAAAGAGGCTGGTTTTGGTTTGCGGGAAATTGCAAGAAGGGTTAATGCCAATCCATCAACAGTGTTAAGAGTTTGAGAGTGAGAGTCGTGCGGGTTCTGGACGCCCTAGATTGTTACAAGATCGTGACTTACGGCATCTCAGACTTCTTGCTCTCAGAAATCGACGGGACAGTATACGCCAAATAAGAGATGTTCTAGTTGCAGCTACAAGACGAGTGTTTTCAAGGATGACAGTTAATCGCCTCGTCTCGCCGCTTGGAATTGTGCAGAGCTCGGCAAAACTGGAATGACGAATGGAATACCATAAGCTTCAGCGACGAATCCAGGTTTTGTTTAGCCGGCCATGATGAACGCATGAGGGTTAGGGATTTCGAGGTGAGAGACGAAATGGTGACTTTGCTGTTGAACGTGATACAGCAAGGCAGCATAGTTTCATGGTATGGGGTTCTATATGTTTAGGAAGCAGATCACCTCTAGCACTCATCAACGGCAATCTGACTATTCGGCGATATATCGATGAAGTGCTGCAGCCAGTTTTACATCCCTACCTACAAACTATCCCAAATACGATCTTTCAACAAGATAATGACTTTGGAATGGCCAGCAAGATAGTCCGACTTGTCGTCACGTATGGGATATGATATGTATGATTACCACGTCCCCCTGGAAACTTAGATGAACTCTGGCATGCCGTAAGGAGGATTTGGATGAGTGTTGCTCAATATGATATAGACCATCTTATTTTGTCAATGCCCAATAGAACAAACGAGCGCCTAAATATTTATTTCTTGATGATTATGATGAAGGAATCTGGATGATTGATGATCTGGATGGATGATTTTTTGGTTGAGTCAACGATGCGATCGCGACTAGTCGGGGAATCTGTTAAAGTGTTAGTTAACTGGGTTTTGGAGTGCAATTATTTGGTCAAGAATTATATTTATTACCTAAACGAATAAGTAAAATATTTAAATAAAAAATGAACTATTTCTATAAGATATTTTACATCAGCAATACACGCAAACCAATACCAAATTTATAAACAACCCGCGGATCACTGAGCAGATTTTAACCCTAAAAACATGTCCGGTTTCAATTTAAAAAATACAATATTTATTATTATTGTTTAGCAAAAAGTTCGGAATTTTGTTTACAAATTAACGTGTAACGGCGCCTCAACTTGTAAGTGAATTTTATCGAATCAATCATGGCGGCACGACAACCAAAACATTCCTGTGTCTTGACGGATTGGACTACTATACTCTATTTTAAACGGATCCCCGGCTAACAAACGCGAACACGCCTCAATTTTGCCCAATGGAAATTGACACAGGGCAGTGTTCCGAAATTGGTTAGTTGCAAACATAACATAAAAATTGGTTAGATAAAAATAGTCGCACCTGCGTCTACAACAACCCGGCCCGAAAACGTCTCCTTCACGACTAAGAAACCGCTGAAAAAATGGTTAGTAAAATAGACGGTGATAAATAGATGTGACGGTAAATTTAAAAAACCACGAAAAAAAGTGATTTTCAAAAATTTTCTCCAGTTCAGCTTACAAAATTCGCAAAAGAAACGTCTCTCTTGTCTAGTAACCTACACGCGGATCTCAAGAAGACCAAGAAAAATATAAAGAAATCTTTATTCAAACTTACGTATATCTTTTGCCTTAGCTAACGCCGTGATCTGCGGAGAAGGATCGGACCCAATCGAAAGAATACAGATTAGAGGAATATCATGTTGAGACTCGGCCCATGTGGCTTCTAGGTCCAGAATACATGGCTCGCCGTACTCCTCTCCGAGAGAATCTAGGTTGGAAAAAAAAGTTACAAACAGTATCCTTTTATCGGAAATAATTTTACTATCGCCCCAGCTTCTCGACTTCTATCGTCCTTCCATGGGTCGAAGTATTATTATCCATCATAAAAATATCAGCCTTTTCGAAACTCCCTTTTTTTCGCAAACTCTCAGACTATTAGTATTTTACCTAGACGATACAATCACATAGGATTACTCTTACCAATGATATATTTTCTAGCCTGAGACAACGTTCTATCGGGGCTCCAGGACCGTATTAACAACAGTTTCCTAAAAACGTCCAAATTTTTCTGATATCCGCACGGTATGTCCTCTTCTTCGGGTTTTTCCTTCTCGTACCAGTAACGCCATTCTTTTTCGTTCGTCTCAATCTACGGGAAAAAAAGTGGCAATAAATTAAGTAAATCGATGGCGCTTTCACCATTTACATCCTATCGCTATCAGGTTGTAGAATAAGCGCTCGGGGCATAAAATGTGTGAAATTCGCTATTTTTGGCTGAGATGTGAATTTTGCACCTCATTTTGGAGGTCTTGGGTTGCATCAGACAACCCCTACCATTTCCTGACCAAAAATCAACTGGTATGCCTGACCTCATTCTTGCCTAAGAAGAGTTCCAACCATACTCATTGAATTATTAAACAGACTTTAATAATTCAATGACCATACTCTAATTATCTCCGTAACTGTTAATAATTTTAATTTTTTGAATTTGACTTGACTCAATGAGATGTAATACCCCTTCACCACATTGAAGATGACGCAATCGGTGCGCAACGTGCGTTTTTTGTGTTCCATTGACAGGCACTTTCAGTTTTCCTGTTCCACTGAGGAACTGACACCTTCAGTGTGACAACGAGTGCCGCTTTTTCGGCACCGACTCTGAGGGCTCGTGCGCACTCAAAATTGTTTCCCGCCAGTAGTAGCAGCGATGAAGACGACGAAGAACAATTTCAACAGTTCCGCTGTGGCAGTCGAGTTCCATTCAAACAGCACCAGTGCCATTTTTTTACAGCACCGCGCCAGTGTCAGTGCGAAACTAGAAACAGGCGAGTGCGGAACTGGATTTTACAATTAAATACGCTATTACTAAAAAAATTATGAGGGTCATCTATTTTCCATAATTTAAACCATGAACTTATGCTCTATTAGTAATTCGATGGTCGCTACCTTTGTCAGTATCTCTGAAAACACTCCCAATTTCTGAATGGCCACCAAATTCAACCAGGTTATGTCCAAAATCCATCTGAACGGTTTGGGTTGTACAGCGTTCAGATCCAGAGAAGCACCACCTGTATAAAAATATAGAATTTTTAAAAAGAACTTTGGAGGGAATGTAGATATACACCACAAACCCTCTTCTTATTAATACCATTAAATCAGTCAGAATATTAGACCCTAAAGCTACAGTTAAATTGAATTCGATCTCCAATTTAATGTGGAATTTGACAGCTTACCATATGGGAACCCACAGAATCATTTACATTCGAAGTTGACTTTCGAATTGAATCCAACGGAAATGGTACCAGCTTTTGCCATAAGCCAAACTGTCGATGGAATTTCAATGTACATTATCGTCGTACAACAGCGAGTACGTCTCACCTATCTCTAAGACCACCCTTGCGGTATTCGTGTGCAGCTAGCGTATCCTAACCATTTTGTTATCTGTGGGTTTTCATAAATGCCTGACCACAGTTTCACTCCTTTCATTTTCCATGCTGCTGCCCTCTCACTTTTTCGACAAGGAAGGAAATAGAAGTGAGCGGTATGAAGTAAAACTGCATCAAGCACAGAGCAAGAATTGGTTTGGTTACGTCTTCGTACGTTGTAAGCATAATTTTAACTCTTTCTTTTAAAGACGCTTTCACAAACGCATCAAAGATACGCTAACAACAAGGAATCAAAAATAGCTCGCCAAATTTAAGTGTCTATTACCTTTGATAAACGACATAAATTCTTCATGGGTAATAATGCCTTTTTGTAAATCGATTTTCATAGCCATCATTAGGGTAAAGAGAGCTTTGTGACGCTCATAGAGACTTCTGTTTGTAAATGTCCAAATCTAAAAATATATTCGAATAACAAAAATTAGGCAATATCAATTTTCTAAAATAATAACAAAAACCTGCAGTTTTCGAACATTTTGTGTGTTTGTTTTATTTTAATTATTGCTATTGTTAAGTAGGTACGTGTTATTTGTTTGTATTATTATAAGATTATTGTGATCAAGAGCACTAGTAATTGTCACAAAATAATGAACTCACCTCATGAGTCAAATATTTCAAAATAATATCGATCCTTTCCTGTGTGTTGTTACTCTTTTCCGATTTCGTAATGGAATTGTCAAATATTACCAAAAACTGCTTGAGAGAGTTCTGATACATGACGTTGACGTTCGACATTTCCACTATGAGGAAGTACAAAATCGACCCTGTAAAAAAAATGATTAAAAAAAGTACAAGGTTATTTTCTTCCGCACCCAAAAAGCAAGTGCGACTTTTTATTAACATTTTACCAACCTCTAGCTGCAACCGCCCGAAACTCTTCTCTGGCGACGTTGATTTTTTTCTCGGTATGTACAGAAACTGACAGTTTCTGTGTCACCTCTTCTGCGGTAGTTTTCGTCACTTGAAGAACGTTGATCAGCTCCTCGTCGTCAACCAAAGAACCTAAAGGGGAAAGCCAATAAAAGTGTTCTTTAGCTTCATGTTTGCCTATCTTTAGAGGTCGTCGGAAAAGACATAAATTAAGGAATTAGTAAACAATGTCGGATAAAAATTGACGCTTGAATCTGGCAAGCTAGTTTCGATTCCTTGTTGTTACAGTATCTTTGCTACGTTTGTAAAAGCGTCCTTAAAACAAAGAGTTAAAGTTGTGCTTTACGACGTAACCAAACCAATTCTTGTTCAGTGCTTGATGCACACTTCATGTCGCTCACTTCAATTTCCTTCCTTGTCGAAATAAGTGAGAGGGCAATAGAATGGAAAATAGAAGGAGTGAAGCGGTGGATCAGGCATTTATGAAAAGCCACAGATAACAAAATGGTTAGGATACGCTAGCTGCGTACGAATACTGCAAGGGTGGTCGTAGAGATAGGTGAGACGTAGTCTGCACGTTACATTACTTTAAATTAGATTAGAAAGGGGTGGTTTAGGAGCCCCACATTTGTCTGACAAGCTTCCTTTCCTTACTAAGAAGTTCTGCAGTCAGCTTTCGTGAACGTTCTTTAATGAACCGTTTGGCCTGTCTTTGTCCAGGCGTTTACTCCCACAGACCGTTCGTCTCTTTGGTGAGCCACTCTTTAATAGATTGCTTGGCTCTGGCCTTAGTGATCCCACAAAATGGTTCAGGTCCTGTGAACTTTATTGCCGATCCTTGTCTGGCCAATTTATCGGCTTTTTCGTTTCCAGAGTGTCCCCGATGTCCTGGGACCCACGCTAGTGTCACCCTTTTGGTGCTTGCCAGCCTATTTAGAGCTGTTCTGCAGTCCCAAACCAGTTTGGATGTCACTTGCACTGCTTCTAGAGCTTTAAGTGCAGCTTGACTATCTGAATATATAACTACCGAATGAGAGTTTTCCTCTACTTCAGGCTTATAGAGACTTGCCCGTATATGCCAGCTCCTACACCCTCGTCGGTCTTGGAGCCGTCTGTGTACCAGATGGATTCCGCTGCGAAAGAAGGACATTTGACTTTGTATTTCTTTTCGAAATTGTACTTGCATTGCTTTTTTGAGCTCGTTTTCAAGTCTTTCATGCTCAGTTCCATGTGAACTGATAATGGGTGCTTGACCCCGCTTTAGCCTGTAGGCTACCTCTCGTGCTTCTGCCTGAATGAAGACAGGCAGAGGTGGAAAATTCAGTAGAACTTCCAAACGGTGCAAATGTGTCTATTATAGCGTACTCCATTGTAAAATCCAGTTCCGCACTCGCCTGTTTCCAGTTTTGCACTGACACTGGCCCGGTGCTGTTTAAAATAGCACTGGTGCTGTTTCAATGGAATACGACTGGCACTGGTGCAGTTTCAATGGAACAAGAGTGCAACAGCGTGCAAGAAGTCTAATTTGCCAGTGTACGTACATGCAGAGACACCGCACGCCTATCAGTGAAGCAACCAATACTCAGGCTTGCGATCACCACTTGCATGACTTTCCTTTGGTATTTAGTACGCCTCTAACCACGGTGCTGTGTGGAGCGTAGTCAATGAAACCGGAATTTGGTCAATAAATACGCAAATTTTTATAACGTAATTTTCTTATTTTTTGTCACTGATAAATAAGAGCGTTTTATTGTCAACTGTTCAGATTTATCAGTGACGACGTGTTACAATGAAAATAATAAGGAGAAACAAAATAAAAGCAAGTTCTCAAAATAAAATAACACATTCTAAAAACCAAAAAGATTCTCCCAGTCTAACAACTGCCTAGCAGTTGGAATAATGTGCTGCTGCAGTAGATCCAAGTATCTAGGACCATTCAAATTGCAATTGCCGTTAATAAAAAATGGCCCAATTACGTGTTCCCCTATAATACCCCCCCCCCAAACATTTAGTTTTTGGGGATACTGTGTTCTTACGTCAAAATACAAATGCAAATTTTCCCTCGACCAATATCGAACGTGTGTTGGGTTATGACGATTTGACCATTTGACCATCTGCACTTTTTCGGCAACTTCGTAGACATCCATTTTTGGTTTTAAAAATGTATTATTTCAATTAAGAACTTACCCATCTGTTTCTCGAGCAAGGCAGAAATAAAACAAAATAATAAAAACAAAATGAATTTCCAAAAGATAACACTGCAGCTTGCTTCGAATCCACCTCGGTCGTACGGCACGGAGAGTAAATTGGACTTGATTCGCCCTATGTTCGCAGTAGCTTGAAGCGGTCTGTACACGTCAATATACTTTTAAATATTACAAAACTTAGGTTACTACCTAACACTTATTAAATTACAATTTAAAAGTTCAAAAGAAACAACACGATAATAAACAAGCAAATAAAATAAAATCTTACATTATCAATCTAAAATAGATTTATAAAAAATAACAAAACAAGTAAAAAAAATTATTTGTAGAATACCTTGCAGAAATTTAATTTTAATTTAAAGACACACTATAGGAATAAAAATCTTTTTCTATTAAACATCTTTTTAAAGTATTATAGAAGATGCTTTTGTTTTTAATAATTTTTATTTCAATAGGCAACGCATTGTAAAATTTTATTGCACTATAATTTGGAGACTTTTCATAAAAAGTATTGTGATGTTTTGACAAGCGCAAAATATCGCCATTTATTATTTTTGTGTAATTTAGCATATTTTATAACTTTGTAGATATAGACACTGGGGATATAAACCATATTTCGTGTCTTCATCGCTGCTACTCATCAGCAGCGAAGAAAATGTACAAAAATCTCTCACACTTGCAATTTTCGCTATCCGCAATTGGAATTTTTAATGCCGGGAAACAGTTTTGGGTGCGACACGAGCCCTTAGAGCAGGTGCCAAAAAAGCGGCATTCGGTGCCACTGATTGACTCAATTAAATACGCTATTAGACTGTGCATCAAGCACTGAACAAGAATTGGTTTGGTTACGTCTTACGTTGTAAGCACAACTTTAACTATTTTTTTTAAGGACGCTTTCACAAACGCATCTAACAACAAAGAATCAAAAATAGCTTGCGAACTTTAAGTATCTAAATGTCCCTGTCAATTCTCACCTTCAGTGGAATTTAGTCTACTCAACAAATTGGTCTCCAGTTCTTTCATACGTTTCTGATTCTGCATAACCGATTCAAACAGAGCTACTCGCTCTGCCTCCAAATCGGATTTTTCCATCAGGATGACTCTGCCCAGAAGTTGGTCTTCCAAACCTAAAGAGAATCACTTTTTGTCAAATACTTTTTCGAAAAAAATTAAAGCCAAGGAAGAAAAAATACTTGAATAAACAGTAAAATTATTATATAAGATAGACCAAAAAAAAAACGTAAATTTTTTTTTCAGCTGTAGTTTTGTTATCGTATAAGCTGGATTTTTTGTGATTTTGGCTTCTGTGGAATGCTAAAGCCTCAAAGACTATATGAAGCTTCTGTCAAAACTAATATTTACTATTTTTAACAACCCTCCAAAATTTTATCTGCGCCACTGTACTTGACAATACACATTTGCCAGAAAGCCACGTCTTTGCGGAACACAGGGAGGTATCAATTGTTAAAATTGGACAAGAACTAATAAGGCTTAACTCCAACGAAGTAGGAGCTGTTTTAACCCTTTATAAAACATCTCATTATGATTTTGGGCTCTGTGGGAAGCTAAGGCTCTCTGCTATATAATCCATGGGTCAAATTTGAAAGGTAAAGGGGGTGCAGCTTCTGTTTCTTTGCGTAAAGCTTTGATGGTTTTTGCCCAGTGCTACCTTTTTGTACACGGCAACAACGTGGCTTTCCGGATAATTAAAATCAGGTACATGGCGTACAAAAACTACGTACAAGAGAGGCCTTAGCTTCTCGCAGAGCCTAAAATCACGAAATCGAACAAGGTTTGACAAATTCCCATTAGAACCAAAACAAAGAGTTTTTAGACCTATGTTTTACAAAGGTTTACAACAGCACCTACTTCGTTTGGGTTAATCTTTGTTAGGTCTTGTCCAATTATAACACTAGCCCTCCCTGTATTCGGTAAGGACGTGGCTTTCTGAAAAATCTTTAATGTCAAGGACAGTGGCTCACATAAAATTTTGACGGGGGGTGTTAAAAATAGTAAAATTTAAAAATCAAGCGGATTTTAAAAAAATGTCAATTTTGAGAGAAGTTTCGTGTAGTCTATAGCTTTGGCTTTCCGCATAAACTAAAATCGCAAAAATCGAATGTACGATAACCAAAGTAAATTTTTTGGCCCACCAAAGTTTTCGGGTACGGACCTGTCTTTCTAAAACGAGCGTTATCACCACGCCGGCGCCGCCGCACGGCTACATTCATTACAACCACCATAGATTAAGGAACTATAGATCCGTCACTTCACCCTTCCCGCCAATAATTATTTTTCGCGAAAAGTGCGGTTATGTTTCCGCGTGCAAAGGAACTGCCAACATAATAATATTTAGGTTGGCAATATTCTTTCTAGAAATCTGCAGCTCCTCCTCTTACCTCTTCTAGGGTTGTCCGTCAGGGGGCACATTATGACAAAAGTGACAGAATGTCGATTATGACTCATAACTTATGAGTTCCATTTTGAAAACTGAGGTTTGCCAAGGTTTTTAGAAAGTGATTTTGTGATTATTCCTGTTCAAAAAATTGTGATTTTATCCGTCGATTACAATGGCTGAGAAACAAAGAGTTAGAGTGTGTTGTATTCAAAGCTGCGGAGACCGTGCCATGATCCCAATAAAAAAACGGGGAGACATCGTTTCCCCAAAGGCAATCCTGTAATTTTTCAGAAGTATAGTGAAGCCGTTAAACACGAATAAACTAAGTGCTGATGAACAGACATTTTGCAGACTGGACGCAGAGGTCTTAGAGAGTGATGTCCCACACTTGCATTTGGACTACATTTAACTATTTATATATAGTGTTAAAACACCCTTTCCTTATTTCATCAAGTTTAGTATGGCTAATTTTTGTGGATATCAATAATAAGTTAGAAAATGCGACACTTGTGTATTCCAAACCAGGGGTATTAATATTATTTACACCAAGACTTTCTAATGTGTGGGTTTACCATAAATTGCCCCACATATACAGTAAAAATTTTTTGGGATTAAAATTATTTTTTTCTGTTTCACAAATTTAGTTTGGAATACAAAAGAGTGGCATTTATTGTTTTTTATGTACTAAAAACAAGATATAAACATTTTAAAGAAAATTATTTAATATTTAAAAAAGCACAGACAAGATCATATTGTAATATTTTCTTTATTGTGAAAAATATAAACTAACATGTTTCGAAATATGCCATAATCTTTTATAATAAAACAACCAGAGGTTTTGTACTACAAGTGCATTATTATGGGTAATTTGTATTTATTTCTTAAAAATATGCTTTTCTATTTTAACTTAACATAAGTAAAAATTTTGTTTTGTGTCTAGTCTAAAAACTAAACACAAATTGCTTGCAAAGAAAGAACCCTACACAAATTACATTGGAAATGGCTATTGCCTAAATGTCATAATTTTTTTATATGTTGTAGTACTCAATAAACAAAGCACAAAAATAAAAAACCTAGATACGGAGCAGCTTTCTGAGATATGGGGCTTCAAAGTTGACGTGTTTTAAGGCTATATCTTTGGACATGTTCTAATTTTTTTTCTTTGTTGATTACTGCCAAAATAAAATAATTCGTTTCTGTATTTATCCTGAATGAAACACGCTTTCCATCCAAGTAAAAATGTTCTTATATGGGTCATTTGGTACCACCAACCAACCGGCGGTAATCAACAAAGTTGTGAAAAAAAAACTTGTCCAAAAATATAGCCTAAAAACACGTCAACTTTAAAGCTATATATCTCAGAAAGTAATCCTGCTCCCTATCTCGGTTTTTTTTTATTTTTGTTCTTTGTTGATCGAGTACTACAAAATATAAAAAAATTATGACATTTAGCCGACAGCCATTTTCAATGTAATTTGTCCAGGGTCCTTAAAAAAAAAAAGCGAAAATTTAATGAGCACCATCTAGTGGTCATATTACAAACTAACAAAAAATCGATAGTACGGTTATCGCGAATTTAACCGTGAGTCATCTAGTGGTCGTATTACAAATTAAAAAAGAAAAATAAATATAAAAGTATGGTTATTGGCCGCGTGCATATCTGCGCAGACTCGCCAAACTCCAAATAGTTCCGAACCGTTTAACACGTAACTGTCGTATCTATTGTAGCTCGTTAACCTATGACAACCACAGTACATGGAAAGCAATTGTGGAGGGGGCAGTCCGATACGCACCACGCCGTATCAGTTTGACGGGTGGTTCGTGATATAGTTTCGTGTCGTTTTTTTTTCACAAAAATGTCTCACGTTTTTAGTAATAACGAATTAATGGACATGGTTCTTATTCATGTCGGGCTAGTGGCGGCCGATACAGCTGGGCTACACGCTGAAACTTTTCCAGGACGTTCGTCCTTCGGCAAGGGCATTTGTGTTAGTGTTTTTTTTTGTAAAATGCTGCCTCGCAATGTGCTTCAATTTTTTAAAAAATCAGTGAATCACCAGATCTTAATTCGCGCGACTTTTGTTTGTGGGGGTAAATAAAAAGTTTACTTTACGTGAGGAGTTAAGCCAGTTTTATGCAATTTTTTTGTTTTATTTTGATCAGAAAGTCTTAACCTTTTGTATGCCAACCGGTTTTTTATGTTGTCAACTCGCCGATCAGCTATGAATGTTAGGTTATGAGTTTTATTTTCGAATTTTCCGGCAAATATTCCACTTCCTTTTCCATATTGCCAAAAAAACAAAATAACGAAAAATAAAAAATCAAAATTTAAAGGGAGGTATCGGTATGACTAGTGATTTTGTAAAAAAAGATGCATACTGTGAATACCCCCCCACAGTTCCATGCTTCAAAAAAAAGATGCATGTAAAAAATTGCATAGTGAAATCAGGGTTTTAGATAAACTCAGTGCTGCATGTGACAGGACCGTACTCTATTTTGTTGGAAAGAAGTTTTGGAGAAACGTAAGTAATTTTTATAAATATTTTTTGATATTTCGATGGAAGTTTGAAAGCTGGCCCAATAGCCAGTATGACCCTAGTTTTGTTGGTTATGCCTGGATTTTACATGAAAAACGTCTTTTTAATTAAAAAACAGCTGTTTTTTTCGTTTTTCCGCTCCTAAATAAATTTAAAAACCGCTAAATTACTGTTTTCAAAAAGAATCGTCTTGAAAAAACGTCCCGTTTTTGTGTCCGGATAGTGCACCAGAGCCATGTTGTCAACTCGCCGATCAGCTATGAATGTTAGGTTATGAGTTTTATTTTCGAATTTTCCGGCAAATATTCCACTTCCTTTTCCATATTGCCAAAAGAACAAAATAACGAAAAATAAAAAATTAAGGGGAGGTATCGGTATGACTAGAACTAGAACACCCCCACAGTTCCATGCTTCAAAAAAAAAGATGCATGTAAAAAATTGCATAGTGAAATCAGGGCTTTAGATAAACTCAGTGCTGCATGTGCCAGGACCGTACTCTATTTTGTTGGAAAGAAGTTTTGGAGAAACGTAAGTAATTTTTATAAATATTTTTTGATATTTCGATGGAAGTTTGAAACACGATTTTTAGAATTAGACAGGAATACCTAATTAAATCTCTGCTAAACGAAGAACTGTACTTCGAAATCACCATGTAAATATAGTATTAACTGACGGCAATATAGACCCCTTTAATTGAAAATAAAAATAATTAGTATGTTTTCACATCGTATACGATGTGAAAACATACCCAATGAGCATGTACCCAATGAGCATTTTCAGTGGTGACAGATATTTATATAATTATTATAAAGAGGGTCCCATTGATACCCTAAGTTATTTAGAAGTTTCCTACAAGAATTGAGTTTGTATATTTGTTTTATGAAAGGCTCTAAATTGATGGTACCCTAAAGTAACATAAAACTGGCGTTAACAATATTTCCACGGACATCTTTATAAAAATTGAAGTCATCGGTTCAAATGTTATATAAATTGGTGTTAACAATGTTTCCACCAACATATTTATAAAAATATAAGTCATCGTTGACAAAAGTTATATAAATTGGTGTTTGAAATCTTTCTGTCAACCCACCTATAAAACCGTAAGTAACTATCAATTAAAGATATATAATAGATTGGTTTTTAAAATGTTGCTATCAACCCACTTATAAAACTTAATTAACCAAAAACAAATTTATATAAGATAAGATTGAAAATATTTCGAGAGACACTTACATAAATTGGTGTCTGTAATATTCTTATGAACTCATTCATAAACTTTTTTTGCCCATAAGGTTTTTTCTATAATTTTGTTATTAATTTATAAAAACAAAACAAATAAGATTTTTTAAGGTTAATTTTGTGACATCAAAAGGCGCGTTTTTGCGACCTCAAAAGGAGCGTTTTTGCGACATCAAAAGGCACGTTTTTGCGAGATACCATACCATTATTATCTTGTTTTAATTACATCAATCTGAGAGAGATAAGAGATCCAAATCTTTTTGAGATATTTGCCGATGACAGATATCGGGATCGAATGCATTTTACACCCGATTCCCACCAGCGTTTCCCATGTGCAGTCACCCTGACTCAAAAAACTCATCACGTGGTCCGACATGAACTTGTATAGGCAAATCTCGCTTAGACCACGTGATACGTGTTTTGATTCGGGGAACCCACGAATGAGAAACGCATAGATGGGAACCGTGTTTTAGAAAAAAAGAACAATATAGTAACCGTGTTAAGGTCGCAAAAACGCACCGTGAAACGTCGAGCGCATACGCTGATACTGCTGGTCGGCGGCAAATGTGAACACCCCGGAAAATACTCGCCTGTACACCCTTCGACCCCGCAATCTAACTATATTCTTGAGATAGTTACCTCTGATAGTTATGCGGGCTTGAAGTGTGTGGAGGCGGGTATTTTTCCTGGTATGTGTAGTATGCTGGATCTCTCGAGGAATGCATTTAGGAAAAGAGAA
This sequence comes from Oxystoma pomonae, assembly GCA_963921995.1. Lineage (NCBI taxonomy): Eukaryota > Metazoa > Arthropoda > Insecta > Coleoptera > Brentidae > Oxystoma > Oxystoma pomonae. Next base: position 6,275,970 of record OY998170.1, read on the forward strand.
CAATGGTAACTATGTTAAGCTCGCAAAAACAGACCATCAGTGTTCAACACTGCGCCATCTGTAGCCCTTTGTTCCAAGTAGCATCATTTTTTAAAAGGGTTATAAAATAGTGTTGACGAGGTAAACAGTGGTATAGTTGTATTGTTTTTTTTATAGAATTGTCGGAAATTTTCGCCATTTTGGATTACAAAAATAGGTTTTTGGCCTAAATAAAAACGTTATTTATGGGGTTTCAACATGTGTTTCAATCGAAATATTGCTTGTTAGGGTTAAGAACAACATACAAAATTCAATATTTGTCTCAGAAAGAAAAAAACGCGTATGAAAAAAAAAACCGATATTTAAATTAATATTTTTTTTCTCGTTTTCTCAAGTATTTTTGAAGCCCATGAAATTTACGTGAGTGTATTCGAATACTATACAGTACACACGGGACCGCAGCTGATTTTCAGAGTAGGATGACTTGAAAAACAGCTTTTATTTGACTATAATATATAAATATTCATATTCCTGCTTCAGCTTATCTCACTTTCATTTTCATTATTTATTTTAGAAGATTGCTAAACACCATTTTATAAATTTTTTTATTGTAAAAAGAAAAAGAATAATACATAACCAGCAAAGGGAAGAAAGATGGAAAATCTATATTTCTAAATCCATAAAAACCTTTAATTTGTTATGTAGTGTTGTTAGAACAGTTGTAAAACCTTTTTATAATAATCTCTATACTTGAGAGCTCATAAGGAAGTTTTATAAAATCTATATGTTGTTTTTCTATCCATTACTATGTACCATAAATTTTTATAAGCTGGTGTTGAACAGTTGTTTTTCAAGTCTTTTTTACTCATTTAAGAGATATATTAGAGTTATAAAATTATCACCAACACTAAATAATATAACTTTTGGTTATTTTATGAAGGTTTTATATTATTTGCTGTAACTTATATAGACAAAAATGCTCATTGGGTACTCAATGCGTATTGAAAAGATTGTCTTCTTTTTCTTTTATAGAGCATCTTCTCTGTTCCGACAAACAGCGCGATATATGAAAAAACAAAATGCTTGATTTTCGATACGGGTCAAATTTTTTTGACATGAAATCTAGAAAAATTTTTTTTTAGAATGCCTTGTAGAAGGCCTTCTCAATTGAATGACATAAAAAAAATTGCGGAAACGCACCGTTTTAGAGAAAAATTAAAACTTTGTGTAGAAATGTGTTACAGAAAAAATAAAAACGGTTTTAGTTTAGTTTTAGAAATATAGAAATGAAAATGTGCGAAAATGCATTATTTTTGAGAAAAACTGAAAAAAATACAATTTTCTATAGAAATCTGTTTTTAAAAAAAATTATTACGATTTTGGAATTGAATTTGAATATAACCATATCATTGAAAATGTCAGGAAATGTACCGTTTTTGAACTTCTTGTAGAAATTTTTGAAACGGCTCTAGATTTCACTTCTTCTTTTCAATGCAAATATGGAAATGAAAATCTGCGGAAATGCATTGTTTTTGAGAAAAAGTGAAAGAAGGCCACTTTTTGTAGAAATGTGATAATGCATTTCCACAGATTTTCATTTCCATATTTGCATTGAGGAGAAGAAGTGAAATCTAGAGCCGTTTCAATTTTCATATCACATTTCTACAAAAAGTTGTCTTTTTTTCACTTTTTCTCGAAAACAATGCATTTCCGCGGTTTTTAGTTTCCTTATTTTTTATGTTTTCTTTATCGCATTTCTACACAAAGTTTCTATTTTCAATTTTTCTCGAAAACGGTACGTTTCCACAAATTTTTACTTTTATATTCAAACTCAGGGGGTCCTATAGAAGACCCCCAATATTTCTTTTTTCAATATCGTATTTCATGTAAAAGAAAGTTGAGCCTCGATACGTATTGAATACGATGTGAAAACATACTAAATATAAAAATGGAAATACAGGGTGAGAATTAAAGCACGTCGTTTTTTTGTCACAACTTTTTTTTTTAAACACAAGGAAGAAAACGATATTTGGTAGAGTAATTGAGCATAAATAGTTGTCAAATTTTAAAGATATAAAAGTTTGTTTTTAGGTACCAATTTCAAACAATTTTAAAAGAGCCCCCAGGTATACATAACCTAAACAAACCTGGTATTTTTTAAATGTTGCATAGCAGAGATTTTTTTGACAGACTGTATCTCCTTAACCTGTAGGTTTTTTGAAACACTATAAAAAGGATAGGTATAATAATAAATTAGAATTTGGCACTATCAATTTTTTGTCGCCGAATAAAATGCTTACAACCATACCTTTTACACCCTGAGTATATCTACGCTTCTTGGTGCTATACTTACCAAGCATGGTCACCGTGAAATCAATAATGGAGGTTTTTGCACTGATTTCTGGGGAGTACGCTGGATTTGGTAGTTTTGTTGTAATATACAGCATAAATCCTACAAACATACAAAGTCAGCAAATACATGTTTATTTTTGATCTCTGGCTAAGTAGTTCCAGAGATAAACGGCTTTCTACACACAGATGTAAGAAATTTGAGATTTGACGACAAAAATAATCGGGTGTAACTTGGGTGTAACTCCTGAACCGTTTATCCGATTATGATGGAATTTGGTGCACAGTTGGTCTAGAGAGGGGTTTTAAGAAGAAAAAAAATATAATCTTTAAAACATACACTTTTGTTTTTGATCCATCGGCAACTACTATTTACCGTAAAAAGTAAAATCCCCTATGTCGCCCTTTTCTGGGGGGCTATTTTTGGAAAATATTCTGGGAACCTTAAATAGCAACCCCCTATTTTGACTTCGTATTTGAATTCTCACTGAAATTCTCTTTCGAATGTTACCCCATATCATAAGTTTTACTTTACTAATTTTCGAGATATCGGCTTTCAAAATGTCAAAAATTCAATTTTCAAAGGTCATCTTAGAAACTAAACAAAATATCTCTATTGTGTTTATTGTCGATTTTAGGGGTTTTTTACGAGAAAATAAAAAATGACAACAGTTTGACAATCTGACCTTCTACTTCATATTTTTGGAATAATATCGTCAAAATCACTGAAAATCAATAAACTGTAAATAGGAATGTGCAAACGTCAAACTAGTGTCATTTTTTATTTGCTCTTATAAAACCCCCAAAATGGATAATAAACACAATAGAAATATTTTGTTTGGTTTCTAAGATATGGGCCTTTGAAAATTGAATTTTTGACATTTTGAAAGCCAATATCTCGAAAACTAGTAAAGCAAACCTTATGATATCGGATACCATTGGAAAGAGAATTTCAGCGAGAATTCAAATATAAAGTCAAAAGAGGGAGTTACTATTTGAGGTTTTTAGAGTATTTTCCAAAAATAGTCCCCCAGAAAAGGGCTACATAGCGGATTTTACTTTTTACGGTAAATAGTAGTTGCCGATGGATCAAAAACAAAAATCTATGTTTTAAAGATTATATATATATTTTTTTAAAACCCCTCTCTAGACCAACTGTGGGTGAGCAGATGTAGATCTGGTCAGGGGCGGAACAAATGAGGATTTTAAACCTTTTTAAAACTTAGCTGTCTCTCTATTAACTAACCTTTTAGAACATCGCACTCTTTGTCACCGACAATAACTTTTTCAATGCTGCCAGATTTTATGAAGTTTTTCTCCAAAACATTGTCCAACACAGGGTCGAGATCTATGTCTACGTCTTCTATGAGAAGGGGTTTGCCTAAATAAATTGTCAAATACTTAATATCGTTCTATTCTATCCTATATTTTATATATATGAAATATTAAACTTTATTTTTTTATTTTAAATTTTATTATATTCATCCATTGGCTACTATCGACGCAAGTGTTAATTTTTTCAAATATTTTATCAGTCGAAGTCAGTCAACAGACAGATATTTTTAAAAAAAATTTAAAAAGTTTTTCAAAGAATAGTTTCTGTGATAACGGCAGTAGCGTTTCTACCGATACGTCACATAAGTACTTAGATTCTATTTAGGATTTGCGAGTGTATAAGCATTATTTATTTTTATTTAAAAACCACTGACAAATGAACAATATTTTTTCTTTAGACGGTTTTTAATATCTCTTTGAGGGAAAAAATTCTTTAACCTAAAGAGTGAACTTGAATCCTAAAAACAGTTCGTTTAGTTAAACAGATAAACCGCACATCAAAACTTAACAAAATTTTGCACAGCGGAGGCTTCTGGTATCCCCCACAGACCATTCACGTGGTTTTTCAAAAAAATATATATATCTTGTTTTTATTTAGTTTTTTTAAAATAATCGATAATTTCTACCGTGAATTAAACATATTTAGGATACTATGTTGGGAATTTGGAACCTTTGGTTGCACTAAAACAAAGTTATGATTGTTTTCCACAAACCAAAACTACACTTTTTTGCACTCGACGCGCGTTTCGCTAACAACGTTAGCATCATCAGGAGACGATAAACAATGCACTAAATTAATCTACGATCTATTTTATATACAATCCTTTAGTGGGCGGAGATAAGACTAATAATTTGTGATTGATCACGATTTTTAATCCTATATCCCCATAACCAAAGAATAAAGTGTACTAAATGGGATGGGTCCTCTATCTTTATTTAAACTATTTCTGGATTTAATGATTTCCATACTCTCATATGCATTCAAAAGTCTTTTGTTTGGTACACTTTTTAGAAGTTTTAGATTATCTAATGTGAATCTATAATTGTAATAAAGCATGCTCAGCCACACTTGACTTTTCTGTTCTTCCGTATTTTAAGTGTGCTAAGTGTTCTTTAAAACGTGTTTGAATATAGCGTCTCGTTTGGCCAACATATTTTTTGTCACAATCCATGCAACTAATTTCGTAAATTCCACTTTTTTCTAGAACTGTAGTTTTATCCTTGGGATTTCCTAGTAAGCTTTTTATTGTGTTACCCGATTGATATACTAATTTAAGACCGGTGTTATTAAATACTTTTTGTAATCCTTTAGGATAATTAGGATCATCAAAGTGTATTTTTGGTTTGTGGAAAACAATCCTAACTTTGTTTTTTTTTATATTTAGGATACGTAAAATTATGTAAAAAATTATCGAAAATCACGTGAATGGTTCCGGGATAATGCTTTAAACTTTCACCGTACAAAATTTAATAAACAGTTTTTTAGATTAACTAATTGGAAGAAGCGCATTTTTTATTCAAATTCACCCTTACTGGCGAAAACCCAAAAAAAGTGGTTTCACAATTATGAATCAGCCACGAACATAGATTCTATTCTATTCACCTAGAGACAAGCAATCTTCCAAATGCGTCCTAAAATACTTGTGATTTAGAGACGTTATCTGCAAGTTATTGTTGGCCTCCTTGTTTTTTATCCACATTTTCCCCTGATTTTGGGGGTCGATCAACAGCGAGTATGATCTAGATTTCGTGACTATTAGTGCATTTTGGACGGACAGTTCGTCGTTTGGAAGTCCTAAAAAGAAAACGTGTTTTATGATGATGACTATAAAGTTTTCACGTTAATGATGTCAAAAAATATACATTCCCCAGAACTCGGAAAAAAATAAATAATTCTGTTTTTAAACCGTGGTTCAAAACATATTCTATTTCATTTTCTATACTCCAGATGGTAGCAATTCATAAGAATCAGTATAGTTAATACGTTGTTAACTATGTTGGGAATTTGGAACCTTTGGTTGCACTAAAACAAAGTTATGATTGTTTTCCACAAACCAAAACTACACTTTTTAATTGTTTATCGTCTCCTGATGATGCTAACGTTGTTAGCGAAACGCGCGTCGAGTGCAAAAAAGTGTAGTTTTGCTTTGTGGAAAACAATCATAACTTTGTTTTGGTTTGAGTTAATACGTTGTCAAGCAAACAGTTTAGGAAAACAGTTTATTCGGAGACGCGGGCGTGAAAGAGATCGTAGACGTAATATTTTCTCAATTAATTACTTAGAAGATCTTAAGATTATTTTTATTTATTTGGTACTGAAATGATGTTTTTTATTTTTTTATGTAAGACCTGAAGAACAGGCGTCCCTTCGCGACTGTACATCTGAGGAGGGGAGAAGAGCCCCATTTCCTCGGCAATTTTTGTAAAATAAAAGAGTGTATAAAAATCACAATTTTCAAAGAAAAAACACCCCTCACTTATTAAATTTAATAACAGCTTGTTCATGCTTGTTCCTTTTCTGTAACTTTTTTTTCAAGAAGCGGAAAAATCGCGTTGCGCAAGTGCGGGCGGAAAAATATTTGTTGATGTTTTTTTAACCTCAAAATTAATTTTTTTTATTTCATTATTTGAAACAGTAGTTATTACAGAAGTGGATATTGATCATGGTGAAAGAGTTTCCACATTTTTAGGACAAAAAGAATGGGATTCTAATTTCAAACTAAAATAAGAAAATACTCATAATTACTGTTTTGCGCCCTTTGAAGGCAACATTTATCGTTAAATTTGACGGGATATTACTTGGAAATCTTTTAGTTAATTGTGGATGACATCGCCAACAGCGTATAGGTTTCTTAAGTTTATTATCTCTTTCGCTCTCATTTACTAGCCATTGCGCTTCTTTTTCAACGCACGCTATTTCGGCACCCTACCCAAGAACTGTCGAAGCCTGCCCTAGTTTTTATTTAAATAATATTTGATGTAAAGATTTTTTATAATAAAAATAAAACATCCAGGGGACTGAGAGCCAGGGCACTGAGAAAATCATCTCAAATTTAAAATATATTTTTAGTATACAAAGCAGTAATACAAATCTTTCAGAAAAATACCTTTTCCTATTTTAGAAAAAAACAGTGAAAACACCATTTCCAGGGACTGAGATATTTTCTGGCAAAGCAATGTTTTTAATCTATTGATTTTTAAAGCTCAAAGTTTCTTAAACTTAGATTAAAAAGACATACTTATTTCTTTCGTATGTTTTATTGCATTTTTTTTTCAAATTCATGACGCACAGGGTGCTGACACTGTTTTTAAATTTCTTTCATAAAATAAAGTTTTATCTTGTAAAGCGTAAAAAGAAAACCGGCTTTTGATTTTAAATAGCTTTATATTTCTATGTAATTAAAAACTTCTAAACCGTTCATCCGATTTTGATAAAATTTGGTGTGCAGATGTAGATTGGGCACTAGATTATGTCAGTTATATTAGATTAAAAAAAATCACTTTATGGGCGGAAAAATTGGGGATAGTGTTTAGAAAAATTCGCATGGTTTTAAACATTTGAAGTTTTACCTTGTAAAGTCCATTCAGAGACAGTAGCGCTCTCAACTAACATGTTAGTAATATTCAAGTTTGTAGTAAAGGGAATAGTTCTGGAACCTAATATTTCCATCCAAGTTTTGACCAGACCCGCCCTGAATTCCTGATTGTAGGGGCCACAGTACGACAAGAAGCCTGTCGCTAAAATAAGAAGAAAAATGGTAGAGGGTATCCTAAAAGTTCTGGGTTCTCAAAATAATTTATTTCAAATGTGTTTTACGAAACCAAACTTATTGGTCAATTTGAAAATTTTAAGATTATCAAACCACAGGGTAACCCCGGGTATTTTTTTGTTGTTCAACAATTTTTAAAGGGCAACTTTCGAAAATACGTGACAAACAAATTTTGAAACAAAAATAACATAGTCCTGAAAAAAAGATGTCCTGCATGTTACCTAAAAGTACATCTCCCACCAATCTACCAAGTTGTTCTTTAAATTCTTTACTTTGCTGAGTCCATCTTACTTTTTCACCTCCCAGACCTTTTATAAGCGTTGTTGCCGTGTTCATTTTCCGAAGACACAAATTAGCTGCATCTGTAAGTCGCTGTTTTTCCATAACCTAGAAAGAAGCAATTCATCAGACTTAATGAGTAGGGTCAGTCCATATCAAGTCAACCAGGGTATTTTACCACACCATCTCCGATGTTGATGATTTTTAGTATACATGTTTTTCCTACCAAAAAACTGGAAAATCCAAAATTTCAGACTTTTTTGACCAGTTGTTTATTTTGAATTAACTTTTGAAAATCGAAAAAGTCACTTATTTGTCCTTAACATGTGTGCACAAAATTAGGAATATCCAAAGAACCACTTATAATAGAAAAGTAGGTGAAGGTTCATTTTAAAGCTCTTATAAAGACCTTTCATATGAGAATATTGCATAACATATATTGAAAAAAAAAATAAAAAAAAAATTTTTGATTTTTTTTTTTTGAAAAATTTCAAAAAGGCCATTTTTAATTTTTTTCAAAAAATTATATTATTTTCTTTAAAGCGTTAATAAACTATTCACAAAATTTTGAGATGGACAAATCATGGGTTCAATGTGAAAAAATTTATTAAAAATGTCACATGCATGAAAAATCGCCTATAAAATGTACTTAATATTTTTGATATTTTTTTTGACATTGAACCCATCATTTCTCCATCATAAAATTTTGTGGATAATTAAGTAACACTTTGACCAAAATTATATATTTTTTTCAAAAAAATTAAAAATGGCCTTTTTGAATTTTTCAATTTTTTTTTTTCAATTTTTTTTTTTGTTAAAATTATGTTGTGATATTTCATAAAAAAGAGCTTTAAAATGACTTTAAAATGAGCCATTTATTACTTTCCTAGTGTAAGTGGTTCTCGAGATATTGCTAGTTTGTAGTTTCTTGTTAAGGTCAAAATGCTGACTTTTTTATTTTGAAAAATTAAAAAAAAAACTACGAATCAAAAAAATCTAAAAATTTGCATTTTCAACTTTTATGGTAAGAAGAAAATATATACCAAAAATCATCAAAATTGGAATTGGTCGCGTAAAATTTTTGTGATTTTTTAGTTGATTTGATATGGAATGACCCTAGGGTCAGTCCATATCAAGTCAACCAGGGTATTTTACCACACCATCTCCGATGTTGATGATTTTTAGTATACATGTTTTTCCTACCAAAAAACTGGAAAATCCAAAATTTCAGACTTTTTTGACCAGTTGTTTATTTTGAATTAACTTTTGAAAATCGAAAAAGTCACTTATTTGTCCTTAACATGTGCGCACAAAATTAGGAATATCCAAAGAACCACTTATAATAGAAAAGTAGGTGAAGGTTCATTTTAAAGCTCTTATAAAGACCTTTCATATGAGAATATTGCATAACATATATTGAAAAAAAAAATAAAAAAAAAATTTTTGATTTTTTTTTTTGAAAAATTTCAAAAAGGCCATTTTTAATTTTTTTCAAAAAATTATATTATTTTCTTTAAAGTGTTATTAAACTATTCACAAAATTTTGAGATGGACAAATCATGGGTTCAATGTGAAAAAATTTATTAAAAATGTCACATGTATGAAAAATCGCCTATAAATAGACAATGCATTTTGGTAATTAGAAGAATATAATGGGGTTTAAAGCGATATTATAAAAATATTTAACAATATTTTATTTAATAAAAAATTATATCCTACGTTTCATTCTGTATCAGTAATCAGATTAACATTGCCCCCCATTGTAATATTTACTTACAAAACCTCTTTTCCACCGGAGACGTACTATTGGATGTTCCAATTCTTAGGAAAATATGCCTGTATAAACCTGCCAATACTTTTGTGAAATACTGCCTGTTTATTCCTGTTTAACATTAAGGACACACCTCCTTCATTTTATTGGTCTGTTTAGGTACATTGTGGGGATTTGCTGACATGAAAATTCCTGCATAAATTGATTTTAAATTTTTGGCAAGTATCTTCCTGATACAGCTCCAAATAATCGATACATAATAGATCGACTGAAGGTTTATCAGAAGTCATCTCTGTGTAATTTTAAAAGTTTCAACTATGGGTGAGGCAAGTGGATGGACTAAATATAAAGTAAAGTGCTGTGATCCACTAGAGTTAAAAATCAAGCATTTTGGGAAATTAAGAAATGTGACCAAGTGGATGTGCAGTTACAAAAATGTCAAAATGGGAATGAAAATCTGTGATGGTTGTAGACTAAAGCTTTCAAAGGAGTTTAAGGCATCTGAAGAAGATGAGGCAGGGTAAGTAACAAATAGTATTTTTTAATATAAAATTAATAAACTAAACCAATTGCGTCAAGTACGGAGTGGAAAAATCTCATGGCATTATTTTGCATGGCATTTTGAGAATACAGACATTATGTACAAATTTCTTGGCATTATGTACAGATTTTGGGTCAGCTGTTACCCCCTTTTTAAGTTCTTATAAAAAAACTAACTTTTTAAATTTTTTTAGACCCAGTCAAGTTCCAGAAAATGATCCAGATTTTCAAGATCCTGCTGAATCATTTACTCTTTTAAACAAGTCATTGGAGCTTCTTGGTGTGTCGCCGATTAAAAGAAAAAATGTATACAAAGAAAAAATTGATATTGTACAGCATACAATTGCGAAAGCATTTACAAAGGAATCAGATTCAACGCTAGTAAAGGAATGCCAGAGTGACGAAAGTGAAATGATTAAGCAGTTAAAGGACAAATTTTTAAAAACCGAAAAGAGGAGTGAGAAAATACTAGTTTTATCATGTTTACCTCAAAGTTGGAGTAGAAAGAAGATTGAAGAAGAATTTGGAGTTTCTCAATATTTGGCCAGAGCTGTAAAACAGTTAGTTAAGGACAATGGGATATTATGTTCTCCTAACCCCAAACCGGGAAAGACCCTTAGTGATAGAGTGGCCCAAATAGTGGTAGATTTTTACCAAAGGGATGACATTAGCAGGACCATGCCAGGTAAAAAAGATTATGTTGTTATCAGAAAATATGGAGCTGAAAAAGAATATGTACAAAAAAAATTAGTCTTAGCTAATTTAAAAGAAATTTATGCATTGTTTAAAACTGAGTACCCCAATGAAAAAATTGGGTTTTCAAAATTTTGTGAACTGCGACCCAAAAACTGTATACTGGCAGGAAAAAGTGGGACTCATACTGTATGTGTATGTACTATACATCAAAATATAAAACTAATGCTCAATGGCTCCAAATTAAATAAGCTATATGATGAAAATAACAGGCCTCTTGCAATATCTTATCATGATTGCCTTTATAAACTAATGTGTAATCCACCTTCAGTGGACTGTTTTTTAAGCAATAGATGCAAGCAATGTCCTGGAGTAGAACAGTTTAAAAATACGTTAATAGAAAAATTTGAGGAAGAATTAATTGATGAGGTCTCATTTAAAAAGTGGGTCTCAGTAGATAGGTGTACTATGGAAACCGTTGTTAAGAAAAGTGATGATTTTGTCCAGGAATTTACTGATGATCTTGTAAAACTTAAATCACATTCTTTTATTGCAAAAATGCAAAAAGATAGATACAATGAAATAAAAATTAACCTTAAACCTGGAGAGTCTTTGATCACTTGCGACTTTGCGGAAAATTATTCCTTTGTTATGCAAGATGAAGTCCAGTCTTATCATTGGAATAACAGCCAGGCAACCCTCCACCCTTTTGCCATTTATTTTCTAAGTGATGGTAAACTGCACAACCTGAATTATGTGTTTATTTCGGAAAGCTTGACACATAATACAATTGCATTTCATTTATTTAAAAAAAAATTAATGCCTGATTTAAAAATCAAAATACCAGGACTTATCAAAATTTTTTATTTTTCGGATGGATGTGCTGCGCAGTACAAAAACAAAAAGAATTTTCTGAATATATGCCTGCATAAAAAATATTTTGGTGTTGAAGCAGAGTGGCATTATTTTGCCACCTCGCATGGCAAAAGTGCCTGCGATGGCTTGGGAGGAACTGTTAAAAGACTTGCTGCCAAAGCCAGTTTGCAGAGGCCCTATGACAATCAAATAATGACACCTCTACAATTGTTTACTTGGTGTGAAGAAAACATATCTGGCATTGATTTTAAATATTGCACAGAAGCAGATTATACAAATCATGAAATAATTTTGAATAAAAGATTTGCGGAAGTCTTAACAATACCGGGGACACAAAAAATTCATGCTGTAATTCCTCTTACAGAAAGCACGTTTTTGGCAAAACAGTTTTCTACATGCTTAGAGGTCGAAACACATAATCTTTTTAAAGGTGGAAGCATTATTTTGCAAAATATCGAGTCAGGGTTTGTCACTGTAGAATATGACAGTGCTTGGTGGCTGGCTTGTGTCTTGGGGAAAAATAATGAGAGCGGAGAACTGAAAGTAAGCTTTCTTCATCCACGAGGACCTGCCTCATCATTTTTTTACCCAACACCTCAAGATATTTTAATTATTAAACCAGAAAGTCTTATAAAAAAAGTTGAACCCAACACTGCTACTGGCAGAACTTACAATGTCAGCAAAAAAGAAATGTCAGATTTATCAGAAATTCTTAAAAGAAAGTTAAAAAAATAAATTTAAGGTATATAGTTAGTCTTAGTGTTTTCTGTCTAATTTTTATCAACGAAGTAGAAAAGTTTGTTTATTTCTTTTGCGAGTTTAAAATAAAATAATTTGTAGATAAAGCCTCTGGGTATTTTTTAAAACCTGTATCCATCCAACAAATTTATTTATTTTAATATCCAGTGCACTATTGGTGCTCCTAAAATATGTTTATTTTTTTAAATGCATGATTTTTAATGTACTTAATATTTTTGATATTTTTTTTGACATTGAACCCATCATTTCTCCATCATAAAATTTTGTGGATAATTAAGTAACACTTTGACCAAAATTATATATTTTTTTCAAAAAAATTAAAAATGGCCTTTTTGAATTTTTCTATTTTTTTTTTTTCAATTTTTTATTTTCAATTTTTTTTTTTTGTTAAAATTATGTTGTGATATTTCATAAAAAAGAGCTTCAAAATGACTTTAAAATGAGCCATTTATTACTTTCCTAGTGTAAGTGGTTCTCGAGATATTGCTAGTTTTGTACATTCTTGTTAAGGTCAAAATGCTGACTTTTTTATTTTGAAAAATTAAAAAAAAAAAACTACGAATCAAAAAAATCTAAAAATTTGCATTTTCAACTTTTATGGTAAGAAGAAAATATATACCAAAAATCATCAAAATTGGAATTGGTCGCGTAAAATTTTTGTGATTTTTTGGTTGATTTGATATGGAATGACCCAGTATCGTCTTTACAATTTCTTCAGATTGAACGTGATTTATTTGATAGAGGAAGCTTAGAACTAGTGACCTTTGTTTTTATCGAAGACACTCTTAAAGAGAATAACCAAACGTACCTCACACGTATCACAAAACATATTGTGCCGGCTATAAAAGCTCAATCCAAATTTATGGTAATGCGCTCACAAGTTTACAACTATTTCATATAGAAACATTATATTTAGCACAGTTGCGATCAGACATAAGGTAAACAATTTGGCGACGATGCCAGATTGTGCTGTGATTTTTTACAAACATATTATTTTTATAACTTTCTTGTCATTTAAATTAAACACCTTATTTCTATTCAAGGCACCTATATTCACAGATGAGTCCAACGTTTGACTGACCGCCATATTAAAACGTCACCTGGGTACTATCTTTTAATATTCTAATATGTATTGGGAATAAAACCTACACAATGTGACAACCTCGCACTTGTAGCGGGTCACCTATGTAACCGTGTACTAAGGTAGATGGAGCATGTGCGAGGTGGATCATGCTTGGTAGTGCCTGATGCAGCGTTGCCAGTGCAGAGAACAATGGTTTTCCCTAAATCTAACGACTGATCGCGTTTCAAAGCGATTTGTGAATGACTTGATGGGTCTATTTCAGTTGAATGTCTTTAATTACATTACATACCCAATGAGCATTTTTGTCTATATAAAAGTTACAGCAAATAATATAAAACCTTCATAAAATAACCAAAAGTTATATTATTTAGTGTTGGTGATAATTTTATAACTCTAATATATCTCTTAAATGAGTAAAAAAGACTTGAAGAACAACTGTTCAACACCAGCTTATAAAAATTTATGGAACATAGTAATGGATAGAAAAACAACATATAGATTTTATAAAACTTCCTTATGAGCCCTCAAGTATAGAGATTATTATAAAAAGGTTTTACAACTGTTCTAACAACACTACATAACAAATTAAAGGTTTTTATGGATTTAGAAATATAGATTTTGCATCTTTCTTTGCTTTGCTTGTTATGTATTATTCTTTTTCTTTTTACAATAAAAAAATTTATAAAATGGTGTTTAGCAATCTTCTAAAATAAATAAAAATGAAAGTGAGATAATCTGGAGCAGGAATATGAATATTTATATACTATAGTTAAATAAAAGCTGTTTTTCAAGTCACCCTACTCTGAAAATCAGCTGCGGTCCCGTGTGTACTGTATAGTTTTCGAATACACTCACGTAAATTTCATGGGCTCCAAAAATACTTGAGAAAACGTGAAAAAAAATATTCATTTAACTATCAGTTTTTTTTATACGCGTTTTTTTCTTTCTGGGACAAATATTGAATTTCGTATGTTGTTCTTAACCCTAATAAGCAATATTTCGATCGAAACACATGTTGAAACCCCATAAATAACGTTTTTATTTAGGCCAAAAACCTATTTTTGTAATCCAAAATGGCGAAAATTTCCGACAATTCTATAAAAAAAAACAATACAACTATACCACTGTTTACCTCGACAAACACTATTTTATGACCATTTAAAAAATGATGCTACTTGGAACAAAGGGCTGCAGATGGCGCAGTGTTGAACACTGATGGTCCGTTTCTGCGAGCTTAACATAGTTACCATTGTTCTCTTTTCCTAAATGCATTCCTCGAAAAATACCCGCCTCCACACACTTCAAGCCCGCATAACTGTCAGAGGTAACTATCTCAAGAATATAGTTAGATTGCGGGATCGAAGTGTGTACAGGCGAGTATTTTCCGGGGTGTTCACATTTGCCGCCTACCAGCAGTATCAGTGTATGCGCTCGACGTTTCACGGTGCGTTTTTGCGATCTTAACACGGTTACTATATTGTTCTCTTTTTCTAAAACACGATTCCCATCTATGCGTTTCTCATTCGTGGGTCCCCCGTATCACGTGGTCTAAGCGAGATTTGCCTATACAAGTTCATGTCAGACCACGTGATGAGTTTTTTGAGTCAGGGTGACTGCGCATCGAAAACGCTGGTGGGAATCGGGTGTAAAATGCATTCGATCCCGATATCTGTCATCGGCAACTATCTCAAGAAGATTTGGATCTCTTATCTCTCTTAGATTGATGTAATTAAAACAAGATAAAAATGGTATGGTATCTCGCAAAAACGCGCCTTTTGATGTCGCAAAAACGCTCCTTTCGATTTCGCAAAATCGCGCCTATTGATGTCACAAAATTAACCCTAAAAAATCTTGTTTGTTTTGTTATTATAATTGCCAAAATAAATTAAAATTGTTTTTTTTGTTCTAAAAAAAGTTGTATTATAATCACTATATAAAGAAATTAATAACAACATTATAGAAAACACCTTATGGGCAAAAAAGGTTTATGAACGAGTTCATAAGAATATTACAGACACCAATTTATATAACTATTGTGTGTGAGTTCCCAAGTTTTTATAAGTGTCTCTCGAAATATTTTCAATCTTATCTTATATAAATTTGTTGTTGGTTAATTAAGTTTTATAAGTGGGTTGATAGCAACATATCTTTACTTACGGTTTTATAGGTGGGTTGACAGAAAGATTTCAAACACCAATTTATATAACTTTTGTCACTGATGACTTATATTTTTATAAATATGTTGGTGGAAACATTGTTAACACCAATTTATATAACATTTGAACCAATGACTTTAATTTTTATAAAGATGTCCGTGGAAATATTGTTAACGCCAGTTTTATGTTACTTTAGGGTACCATCAATTTAGAGCCTTTAATAAAACAAATATACAAACTCAATTCTTGTAGGAAACTTCTAAATACCCTAGGGTATCAATGGAACCCTCTTTATAATAATTATATAAATATCTGTCACCAGAAGTTTCTGAAAATGCTCATTGGGTACATAAGCGCCATCATATGTTCTCTATTAGCACAATATGCATGTGGGTAAGGAAAGGTTTTTAGGATAGGATTGTTCAAATTTACAGGAGCTAGTCAAAAACGGATGTACATTTTCTTGGGAGTTTTATGTGACTTCTAGTTCATTTGGATTTCTTCACTTACCGCCCCATCATACTGCGCTTTAACTTCTCTTAACGATTCTTCGCGCTCAGCCAGTTGCTGCTCGGCTCCCGCCAGGTCGTCCATGGCAATCTTTAACCTGGCTTCTTGCATTGTAAGGTTGGCTTTAAGGGGAAGGACTTCTCGATTTACGCTGAAAATTACACACTTTTTATCATCCCAGAACCCCATATTTTAATTAAATTAAACATTATATACATGCAACAAAAAAAAAGAAAACAAAGAACAAATACTGACAAGACTGTTCTCAATTTTAAGGTATTTTTTAGGTTGTTCTTAAAGCTTATAATTTTTTATTGTTGGGTAATTGATTAAGATTTAACCCTTATAGAATAGAGTATTTTGTGTAGAGCTTTTTCGAAATCTTGGCAAACGAAAGTCGTTTCTTGAACGTGTATTACACTCATATACATCAACATTAAACGTTAAACTAATAAAAATTAAAGTCATAAAAATTGCCCACCTTTCGAGTGGTGTGCCGCACCCTTAGGTTAAGGGGTACTTCGACATTATGTATGTGAAAAGAATAGCGACGAATAACCAGCATTTTGAAGGAAAATAAAGCGTACCTTCGCTTAGTTTTTACCTATGAAAGAACGACATAGCTTTGGTCCAGCTCAGCAACCCGGCTACATCGCCGCAGACCCTTTTGGCCGTGTCCATGTTGTAATCTTCCATTTCGAAATATGGCTGCAAGAGATCGACCATTTCGTTGTTTATAACGTCTTTCGGATAGTTTTGAAGCTGAAGAAGGAATGTGGTTGAGGCCATCATCTACGAACGTTAAATAAATGTCAATCTTAAAAATATATATGCAGAGAGGTCTTCAAGGTTTGTCTTCCTACCTTTTGCAGTAGAAACTTTTGGATCTTGGGAGATAGAATAGTCATTCAACATGGTAATGCAGCTTCAGCAATTTTATTTAATTTTTAGAGGCGAAGCAAATGGGGGTATTTTTTAGAAAAATTCGTGGGTTTTGGAAATTTTAAATTTTATCTGTTTTTTTTAAAAATACTATGCAAATTTACCTTGAGGGATTCAGCCCACGATGGTTTGGGGCAAGGCGCGGCAGTATCAGGGGCCAGAGGCTGCAGTTTTCTTTGAAACAGTATCAAAACGCAGTCCATGATTCTCATGATCAGATGAGGGGGGCGACCCAACTTTCTTACGGTGGCTAAAAAAAGAAAGAAAAAGAGAAAATAATAATTGGGTCAAATGAAATCAGTGCTGTGCAATCGCGATCTTAATACCACTCTCCGAATTCGCATGCTTCGCTGTCATGTGTTTTATGTGTCAAAAATTGAATACATTAGATGTAGAATACTTATAACACTGGATGGACAGAGTACGTAATAAGAATCTTGAAGTTTTCTGTTTTGTCATCTGTCTGTCAGGCATTGCGTGGTGTCGTGCATAAGTTTTCTTTTTTTCCAAAAAAAAAAGGCAAAAATTGTAATTGTTTAAACCGTAATATGTGTAAGACATAAGGTTGCATTAATTTCTTTTAATCACTTAACTGGAAAATTAATAAAAATTGTGGAATTTGCGAAGTAAGTAGGAGTAGGAAAAAGACTATCAAAAATATAGATCAATATAAGATTTTTTATATTTTTAGTATCTACCTCAGTTTTTTTTTAGGTTTGCATATTTTACTAACCAAAAAAAAACAATTTTTGAAATACTGGGGAAATTATAACTAAAGACAACAGTCTATTTCATAAAACTGATTTTATATGCAAATATGAAAAAAAACTTGTAAGAGAGGGTAATATGAGTTGCCCACATCTGGTGAAACAACCACTGCTAAACGGTCTATAACGATAGAAACGTTCGCCTGGCACTCAAAGAAGAAGATAAAATCAGATGTTCGCCCAAGACATAATATACATAATAAATTATCTGCAAACCTATATGGGCAGGCTTGATGGTATTCAATGCCGCCTCAGCTTCTTCGAGAGCCGGTTTGGCTGCTTCCAGTTTCTCCTCAGCTAAAGCCTTCTCCTTAGCTATAGACGACACCAGAATCTCAGCTTTTTCTTTTACCTTTTGAACTTGATTTTTTACGATTTCTGCCTGCATGGCCCTCTCAGTTACCTTAAAGAAAACAACATTTGCTGGATTAATATCGAAGAAGATATTAAGATATTTATTGAACAAGGTCTTGCTTTACTAAGGGAAAAAGAAAATTCCTTATTTGATCAGTAAAATTTGCTATCTACATCGTACTCAATACGACAGATTGTCTTCTTTTTCTTTCATAGAGCATGTTTTCTGTTCCGACAAAGAGCGTGATATATGAAAGAACAAGATGATTTTCCATACTTATTGAGTGTGATGTGAAAACATACTACATGATTATTTTCTATACTTGATTGATATAAAATGTTTATTGATGCTTAAAAGTAATATTAAGGTCGAACTAAACAACATTAAGGACGAACTAAACAATTTCCTATTAACAAAACTTTTAAAAAAATCATAATTTTGAATTTGGTTGGTTGATATTTTGCTGATCTAAACAAAAGAAGACTCAAATTTTCAAACAAAAGAAGACACCTCACTTAAATTTTCTTGTTTTTACGACTTCACGAATACTGTCCTGTAAATAATCATCTGCAGTAGTTACCTCAGTAAGTACTCTTTCAGCTCTTTGCGAAGCATCAGCTAGTTCCTTTTCCATAACGGCTAGTTCTTTTTTCAAGATAAGCACAGAGGAAGAAGCTTCTGCAAGTTTTTCTAAACCGGTATCCATTCTTAAGGCCCCTTAAAAATAAAAACATCTTATTGAAAACATTTAATATTAGATAAAATTATATGCTCGCAATTCTGCAAAGCCTTATTATTAAATAATCAGTTTATTAGGCACGTACCGTTGCTAAGTTCCTTTTGCTTGTTGTTGTAGATACTTTTGTATCCAGCTATAAAGTTGAGATAAGATTTTGGAGTAACATGGGTAGCTCTTCGGAATCTATAATAAAAAAAAAAAATATTTTATTCATATCAATCAATCATTGAAATATACAATATTTGATTGATCCACATATTACAATTAGACTATTGGTTCTTCAAAATAAAAAATTGGTGCTAGAAAGAACGGATAGTCCACAATACAATCAATTGTGTTGAAAGAAAATGAAAAGTGTAGCTTTGAAAGATTTTAATCTTGTAACAAAATTTTTGGGTAGTATTTACGAAACCAAAATCTGAAAACGCATATCAATAGCTGCTTTACTTCTAAAGTTATAAAACAAAATTATGATTGTTTTCCACAAACCAAAACTACACTTTTTTGCACTCGACGCGCGTTTCGCTAACAACGTTAGCATCATCAGGAGACGATAAACAATGAACTAAATTAATCTACGCTCTATCTTATATACAATCCTTTAGTGGGCGGAGATAAGACTAATAGTTTGTGATTGATCACGATTTTTAATCCTATCTCCCCTCAACCAAAGAATAAAGTGTACTAAACGGGATGGGTCCTCTATCTTTATTTAAACTATTTCTGGATTTAATGATTTCCATACTTACATATGCATTCAAAAGTCTTTTGTTTGGTACACTTTTTAGAAGTTTTAGGTTATCTAATGTGAATCTATGATTGTTTTCAAAAGCATGCTCGGCCACACTTGACTTTTCTGTTCTTCCGTATTTTAAGTGTGCTAAGTGTTCTTTAAAACGTGTTTGAATAGAGCGTCTCGTTTGGCCAACATATTTTTTGTCACAATCCATGCAACTAATTTCGTAAATTCCACTTTTTTCTAGAACTGTAGTTTTATCCTTGGGATTTCCTAGTAAGCTTCTTATTGTGTTACCGGATTGATATACTAATTTAAGACCGGTGTTATTAAATACTTTGTTTAATCCTTTCGTATAATTAGGGTTATAAGGAATTGATACAAATTTTGAGTCGCAGGTATCTTTTTGTCTGAAAAAGGTAGAATTCCGAAAGGTCTTTTGAAAAGAATGTCTATTTATCAGCTTATTTATTAAGCCTTCGTCGTAACCGTTTTCGCCAGCTATATTCCTAATCCTATTCTTTTCTGCTTCAAATCTTTCTTTGTTTAAGGGGAAATTTACTAATCTATATGTTAGAAAGTGCAAACTTGCAAGCTTATGTTGTAAGCAATGACAAGAGTCATTTGGAATATACCTGTTGGTGGCCGTGCCTTTTCTGTATAGGTCAAAGTCCAATTTATTTTTATTTCTTATAACTAAAGTGTCTAGAAATGGCAGTGTACCGTTGTTCTCTGTTTCATAAGTAAATTTAATAGTGGGAAATTTGTTATTTATTTTTTCCATAAACTTTTCAACACTAGTTACTTTAGTGTTGAATACTGCAAACACATCGTCTACATACCTGAACCATACTCTGGGGAAATACTCAAATTCTTTACTTGTATCTGATTCAAATTTGCTCATAAATAGGTTTGCGATAAAAGGTGATAAACTATTACCCATTGTGGTTCCTTCTAATTGCTGGTAGTAGTTATTTTTATATTGAAAGTAATTTTGATTCATGCAGAGTTTTGTTAAAGATAGGTATTCTAAAGTCTGTTTGTCTTCTAGATTGTTTTTTCTTAGTAGTTCCTCCTGGTATTGTAAGGTATTGGGGATCGGCACACTAGGGAACAAGATCTCTCAAAACATCATTCAAAACAATAAAAATAGTACATTAAATCACAATAAAACAATTAAAAGTTTGAGAGAAAAAGATGTTTTCTATCTAAAGGCAGACAAGGGTAATAAAGTTGTTATATTAGATAAAACAGATTATTTCGAAAGGGTAGATAACCTAATAAAAAATGGACCCTACAAACAAGTCCCAAAGAACCCCTTACCAAAAATGATTAACGAAGTAAAAAACACAATTAAAAAATGTAACAATATTATTACTGACAATATTAAATATAAACTACAAGTAAGCAATCCCACTATGCCGAAACTGTATTGTCTTCCGAAAATCCACAAGCCTGGAAAATCGGTTAGACCTATAGTTTCTGCTGTAGGATCACCTACTTACAACATTTCGAAATGGCTAGCAAACGAGTTTGAAAATTTACCGATAAAGGAAAAAGGTTTTTCTGTTCAAAATTCCCTTGAATTTATCAACAAAGTTAAAGATATTTCACTCCAAGAAGGTGAAATTTTAATCTCGTTTGATGTTAGTTCGTTGTTCCCTAGTGTGCCGATCCTCAATACCTTACAATACCTGGAGGAACTACTAAGAAAAAACAATCTAGAAGACAAACAGACTTTAGAATACCTATCTTTAACAAAACTCTGCCTGAATCAAAATTACTTTCAATATAAAAATAACTACTACCAGCAATTAGAAGGAACCACAATGGGTAATAGTTTATCACCTTTTATCGCAAACCTATTTATGAGCAAATTTGAATCAGATATAAGTAAAGAATTTGAGTATTTCCCCAGAGTATGGTTCAGGTATGTAGACGATGTGTTTGCAGTATTCAACACTAAAGTAACTAGTGTTGAAAAGTTTATGGAAAAAATAAATAACAAATTTCCCACTATTAAATTTACTTATGAAATAGAGAACAACGGTACACTGCCATTTCTAGACACTTTAGTTATAAGAAATAAAAATAAATTGGACTTTGACCTATACAGAAAAGGCACGGCCACCAACAGGTATATTCCAAATGACTCTTTTCATTGCTTACAACATAAGCTTGCAAGTTTGCACTTTTTAACATATAGATTAGTAAATTTCCCCTTAAACAAAGAAAGATTTGAAGCAGAAAAGAATAGGATTAGGAATATAGCTGGCGAAAACGGTTACGACGAAGCTGATAAATAGACATTCTTTTCAAAAGACCTTTCGGAATTCTACCTTTTTCAGACAAAAAGATACCTGCGACTCAAAATTTGTATCAATTCCTTATAATCCTAATTATACGAAAGGATTACACAAAGTATTTGATAACACCGGTCTTAAATTAGTATATCAATCCGGTAACACAATAAGAAGCTTACTAGGAAATCCCAAGGATAAAACTACAGTTCTAGAAAAAAGTGGAATTTACGAAATTAGTTGCATGGATTGTGACAAAAAATATGTTGGTCAAACGAGACGCTCTATTCAAACACGTTTTAAAGAACACTTAGCACACTTAAAATACGGAAGAACAGAAAAGTCAAGTGTGGCCGAGCATGCTTTTGAAAACAATCATAGATTCACATTAGATAACCTAAAACTTCTAAAAAGTGTACCAAACAAAAGACTTTTGAATGCATATGAAAGTATGGAAATCATTAAATCCAGAAATAGTTTAAATAAAGATAGAGGACCCATCCCGTTTAGTACACTTTATTCTTTGATTGAGGGGAGATAGGATTAAAAATCGTGATCAATCACAAACTATTAGTCTTATCTCCGCCCACTAAAGGATTGTATATAAGATAGAGCGTAGATTAATTTAGTTCATTGTTTATCGTCTCCTGATGATGCTAACGTTGTTAGCGAAACGCGCGTCGAGTGCAAAAAAGTGTAGTTTTGGTTTGTGGAAAACAATCATAATTTTGTTTTAGTGCAACCAAAGGTTCCAAATTCCCAACATAATTCTAAAGTTATGATTTTTTAATATATTTTAACGTTAACTCTGAAACTAAGGATCACACGAATTTGGATTTTATAACAAAATTTGTAGTCCATATTCATGGAAATTTAAATCTGAAAACCGTATATCGCTACTTGCTTTTGTTCCAAAGTTACAATTTTTTTAAAAATATTTTATCCCCCTTTTCCCCCCTTCAACCCCCTACCACCTTATCAGTCAGTCGATAGATGATTTTTGTACCAAATTTTGTTAAAATCGATTACGGCGTTCTTGAGTTATCGTGTATTACACACAGACAACTTTTTTTTTCGTCGATTAAGGTGTTTTGGAACCTTACTAACTCATTTTTGATAAAATTAAGAAAAGTAAAAATGTCACGATTTTATTGTCCCCCATATCATATGGTCCTACCTCTGAAAATATTCAACAGAGGTATTAGAAACAATGTCCTGTATTGAGCCCAGGGCATTGACCAATTCTTCTTTCACTTCATCGGTGCAGGCAATCTTAAATTCTGTCAAAAAGTGACAGGCCACCAAAACGAGAGCGTCTTTCGGCCAGGGTTGAAACCAGTCGACGGTGCAGCCAGAAATGAGGGCCGGGAAGCGTAGTGCTCGGTTTCTGAATTTTTCGCCGACCTGAAAACCAAAAAAATATACTGCAAACAGCATAGTAATAAGCCCTTGAGGAAAGCTATTTTATTTAAAACCGTCTTTACATAAAACCGCTTTTACGTGCATATAAACGCAGTAAATGATAACGATAACTTACCGGCGAGAAGCAGAAAACGACGTGTAGGTTCTGACAGGTGCGGTTCATAAAAAACTCCATCACTAGTTCCTGAGTTAAAGTCCTTTTTGGATTTTCACGTTTCATTATTGGTGTCAGCTCTTGAATAATTTCAGCCTAAAAATGAAAAAATTTAATTTTTATACTTTCATAGGGACAGGTAGGGGAATTAATCGGAAAAAAGTATTTTTCTTCCACCGAGATTTAAACCCGGAACCTCTAGGACACCAGTTCAAAGGTCATCCCTTAATGCTTGTCCTGTACGCCTCAATTCGTTTCCCTGCAAATTTATATAGGATGCTAAAAATAATTTTTCTCTTTGGAAATAAACACATCTAATTTCAACCATTCTGTACAGTTGTCACTAATAAATTCTTCCCCAAAAACCTTGAAATTTTTACTTTTCTGACATTTATAGGAGGCACCTCAGACCAAATCTCAGGTTCCTTATCAACTACTAACAAAAAGATTAAAAAATCTGAAATTTCCTGTCGAGTTGCTGCAAAAAAACCTTTTTTTAACCGAAGAACAAAAACAGGCCATGGTTATTTTTGCATTAAATAATGTTCTTCATGATGATGACCTCTCACAGATGAAAAGATATTTCAGTTATCTTCGAGCAGCAGAAGAATTTTAGTGTATCGTCCACCAAATTCTAGGTTTGATCCAAAATACACCAACCAACTGAGGAAAGCTGGACATTTTTCAGTGAATATGTGGGGCCGGTTTAGCTCTGGAGATGTTTTGGCAAATCGAAAGAAGATTCAACAGTCAAAAATATGTGGAGATTCTTGATAATGTTATTTTGCCATGTGTGCAGATGTTTTACGAAAACAACGACTTCGTTTACCAGCAGGACAACTGTCCCGTGCACACGGCTAATGTTGTTCGCCAGTGGTTTGAAAACAATAATATTGAAACTCTATCCAACAGCCCTGTTCTCAACCCAATAGAAAATATATGGAGCCGACTTGTCAGAATATTTATCAGAGAAACTGGAGACCACAAAATGCTGAACAGTTAAGCGCATGGGAGGTGCTCTCGATCATAAATATTTTCAAAATTTAAGTTTTTCAATGCCCAGGAGTTTGCAGGGTGTTATTAAAACGAATTTCTTGTTGTTTTAGACAATATAATTGATGTTGTTTTATATAATATAGTATTTAGTTGTTTCCAATCCGTTGTTATTTGTTTTAAATTAAAGCATTTTTTTGATTTAGAGGCCCTTTTATTTTTTATTTTATCAATATGAAATAACGTCATCGTAATATTGAATTTAATGCTGTCAGACATTACAAGTCGGTGGTGTATTTGAGTATACACTAATAAAAACTCAAAGTTTGAGATATAGAGAAAAATGCATGAATGCGTTTTTTTTTTAACAAGAGTACATACCTGTTCGTCTTTGGTAAACAAGTTTGAAATGACTCCTGACGATAAAATGTTATTGAGGTATTCCAGAAATCCTTCTTCTTTTATGTCCAAGTCCGTGAAAATGAAGGTGGTGCCTTTTCCTTGACAACCACAGGATCTGTCAAGAATAAAAAAAAAAAAAAATTGAACCAATAAAACATTATAACGTCAATATTATTGTGCCCCATAAAAGTATTGAGCTCAAACAACTCCAGGCCCCCCCTCCTTATCTGTCACCACATCAATCTGTAAAAACAACAAACAAGTAGAATATTCACCTGTATAGAGCTTTCAGATCTTCTAAAAAGTTGGCAATATTGTAAGACCTCGTCAAGGTAATCTGAAAACTTTTGTAGCCAGCAATGAAGGATGACAATTTGGTCAGGGACTGCTTTCCACTACCACCAACACCTACAAAATATTTTTGTGTGACTAAGGCCATATTTTCTCCCTACATCTAATCATACCCTTATGTGCAATAGTATAAATTAAAATTACAATTTCTAAAAGACTTTGGCTCACCTACTAACATAACATTGCCTCTAGGGTGTCTTATAACTCTAGATATCTTGACCAAATGCAACATGGCGTCAGGGAAGAAGACCAGATCCATTCCTGAACCCCTTACCTAGAATGTTTTTTTGTTTGTGAATTACTGACATAAAAAAAATAGTTTTTTAACGGAAAATCATACAGAAAATTCTAGGAAAAGTTTTTTTACCATCAACAAAATCTTTAACCGATTGATTTGTAAAATATTCATTAGAGAACAGTGATATTAAAATAATAGTCGCGAAAAAAGTGCAAAAGTTTACCATTTCATTAAACTGCGCCAGAAACATCTCCAACCGTTCTCTTAGCTCATTTTCATTACTGACAGGTTCGTAGACTTTTGGCAGTTCCATATCAGCATCTTCCCCTTCCTCTCCCGTCGGTTCAGGTGCGTCCCTTTAAAAAAAAGGGAATAATCCTAAATATATAATAGGGACTTGTTTACTGGAGATTTTATGACCGGACACTAAATTTAACGCTGGCCGTAAGTGTTTTATTTATTTATTTGTGGAAGTTTGAGTCCTTATTTTGACATTTCCAAAAATATAACTTAAAAGCACAGCGGTAAATTATGCTGAATTAATTAATGTATAAAAAGTTCTCAAATTTCAAGGGATGACTAAAATATTTACGAATTTTAATTTTTAAGATTTTCAGAAACTGTTAATCTTTTTGCTTTTTTTTTGTAAAAAAATTGAAAGTTTATCCGAAAATAAACAAAAAAAAATAACCAAAAACAGCGAAGATAAAAATTTGAGGATATAAATACTTAATTTAAAGTCAGTTACTAATAGTGGCAGGCAATAAGTGTAATAAAATTAATTACTACTAACCTCATAAAATCTACAAATACTGGATTGGGTTCAGTTTTCCGTCTCATATCGGGTCCCAAGTTGTCCTCGACTAATTGCAAAAGTTCTTCGTTGAACCAGTTCTTATCGTCTTCTATAGTGAATCTGTGAAAAAAAAACTCAAATTGTCCCTTTTGGGCAAATTTATTCAGAGAGGGATAAAAGGACACTTTAATTACGAGGTTTATGCGTTATTGTTCTCTATTTTGGAACTTTCTTGAATAGAATCTTTAGAAATTATATTATGGGGCATTCAGGTACTCTACCAAAAGCAAAATGTCACAAATAAGGTCATGGTGCTTTGCAATTCACAAAGGAAATTCTGATCTTAAAGTCTAAGAGTTAATTAAACTTTGTTGAGAAAAGTAACTTACCTGTCAGAAAACACTCTTGCGCATTCATGTTTCCATAGAACCATCATACACCCTTCAGACTCTATGACTGTCGAAAGGGTACCGATCTAAAAAAAAAACAGAATAAAACAATACCTAGTCTATACGGCCCTTTAAGGCTATAGTTTCTTCCCAGATTTTAAGTAAAAAAAATACAACTGGCAACGCCTTGTTCTTTAATTTTTTTAATCTTTTGCACAGGGAAAACTAAACATCAGAATTAGGTGAAATTTTGCAGGGATGATCATTTTTAAATGCTTAACAAAAATATCTGAAGGATTTTTCAAAATTCTCAATTATTTTTTTTTTAAATAAAAGCTCTGGTGCTGTCATCTGTCCCAAAAGTCTCAAAACAATTGCGGTTTAGAAGAAACCCGATTTACAAAAAAAATAGAGAAATACTCACAATTTCCTCTGGATTACATTTTTCCTTTTTATATTTCCTTGCTTTAGCGAAAATAAAAACTAAGTTTTCCTTTTTCTAAAGCCTGTGCACTCCGGAAAAGAAAACCGATCAATCAATCACACTTCATTGAATTTGGGAGACTCACGCAGTTCAAATTGTGGCCGATAGATCGCAGAATTTAGATGATTCCATGGTAACTGCCAAGTGTTTTGTCAACAAACTTTAAATCGGGCCGCAGTGGGACAGATGAGTATTTTTACGTTTTCTGACAGAAAACCATTAAAGGTTATGTTTATCTTTCAAAAACATGTTTTCAAAAACATTGTTCTAAAACAAAAATAAAACTACTCCGCGTGTGCGGTCGCCCGCCGAAAAACGCTTAGCGCTGCACGTGCATTACCTCGAGTCTATCAAAGAACCTGAGAACTTTACTGGCTCGCTGGGATTACTAGGAATTAGCATAGAAACATTCGGCGCCCATAACCCCACATAATTTTGTTTTTATTTGGAGACATTTTTTTTAAATTTAAATTATTGCGGCATAGTTATGTGCAAGTGTACTGCGGCATAGTTATATGCAAGTGTACCAGTGAAATCTTGGAGTGCAGAGGATATTTTAGAACCTCAGTTTCAAAAACACATGGACACTCGAGTACTAACAAAACAGTTCAGTAAAGCTCCATTTAGAGGTTGGAAAGACTCATACTACTCCTGTTTAAAATAGCGCCAGTAGCCGATTTTTAAATCTGCATGCTTTTAAGTTAACTTAGTTTTCGGTATCAGCTAGCGGGAGTGTTTCCAATTCCTTACCTTAAACATTACACCCGGTTACTTTAATACGTAGTTGGGTAGCGTTTTTTAGCAGTTAATTCTGCAAAAAATGGTTTTCTTTTATTTTAGTATTTTACTTGGTTTTTTAGCGGCGCAGAACGCCAAAAGTCAAAATAAGTAACCTAACCCCAAATTTTTGACCCGGTGCTAAAAAATCTCTGGTGTCCCACTGTGGATAAACATAAATAAAGTCACCGCGTTGCCATGGAAAACAAATTCAATGACGTAAAATTTTGCAAAAAAATCAGGTCGACATAGTTAAATTGATTTCCCGTACAGTGTTGCTAAAAAGTTGTAACTACGACCTTAAAACGTTTAAATTAGAAACGGTTTTCAAAAAAAAGTAGTAGAAATTTTTTTTTCTGTCAGTGACGTCACGTTTAAAACGGGTCATGTGATATCCATACTTTTTGGAGTGAAATAAACATCAGAATTAGCTGAACTTTGAATGGAAGACACATTTGGTAAAAACTAAGACACGGCTCGGAGCACTTTTTAAGGCCCCAATTCAAATGTTTGAATATATATATTTTTTGGTTAAACAAAGTTGACAGGACAGAGATTCACAGTGAACAACTGATCCGAAAGCGTTTTTAATTTGAAGGTAAACGGAGGGTGAAATGCGTATTGGCAGTAAACTGCATTAAAATTAAAACGGTTTTACAGGCCGTGTAAATTGGGTAACTATTTCAAGTAAGATTTACTAGTTTATGGAACTTACCATCCCTTGCCAAATTCTAGAAAGGTCCCTCAAGGAGAAGACATAGTGGAATTTGGCGGGTGTAGGTAGTAATTTTGCTCTTGTATTTTTCCATAAAATTCTGAAAAACAAATATTATAAACTATAGAAACATGTTCTAAAACAAAAATGTAAATACGTACCTCGTAAGTGAAATCAACTTTTTCACTAAGTTTCTAACTTCCAGAGTAAAACCTCTCTTAGCGTTGTAATGTCCTTGAGCTATGACACCAAAAATTTTGTCTATATTGGCGTCTGAGGGTAATGGAGTGTTAAAAATGCAAAATTGTCTTTTCAATCTAAAAAAAATAAATTTATTTAATGTAATTAATCCAAATACTAAATTAAAACAAATTAAATATTATCAAAGTTCTTTATTGGTGCTACTTTTAATTTTTTGTTTGCGGTGAAAAGTGTACGCTGTTAAAGATGGGTAAAATGTGTCATATTTGCACAAATATTGTACAGAAAAAACAAAAAAATACCAATAGAAAACCCTATATTTAGTCATCTTTAAAATGTAACCAAAGTTATCAAAAAATTCCTTTTTCAGGATAGAAAAATCTTGGGCCAACACAACTACCCCTGAAACAACCGTTTTTTGTATCGAAGTTATAACATTATTATTAGTTACAACATTGTTATTCCTATTATCGATATTTTTAGTTATTAAAATTGACATAAAATACCTTGAAGGAATATCGTTTCTTCCACCACCAGGTTGGCCCATGGCGGCAACAAATTGTACATCAACAATTTGGGTGAATTCGCCCGGTTTTTCCAAGCTATAGAACCCTCCCATATCCATTGTTTGCCGTACGATCTCATTGGTAATCTAAAAGAGATCAAGTCAAATTAAATTTTTAAACCCCTGACAACCATGCGAATTTGTCCTAAAAACTACCCCCATTTGCTCAGCCCCTGGATTAATTTTTTTCACCTGACGGAACTGAAACAAACTGGTACCTAATATACATAATTTCATCATAATCAAATTAACAGTTCAAAAATTACAACCGATTATATTTGTGGTCATATCCCAAATTCTCTCCGAAGAAAGCGTATCATCTCCGAAACTACTTAGAAAAAAAACCGCATCGAAATCGGTTCACTGGTTCGAGAGATACATGCGCACAGACACACACACACACACACTCGCACAGACATAGGGGTCAAACTTATTATAACACACCTGATCTCCCCAGCAATTAATCTCAGGCAAATTGACGTCATCAATGAAAATGATCAGCTTCTTTCCGTTGGGCGCGCCAAAAGTATTTCCCATCCTTTTCTCGACGTAACTTTCTATCGTTTTTTGGAACTGATAGGGCGAGGTGGCGCTGGAGAAGTTGAAGGCCCTGTGGAGGTACACCTCCGGATTAGCCTTTTTCATGTAGGATTTCATCATAACTGTTTTTGCCGTGCCTTGTTCGCCCACCTACAACAGTTTAGGATCTTTTCTAACAGTCAGAGACCTTACGAAAAAAAAACGGCAAGAATTTTGGAAAGGCTGATGTTTTTAGGATTGGCTGTACTTCGAACATATAAAAGGATTATAAAGGGTATGGGGAAACCTGGGGCGCTAGCTAATATGTGCTGTACTGCAAAATTTATTGTCAATTATTTTCGGATGTATCACCCAACAGTAAAGTTAAATTTAATTGTTCCTTCACGATAGATAAATTCAGAGTTTTTGCTTTATCTTATGTGGCAACTGGAATATGAGAAATGCTTTTACCAAATCAATCTTTGAAAAAATGTTTTTGTTCTTCAAATGGTCAAACCATGATGGTAATTTAAGGCTTAAAATATTTTAGCATAATTTAAGCAATTTTTACTATGTTTTTCACATTTTTATGCCATGATATTGCTCACATTTTAAAGCTTTCTTTCCAAACTTTCGATTTCTAGAATAAAACACTTAAATTTTTCAAATTTGAACTGTTTTATAGGTATTCAAAAAAAGTACTGCCAAAACACATTTTTTCTCTGTTAAAATAAAAAATATTTAGAGAGAGGGCAGAATTTTAGAGGTAAATGGATGAAGAGAGAAAGCCAGGCTATAAAAAAGTATTTTAGAGTCATCTTGAGTGGTGTCGTGCATATGATTTTTATTTTGGTATTTTTATCCAAAAAACAGGAAAAATTGTAATATTTCAAAGCGTAAAGTGTGTAAAACATAAGGTGGTATTAATTTATTTCAATCAAAGTTCTTTACGATCTTTAAATTTACCAAAAAACGTGTCCTACTAAAGTGTATTTTAGCACATCTAAAAATAATTTAACAGGTATTTAAGAAAATTGTAGAAATGTAAGTAAAATCTTTTATATTAGGCAAAGGACACCTGTCTGGAACTGTTTAGTATTTCAAAGTGGGTAGTCTCCACAGAGTCTCCATTGTCCAATTGCTTTCTTTACCATATGTAAGGGACTAGCCCAGAATTTGTGCGTGTCTATCCACAAGCAAAACAGTTTTTTGTTAATTTTTGTAGTTTAGTTTTATATTTTTTGTTTCAACTCAAAGTCACTTGATAATAACAATGACTTTTACAAATCAAAACAACAAAAAGGTTACAATAAGGGCGTAAGGATGTGATTACGGTTCCCACTACTGTTGGAACCACAATTTTGCATCTCAAAAACGGTAAGAGATAGTTACAGAACATTTTGGAACTGGTAGGGCGAGGTGGCGTTGAGAAAATTGAAGGCTGGGTGAAGGTACACCTCCGCATGGGCCTTATTTACCCACCGAAGAATAATTTGGGGTGTTATCTAATAGTCGGAGACCTCAAAAAAAAATAGGGCAAGAACTTTGGAAAGGCTGATATTTTTAGAATGGACTATACTTTTACCATATAAAAGAACTGAAGAGTCAGCAAGCTGGGTATGGAGACCCCTAGCACTAAAAGTTAGCATTTATTAAGCTGTAACGTAGAGTAAGGGGTCCCCTAGCCAAACGCCAACAAGTTTATGCATAAATGGCAACCCTGAAAGTTTTTAGAATGTACTTTATCTACATCTACTATCATTGAACAAAGTTAAAATTTTATTAAACCATTATTTTCCAAGACATTCTAATGGGACATGTCTGACTTTTTCTTTGGAGTTAGGTATTACATTAGCTATCAAATAAATACCAGCATTTCCCTATATATAAAATCTTACCAACATAACGGATTTTTCCTGCTTCGCGATAGTGTCGATCAAATAATTAATCCTCACATTGTCGGTGATCGGGATTAAAATATTGGCGAATTCCGGGGTTGACGTCTCGGGATAGACGTAATTCGTCACGAGGGATTCCCACATGGCCCAGTCGCCGTCAGGGTTCACTACGTAGTCGAAAATCGTGGCCTATAAAAGTATTAAAAAAATTTAAATGTAAAACTAATATTTTTTTAAAACTTTCCTCCGCAACTTAGTGATTTTTTTCTACCTGAGGGAACTGAAATAAACTGGTGCCTAATTTATATCAATACACCGAATTTGTTTGTCGAAAGTCTATACACCAATGTCCCGATAAAGGAATCGCTAGATATTATTAGACAGAGACTGGTTGATGACGAATCTTTTTATGAACATACCAGCCTGTCGCTGGAGGGAGTGATGAAGTTGAACTCTTGATTTGATTTGTCTCATAACTCTTACTTTCAGGTGAAAGATAGGTTTTATGCTCAGTATGACGGTCAGCCAATGGGTTCGTCGCTTTTGCCAGTGGTGGCCAATATTTACATGGAGTAGTTCGAATCAGACGCGGTTAATACCGCAATACATAAACTTAAGCTCTGGCTAAGATAAGTTGATGATACTTTTATTATCTTGACCGGGACCAACAACTTTCCGAATTTCTTCACCACCTAAATAACATAAGACCCACCATTCAATTCACAATGGAGTTGGAGCAAAATTGTCAAATTTTCTTTTCTTGATGTACTTGTCAAACGAGTAGAAAGCAACATCAGAACAACAGTCTATCGTAAACCCACTCACACAGCACAATATTTAAATCAAGGTTCAAATCATTCTGCTACAACCAAACGAGGCATCATAAAACTTTGTATAACAGAGCCGTTTAAATTTGTAACAATTCTCATGATTTGAAAATCGAAATAAGAAGCAGCAGAATAGTAACATCCTTAAACTTATAGCAGATACTATTTCTAAATTTCAGCAAACAGGACAGATACTACAAGACCAAAACCAGGAAAATGCATTCCTCACAATTCCATACATTAAAGGAGTAGTATCAGAGAAAATAGGAAGACTAGCGAACAACTATAATATTAAAACAGCTTTTAAGTCTAATAATACAATTCGAAGCCTTCTTAATAACACCAAACCGGAGAGCAAACAAAATAAGGAATGCATTTACCAATTTCCTTGTGACTGTGGTGGATCATACATAGGCGAAACAAAAAGACCACTATCTGTTAATCAAAGAGGTAAAACAACGAAATGAGGAACAACACCGAAAGAAGTAGACAGAAGCAAAGGTTTTGCCGAGGGTTTTGCACAAGGAGTCACACTTGAAGAAACGAAAATTCTTTAAAGCTGCCTTTATTGGGCAGAGTCAGGGTATTTTCAGTAGCCCCTTCTTGGGCGGAGCCAACTTCTTAAACTCCACGGTTGAGTGATTTCCCATAGTATATAAGTTAGGAATAGATTGTCGTTTGCACCTGAAGACGATCAGAAATTGTACTAATCGAAACTTCGTGTATAAATAAAATATAGAAAATGAAAGTCCGAAACACAGAGTTAATTTCAAACACCAAATTTGATCATCAATCGCATTGAAATCGGTTCACTGGTTCGAGAGCTACATACGCACAGACACACGGGCATAGGTGTCAAACTTATTACACCCCTCTTTTTTCCCATTCGCGTCATGGATTAAAAAACATGCAGAGTAATACTTACATTGGGGTGTTTCCTATTATTCATAGGCAAATCCAAAGTGTGCAAATTCTCCTTGACAAAACAGTCGTATTTGAGTCTGTCCTCGTTTTCCAGATAGGCGCCCATTCCCCAAGTTAAAGCGAACACGTACAATTTGGCAACGTGCTCGGCCGTCAGTATTCGGTTTTCTTCGTGCTGGTCCGACTCCTCGATCGGCTCCTCGTCGTCAATGTCGCTTTTTGCACCCGACACGTCGCCTTCTTTCGGTTCGACTTGCTGAGGAATGAGACCTATAAAACCATTAAGGGCCAATCGCACCAACGAACGGGCTGTTAGAGTGTGACTGGTCCTTTAAGTTTGTACTTTATGTACAGGGTGATTGTTTTTATAAATTTACGGTCGATCGTTTATATATCTGTTGTCAAAAAGTGGCCTCAATTAATACATTTTAGCCTATGTAATCCTATCTTCACTGCACGTCCTTTATTTTTTTTTAATAATCTGTTTATTTGCCAACAAACCTTAAGGATTATTACAGGAAAGTAACAAAGATTAAGATTAAAGATTAACAAAACGAAATTAAATAAATTTTTTGAAATAATTTACCTTGATTTGATGGCATGCTTTTGTTTTCTTTGAATGTTTGCGAGATATGTGCAAATAAACAGTAAAATTTTTATATTTTCTAAAGTATGGATTATGAGAACTGTTGAGGCACTAGTCATTCAGTAAACGATCGGCACAAGCTTCACAAGTGCTGACAAGTGAGGCTAAGATATCATCCATAACAACGAATATTCTCAACAGATTTCATATAGTAGAAGGTACTTTTAAAAAATCCATTTGATTTGCAAATATCTCGCAAATGGTTAAAGGGATTGTAGATTCATTCAAAGAATCTGCAAGAAGTATGGTCAAAATAGAAACACTCGCCCTGTACACCCTAATAGTTTACAGCACGGTAAAAAAAATAAAATATGTGTCAGTGGCCTCATGAACGTCTTCTTAACGTTGTTACTTTTTGAAAATCGTGTCATCACTGTCATTATTTTTACGTAAAAGAATGAAATAAACAAAATAT